>CM074728.1:128456912-129715212 GCA_037306005.1 Rhinophrynus dorsalis
ACATCTGAGAAGAGATGGCTTATACTAGGTAAAAGGGGGACAGGGCTTTCATTGTTCTCATAGGAAGAAGATTGTCCCCTTCTGTTATCTGTCTGGTCTATGGACTGGATTCCACATCTGAGAAGAGATGGCTTACACTAGGTAAAAGGGGCGCAGGGCTTTCATTGTTCTCATAGGAAGAAGATTGTCCCCTGCTGTTATCTGTCTGGTCTATGGACTGGATTCCACATCTGAGAAGAGATGGCTTACACTAGGTAAAAGGGACGGGAGGGGAAACTTTGCTTGTGAATATCTCTCAAACCATAAAGATCTGAGAGATAAGACTTATATCGTTCTTCGTGTTTTTTTAATGCCTACAAAATAAAATAAAGTTAAAACGAAGTATTACTATCCCTTTAAAGAGTTTAAATTATGTTACAATTCTTCTCTTGAAATGTGAACGGTTACATTAGAGGAGAGATTTAATGTCAGCAGTAGACACCCTTTGTCACCCCAGCCCATGGCAGGCTGGGGTGATGGGAGTTGTAGTTTCCAACATCTGACAAGGCAAAGGTTTGCCTTTCCCTGTGTTAACTAAATATTTCATCTTGGAATAAAGTAGTATGAATAATATACAGTATGTACCACAAAATGATTGCATATTCTAGAATGTTCTGGTCTATAAAGTCAGGTTTAATTGTCTATATTGATCAGAATCCATGTTAATGTTGCAGTAAATGTTTTGTCTAGGCATGCAATTTATTCATTTTTATATAATGTATTTAAATCCAGAACAAATATATATGGCATACTTAATCTTAATGTTTCCTCTGCTGCAAACGACTGCGTAGCATTTTTATAGATGCTAAAACCTTTGTGCATGATATAAATCTGAAAACTCCATCATCCCTAGTCAGTGAGGTAATGCTTATCATGCATTATGGTCATTGAGTCGATGATTATGAATGCTCAGTAAGTAGTTCTATGTAATGGGACATATTGAGAAGTAAACAGAAGGTAAGACAGACAGAGGGAGTCTGGTCTGCAGTAAAAGCAAGTTGATGTGCACAGCATGTTAATGGATTACACAAGAGAATCATGATGATGGTATGCAAAGCAGTTCTATGACATCAATTAAATCGCCTTCACACATAACATCATTCTGTCAAGAGAAACTATCATTGCAGGAAAAATAGTGTTGACATTTGTACATTTCTAAACAAAATGGCAGTCGATTTGAATTCAGACAACAACCGCATACTGGCTCTTTAGTTTCTTAATGAGAGCTAAAAGATACACAGTAAAGATGGATCGCGCCAAGCTGTCACTCGACAAATGTCCGGTACTTAGAAAACGTCGTATCTCCATGGTAATAAAATAAGAGACAGATCCTATTTAATAACGAATATATTATATTATAAATATTAATCAAAGCCCATGCCCTTAGGTGGGCATACATTAATGTTATATATTTATATTTCCACTATTATTTGCATGAAATGTATTGATTTATTCCTGTAACATTGCTGAGATCTGTCTTAGTTACTTCTGGGAAGAAGAATGTTCCTATTTCTGTGTTATTTTATGGGGTCTCTCTGCTATTTTATGGGGTCTCTGTGTTATTTTATGGGGTCTCCTCTTCAAGAGGGAAAGATCTGAAGGCCACACACACACACACACACACACACACACACACACACACACACACATACACACACACACACACACACACACACACACACACACACACACACACACACACACACCTGGAGCAATTCTAGTGCAGCCAGCCGCCCCACAGGGAACAAAGTGATATTCCCAGTAGCAATATATACATTTTGGTTTCAAACCCTTAACCCTTTGAGTGCCAGATGCTTTGCAATGCATTCCATACCCCTCTGGCACTCAAGGGTTAAACACTTGTGAGTCAAATACATTCGTTCCCTAAACAAGGGATTGGAGGAATAGTAACGCTTTATACTGAAAAATCCAGTATGTACTGAAACGTGTATCCCGCTGAGTAAAGCAAGCGTATTCCTACAGCTGAGATATTTCTTATTCACGTACTCAAACTGCAGTACACTTCATAGTGGCGCTGCCACTGCGTCTGTGTATGGAGAGCTGTGATCAGTTGTCTGTAAACATGCATAGGAACCTATACTGACTGATCACTGACATAATGAAAAGTAATCATTTGTGAACTTACAGAACAGATGGAAATCTAAAAGTCCCAATACCATTGATTTAGGGGTCGCTGATAATGATATTGGTCTCACAAGCTATATTCTACTTTTCCTTTTATGTTCGCCTTGTGAGATCGATCAAGACTGGGAGACCGATAACTCTATATCATATATTATTTTATATTGAATTCATCATCTGTTATGTGTGTGTCACAGCGTGACTAGGAAATAACAACACTGACAAGTACAGATGAACTTAAGATAAAACTTTATTGAATACAATAGAGCAGCAAAGATGACACAATGGTGGAAGCAGCAAATGACACAGAAGTGGCAGTAATGAGCGACACAAATGTGGCAGCAAGAGTGGCACACCTTCACGAGACCAGGGAGGAACAGTGAACTCTCTTCCCTCACCCTTCACTAGGCAGGAGAGCAGTAATGGAAAGGCCCTGGGAACTCAAGGCTAGGTAGGAGGACAGTGCAGAGTACTTCCACACACAAAGTCTGAGTGGCACACCTTCCAATAAAGTTTTATCTTAAAGGGATAGTAATACTTCATTTTATCTTTATTTTATTTTGCAGGCATTAAAAAAACATGAAGAACGATATAAGTCTTATCTCTCAAACCTTTATGGTTTGAGAGATATTCACAAGCAAAGTATCCCCCCCCCCCGCTCAGCCACATCAGAAGGGAGGTGCCCAGGTAGACTGCAGAGAGGGACAATCTTCAATTAAGATAAGGGAAAAAGCTGAAAAACTTCTCAAGGAGGGAAGGGCTTTTTATTCTTTTCATACAAAGAAGATTGTCCCCTGCTGTTATCTGTCTGGTCTTACAACCAGATTCACATCTGAGAAGAGATGGCTTACACTAGGTAAAAGGGGCGGGGAGGGGAACTTTGCTTGTGAATATCTCATAAACCATAAAGGTTTGAGAGATAAGACTTATATCATTCTTCATGTTTTTTTAACGCCTACAAAATAAAATAAAATTAAAACAAAGTATTACTATCCCTTTAAGTTCATCTGTACTTGTCAGTGTTACTATTTCCTAGTCACTCCATGACAGTACGAAAGAGCCAAGGTAATGAGACAGGCTGAGGTTTAAAAGACCTGGTAGGTGGGCGGAGAGATGACATCACCAGCATAGTGACCTATAAGAATAGCGACTCAGCATAGAGCAACAGTTAGGCAGTAAAAATGTTGCTGAATGGCAAACCAGCATAGAGGCAATCATGGGCACTGTGATAATATGGTCACAATCAAGCACGTTTTAATTTCACGAGTAACCAGTCAATTATTGGTGATAATGGGAGCTCACACACACATTACCGTTATAATCGCTTCTTATGTACAAATGTGTCACAAAGAACTCGCTGTCTATTTTCCTTTAAAGGTTCTTATTAGTGAATGAAATAATACCTAATTCCTATTTAGCCAAAGGTGAACATGGTCACTTAGATATTCACATCTGCAACAACTTTGTGCTTTACTAATTGTAAGTCTAAAACAATCAACTTTCACTAAATAATGATAAATAATTTGCAAAGTCATTAATCCAGTCTTGGAAAAAAGACTCGGAAATTTTCAAAACAACTCATTATTTGCAAAGCTATTACATTTTACAACAAGATGCTATCATTTATATAGACGGTTTTACTGCTTTACAACTATACAACTAAGCAAACTCTTACACATGTATAAGTCTATATGAACCGTACCTATAAGTCTATATGAACCGTACCTATAAGTCTATATGTACCTACATCACCACCGGTTTATTGTATATGATTTACTGAGTCTGCCTGTATGTTGTTTCTGGATAACTATCCATAGACTTATGTCAGAAATATATTCACAGATCTATATTGCACACACTTACAACTGGTAGTCTTATATAATGTTATAGTGTGTGTGGTGCACATCATATCGACTCTGTCACATTTTATATCTCATATTATAAACGTGCTTACATTTCCAATTAACAGTAAATTTTAGCACTGTCACTCAGTGTTTTATTTGTCTCATTAAAATCTGATATTTTCAAACGACAATCCATGTGTTACCTAAGGCAGAGAACACTAGAATGAGCCTTACTCAAGTTTTAATGCAACATTTACTTGTCATAAACACATTCTAATTTGCCTTAAAATCACATCCTAGATTTACTGCACACGAGATCAATTAATGAGCAAGGTCAGTGACACCGGCAGGCTTCCTCTTCCTCCCTGCCCATCCTTATTCCTCTAAAAGACAAACACGGCTTATGGATTTCTAATGACTGTCCAACCCAGCTCCATCCATCAGCCGCACATTCCCTGCTACAGTGAACTTTACAGCTTCTTGTGATAGGAAAGAGGTGGCAGGAATCCTTATGTTCCTTACTGTCTGCTAACAGTATTAACCCTGTGAATGCCAGAGTCAATGCGTTGTGCGACCCTCTGCAACTGAGTGGGTTAAAATAATAATAATAAACAATCTACAACCGCGGAAGCTAAATAAGAAATGTACGTGAACCGAAAAGAGAAATCTTGTGGCAAATGAATGATATTTCCAGAATATTAAACCAGTCAGTGCTGCAGAGTTGAACTGCTCGCTAGCATTCGAGGGGTTAAACAAGAGGAGACTGGGATAAGGAGAAGAACGGGAGAGATTTTGCACCACAGGGGACAAGTACAAAGGGACGTTGATTAACCCTTTCATTGCCAGGTGTGTAAAGCAATACGCTGCATAAAATGCTTCTCCAAACCCATTGAAATGGTAGAGAAATCTCCAGTGTATTGTGGATCAGTTTGAGGGGTTAAAAGCCTAATTTATATCCAAGTGAATTTTGGAATGTTTATTTCTCCCCTATGGGGCCATGATTGTCCCAGTTCCCCTCGGTACATCCGCTTTGTGGTATTTATTGTTAATATAGATATTGTTTTATTTAGATGTTACATACAATAAAAACATAAATCTGCAGACAGATAAGAAATAATTGCCCGGTCGGCCCTGTTACACGGCAGTTAAATCAGACGTAGGGAACCAATTGTCCAAAACTGCCCTTTGGGAGTTGTTTTTTGACTCAAGTTCTCAGATGAGAGCAGTTGAGTAGCCGCAGGTCCTCACTTGTCCAGTTTGGGGGCTGATAGAATGACCCATAGAGCAGCACTGGACACTGCCAGGTAAGTGATTATATTGATGATTTAATGATACGAGATTACTGCCAGCATTTCAAATGACCAAAAAGAGGACACGTCTACTGTAGGTGGTGTTGCTGGAAGCGAGGCTGGTTGGCAGGGGTCAGCACAAAGGTTTACGGTACTTTATGACCTATTGACGGCTCTTTATGTAACCGAATAAATAATTTAGAACAGGACCACAGTTTCTATTAACATAGACTAATGTCTACACACATATAAGGACTTTTAAACAAACATTAGCAGGAGTTTTACTTCTGTGGAGAAATGTAATACATCTATACACAAATATACAGTCTGATCTCCTAAACAGGAGGACATCAGGACGAGAAAGAGGAACAGAGGAGTTTGGATCTTAAAGAGGGACTGTTCCTCCTACAGAGGGACCCTTGGAAGATATGGATCACTACTATCTCCTAAAGAGGGACCCTTAGGAGGTATGGACCTCTAAATCTCCTAAAGAGGGATACTTGGGAGGTACAGACCCCTAATATCTCCTAAAGAGGGACACTTGGGAGGTACGGATCCCTAATGTCTCCTAAAGAGGGACACTTGGGAGGTACGGACCCCTAATATCTCCTATAAAGAGGGACATTTGGGAGGTATATACCTCTAATATCTCCTAAAGAGGGACACTTGGGAGATACAGACCCCTAATATCTCCTAAAGAGGGACACTTGGGAGATACAGACCCCTAATATCTCCTAAAGAGGGACACTTGGGAGATACAGACTCCTAATATCTCCTAAAGAGGGGCACTTGGGAGGTACAGACCTCTAATATCTCCTAAAGAGGGACACTTGGGAGGTACAGACCCCTAATATCTCCTAAAGAGGGACACTTGGGAGGTACAGACCCCTAATATCTCCTAAAGAGGGACACTTGGGAAGTACAGACTCCTAATATCTCCTAAAGAGGACCACTTGGGAGGTATGGACCCCTAATATCTCCTAAAGAGGGGCACTTGGGAAGTACAGACTCCTAATATCTCCTAAAGAGGGGCACTTGGGAGGTACAGACCCCTAATATCTCCTAAAGAGGGACACTTGGGAGGTACAGACCTCTAATATCTCCTAAAGAGGGACACTTGGGAGGTACAGACCTCTAATATCTCCTAAAGAGGGACACTTGGGAAGTACAGACTCCTAATATCTCCTAAAGAGGGGCACTTGGGAGGTACAGACCCCTAATATCTCCTAAAGAGGGACACTTGGGAGGTACAGACCTCTAATATCTCCTAAAGAGGGACACTTGGGAGGTACAGACTCCTAATATCTCCTAAAGAGGGACACTTGGGAGGTACAGACCCCTAATATCTCCTAAAGAGGGGCACTTGGGAGGTACAGACCCCTAATATCTCCTAAAGAGGGACACTTGGGAGGTACAGACCTCTAATATCTCCTAAAGAGGGACACTTGGGAGGTACAGACCCCTAATATCTCCTAAAGAGGGACACTTGGGAGGTACAGACCTCTAATATCTCCTAAAGAGGGACACTAGGGAGGTATGGACCCCTAATATCTCCTAAAGAGGGTCACTTGGGAGGTACAGATACCTAATATCTCCTAAAGAGGGACACTTGGGAGGTACAGACCTCTAATATCTCCTAAAGAGGGACACTTGGGAGGTACAGACCCCTAATATCTCCTAAAGAGGGACACTTGGGAGGTACAGACCTCTAATATCTCCTAAAGAGGGACACTTGGGAGGTACAGACCCCTAATATCGCCTAAAGAGGGACACTTGGGAGGTACAGACCTCTAATATCTCCTAAAGAGGGACACTAGGGAGGTATGGACCCCTAATATCTCCTAAAGAGGGACACTTGGGAGGTACAGACTCCTAATATCTCCTAAAGAGGGACACTTGGGAGGTATGGAGCCCTAATATCTCCTATAAAGAGGGACATGTGGGAGGTATGGAGCCCTAATATCTCGCTCTAATGATTGATTCAAATATTATAATAGAATCCAGGTCTTCATTCATCTATCTACTACTTAAATAGTTCAGAATTAGTAAACCTTAAGAGTAAATACATTTATATTTATAAAAGACATTTATAAATCTCTTTATTGTATCAGCTCCTATTATGTCCACTGGGAGACTATTCCAAGTCAGTTTGTTATATCTGAAGGAGAGAAATAAAAAGACCAATTATCAGTTCTAGGGGGAAAATACATAAAATGTATGTATCTTATTTATATAGCACTATACATGTACACAGCGCTTAACAGAAGTTGAAAGTGCAGCAAGGGAATTATAGACTGGGAAAGGGACCCTGCCCCAAGGAGCCTACAATCTAATTAGAATTGATGACGACATACAGAGACAGTAGGAGGAGGATTATAAGTGCAGGTACAGGGTTTAGTGAAGGAAGTGCAGGAGGATTCTGGTGTGACTGTCTGTGTGTAAGAGGAGGATATTGCTATTGAGATGCCTCCTTGTACAGCTGGGTTTTGAGGAGATGCTCATAAAATATTCTTTACGTGTTAGTAAATACAGACAGACAATGACGTAAACCTGCTAATGTGTTTAGGAATGTGACTCGGTTCAGGAGGAAATTACAGAGAAAGCGGAATCAACCTGGTTCTAGTGAAGGAGGCCCCGGGTCCTTATACATTAATGTGGACCTGCTCCATATTGTGCTGTGGCCTTGCTCCAGAATTTCTCCACATTTTTTTGTGCATATGACACAAAGAGAAAATACAGAGAAGGAGTCAGGTTCATAGAATAGACTCCTGATGGAAGGCATGGAGAAGCGGTGATGAGTTTTTTTCCCAGGAGCAGATAACAGGTCAGGGCTAAAGGATTCATTAAAATGAGTCACCTGCGCTTACTGCTGGAAATCCTTAAATCCTGGCCTGTTTGATGCCCTTGAGCGCCAGACAGTGACACCCCTGTAATGGGGGCTGATAGAGTAAAGGAACTTACAAACAACTGGGTAAATATCTATTCGTATGGATATATAATTCAGAGGTGGTAACTCTACGAGTGCCAGACAGACATCTAAACACATAGGTCACACTCAGGCCTAGAGAGGAGATACGATCCATATCCCTTCCTCTCTTATGTGGATCTGAGTCTTTTTAGTCTCATAGTAAAGGGAACTGACTCAATGTCTATAAACAGAGATTAATGAAATAAAGAATAAGTAGAATTTATATGTAAAGACAAACCTAAAAAATATAAACGTATACCTCCCAACATTTCAGATTGCCAAAGAGGGACACTTGTGTTTTAGGGGGAGTGGCTGGAGGTGTGGCTGGTGGGTGGGGCATTTGCGAGAATTTTTAGGCTATTTCATGACCCATTGACACCTCCTTGTGTAACCTAATAAATGACTTCTAACAAGACCAAAGTATTTTATTTAAGCAGACTAATTTATAAACACAGATACTGATGTTTAAACAAACAATAATGTGAGTTTTATTGCTGTGGAGCAATGTGATACCCTTATATACACACCGCACAACCCAGTTTCCTAAAAAGAGGGACATCAGGGTGGGAAGGAGGGACAGAGGGATTTGGGTCAAAAAGAGGGACTGTCCCTCCTAAAGAGGGACACTTGGGAGGTATGTAAACGTATTTAAAGTGTCCATCATATTTATAAGTGAAATGCGATGCTGCAGCCTGCTTCTGTCTCTGAGATCCTGGTCTGTGACGGCACGCATACTAGACCGCGTTCTGATTGGTGCATTTCTCAGCATTTGAGTACAGGAGGTGTATGCAATGCATTGTGTACCCCTCTGGCACTCAAAGGGTTAAAACAGTTATACTCGTACGAGTGCATAATTCTGTATAGAAACCACATTGCATATATGATATCAAATACTGATTAGTGTTACAATAAAGAGAATATTATAATTAGAATTATATTTAGGTTGTGATCATTATTCTTTGATATGAACAATTATCATACATATTGATATTAATACTGATGATGTGATGATACATTCTGTCAGTGCTTTATATTACCGGTTCTCGTGTTGATAATAATCTTATTATTCACATGGTAATTGTTATAGGCCATACTGACTTGACTTGATTTAAAACAATATTAGCTTCAATTATTAAATCTGAAATTACCAGAGGAGAAGGCAGCTTATAGTAAGGTAATGTATTACACAGTCCTATAGCCCTTAAATGGTTAGTGTTTTTTTTTTAACTCAACATTTTTATTGAGACAAAGTAACATACAATAGGATAAGCTAAACATCGAATATGGTTAATGTTTTCCAACTATTTACTTGGTACAGAATAATAACATGTACTTGATCTAAAACCGTGTTAATAACTGTACATAGTAGATCAGTGTTCTCAGACTGGGCGCTGTGCAGCCATAGCAACACCTGAAGAAGTGCAAGGGTTTACCCAGAGCAAATGCAAACAGTAGTAGATAACAAGGCTTGCATTTCAGTGTATGTGTGGTCTGTGACTACCAGTGGAACAAGGCTGGGGTGTCAGACATTGTATATGTGGTCTGTGACTACCAGTGGAACAAGGCTGGGGTGTCAGTCAGTGTATGTGTGGGTCTGTGACTACCAATGTACAGTAGAACAAGACTGGGGTGTCAGACAGTGTATGTGTGGGTCTATGACTACCAGTGGAACAAGGCTGGGGTGTCAGACAGTGTATGTGTGGGTCTGTGACTACCAGTGGAACAAGGCTGGGGTGTCAGACAGTGTATGTGTGGTCTGTGACTACCAGTGGAACAAGGCTGGGGTGTCAGTCAGTGTATGTGTGGGTCTGTGACTACCAATGTACAGTAGAACAAGACTGGGGTGTCAGACAGTGTATGTGTGGGTCTATGACTACCAGTGGAACAAGGCTGGGGTGTCAGACAGTGTATGTGTGGGTCTGTGACTACCAGTGGAACAAGGCTGGAGTTTCAGACAGTGTATGTGTGGGTCTGTGACTACCAGTGGAACAAGGCTGGGGTGTCAAACAGTGTATGTGTGGGTCTGTGTCTACCAGTGGACAGTGGAACAAGGCTGGGGTTGTGTGGTCTGTGACTACCAGTGTACAGTGAAACAAGGCTGGGGTGTCAGACAGTGTATGTGTGTGTCTGTCACTACCAGTGGACAGTGGAACAACGCTGGGGTGTCAGACAGTGTATGTGTGGGTCTGTGACTACCAGTGGAACAAGGCTGGGGTGTCAGATAGTGTATGTGTGGGTCTGTGACTACCAGTGGACAGTGGAACAAGGTTGGGGTGTCAGTCAGTCTATGTGTGGGTCTGTGACTACTAGTGTACAGTGAAACAAGGCTGGGTGTCAGACAGTGTATGTGTGGGTCTGTGACTAGCAGTGGACAGTAGAACAAGGCTGGAGTGACAGACGGTGTATGTGTGGGTCTGTGACTACCAGTGGAACAAGGCTGGGTGTCAGACAGTGTATGTGTGGGTCTGTGATACCAGTGGACAGTAGAACAAGGCTGGAGTGACATACGGTGTATGTGTGGGTCTGTGACTACCAGTGGAACAAGGATGGGGTGTCAGACAGTGTATGTGTGGGTCTGTGACTAGCAGTGGACAGTAGAACAAGGCTGGAGTGACAGACGGTGTATGTGTGGGTCTGTGACTACCAGTGGAACAAGGATGGGGTGTCAGACGGTGTATGTGTGGGTCTGTGACTAGCAGTGTACAGTGGAACAAGGCTGGGGTGTCAGACAGTGCATGTGTGGGTCTGTGACTACCAGTAGAACAAGGCTGGGGTGTCAGACATTGTATGTGTGGGTCTGTGACTACCAGTGGAACAAGGCTGGGGTGTCAGACAGTGTATGTGTGGTCTGTGACTACCAGTGGGACAAGGCTGGGGTGTCAGACAGTGTATGTGTGGTCTGTGACTACCAGTGGGACAAGGCTGGGGTGTCAGACAGTGTATGTGTGGTCTGTGACTACCAGTGGGACAAGGCTGGGGTGTCAGACAGTGTATGTGTGGGTCTGTGACTACCAGTGAATAACATAAGACGTCCTGAGAGGCAAAGCCATGTTTTGGAGACCTTTCTAGCAACCAAGGGTTTAACCCCTCAAGGACTGGCCAGCAATTAAGAACCACGGACCATTTTTTGTTTTGGTGCATTGGTTTCAGGGTTCCACCGAACAGCGTGCAGCCACACGGGGAACCCTGGATTCCATGACAGTCCTGACACATTATAGGTACTTATGACTCGCCGACCCATGACATTTCAGGACCATCATGGGTCCTTAAGGGAATAAAGTGTTTGTTAATTAGGATTCCACAAGAATTACATTTCATACAAAACATTTCCATCACTGAAATGAGGGTGAAAAGCACTGCAGTAGATCATACTCAGGATCACAGGTATTTTATGCAGAATATCACCACTTAACAGACCAGTACTGACATGACTGTGAAAATAAAATACATGTTATAGGACTTTTCCTACTGAATACAATAAGGATACTGTCACTGCTTGAATAATTTTCTTTACTCTGCATTTAAAGTACTATAGTGCATGTGATTAATAGGAAAACATTATCTGTTTACTTAAACCTCAGACTAAATGGTGGGATGTAAAGGCAAACATACAGCACGTCCTCCCCATCTAGTACATGATCTTGTCTTGTTCATTTTGAGAAGCTGATCAGGGAATTTCCTATAATGTCAGCGACTGATTGTGTATTGATCGACAGGAATGTGATGACCTTTGTTCTCCGTCGTGTTTGTATCTTACACTGAGATTATCTGTACAATCTGAGTCTTGCGTGAAGAAACTAATCCAAGGATTGTGTAATCTCATAGCTTTATATTGGAATATGACTCAATAAATACACATGAAAATAGCGGTGAAGTCATGTCCAATCATAATCTGAGAACCAATCAATAATATCTGGTTTGTAAGATTAACACTATCTGTAATATTAACACTGTCTGGTTTGCGTCTGGTTGATGCATGAAGTAGGGATAGTAATTAGTGTTGAGCGAGCACCCCGATGCTCGGGTGCTCGGGTGCTCTGACCGAGCACCCCCTGAGGCTCGAGTGCTCGGCCGAGCACCCGAGCCCCATTGAAATGAATGGGGCGACACCAGGCACCCCCTGCTCTGATGAGGGGAGGGTGCCTGGTCAATGCCCCCTTCATCTCCGCTATGCCCCCTTCATCTCCAAATGCCCCCTTCAGCTCCGCAATGTCCCCCTTCATCTCCGCTATGCCCCTCTTCCACAATGTGCCCCTTCATCTCCGCTATGCCCCTCTTCCACAATGTCCCCCTTCATCTCCTCTATGCCATAGAGGAGATGAAGGGGGACATTGTGGAAGAGGGGCATAGCGGAGATGAAGGGGCACATTGTGGAAGAGGGGCATAGCGGAGATGAAGGGGCACATTGTGGAAGACGGGCATAGCGGAGATGAAGGGGGACATTGTGGAAGAGGGGCATAGAGTCTATGCCCCTCTTCCACAATGTCCCCCTTCATCTCCGCAATGCCCCCTTCATCTCCGCAATGCCCCCGTACCTCCAGTCCCTGGTGGTCCAGCGGAGCGTCTTGTGATCTGTGCCTCTTCCGGCACAGATCCCCGCCACCCGGACATGGCGGGAGAGCACATGGCGGTACTCGACGAGTACCGCCATGTGCCGAGCAGAGCGATGCTCGAGCCGATCCGAGCATCGGCCGAGCACGCTCGCTCATCACTAATAGTAATGTGTCACAATAAAAGCAGCTCCAATTAATCTTCATAGTATTTGGGCCATGGAGAGTGTTATTTAAATTCTGTCAGAGTTGTAGTTCAAGAGTAATTGAATGATAAAGTATCCCCCTCCCGCCCCTTTTACTGATGTAACACTGCTCACCTCAGATGTGGAATGTGGTCTCTTGACCGGACAGGTCACAGCAAAGGACAATCTCCTTACTGTGATCATAAGGAAAATCCTGCCCCCCTTAACAGGTTTACAGGTTTGTCCTTATGATCACTGAAGATTGTCCCTCTCTGTGATCCATCCGGACAGTCGTGCTGCTCTGAGGTGACCAGTGTTACATCAGTAAAAGGGGCGGGAGGGGGATACTTTATCATTCAATTACTCTTGTACTACAACTCTGACACTATTAAAATAACACAAATACTATGAAGATTAATTGGAGCTGCTTTTATTGTGATACATTACTATCCCTTTAAGCGATTCAACTGCACCACGGGGGACAAATGGAAAATGACATTTACTCACACGGCTGGACAGAGGTGAAGCACAAATGAATAACTTCCAGTCTTATCTTACCTGTAAATGTCATTAAACAGCCGAGAAAAGGCCGGGACTGGGGCATAACGGCATGCATCATGTCAAGGATCCCTGACATTAATTTGCTTGTAAATGTAGATAAAAGATCAATAGGAATTCTTTGGGGAGATGTATCCATATACATAAATCTGCATAAAATTACGTAGTCACACAGATGACATGGTGTATTGTTGCAGTGAACAGAAACAGAGCACGCTGCATTCCCATTTGGCACACAAAGGGTTAATGCCTTTAGCACAAGCTGTGTTTATGTTACTAAACTAAAATAATCTGCATTGCATCTAAAACATTCCCATAGAAATACATGGGGCTCCAGGAGCTGGAAACATTTCATTAGCATTGGCAACTTTTTCTTAGAAGCAATAAAAATGTTTATTAGAAGAAATGTGCATTTTTATGAGCATTGTTAGTTTTTTTCCAAATATGATTTTTTTATTAGCGTTGCTAACTTTCCTTAGGAATGATACACATTTTTATTAGGATTGCTATTTTAAGAAGTAATGGCGAGTTTATTAGCAGTGATTTTGTTTCCTATAAGCAGTACCATTTTATAAATATGAAATGCAAAGTTTTAGTAGCAAAAGTACCTTCCATCACTAAAGCTGTAAATAAGACAAAAACAATCATAATCACTATATGTTTTGCGGTATCCTGTCAAAATGTCGCCCTCAATTTGGCGACCAATCCAGGGGCTCGTTAAATATGTCTCCAGGTTGCAAATGGCAACATAAGAATCTCGCCTGAAAGACAAGGGTGACGTGTAAGAAAAAAAAGGGCAGAAAGTGCCCCAAGCTGAGCTGAATAGTGATTTACATGCAGCAGAAACAGAGGGGCAAGCGTGACTGTGATGCCCCGTCGGCGTGATTGCAGGGCCTGTGATGCGACACTCAAAGAGTTAATGCATACCTCCCAACATTTCAAATTGCCAAAGAGGGACACTTGTGTTTTAGGGGGAGTGGCTGGAGGTGTGGCTGGTGGGCGGGGCATTAGCGAGAATTTTTAGGCTATTTCATGACCTATTGACACCTCCTTGTGTAACCTAATAAATGACTTCTAACAAGACCAAAGTATTTTATTTACACAGACTAATTTATAAACACATATACTGATGGTTAAACAAACAATAATGTGAGTTTTATTGCTGTGAAGCAGTGTGATACCCTTATATACACAGTACACACTCTGTTTTCCTATAAAGAGGGACATCAGGGTGGGAAAGAGGGACAGAGGGATTTGGGTCAAAAAGAGGGACACTTGGGAGGTATGTTAATGGATGGAATTAAATGAACTCATACTCACACTGTCCATTAACCTTTTGAGTGCTGCATCAGAGGCGCTGCAATCACACCGATAGGGCATCACAGTCACGCTTGCCCCTCTGTTTCTGCTGCATGTAAATCTCATTCTCTGTTGGGCTCAGGTTGGGGCACTTTTTGCCCCAGTAGACGACTGCATTGATCTCAGTGAAGTACTGCACAACGGCTATTTCCTATGTGTCCCCGGTTACAGGTGAGATGCGGTCAGCCTACTGTAAAGGGGTGTATAAGCTACTGCACTGATACAGAGATTGCTCTGGCCCCACCCACAATTCAGAAGGTGGGTGTGGCCAGCACAGCTGAGGATCCCCTCAAAATTTGGAGCTATAGGCAGGTGCCTAGTCTGCCTGTTGGGAAATCCAGCCCTGTGAGTGCAAGCCGACCATGATTTTACTAAATAAGTCCCCTTGAGTATAATTTAGTAAAAATACCTGCATTGATTTCTGGAACAATCCAGCACCCCAAGTGGACAGAAACAGGCACGTGCACACATTTGATAACACTATATAAATATGTTCAAGGCCCATATAAAGGGCTTTCAAAAGACCTGTTCATTAACAGAACAGTACACAGGACAAGGGGCCACCCGCTTAGACTTGAGGAAAGGAGATTTAGTCTACAACAGCGGAAGGGTTTCTTTACAGTAAGGACAATAAAGGTATGGAATGCACTTCCGGAGGAGGTGGTGCTATCAAATACATTAGATGCCTTTAAAAGAGGCCTGGATACTTATTTAAAAGAGCATAATATAGAGGGCTATGCACGTTAGTATTGGGATGAATATTTAGTTAGGGCTTGTTGATCCAGGGAGAAATCTGATTGCCATTTGGAGTCAGATGCCTTCTTTTGGGTCAGCGATGGTAAACAGGAATAGGAAAAGGGTTGAACTGGATGGACGCAAGTCTTTTTTCAACCTAAATTACTATGTAACTATGTAACACATAGACACCAAGGGGGGCTTGAGCACCTGCCCTTTTTGTCCAAAGTGTCCTCGTGCCCTTTTAACAAAATAAATAAATAAATAATTATGAGAAGTGCCCTTTTTTTTCATTTGAGCCCCAGCCCCCCAAAATGTCCGTGCATGTCCCTGGACAGAAAAATATCCCCAATGGTTTAACTTGGGGGTTTAACCCAAATGGGGGGTAATGAGATGTCCAACCTTGCGTTCAAGGTGTAAAAAACACATTAACCCTTAGAGTGCTAGAGACGTACCTCGCTGGCGCTCAAAGGGTTAAAATATTATTGTGCCATGAATAATCCGTAAGGTAAATGCCTTCCTCTATTTAATGCCAAAGTACATAAAAATGCAATGAAAAAATACCATAAATATACACCATGAAGAAATGTCATGCATAAATGATAAGTAAATGTCCTTCGCTTATATCTTCATGTCTCCGTCGCTTGGCGCGTCGCGGAGGCAGTGGAGACACAGTTCAGCTGTACAGGTGCCCTTCAGTCCTGCACAGGCCGATGCCCGTAGCACACTGAGAGGACTGAAAGTGAGCCTGCCTTTATATATGGGCAGTCTCACTTCCATTTCCCTCGCAGCCATTGGCTGGGATACTCTTATGCACATCCCAGCCAATCAGATTCAAGTGACTGTTCTTTAAACTGATTGGCTGGGATGCTTGGGTTATTTTTCTGTCCTTATGTACATCGTTGGATTGCTCCACTTCTTACAGTTTATATCTGGGGCAGTTCAATCATTTTTCATTATTGTTTCAAAGCCAAACTCCGCAGGTCTAGTTTATATCATTTTATGATGCTCTGTTCAGACATACTTTATTATTTTATTTATTTGCACAATTCTAAAATACATAAATGTAATATTTTATATTTATGTTTATTAAGGAAAAGCAATCTCGTTAGACACTGTTTTTTATTTTTCTAGCGATATAAAAGCCATGAACTTTATATGATAATAAAAGTGTGTCTTACAAACTGATTACTATGGTTAAGAGTTATTGAAAAATCATTACAACTAATTTATACATTACAAACATTTATTCCAGAAAATCTCAGTGTTTGCCATGTATTGATCGGGCATTATTAGGAAGGATAGGATGTGATACTTATAGAGGAATTTTGCCTGCATGAAAAAGTTGTTCTTCACAGGATTAACATAAGGTGTTAATTAAGTAGGAGTCCTTCACACAGCAGTCCAAAACATCTGTTAATTAATCTTGTTTTATTCTATCTCCGTTACCTGCATACAGTGAAATTCATTAGACTCTACCTTTAAAGGAAGAGCAACCCTTAATTGTGTCTTTACACACTGTGTAACAATATAATAAGTACAGATAAATGACTTTGGTAATTTTGAAGTAACTTAAAAAAATCATAGATAGATAGATAGATAGATAGATAGATAGATAGATAGATAGATAGATATGAGATAGATAGAGATAGATAGATAGATATGAGATATATAGATAGATAGATAGATAGATAGATAGATAGATAGATAGATAGATATGAGATAGATAGATAGATAGATAGATAGATAGATAGATAGATAGATATGAGATAGATAGATAGATAGATAGATAGACAGACAGATAGATATGAGATAGATATATAGATAGATAGATAGATAGATAGATATGAGATAGATAGATAGATAGATAGATAGATAGATAGATAGATAGATAGATAATCAAATGATATCTACACCAGTGGACTAACCTGGCTAACCTATACAGCTAACAGTAACTATTATAACCTCTCTATATAAGAATGATACAGACGTCTCACAGTCGTTATGATAACGTCTCTTTATAAGAATGATACAGACGTCTCACAGTCGCTATGATAACGTTATGTCCATGTTATATCCATGGGGGACAGACAGGACAGTTACTGGCAGGACCACATCACACAAACTCTGCCCACTGGTAATCTTAACCCTTTAAGGATCAGAGGGTGTGAAATGCATTGTTTCGTTTTCCTATATGTAGCACACTCCTCCGCTCCTTAAAAGGTTAAGTAGACTCATGCAATTTGCCTTGTTTAGTTTGAAAAAACAACCAGGAACTGTCATGTCCGCCCCATGGACCTGACCTACAGGACTGAACTGGAGATACTATTTCTTGATCTATAGACAGAGGCGTAACTAGAAACCTCCGGGCCCTGGTACAAAAAGTGCCACGGGCCCCCGCCAACCACATTGACCCCCTCCACAATACCCCCATCTCCTACATGGAGCTCCCGTGCGGTCCTCTTAGTAATGCAAAGCTCTGGGAGATGATGTCATCACTCTGCATTACTAGAACGACGGCGGGAGTTTGTGAGCATCAGGTGGAGGGGTCGCAGGGGGAGTTCGGGCCCCTGGAGTGCACGGGCCCGGTCGCAGGTGAGACCCCTGCGAGCACTATAGTTATACCACTGGCTATAGAATTCATAGGGGCCATAAGGATTTTCTAGTCTAGTAAAATAAGCGGGTGCTTATTTCTCCTTTAAGTGGAGTGAAATAATTCTTGTTTTAGATGAGATTACTGATTAGCCTTTCCGTTCAGGGATGTCTGTCTGTCCTGCTGATTAGCAGCCTTCAGAGGTCTGTGACCTAAGGTGGTGTATCAGGCACAAAGGCAGCAGATGCACCAGTAATTCTTCTGACGTGTCCAGCAGATGGGGCAGCATGTAGAGAAGGCTTTGGCCAGTGTTTGTGGAGCGTGGTACCATCTGGAGATTATTTTGTATTTAGTTTGTAAGGATAAGAGACATGTGGAAGCTTTAAAGATCTGACGGACTGTTTGCTAACGATGAGAATCTGGGGCAATGTGATGAATGAGCCCTTATCTGTACTTCTGCTGTCTGCGCTTGAGGAATCTCTCACCAGTAAACTACATCCCGTGTAGGGAAGACCGCGTCTACAGATCAACTGACAAGTCACATAGTCACTGTGTTTATAAATCAATTCATCTTAAGGACACAGCTTCCATTTCATCGTGTATTTAAGCTGCTTCTTTTACACTTTCATTCCACAATTGTAAGTCAAATTAATTCAACCAGTAAGAATGTTCAGCTGAAAGATAATTCATACTAAATGCTTATTAATCCTTTGGGTTGTGAAGCAATGCGTTGCGTACTCCTCTGACACTCAAAGGGTTAAGACTCTTCCCTCTCTCTGTACATAGTTCTTGATAATGGAGTGAGGATGTGGTGTAATTGTGGACCTTATTTTAATATTTCATACACCTTTTGAAATTGTCATTAATATTTAGAGCTGCGTGTCAAAAAGAAAAATAAATCTGTGGATTTATAAAACGCGTCAGTCTCTGTTTCATCATCATTATCATAATGTGAGGTATCTAGGAGCTGAATTCATTACTTCTCTGTTTCATCATCATTATCATAACGTGAGAAATCTAGGAGCTGAATTAATTAATTCTGTGTTTCATCATCATTGTCATAACTTAAGGTATCTAGGAGCTGAATTCATTACTTCTGTGTTTCATCATCATTATCATAACGTGAGATATCTAGGAGCTGAATTAATTAATTCTGTGTTTCATGATCATTATCATAACGTAAGATCTCTAGGAGCTGAATTCATTACTTCTGTGTTTCATCATCATTATCATAACGTGAGATATCTAGGAGCTGAATTCATTACTTCTGTGTTTCATCATCATTATCATAACGTGAGATATCTAGGAGCTGAATTCATTACTTCTGTGTTTAATCATCATTATCATAACTTAAGGTATCTAGGAGCTGAGTTCATTAATTCTTTGTTTCATGATCATTATCATAACGTGAGATATCTAGGAGCTGAATTCATTAATTCTGTGTTTCATGATCATTATCAAAACGTGAGATATCTAGGAGCTGAATTCATTACTTCTGTGTTTCATGATCATTATCATAACGTGAGATATCTAGGAGCTGAATTCATTACTTCTGTGTTTCATGATCATTATCATAACGTGAGATCTCTAGGAGCTGAATTCACTACTTCTGTGTTTCACAAGAGAATTTGTGAACAGCTCCTTCCTACCGAGTTGTCCCAAAACACAGCAGATTTGACCAATTCAAATATTTGGGTCAGGAATGTTTTTCATCCCACTGACTCATAAGACTTTTCAAATCTTGAGGTGAATCCTGTAGAATTAACTGAGACCTGATGAAAACATTGCCTTAAAATTCTAAGTAATTATAGCCAATTATGGGTCAATTACACTTCAAAATGAACAATTTAATAATGATTTATCCCATTCATTAGTATGTTCTTAAGATCTAGATCACTTTTTATAGAGGTGAGGAACATGTAACATTAAGCTCCGGACCTATGGTAACAATGGCATCACTCACATGCACAGTTCTCCAGGCTATGGTAACAATGGCATCACTCACATGGCACAGTCCTCCAGGCCTATGGTAACAATACCATCACTCACGCGGTACAGTCCTCCAGGCTATGGTAACAATGCCATCACTCATGTGGCACAGTCCTCCAGACCTATGGTAACAATGCCATCACTCATGTGGCACAGTCCTCCAGACCTATGGTAACAATGCCATCACTGATGTTGCACAGTCCTCCAGGCTATGGTAACAGTGGCATCACTCATGTGGCACAGTCCTCCAGGTCTATGGTAACAATGCCATCACTCACGTGGCACAGTGCTCCAGGCTATGGTAACAATGCCATCACTCACGTGGCACAGTTCTCCAGACCTATGGTAACAATGGCATCACTCATGTGGCACAGTCCTCCAGACCTATGGTAACAATGCCATCGCTGATGTTGCACAGTCCTCCAGGCTATGGTAACAATGTCGTCACTCATGTGGCACAGTCCTCCAGGTCTATGGTAACAATTAGTGTTGAGCGAGCGTGCTCGGCCGATGCTCGGATCGGCTCGAGCATCGCTCTGCTCGGCACATGGCGGTACTCGTCGAGTACCGCCATGTGCTCGCCCGCCATGTTCGGGTGGCGGGGATCTGTGCCGGAGGAGGCACAGATCAGAAGACGCTCCGCTGGACCACCAGGGACTGGAGGTACGGGGGCATTACGGAGATGAAGGGGGCATTGCGGAGATGAAGGGGGACATTGTGGAAGAGGGGCATAGCGGAGATGAAGGGGGACATTGTGGAAGAGGGGCATAGACTCTATGCCCCTCTTCCACAATGTCCCCCTTCATCTCCGCTATGCCCCTCTTCCACAATGTCCCCCTTCATCTCCTCTATGCCCCTCTTCCACAATGTCCCCCTTCATCTCCTCTATGCCCCTCTTCCACAATGTCCCCCTTCATCTCCGCTATGCCCCTCTTCCACAATGTCCCCCTTCATCTCCTCTATGCCCCTCTTCCACAATGTCCCCCTTCATCTCCGCTATGCCCCTCTTCCACAATGTCCCCCTTCATCTCCTCTATGCCATAGAGGAGATGAAGGGGGACATTGTGGAAGAGGGGCATAGCGGAGATGAAGGGGGACATTGTGGAAGAGGGGCATAGAGGAGATGAAGGGGGACATTGCGGAGATGAAGGGGGACATTGCGGAGATGAAGGGGGGCATTGACCAGGCACCCTCCCCTCATCAGAGCAGGGGGTGCCTGGTGTAATGCTCGTGTCGCCCCATTGTATTCAATGGGGCTCGGGTGCTCGGCCGAGCACTCGAGCCTCAGGGGGTGCTCGGTCAGAGCACCCGAACACCCGAGCATCGGGGTGCTCGCTCAACACTAGTAACAATGCCATCACTCACGTGGTACAGTCCTCCAGGCCTATGGTAACAATGTCGTCACTCACGTGGCACAGTCCTCCAGACCTATGGTAACAATGCCATCACTCACGTGGCACAGTCCTCCAGGCCTATGGTAAGAATGCCATCACTCATGTGGCACAGTCCTCCAGGCTATGGTAACAATGTCGTCACTCACGTGGCACAGTCCTCCAGACCTATGGTAACAATGCCATCACTCACGTGGCACAGTCCTCCAGGCCTATGGTAAGAATGCCATCACTCATGTGGCACAGTCCTCCAGGTCTATGGTAACAATGCCATCACTCACGTGGCACAGTCCTCCAGGCTATGGTAACAATGTCGTCACTCACGTGGCACAGTCTTCCAGACCTATGGTAACAATGCCATCACTCACGTGGCACAGTCCTCCAGACCTATGGTAACAATGCCATCACTTACGTGGCACAGTCCTCCAGGCCTATGGTAACAATGTCGTCACTCACGTGGCACAGTCCTCCAGACCTATGGTAACAATGCCATCACTCACGTGGCACAGTCCTCCAGGTCTATGGTAACAATGTCGTCACTCATGTGGCACAGTCCTCCAGGCCTATGGTAACAATGTCGTCACTCATGTGGCACAGTCCTCCAGTCCTATGGTAACAATGCCATCACTCACATGGCACAGTCCTCCAGGCCTATGGTAACAATGTCGTCACTCATGTGGCACAGTCCTCCAGGCCTATGGTAACAATGCCATCACTCATGTGGCACAGTCCTCCAGGCCTATGGTAACAATGTCGTCACTCACGTGGCACAGTCCTCCAGGCCTATGGTAAGAATGCCATCACTCACGTGGCACAGTGCTCCAGGCTATGGTAACAATGCCATCACTCACATGGCACAGTGCTCCAGGCCTATGGTAAGAATGCCATCACTCACGTGGCACAGTCCTCCAGGCTATGGTAACAATGTCGTCACTCACGTGGCACAGTCCTCCAGGCCTATGGTAACAATGCCATCACTGACGTGGCACAGTCCTCCAGACCTATGGTAACAATGTCGTCACTCACGTGGCACAGTCCTCCAGACCTATGGTAACAATGCCATCACTCACGTGGCACAGTCCTCCAGGCCTATGGTAAGAATGCCATCACTCACGTGGCACAGTGCTCCAGGCTATGGTAACAATGCCATCACTCACGTGGCACAGTGCTCCAGGCTATGGTAACAATGCCATCACTCACGTGGCACAGTGCTCCAGGCTATGGTAAGAATGCCATCACTCACGTGGCACAGTGCTCCAGGCCTATGGTAACAATGCCATCACTCATGTGGCACAGTCCTCCAGGTCTATGGTAACAATGCCATCACTCACGTGGCACAGTCCTCCAGGCCTATGGTAAGAATGCCATCACTGATGTTGCACAGTGCTCCAGGCCTATGGTAAGAATGCCATCACTGACGTGGCACAGTGCTCCAGGCCTATGGTAAGAATGCCATCACTCACGTGGCACAGTGCTCCAGGTCCATGGTAACAATGCCATCACTCATGTGGCACAGTCCTCCAGGTCCATGGTAACAATGCCATCACTCATGTGGCACAGTGCTCCAGGCCTATGGTAAGAATGCCATCACTCATGTGGCACAGTCCTCCAGGCCTATGGTAAAACCAAAGCCATCACTCACGTGGCACAGTGCTCCAGGTCCATGGTAACAATGCCATCACTCACGTGGCACAGTCCTCCAGACCTATGGTAACAATGCCATCACTCACGTGGCACAGTGCTCCTGGCTTATAGTAATAAGGCCGTTACCCTCCAACAAGACAAATAGTACAAGTAATCCATTTTTTCTGCTTTCAGCCTCTTCACACATGTCCCTCCTATCACAAATTCATCTCTGATTGTGTGGGCATCACAGAGGGGTGTTCAGATAAGTAAAATAAAGAGTCAATGGACTGGTTAGGAGTATGAACATGAACCGTGTAGCGCCACATCGGTGTTGTCATTCCTAATCTACTTAAAGGGGACAAGCCACACTAAGGTACATGTAGTTTTTTTTGCAGATAATTAAAATCTGCCTTTATGTTGTAATGGCCATTTATCTGTAACATAAATAGTTTTTTTGAGAAATGAACCTACAGGCGTTAGCGGCACAGTCTGCTACTTTATTGTAATTCCTTTCCCTGCACAGTGTCCTAATTCTGTTCCTCTCCAAACTGTCCTCTCTCTGTGCTATTAGCCACGTCCCAGTGTATGGGCTCTGCCTAGATTAATGCTTAGCACTGTGTGTGGTAACATCAGCCCCGCGCAGACACTAATTATCATAACGTGCCAGGCTGTGCCAGCAACAAAGAAATCTTAATTTTTCAAAAAAAAAAAAAAAATGCAGCACAGCATATAAGCAGTTTTCATTATTCTTATTAAAATTAGCGAGACTTTTCTTAGGTTGATGAGTCCACTTTTAACCCTTTGAGTGCCTGAGTGCTTTGCAATGCGATTAGTATCCCTCTGACACTCAAAGGGTTAAATGCAGAAGTTTCCCGTAACACAGTGTTTGGATGTGAGCGGGATCTGCAAGACGTCACTTCTGTCCTTAATCCACATCAGGACATGAGGTCATTTATCAATGAGAGAGCAGCGGTAGAGCACTGTGACACCTCCCCCCTGCTCAGAACAATGCCGGTAAATAAGGGGTTAAAAGCAGGTACGGGTAAACACAGCCCCTGTGCAGTCTGGACACATTACAAGGTTCTGCTTCACTAATGGTTAATCATATCCTATTTACATCCTAAGACGGGAAATGAACTCAAATGGGGAACAAACATAAATTCCACAAATCCATATCTCCCAAGTGTCCCTCTTTAGGAGGGACAGTCCCTCTTTTGGACCCAAATCCCTCTGTCCCTCTTTCCCACCCTGATGTCCCTCTTTTTAGGAGATCGGATTGCATGGTGTGTATATAAGTGTATAATATTGCTCTACAGCAATAAAACTCATATTATTGTTTGTTTAAATATTAATATATGTGTTTATACATTATTCTGTGTAAATAATATACTTAGATCTTGTTATAAGTCATTTATTTGGTTACACAAGGAGGTATCAATAGGTCATGAAATAGCCTAAAAATTCTCTGCAACGTCCCACCCACCAGCCACGCC
Source organism: Rhinophrynus dorsalis (assembly GCA_037306005.1). Lineage (NCBI taxonomy): Eukaryota > Metazoa > Chordata > Amphibia > Anura > Rhinophrynidae > Rhinophrynus > Rhinophrynus dorsalis. Next base: position 128,481,674 of record CM074728.1, read on the forward strand.
CCCAGCAACATGTCCTAAAACACAAGTGTCCCTCTTTGGCAATTTGAAATGTTGGGAGGTATGCAAATCTTTTTTGGTTAAAAGGGATATTTTTTACCCCTGAATGATAGGGCTCCAATGCATTACAAAGTCTCTCTAGCAACCTCAGGGTTAAAGTGAAGCCTCATTTTGATTCGGTGGGAATTTTTGTTCACTGTATTGGAGTTGGTTTGTCCCAGAGTTGCACCAGGATTGACCCTGTGTTCTCGTAATTGAATTATTTGTTATATTTTGAGAACGGTATTAAACATTGTAATTTAATGCACCACAAAGTACATTATTGCATCATGATTTTAACTGATTTTGGGGAACATTTTTAATATAAAACAGCTAAAATATTTCCGTTTTGATGAAACAGAATAAATAATTCAGATTAATTTCAAATCTTCCAAATTATATTCCAACAATATCCCCAGGCTGAGAAGAGATAAACGAACAGATCAGTTAATGTCCTGTAGCACCAGTAGATCTGCAGACATGAAACATTCTAATTGTTACGTGCTGCGTCATGACTCAGTAATAAGGTTTTAAAGATCACTTTTTTATGTCAGAAAAGTTATGCTTTGTGTTTGTTCATAAAAGAGCCCAATAAAGTCCCTGTGGGTGGAATTCATTATGAATATAAAGCACAGATAGCGAGACAAAAGAAGAAAAGCTTTAAAACCCAAAATGTAATGACAACGTGGGATTTATAACATTCATCTTGCCAAGTCTGCATCAAACAATTTCCCTGTTATCGTTAACCTGGAGTTTGGTAGGGAATATGTGTGGGAGGAGAAGGAATCACAGATGCTTTGTGAAGCAATGTGTCGGAGACATTTCTGTCATGTAAGGGGTTAAATACCTCATTTTAATAAGTGAGAATGTTTCTTTGTTCCTTATAGTATCACTGGCACCAGAATTACTCTATTATGACTCTGTGTGTGTGACCCCGGTATGATGGGAATCGTTACTTGTGTTTATATCAGAATTTCTCTATTATGACTCTGTGTGTGTGACCCCGGTATGTTGGGAATCGTTACTTGTATTTATATCAGAATTTCTCTATTTTGACTTTGTGTGTGTGGCCCCGGTATGTTGGGAATCGTTACTTGTATTAGTACCAGAATTTCTCTATTATGACTCTGTGTGTGTGGCCCCGGTATGATGGGAATCGTTACTTGTATTAGTACCAGAATTTCTCTATTATGACTCTGTGTGTGTGGCCCCAGTATGATGGGAATCGTTACTTGTATTAGTACCAGAATTTCTCTATTACTACTCTGTGTGTGTGGCCCTGGTATGTTGGGAATAGTTACTTGTATTAGTATCAGAATTTCTCTATTATGACTCTGTGTGTGTGGCCCCGGTATGATGGGAATCGTTACTTGTATTAGTACCAGAATTTCTCTATTATGACTCTGTGTGTGTGGCCCCAGTATGTTGGAATCGTTACTTGTATTAGTACAAGAATTTTTCTATTATTACTCTGTGTGTGTGGCCCCGGTATGATGGGAATCGTTACTTGTATTAGTACCAGAATTTCTCTATTATTACTCTGTGTGTGTGGCCCCGGTATGTTGGGAATCGTTACTTGTATTAGTACCAGAATTTCTCTATTATTACTCTGTGTGTGTGGCCCCGGTATGATGGGAATCGTTACTTGTATTAGTATCAGAATTTCTCTATTATGACTCTGTGTTTGTGGCCCCGGTATGATGGGAATCGTTACTTGTGTTAGTACCAGAATTTCTCTATTATGACTCTGTGTGTGTGGCCCCGGTATGTTGGGAATCGTTACTTGTGTTAGTACCAGAATTTCTCTATTATGACTCTGTGTGTGTTGCCCCGGTATGTTGGGAATCGTTACTTGTGTTAGTACCAGAATTTCTCTATTATGACTCTGTGTGTGTAGCCCCGGTATGTTGGGAATCGTTACTTGTGTTAGTACCTGAATTTCTCTATTATGACTCTGTGTGTGTGGCCCCGGTATGATGGGAATCGTTACTTGTATTAGTACCAGAATTTCTCTATTATGACTCTGTGTGTGTGGCCCCGGTGTGTTGGGAATCGTTACTTGTATTAGTATCAGAATTTCTCTATTATGAGTCTGTGTGTGTGGCCCCGGTATGATGGGAATCGTTACTTGTATTAGTACCAGAATTTCTCTATTATGACTCTGTGTGTGTGGCCCCGGTATGATGGGAATCGTTACTTGTATTAGTATCAGAATTTCTCTATTATTACTCTGTGTGTGTGGCCCCGGTATGATGGGAATCGTTACTTGTATTAGTATCAGAATTTCTCTATTATGACTCTGTGTGTGTGGCCCCGGTATGATGGGAATCGTTACTTGTATTAGTATCAGAATTTCTCTATTATGACTCTGTGTGTGTGGCCCCGGTATGTTGGGAATCGTTACTTGTGTTAGTACCAGAATTTCTCTATTATGACTCTGTGTGTGTGGCCCCGGTATGTTGGGAATCGTTACTTGTGTTAGTACCTGAATTTCTCTATTATGACTCTGTGTGTGTGGCCCCGGTATGATGGGAATCGTTACTTGTATTAGTACCAGAATTTCTCTATTATGACTCTGTGTGTGTGGCCCCGGTGTGTTGGGAATCGTTACTTGTATTAGTATCAGAATTTCTCTATTATGAGTCTGTGTGTGTGGCCCCGGTATGATGGGAATCGTTACTTGTATTAGTACCAGAATTTCTCTATTATGACTCTGTGTGTGTGGCCCCGGTATGATGGGAATCGTTACTTGTATTAGTATCAGAATTTCTCTATTATTACTCTGTGTGTGTGGCCCCGGTATGATGGGAATCGTTACTTGTATTAGTATCAGAATTTCTCTATTATGACTCTGTGTGTGTGGCCCCGGTATGTTGGGAATCGTTACTTGTGTTAGTACCAGAATTTCTCTATTATGACTCTGTGTGTGTGGCCCCGGTATGTTGGGAATCGTTACTTGTATTAGTACCAGAATTTCTCTATTATTACTCTGTGTGTGTGGCCCCGGTATGATGGGAAACGTTACTTGTATTAGTAGCAGAATTTCTCTATTATTACTCTGTGTGTGTGGCCCCGGTATGATGGGAATCGTTACTTGTATTAGTATAAGAATTTCTCTATTATGACTCTGTATGTGTGGCCCCGGTATGATGGGAATCGTTACTTGTATTAGTATAAGAATTTCTCTATTATGACACTGTGTGTGTGGCCCCGGTATGATGGGAATCGTTACTTGTGTTAGTATCAGAATTTCTCTGTTATGACTCTGTGTGTGTGGCCCCGGTATGATGGGAATCGTTACTTGTGTTAGTACCAGAATTTCTCTATTATGACTCTGTGTGTGTGGCCCCGGTATGATGGGAATCGTTACTTGTGTTAGTATCAGAATTTCTCTGTTATGACTCTGTGTGTGTGGCCTCGGTATGATGGGAATCGTTACTTGTGTTAGTATCAGAATTTCTCTATTATTACTCTGTGTGTGTGGCCCCGGTATGTTGGGAATCGTTACGTGTGTTAGTACCAGAATTTCTCTATTATGACTCTGTGTGTGTAGCCCCGGTATGATGGGAATCGTTACTTGTATTAGTACCAGAATTTCTCTATTATGACTCTGTGTGTGTGGCCCCGGCATGATGGGAATCGTTACTTGTATTAGTACCAGAATTTCTCTATTATGACTCTGTGTGTGTGGCCCCGGTATGTTGGGAATCGTTACTTGTATTAGTACCAGAATTTCTCTATTATGATTCTGTGTGTGTGTCCCCGGTATGTTGGGAATCGTTACTTGTATTAGTACCAGAATTTCTCTATTATGACTCTGTGTGTGTGGCCCCGGTATGATGGGAATCGTTACTTGTATTAGTATCAGAATTTCTCTATTATGACTCTGTGTGTGTGGCCCCGGTATGATGGGAATCGTTACTTGTATTAGTACCAGAATTTCTCTATTATGACTCTGTGTGTGTGGCCCCGGTATGATGGGAAACGTTACTTGTATTAGTATCAGAATTTCTCTGTTATGACTCTGTGTGTGTGGCCCCGGTATGATGGGAATCGTTACTTGTATTAGTACCAGAATTTCTCTATTATGACTCTGTGTGTGTGGCCCCGGTATGTTGGGAATCGTTACTTGTATTAGTATCAGAATTTCTCTATTATTACTCTGTGTGTGTGGCCCCGGTATGATGGGAATCGTTACTTGTATTAGTACCAGAATTTCTCTATTATGACTCTGTGTGTATGGCCCCGGTATGATGGGAATCGTTACTTGTATTAGTACCAGAATTTCTCTATTATGACTCTGTGTGTGCGGCCCCGGCATGATGGGAATTGTTACTTGTATTAGTACCAGAATTTCTCTATTATGACTCTGTGTGTGTGGCCCCGGTATGTTGGGAATTGTTACTTGTATTAGTACCAGAATTTCTCTATTATGACTCTGTGTGTGTGTCCCCGGTATGATGGGAATCGTTACTTGTATTAGTACCAGAATTTCTCTATTATTACTCTGTGTGTGTGGCCCCGGTGTGTTGGGAATCGTTACTTGTATTAGTATCAGAATTTCTCTATTATGACTCTGTGTGTGGCCCCGGTATGATGGGAATCGTTACTTGTGTTAGTACCAGAATTTCTCTATTATGACTCTGTGTGTGTGGCCCCGGTGTGTTGGGAATCGTTACTTGTATTAGTATCAGAATTTCTCTATTATGACTCTGTGTGTGTGGCCCCGGTATGATGGGAATCGTTACCTGTATTAGTACTAGAATTTCTCTATTATGACTCTGTGTGTGTGGCCCCGGTATGTTGGGAATCGTTACTTGTATTAGTATCAGAATTTCTCTATTATGACTCTGTGTGTGTGGCCCCGGTATGTTGGGAATCGTTACTTGTATCAGTATCAGAATTTCTCTATTATTATTCTGTGTGTGTGGCCCCGGTATGTTGGGAATCGTTACTTGTGTTAGTACCAGAATTTCTCTATTATGACTCTGTGTGTGTGGCCCCGGTATGTTGGGAATCGTTACTTGTGTTTATATCAGAATTTCTCTATTATGATTCTGTGTGTGTGGCCCCGGTATGATGGGAATCGTTACTTGTATTAGTACCAGAATTTCTCTATTATGACTCTGTGTGTGTGGCCCCGGTATGATGGGAATCGTTACCTGTATTAGTACCAGAATTTCTCTATTGTGATTCTGTGTGTGTGGCCCCGGTATGATGGGAATCATTACTTGTATTAGTATCAGAATTTCTCTATTATGACTCTGTGTGTGTGGCCCCGGTATGATGGGAATCGTTACTTGTGTTAGTACCAGAATTTCTCTATTATGACTCTGTGTGTGTAGCCCCGGTATGATGGGAATCGTTACTTGTATTAGTACCAGAATTTCTCTATTATGACTCTGTGTGTGTGTCCCCGGTATGTTGGGAATCGTTACTTGTATTAGTATCAGAATTTCTCTATTATGACTCTGGGTGTGCGGCCCCGGTATGTTGGGAATCGTTACTTGTATTAGTATCAGAATTTCTCTATTATTATTCTGTGTGTGTGGCCCCGGAATGATGGGAATCGTTACTTGTATTAGTATCAGAATTTCTCTATTATGACTCTGTGTGTGTGGCCTCGGTATGATGGGAATCGTTACTTGTATTAGTACCAGAATTTCTCTATTATGACTCTGTGTGTGTGGCCCCGGTATGATGGGAATCGTTACCTGTGTTAGTACCAGAATTTCTCTATTGTGATTCTGTGTGTGTGGCCCCGGTATGATGGGAATCGTTACTTGTATTAGTATCAGAATTTCTCTATTATGATTCTGTGTATGTGGCCCCGGTATGATGGGAATCGTTACTTGTGTTAGTACCAGAATTTCTCTATTATAACTCTGTGTGTGTAGCCCCGGTATGATGGGAATCGTTACTTGTATTAGTACCAGAATTTCTCTATTATGACTCTGGGTGTGCGGCCCCGGTATGTTGGGAATCGTTACTTGTATTAGTATCAGAATTTCTCTATTATTATTCTGTGTGTGTGGCCCCGGAATGATGGGAATCGTTACTTGTATTAGTATCAGAATTTCTCTATTATGACTCTGTGTGTGTGGCCCCGGTATGTTGGGAATCATTACTTGTATTAGTATCAGAATTTCTCTATTATGACTCTGTGTGTGTGGCCCCGGTATGATGGGAATCGTTACTTGTATTAGTATCAGAATTTCTCTATTATGACTCTGTGTGTGTGGCCCCGGTATGATGGGAATCGTTACTTGTATTAGTACCAGAATTTCTCTATTATGATTCTGTGTGTGTGGCCCCGGTATGATGGGAATCGTTACCTGTATTAGTACTAGAATTTCTCTATTATGACTCTGTGTGTGTGGCCCCGGTATGTTGGGAATCGTTACTTGTATTAGTATCAGAATTTCTCTATTATGACTCTGTGTGTGTGGCCCCGGTATGATGGGAATCGTTACTTGTATTAGTACCAGAATTTCTCTATTATGATTCTGTGTGTGTGGCCCCGGTATGATGGGAATCGTTACTTGTATTAGTACCAGAATTTCTCTATTATGATTCTGTGTGTGTGGCCTCTGTTGTTTGTGTTAATATCAGGATGTATTTCTGTCCTGTTAAGTAAACTACACAACGACAATTTTCCTTTTTTTTGTAGCGAAAGAGCCAGCTGGGGGGGAGGGGTTATGTTAGAGCCGGGGAGAAAGGGTTATGTTAGAGCCGGCGGAGGGGGGTTATGTTAGAGCCGTCGTAGGGGGGTTATGTTAGAGTCGGGGGTAAGGGGTTATATTAGAGCTGGGGGGAAGGGGTTCTGTTAGAGCCGGCGGAGGGGGGTTATGTTAGAGCCGGCGGAGGGGGGTTCTGTTAGAGCCGGGGGGAAGGGGTTCTGTTAGAGCCGGTGGAGGGGGTTATGTTAGAGCCGGCGGAGGGGGGTTATGTTAGAGCCGGCGGAGGGGGGTTATGTTAGAGCCGGGGGGAAGGGGTTATGTTAGAGCCGGCGGAGGGGGGTTATGTTAGAGCTGGGGTAAGGGGTTCTGTTAGAGCCGGCGGAGGGGGGTTATGTTAGAGCCCGGGGAAGGGGTTCTGTTAGAGCCGGGGGAAGGGGTTCTGTTAGAGCCGGCGGAGGGGCTCATTCAGTAGGAAATGCAAGTGGCATCGCATTTGAACTACAAACGTTGATAGATTGCTCATTTTACACTCTAGTGACACTTTGCTGTAATGATGCACAATACGAATTATAACCACCGTATGGGAGGACACAGATGGGGATGGTGACGCTGATGTCACTGTCATGCTATGGCGTGTGCAGTCTGCCCCATGTGTGATGACTGAGGGGAGCAATGACCCAGGCGTGAGTCACAGACCTCCGGCAGCAGCCACACAGCGCACAGACAGGGGAACCGTGCCAGCAGATTGTGAATTTGGACAGACACCAATGAACGGCTCCACACTTCTACAGATATATAAAACTGAGCACCCTGCACAGATCGCAACGCACTGGAGACATCACTCACCTCCAGGGAATCAAACATTTCATTTATACAAATAAAACATTTCTTTTTTTACATGTGGTGAAGACTTGCTCCACTTTTATTTGTAATCAGATGGACAGACAGACAGAGGGTAATTTTAGAAAAGATCAAATAAAATCTTTATGCACCATATCCACTCTATCAATTAAATGTTAAAGGTCAATGGACCACAGAAGCCTCAGTGGGTGACTGTATTAAAATGATTCCACAAATAACAGACCCAATAATCTTTTATCTATCCCTACTCCTTCCTAACTCCAAATTACTACCCTATGTATCTACCCCTACTCCTTCCTAACTCCAAACTACTACCCTATTTATCTATCCCTACTCCTTCCTAATGCAGAATTACTACCCTACTTACCTATCCCTACTCCTTCCAAACTCCAAATTACTACCCTATATATCTATCCCTACTCTTTCCGAACTCCAAATTACTACCCTATTTATCTAGCCCTAATCCTTCCTTATGCCGAATTACTACCCTATTTATCTATCCCTATTCCTTCCTAACTCCAAATTACTACCCTATGTATCTATTCCTGCTCCTTCCTAACCATTACTACCCTTTTATCTATTCTTACTCCTTCCTAACAATTACTACCCTAGTTATCTATCCCCACTCCTTCCTAACAATTACTACCCTTTTATCTATTCTTACTCCTTCCTAACAATTACTACCCTAGTTATCTATCCCTGCTCCTTCCTAACACCAATTTACTATCCTCTATCTACTGTCTATAGAGAGGAAGAATAGTGTACTCATTACATCTACTGTCTATAGAGAGGAAGAATAGTGTACTTATTATTACATCTACTGTCTATAGAGAGGAAGAATAGTGTACTTATTATTACATCTACTGTCTATAGAGAGGAAGAATAGTGTACTTATTATTACATCTACTGTCTATAGAGAGGAAGAATATTGTACTTATTATTACATCTACTGTCTATAGAGAGGAAGAATAGTGTACTTATTACATCTACTGTCTATAGAGAGGAAGAATAGTGTACTCATTACATCTACTGTCTATAGAGAGGAAGAATAGTGTACCCATTACATCTACTGTCTACAGAGAGGAAGAATAGTGGACTTATTACATCTACTGTCTATAGAGACGAAGAATAGTGTACTTATTACATCTACTGTCTATAGAGACGAAGAATAGTGTACTCATTACATCTACTGTCTACAGAGAGGAAGAATAGTGTACTTATTACATCAACTGTCTATAGAGAGGAAGAATAGTGTACTTATTACATCTACTGTCTATAGAGAGGAAGAATAATGTACTTATTACATCTACTGTCTATAGAGAGGAAGAATAGTGTACTCATTACATCTACTATCTATAGAGAGGAAGAATAGTGTAATCATTACATCTACTGTCTATAGAGAGGAAGAATAGTGTACTTATTATTACATCTACTGTCTATAGAGAGGAAGAATAGTGTACTTATTATTACATCTACTGTCTATAGAGAGGAAGAATCGTGTACTTATTATTACATCTACTGTCTATAGAGAGGAAGAATAGTGTACTTATTATTACATCTACTGTCTATAGAGAGGAAGAATAGTGTACTTATTATTACATCTACTGTCTATAGAGAGGAAGAATAGTGTACTTATTATTACATCTACTGTCTATAGAGAGGAAAAATAGTGTACTTATTATTACATCTACTGTCTATAGAGAGGAAGAATAGTGTACTTATTACAACTACTGTCTACAGAGAGGAAGAATAGTGTACTTATTACATCTACTGTCTATAGAGAGGAAGAATAGTGTACTTATTATTACATCTACTGTCTATAGAGAGGAAGAATAGTGTACTCATTACATCTACTGTCTATATAGAGGAAGAATAGTGTACTTATTATTACATCTACTGTCTATAGAGAGGAAGAATAGTGTACTTATTATTACATCTACTGTCTATAGAGAGGAAGAATAGTGTACTTATTACATCTACTGTCTATAGAGAGGAAGAATAGTGTACTTATTATTACTAGTGTTGAGCGAGCGTGCTCGGCCGATGCTCGGATCGGCTCGAGCATCGCTCTGCTCGGCACATGGCGGTACTCGTACGAGTACCGCCATGTGCTCGCCCGACATGTTCGGGTGAAGGGGATCTGTGCCGGAAGAGGCACAGATCCGAAGACGCTCCGCTGGACCACCAGGGACTGGAGGTACGGGGGCATTGCGGAGATGAAGGGGGCATTGCGGAGATGAAGGGGGACATTGTGGAAGAGGGGCATAGACTCTATGCCCCTCTTCCACAATGTCCCCCTTCATCTCCGCTATGCCCCTCTTCCACAATGTCCCCCTTCATCTCCGCTATGCCTCTCTTCCACAATGTCCCCCTTCATCTCCTATGCCATAGAGGAGATGAAGGGGGACATTGTGGAAGAGGGGCATAGCGGAGATGAAGGGGGACATTGTGGAAGAGGGGCATAGAGTCTATGCCCCTCTTCCACAATGTCCCCCTTCATCTCCGCTATGCCCCTCTTCCACAATGTCCCCCTTCATCTCCTCTATGGCATAGGAGATGAAGGGGGACATTGTGGAAGAGGGGCATAGCGGAGATGAAGGGGGACATTGACCAGGCACCCTCCGCTCATCAGAGCAGGGGGTGCCTGGTTTAATGCTCGAGTGCTCCCATGCTTTTCAATGGGGCTCGGGTGCTCGGCCGAGCACTCGAGCCTCAGGGGGTGCTCGGTCAGAGCACCCGAGCACCCGAGCATCGGGGTGCTCGCTCATCCCTAATTATTACATCTACTGTCTATAGAGAGGAAGAATAGTGTACTTATTATTACATCTACTGTCTATAGAGAGGAAGAATAGTGTGCTTATTATTACATCTACTGTCTATAGAGAGGAAGAATAGTGTACTTATTACATCTACTGTCTATAGAGAGGAAGAATAGTGTACTTATTATTACATCTACTGTCTATAGAGAGGAAGAATAGTGTGCTTATTATTACATCTACTGTCTATAGAGAGGAAGAATAGTGTACTTATTACATCTACTGTCTATAGAGAGGAAGAATAGTGTGCTTATTATTACATCTACTGTCTATAGAGAGGAAGAATAGTGTACTCATTACATCTACTGTCTATAGAGAGGAAGAATCGTGTACTTATTATTACATCTACTGTCTATAGAGAGGAAGAATAGTGTACTTATTATTACATCTACTGTCTATAGAGAGGAAGAATAGTGTACTTATTATTACATCTACTGTCTATAGAGAGGAAGAATAGTGTACTTATTACATCTACTGTCTATAGAGAGGAAGAATAGTGTACTTATTATTACTAGTGTTGAGCGAGCGTGCTCGGCCGATGCTCGGATCGGCTCGAGCATCGCTCTGCTCGGCACATGGCGGTACTCGTACGAGTACCGCCATGTGCTCGCCCGACATGTTCGGGTGAAGGGGATCTGTGCCGGAAGAGGCACAGATCCGAAGACGCTCCGCTGGACCACCAGGGACTGGAGGTACGGGGGCATTGCGGAGATGAAGGGGGCATTGCGGAGATGAAGGGGGACATTGTGGAAGAGGGGCATAGACTCTATGCCCCTCTTCCACAATGTCCCCCTTCATCTCCGCTATGCCCCTCTTCCACAATGTCCCCCTTCATCTCCGCTATGCCCCTCTTCCACAATGTCCCCCTTCATCTCCTATGCCATAGAGGAGATGAAGGGGGACATTGTGGAAGAGGGGCATAGCGGAGATGAAGGGGGACATTGTGGAAGAGGGGCATAGAGTCTATGCCCCTCTTCCACAATGTCCCCCTTCATCTCCGCTATGCCCCTCTTCCACAATGTCCCCCTTCATCTCCTCTATGGCATAGGAGATGAAGGGGGACATTGTGGAAGAGGGGCATAGCGGAGATGAAGGGGGACATTGACCAGGCACCCTCCGCTCATCAGAGCAGGGGGTGCCTGGTTTAATGCTCGAGTGCTCCCATGCTTTTCAATGGGGCTCGGGTGCTCGGCCGAGCACTCGAGCCTCAGGGGGTGCTCGGTCAGAGCACCCGAGCACCCGAGCATCGGGGTGCTCGCTCATCCCTAATTATTACATCTACTGTCTATAGAGAGGAAGAATAGTGTACTTATTATTACATCTACTGTCTATAGAGAGGAAGAATAGTGTGCTTATTATTACATCTACTGTCTATAGAGAGGAAGAATAGTGTACTTATTACATCTACTGTCTATAGAGAGGAAGAATAGTGTACTTATTATTACATCTACTGTCTATAGAGAGGAAGAATAGTGTGCTTATTATTACATCTACTGTCTATAGAGAGGAAGAATAGTGTACTTATTACATCTACTGTCTATAGAGAGGAAGAATAGTGTGCTTATTATTACATCTACTGTCTATAGAGAGGAAGAATAGTGTACTCATTACATCTACTGTCTATAGAGAGGAAGAATCGTGTACTTATTATTACATCTACTGTCTATAGAGAGGAAGAATAGTGTACTTATTATTACATCTACTGTCTATAGAGAGGAAGAATAGTGTACTTATTATTACATCTACTGTCTATAGAGAGGAAGAATAGTGTGCTTATTATTACATCTACTGTCTATAGAGAGGAAGAATCGTGTACTTATTATTACATCTACTGTCTATATAGAGGAAGAATAGTGTACTTATTATTACATCTACTGTCTATAGAGAGGAAGAATAGTGTACTTATTATTACATCTACTGTCTATAGAGAGGAAGAATAGTGTACTTATTATTACATCTACTGTTTATAGAGAGGAAGAATCGTGTACTCATTACATCTTCTGTCTATAGAGAGGAAGAATAGTGTACTCATTACATCTACTGTCTATAGAGAGGAAGAATAGTGTACTTATTATTACATCTACTGTCTATACAGAGGAAGAATAGTGCACTTATTATTACATCTACTGTCTATAGAGAGGAAGAATAGTGTACTCATTACATCTACTGTCTACAGAGAGGAAGAATAGTGTACTCATTACATGTACTGTCTATAGAGAGGAAGAATAGTGTACTTATTATTACATCTTCTGTCTATAGAGAGGAAGAATAGTGTACTTATTATTACATCTACTGTCTATAGAGAGGAAGAATAGTGTACTTATTATTACATCTTCTGTCTATAGAGAGGAAGAATAGTGTACTTATTATTACATCTACTGTCTATATAGAGGAAGAATAGTGTACTCATTACATCTACTGTCTATAGAGAGGAAGAATAGTGTACTTATTATTACATCTACTGTCTATAGAGAGGAAGAATAGTGTACTTATTATTACATCTACTGTTTATAGAGAGGAAGAATCGTGTACTCATTACATCTACTGTCTATAGAGAGGAAGAATAGTGCACTCATTACATCTACTGTCTATAGAGAGGAAGAATGGTGTACTTATTACTACATCTACTGTCTATAGAGAGGAAGAATAGTGTACTTATTACATCTACTGTCTATAGAGAGGTAGAACAGTGTATTCTTTGGCTATATAGAGGGATGTATAGTGTATAAATTATATTTATTGGCTATAGGGAGGCAGGTATAGTGGATATATTATATTTATTGGCTATGGGGAGGCAGGTATAGTGTATATATTATATTTATTGGCTTTACGGAAGCAGGTATAGTGATACATTATATTTATTGGCTATGTACAGGCAGGTATAGTGTATACATAATATTTATTGTCTATATAGGGGGATGTATAGAGTATACATTATATTTATTGTCTATAGGGAGGCAGGTATAGTGTATACATAATATTTATTGGCTATATAGGGGGATGTATAGAGTATACATTATATTTATTGGCTATAGGGAGGCAGGTATAGTGTATATATTATATGTATTGGCTATAGGGAGGCAGGTATAGTGTATATATTATATTTATTGGCTATAGGGAGGCAGGTATAGTGTATATATTATATTTATTGGCTATAGGGGGATGTATAGTGTATATATTATATTTATTGGCTATAGGGAGGCAGGTATAGTGGATACATTATATTTATTGGCTATTGGGAGGCAGGTATAGTATATTTATTATACGTATTGGCTATAGGGAGGCAGGTGTAGTATATACATTATATTTATTGTCTATAGGGAGGCAGGTATAGTGTATACATTATATTTATTGGCTATACAGAGGCAGGTGTAGTATATACATTATATTTATTGTCTATAGGGAGGCAGGTATAGTGTATATATTATATTTATTGGCTACTGGGAGGCAGGTATAGTGAGCTATTTGGTTTTGAACAATAGAGCTGCTTTTGGATGATAAGATGTTTGTGCAACAACAAAGAGCTTGGTTCTTAGTTTGCAGCCTGTCCACGTCTGCACTCCTAGTGAACATCTGCTTGCTTCATGCAGTTTTAATCAGAAATAGTTTGCCAGCCCAGCTCCGTGTCATCCTGAGATTTAGGGCCGGTGCTTTCCTTTTTGCATACATGTCTTTTTTTCCTTCGAAAAGAAAAGAAAACAGAACAAATCTGAAATGATGAAGATGATGATGATGATGATGATGATTAGAGGGAATTAGATTTTTCCAAAATACTGTGTGTTTTAATTGGTACAGGACCTGCGTTCATCTGGATAGAAAGTCACAACCCCCTAGAACACAATCTGCCCAATAATATCAAGAATATATATGTTGTCTGTTCTACTATTATTATTATTATTATTATAATTTCCAACAAAATTATTGTCTTTGTGGATATGACAGACTATACCAAGTCCTACGGCATCCATTTATCCAGTGCAAAGCCACTCATAGCACATTCCTCTGGTGCTAAAGGAGTTAAATGGACTTTTAAAGGAACACTAACACCTAAAAGTGACCTGTTGGTATAAATCAATTGTACTCAGTGCAGCATCTGTATGAATTGTCTGTGTAATATAGTAATATAGTAACGTGGTTGATAAGACTGAAAAAAAGACAAGTCTAGCCCATGCCTAAACACCTTTGTTGATCTAGAGGAAGGCAAAAAGAAAACCTATTGAGACCGTTTCTAATTTAGCCCAAAGTGGGTAAAATTCCTCCCTGACTCCAAATGGCAGTCATATAGTTCCCTGGATCAACAATCTATCTGCACTGAAGCCAACTGTCATAATTCTCAATATTGTTCTGTGCTACATAGGCATCCATTGCTTTTTTTAAAGCAATTACAATGTTCCAAGGCAAAGCATTCCAATGCTTTATCGCCCTTACTTTAAAAAAATCCCTGCCTTTGTAGAAAGCACGTCCTCTAGTCTTAATGGATGACCTCCTGTTCTTAACTCTTTGTGTAAATAATTCATTGGATAGTTTTTTTTGTATTAACCTTGAATATATGTGTAAATGATTGAACATGTTATCCTTGAACCAAGGGACAATTAATTGGGGCCATTAGTAACAAAAATGAGGGATTATTATTAAGAGATGTTAATTATTCTTTAAATACAATATTGATGCCCAAGCTACAGGTATGATGCCTTATTCTTGTGCAAAATGATTCAAACGGACTCACCAGAACAGAAACAATTAGCAAATCCCTTTACACTGACAGTGGTAAAGTTCACTCATCCAAATGCATAAATCCCTGGAGCTTTCAGTTAGAACTCCCTTTAATGATTACAGACAGAGTTCGTATCCAGGAGATAGTAAACAGACCACTGGGGCTGTGTCCCTACTTACATTTATATAGAATAAAGAGACTGGATGAACAACCTTCTTATCATACTCTGGGGTATTAGAATAATTTTACGACAAGAAGGACCTAACTGTATTTACCACTTGTCTCTCCATGCCACAGTGTTCTTTAGTGCACATGTCTTAACCCCTTGTACGCTAATGTTGTGTCCAAAGCTGTTATCGATTCAGAGATACTAGACTGAGGATATATTTTGTCTAGTGATATCAAATACTTCAGTCTGTGGTACATATTCTACAGTTAGAGACCTTTAATAAACAATCATTAATTAGGAAATCTAGAACTTACGAAAGGTTGGTCCATGAAAGCATTAAAACAAACAGAATACTGTTATAAGTAATTCTACCAAGGTGGGAGTGTGGTTGTTGAAAATGATTAAAATGCTTTTTCCCATTTACGTTCCCTGTTGAGGCACAATAAACATGATTATGGGCACGAAGGCCATTAAATATGTTTGGATACATTTTCCCATTATAGTCATGATTTAAAGAATATTTTGTATTTTCTGTTTCATATTTTTATATATTTTTTTCAGTATTAACAGAGAGAGCCAGCAATGGGTGAACTCCTAGCCCCATCATTCTCCAATCTCTGAACAGGATGGTGAGATGCTCCACATCTTCAGAGATGGAAAAGTTTTGTTTTTGTTTGTGACATCAGAGATACTTTGATGACCTCACATGTGGAGGGGTGATATGAATAGAGATGTTGCGGAGTTCATACTAAATTGTTTAACTACAAATTATTACAGTCATCAAATATGTTTTCGTATAAGAAACCATCCATAATGTTTCTTGCTTTGGTACTCGTAGATGAAGCCAATTTAGGAATAGAGAACACTTTGCTACCTTTCATTTTCCCTTTACATTGACAAAAACATCTCTAAGGGACAATTTCTTAGGTGCCATAACTGTTCAAATGACGCTCTTTCCCTTGAAGATGCTCAAACATATACTTTGTAATATCCTGACAGAGGTTACCATGGAGATGATATTGAACTTGATCTTGTATATGATTTCCAGTTTACTCAAGTGAAAATGTGCAATACTTGTATTAATCAAGAGAAGCAAATTCATTACAACCTATAGCAACTAATACATTAATCAATATTATTTTATGCTTTTTACCAATTAGATACTGATGCTTTACCTAAGATCCTTAGAAAAAAAGTTACATTTGCAGATAAAAGACCTTCATAGCTATACAAAGAGGTGCTCTAGATCAGTGCTGTCCAAGTTCAGTTCTCAAGGGCCACAAACAGGCACAGGTGAGTTCATCAGTGGACCAGTTATTTTGACTGACTCAATCAGGGAGATCCCTACATCATGTAGTGTTGGTGGCCATTGAGGGCTGAACTTGGAGAACACTGCTCTAATTGATTAGATATTCAGGGTTGCTATTATTATGGTTCATCTATGTGATTTAAGGATAATACATTTAAATTTAATAATAAAAACAAAGTTTATAGAACTTCTGTTATCAACAGTAACACCATCAATATTGTCTATTTCCATGTGCAGAATGTTCATTAAAACATGTGGGCAGAAATATTTAACTACTTTAAGCTACATTGAAAGACCACACAAAGCTGACCATAGTGATCTAGTTTCTATAGCTACCAATTTTTTTTTGTTAAATTGTTTTGTAACGGGGTCCGAAGTCCGCGGATGGACTCAGACCGTCGTGCCGGGAATCTACCTCCTGAGATCGGCCACAACCAGACAGCTATACCGGTGCGCTAGACAGCTTTCCTTCCTAGGATGGGGGTCACAAGGAGACCCTTGATACCATCCCACAGTAAAGTGACAGGACGCAATTCAGGATCAAGCAGAACAACTTTATTTTCCAGAACTCCAGCTCTTTTATGTACAGTTAAACATATTAAGATAACTTCATCAACTTTGACATACAAAAGCCTGTATTCAGGGGAACAATGTCACACACATAACTTTATTAGGTACACAAAGGATGGGAGGCGTGGGAACTCTGGCTACAATGGGTGACAGGCGCATACAATGGGTCGGGGTTGCCTGACTAGACAATGGGGCTAAGACTTGGCAGCGCCGGGGACTTTACTCAGCTTCGTAGGCTCAGCCAATGAGCAGCTGAGCTACCAAGTCCTTGCGGCCAATCCCATGGCCGCCGACATTGTCCCATGTTAAGTCAATGGAGTCCCTTTAACTCTGTCCCTGGGTCGGCGGCCAATCAGAAAACAACCGACAGTTCCATTGTGAGTCTATGGGACATTCACCTGGGGTTGTTAGTTCGACAGCCAATAGGAAAAGGGACGACCATTCGCCATGTTATTCCTATGGCGGCCCTTTAACTCCTGCTCCTCCAATCAGGCTGCAGCAGACCATTTGCCATGTTATTCCTATGGCGGCCCTTTAACTCTGCTCCTCCAATCAGGCTGCAGCCGACAGCAGAAACCCCCCACAGTCCTGTAGGTGCCCAAAATCCCAGTGAACCTAAAACTCTTTTAAAAGAACTGGTCTTCCGTTTATGATAGGGAAACCCATGTCCAGTAACGGGTCCTGGCCCGTTACATGTTTTTATTGTCAAGTCCAGCCGACCCAGATCACATATAATTTATTACAAGCATAGTAGTACAGAAATGACAATCTAGATGTACAATCATGACTTAATGATACAGATGTCACAAAGTTAGGATCGGAGTCAGCCCACAATAGACTAATGCCCTCCCCCAATTCCTAGCATAACCCATACCCCACTCTCTCCCCCACACGTGACCCACCCCATCCCCCTCAGATCCCATTCTCCATTCTCAAGTACTAGTACCTAAAATAAAATGGAAAAATAGATAATGAGACTAAAATAAATAAAGAAATACATAATGGACAATGTATAATCATGGAGGTATACTGTGCCTTCCACTAGTATGATCTTGAAGCAGGTGACTGTATATTCCCTGATATATGAGGATATGAGGGCATTTTCCCCAAAAGCTATCAAACATTTAGTAAAGGAACATGTTGAAGAAATGGTGTTGGGGAATTCACATTTTCTGTTAGAGGAACTAAGAGTCTGAAAACGAGGAGCGAGAGAGAGCTTTTGTGTAATAGAAATGTGAGGTGAGCAAACCTATGGTACTACATTGTGAATGGGATATCGTGTCACCTATGTCTTTTGATATTTATATGTTATACACTTTTTTCCTTAGAAGGAGATTGACAGTCTTTAGTGAAATTGTAGCTCTACATCACTTTCCTTCATCATTGCGGTGCTGGCCACTGGTTTGGAATTGGGTTCTATCCTCAGAGGTTTCATTCTCACTTTTTAATTGTATTTGGTTTAATCTGTCAACTTATAGCTTCACAAACAGTCATGCATGTGAGGCACTATCTGTGAAACGCACCTGCGCATTTTGTAGGAAACGTTTTGCATCAGTTCAGCTTTGTTCTCTGATATGATTTTTATCTAAGATTTAATGAAACCTACACATTTTAGTACAAATTCAATTATGTTTCTCTCTGAATGTGGTATACCTCAATAGCTTTCTTGTATCATCTTGTATCTTGTATATACACACACACATACACACCCACACATATATATATATATATATATATATATGTACAGGGCTCAAAATTTCCACTTGCCACTAGCCAATGGCGAGTGAGAATTTAGCCCTGGCGAGTAGAAATTCAGCCCTGGTGGGTATGTTATGGCTTGCAGTGGTGAGTAACTTTTCAGGTCTGGCTAGTAACAAAGGACACACACACCTCTATAAAATAGAAATTAAAAATCCCTAAAATCTAAAGTAAAACTTGATTTTCTAATGCAGATGTAAACTAACAAAGGACATGTTTTGAGACAGAACACCTATTGAGATTTTGAAGTCTAAAGTACTTACATCTTTTTTTATTCAGAAAGTCTTGTCTTGAACATCTTACAGATAACACTGCACCATGACTTCTACACACCTATAATGCTTGATATACCAACAGGGTTCTGCTAAGGTGTGATACAAAAGCAGTTAGATAATGAAGAAGAAAAAATACTAACAGACAGTTGGACACACACGCACGCATCTACACACAGACACATCTACACACACATTACACACAGACACATCTACACACAGACACAAATGTGCACAATGACAAACGCTGAAAGATACACACACACACACAAACAGCCACTCATATGGAAACACACACACACATACCTATTGTGTGTGTGTCCTAATTACAAATTCTTGTTGTGGGGAGTATTTAAGCGTAATAAACCCCTTTCCTTTGTAGGTGTTCATGTTCCTGTGCCGGTATACCGCTGGTGTTTGGGGAACATTATAATAATCTTGTAGGATTATCTGTACTGAGCTTAAAAGAAAATGTAAAAGTCAAACGTGAAGTGTTGGAAAACAAACTAAAAAAATCCTAGTTTCATACAGAGCAACTTGTAATTCAGTATTCGTGCTCATTTGAAGTGTCAAATCTGGACCTGTTCCTGATAAAAGTTTATTCAGGGAGATGTATTCACAGTCTGATAATCTCGTGTTTATGGTGCTATGTCGGTGAGAGATTCCCTTTGACTAGAAGTTAGTGAAACATCTGTTCTCTTGGTGTTTTATGCCACATCAAGCATATTTTTTTTTTAATTCACACGTACCAGAACATTATATCATTAACCACAGAGTTAAAAAAAATGACTTTAAACCATTACTATCCCTTTAAGGCAGGGTAGTCAGTATGTTCTAGCCACTGACTGGTTAGGAGTAATGGGAGCTGTAGGCTATGCATGACTGCCTCTGCCTTAAAATTAAAATAATACATAATATAACCCGTCTTTAACGCTGATAAGAGATCACAGTTATTTAGACTAGAAAGATCCATATGTATGTTATTCAGAGGAACAATTTGGAGATTGATGGTGAAATTATAAATCAGCTTTCCCCAAGAAGTTCCTAAGAACCTGACTCATTTCTGCTAAAGATGATTCAGTTGGTTATCAGTTTCCTCCAGTGATCTAACCCCCTGTGCAATATTCACATACATCACCATGTGGAAGACCATCTGCTCCCAATAACATATTTTTGGGGAGTTATCTTGCATGCACTGAATGTTTGGGATCTACCCACAGATTCTCAATAATATTCAGGTCTGGGGACTGTGAAGGTCATTCCAAAACCTTAAGATTTCATTTGTTGAAGTAGTTCATGGTTGATTCTGAGGCATATTTTGGATCATTGTCTTTTCAGATTCAGTTTCTTCACTAACTGCTGGACATTAGCTTCCAGGATTTGTTGAGTCTTAGTAGAATCCATTCTTCCTTCTACCCACACAGTATTTCCTGTGTCTCTAGCTGCAACACAGCCCCAAATCATAAAAGATCCACCCCCCATGCTTAACAGCTGGCAAGATGTTTTTTCCTTAAAGGGATTGTAATGTTTCATTATAAAAGCAGGTCTAATTAATCATCATAGTATTTGGACTTTGGAGAGTATTATTTAAATTCTGTAAGAGTTGTAGTACTAGAGTAATTCAATGACAAAGTATCCCCCTCCTGCCCCTTTTACTGATGTAACACTGCTCAGCCAGAGCAGAAGGGAGGTGCCCAGGTAGACTGCAGAGAGGGACAATCTTCAATTAAGATAAGGGAAAAACCTGAAAAACTTGTCAAGGGGGGCAGGGCTTTCATTGTTCTCATAGGAAGAATATTGTCCCCTTCTGTTATCTGTCTGGTCTATGGACTGGATTCCACATCTGAGAAGAGATGACTTACACTAGGTAAAAGGGGCGGGAGGGGAAACTTTGCTTGTGAATATCTCTCAAACCATAAAAGTATGAGAGATAAGACTTATATCATTCTTCATGTTTTTTTAATGCCTACAAAATAATATAAAGATAAAAATAAGTATTACTATCCCTTTAAATGCTTCTCCTGTTTCTGTACAGATATTCCTTTGGTGATTGTAGCAAAATAGTTCAGTTATAACTTCACCAGACCATAGCACTTGGTCCGATAATGCCGGTGCCTTATCTAAGTGTTGTCTTGTATACTTCAGATGTTGATTTTGGTTATGAGATTCCAGATAAGGTTTCTTTGTGATGACCATGCAGATCATGTTTGTTGAAGCAACACTGCAACATGAACTGGTTCACCACTACTCCTGTGTCAGCTAAACATTCCTGCAAGTCCTCTGCAGTGATATGGTGGGTTTGCTTTTGCATTCCTGACCAGTTTAAGAGTACTTCTATTGGAGAGTTTATTGATCTTCCAGATCTTGTATTGACTTCAATAGTTCCTCTTAACTTACATTTCTTAATGACATTTCTGACAATGGAAACTGCAAGTAGGAAACGTCTGGATACTTTTTTTACAGCCTTTGTAAGTGTCAATTATCTTTATTGTCTGAACTTCAGTCGGATGATTAGAGGAGTCCAGTCGTTGGAGAGTGTAAACACAGGACCCGGAGACGTTTATTGAATCACTGAATGTAGCAAGCTCTGGAACTGTCATCATCTGACTTAGATTAAGGCCTAATGAGTTAATTAATTCTGAGATCTTACGAAAAATAACAGTAATGGATCAACTGGAAGGTATGCACATGCGCATTTTCTGTTTTTTTTCCAGTCTGTTAAATCCTATATAATAATTTGCTAGAATGTTTGTCAGAAGCAGTCATGTGCAGTAAAGATTGCCTGAACGCACAGAATGATTAGAGCATGGAATACTGGGAGGTGTAGGAATGCTGGGAGGTGTGGGAATGCTGGAAGGTGTAAGAATGCTGAGAGCATGGAATGTTGGGAGCATGGAATGCTGGGAGGTGTGGGAATGCTGGAAGGTGTACGAATGCTGAGAGCATGGAGTGTTGGGAGCATGGAATGCTGGGAGGTGTAGGAATGCTGGGAGGTGTAGGAATGCTGGGAGCATGAAATGCTGGGAGGTGTAGGAATGCAGGGAGTTCTGTGCTGGGAGCATTCTGTGCTTTCAGGCAGTCTCTAGAGTGCATGACTGAGTCTGCGGCAGGACGCAGAGTAGGACAGGCCTCTTAACCCTTTGAGTGCCAGAGGGGTACCCCTCTGGCACTCAAAGGGGTTAACATCACCCAGCCCTTGGCCCGTGTACACGGGCTTTTACATTAGTTCAGCAAATAAATAGTAACCGTGCATTACAATTTTCAGAACTATGTAAAGTTCAAGTCTGTTCACTGTAGAAAGAAAGAAAGGAAGGAACAAAGCGCAAAATCTAAGAGTAATCCGTATACGTGAGCAGAGATAAGTGAACCTCACATCTACTGCACTCTATTCACGTATACGGATTACTCTTAGATTTTGCGCTTTGTTCCTTTCTATATGCACATCAGAGCGCTGAGGTGACGCTAAGGACACCACGATCAATAGCAGCATTCTGGGAGCTCTGTTTCTTTATAATTAAACTATCGATCTATTCACTATCTCATTTTTATATTTCATGAACAGAGGTAGGATCACCTATATATATATATATATATATATATATCATCCTGTCTGTTCGCTGTAGAGTCTGTGTTACTTTCTTTTCACTTAAAAAATCAACAAAACATGTAATTTGTTCACAGCTGCCCAAACGTTTACCTACAACTTTGTGTACAGAACCAAAGAAGAGCAATTCTGGGTGAAAACAAATACACAATGGAGAAGAAATATACATCCCCATTGATTTAAATGTAGTGTTTAAGTATTTGATTGCTGGAGAGGTCTACAGCGCATTGCAAGAGCATTCCAGTTGTTTAACTCCCCATTTAGACCTTAGGAATTTTTGGAAAATTGTATTTGTTCTGTATGGTACATTTAGTTTAACACAAAATAGTTCAGCTTTGTTCCAAGTGTTTTGCTGATGCACAGGAGCAGTGCTGTGCCATGTTATCCTCTGTGACGTACAGGGATATGAAGAGCCGCTTCGTGCATCGGTCAGCGGAGGGACCACTGTAACCTCTTAACTTGTTCGTCAGGAGGATAGTTTGAAAAGACTAAAGTACAAATGTATGATTCTGCTGGGAGAGCAGCATAAATGAGAGACAATTCATACGCATAAAATAATTAATTAGTACGTCAGTGTGAATTCTGAGTGTTCTTATCTGCCTCTCTAGGAAAGGAACTGCACTACAATATAATATTAAAGACTTTAAGCACAGAGGTGTGCACGTATCAGAATGAGACAACTGCAAAAATAGCTTCAAATGCAACTGGGAATGAGTAGTGCCTACTAGTTATCAACTGAATTAGTGATAGAAATACACTTAGTGAATAATATCTGTGTCAAACCAAACTGCAACTCTTAGGTAATGAAAGTGATAAATGTACAAAATGTATCACAAAAAATAGACACAACATAGAGAATGTTCAAAATATTTAGCACCTGAAAAGTAAAGACAACCGTTTGACATAAATAGTAAAGACAACCAGTATCAAATGGGGTTTTGTTTGCAAATTGTTATAGCGGAGCTTTTTAATCTAACATTTTTTTTTTACTTTTAGTGGAATGTTGATACATATATTCCCATAAGTACTCTTAACACAAGAACCTTTGCTGTACGGATAACTGGACGTTGTGACCATTTCATACACTACAATGAGCCAGCCTGGTTCTGGTATACAAAAGTAACATATGTGTGAGGTTGTATCCTAGTATAGTTCATTGATGATTCTGGGCCTGGTGATATAGATCTCAATATGAAAGTAACTTCTTTCTTTACAAATGGACCTCTTGTCTTTATCTTTCTTTTCAAACCAAGGGAGTAGCTTTAGTCCCCTTTCACATGGGTGACACCAAGCAGCAATGCTGTGTTGGTTGTGT
Source organism: Rhinophrynus dorsalis (assembly GCA_037306005.1). Classification (NCBI taxonomy): domain Eukaryota; kingdom Metazoa; phylum Chordata; class Amphibia; order Anura; family Rhinophrynidae; genus Rhinophrynus; species Rhinophrynus dorsalis. Next base: position 128,505,778 of record CM074728.1, read on the forward strand.
AGCCTGTGGTGAAAGTAACCTGCTAGACTATGGATCCTTTCACACAAGCCACTATCACCTTATGGGAATGCTGAGCCTCCTCTCTCTGGTATAGAGCCTAGCCTCTTGCACTACATCTGCTGAGTTGGCCGCTTATGCTCTGGTTGGTCGGCGGCTCATTCTGCCTTATTGCAGAGTAGTGCTGTTCGGTAACGATTCCGGTAGGGTGCCATTTGGCTCTGGCTCATACGTTAACGCTATTGGGGCTGAAGGCACTAGCTACTATAGCTAAGGGTGTAAGGCTATCGGCTTCTCCATTGCAGCATATGGTGGTCCGTGGTTACACCCGTGGGGGCTACTGGCTCAAAGCTCTTGCAGGTTGACTTGGGTATACGCCTGTGGGGGCTATTGGCTCACAATCTCTGTTCCGTTGGTCTCCGTTTGTACACCCGGAGGGGCTATTAGCAGCTCTTGCAGTTCAGGCTGTACTGTGGTGACGCCCGTGGGGGCTAACTACTCAGGCACTTGCAGATTGAGTCGCATCCTTGGTTATGCCCGTAGGGGCTATTCTGGGTACTGTTCTGCTGATATTACCTCTGGTCACACAGGGCCTAGCAGCATCCCCTCTCAGAACTATAAGTGTGATTCCAGCTACACTTACTTCTCCCAATTAACACCTTGGGTGTGCCAAACTCCACAACAGAGACTGTCCATCTATGCATTTAACCCTTATCTGTGTCTCTACTATGTGCCTGTCCTGAGACAGTATATGTGATACTCTCATTCTGTATACTGGGCCTGTGGGGGCATATCTGTCATTATTTTGCTATTATTTGTGTTGCCTGTAGAGGGCGATTGTTTGCCTTTTCTCTTTTAATAAAACTGTGTTTTATTTTACCACTGGTCTGATTGTCTTAAAAAACCGTTACACCACCATAAAGTTACAGTAAGGTCTGTGCAGAGGCCTATGGGGCATATTATTACTGTATTCCCTCAGGAACACAGTAAAGTTACAGTAAGGTCTGTATAGAGGCCTATGGGGCTGAGTTATTACTGTATTCCCTCAGGAACTCAGTAAAGTTACAGTAAGGTCTGTACAGAGGCCTATGGGGCTGAGTTATTACTGTATTCCCTCAGGAACGCAGTAACGTTACAGTAAGGTCTGTACTGAGGCCTATGGGGCTGTATTATTACTGTATTCCCTCAGGAACACAGTAAAGTTACAGTAAGGTCTGTACAGAGGCATATGAGGCTGTATTATTACTGTATTCCCTCAGTAACTCAGTAAAGTTACAGTAAGGTCTGTACAGAGGTCGGTGGGGCTGTATTATTTCTGCATTCCCTCAGGAACACAGTAAAGTTACAGTAAGGTATGTACAGAGGCCTATGGGGCTGTATTATTACTGTATTCCCTCAGAAACGCAGTAAAGTTACAGTAAGGTCTGTACAGAGGTCTATGGGCTGAATTATTACTGTATTTCCTCAGGAACACAGTAAAGTTACAGTAAGGTCTGTACAGAGGTCGGTGGGGCTGTATTATTACTGCATTCCCTCAGGAACACAGTAAAGTTACAGTAAGGTCTGTACAGAGGCCTGTGGGGCTGTATTATTACTGTATTCCCTCAGGAACACAGTAAAGTTAAAGTAAGGTCTGTACAGAGGTCGGTGGGGCTGTATTATTACTGCATTCCCTCAGGAACACAGTAAAGTTACAGTAAGGTCTGTACAGAGGCCTGTGGGGCTGTATTATTCCTGTATTACCTCAGAAACGCAGTAAAGTTACAGTAAGGTCTGTACAGAGGTCTATGGGCTGAATTATTACTGTATTTCCTCAGGAACACAGTAAAGTTTCAGTAAGGTCTGTACAGAGGCCTATGGGACTGTATTATTACTGTATTCCCTCAGGAACGCAGTAAAGTTACAGTAAGGTCTGTACAGAGGCCTATGGGGCTGTATTATTACTGTATTCCCTCAGGAACGCAGTAAAGTTACAGTAAGGTCTGTACAGAGGCCTATGGGGCTGTATTATTACTGTATTTCCTCAGGAACACAGTAAAGTTACAGTAAGGTTTGTACAGAGGCCTATGGGGCTGTATTATTACTGTATTCCCTCAGGAACACAGTACAGTTACAGTAAGGTCTGTACAGAGGCCTATGGGGCTGTATTATTACTGTATTTCCTCAGGAACACAGTAACGTTACAGTAAGGTCTGTACAGAGGTCTATGGGGCTGTATTATTACTGTATTCCCTCAGGAACACAATAAAGTTACAGTAAGGTCTGTACAGAGGACTATGGGGCTGTATTATTACTGTATTCCCTCAGGAACACAGTAAAGTTACAGTAAGGTCTGTACAGAGGTCTATGGGGCTGTATTATTACTGTATTCCCTCAGGAACACAGTAAAGTTACAGTAAGGTCTGTACAGAGGACTATGGGGCTGTATTATTACTGTATTCCCTCAGGAACACAGTAAAGTTACAGTAAGGTCTGTACAGAGGCCTGTGGGACTGTATTATTACTGTATTCCCTCAGGAACACAATAAAGTTACAGTAATGTCTGTATAGAGGCCTGTGTGGCTGTATTATTACTGTATTTCCACATTAACACAATAAAGTTACAGTAAGGTCTGTACAGAGGCTTATGAGGCTGCATTATTACTGTATTCCCTCAGGAACACAGTAATGTTACAGTAAGGTCTGTACAGAGGCCTATGGGACTGTATTATTACTGCATTCCCTCAGGAACACAATAAAGTTACAGTAATGTCTGTATAGAGGCCTGTGTGGCTGTATTATTACTGTATTTCCACATTAACACAATAAAGTTACAGTAAGGTCTGTACAGAGGCTTATGAGGCTCATGCCCTGGTCTCCAGGGTCCTGCTAACTAATTCTAATCTACTGTACCATAGCTGACAAATGTATTTAAATACTCAGAATGGCGCAGATCAATACATTTATAGTACAAGAAATAATCTAACAAGTTCATAAGATTATTTTAATGCATATCTTTTCTTGTACATACTATATTTTGTACCAGAAGATTTCTAATTGAAATACAGTACAGTACAGCAGTAAAACTAGTAAAATAGTTAGGCTGCTTTTACCTAAAGACAGCTGTGTAATTAGAGTAAGCAATCAAGTGCTACTATTTTACTGTATCTGGCCCATTAAGATAATCAGTAAATTATTCAATAGGGAACTAAAATGTTATCTATAATCTAAAGCAACCATTATGAGCTCTAGAACCAAGCTGAGTATACATCACATGAGATAGTGACATGAATGGCTTACAATGAATCAAGCTGGATGTGTCTTTAAAATATTTATCAAGTTAAATGGTAACAGGGCGACGAGTATGTGGAAGGCATTATTCCTACTGATGTTACGTGTTTCCTCTCTATGTACTTGTTGATGAAAATCAATATTTTTGGAAACAAGCACATACACGTTATGTTGCTTTTTTTATATATATATATTATTACTAGGGTAAAAGCCCGTGTACAATGGCCATAGTGCATAAAACCGCAGAACTACACGTCCCAGCATTCTGAGTGTCCAGGCAGTGGCTACTGCGCATGACTCAGGTGCAAATAATGCTACTATACGTATTGCTTTCTAAGCGTACTAAACATCCCATATATAAACAAATGGATGAAGAAGGAGGATATATGTAAAAATCACATTCTTTATTTATTTCTTGAAATGCACAGCATAGATAAATGAGCAATTTACAGGACTTACATACATTCACATTAGTCCATTCCTAACGCGTTTCAGAGACACACCGGCCTCCTATCCTCTGATGAAGGAAGCCGGTGTGTCTCTGAAACACGTTAGAAATGGACTAATGTGAATGTATGTAAGTCCTGTAAATTGCTCATTTATCTATGCTGTGCATATCAAGAAATAAATAAAGAATGTGATTTTTACATATATCCTCCTTCTTCATCCATTTGTTTATATATGGGATGTTTAGTACGCTTAGAAGGCAATACGTAGAGTAGCATTATTTGCACCTGAGTGGATCTTTGGCATCTTTGTGGTTAACGCCCTGCTACTAGGCCTCAGCGTATTTGTATTTATTTACGGTGGAGAGGACTAATTTAAGCTGTGTATATCGGAAGGATATGAGTTTGCCTGGAGCTGGGTCCGTATTGTTTGTGTTACTGCGCGTGACTGCCTAGGACAAACATCAGTGTTCAGGCAGTCTCTACTGCACATGACTGCATCAGACAAACATACATCTGGCCTTTTATGTTACAGCAGAGCACTGTGATTGGGGGAAACCATTGCACTCTTGTAGAAGGGTGCGCTGTACATTGTCCCTAGCTTCACATAATTTATACAGCGGTCTGTACACAGAGTGAAGTGGAGACATTCTGCAGCAAAACAATTTAATTACCTTGAATTAAACTTTTAATCCATTGAATGGTATAAAATTCTCCAGTGCATTGTAAACTTATAAACCCCTCTAGCATTCGAAATTAAAAGAAAAAAAAAAAAATTTAATCACTGGTAATGTTCATTTTTTGCCCTGTACTGAACTTTGTTCGCTCTGAAATTCTTCCACTTCACTGAAGTGCACTTCTAAATACATCTATTTTATTTTCTATCAGAGTATGGGAATGGTTGCATAATGAATTCATCGGTCAACATCATTTGCATCACACTTTGATAAAAGTCGCTGATTAGGATCCGCACTCGTCAACAACAGTTCAAAAGTTTTAAATATATTTCATTTAGTTACACAAACTTCCAACAGCAGCACAAATTAGAGCTAACTGGCTTCTCTCCAGGACCCATACAGCTAGAACGCAGACCTGCAGGTCTCTCACTAACAATGCATTTGACTTGACAAAGCATCTGAAGATGTTCCAAATTACAGGTAGATATTAATTGTACTGTAAAGAAATCTGGCATTTGCATCCCTCTCTTTAATCACTCACTAGTCAAATCGTAAATCCTGTTCTCTCCAGGAAATGAACTGATATAAAAGTCACAGATGACATCAACTCCTACATAGCTCTTCAAAAATAATCCTGTTTATCTGTGGCCCACTTCTCCTACTGATTTCTTTTTCTCTATTTGGCTCCTGAACAATAAATCATCTGAACATAAAAAGTAATGAAAGGAATCTTTAATTTAACTCGTACAATAGAAAGCATCTCAGCTCAGCTTGATTCCCTTCCATGGAAACAACTGTAAGTCTCTCCAAAGTTACGTTAATAGTGACAGGCCGAACAGATCCAAAACTAATACAGGATTTACTTATAAAAATATTACTATTGATTTTCCAAAAAGTAGTCACACACCATTGGAGTTTTGGGACTGTACTACTCAGGATTTTCATTTGCATTTCTATTTTTTATGCAAAATTATAATGTTACAAAGTTCATGAGGTTGGAAAAAAAGACGAGCCAGTAAATTAAACTTTTTCCAAGTCTCCCATTGTGATCGAGAGGAATAAACGTTATTATAATCGTCAGTCTTGATTTCCAAAGGGCTGTTGTACTTGGAAATCTGTTTTTTCTCACTGGACTGAGTTTTAAGGATGGGCAAAAATGTCCACTTTTTCGAGCAAGAATTTGTATGTAAAAATCAGCAATTTTCCACTTTTTCAGTGAAAATTTCCATGTCTAGAAATTTCCTAAAATTTCCATTGAACAAGTGAGATAATGCTGGTGGATCTGTATGTGGTTCTGTGGTTACCACGGGACAAGACTGGGTATCAGTATGTTTGGTTATGCAGTGGGACAAGGCTGGAGGTCCGTACGTGTAGTTCTATGGTTACCAGCGGGACAAGGCTGGAGGTGTCAGTATTTGTGGTTGTATGGCTACCACTGGGACAAGGCTGGAGGTGTCAGTATTTGTGGTTGTATGGCTACCAGCGGGACAAGGCTGGAGGTGTCAGTATTTGTGGTTGTATGGCTACCACTGGGACAAGGCTGGAGGTGTCAGTATTTGTGGTTGTATGGCTACTGTAGGACAAGACTGGGGATCAGTATATTTGGTTATGCAGTGGGACAAGGCTGGGGGTCCGTACATGTGGTTCTATGTCTACCAGCGGGACAAGGCTGGGGGGCAGTATTTGTGGTTGTATGGCTACTGTGGGACAATACTCTGAGTCAGTATATGTGATTCTTTGGCTACTGTGGGACAAGGCTGAGGGATAAGTATGTGTGGCTCTATGGCTACCATGGAACAAGACTGGAGGGGAGTATATGTGGTTCTATAGTACAAGACTGGAGATAAGTATATTTGTTTGTGTGGCTACCAGTGCAGTGGGGCAAGGCTGGGGGTCAGTATGTGAGGTTCTGTGGTTACTGTAGGACAAGGCTGGGGGTCAGTATGTGTGGTTCTATGGTTACTTAGGAGAAGGCTGTGGGTCAGTATGTGTGGTTCTATGATTACTGTAGGAAAAGGCTGGGGGTCAGTAAGTGAGGTTCTATGGTTACTGTAGGACAAGGCTGGGGGTCAGATGTGTGGTTCTATGACTACTGTAGGACAAGGCTGGGGGTCAGTATGTGTGGTTCTATGGTTACTTAGGAGAAGGCTGTGGGTCAGTATGTGTGGTTCTACGGTTACTGTAGGAGAAGGCTGGGGGTTAGTATGTGTGGTTCTATGATTACTGTAGGACAAGGCTGGGGGTCAGTATGTGTGTTCTATGACTATTGTGGGACAAGGCTGGGGGTCAGTATGTGTGTTTCTATGACTACTGTGGGACAAGGCTGGGGGTCAGTATGTGTGGTTCTGTGATTAATGTGGGACAAGGCTGGGGGTCAGTGTGTGTTTCTATGACTACTGTAGGAAAAGGCTGGGGTCAGTATGTGTGGTTCTATGACTACTGTAGGACAAGGCTGGGGGTCAGTGTGTGTGGTTCTGTGATTACTGTGGGACAAGGCTGGGGGTCAGTATGTGTGGTTCTGTGATTACTGTGGGACAAGGCTGGGGATCAGTATGTGTGGGCCTATGACTACTACAGGTCAAGGCTGGGGGTCAATATGTGTGGTTCTATGGCTAGTACAGGACAAGGCTAGGGGTCAGTATGTGTAGTTCTATAACTACTGTAGGACAAGGCTGGAGGTCAGTATGTGTGGGTCTATGGCTACTACAGGTCAAGGCTGGGGGTCAATATGTGTGGTTCTATGGCTAGTACAGGACAAGGCTGGGGGTCAGTATGTGTGGGTCTATAACTACTGTGGGGCAAGGCTGGGGGTCAGTATGTGTGGGTCTATGGCTACTACAGGACAAGGCTGGGGTCAGTATGTGTGGTTCTGTGACTACTGTGAGACAAGTCTGGTGGTCAGTGTGTGGTTCTATGACTACTGTGAGACAAGTCTGGTGGTCAGTGTGTGGTTCTATGACTACTGTAGGACAAGGCTGGGGTCAGTATGTGTGGTTCTATGACTACTGTAGGACAAGGCTGGGGGTCAGTATGTGTGGTTCTGTGACTATTGTGAGACAAGACTGGGGGTCAGTATGTGTGGTTCTGTGACTACTGTGAGACAAGTCTGGTGGTCAGTGTGTGGTTCTAGGACTACAAGTGCAGATGGACAAGGCTGAAGGTTGCAGCAGAAAAAAGCAGAAAAACTGCCCTTTTCTTAGGAATGTAGTTTTTCTCATTTTTCCATGAATGATTGGAAGTCTCTATCAAATTAAAAAAACAATGAGTTGTAGATCTCCTTACAATTCAAGGGATTGTTGGCATTTCCTACTCATGGGAATTTCCATGGAAATAGGTCTTTTTATCCAATGAGGAATATGAGGGGAATTTGCCCCAGATGGTACCAACACACACACACATATCACGCCTTGCTGTCCCTAGGAATCAGGTTTATAGGAAGCAGCCTCCCAGCAGGAGACAGAAGGGCCCGTGTTCTGCAGGTTTATTCTCAATTTTCTTTGTTCAAGAATTACTCCAGTTCATACTGAAAAGACCTCTTGGTTTTCCATAAACCTGTTAACCCCTTGAAGGCCAGAGGCATGGACAACACATTGCACACCTAGCTGGTCCTCGATGAGTTAACTAGTTAGATCTATTTATATTCCTTGTGATATATATGTTTTACTGCTGCTCCGGTGCTGTGGTGGGAAGCGCATTATATACGTTTCCAGCTGTGCAGCTTGGGTCTGGGAAGGCGAATTTCCCGGGGAGGCGCGAGTGGCTGCCAGGCTTGTTTGCAGCTATTTTCACATTCACAAATGGAACACTCAGCACATGGTGTGAAGCTTCCCCAGAGCACTAGAATCATTTTAAAGGACGCTGATAAGGCAGAGCGGTTCAACTAGGAGCTCAGCACGGCGAGTAATCACAATATAGCAGGCTGGGAGAAGCTAGATTATGGTCACATCCATATCTCCAGCAAAAGTGCTTCTGATATAAACCAAACAAATCATAGTCAATCGAGCATTACAGTTCCTTATTTTCATTTGTATTTCATAGTGTATGATACATGTTTACATGTAGAAATAAATAAAAAATACACACCTTTTTATTTATTATGGGGTGGATGAACGACAATGAACCTATTTAATGCCCCTTCACCTCTGGGTACCAACTAAAAGAACAGTAAAGTTTAAACTGGAAAACATATCTATTAAAATGAACATGTTCCTACTGCCAGGAAACGCTCCATTCTAGTGTTATTACAACATGATTGTATAGTTCTCTATAGGACGGGTGAGTTTTAGGCTGCACCTGTTTGGAGACATAGTAATAACAGCTGCACTTCTTGGTGCCAGTTTGAAGTGTAATAATTGTAGGAGACCTCTCCTAGAAGTGGCCTTGTTTCACTCACCAGGAAATCCCCTCTACAACACATTTATTATTCACAATAAAACGTTACTGGTTCTTTAGGGATCTTATGTGCAAACTTGTGACTCCTAACTCCAGATCCAGTATAGCCAGATACGGGACCCCATCAGTGTTTATTTACACCCTATGTTGACGCTGGTTTGCCCCAGACTTGTTACATTTTTGCCTTGTTACATATGCCCCGTGGTGTGTATGCCTGCTTGGTACCCGGTCGATCTGGGAAAGGCACCTTCTGTGGCACATTAGGAGGACACGTTTAGGGTTTAAACACTTTCTTTTAAAAAGCGACAGAAACTGAGGGAAAAATTGGCCTGGATTTCTCTTTCATTTACCAGTCAATATCAGGTAAAGTGGGCAAAAAAATGACAAAAATCCCATTACCATACAGAACATAGCCCAGATTTATAAAAGCAAAGAGGAGTTACTGTGGAGTACAACTGACCCATGGGTCACAAAAAGTCCTGTTACATTAGATTAGGTTTATAACCTCTTGAATGTTTTGCAAGATATTGGAGACCACTCTAGCATTCAATGGGTTAAAACTGTCAATTCATGTGCATGGGAATTTAGGTATTGTGTTTGTCCTCTATGGTACTATGGAAAACTGCAGAATAACTCCAGTTTATATTTATAAATATGTCCCACGGTATGTACATAACACTTGTCCAGAAAAGGTGTCTACAGCAAAGTATTCCAAACATCAAACATAAGCTAAGAGTCCAAATGTGTATGGGATTGCATACATCCCAAGTGTCCCTCTTTAGGAGATAGTAGGGGTCCATACCTCCCAAGTGTCCCTCTTTAGGAGATATTAGGGCTCCATACCTCCCAAGTGTCCCTCTTTAGGGGATATTAGGGCTCCATACCTCCCAAGTGTCCCTCTTTAGGGGATATTAGGGGTCCATACCTCCCAATACATTAGATGCCTTTAAAAAGGGCCTGGATACTTTTTTAAAAGAGCAGAGCATAGAGGGCTATGTACGTTAGTATTGAGATTAATATTTAGTTAGTGCTTGTTGATCCAGGGAGAAATCTGATTGCCATTTGGAATCAAGAAGGATTTCCCCCCCCCATTCAAAGCAGAATTGGATATTGCTATATTGAGGTGGGGGGGGGGTTGCCTTCTTTTGGATAAACAGTGGTAAACAGGAATAAAAAAAAGGGTTGAACTTGATGGACTCAAGTCTCTTTTTCAACCTAAACAACTATGTATGTAACTGTGTAACATGCCTTCCAAGTGTCTCTCTTTAAGAGGATTACTGATCTACTTAAGACATGTAAAATGAATGTAATATATATATGTACCTTCTGTTTATAAAGTTGCATAGTATTGTGTATCTTGAAATATAAGGTTAAAGTGTGTTCTTGATAATGCAGCTACCAGATTAATTTTAATAAATAATACAAAGAGTAGCTTTATTATCAGCGCAAGAGATCAGCCTTTTAATTTTTCATTTACAGCCATAACACAAAGGCACAATGCAGTATTTTATGTAATTATAGTCTGAGTCAGCTTTAAAAAGAAAGATTCAAGTTGTGATCTTGATTATAATGAACCATTGAGCTCTGAGAGAAGTGGCCTCAGTGATCTTAATTCTGTGCAGTGTGTATGCGTGTGTGTGCATGTGTTTGTGTGTGTTCATGTGTGTGTGTGTGTTCATATGTGTGTGTACATGTGTTTGTGTGTGTTCATGTGTGTTTGTGTGCGTGTGTGTGTGCATGTGTTTGTGTGTGTCCATGTGTGTGTGTGTGCGTGTGTGTGTGCATGTGTTTGTGTGTGTTCATGTGTGTGTGTGTGTGCGTGTGTGCATGTGTTTGTGTGTGTTCATGTGTGTGTGTGTGTGCGCGTGTGTGTGCATGTGTTTGTGTGTGTTCCTGTGTGTGTGTGTGTGTGCATGTGTTTGTGTGTGTTCATGTGTGTGTGTGCGTGTGTGTGCATGTGTTTGTGTGTGTTCATGTGTGTGTGTGCGTGTGTGTGCATGTGTTTGTGTGTGTTCATGTGTGTGTGTGTGTGTGTGCATGTGTTTGTGTGTGTTCATGTGTGTGTGTGCGTGTGTGTGCATGTGTTTGTGTGTGTTCATGTGTGTGTGTGTGCGTGTGTGTGCATGTGTTTGTGTGTGTTCATGTGTGTGTGTGTGCGTGTGTGTGCATGTGTTTGTGTCTGTTCATGTGTGTGTGTTCATGTGTGTGTTTGTATGTGGATGTGTTTGTATGTATGTGTGTATATGTGTGCATGTGTGAAACCAAGTATGAGCTGTAAATCTGGGGTGCAGAGGAAAATTAAGCCGATCCATTGTCCTTTCTTGGGGTGTTTTGTTTCTGAATTACAGTTGTCCATGTCTGTGTAGGAAGGGGTCCTTTTAGGTGGTTCCTTCAGTCATCCATCCAATGTACTTATCAGAATGCCAAAAAAATATCTTCAAATGCAAATTATTTTGTAGTAGCCGAAGCACAGACCTCAACCTGCAGCCCCCTAAACGCAAACACACACAGTCTCTCTCTCAATTAAAACTAGAAGAATAATATACTGGTAGTGACCTATAAGGCAGGGTCATCATGGTACCTTTACACTCTAAACACAAGGCCCTAACTAAGCACTCAGGTAACAGAACTGTGCTCTTGTCTGCCCAGAGATAAACTAGAAGACAATAACTGCTGAGCACAGATACTCACTGGTAGTATAACATCAGATCCGATCTTTGTTTGTTAATCCTTTGGATGCTGCTAATATCTCTGTTTGGTGAATTGTCATGTGTTGCTAAGCGAAGCCAAGTGTTCTTCTTTAGGAGATATTAGGGCTCTGGAACTCCCAAGTGTCCCTTTTTAGGAGATATTAGGGGTACATACCTCCCAAGTGTCCCTTTTTAGGAGATATTAGGGGTTCATACCTTCCAAGTGTGCCTCTTTAGGAGATATTAGGGCTCCATACCTCCCAAGTGTCCCTCTTTAGGAGAAATTACAGGTCCATACAACAGCGGAAGGGATTCTTTATGGTAAGGACAGTAAAGGTATGGAATTCACTGCCTGAGGAGGTGGTTCTATCGAATACATTAGATGGCTTTAAAAAGGGCCTGGATACTTTTTTAAAAGAGCAGAACGTAGAGGGCTATGTATGTTAGTATTGGGATTAATATTTATTTAGTGCTTGTAATATGTAAATATGAAGTGGAGTTATAAACACTCAAATCCATGTCCTTTACTCAGCATCTGTAATAATCCTGTTTTCTGTGGCCTAAAATATATTCTTATTTATTCTCTGAGGAAGCAAACATCCCTGCCTTTTCCAAAGCTCCTTGGCTTCCACTGATTGTCCAGGGATATCTGTAGATGAGAAGAGATAAGAGAACTTACTGAAAGGGATAGTAATACTTCGTTTTAACTTTATTTTATTTTGCAGGCATTAAAAAAACATGAAGAACGATATAAGTCTTATCTCTGAAACCTTTATGGTTTAAGAGATATTCACAAACAAAGTATCCCCCCTGTTCAACCAGATCAGAAGGGAGGTGCCCAGGTAGACTGCAGAGAGGGACAATCTTCAATTAAGATAAGGGAAAAAGCTGAAAAACTTGTCAAGGGGGGAAGGGCTTTCATTGTTCTCATAGGAAGAAGATTGTCCCCTGCTGTTATCTGTCTGGTGTATGGACTGGATTCCACATCTGAGAAGAGATGGCTTACACTAGGTAAAAGGGGCGGGAGGGGAACTTTGCTTGTGAATATCTCTCAAACCATAAAGGTTTGAGAGATAAGACTTATATCATTCTTCATGTTTTTTTTAATGTCTACAAAATAAAATAAAGTTAAAACGAAGTATTACTATCCCTTGAATAAAGGAGAAGTGGGCACTAATCACAACCAGATCACACACCTTGGGTTTTATATCTCTATACAAACAGCACAAACAACATTCTACAAATGTTCTCTGAACATGACAACTTACTCATAAAAAACAAGTTCAGGATTATATTTTTTGTAATGTGACATATGGATATTTAGTTTTACACATGCGAGCTGTAAGTATATGACACTGAACACTATAGTAACCTAGCTTATTGTTTGGTGTAAAGCGATAGAAGTAAATTGTATGAATCACAAAAGTGATCAACAGTTCTGCTTCCCTAGAGCAGTTTGTGGTATTGGCAGAATTTGTCTATCTGTCTTTTATACTGGAATTATGACGAACCCCCCCCCCCATGGTGAGACACATCCTTAAATTTCCACCAGTTCAGGGGGCAACTAATCCTCTGCCACATTCCAGTGGTTATTGGTAATAATTTAATGCACCAGACGTGACTGTCTGTTAAAATGTGATTACACTGTAATAAGTACTGTGATATGAAGGTTTAACCTTTACTAGGGGTAATCACCAACCAGTTTATTGTGCGAGGAGATCAGAGGATTATACTAAACAAACAATTTCCTAGGCATTAGCCATTCACATAGTCAGCAATGGCCGGATCTGAGAGTAGCTTTTGCATCAGTGAGCGATGACCAAATTAATTTCCAAATTCCAATTCAAGCTGACAGATCCAGTTTTAGTTAATGAAGGCAAGGACGTACATACATACACGGTATGCACTTGTGTTTGTATAGCTGGAATAGTGGCATCTTCCTGAAGATTCCATTACGTTGCCCTGGAAGGCAGGGAAATATGATTGATGATTGGTGAATAGCTGAGGGTATCCATCAATGATTTCAGCAAAGTACTTGTGGACAGCAGAGTATTTGATACCCTGATTATTCCCTCTCCTTAAAAATAGAAACCTGTATGATAGCAATTTGCCTGATTTCTGTCTTTATGGTCAAGACAAATTCAGATCTAAAACATTGAATAAAACAGTCTACTGTAAAGTAATTTCTTAAGTAAAATAAAATTAAACGTGATGGCAAGACAGGGAAATATGATCGATGATTGACGATTAGCTGAAGGTTGCCATCAATGATTACACAAAGTAGAGTATCTGATACACTGCTTTTCCCACTACTTAAAAACAGAAACCTTTATGACATTAATTTGACTGATTTCTGTCTCTATGGTCAAGAGAAATTCAGATGTTAAACACATAAAAAAATTTAGAGCAATGTAATGTTTTTAGTCAAATAAAATTGTAGGCGATGTCTTCTGTAATACCATTCAATCATTAAGCAAGAAGCACTTTATAATCCATGAACATGATCTTTTTTTTGAAGAATGAACAATTTGTTATGCCCTATAGATCATAAGAAATCTACTTGTTATGTTGCATAAAGTATAAAGCTAATAAAACCAGAACATGTCTCCTTAGTATCTGCAAAATCTGTATATTTGGCAATTAAAAATAATTGTATTTTAACATTTTATATAACTCACTACTTCTTTCATATTTCATTCCACACTAGAATAAAAATAACAATAAAATATAATTGGGCCAGCTTTATATATCCAGATAATTCATGTATAGTATTAGAAATAAATATTTCAAGGAGACAAGGCCGAGGCAGTTTGTACAGTCAGGAGCTTTCTGTGTGTCAGACAAGCTGATAAAAGCTGCAATCTTTCCCTGTCTCTGAGCAGGGTTCGGTTCAGCACTCTAATGGTTTTCAATAACAGGAATTTGCCTGTGTAGTAATGGCTGACAAGGATAAACACAGTAGCTGAAGGATTTTGTTCACTGCTCATAAAATAATTATTGTAATGGACCAGAGAAGGACACATCTCAATGACCTACTGTAGTATTTATACACTGCTGTGTGAAAGCAGGGCCTGTGTGAATACATGTCACCGTTATTTCCATAAATAATATATGGTGATGGTTAAGGTAAATTGGAACTAGGATTATAACCTATAAATATAGGAATACTATTATAACATTTGAGTATCAGATGTTTTTTGACAGAATAGAAGTCTTACCCTAAAACTCAAATCACTCCTGTTCTTCATGCAGAGATACAGACACATTACAACACTGGTATGCAAATGTATTTATTTAAATGTAGTAAATCTATTCCATACAATCTGTGCTATCCTATACAATCAGTGGTATCCTATATAATCAGTGTATCCCATATAATCAGTGTATCCTATAAAATCAATCAGTGTATCCCATATAATCAGTGTATCCCTTACAATCAGTGTATCCTATACAATCAGTGTACCCTATATAATCAGTGTACCCTATATAATCAGTGTATCCCATACAATCAGTGTATCCCATACAATCAGTGTATCCCATATAATCAGTGTATCCCATATAATCAGTGTATCCTATATAATCAGTGTATCCCATACAATCAGTGTATCCTATACAATCAGTGTATCCCATACAATCAGTGTATCCTATACAGTCAGTGTATCCTATATAATCAGTGTATCCTATATAACCAGTGTATCCCATATAATCAGTGTATCCTATACAATCAGTGTATCCCATACAATCAGTGTATCCTATACAATCAGTGTATCCTATACAGTCAGTGTATCCCATATAATCAGTGTATCCCATACAATCAGTGTATGCCATACAATCAGTGTATCCTATAAAATCAGTGTATCCTATACAATCAGTATATCCCATACAATCAGTGTATCCTATATAATCAGTGTATCCCATATAATCAGTGTATCCCATACAGTCAGTGTATCCTATATAATCAGTGTATCCCATATAATCAGTGTATCCCACATAATCAGTATATCCCATATATTCAGTGTATCATATATAATCAGTGTATCCTATATAATCAGTATATCCCATACAATCAGTGTATCCTTTATAATCAGTGTATTCCATATAATCAGTGTATCCCATATAATCAGTGTATCCTATATAATCAGTGTATCCCATACAATCAGTGTATCCTTTATAATCAGTGTATTCCATATAATCAGTGTATCCCATATAATCAGTGTATCCCATACAATCAGTGTATCCTATATAATCAGTGTATCCTATATAATCAGTGTATCCCATACAGTCAGTGTATCCCATATAATCAGTGTATCCCATATAATCAGTGTATCCTATATAATCAGTGTATCCCATACAGTCAGTGTATGCCATACAGTCAGTGTATCCTATATAATCAGTGTATCCCATATAATCAGTGTATCCTATATAATCAGTGTATCCTATACAGTCAGTGTATCCCATACAATCAGTGTATCCTATATAATCAGTGTATCCCATATAATCAGTGTATCCTATATAATCAGTGTATCCCATACAATCAGTGTATCCCATACAGTCAGTGTATCCCATATAATCAGTGTATCCTATATAATCAGTGTATCCCATATAATCAGTGTATCCTATATAATCAGTGTATCCCATACAGTCAGTGTATTCCATATAATCAGTGTATCCCATATAATCAGTGTATCCCATACAGTCAGTGTATCCCATATAATCAGTGTATCCTATATAATCAGTGTATCCCATATAATCAGTGTATCCTATATAATCAGTGTATCCCATACAGTCAGTGTATCCCATATAATCAGTGTATCCTATATAATCAGTGTATCCCATATAATCAGTGTATCCCATACAGTCAGTGTATCCTATATAATCAGTGTATCCTATACAATCAGTGTATCCCATATAATCAGTGTATCCTATATAATCAGTGTATCCCATACAGTCAGTGTATCCCATATAATCAGTGTATCCTATATAATCAGTGTATCCTATATAATCAGTGTATCCCATACAGTCAGTGTATCCCATATAATCAGTGTATCCTATATAATCAGTGTATCCCATATAATCAGTGTATCCCATACAGTCAGTGTATCCTATATAATCAGTGTATCCTATACAATCAGTGTATCCCATATAATCAGTGTATCCTATATAATCAGTGTATCCCATACAGTCAGTGTATCCCATATAATCAGTGTATCCCATATAATCAGTGTATCCTATATAATCAGTGTATCCCATACAATCAGTGTATCCTATATAATCAGTGTATCCCATACAGTCAGTGTATCCCATATAATCAGTGTATCCTATATAATCAGTGTATCCCATATAATCAGTGTATCCTATATAATCAGTGTATCCCATATAATCAGTGTATCCCATACAGTCAGTGTATCCTATATAATCAGTGTATCCCATACAGTCAGTGTATCCCATATAATCAGTGTATCCTATATAATCAGTGTATCCCATACAATCAGTGTATCCTATACAATCAGTGTATCCTATATAATCAGTGTATCCTATATAATCAGTATATCCCATATAATCAGTGTATCCTATATAATCAGTGTATCCCATATAATCAGTGTATCCTATATAATCAGTATATCCCATATAATCAGTGTATCCTATATAATCAGTGTATCCCATACAATCAGTGTATCCCATATAATCAGTGTATCCCATATAATCAGTGTATCCCATACAGTCAGTGTATCCCATATAATCAGTGTATCCTATATAATCAGTGTATCCCATATAATCAGTGTAGACTGTTTGTTTTAAAGGGGCAGTGCTTTGTAATGGAATGCAATGTTTTTCCTAATAAAAACATTGATGAACATTGATGATAACTCCCTTTAGAAACAGCGAGATATGGACACATTGGTTCACAAGGGGTTAAACAGCCACAGAAAACTTAAAAATGAGCAACTATTGTTTATTATTTGGTTTTTGAAAGTCTTCAGGTAAATGCAGTTATCCTCTTTCTTCCACTTTCTCCTTTTTGTAGCTCCTTCTGTTGATCACAGTAAACCTACTAAAGGATTTTCAAGGAAAATCTCGGTTATAGAGCTTTTCCTGCTGAGTAAAACAAGGGGCACTCACCACTGTCAGCTGTTTTGTTCAAAAGTTATAACAGTTCAAATAATCAGGAAGTGAATTTACTGTGTTTACTTCCTGATAGCTCACACTGACAGGAAGTGAGTCAGCAGTTTCCATCACATTCAGTGGAGAACTGCTTGTCAGTGACTTTCTTCTCAAATAGAATGTAACAGAATAGCTAACTGGAATCTGACCACTAGAGGGCCTCTGAACACATGTATCTCTCAACAGTGGGAGAAGCACTGGAATTTTAGCAGCTGACTCCACCAGAATAGGAGAGATTGAGAGCAAGACATCTCACTTTTTTGAAGAGCAAAACAAATCTCACAATATATATATTTTTTTCTTTCTTCTATATTTTTTATGTGACGACATACTGCTGTGAAAACAAAAATAAATACTTAGATACATTTTATTTTGTGTTGAGGAGATTAATAGAGCAGAGTACAGGACAAAGAGAAAAATATCTGAGTTTAGTAAATGTAATAAATATATACAGGCAAGGAAAGTAACAAATGTGCACTCACACTGCTCTTCTCTTGGCCTGATAGTATTACCCCCTGTAGCTTCATTAGTGTTCCCCTCTCAGCCTGTCTTCAGATCCCTGGTGGAAGGATCCAAATCCTCTTATGCGCCACTCCTTATGTGTCCACTTTTCCACTGCTATTGCTGTCTCACCAGTTTGGTGTTTGGGGCAGGCTTTGAGATGGAGCATGGGATTTTGAGTGGCAGCAGTGTGGGTGTGACTAGGAGGGGAAAATAACAGGAGGCATGGGCTTGGGTTCATCACTTGAGTATGCAAAAATAGAAGTATCCTATGAGTATCATGGGATAATTGCCACCTCATCGGTTTTATTTTCTTCCCTTAACATGCTGTGTACTTATATCAGTGTCGTCCTTATAGGCTCGGCCACTTTACCAATTAGACATTCACTTATATGGAATGATCATTTTTTTAAATTATTCTGTTGACTTTGATTGGATTTGAACTGTATTCAGCAAACCTGAATCAACGTAATCCTCCTCTGCACTTTCTCTAGTTCCATAATTTCCTTTTTCAGAAAAGGCACCCAGAACAGGTGGGGTCTTACCATGGACCTGTAAAGAGGCAGAATAATATCTTCCTCCCGTGAATCAGTACCCCTTTTAATACATGCCAATAAATTATTGTCCTTTGTAGCTGGCACGGCGCGCTACTGCTGAGTCTATTGTCTACCATTACCGGAGTTAATGGAGGCAAGAACATATATACATACACGGTATGCACTTGTGTTTGTATGGCTGGAATAGTGGCATTTTCCTGAAGATTCCATTACGTTGCCCTGGAAGGCAGGGAAATATGATTGATGATTGGTGAATGGCTGTGGGTATCCATCAATGATTTCAGCAAAGTACTTGTGGACAGCAGAGTATTTGATACACTGATTATTCCCACTCCTTAAAAATAGAAACCTGTATGATAGCAATTTGCCTGATTTCTGTCTTTATGGTCAAGACAAATTCAGATCTAAAACACTGAATAAAACAGTCTACAGTAAAGTAATTTCTTAAGTAAAATAAAATTAAAGGTGATGGCAAGACAGGGAAATATGATCGATGATTGATGTATAGCTGAAGGTTGCCATCAATGATTACACAAAGTAGATACACTGCTTTTCCCACTACTTAAAAACAGAAACCTTTATGACATTAATTTGACTGACTTCTGTCTCTATGGTCAAGAAATATTCAGATATTAAACACATAAAAAAATTTAGAGCAATGTAATGTTTTTAGTCAAATAAAATTGTAGGCGATGTCTTCTGTAATACCATTCAATCATTAAGCAAGAAGCACTTTATAATCCAGATCTAAAACACTGAATAAAACAGTCTAACAGTCAAACCTGTTTGCTGATTTTTTTTTACTAAATAAAAATAAAGTGACAAAATGATAGCATTTAAAAAAGAAACACAATATGGTCTATAATTATATAGTAGGCATATATATCCAGATCCTTGGCATCTGAAAAGCTTACATTGTACTAGTGATAGTTTTTACTAAGTCTTTATAAAAGGACTTATCATGAGCTGAAACCTTGACCCAAACAATCCTCCTGGATTTGGTGTAATTGTTTTCATTTGAAGGAAGAAATTTAAGTGGTGTCATTCTTTTTAGTACTAGATATAAACTTGTCAGCATGAAGATACAGAAACCTTTGAACATTTATCTGAGAATTTCACAATTCACTCTGTTCTTCTGTATTATTATAGAAAATCCACTTTCTATTAATATTCCTTTAAATAATAAGGCCCACAGTTAGGATGTATACATATGTTGCATATTACTTGACTTTTTCAAAATAATCATAATGAATATCATATTACAGATTGAATAGTATATTGCATGTTTTATAATTTGATAATTTCAGTAATAATAATATCAGATTCTGAAGACAAAGCCAGGTTTGTGAATTCGTGTAAAGGCCGCCATTTCCATTCTCCCATAAACTTTTATATTTTGGATAATCCTTGAGTGAACATAGGTCATTAGGTTTCCAAGTGATTTTGAATGTGATGCTGGAACTACAGAGAGGATTATCTGCCCTAGCAGTTCCTTGGGATATTAATTTAGAAGTAACTGCACTGGTTATTGTGCCTAGGACCAGAAGTGTGGAAAACTACCTACAACACTATCCTGGACAATAAAGGATTTATTGGTTAGCTATTAAGACGAGTGAGCTGTTCCACCAGGCAGAAATAGATGAGGACCATGTGAAGTGACAAACTGGTCTGAGAACCTTACAGTGACACTTTTATCGCCTCATTTATAATGTTTGTTACAATAAAGTGGTAAACAAGAAGCGTTTTTGAACTTAGTATGTTTTTCACAGTGAAAAAAATTTTGAAAAATGCTTTTTGATTATCTATTAATAGGTAAAGTGGTGCAGTGTAGTAAAAATTTATTATTATTATTATTATTAAATTTTGTTTTCCTTGCTTGAACCATATTTTACAAAATCATGTGACGTCTGCTTTCTGCTGATAAATAATTGACAGACTTGTGTTTTTATGGCAAAGATTTCCCCTAGAGCCTCTCTGTGTCTCATTAGAAAAATCCTTCCGTTATTAGGCAGACTTCACACAGGACACTTTTTCACGTTATTTTGAACACGGAAATGAACTGGCGTTTGGCATATTATATCTTAGGAGTCTGTTCAGATTAGCAATTTTCTAAACGCATGTCACATGTCAAAACAGCTTGCAGCAACCTGGTCTCAAACGAATCACAATGGAAATACATTAGTAGCAAAGGTTGCTGTGTTTTTAGTGTATTTATGTTCTGTTATTTACAGTGAGAGCAAGGAATATCAGGAGGAAAAAAAGCCTCGCTACAAATCACACATAAATCATATGTAAAAAGCAGTTACAATGCATGAAAAATAAGCCAGAATTGATATCTCTTTTTGCCTTATGTGTTCACTGTTATAAAGCAGTTGTCTGTGTGAACAGGACTTAAAGGAGCAGTAAAGTTTTGTTATGAAAAAATATATATTGTAGGGATTTTCCTATTGAGTAAAATAAGGGTACTCCCACTGCAGAGAGATTTATATTTCCAGAGTTATTGCAGTTTAAACCCATGTTTGTTTGTTTTTTACATTAGCAGTGCCCTCTAGTGGTCAAATTCTAATTAGATTTCCTGGTAGATTCTAATGGAGAGGAAAATCACATAGAATGTGATAGAAACTGCTGAGTCACTTCCTGTCAGTTAGAACTATCAGGAAGTAATCCCAGTAATTTCACTTCCTGATTATTTAAACTGCTATAAATTTTTAATAAAACATCCAATAGTGATGAGAGTGACCTTGTTTTATTCAGCAGGAAAGGCTCTGTAAAATGTGTTTTCATAAAAAAAAGTGTACTGCTCCTTTAACTGTTCAGAGCCAAGTCTTTAGAACCCAGGTAACATCCTGTAAATGATCCCACTACTGAAATATTTTAGCTGCAGTTGTCCAGTTGTAATCTTAGTTGTCCTTGAACTGGCCAGTTTGTTCTATTACAATTCATTATTACTATTTATTCAAGTCTGTGCATCATTTAGATACAATTTTGTTTAGGGTAAGTAGAAACTTTTGGGGTATTAGTAAGGTAAGGAATACTTTTTGTTGACCAGGAACATTAAGACCCCCAGGTGTTGATAACTGCAACTCTCACCATCCCCAAGCTCCATTGGTTGGTTGGGTCATTAACTACAGGAAAATATAGATTATATGGAGACCATTCACTAAAAGATGTAAGACCCCTTCAGAATACAAAAGTGATAGAATCCTGTTGCCTTTGTCCACAACCACTGGTCTTCAGATGTCCCCTTTGACCTTGTTAGAATACAGAGAAGTAGCATCTATCGTACACTCTAGTCAGTGATATATTACAGATAACAGAAACATAATATACTCAAGTGAACTATACAGGATTCTCACAGATTTTCTACCAGTATTCTACCTCAATCCCTTGCTGGCTTTTTTCACACTTGAACATGTTACTAATTCTATATTTTTTTCTTTGTTTTTTTGTTTTTTTTCATTTTGGAGAGTCCTGAACTTCGGTGAACCATATTAGATTTAATTAGCATTGAACAAGATATTGTCAAAATAAATGATGCTGTGGATTTCACCTGGTATGGATCAGGCTGTGCAAATTGCTTTTTTCTATTGTTAAGCTATAGTAGCACAAACAATCATTTAAAATACATCTTGCTGAGTCTAAGCGCGTTCTGCTAAGATCTTCTTGATCTTCTTCAGTCAGGTCTGTGTAGTGTTACGGCTCTCTCACATGGGGATTAGAGATGCCTTCTGGTACAATTCTGTCACCAGCTTTCTGAATGCATCTTCTCCTATATTGCCCCAGTAATTCCGTCACAGGGAGATATGACTGACTGCAGTAAAATGTGAATGTCATCCAGATGTTATTGGTTCCACCATTAATTTGAGGTTCCCATGAGCATCACAACCAACAGCATCGCTCATGTGAAAGATCTGATAGAAGCTTTGCTAATAACCACTAATGAAACTTTATTACTTTCCTGAGAGGAAGTATTTATCATGTGAAAGGACACATAGACCAGAAGCTTACCTTTCAGGAAAGGCAACGTAACTGACACATTATTTCTTCATTGGTGACACCCATGTGAAGGGGGATTTATAGACCTAAACACGAATATATAGGAATTAGTTCCTTTCTGTTGATATGAGCTGGACTGTAACACACTGATGTCCAAGGGAGTGTGAAATACACAGCTTCAAACTGAGTTGTGCGCATATATGGTTCCCATTCTCAAAAAGTTAAGATATATAAAGTAAATTCAGTGTGAGGCCTGTGTTACCTTCTGTTTATCAGATGTTTTAGTCCTCAGTATCATTTGGGAGATATGGGGTTATTTTAACCCTTGAAGCACCAGTTGGGAGAATGTCATATTGCTTTGAAATGTGTATTTCACCTGTTTGATCCTTAAAGGGATACATTAAGTATCCCTTTCACATAGGCTATATGCTCTTTAATTAATAAGGGGGCAATTGTCACCCCCATGCTAGGGGGGTGTAATGAGGGGTCATGATACCCCCCTCTTGAGGTCTGAAGTACTTTTTTAATACAAATGACATATATAATTTAAAAAAGAAAATTACTGTTACACATAAATTAAATATTTAATTATATTTTCACACAAATTACATATATAATAAAAACAAACACCTTTTTTTTCATACATATACAGGTTGTCTATTAACCCTATGAATACCAGAGGGGTAGCAAACACATTACAATACCTCTCTGGTACTCATAGGGTTAATCTTGCAATACAAAATACGAGGGCGTGTCGAATATAATAGGATAAGAAAAATGTCGGATGAAAATGGGGAAAGAAAGTCATGGGAGCACTGTAGTCAACTTTTCAAGGGGGAAGGAGGGGTTAAAATGTCGGATGTACAATATTCGTCGAATTAATATGGTAAAAGAAAGCACAGTAAGTCGGATTTGGAAGGGGAAGGGTTAATTGTCGACTATGAACAATATTTGTCGGATTAATGTGGTGAAAGAAAGCACTGTAAGTTGGATTTGGAAGGGGAAGGGTTAATTGTCGACTATGAACAATATTTGTCGGATTAATGTGGTCAAAGAAAGCACTGTAGTTGACCTTTAGAAGTCGGGGTTAATATGTGGAAGGGAGGCACTCTGTCGGATTTCTATGCTGTATACTGTATTATACACGGCTTTTGTTCGAACAACGATGGTTTTGAAACTGTCGTTGTGGCTTCTACGCCTCAACCTCTGAGGCGCAAAATTTCCAACTTAACTTGCATAAACAAAACAGGCGCTAATACTGAGCGTGGGTAATAGGATACTAATTGCACGTTGTTTTTAGTTGTTTCCTATGGGCTTTTTTTAGACTGGCGGTAAGTATAATTACCGCTGATTTTGTTTTCACAAGTCGGGTAATAGGATAGCAAAAACTGACTTAAAAAAAAACACCTGTTTTATTTTTAGCGCGGGTAATAGAATCGAACCCTTAGAATCTTATCCACCAATCAGGCAGTAGTACTGCTTATATAATTTCAGAACACGCCCTTTTTCATTAGTGATATAACGCTTAGTCACCGGAATTGGAAATTTCTTCAGTGTAAAGTAACATCCAATTCAGTGTATTAAATCCATCCCCATGGATGAGAAGCATGACATCTAAATATGGAGACAAAAGATAGAAGGTACATGATAGGTTGGGGAGATAATGGGAGGGATAATATTTCCTTCCGTTTCTTAAGTAAAATTTTGACTCTCCTTCATGAAAGTTAGGAAATATAATTTTATTATAAGACTGGAGGATTCATATTATGCTAGTTTAAAGCTGGTCAATAACAAACGAGAAACATGTTTAATGGGTTTAAAGTAAAATGCTTTAAAAGTAGATGCTCTAGATCAATGTACTGCCCTGGGAATGTCTTATAGGGGCCCTGATGAGGCTATATTACGCATATAACGCATGATTTACTTAATAGACAATCCAAAGACTTGCTGATCGGGGGATCAGATATACCGCATTGATTTGAGGAGCAGAGGATTTGGCAAAGAGGGAACAGACTTTGGTGGATGCAGTTCTTTGACTAATATGGAAGGGACCCTATGAGACGCATTAAGCCCAAGACAGGAATATGTGAGTAGAAAGGGATACAAATGTTTTTATGCTATTATATGTAATAAAAATTGCTGCACTTAGATCACCTCTTTCTGTTCCATTGTACATGTTCTTCCCTAGATTTACTGTACTCCAAATGGACGAGGCCACTTTTATTTTGAACCACAAAATGTGATTTCTAAGTACAATTCTTCAAACAAAAGATCATCCATCTGTCCTTTTCTCATCTACCCATTTCACCCAATTCTATCATCCATCTTCATTATCATCATCATCAACATCCAGTTCTATCACCCATCTTCATCATGATCCAATTATATCATAAATCTTCATCATCTTCCAATTCTATCATCCATCTTCATCATCATCATCATTCAAATCTATCATCCATCTTTATCTTCATCATCATCATCTATCTTCATCATCATCATCATTCAATTCTACCATCCATCTTTATCATCATCATCATCATCATCTATCTTCATCATCATCATTCAGTTTTATCATCCATCTTCATCATCATCCAATTCTATCACCCACCTTCATCATAATCATCATCATTCAATTCTATCATCCATCTTTATCTTCATCATCATCTATCTTCCTCATCATCATCATTCAATTCTACAATCCATCTTTATCATCATCATCATCTATCTTCATCATCATCATCATCATCATCATTCAATTTCATCACCCATCTTCATCATGATCCAATTCTATCATAAATCTTCATCACCTTCCAATTCTATCATTTATCTTCATCATCATCATAATCATCATCATCATTCAGTTCTACCATCCATCTTTATCATCATCATCATCTATCTTCATCATCATCATCATTCAATTTTATCATCCATCTTCATCATCATCATCCATTTCTATCATAAATCTTCATAATCATCCATCTTCATCAACATCATTCAATTCTATCATCCATCTTCATCATCATCATTCAATTCTATCATCCATCATCATCATCATTCAATTCTATCATCCATCTTCATAATTTTTTAAGAACTCTTTCCTATCAGACCAATAGCCGTTTGATTGCGAGACTCTCTCTTAGTTCCTCTGAGATAAGTTTAGTACATTATACTGTGTATCAGTTGGTCTGTTATTATTTTTCCTTACTTGGACTTGGTCTTTTCTTGCTATTTACTCTCTATATACACTTGTTGATATCACAGTACATGTGGATCTTTGTGGATCTTTCCCTTATATAGTAGGGAATCCAGGCTCCCTGTTACAATAGACTTTTTTATATCTTCAAAAGAAAAACTAGTCTTAAAAAAATGTTTAATGTCAAAATGTTGCCTTTGAAAGGATTGTAACAATTATCCTCTTGCGTAAAACAAGTATATTCCCACTGTTGAGAGGTGTTTTATTCAAAAGTTATCTCAGCTCAAACCTGAACTTTTTAGGTGTAATATCTCAATGGACTGAAATGTTAGAGCAGAGTTGTTGCTACACCATCCTTTGGAGGATTATGGTCAACTGACCAGAGCTATCTATAGGATGGTGTAGCAAAAGGTGAGATAAGTTAATGACTGAGCCTCTGATTAACTCACCTGTGCACAAGTAGGGAACTTCTAAACACCTGGCCTGTTAGGCGGCCCCCAGAGGACAGGGCTGGTAAAACTACACATTTTTAAAGTGATACAAACTATTGTTTTTTACTAGTTAATGATATGAATGGGAAATGTCTTAAAAGTGAGTGTGGTCAAACTTTACATCCAAACACATAATTTCTCCAAAAAATTACAAACTGCAATTTTAATGCCAAATAGTACCTATAGTAGCTCTATAGGAGATACACGTTCCTCAAATTCCAACTGACTTCAATGGACTTTTAACCCCTTGAGTGGCGCTAAAACGGTCTTGCTTTTGTAGACACCAGTCCAAAAAAAAGGAAAGTTAAAAAAAAGTGACTTAACCCTTTGAGTTCCTGAGGGGTACACAATGTATTGCAAAGCAATGCGTTGCATACCCCACTGGCACTCAAAGGGTTAAACTGAGGAGGAGACTGGTAGAGTTACAATGATACCTTTACTGGCCAAGTAGCGTTATATATGAAGTTTTCATGTCTGACCAAGAGACCCAAGTTGTCTCTCAAGCTTGCACTCTAACGCTACTCAGCCAATAAACGTATCACTTTACTCTGTCTCCACGGATGACACAATACCACCTTTTTCCTAGATTAAGTTTAGGACAAAATTACCATAAAGACATTTTTTTGAACATAAGGAGTTAAGGGCTGGAGTCAAATTCAGGAGATGTTACCTCCCATTTTATCAAAAATGTTCCTATTGAAGTCTATGGGGATATCTGGAGATAAAAGAAGAGATACAATTAGCACCTGAATTTGAATCCAGCCCTAAATCTCCTCTTTTAAGGGCAACTGAGTTTAGAAAAGGCATAGCCCTCCCCCCCAAAAAAAATGTATAACTCCTATATGTATGATACATATTTCTGCACTGAATCAGTTAATTTGAACGTTTTTATTTTCAACTAAGTTCATGTTGACCCGAAAAAGCTCTTGTTCCGAGGTAAGGAACATTTCTATTCCCATCGATTCCAGTTTGAATTGGGAGCAGCTATCTATATAATAAGTGTGTTATTATGTAATTAGCGTATATCTACCACGAAGGATACAATGCATTTAGCTACATGAAGCAGCCTTTTTGACAAATTCATGTGAACATATACTGGAGTTTAATTATCTCTGACATCAGTGCCAATTACACTGATTATAACGAATGGCAAAACAGAATACCAACAGACTCTTATCAACATATTCTTTAGCGAGCAAGTTTCATACTGTCTCTAAATGGCTACAGAACGTCAACTCGAAGACCTTATCCAGAAAGCAGAGAGAAGAGATTGTACTCTATCCCGCTCACTCACTGACACGTACCCTATCGTACTGCCCTCCTACCGAGCAGCTGTTAGGTGTCAGTAAGTGGGAGAGGTAATGTAGGGATAAGACCCAAAGTGCCTGCTCGGCATGCCACAACTATCTATACTGATAAATAACTCAAACTAGTTTTCTATGTACAAAATGGCTAACACAACATACAGTGGATTTGCAATCCCCCTAATCACCAAGTAGTTTTAAGGTGATAGTATCCCTTTAAGGGAAGAAAATAAATCAGGTCCGTCTCACATCTCTTATTAACATACTGATATCAAAAACAGTATAACAAGATTAATATATGGTGGTGACAAAGGGGAGAGTCTTTGCACTTATTTTCTTCTCCTGTAGTGATGTCAGTTGCTTAAAGGAGCAGTAAACTTTTAATGACAATGTATATGTTTTAAAGGTTTTCCTGATGACTAAAACAAGGTCATTTCCACTGTTGTCTGTTGTTTTATTCAAAAGTTATAACAGTTCAAATAATCAGAAAGTGAATTACAGTGCAATTACTTCCTGATAGATCTGACTGAAAGTGACTCAGCAGTTTCTATCACATTCTATGGAGAACTGTGTGTCACTGATTTTCCTCTCCTAAAGAATGCAACAGCAATCTGGATCTGTCCACTAGAGGGCACTGTTAATGTAAAAAAAAAATGTTTTATTAAAATATGCACCTTTCATTAGTGAGAGAAACCTTGTTTTATTCATCAGGAAATTCCATAAAATATGTGTTTCATTAAAAAAGTGTACTGTTCCTTTAAATCCCATGCCTCTCAGCGCAGCATGCTCTTTGGCCTTTGAAGTTTAATGGGAAAATGAGCATAAATAAGAGGAGACTAGCTGAAATTCAGAAAAAAATGACATTCTTAAAGGATATGCACATTTTCATTAAAAGAAAAAACAAACATGTTCTCTGAATTTTCTTGCTGAATAAAATAAGGGGAAGCACACCGTTGGGAGATTTTTCAATAAAATTATAATCTTTTTCTTGTATCAGTACAATAGCGCCAGCTAGTGTGCAAAAGATAAACTGATTTTCTACAATGAACTTTATAGAAGATCTTGAGTCACAGACCACTGCTTTGTATAGTAAATGAGAAGAACAGCATGACCTACTGACCGCAAAAGAAAAAGTGCAGTTTAATGTAATACTTTGTAAATGAAAGATTAATAATTATTAATTAATAACAAAAGCTTTCTTAAATTGCTTTAGTGTAAAGCAATGCGGTGCAGCCCTTTCTGGTAAACAAGGAGTTAAAAATCCTGTCTAAATCAATGGGCAGGTTTTTGCACTAAAATTGCCCTCTTTAGCTTGGTGAATGTGGGTCTTGGAGTCTGTTTTATATTGGCATACTAGTTTTAAAGCCCGTGTACACGGGCCAACACTGGTGGCGCTGCAGTCATACGCAGTACAGACTGCCTGCTCAGCGGCTGATACCGAGCTGGTGGCTCCGAATTCAGACCGCAGTCCTTTCTGCGCCCACGGTATGACTGCAGCACACACAGCCGTCTCTTCTGCTCATGACGGCTTCTGACAAACATCTTTAGTGAATTATAATATAGGATGCGTGGCATATATTGGTTTCTATGTGGGTGGATGGGGGGAGAGATTATTCCATTATGACAGCAAAAAATGTACTGCAGCTCTGGAAGGATTTTACAGCAGGATAAAAAAGCGTGTTTATATATTCATGAACACAATGGTTTATGGCGTCTCCTGGGAGGTGGCCCACTTACTGCTTTTTCTCTCTTTCTAACATTAGCCTCGGAGATATGGCAGCGTCGCGGCACCTGCCGAAATCCCAGTCACTGGGACGTAATTCTTTCACACAAGAGACAACATTTGTTTGGATCAATTTTTAGATCGAAATAATAATTCAAAAATCCTTTATTTGTTTTAGATGTCGATAAACTAATTATGTAGAAAATGTCTTTTTATAACTATAGACTGCAGTTCTTCAGAAAATGTTTGTACAGTTTTCTCTTTGTTGTTTAGATGCAGGTCTTGTGCGATACTGAAGGAGATAAGAATAATATGTGTATTTATATAGCGGCACCAGTGTACACAGCGCTGTATCATTTCAGAGTTTAGTAAAGTGGAACACTGGATGTGAGGTCCTTGCCCAAAAGCTTACAATCTATTTCTATCTCTCTCATATCTATTTATATCCAGTATCAATCATCTTATATGGATCTCATATTTATCTAATATATTTCTATTGAATACCTATCATCTGTCTGTCTGTCTATCTGAATTAATATGTTTATATATCTCCACCAGTGTACACAGTGCTGTATCATTTAAGGGTGTAGACAATACGGGGTTACAAGTGCTTTGCAAAGTGAAACACTGGAAGTGGGGTCTCTGTCCAAAGGCTTACAATCTACAGTGGTAATGGGAGACATTCAGAGTACATAAGGGTCACGTGCTGAAAGGGATAGTAATGTTTCATAATAAAATCAGCTCTAATTAATCATCATAGTATTTGGGCCATGGAGAGTGTTATTTCATTACTGTCAGAGTTGTAGTACAAGAGTAATTGAATGATAAAGTATCCCCCTCCCGCCCCTTTTACTGATGTAACACTGCTCACCTCAGATGTGGAATCTGGTGACTTGACCGGACAGGTCACAGCAAGGGACAATCTTCTTACTGTTATCATAAGGAAAACCCTGCCCCTTTTACTGATGTCAGACTGCTCACCTCAGATGTGAAATTTAGTTGATTGACCAGACAGATAACAGCAGGGGACAATCTTCTTCCTATGAGAACAATGAAAGCCCTTCCCCCTTGACAAGTTTTTCAGGTTTTTCCCTTATCTTAATTGAAGATTGTCCCTCTCTGCAGTCTACCTAGGCACCTCCCTTCTGATCTGGCTGAGCACTGTTACATCAGTAAAAGGGGCGGGAGGGGGATACTTTATCATTCAATTACTCTTGAACTACAACTCTGACAGAACTGAAATAACACTCTCCAAAGTCCAAATACTATGATGATTAATTGGAGATGATTTTATTGTGAAACATAGCTATCCCTTGAATGCGGTGCTGGTTTGGATAGGGGACACACATAAAGTAAATCATATATAAGAGCCTGAGTTGTACAAGGTCAGTTCCTTCTAGCGTGTTACATTTTGTTAAGGAGATATAGTTTCAAGGATGGCAGGAAGACGTCATATGGCCATATGCACAGAGGGCAGGAAGACGTTATGTGCACAAAGCACAGGAAGATGTCATATGAACAAAGAACAGGAAGACATCATATGAACAAAGCACAGGAAGACGTCATATGCACAAAGCACAAGAAGACGTCATATGAACAAAGCACAAGAAGACGTCATATGAACAAAGCACAGGAAGGCGTCATATGCACAAAGCACAAGAAGACGTCATATGAACAAAGCACAGGAAGACGTCATATGAACAAAGGACAGGAAGACTTCATATGGCCAAAATTCCCATTGACTTAAAGTGGGTTTTAACAAATGTAATACCAAAATGTCACTAGTGCATGCTTTGCAGAGCACTGGAGATGCCACTTCCATTCAGAGGGTTAAAATTTCCGTGTGAATTGATAGAAGTTCCGAGACCCTCTATTTCTTTCCTATGATGTAGAACTGCACATCGTCTCTGTGCTCAGTCCATCTATTATTTCACCTGTTAGGGGAGACCGAAAACACACACAGCAATAAAACAGTGATATGCGGTTCTATTGATGTTGTATGTTTCCATGAGAGAAGAAGTGTCTGTGTGAGAGGAGAAGATGGGAGAAGCAGCTGCTGTGTGGGAGGAGTAACTTATGTGTGGGAGAAGTAGCTGCTGTGTGGGAGGAGTAACTTATGTGTGGGAGAAGTAGCTGCTGGGTGGGAGGAGTAACTTATGTGTGGGAGAAGTAGCTGCTGTGTGGGAGGAGTAACTTATGTGTGGGAGAAGTAGCTGCTGTGTGGGAGGAGTAACTTATATGTGGGAGAAGTAGCTGCTTTGTGGGAGGAGAAGCTTCTGTGTGGGTGGAGTAACTTATGCATGGGAGGAATAACTTCTGCATGGGAGGAATAGGGTCTGTGTGAGAGGAGTAGGGTCTGTGTGAATGGAGTATCCTCTGTGTGGGAAGAGTAGGTTCTATGTG
Organism: Rhinophrynus dorsalis; assembly: GCA_037306005.1. Taxonomy (NCBI): domain Eukaryota; kingdom Metazoa; phylum Chordata; class Amphibia; order Anura; family Rhinophrynidae; genus Rhinophrynus; species Rhinophrynus dorsalis. Next base: position 128,537,580 of record CM074728.1, read on the forward strand.
AGAGGAGTATCCTCTGTGTGGGAGGAGTAGTGCCTGTGTGGGAGGCAGAGGCGTAACTAGAAGCCACCGGGCCCTGGTGCAAGAATTGCCATGGGCCCCCCCGACCACATTGGCCCCCTCATCCACATTGCCCCTTCCACAATGCCCCCTTCATCTCCACATTGCCCCCTTTATCTCCACAATGCCCCTTCCACATTGCCCCCTTTATTTCCACAATGCCCCCCTTCATCTCCACAATGCCCCCTTCATCTCCACAATGCCCCCCTTCATCTCCACAATGCCCCCCTTCATCTCCACAATGCCCCCTTCATCTCCACAATGCCCCTTCCACAATGCCCCCATCTTCACATTGCCACTTCATCTCCACATTTCCCCTTTATCTCCACAATACCCCTACCTCCAGTCCCTGGTGGTCTAGCGGAGTGTCTTGACAGATCTGTGCCTCCTTCAGCACAGATCTCTACTACTGAAGCTCCCGCACGCCGCTCTAGTAATGCAGAGGCTGGGAAATGATGTCATCTCCCAGCGCTCTGTATTACTAGAGCGGCGCGCTGAATGGGAGATCAGCTGAGCGACTGCTGCGGGCGAGGGGGTCGCAGGGGGCGGCCGGACCCCTGGAGTGACGGGCCCGGTCACAGGGGTGACCGCTGCGACCCCTATTGTTACGCCACTGGTGGGAGGAGTAGAGTCTGTGTGAGAGGACTATCTTCTGTGTGGGAGGAGTAGGGTCTCTGTGGGAGGAGTATCTTCTGTGTGGGAGGAGTAGGGACTATGTGGAAGGAGTAGGGTCTGTGTGAGAGGAGTATCTTCTCTGTGGGAGGAGTAGGGTATGTGTGGGAGGAGTATCCTCTGTGTGGGAGGAGTAGGGTCTGTGTGAGAGGACTATCTTCTGTGTGGGAGGAGTAGGGCCTGTGTGGGAGGAGTATCCTCTGTGTGGGAGGAGTATCTTCTGTGTGGGAGGAGTAGGGTCTGTGTGAGAGGAGTGTCTTCTGTGTGGGAGGAATCTGGTCTGTGTGGGAGGAGTATCCTCTGTGTGGGAAGAGTCTGGTCTGTGTGAGAGGAGTATCCTCTGTGTGGGAGGAGTATGGTCTGTGTGAGAGGAGTATCTTCTGTGTGGGAGGAGTAGGGTCTGTGTGAGAGGAGTATCTTCTGTGTGGGAGGAGTATGGTCTGTGTGAGAGGAGTATCTTCTGTGTGGGAGGAGTATGGTCTATGTGAGAGGAGTATCCTCTGTGTGAGAGGAGTAGGGCCTGTGTGGGAGGAGTCTGGTCTGTGCGAGAGGAGTAGGGCCTTTGTGGGAGGAGTAGGGCCTTTGTGGGAGGAGTATCTTCTGTGTGGAAGGAGTAGGGTCTCTGTGGGAGGAGTACCTTCTGTGTGGGAGGAGTATCTTATGTGTGGAAGGAGTAGGGTCTCTGTGGGAGGAGTATATTCTGTGTGGGAGGAGTCTGGTCTGTGTGCGAGGAGTAGGGCCTGTGTGGGAGGAGTCTGGTCTGTGTGGAAGGAATATCTTCTGTGTGGGAGGAGTAGGGTCTATGTGAGAGGAGTATCCTCTGTGTGAGAGGAGTAGGGCCTGTGTGGGAGGAGTCTGGTCTGTGTGGGAGGAGTCTGGTCTGTGTGGAAGGAGTAGGGTCTGTATGGGAGGAGTATCTTCTGTGTGGGAGGAGTCTGGTCTGTGTGGGAGGAGTATCTTCTGCTTCCATTATGCTATGTTTTAATTGTCTGTGTGAGAGGACTATCTTCTGTGTGGGAGGAGTAGGGTCTCTGTGGGAGGAGTATCTTCTGTGTGGGAGGAGTAGGGTCTATGTGGAAGGAGTAGGGTCTTTGTGAGAGGAGTATCTTCTCTGTGGGAGGAGTAGGGTATGTGTGGGAGGAGTATCCTCTGTGTGGGAGGAGTAGGGTCTGTGTGAGAGGACTATCTTCTGTGTGGGAGGAGTAGGGCCTGTGTGGGAGGAGTATCCTCTGTGTGGGAGGAGTATCTTCTGTGTGGGAGGAGTAGGGTCTGTGTGAGAGGAGTGTCTTCTGTGTGGGAGGAATCTGGTCTGTGTGGGAGGAGTATCCTCTGTGTGGGAAGAGTCTGGTCTGTGTGAGAGGAGTATCCTCTGTGTGGGAGGAGTATGGTCTGTGTGAGAGGAGTATCTTCTGTGTGGGAGGAGTAGGGTCTGTGTGAGAGGAGTATCTTCTGTGTGGGAGGAGTATGGTCTGTGTGAGAGGAGTATCTTCTGTGTGGGAGGAGTATGGTCTATGTGAGAGGAGTATCCTCTGTGTGAGAGGAGTAGGGCCTGTGTGGGAGGAGTCTGGTCTGTGCGAGAGGAGTAGGGCCTTTGTGGGAGGAGTATCTTCTGTGTGGGAGGAGTAGGGCCTTTGTGGGAGGAGTATCTTCTGTGTGGGAGGAGTAGGGTATGTGTGGAAGGAGTATCTTCTGTGTGGGAGGAGTAGGGTATGTGTGGAAGGAGTATCTTCTGTGTGGAAGGAGTAGGGTCTCTGTGGGAGGAGTACCTTCTGTGTGGGAGGAGTATCTTATGTGTGGAAGGAGTAGGGTCTCTGTGGGAGGAGTATATTCTGTGTGGGAGGAGTCTGGTCTGTGTGCGAGGAGTAGGGCCTGTGTGGGAGGAGTCTGGTCTGTGTGGAAGGAATATCTTCTGTGTGGGAGGAGTAGGGTCTATGTGAGAGGAGTATCCTCTGTGTGAGAGGAGTAGGGCCTGTGTCGGAGGAGTCTGGTCTGTGTGGGAGGAGTCTGGTCTGTGTGGAAGGAGTAGGGTCTGTATGGGAGGAGTATCTTCTGTGTGGGAGGAGTATCTTCTGCTTCCATTATGCTATGTGTTAATTGTATTAATCTGTTCCTTTCCTATTGCATATCACCCCCCATCCCTGGCAATATGACTTTATAAACCAAGGCCAGTTCCAATAACATTGGGTGTTCTTGGACTACAACATTTTGTTTGGTGTGTCTTCTTCTAGGAATGGTCTAAAGAGTCCCCCTCTGACTCCCGTTTCTCAGATTCTGACCACTTGGACTGGCCTAACTACCGCATCACAGAGAAGCCCGGCACGATGGTCAGGAACTACATGGAGTTCCTGGTTCCCATTACAGGGGCCGTCCATCATTTACATGTATATTTGCAGTATACGCCCACTGACTTATATTCACTACAGTGTTTTTCACCTAGATTGGACTGTTTCGTTATTTACCACTAGCACTTAGGTGCACATGTGGTCTTGGCACATATTGATATATTTTCATTTTTATCATTGCTCTTTCTTATTTTATAATTCATTTATATATTGAATTATTATTATTTTTTTATCATTCAGTTTTATGATAAAACATTGATTTGTTTTGTACCTTATCATTCACACCAGTTATTCTACATTGTATCACTGTACCTAATACTAGACTTAAAGGGGCTATTTTCTTAGATCTGGTCTGTTACACACTTAGGTCTGCTCTGTAACACCTACATTTGTTATACACTTAGGTCTGCACTGTTACACACTTAGGTCTGCTCTGTAACACCTACATTTGTTATACACTTAGGTCTGCTCTGTTATACACTTAGGTCTGCTCTGTAACACCTACATTTGTTATACACTTAGGTCTGCACTGTTACACACTTAGGTCTGCTCTGTAACACCTACATTTGTTATACACTTAGGTCTGCTCTGTTATACACTTAGATCTACTCTGTTACATCTTAATCTGTTACACACCTAGGTCTACTCTGTAACACCTAAATCTGTTATACCTTTAGGTTTGCTCTGTTACACTTAAATATGTTATACACTTAGGTCTGCTCTGTTATACACTTAGGTCTGCTCTGTAACACCTACATTTGTTATACACTTAGGTCTGCACTGTTACACACTTAGGTCTGCTCTGTAACACCTACATTTGTTATACACTTAGGTCTGCTCTGTTATACACTTAGATCTACTCTGTTACATCTTAATCTGTTACACACCTAGGTCTACTCTGTAACACCTAAATCTGTTATACCGTTGGGTTTGCTCTGTTACACTTAAATATGTTATACACTTAGGTCTGCTCTGTTATACACTTAGGCTTGCTCTGTTACATTTAAACCTGTTATACACTCAGGGCCGGATTTACATCACAGGAGCCTGTAGGCACAGATATCTGAGGCACCCCCCCCCCCGGCCATCTCCACAATACTCCAAATCTCCATATTGCCCTCACATTGCCCCCCAACACCTTCACATTGCACCCCATCAGCTCCACATTGCACCCCATCAGCTCCACATTGCCCTCATATTGCCCCATCATCTCAACATTGCCCCATTCAACTCCATATTGCCCTCACATTGCCCCCATCAACTCCACATTGACCCCATCAGCTCCATTTACCCCAACAGCTCCACATTGCCCTCATATTGCCACATCATCTCAACATTGCCCTCACATTGCCCCCTATCAGCTCCACATTGACCCCATCAGCTCCACATTGCCCTCATATTGCCCCATCAGCTCCACATTGCTCCATTCAACTCCATATTGCACCCCATCATCTCCACATTGCCCTCATATTGCCCCATCAGCTCCACATTGCCCCATTCAACTCCATATTGCCCCCCATCAGCTCCACATTGACCCCATCAGCTCCACATTGCCCTCACAATACCCTCCTTTGGCTCCAACTTGCCCCCACCATCTCCATGTTGCCCTCACATTGCCTCCCTCTCATTGTCTGTTTCCTACCTCCCTAGCAGATCTGTTGTCTGTGCCTCCTTTGGCACAGTCAGTCCTGTAGTTACTGAAGCTCCCGAGCGGTCTCCAATACAGGAATGCAGAGCACTGGGAGATGATGTCATCTCCCAGCGCTCTGCATTCCTACAGAGCCAACGAGGGAGCTCAACGCTTACAGGACTGTGCCAAAGGAGGCACAGATGACAGATCTGCTAGGCAGGTAGGAAATAGACAATGGGGGGGTGCAATGTGAGAGCAGCATGGAGTGGCAATTTGTTTTTGTTTTTTTAAGAATTTAAAAAAAAATCCCATTGGCAGGCACCCCTCGGTGGTGTGCACCTGTAGGCAGGTGCCTACTTTGCCTTATGGCAAATCCGGCCCTGTATACACTTGTGTCTGCTTTGTTACACACATAGGTCTGCTCTGTTATATTCTTAGATCTGGTCTGCTGTACACTTAGATCTGGTCTGTTACACACTTAGATCTGGTTTGTTATACACTTAGATCTGGTTTGTTACACACTTAGGTCTGGTCTGTTATACACTTAGTTCTGGTTTGTTATACACTTAGATCTGGTCTGTTACACACTTAGATTTGGTCTGTTGTACACTTAGGTCTGGTCTGTTACACACTTAGATCTGGTCTGTTGTACACTTAGGTCTGGTCTGTTACACACTTAGATCTGTTCTGTTTTACACTTAGATCTGGTCTGCTCTACATTTAGGTCTGATCTGTTACACACTTAGATGTGGTCTGTTATACACTTGGATCTGGTCTCCTGTACACTTAGGTCTGGTCTGTTACACAATTAGATCTGGTCTGTACACATTTAGGTCTGGTCTGTTATACACTTAGGTCTGGTTTGCTACACACTTAGATCTGGTCTGTTATACACTTAGGTCTGGTCTGTTACACACTTAGATCAGGTCTGTTACACACTTAGATCAGGTCTGTTACACACTTAGATATGGTCTGTTAAACAGTTAGATCTGGTCTGCTGTACATTTAGGTCTGGTCTGTTACACTCTCAGGTCTGATCTGGTATACACTTAGGTCTGATCTGTTACTCACTTAGATCTGGTCTGTTATATACTTAGATCTGGTCTGTTATACACATAGGTCTGGTCTGTTACACACTTAGATCTGGTCTGTTATACACTTAGATCAGGTCTGTTACACACTTAGATATGGTCTGTTATACAGTTAGATCTGGTCTGTTACACAGTTAGATCTGGTCTGCTGTACATTTAGGTCTGGTCTGTTACACTCTCAGGTCTGATCTGGTATACACTTAGGTCTGATCTGTTACTCACTTAGATCTGGTCTGTTATATACTTAGATCTGGTCTGTTATACACATAGGTCTGGTCTGTTACACACTTAGATCTGGTCTGTTATACACTTAGATCAGGTCTGTTACACACTTAGATATGGTCTGTTATACAGTTAGATCTGGTCTGTTACACAGTTAGATCTGGTCTGCTGTACATTTAGGTCTGGTCTGTTACACTCTCAGGTCTGATCTGGTATACACTTAGTTCTGATCTGTTACTCACTTAGATCTGGTCTGTTATATACTTAGATCTGGTCTGTTATACACTTAGGTCTGGTCTGTTACACACTTAGATCTGGTCTGTTATACACTTAGATCTGGTCTGTTACACAGTTAGATCTGGTCTGCTGTACATTTAGGTCTGGTCTGTTACACTCTCAGGTCTGATCTGGTATACACTTAGGTCTGATCTGTTGCACACTTAGGTCTGGTCTGTTATATACTTAGATCTGGTCTGTTATACACTTAGGTCTGGTCTGTTACACACTTAGATCTGGTCTGTTTTACACTTAAATCTGATCTGCTGTACACTTAGGTCTGGTCTGTTACACACTCAGAGCTGGTCTGTTATACACTTAGATCTGGTCTGCTGTACACTTTGATCTGTCTGTTACACACTTAGGTCTGGTTTGTTACAGACTTAGATGTGGTCTGTTACACACTTAGGTCTGGTCTGTTATACACTTAGTTCTGGTCTGTTACACACTTAGGTCTGGTCTGTTACACACTTAGATCTGGTCTGTTACACACTTAGATATGGTCTGTTAGACACTTAGATCTGGTCTGTAACACACTTAGAGCTGGTCTGCTGTACACTTAGGTCTTTTTTGTTATTCACTTAGGTCTGATCTGTTATACACTTAGTTCTGGTCTGTTGCACAGTTAGATCTGGTCTGCTGTACATTTAGGTCTGGTCTGTTACACTCTCAGGTCTAATCTGGCATACACTTAGGTCTGATCTGTTACACACTTAGATCTGGTCTGTTATATACTTAGATCTGGTCTATTACACACTTAGGTCTGGTTTGTTACACACTTACATGTGGTCTGTTACACACTTAGATCTGGTCTGTTAGACACTTAGATCTGGTCTGTTACACACTTAGATCTGGTCTGTTACACACTTAGATCTGGTCTGTAAACATTTAGGTCTGGTCTGTTAGACACTTGGTCTGGTTTGTTACACACTTAGATCTGGTCTGTTGCACACTTAGATCAGGTCTGTTACACACTTAAATCTGGTCTGTTATACACTTAGATCTGGTCTGTTATACACTTAGATCTGGTCTGTTACACACTTAGATCTGGTCTGTTATACACTTAGGTCTGGTCTGTTATACACTTAGATCTGGTCTGTTACACACTTAGATCTGGTCTGTTATACACTTAGGTCTGGTCTGTTATACACTTAGATCTGGTCTGCTGTACACTTAGTCTGGTCTGTTATACACTTAGGTCTGGTCTGTTACACACTTAAATCTGGTCTGTTACACACTTAGATCTGGTCTGTTATACACTTAGATCTGGTCTGTTACACACTTAGGTCTGGACTGTTACACACTTAGGTCTGGTTTGTTACACACTTAGATCTGGTCTGCTGTACACTTAGGTCTGGTCTGTTATACACTTGGGTCTGATCTGTTATACACTTAGGTCTGATCTGTTATACACTTAGGTCTGGACTGTTAGACACTTAGATCTGGACTGTTACACACTTAGATCTGGTCTGCTGTACACTTAGGTCTGGACTGTTACACACTTATATCTGGTCTGTTACACACTTATATCTGGTCTGCTGTACACTTAGTCTGGTCTGTTATACACTTAGGTCTGCACTGTTACACACTTAGATCAGGTCTGTTATACACTTAGATCAGGTCTGTTATACACTTAGATATGGTCTGTTATACAGTTAGATCTGGTCTGCTGTACACTTAGGTCTGGTCTGTTACACACTTAGATCTGGTCTGTTATACACTTAGATCTGGTCTGTTATACACTTAGATCTGGACTGTTACACACTTAGATCTGGTCTGTTATACACTTAGATCTGGTCTGTTACACACTTAGATCTGGACTGTTACACACTTAGATCTGGTCTGTTATACACTTAGATCTGGTCTGTTATACACTTAGATCTGGTCTGCTGTACACTTAGGTCTGGTCTGTTACACACTTAGATCTGGACTGTTACACAATTAGATCTGGTCTGTTATACACTTAGATCTGGTCTGCTGTACACTTAGGTCTGGTCTGTTACACACTTAGATCTGGTCTGTTATACACTTAGATCTGGTCTGTTATACACTTAGATCTGGACTGTTACACACTTAGATCTGGTCTGTTATACACTTAGATCTGGTCTGTTACACACTTAGATCTGGACTGTTACACACTTAGATCTGGTCTGTTATACACTTAGATCTGGTCTGTTATACACTTAGATCTGGTCTGTTACACTTGTCACCTGTATGTTGGTGCATTGTTATACGCTCACTGGTCTTTCTGACAGAAGCTGCATCTGGTCCATTGGACTAATAAGTTCCTATACATGTACATGTGATTGTTGGTTATATAAACTGATTCTTACATTGCTGTTTTGAAGGGAAAGGGTGGTCACACCAAATATTGATTTGATTTAGATTTTTCTTTTGTTCACTCACTATGCATTTTGTTAATTGATAAATATAAACTATTAACATGTCAATTTTTGAAAGCATTCTTACTTTACAGCATTTTTTCACAGCTGCCTAAAAATTTTGCACATTACTGTACATAAAAACATTCAAGCGAGAAGCATTAAGGATGAGTTTTGAATTAATTTAACTTATTCTATTAAGGCGGTGTTGTTAGCGATGCAGATAGTGTAATGAACTAAAACATTCTAGCACTAAACAAGTAAACAAATAATTATGATTATATGCAGCCTGTAAACAATGTTTCTTAATAAATCTAATTATAATTTATGAAGCTGGTGATTCATTTTTGATGCCTTATATTACAGTTCATTAGTTACAGATTAATTTTGACTGAATTATGTGATATACATTTTCATTACTATAACTTATGCCATAACCCAAACTATATAACACAATCACCACTACGTCAGGATATCAAGATATATGTGGACTCTAAAGCTTGTTTATTGGTCAGGAGAGTTCAATATCTGGGATAAACTACACGCAGACAATGGAATATACTCCAGTAGATATTATTCTCACAAGGAGTCTTGCTGTTAATGAAGCTGTGCTCTCCACTGCAAAATTCACACACAGAGGAATAAACGGTCTCTACCCAGACCAGCAAAATGACATGATTGGGAGAAGTATCTCCCAGAAGTCCTGTTCTCTGCCTCCATGCAGACTACTCACCTGGGCACCCCCCATTACTGTACCGTATATGGTGCAGCATTCCTGTGCTTTGCATCCTGATCCCCATGGATGAGCCTTGTTTTGATCAACCACTGCTTTTGTGCATCTCCGGCTTTGCCTTGTATACATCTGCCTGCTAAACAATGTGTTAAACTATGTTCTACATGTCCACAATCTCTGCTACTCTCTGTTATCTGTCCATACCCTCTCCCTATTATATAACCACTGCTACTCTCTGTTATCTGTCCATACTCTCTCCCCATTATATAACCACTTCTACTCTCTGTTATCTGTCCATACCCTCTCCTCATTATATAACCACTTCTACTCTCTGTTATCTGTCCATACCCTCTCCCTATTATCTAACCACTGCTACTCTCTGTTATCTGTCCATACCCCCTCCCTATTATATAACCACTGCTACTCTCTGTTATCTGTCCATACTCTCTCCCCATTATATAACCACTTCTACTCTCTGTTATCTGTCCATACCCTCTCCTCATTATATAACCACTTCTACTCTCTGTTATCTGTCCATACCCTCTCCCTATTATCTAACCACTGCTACTCTCTGTTATCTGTCCGTACCCTCTCCCCATTATATAACCACTGCTACTCTCTGTTATCTGTCCATACCCTCTCCCTATTATATAACCACTGCTACTCTCTGTTATCTGTCCATACCCTCTCCCTATTATATAACCACTGCTACTCTCTGTTATCTGTCCATACCCTCTCCCCATTATATAACCACTGCTACTCTCTGTTATCTGTCCATACCCTCTCCCCATTATATAACCACTGCTACTCTCTGTTATCTGTCCATACCCTCTCCCCATTATATAACCACTTCTACTCTCTGTTATCTGTCCATATCCTCTCCTCATTATATAACCACTGCTACTCTCTGTTATCTGTCCATATCCTCTCCCTATTATATAACCACTTCTACTCTCTGTTATCTGTCCATATCCTCTCCTCATTATATAACCACTTCTACTCTCTGTTATCTGTCCATACCCTCTCCCTATTATCTAACCACTTCTACTCTCTGTTATCTGTCCATACCTCCTCCCCATTATATAACCACTGCTACTCTCTGTTATCTGTCCATACCCTCTCCCTATTATCTAACCACTTCTACTCTCTGTTATCTGTCCATACCCTCTCCCTATTATATAACCACTTCTACTCTCTGTTATCTGTCCATATCCTCTCCTCATTATATAACCACTTCTACTCTCTGTTATCTGTCCATACCCTCTCCCTATTATCTAACCACTTCTACTCTCTGTTATCTGTCCATACCCTCTCCCTATTATATAACCACTTCTACTCTCTGTTATCTGTCCATATCCTCTCCTCATTATATAACCACTGCTACTCTCTGTTATCTGTCCATACCCTCTCCCCATTATATAACCACTTCTACTCTCTGTTATCTGTCCATACCCTCTCCCTATTATATAACCACTTCTACTCTCTGTTATCTGTCCATACCCTCTCCCTATTATATAACCACTGATACTCTCTGTTATCTGTCCATACCTCCTCCCCATTATATAACCACTTCTACTCTCTGTTATCTGTCCATACCCTCTCCCCATTATATAACCACTGCTACTCTCTGTTATCTGTCCATACCCTCTCCCCATTATATAACCACTTCTACTCTCTGTTATCTGTCCATACCCTCTCCCTATTATATAACCACTGCTACTCTCTGTTATCTGTCCATACCCTCTCCCCATTATATAACCACTGCTACTCTCTGTTATCTGTCCATACCCTCTCCTTATTATATAACCACTGCTACTCTCTGTTATCTGTCCATACCCTCTCCCCATTATATAACCACTGCTACTCTCTGTTATCTGTCCATACCTCCTCCCCATTATATAACCACTTCTACTCTCTGTTATCTGTCCATACCCTCTCCCTATTATATAACCACTGATACTCTCTGTTATCTGTCCATACCTCCTCCCCATTATATAACCACTTCTACTCTCTGTTATCTGTCCATACCCTCTCCCTATTATATAACCACTGCTACTCTCTGTTATCTGTCCATACCCTCTCCCCATTATATAACCACTGCTACTCCCTGTTATCTGTCCATACCCTCTCCCCATTATATAACCACTGCTACTCTCTGTTATCTGTCCATACCCTCTCCCCATTATATAACCACTGCTACTCTCTGTTATCTGTCCATATCCTCTCCCTATTATATAACCACTGCTACTCTCTGTTATCTGTCCATACCCTCTCCCCATTATATAACCACTGCTACTCTCTGTTATCTGTCCATATCCTCTCCCTATTATATAACCACTTCTACTCTCTGTTATCTGTCCATATCCTCTCCCTATTATATAACCACTGCTACTCTCTGTTATCTGTCCATACCCTCTCCCCATTATATAACCACTGCTACTCTCTGTTATCTGTCCATATCCTCTCCCTATTATATAACCACTTCTACTCTCTGTTATCTGTCCATATCCTCTCCCTATTATATAACCACTGCTACTCTCTGTTATCTGTCCATATCCTCTCCCTATTATATAACCACTGCTACTCTCTGTTATCTGTCCATACCCTCTCCCTATTATATAACCACTGCTACTCTCTGTTATCTGTCCATATCCTCTCCCTATTATATAACCACTGCTACTCTCTGTTATCTGTCCATACCCTCTCCCTATTATATAACCACTGCTACTCTCTGTTATCTGTCCATACCCTCTCCCTATTATATAACCACTGCTACTCTCTGTTATCTGTCCATACCCTCTCCTCATTATATAACCACTTCTACTCTCTGTTATCTGTCCATACCCTCTCCCCATTATATAACCACTGCTACTCTCTGTTATCTGTCCATATCCTCTCCCTATTATATAACCACTTCTACTCTCTGTTATCTGTCCATATCCTCTCCCTATTATATAACCACTGCTACTCTCTGTTATCTGTCCATACCCTCTCCCTATTATATAACCACTGCTACTCTCTGTTATCTGTCCATATCCTCTCCCCATTATATAACCACTGCTACTCTCTGTTATCTGTCCATACCCTCTCCCTATTATATAACCACTGCTACTCTCTGTTATCTGTCCATACCCTCTCCCCATTATATAACCACTTCTACTCTCTGTTATCTGTCCATATCCTCTCCCCATTATATAACCACTTCTACTCTCTGTTATCTGTCCATACCCTCTCCCTATTATATAACCACTTCTACTCTCTGTTATCTGTCCATACCCTCTCCCTATTATATAACCACTGCTACTCTCTGTTATCTGTCCATACCCTCTCCCTATTATATAACCACTGCTACTCTCTGTTATCTGTCCATATCCTCTCCCTATTATATAACCACTTCTACTCTCTGTTATCTGTCCATATCCTCTCCTCATTATATAACCACTGATACTCTCTGTTATCTGTCCATACCCTCTCCCTATTATCTAACCACTGCTACTCTCTGTTATCTGTCCATACCTCCTCCCCATTATATAACCACTTCTACTCTCTGTTATCTGTCCATACCCCCTCCCCATTATATAACCACTTCTACTCTCTGTTATCTGTCCATATCCTCTCCTCATTATATAACCACTTCTACTCTCTGTTATCTGTCCATACCCTCTCCTCATTATATAACCACTTCTACTCTCTGTTATCTGTCCATACCCTCTCCCCATTATATAACCACTGCTACTCTCTGTTATCTGTCCATACCCTCTCCCCATTATATAACCACTGCTACTCTCTGTTATCTGTCCATACCCTCTCCCTATTATATAACCACTGCTACTCTCTGTTATCTGTCCATACCCTCTCCCCATTATATAACCACTGCTACTCTCTGTTATCTGTCCATACTCTCTCCCCATTATATAACCACTTCTACTCTCTGTTATCTGTCCATACCCTCTCCCCATTATATAACCACTGCTACTCTCTGTTATCTGTCCATACCCTCTCCCCATTATATAACCACTGCTACTCTCTGTTATCTGTCCATATCCTCTCCTCATTATATAACCACTTCTACTCTCTGTTATCTGTCCATACCCTCTCCCCATTATATAACCACTGCTACTCTCTGTTATCTGTCCATACCCTCTCCCCATTATATAACCACTGCTACTCTCTGTTATCTGTCCATACCCTCTCCCTATTATATAACCACTGCTACTCTCTGTTATCTGTCCATACCCTCTCCCTATTATCTAACCACTTCTACTCTCTGTTATCTGTCCATACCCTCTCCTCATTATATAACCACTGATACTCTCTGTTATCTGTCCATACCCTCTCCCCATTATATAACCACTTCTACTCTCTGTTATCTGTCCATACCTCCTCCCCATTATATAACCACTTCTACTCTCTGTTATCTGTCCATACCCTCTCCTCATTATATAACCACTTCTACTCTCTGTTATCTGTCCATACCCTCTCCCTATTATATAACCACTGCTACTCTCTGTTATCTGTCCATATCCTCTCCTTATTATATAACCACTGATACTCTCTGTTATCTGTCCATACCCTCTCCTCATTATATAACCACTGATACTCTCTGTTATCTGTCCATACCCTCTCCCCATTATATAACCACTTCTACTCTCTGTTATCTGTCCATACCTCCTCCCCATTATATAACCACTTCTACTCTCTGTTATCTGTCCATACCCTCTCCTCATTATATAACCACTTCTACTCTCTGTTATCTGTCCATACCCTCTCCCTATTATATAACCACTGCTACTCTCTGTTATCTGTCCATACCCTCTCCTCATTATATAACCACTGATACTCTCTGTTATCTGTCCATACCCTCTCCCCATTATATAACCACTTCTACTCTCTGTTATCTGTCCATACCTCCTCCCCATTATATAACCACTTCTACTCTCTGTTATCTGTCCATACCCTCTCCTCATTATATAACCACTTCTACTCTCTGTTATCTGTCCATACCCTCTCCCTATTATATAACCACTTCTACTCTCTGTTATCTGTCCATACCCTCTCCTCATTATATAACCACTTCTACTCTCTGTTATCTGTCCATACCCTCTCCCTATTATATAACCACTTCTACTCTCTGTTATCTGTCCGTACCCTCTCCCCATTATATAACCACTGCTACTCTCTGTTATCTGTCCATACCCTCTCCCCATTATATAACCACTGCTACTCTCTGTTATCTGTCCATACCCTCTCCCTATTATATAACCACTGCTACTCTCTGTTATCTGTCCATACCCTCTCCTCATTATATAACCACTTCTACTCTCTGTTATCTGTCCATACCCTCTCCCCATTATATAACCACTGCTACTCTCTGTTATCTGTCCATACCTCCTCCCCATTATATAACCACTGCTACTCTCTGTTATCTGTCCATACCCCCTCCCCATTATATAACCACTGCTACTCTCTGTTATCTGTCCATACCCTCTCCCTATTATATAACCACTGCTACTCTCTGTTATCTGTCCATACCCTCTCCCTATTATATAACCACTTCTACTCTCTGTTATCTGTCCATATCCTCTCCCCATTATATAACCACTTCTACTCTCTGTTATCTGTCCATACCCTCTCCCCATTATATAACCACTGCTACTCTCTGTTATCTGTCCATACCCTCTCCTCATTATATAACCACTGCTACTCTCTGTTATCTGTCCATACCTCCTCCCCATTATATAACCACTGCTACTCTCTGTTATCTGTCCATACCCCCTCCCTATTATATAACCACTTCTACTCTCTGTTATCTGTCCATACCCTCTCCCCATTATATAACCACTGCTACTCTCTGTTATCTGTCCATACCCTCTCCCCATTATATAACCACTGCTACTCTCTGTTATCTGTCCATACCCTCTCCCTATTATATAACCACTTCTACTCTCTGTTATCTGTCCATATCCTCTCCCCATTATATAACCACTGCTACTCTCTGTTATCTGTCCATACCCTCTCCCCATTATATAACCACTGCTACTCTCTGTTATCTGTCCATACCCTCTCCCCATTATATAACCACTGCTACTCTCTGTTATCTGTCCATACCCTCTCCCCATTATATAACCACTGCTACTCTCTGTTATCTGTCCATACCCTCTCCCCATTATATAACCACTGCTACTCTCTGTTATCTGTCCATACCCTCTCCCTATTATATAACCACTGCTACTCTCTGTTATCTGTCCATATCCTCTCCTTATTATATAACCACTTCTACTCTCTGTTATCTGTCCATACCCTCTCCCCATTATATAACCACTGCTACTCTCTGTTATCTGTCCATACCCTCTCCCTATTATATAACCACTGCTACTCTCTGTTATCTGTCCATACCCTCTCCCTATTATATAACCACTGCTACTCTCTGTTATCTGTCCATATCCTCTCCTTATTATATAACCACTGCTACTCTCTGTTATCTGTCCATACCCTCTCCCTATTATATAACCACTGCTACTCTCTGTTATCTGTCCATACCCTCTCCCTATTATATAACCACTGCTACTCTCTGTTATCTGTCCATACCCTCTCCCCATTATATAACCACTGCTACTCTCTGTTATCTGTCCATACCCTCTCCCTATTATATAACCACTGCTACTCTCTGTTATCTGTCCATACCCTCTCCCTATTATATAACCACTTCTACTCTCTGTTATCTGTCCATATCCTCTCCCCATTATATAACCACTGCTACTCTCTGTTATCTGTCCATACCCTCTCCCCATTATATAACCACTGCTACTCTCTGTTATCTGTCCATACCCTCTCCCCATTATATAACCACTGCTACTCTCTGTTATCTGTCCATACCCTCTCCCCATTATATAACCACTGCTACTCTCTGTTATCTGTCCATACCCTCTCCCTATTATATAACCACTGCTACTCTCTGTTATCTGTCCATACCCTCTCCCTATTATATAACCACTGCTACTCTCTGTTATCTGTCCATACCCTCCCCCTATTATATAACCACTGCTACTCTCTGTTATCTGTCCATACCCTCTCCCTATTATATAACCACTTCTACTCTCTGTTATCTGTCCATACCCTCTCCCCATTATATAACCACTTCTACTCTCTGTTATCTGTCCATACCCTCTCCCTATTATATAACCACTTCTACTCTCTGTTATCTGTCCATACCCTCTCCCTATTATATAACCACTGCTACTCTCTGTTATCTGTCCATACCCTCTCCCTATTATATAACCACTGCTACTCTCTGTTATCTGTCCATACCCTCTCCCTATTATATAACCACTTCTACTCTCTGTTATCTGTCCATATCCTCTCCCCATTATATAACCACTGCTACTCTCTGTTATCTGTCCATACCCTCTCCCCATTATATAACCACTGCTACTCTCTGTTATCTGTCCATACCCTCTCCCCATTATATAACCACTGCTACTCTCTGTTATCTGTCCATACCCTCTCCCCATTATATAACCACTGCTACTCTCTGTTATCTGTCCATACCCTCTCCCTATTATATAACCACTGCTACTCTCTGTTATCTGTCCATACCCTCTCCCTATTATATAACCACTGCTACTCTCTGTTATCTGTCCATACCCTCTCCCTATTATATAACCACTGCTACTCTCTGTTATCTGTCCATACCCTCTCCCTATTATATAACCACTGCTACTCTCTGTTATCTGTCCATACCCTCTCCCCATTATATAACCACTTCTACTCTCTGTTATCTGTCCATACCCTCTCCCTATTATATAACCACTTCTACTCTCTGTTATCTGTCCATACCCTCTCCCTATTATATAACCACTGCTACTCTCTGTTATCTGTCCATACCCTCTCCTTATTATATAACCACTTCTACTCTCTGTTATCTGTCCATACCCTCTCCCTATTATATAACCACTTCTACTCTCTGTTATCTGTCCATACCCTCTCCCTATTATATAACCACTGCTACTCTCTGTTATCTGTCCGTACCCTCTCCCTATTATATAACCACTGCTACTCTCTGTTATCTGTCCATATCCTCTCCTTATTATATAACCACTTCTACTCTCTGTTATCTGTCCATACCCTCTCCCCATTATATAACCACTGCTACTCTCTGTTATCTGTCCATACCTCCTCCCCATTATATAACCACTGCTACTCTCTGTTATCTGTCCATACCCCCTCCCTATTATATAACCACTTCTACTCTCTGTTATCTGTCCATACCCTCTCCCCATTATATAACCACTGCTACTCTCTGTTATCTGTCCATACCCTCTCCCCATTATATAACCACTGCTACTCTCTGTTATCTGTCCATACCCTCTCCCTATTATATAACCACTGCTACTCTCTGTTATCTGTCCATACCCTCTCCCTATTATATAACCACTGCTACTCTCTGTTATCTGTCCATACCTCCTCCCCATTATATAACCACTTCTACTCTCTGTTATCTGTCCATACCCTCTCCCCATTATATAACCACTGCTAGTCTCTGTTATCTGTCCATACCCTCTCCCTATTATCTAACCACTGCTACTCTCTGTTATCTGTCCATACCCTCTCCCCATTATATAACCACTGCTACTCTCTGTTATCTGTCCATACCCTCTCCCCATTATATAACCACTGCTACTCTCTGTTATCTGTCCATACCCTCTCCTCATTATATAACCACTTCTACTCTCTGTTATCTGTCCATACCCTCTCCCCATTATATAACCACTGCTACTCTCTGTTATCTGTCCATACCCTCTCCCTATTATATAACCACTTCTACTCTCTGTTATCTGTCCATACCTCCTCCCCATTATATAACCACTTCTACTCTCTGTTATCTGTCCATACCCTCTCCCTATTATATAACCACTGCTACTCTCTGTTATCTGTCCATATCTCCTCCCCATTATATAACCACTTCTACTCTCTGTTATCTGTCCATACCCTCTCCCTATTATATAACCACTGCTACTCTCTGTTATCTGTCCATACCCTCTCCCTATTATATAACCACTGCTACTCTCTGTTATCTGTCCATACCTCCTCCCTATTATATAACCACTGCTACTCTCTGTTATCTGTCCATACCCTCTCCCTATTATATAACCACATCTACTCTCTGTTATCTGTCCATACCCCGCACCCTCCACCAGTTTGGGATCTCTAGTCAGTATTTGGATACCTCCTCTGCTGTGTGAGTGTCTCCTCATCTAGACAGCCAGTGAGACAAATAGGTTGTGAATGTCTAGGTACCTGCATTGTGACAGCTCCTAGTAGTCAGGAATAAAACAGCACTCGCTTAAACAACAGAGACCAGAAATATACCTATAATGATTTATACCTGGGATGGATAAAATATCAAATAAATGGATTATACAGAGGCATTGGATGTACTGTACGAGTACTGTCAGTCCCTTTACCAGCTGTGTAGCCACTGTACATGAACATACAAAAAATAATAAAAAAGGTTTAGTTAAAGTCATTTGGAAAGTTCTCGCTTCCACAAATGATAGGATGGAAATTCACAACATTGGCCTAATTGTTTGCTTTTTAATTTAGTCCATTTTTGTAAGATTTTCTGTTTGGTTCCAACAACTACATTGTTTGCTAAATGATTTTATGATCAATATGGAGGGTTTTATGAGCTTGTTTAATCAAAAATGAATATATTTTGTCTGGTTAAGTTTGATTAATTGAGTTTTGTCATCATTTTTTATATTTTTATTTCCATTAAAATGATGTGCCCCTAGCCATGCCCATTTCTGAGGGTCAGTAATTCGAGGCCTCTCTATAGTTCATAAAAGTCTGATTTAAATCTATGTGGACTTTGGTTCGTGTCTGTAGGAGGATTGTCCCAGAAATCTCCCCCTGTGGTCACTGTTCGTCCACCTCACGTTTCCTTAGGTCTTTAAGACCAGAGGGGTTGGTGTGCAATGTGTTACTGACCCATGTGGTCCTTGAAAGGTTAATAAAATAACTTTATATATTGTATGGTACTTTTATATTAATCTAGGTCCCAGTTTGTAGGTGATGTATTTGTGGCTATTGTATTCTTATTAATGTATCACATGGTGACATTGCTTGTGTTTAGAATTCTTCATTCTCTCGCTCTGTTAAGAAAACATCTTTGGGATTGTATTGTAATATTGTTCTGTGCAGTTCTATAACTAGATCTTCCTGGCTTTATTCAGGTCTTTTTACCAACTTCCGTACAGAGATACATTGATCCTGACAGTGGATGAATCTCTATGGGGAAGGAGATTAACAGCTCTGCTATAAAGTGGAACCACTTTGTGTTTCTTCAGCAGGAAGAACACATCACATGCTTATCCAGCGAACAAAAAAAATAATAGAAAGAGACACAGAAAACAGATTCTTTATAGCAATACATTTAATCAAGTGATTGGCTCATCCTAACAGCAGTATATATATATATATGTACACACACACACATATAGATATAGCCGGGGTAGACCATTGTTGGATGTTGTTGGGGGTGGGGTTGTGGTCCCCAACAACTGGATTTCCAGCAGTTCACTTCTCTTTATTCAGGGATCATAAAGTTGACCCAGGCTGTGGTTTGACTAATCCCATGATGATCTTAAAGGGATAGTAATGTTTCATAATAAAAGCAGCTCAAATTAATCATCATAGTATTTGGACTTTGGAGAGTGTTATATCAATTCTGTCAGAGTTGTAGTTCAAGAGTAATTGAATGATAAAGTACCTCCCTCCCGCCCCTTTTACTGATGTAACACTGCTTAGCCAGATCAGAAGGGAGGTGCCCAGGTAGACTGCAGAGAGGGACAATCTTCAATTAAGATAAGGGAAAAACCTGAAAAACTTGTCAAGGGGGGCAGGACTTTCATTGTTCTCATAGGAAGAAGATTGTCCCCTTCTGTTATCTGTCTGGTCTATGGACTGGATTCCACATCTGAGAAGAGATGGCTTACACTAGGTAAAAGGGGGGCAGGGTTTTCATTGTTCTCATAGGAAGAAGATTGTCCCCTTCTGTTATCTGTCTGGTCTATGGACTGCATTCCACATCTGAGAAGAGATTGCTTACACTAGGTAATAGGGGCGGGAGGGGAAACTTTGCTTGTGAATATCTCTCAAACCATAAAGGTTTGAGAGATAAGACTTATATCGTTCTTCATGTTTTTTTTAATGCCTACAAAATAAAATAAATATAAAACAAAGTATTACTATCCCTTTAAACTACACAAATTTGCTGTATCTTGGTTTTGGTTCCAAGTGCTGCACATTCATAGGCAGAGAGTGTTTGGGAAAACAGCAGTGACTCTATCCACATACTTCAGTTGTGAAGAGGTCCAGCCCCCTGACAGTCATGGGAGCTTACAGGAGCCATTGTGTGCTTTACAGAACAGAACTTTTTAAAGTCCAGTTAATAATATACATCTGCCACCACAGCTTCCATTTCACCTGACTCTTGCCACCAAAACTGTAATCCAGGATGTTCCTGCCCATCTTTTATATGGGCCGTAGACATTCCTTTTAGTAGTTTCTTCTATCATTTTTATTTTGAATTCTGTAATTCCTTGTTTGGAAATTGATTATAACTACAAATTATTAATAAGACAAAAAGTTCGTCCTAAGTGAGAGTGTACCACACACAGAGTCCAGTCTTAAAGGGATAGTAATACTTCGTTTTAACTTTATTTTATTTTGTAGGCATTAAAAAATCATGAAGAATGATATAAGTCTTATCTCTCAAACCTTTATGGTTTGAGAGATATTCACAAGCAAAGTTCCCCTCCCCGCCCCTTTTACCTAGTGTAAGCCATCTCTTCTTAGATGTGAGTCTGGTTGTATGACAGTACAGATAACAGAAGGGGACAATTTTCTTTGTATGAAAACAATGAAAGCCCTTCCCCCCTTGACAAGTTTTTCAGCTTTTTCCCTTATCTTAATTGAAGATTGTCCCTCTCTGCAGTCTACCTGGGCACCTCCCTTCTGATCTGGTTGAACAGGGGGGGATACTTTGTTTGTGAATATCTCTTAAACCATAAACGTTTGAGAGATAAGACTTATATCATTCTTCATGTTTTTTTAATGCCTACAAAATAAAATAAAGTTAAAATGAAGTATTACTATCCCTTTAACAAAACACGATAGATTCCCTTTAAATGTGAACCCCGATAACCATTCTTTTCCTTGCCTCCAAGCTTATATGTTATATTCGCACTGAGGTTTTATTTATATAGTTCATAAAAAAATATGTTAAAATAGGGCATCCACACAGAGGACCCTCCGTTGAGGCTAATCCTGTCCTGAAGATTTAAACATTCAATCCATTGTATATAATCAGAGAGAATCTTCCTTGTTGCTCTCTTGTAAGGTGTTACATTGCTGGATGGACATTTGACACTCATAGATATATACATCAACACATTTGTGAAAACAATACTGCACAACACAACAAGATATACAGTATTAAAGGATTATATTCATGTACATCAGCAAACGTTGTATATATGAGTCAATGCAAAATGTGAAACTGGATGTTACACTGGTGAAAAAGACCTACCACTAACTATAAGGATGAATACACACCCACAATTTGTTGAGAAATACCATAAAACAAAGAACCGTACCCCAAATGGCCATCATTTTATCCAGAGAAACCGCACCATCTATAACCTTAAAATCAATATTCTCAGAGTCAACTTCAAAAATACACAGGTGAGAAAGACATTTGAAATTAAGATGATCAGTTTGTTCAACACCAAACACACTGGACTAAATAAGGACTTGGGATTCCTCACGCATTACCAAAACATCACATAATATTTCCTTCTATTTATTTTGATTTAGTGCAAGTTTATACATCTTTCTTATATTATTTTGCTATTTATATCTATGTACAATGAATCAGTATCATTCTCTCTTCCTCCCCTTGTCTCTCATACCCCCCACACACATTTCTCAGTTGATAACTTTAGGAGATTTATTTCTTATCAGTTGGTGATCTCCTTAGGAAGGCTTTCAATGTGTTTTCTCTTTTAAAATATTCTTTTGACTTGAAAAAGGGAGCGTCGCTCACTAAAGCTTGCCCATACAATTGAACGCTAGTCCAATAAAAAGATATTATTACAAATTGCAACAGTCTTTCATTTGGCCTCTACCCACTGAACTAACACAATAACCTATATTAAATTATATGTATATATATATATATATATATATATATATATATATATATATATATATATATATATACACAAATATACTCAGCCTCAGGAGTTCCACAGACCAAGAAGACAGCACTCAAAGTGAATATCTTGAAGTAAAATGGCTTTATTCAATCCATGCCAAACATTTTCAGTCAGCAATCAGACCTTGATAAGGGTAAAACGATAACCTATATTAAATTATATATATATATATATATATATATATATATATATATATATATAAATGCAGTCTTTCCATGTTTTGTACAATACATATGAGTAATAAATTCCCTCATGATACCCTTTTACATGGGCAACACCAAGCAGAGATACTGTGTTGGTTAGGCCCCCAATTTAGAAAGGTAAGCTGATGGCCATTGGCATCTATTACATTGGTGAATATCACCTCACACAAATGTCCAGCATACTGCATCTTTACTGCATTCAAATAGTAATTCAGCTGGTGATCCTGTGCAGGGGGGATTTGCCCATCATTTTGGAACTGGACCACCCTTTAGGGCGGGGTTAGTCTAATATGTACTTTGAAATATCTCCTGTGTAATGGCACTAGAGATCTAAACCCTGATGCTTCCGAGCGGTGACTAGCCATAGAACAGGCCATTGTGCTGTTGTTCATCCTTAGAAGCCTCTTACATCTCGTATGCATAGTAGGGAAAACTCCATGGTGGCCTAAAGGATCACCAGCAAAACCTTTCACATGAGCTGTATTGGAGACTGGGGTGCTCAGCCCTTATGCTAAAGTGCCCTTATCTTGCTTCTGTTTGTATTTTACCACATTAAATCTACTTTATGCTACAAATGGTGTAAAATAATAAAAGCAATAAATTAATAATAGCTTCCATTATGAGACTCAGACCTGCACAAGGTGAAACGTTGCAAATACTATTATTCAAACAATTAGCTCCATTAATTACAAAAAAAAGAGTCTCCAGCTAATTCTAAGCAACTGCTTCTTCTTTGTTGTACAATTTGAATCCCACTTTAATCAGTTTTTGTCTTTCTAAATATAAATAACTCATTTAAATAGTTACTGAATCCTCTAACAAGTTTCTTGGAGGAAATCTATCTGTCAGCCGTAGTCATTGTAAACAAAACAATCACACAGTTGAATCATTTGTGTTGTTTTGCTACCAGGAGATTGATGAACGTGTAACAAATTATATCAAATTAATCCAATTAAAGACTCTGTAATGGAACAATGCTATAATAGACACGAGATGCACTAAATTCTCTAGAGTACGCTAATCAGATCACTGTTTTACATAGTTAATGACTGTATACTCTTTACTAATCAAGCGAATAATCAAGTGAATGAATTATAACTTTTGTTGGCAGCTCAGCTGGAGAAAGGTGGACAGCCTTGATTGTCCTTGTCACAATGACGAGAAGAGGAAGGGGTAGGTGGACTGATCATATTAAATGAATGACCAAGCTGACCCAACAGAAGGGAAAATAATGAGTTTTTTCTGAACTGAGTGAAAGATATGAAAAAAGCAATAAGACACCATGGCCATACTCAGAAAGCCACGGAGGAGCAATTCGGGAGTCATCCAGGTGCACTATAGGAGACTAATAAATGTTCCGTTGAGATAAGTGGGGCTTTTAACCCATTGATTGCTAGTTAGAAGCAATGTCTTGGAGACTATATAGGATTCAAGAGGTTGAATCATTTGAATCACTGGGAGTTTTATGAAGGCTTGTGTCCCTGTCGTGCACTTCATTTTCCCTAGAACCATTCTTCTTTAGCCTCTGGGATATGGACACATAAGTGCAAAAAGGGGCAACAGTCAACAAATCTGAAATACAGTAGAGTGAAGGGAATCTCAGTGTAAGAAAGTCAAAATGGATCAAATATGGTTTATAATTCAAGACAATTTCAGCTGTCCCAAACTGCAGGGGGGTTGCTTCAAAGGATGTTTACATTTCTTGAGTTAGGTGTTTGAGAACTCAAATGAAGGTCTCTTCTAGTTAAATGTGAAAGGAGTAAGGACAAGTCAAACTGTCTTGTCAACTAAACAAAGAGTTCAGATAAGACACCAAATGCTCCTGTTTCTGGAATCTTCCCTATCAATAATATTTCTTTGATGTCACCATGAAAGGCAAGTGGGTGTGGTGAGGAAAGGTCAGTTGAGCTAACCAGTTTACACCAGACCCAAGTGATATGAAAAATAGTATAAAGGAGCAGTATTTTGGGGGGTGGAGGGAGAACTTCAGGAGAACCTCAGGAGAACTGGAGGAGAGAAGAGGAGAAGAGAATGAGAGAGGCCTGAGTACAGCAGTCCTGATCCCTGTCCAGATGTGAGCCCAGCAGATAAGACACCAGAAACCAAGATTTGTGCTGGAGGGTGTGAGGAGATTTTCATCATATAATTTACTGGTATCCAGTTCAATGCCATCTTTTCCATACCTGTAATCTATAATATTGTTCAGTTCATGTATATACCACCCAAACTCTAACAGTATTTTGATTCTGTACATAATACAAACATTTTCAATATTATCCCTCATCTGTGTGATTCTTAAAGTTACAACCAATCCCCAAAGAACAATTATACCCTTAGTAAGAGGGGCTAGGCAGAATTTCTTACATCAGCTATCCCATAACTAATCTTTTAGATACTAGGTGTTTCTCCTAGGCATGGCATTGAAATGACTGAAGATGTGTCAGCATCCAAGGGGTTTAAGAGACAAACATAACGAGAAAAAGAGGACCGTGTTTCTTCATAGTGATCACATCATTGGTAACCAGTGTGTATAGTGCAACAAGATATCACACATGCACGTTAACTCACTTAGTTTCAAGTTGAGGATTTGGGTCTGTAATTTGGATAAAGTATCTTCAAGATTACATGATATGACAGTCCAATTTAAGGCATCACTACAAATTAATAAACACTGTGCCATTCTGTGGTGGTTAGAAGTCAATTAAGCAGTTTACCGATGTTCCACAAGTTAACTAGGCTGGTTCATGGCCATACCTGGGAAATTCCAATTGAGGTCTACCCGGAGGGGAGTCCTCTGGTGCAGTACTGGGTGACAATAATGATGCGAATCATGTCAAAAAGGGGCGGGGATTGACACAAGATGAGGGGGCAGGGCTTAAAGGTGACACACAGAAGGCTGGGGAAGGAGGAACACCGGGAGAAACAGCAGATGTGGGCAGAGTTTCAATAGAAACTCCCCACATCCAGAAGAACCAGCTTCTACCCCGGAGACCCAGTAAAGCTCTGTCAAAACCGGAGTCTCCGGGGTAAATCCGGAGAGTTCCCAGGTATGTTCATGGCACAAAATAGGCGTGTGAACCTCAGAAGGAAGTACGTTTTTCATCCAAAACTGCCACCTAGCTGGTAACACATTGACAGACTGATACATTTATTTGATTGGAGATAAGTCAGTGACAGAAGAAGAATATCAGGTATTTGTTTTATAGAGAAGTTGTCAACTCTAACTTCAGCTTACATTGATTGGACACTAACTAGGAGAAGAATACCTAGAAGGGTTTCAGGAGCCAATGACCAGTTCATTCCGCTCTAGTCAATGCTCTAAGACATGCTCGATATTCCTAACACAACTCACAGTGAAATCAGTGATGATCCCAATAATTGAGGTCAGCTTATGTGCATGTGTTGTGTTAACCAACAAGGTATGTTATGAATCCCAGCTTCAATGAATTGGCTCAATTACCCCTAACGTTAGAGCTTAAAAACAGGTTCTAAGAGCCACAATGTACTTAAAAGAAAAGTGGAGCAAACCAACTACACCAAAGTGAAAAAATTAAAAGTACCATTAATGTAAAAGCAGTTTATAACTCCCTGAATTCTAGAGAGGTCTGCAACATATCTTATAAATCTCTGGAACTCTAGAGAGGTCTCCAACATATCTTATAAATCCCTGGACTTACAGAGAGGTCTCCAACTCATCTTATAAATCCCTGGACTTACAGAGAGGTCTCCAACTCATCTTATATATCCCTGGAGTTACAGAGAGGTCTCCAATACATCTTATAAATCCCCTGGAATTCTATAGAGGTCCCCAACACATCTTATAAATCCCTGGAATTACAGAGAGGTTTCCAGCACATCTTATATATCCCTAGAATTACAGAGAGGTCTCCAACACATCTTATATATCCCTGGAATTACAGAGAGGTCTCCAATACATCTTATAAATCCCCTGGAATTCTATAGAGGTCCCCAACACATCTTATAAATCCCTGGAATTACAGAGAGGTTTCCAGCACATCTTATATATCCCTAGAATTACAGAGAGGTCTCCAACACATCTTATATATCCCTGGAATTACAGAGAGGTCTCCAATACATCTTATAAATCCCCTGGAATTCTATAGAGGTCCCCAACACATCTTATAAATCCCTGGAACTCTAGAGAGGTCTCCAGCACATCTTTTATATCCCTGGAATTACAGAGAGGTCTCCAACACATCTTGTATATCCCTGGAATTACAGAGAGGTCCCCAACACATCTTATAAATCCCCTGGAATTCTATACAGGTCCCCAACATATCTTATAAATCCCTGGAATTCTAGAGAGATCTCCAACACATCTTATATATCCCTGGAATTACAGAGAGGTCCCCAACACATCTTATATATCCCTAGAATTACAGAGAGGTCCCCAACACATCTTATAAATCCCCTGGAATTCTATACAGGTCCCCAACACATCTTATAAATCCCTGGAATTCTAGAGAGGTCTCCAACACATCTTATAAATCCCTGGAATTCTAGAGAGGTGACTGTGACGGAATGGTTGTCACCCAGAGAATGAAATGTGTCTGTTTTCAGTGATCGCCATTGTCTTAACATGTGTTCCCATTCTTGAAACATTAATGCCCCCTGTATGTGCATGCATTAGAGTGTTAGCCATTTACCGGCATTGAATGGGTTGGTTAATGTGTATGATGTACAGAGGGATGGTGCCATCCAGTCTAACTAAACGCAGAGATTGTGTTATGAGATAGCCAGTGCTGGTCAGATAGAGGGGTTTAGGGCAAATCTGTGTGTGGAATGTGTGTATCTTCCCCCCTCACATTAGGCTAAGCAGAAAGACCTGGTAGATGGGAACTGTGACATCACATCCTGTAGGGGGTGGGTAGAGAAAACTTGTGAGAGAGAAGAGTGAGCGAGAGAGTTGCAAAATGAAGGAAGAGGAGAATAGGCCTCTCCATAATGGTGGGAGGCCTAGGGTCCATGGGCATTCTAAAGGAGCACTGCAGAAACTGGGACTGGGTGAATGCCCTCACCGTAAGAGTTAGAGTGAGCGGGCACTGTAGTGGCCAGGTCCCCTTTTCAGTTGTGTATTGATGTTCCCACCACAAGGATTTTGGCCAGGGAGCTAAACTTCGGTGGTTATGGCCCAAGACTCAAGAAAGTGGTTGGGGATAATCTCTCAGGATGCATTTCCCAACTCCTCCGTCAGGACTAAAAGATACAAGGAACCTTCACATAATCCAGCAGCATGTGTAGTGGGCAGGATGCCCACTCTTGCTTCCAGTGGGACTATGTGTATGCTACAGCATTAAAGGGATAGTAATACTTCGTTTTAACTTTATTTTATTTTGTAGGCATTAAAAAAACATGAAGAATGATATAAGTCTTATCTCTCAAACCTTTATGGTTTAAGAGATATTCACAAGCAAAATATCCCCCCCCCCTGTTCAACCAGATCAGGAGGGAGGTGCCCAGGTAGACTGCAGAGAGGGACAATCTTCAATTAAGATAAGGGAAAAAGCTGAAAAACTTGTCAAGGGGGGAAGGGCTTTCATTGTTTTCATACAAAGAAAATTGTCCCCTTCTGTTATCGGTCTGGTCATACAACCAGATTCACATCTGAGAAGAGATGGCTTACACTAGGAAAAAGGGGCGGGAGGGGAACTTTGCTTGTGAATATCTCATAAACCATAAAGGTTTGAGGGATGAGACTTATATCATTCTGCATGTTTTTTTAATGCCTACAAAATAAAATAAAGTTAAAACGAAGTATTACTATCCCTTTAAGCTAAAATGGATTGTGAGTATTATTTGTAACACCTGGCAAGTTGTGCAACCAAGAAGAGAACAGCAGAAGTGTTTAGTTTTTATGTTTTATCCCTGTTTGTTTGCCTATAATTGTTGTCCTATGTTTGGGTGCTGTGACCCCTCTAATAAATGCAATTTATTATCTTTTTGTCTGGCTGGATATATCGCTTAACCCTCGGTCTACCAATAAGTAACTCCTGTACCCCCATCACAGTTTCCAACACATCTTATATATCCCTGGAATTACAGAGAGGTCTCCAATACATCTTATAAATCCCTGGAATTCTATGGAGGTCCCCAACACATCTTATAAACCCCTGGAATTCTAGAGAGGTCTCCAGCTCATCTTATCAAACCCTGGAATTCTAGATACGTCTCCAGCACATCTTATAAACCCCTGGAATTCTAGAGAGGTCTCCAACTCATCTTATAAATCCGTGGAATTCTATAGAGGTCTCCAGCTCATCTTATCAAACCCTGGAATTCTAGATATGTCTCCAGCACATCTTATAAACCCCTGGAATTCTAGAGAGGTCTCCAACTCATCTTATAAACCCCTGGGATTCTAGAGAGGTCTCCAACTCATCTTATAAACCCCTGGATTTCTATAGAGGTCCCCAATACATCTTATAAACCCCTGGAATTCTAGATTTGTCTCCAACTCATCTTATAAATCCCTGGAATTCTAGAGAGGTCCCTATTGCTCCTAATAACCTCTAATAATCCAAGGAATCACAGTCAAGGCACTGGAGGCCTCTCTAGCACCCCAGGGCTCTTTGCAGCACAATGGAGAGCTCTGCAGAATTTGAGTTGCTAAACCCCAATTTAAATTAATGGGAATATTTCTGCACTTTTCCTTTGTGCAAGCAACACTAAATTTGTTTCCACAAAGATAGGAGAACTTAGCGCCACCAAGAGGCAGCTATTTGTGTTTTCTGCTGCAGCTACTGTGCTAGCACCAGGCAGGGTTTGGGAGGCTAATTACAGAATATCTTTGCAGACAAACTGTAATTTCTAAACGTTATAGTGTTAAATGTGTTGTTGCACAGTTGTAATCTGTTCTATTATGTTGTTTTGATGCTGTAATGTTTATAATTGATGGAAATTATAAATTAAATAGGTGGATTTTTCTGTACCTCGGTAACAGCTCAGTAAACATTCATTGCTTTCTGGCGAAAGGCAAGACTGACCCCATTTGCTTTTTACTTAGAGTACTGTTTAGGAACATGTTAAAATAAATTCAATTCTCAATTGCAAATTACTAGTTGGACTAGTTATATCATTTAAAATGAGGGGTGTATTTTTATTATAAGACAACTATCAGATCCTAATAAAAATCAGTCCTGAGTGTCGTCTGAGAAGGTGGATGACAGTTTTGGGCAGGAACAAAGCATGTGGGAATCTTAAACCTATAGAGACTAGAAGAGTTTACATGGCATGGTTTTGTAATGCATTACACACCCCTCTGTCCTTAAAAGATTAAGTAGGACCCTGCACTTCAGCTTGAAAAAAACACCAGTGACCTTCATGTCTGCCTCCATGGAACATACATCCAGGGCTGATTGGAGATGATACCTGTTGAACAAAGTTACAAGTTCAGAATTCATAGGGCCATTACAATGTGCCATAGTTACGTTGGTAGGGGACTATTATTATAAGGTTAGTTCACACACAAAATAAAAAGGGGAGGGAGTCCAGTAAAAGTCCTGCTTGCAAGAATCCAGGGATAGAGAAAATCAGCTGGGGACAAGCCTACCAAGTAATGTAGGTGTCTTTATGGAAGTGGTCTCATCCCATTTCCACTGGACATGCCAGGACACGAGGACTTCCTTGCTTGTGCACAGGAGAGGGATGTAGAATGACTGGGCCTCTGTTACCTCTCTGTACTCTAGCAGGGAAGCATCAAGTCCTGGCATGTTAGTAGGCCATGTAGTTCCTCATACTGATACTGACCAGTCCAACCATGACGTGCCAGACATTTGGTCTCTGAAGAGAGAAGCAGCTAACCCAGAATGTAGGTTTCAGCCTCCTTGAGACTCTTTGGTGACTTGTAGCTGACTCCTAGGATGACAATGTGTAGCTGATTAGATTACCCTCTAAGTCACACCAGCCTCCCTTATCCAAAAAAGCACAATATAAAGAGGGAGTTTGGGTTCCCCAGGTCATTCTCATCCTTCTCTCTGTGGATTATGATGCTTCCCAGTTCTTTATATGTGTCCAGCACAGCTCTCCATGTCCCTCTGGAACAGCACCACAACATCCTCACATGTCATCGATTCCTCTGTTCTTTAGAGGGCAAATCAAATTACAAATGATTTAACTATGATTTTTAACACTTAATTGCTAGGGATGTCTCCAAAACCTTGCTTTATGATGTTTTGCAGACCTTTCAGTAGGGATCTTGGGATGTTGCATTTGTCTCCTGTGGTGCACTTGGTTTGCCCCATTGTTGCTTGACTGCTGTCCTTATGCATATGGTCTACAGATGGGTAAGCACACAGCGAGAGTTTTATTTGTCCCTTAGATTGCTGTTGGTTTTCCACAGAGCGGTGTACTTTACTTTGTACATATGATCCTTTACGTGGTTTCTTCCCCTCTTCTCTGACCACTTGACCTGGAGAGACATGAGAAAGCCATCCATTCCTAGGCCCTGATAGGTGACATCACAGAGCCAAACAACACACACATCAATACTCACACTGACAGCAGTTTCCCACTGAAGTGGCAGTAAAGACGCGACCATAACAGGAAACTTACAGGAGGCAGAAATTGGCATCCGAACACAGGAACAAACAGGGGCATTGCTTGGTACTGGCTGAGAGGGTTGATGTCACCGATCTTATGGTTAAAGCCTTGGGTGATGGGTATTGCCAACTTCGGGCATGAGATGGTGCTAATCTCTCAATTAATGAATGTGCATTTGGGCTGTACAGTGATTAATAATGGTTCCTTTCAAAACAGTTGTGTATCACGAGCTAATCATACCAGTTCTTTTATCCAGCTCTTCTCAAACTTCTAAACACAAATGTTTTTTCGACAATATGAATATTGTTATGTTACATAGTAATGGGGACAACTGGTGCTGAAACAATGCCTTGCCTCCCCCCGGAAGAGCTTTATACCCCCAATTTAGAATCACTGCTTTAAACTCAGATGTTAGAGGATGCAATGGAGACCTTTCTAGCAGCCGATGGATTAAATAATGTCCAGTAAAGGGGCGTGTAAAACCGGTAAACACCATAAACCAGGAACAGGCCTTTTGCTTTGACCACACCCACAAATCAGAACGTGCAACTGGCCAATACAAGAGAGGCTTCCCTCCGTACCTGGCACTCCAGGCATCTGCCTACTCAGCCTAGTGTGGAATTCAGCCCTGGTTATGTGCTAATATAGAGCATATTCTATCCCTGTATCTGGCACTCCACGTATCTGCCTACTCAGCCTGGTGTGGAATTCAGCCCTGGTTATATGCTGATGTACAGAGCATATTCTATCCCTGTATCTGGCACTCCACGCATCTGCCTACTCAGCCTGGTGTGGAATTCAGCCCTGGTTATATGCTGATGTATACAGCATATTCTATCCCTGTATCTGGCACTCCAAGCATCTGCCTACTCAGCCTAATGTGGAATTCAGCCCTGATTATATGTTGATGTCCAGAGCATATTCTATCCCTGTATCTGGCACTCCAAGCATCTGCCTACTCAGCCTGGTGTGGAATTCAGCCCTGGTTATATACTGATATATAGAGTATATTCTATCCCTGTATCTGGCACTAAAGGCATCGTCTGCTCAGCCTAGTGTGGAATTCAGCCCTGGATATATTCTGATATATAGAGTATAATCTATCCCTGTATCTGGCACTAAAGGCATCTGCCTACTCAGCCTAGTGTGGAATTCAGCCCTGGATATCTTCTGATATATAGAGTATATTCTATCCCTGTATCTGGCACTAAAGGCATCTGCCTACTCAGCCTAGTGTGGAATTGAGCTCTAATTATATGTTGATATATAGAGCATATTCTGCCATCACTCAACACACATTATGCTGAAAAGTTTTTTTTGCTACTCTCCCATATTAAATATTCATGATTGCAGATAAATGGCTCTGAGCTCAAACATATATTGGAACCAAAGCCCATAAATCATTTACAAGCCTGGAAATCTGTAAAATGCATTATCTTTTGAGCTCTATCGATTATGTATTCCAAAGATATTGCTTTAGGGAAATAAGCCTTTTTTTGCAATATCTTATTATATTAAATATTCAGGCATTTCCTTTGTGTTTAAATATGAACAAAGATCATTTAAAGTGGACCTGTCATGTTAAGACTAGTTTAGTTTGTTTTCCAGAAAACTAAAATCTACTTATATATTGTACCAGCCACGTGTCTAAAATAAATAGTTGCATTCAGTTAATAATGAAGAAAATGAAAACCTGTCTTCAAGTTGCACTAATCATTTACCAGCAAAATATAGTTTCTGAGAAATAAACCTGTATGTGTTCAGGCACAATCTCACATTTTTTGCTAATTCCCTGCTCAGTACTGTATGGTAATTAGTAATGTTCCAGACCAAACCTACCCTTCTCTGTTATATTAGACACATCCCCAGTGTGTGGACTCTGCCTAGATTCATTCATATCACAGTGTGTGGACTAGATCCATTCATATCACAGTGTGTGGACTAGATCCAATCATATCACAGTGTGTGGACTAGATCCAATCATATCACAGTGTGTGGACTCTGCCTAGATTCATTCATATCACAGTGTATGGACTAGATCCATTCATATCACAGTGTGTGGACTAGAACCATTCATATCACAGTGTGTGGACTAGATCCAATCATATCACAGTGTGTGGACTAGAAGCATTCATATCACAGTGTGTGGACTAGATCCAATCATATCACAGTGTGTGGACTAGATCCATTCAGATCACAGTGTGGGGACTCTGCCTAGATCCATTCATATCACAGTGTGTGGGCTCTGCCTAGATCCATTCAGATCACAGTGTGTGGACTAGATCCATTCAGATCACAGTGTGGGGACTCTGCCTAGATCCATTCATATCACAGTGTGTGGACTCTGCCTAGATTCATTCATATCACAGTGTGTGGACTAGATCCAATCATATCACAGTGTGTGGACTAGATCCATTCATATCACAGTGTGGGAACTCTGCCTAGATCCATTCATATCACAGTGTGTGGGCTCTGCCTAGATCCATTCATATCACAGTGTGTGGACTAGAACCATTCATATTACAGTGTGTGGACTAGATCCAATCATATCACAGAGTGTGGACTCTGCCTAGATCCATTCATATCACAGTGTGTGGGCTCTACCTAGATCCATTTATATCACAGTATGTGGACTAGATCCATTCATATCACAGTGTGTACACTAGATCCATTCATATTACAGTGTGTGGACTAGATCCATTCATATCACAATGTGTGGGTTCTGCCTAGATCCATTCATATCACAGTGTGTGGGTTCTGCCTAGATCCATTCATATCACAGTGTGTGGACTCTGTCTAGATCCATTCATATCACAATGTGTGGGTTCTGCCTAGATCCATTCATATCACAGTGTGTGGACTCTTTCTAGATTCATTCATGTCACAGTATGTGGACTAGATCCATTCATATCACAGTGTGTGGACTCTGCTTAGATCCATTCATGTCTAAATGTGTGGACTAGATCCAGTCATATCACAGTGTGTGCGCTCTGCCTAGATCCATTCTTATTACAGTTTGTGGACTAGATCCATTCATATCACAGTGTATGGACTCTGCCTAGATCCATTCATATCACAGTGTGGGCTCTGCCTAGATCCATTCATATCGCAGTGTGTGGATTCTGCCTAGATCCATTCATATCACAGTGTGTGGACTAGATCCATTCATATCACAGTGTGTGGACTAGATCCATTCATATCGCAGTGTGCGGACTCTGCCTAGATCCATTCATATCACAGTGTGTGGACTAGATCCATTCATATAACAGTGTGTGTACTAGATCCATTCATATCACAGTGTGTGGTCTCTGCCTAGATCCATTCATATCACAGTGTGTGTACTAGATCCATTCATATCACAGTGTGTGGACTCTACCTAGATCCATTCATATCACAGTGTGTACTAGATCCATTCATATCACAGTGTGTGGTCTCTGCCTAGATCCATTCATATCACAGTGTGTGGACTAGACCCATTCATATCACAGTGTGTGTGGACTAGATCCATTCATATCACAGTGTGTGGACTAGATCCATTCATATCACAGTGTGAGGACTCTGCCTAGATCCATTCATATCACAGTGTGTGGACTAGATCCATTCATATCACAGTGTATGGACTCTGCCTAGATCCATTCATATCACAGTGTGTGGACTAGATCCATTCATATCACAGTGTGTGGACTCTGCCTAGATCCATTCATATCACAGTGTGTGGACTAGATCCATTCATATCACAGTATGTGGACTAGATCTATTCATATCACAGTGTGTGGGCTCTGTCTAGATCCATTCATATCACAGGGTGTGGGCACTGCCTAGATCCATTCATATCACAGTATGTGGACTAGATCCATTCACATCACAGTGTGTGGACTAGATCTATTCATATCACAATGTGTGGGCTCTGCCTAGATCCATTCATATCGCAGTGTGTGGACTAGATCCATTCATATCACAGAGTGTGGGCACTGCCTAGATCCATTCATATCGCAGTGTGTGGACTAGATCCATTCATATCACAGTGTGTGGACTCTGCCTAGATCCATTCATATCACAGTGTGTGGACTAGATCCATTCATATCACAGTGTGTGGACTCTGCCTAGATCCATTCATATCGCAGTGTGTGGACTAGATCCATTCAAATCACAGTGTGTGGACTAGATCCATTAATATTCACAGTGTGGGCTCTGCCTAGATCCATTCATATCGCAGTGTGTGGACTCTGACTAGATCCGTTCATATCACAGTGTGCGGACTCTGCCTAGATCCATTCATATCGCAGTGTGTGGACTAGATCCATTCATATAACAGTGTGTGGACTAGACCCATTCATATCACAGTGTGTGGACTAGATCCATTCATATCACAGTGTGTGGACTCTGCCTAGATCCATTCATATCACAGTGTGTGGACTAGATTCATTCATATCACAGTGTGAGGACTAGATCCATTAATATTCACAGTGTGTGGGATGTGGGATGTGGGAATTTTGGCCCAACACAGGGACTATTTAGCATAAAGCGCCAGACTTTGCCAGAAACAAATCAAGGAGAGTTTCTAAAGAAAACTATTTATATTACACACAAATGGGGAGTACAATATATGAACATTTTACTTCTCTTTATAATTGCTTAGTTTTTCTAAATAAATGGCAAACTAGCAATGCATTGTCTGTTTTTTCTAGTAACTCATTAAGGACCAAATCCGTGTACAATTGATTGCTTCAGTATTTGCTGGCACCCCTGTCTCGTCCTTGATGGGTTAATACGGCTTGGTAGTTCAGGCAGAGCATGCTAAATATTAGTAGCATAAAACATCTCCTAATTGGACCATTCAATTATTTAAATCCAAGCTTGTTCTGCTTCCTAAATACGGCATTAAAATAGAAGGATCATTTGCAAATCTTCTCTCACATTTCTCCAGCCCATTAACACTGAAATAACTCGTCAGACCTGCACAGAATTGAATTCCACGATGATGGGCTCGTCAGGATGCATCTCATAACAACACATTTCCTTTGTGAATTATCACTAGACGGGACTCTAAAGAAATCACTCTAATGATATGTGTGTGTGAAATTAAAATCATATACATTTTTATACTCCAGAGACATATTTTTATTGCTTTTAAATAAATGCTTATTTTCTAATAACAAGACAATGTAATTTACCATTTTATTTTAGCTTTTTCTATAAAACGAATAATCATAATTTAATTATAAGTATCTGTGAAATACAATGGGGGTCTTTTTTTTAAGAAGATTATATTTAACATGAGGTGTCTTAAAGGTGCAGTAAATAGCTACAAAGTATATACAAAGTGTCCACTTACCCTGTTTTTATAGAAAGTAAGAGGTTAGCAGTACACCATGAATTAATCCCTTTCCAGATTAAAATATTAAACATTAAGTTATATTATAACACTAGCGATGTTGTCTGGTGAGTTGGGGCAAGACATTTTCATACATGCTTCATGTTCTGCTCCACTGTACAATAGATCACAACATTCTGACCAGTAGTTTTGCAAATGTAATTGACTGCTGTATGATGGACTCCTACCTAGGTAAGTGCTTCTGTTACACACAGTAATTATATAGATACACCTGACTGCTGTGTGATGGACTCCTACCTAGGTAAGTGCTTCTGTTACACACAGTAATTATATAGATACACCTGACTGCTGTGTGATGGACTCCTACCTAGGTAAGTGCTTCTGTTACACACACAGTAATTATATAGATACACCTGACTGCAGTGTGATGGACTCCTACCTAGGTAAGTGCTTCTGTTACACACACAGTAATTATATAGATACACCTGACTGCTGTGTGATGGACTCCTACCTAGGTAAGTGCTTCTGTTACACACAGTAATTATATAGATACACCTGACTGCTGTGTGATGGACTCCTACCTAGGTAAGTGATTCTGTTACACACAGTAATTATATAGATACACCTGACTGCTGTGTGATGGACTCCTACCTAGGTAAGTGCTTCTGTTACACAGTAATTATATAGATATACACCTGATTGCTGTATGATGGACTCCTACCTAGGTAAGTGCTTCTGTTACACACAGTAATTATACAGATACGCCTGACTGCTGTATGATGGACTCCTACCTAGGTAAGTGCTTCTGTTACACACAGTAATTATATAGACACGCCTGACTGCTGTATGATGGACTCCTACCTAGGTAAGTGCTTCTGTTACACACAGTAATTATACAGATACGCCTGACTGCTGTATGATGGACTCCTACCTAGGTAAGTGCTTCTGTCACACACAGTAATGATATACATATACCTGACTGCTGTATGATGGACTCCTACCTAGGTAAGTCCCTCTGTTACACACAGTAATTATATAGATACACCTTACTGCTGTGTGGTGGACTCCTACCTAGGTAAGTACTTCTGTTACACACAGTAATTATATAGATACGCGTGACTGCTGTATGATGGACTCCTGCCTAGGTAAGTGCTTCTGTCACACACAGTAATTATATAGATATACACCTGACTGCTGTGTGATGGACTCCTACCTAGGTAAGTGCTTCTGTCACACACAGTAATGATATACATATACCTGACTGCTGTATGATGGACTCCTACCTAGGTAAGTGCTTCTGTCACACACAGTAATTATACAGATATACACCTGACTGCTGTGTGATGGACTCCTACCTAGGTAAGTGCTTCTGTCACACACAGTAATTATATAGATACACTTGACTGCTGTATGATGGACTCCTACCTAGGTAAGTGCTTCTGTCACACACAGTAATGTTATAGATACACCTGACTGCTGTGTGATGGACTCCTACCTAGGTAAGTGCTTCTGTTACACACAGTAATTATATAGATACACCTGACTGCTGTGTGATGGACTCCTACCTAGGTAAGTGCTTCTGTTACACGCAGTAATTATACAGATACACCTGACTGCTGTGTGATGGACTCCTACCTAGGTAAGTGCTTCTGTCACACACAGTAATTATATAGATACACCTGACTGCTGTGTGATGGACTCCTTCCTAGGTAAGTGCTTTTGTTACACACAGTAATTATATAGATACACCTGACTGCTGTATGATGGACTCCTACCTAGGTAAGTACTTCTGTTACACACAGTAATGTTATAGATACACCTGACTGCTGTGTGATGGACTCCTACCTAGGTAAGTGCTTCTGTTACACACAGTAATTATATAGATACGCCTGACTGCTGTGTGATGGACTCCTACCTAGGTACGTGCTTCTGTTACACACAGTAATTATATACATACACCTGACTGCTGTGTGATGGACTCCTACCTAGGTAAGTCCTTCTGTTA
Organism: Rhinophrynus dorsalis; assembly: GCA_037306005.1. Classification (NCBI taxonomy): domain Eukaryota; kingdom Metazoa; phylum Chordata; class Amphibia; order Anura; family Rhinophrynidae; genus Rhinophrynus; species Rhinophrynus dorsalis. The sequence goes on from CM074728.1 coordinate 128,576,366, forward strand.
CACACAGTAATTATATAGATACACCTGACTGCTGTATGATGGACTCCTACCTAGGTAAGTGCTTCTGTTACACACAGTAATTATATACATACACCTGACTGCTGTATGATGGACTCCTACCTAGGTAAGTCCTTCTGTTACACACAGTAATTATATAGATACACCTGACTGCTGTATGATGGACTCCTACCTAGGTAAGTGCTTTTGTTACACACAGTAATTATATAGATACACCTGACTGCTGTATGATGGACTCCTACCTAGGTAAGTACTTCTGTTACACACAGTAATGTTATAGATACACCTGACTGCTGTGTGATGGACTCCTACCTAGGTAAGTGCTTCTGTCACACACAGTAATTATACAGATATACACCTGACTGCTGTGTGATGGACTCCTACCTAGGTAAGTGCTTCTGTCACACACAGTAATGATATACATATACCTGACTGCTGTATGAAGGACTCCTACCTAGGTAAGTGCTTTTGTTACACACAGTAATTATATAGATACACTTGACTGCTGTATGATGGACTCCTACCTAGGTAAGTGCTTCTGTTACACACAGTAATGTTATAGATACACCTGACTGCTGTGTGATGGACTCCTACCTAGGTAAGTGCTTCTGTTACACACAGTAATTATATAGATACACCTGACTGCTGTGTGATGGACTCCTACCTAGGTAAGTGCTCCTGTTACACACAGTAATTATATAGATACACCTGACTGCTGTGTGATGGACTCCTACCTAGGTAAGTGCTTCTGTTACACACAGTAATTATATAGATACACCTGACTGCTGTATGATGGACTCCTACCTAGGTAAGTGCTTCTGTCACACACAGTAATTATATAGATACACCTGACTGCTGTGTGATGGACTCCTACCTAGGTAAGTGCTTCTGTCACACACAGTAATGATATACATATACCTGACTGCTGTATGATGGACTCCTACCTAGGTAAGTGCTTCTGTCACACACAGTAATTATACAGATATACACCTGACTGCTGTATGAAGGACTCCTACCTAGGTAAGTGCTTTTGTTACACACAGTAATTATATAGATACACTTGACTGCTGTATGATGGACTCCTACCTAGGTAAGTGCTTCTGTTACACACAGTAATGTTATAGATACACCTGACTGCTGTGTGATGGACTCCTACCTAGGTAAGTGCTTCTGTTACACACAGTAATTATATAGATACACCTGACTGCTGTGTGATGGACTCCTACCTAGGTAAGTGCTTCTGTTACACGCAGTAATTATACAGATACACCTGACTGCTGTGTGATGGACTCCTACCTAGGTAAGTGCTTCTGTCACACACAGTAATTATATAGATACACCTGACTGCTGTGTGATGGACTCCTACCTAGGTAAGTGCTTTTGTTACACACAGTAATTATATAGATACACCTGACTGCTGTATGATGGACTCCTACCTAGGTAAGTACTTCTGTTACACACAGTAATGTTATAGATACACCTGACTGCTGTGTGATGGACTCCTACCTAGGTAAGTGCTTCTGTTACACACAGTAATTATATAGATACGCCTGACTGCTGTGTGATGGACTCCTACCTAGGTACGTGCTTCTGTTACACACAGTAATTATATACATACACCTGACTGCTGTGTGATGGACTCCTACCTAGGTAAGTCCTTCTGTTACACACAGTAATTATATAGATACACCTGACTGCTGTATGATGGACTCCTACCTAGGTAAGTGCTTCTGTTACACACAGTAATTATATACATACACCTGACTGCTGTATGATGGACTCCTACCTAGGTAAGTCCTTCTGTTACACACAGTAATTATATAGATACACCTGACTGCTGTATGATGGACTCCTACCTAGGTAAGTGCTTTTGTTACACACAGTAATTATATAGATACACCTGACTGCTGTATGATGGACTCCTACCTAGGTAAGTACTTCTGTTACACACAGTAATGTTATAGATACACCTGACTGCTGTGTGATGGACTCCTACCTAGGTAAGTGCTTCTGTTACACACAGTAATTATATAGATACGCCTGACTGCTGTGTGATGGACTCCTACCTAGGTACGTGCTTCTGTTACACACAGTAATTATATACATACACCTGACTGCTGTGTGATGGACTCCTACCTAGGTAAGTCCTTCTGTTACACACAGTAATGATATAGATACACCTGACTGCTGTATGATGGACTCCTACCTAGGTAAGTCCTTCTGTTACACACAGTAATTATATAGATACACCTGACTGCTGTGTGATGGACTCCTACCTAGGTAAGTGCTTCTGTTACACACAGTAATTATATAGATACACCTGACTGCTGTGTGATGGACTCCTACCTAGGTAAGTGCTCCTGTTACACACAGTAATTATATAGATACACCTGACTGCTGTGTGATGGACTCCTACCTAGGTAAGTGCTTCTGTTACACACAGTAATTATATAGATACACCTGACTGCTGTATGATGGACTCCTACCTAGGTAAGTGTTTCTTTCACACACAGTAATTATATAGATACACCTGACTGCTGTGTGATGGACTCCTACCTAGGTAAGTGCTTCTGTTACACACAGTAATTATATAGATACACCTGACTGCTGTATGATGGACTCCTACCTAGGTAAGTGTTTCTTTCACACACAGTAATTATATAGATACACCTGACTGCTGTGTGATGGACTCCTACCTAGGTAAGTGCTCCTGTTACACACAGTAATTATATAGATACACCTGACTGCTGTGTGATGGACTCCTACCTAGGTAAGTGCTTCTGTTACACACAGTAATTATATAGATACACCTGACTGCTGTATGATGGACTCCTACCTAGGTAAGTGTTTCTTTCACACACAGTAATTATATAGATACACCTGACTGCTGTATGATGGACTCCTACCTAGGTAAGTGCTTCTGTTACACACAGTAATTATATACATACACCTGACTGCTGTATGATGGACTCCTACCTAGGTAAGTCCTTCTGTTACACACAGTAATTATATAGATACACCTGACTGCTGTATGATGGACTCCTACCTAGGTAAGTGCTTTTGTTACACACAGTAATTATATAGATACACCTGACTGCTGTATGATGGACTCCTACCTAGGTAAGTACTTCTGTTACACACAGTAATGTTATAGATACACCTGACTGCTGTGTGATGGACTCCTACCTAGGTAAGTGCTTCTGTTACACACAGTAATTATATAGATACGCCTGACTGCTGTGTGATGGACTCCTACCTAGGTACGTGCTTCTGTTACACACAGTAATTATATACATACACCTGACTGCTGTGTGATGGACTCCTACCTAAGTAAGTCCTTCTGTTACACACAGTAATGATATAGATACACCTGACTGCTGTATGATGGACTCCTACCTAGGTAAGTCCTTCTGTTACACACAGTAATTATATAGATACACCTGACTGCTGTGTGATGGACTCCTACCTAGGTAAGTGCTTCTGTTACACACAGTAATTATATAGATACACCTGACTGCTGTGTGATGGACTCCTACCTAGGTAAGTGCTCCTGTTACACACAGTAATTATATAGATACACCTGACTGCTGTGTGATGGACTCCTACCTAGGTAAGTGCTTCTGTTACACACAGTAATTATATAGATACACCTGACTGCTGTATGATGGACTCCTACCTAGGTAAGTGTTTCTTTCACACACAGTAATTATATAGATACACCTGACTGCTGTGTGATGGACTCCTACCTAGGTAAGTGCTTCTGTTACACACAGTAATTATATAGATACACCTGACTGCTGTATGATGGACTCCTACCTAGGTAAGTGTTTCTTTCACACACAGTAATTATATAGATACACCTGACTGCTGTGTGATGGACTCCTACCTAGGTAAGTGCTCCTGTTACACACAGTAATTATATAGATACACCTGACTGCTGTGTGATGGACTCCTACCTAGGTAAGTGCTTCTGTTACACACAGTAATTATATAGATACACCTGACTGCTGTATGATGGACTCCTACCTAGGTAAGTGTTTCTTTCACACACAGTAATTATATAGATACACCTGACTGCTGTATGATGGACTCCTACCTAGGTAAGTACTTCTGTTACACACAGTAATTATATAGATACATCTGACTGCTGTGTGATGGACTCCTACCTAGGTAAGTGCTTCTGTTACACACAGTAATTATATAGATACACCTGACTGCTGTGTGATGGACTCCTACCTAGGTAAGTGCTTCTGTTACACACAATAATTATATAGATATACACCTGACTGCTGTATGATGGACTCCTACCTAGGTAAGTGCTTCTGTTACACACAGTAATTATATACATACACCTGACTGCTGTATGATGGACTCCTACCTAGGTAAGTGCTTCTGTTACACACAGTAATTATATAGATACACCTGACTGCTGTATGATGGACTCCTACCTAGGTAAGTGCTTTTGTTACACACAGTAATTATATAGATACACCTGACTGCTGTATGATGGACTCCTACCTAGGTAAGTACTTCTGTTACACACAGTAATTATATACATACACCTGACTGATGTGTGATGGACTCCTACCTAGGTAAGTGCTTTTGTTACACACAGTAATTATATAGATACACCTGACTGCTGTATGATGGACTCCTACCTAGGTAAGTGCTTCTGTTACACACAGTAATTATATAGATACACCTGACTGATGTGTGATGGACTCCTACCTAGGTAAGTACTTCTGTTACACACAGTAATTGTATAGATACACCTGACTGATGTGTGATGGACTCCTACCTAGGTAAGTGCTTCTGTTACACACAGTAATTATATAGATACACCTGACTGCTGTATGATGGACTCCTACCTAGGTAAGTGCTTCTGTTACACACAGTAATTATATAGATACACCTGACTGATGTGTGATGGTCTCCTACCTAGGTAAGTACTTCTGTTACACACAGTAATTGTATAGATACACCTGACTGATGTATGATGGACTCCTACCTAGGTAAGTACTTCTGTTACACACAGTAATTGTATAGATACACCTGACTGCTGTGTGATGGACTCCTACCTAGGTACGTGCTTCTGTTACACACAGTAATTATATACATACACCTGACTGCTGTGTGATGGACTCCTACCTAGGTAAGTCCTTCTGTTACACACAGTAATGATATAGATACACCTGACTGCTGTATGATGGACTCCTACCTAGGTAAGTCCTTCTGTTACACACAGTAATTATATAGATACACCTGACTGCTGTGTGATGGACTCCTACCTAGGTAAGTGCTTCTGTTACACACAGTAATTATATAGATACACCTGACTGCTGTGTGATGGACTCCTACCTAGGTAAGTGCTCCTGTTACACACAGTAATTATATAGATACACCTGACTGCTGTGTGATGGACTCCTACCTAGGTAAGTGCTTCTGTTACACACAGTAATTATATAGATACACCTGACTGCTGTGTGATGGACTCCTACCTAGGTAAGTGCTTCTGTTACACACAGTAATTATATAGATACACATGACTGCTGTATGATGGACTCCTACCTAGGTAAGTGCTTCTGTTACACACAGTAATTATATACATACACCTGACTGCTGTGTGATGGACTCCTACCTAGGTAAGTGCTTCTGTTACACACAGTAATTATATAGATGCACCTGACTGCTGTGTGATGGACTCCTACCTAGGTAAGTGCTTCTGTTACACACAGTAATTATATAGATACACCTGACTGATGTATGATGGACTCCTACCTAGGTAAGTGCTTCTGTTACACACAGTAATTATATACATTCACCTGACTGCTGTGTGATGGACTCCTACCTAGGTAAGTGCTTCTGTTACACACAGTAATTATATAGATGCACCTGACTGCTGTGTGATGGACTCCTACCTAGGTAAGTGCTTCTGTTACACACAGTAATTATATAGATGCACCTGACTGCTGTGTGATGGACTCCTACCTAGGTAAGTGCTTCTGTTACACACAGTAATTATATACATACACCTGACTGCTGTGTGATGGACTCCTACCTAGGTAAGTGCTTCTGTTACACACAGTAATTATATAGATGCACCTGACTGCTGTGTGATGGACTCCTACCTAGGTAAGTGCTTCTGTTACACACAGTAATTATATAGATACGCCTGACTGCTGTGTGATGGACTCCTACCTAGGTAAGTGCTTGTGTTACACACAGTAATTATATAGATACACATGACTGCTGTATGATGGACTCCTACCTAGGTAAGTGCTTCTGTTACACACAGTAATTATATAGATACACCTGACTGCTGTGAGATGGACTCCTACCTAGGTAAGTGCTTCTGTTACACACAGTAATTATATAGATACACCTGACTGCTGTGTTATGGATTCCTACCTAGGTAAGTGCTTCTGTTACACACAGTAATTATATAGATACACCTGGCTGCTGTGTGATGGATTCCTACCTAGGTAAGTGCTTCTGTTACACACAGTAATGGTATAGATACATCTGACTGCTGTGTGATGGACTCCTACCTAGGTAAGTGCTTCTGTTACACACAGTAATTATATACATACACCTGACTGCTGTGTGATGGATTCCTACCTAGGTAAGTGCTTCTGTTACACACAGTAATTATATAGATACACCTGACTGATGTATGATGGACTCCTACCTAGGTAAGTGCTTCTGTTACACACAGTAATTATATAGATACACCTGACTGCTGTATGATGGACTCCTACCTAGGTAAGCACTTCTGTTACACACAGTAATTATATAGATACACCTGACTGCTGTGTGATGGACTCCTACCTAGGTAAGTGCTTCTGTTACACACAGTAATTATATAGATATACACCTGACTGCTGTATGATGGACTCCTACCTAGGTAAGCACTTCTGTTACACACAGTAATTATATAGATACACCTGACTGCTGTGTGATGGACTCCTACCTAGGTAAGTACTTCTGTTACACACAGTAATTATATAGATACACCTGACTGCTGTGTGATGGACTCCTACCTAGGTAAGCACTTCTGTTACACACAGTAATTATATAGATACACCTGACTGCTGTGTGATGGACTCCTACCTAGGTAAGTGCTTCTGTTACACACAGTAATTATATAGATACACCTGACTGCTGTGTGATGGACTCCTACCTAGGTAAGTGCTTCTGTTACACACAGTAATTATATACATACACCTGACTGCTGTGTGATGGACTCCTACCTAGGTAAGTGCTTCTGTTACACACTGTAATTATATATATACACCTGACTGCTGTGTGATGGACTCCTACCTAGGTAAGTGCTTCTGTTACACACAGTAATTATATAGATACACCTGACTGTTGTATGATGGACTCCTACCTAGGTAAGTACTTCTGTTACACACAGTAATTATATAGATGTGCCTGACTGCTGTGTGATGGACTCCTACCTAGGTAAGTGCTTCTGTTACACACAGTAATTATATAGATACACCTGACTGCTGTGTGATGGACTCCTACCTAGGTACGTGCTTCTGTTACACACAGTAATTATATACATACACCTGACTGCTGTGTGATGGACTCCTACCTAGGTAAGTCCTTCTGTTACACACAGTAATGATATAGATACACCTGACTGCTGTATGATGGACTCCTACCTAGGTAAGTCCTTCTGTTACACACAGTAATTATATAGATACACCTGACTGCTGTGTGATGGACTCCTACCTAGGTAAGTGCTTCTGTTACACACAGTAATTATATACATACACCTGACTGCTGTGTGATGGACTCCTACCTAGGTAAGTGCTTCTGTTACACACTGTAATTATATATATACACCTGACTGCTGTGTGATGGACTCCTACCTAGGTAAGTGCTTCTGTTACACACAGTAATTATATAGATACACCTGACTGTTGTATGATGGACTCCTACCTAGGTAAGTACTTCTGTTACACACAGTAATTATATAGATGTGCCTGACTGCTGTGTGATGGACTCCTACCTAGGTAAGTGCTTCTGTTACACACAGTAATTATATAGATACACCTGACTGCTGTGTGATGGACTCCTACCTAGGTACGTGCTTCTGTTACACACAGTAATTATATACATACACCTGACTGCTGTGTGATGGACTCCTACCTAGGTAAGTCCTTCTGTTACACACAGTAATGATATAGATACACCTGACTGCTGTATGATGGACTCCTACCTAGGTAAGTCCTTCTGTTACACACAGTAATTATATAGATACACCTGACTGCTGTGTGATGGACTCCTACCTAGGTAAGTGCTTCTGTTACACACAGTAATTATATAGATACACCTGACTGCTGTGTGATGGACTCCTACCTAGGTAAGTGCTCCTGTTACACACAGTAATTATATAGATACACCTGACTGCTGTGTGATGGACTCCTACCTAGGTAAGTGCTTCTGTTACACACAGTAATTATATAGATACACCTGACTGCTGTGTGATGGACTCCTACCTAGGTAAGTGCTTCTGTTACACACAGTAATTATATAGATACACATGACTGCTGTATGATGGACTCCTACCTAGGTAAGTGCTTCTGTTACACACAGTAATTATATACATACACCTGACTGCTGTGTGATGGACTCCTACCTAGGTAAGTGCTTCTGTTACACACAGTAATTATATAGATGCACCTGACTGCTGTGTGATGGACTCCTACCTAGGTAAGTGCTTCTGTTACACACAGTAATTATATAGATACACCTGACTGATGTATGATGGACTCCTACCTAGGTAAGTGCTTCTGTTACACACAGTAATTATATACATACACCTGACTGCTGTGTGATGGACTCCTACCTAGGTAAGTGCTTCTGTTACACACAGTAATTATATAGATGCACCTGACTGCTGTGTGATGGACTCCTACCTAGGTAAGTGCTTCTGTTACACACAGTAATTATATAGATGCACCTGACTGCTGTGTGATGGACTCCTACCTAGGTAAGTGCTTCTGTTACACACAGTAATTATATACATACACCTGACTGCTGTGTGATGGACTCCTACCTAGGTAAGTGCTTCTGTTACACACAGTAATTATATAGATGCACCTGACTGCTGTGTGATGGACTCCTACCTAGGTAAGTGCTTCTGTTACACACAGTAATTATATAGATACGCCTGACTGCTTTGTGATGGACTCCTACCTAGGTAAGTGCTTGTGTTACACACAGTAATTATATAGATACACATGACTGCTGTATGATGGACTCCTACCTAGGTAAGTGCTTCTGTTACACACAGCAATTATATAGATACACCTGACTGCTGTGAGATGGACTCCTACCTAGGTAAGTGCTTCTGTTACACACAGTAATTATATAGATACACCTGACTGCTGTGTTATGGATTCCTACCTAGGTAAGTGCTTCTGTTACACACAGTAATTATATAGATACACCTGGCTGCTGTGTGATGGATTCCTACCTAGGTAAGTGCTTCTGTTACACACAGTAATGGTATAGATACATCTGACTGCTGTGTGATGGACTCCTACCTAGGTAAGTGCTTCTGTTACACACAGTAATTATATACATACACCTGACTGCTGTGTGATGGATTCCTACCTAGGTAAGTGCTTCTGTTACACACAGTAATTATATAGATACACCTGACTGATGTATGATGGACTCCTACCTAGGTAAGTGCTTCTGTTACACACAGTAATTATATAGATACACCTGACTGCTGTATGATGGACTCCTACCTAGGTAAGCACTTCTGTTACACACAGTAATTATATAGATACACCTGACTGCTGTGTGATGGACTCCTACCTAGGTAAGTGCTTCTGTTACACACAGTAATTATATAGATATACACCTGACTGCTGTATGATGGACTCCTACCTAGGTAAGCACTTCTGTTACACACAGTAATTATATAGATACACCTGACTGCTGTGTGATGGACTCCTACCTAGGTAAGTACTTCTGTTACACACAGTAATTATATAGATACACCTGACTGCTGTGTGATGGACTCCTACCTAGGTAAGCACTTCTGTTACACACAGTAATTATATAGATACACCTGACTGCTGTGTGATGGACTCCTACCTAGGTAAGTGCTTCTGTTACACACAGTAATTATATAGATACACCTGACTGCTGTGTGATGGACTCCTACCTAGGTAAGTGCTTCTGTTACACACAGTAATTATATACATACACCTGACTGCTGTGTGATGGACTCCTACCTAGGTAAGTGCTTCTGTTACACACTGTAATTATATATATACACCTGACTGCTGTGTGATGGACTCCTACCTAGGTAAGTGCTTCTGTTACACACAGTAATTATATAGATACACCTGACTGTTGTATGATGGACTCCTACCTAGGTAAGTACTTCTGTTACACACAGTAATTATATAGATGTGCCTGACTGCTGTGTGATGGACTCCTACCTAGGTAAGTGCTTCTGTTACACACAGTAATTATATAGATACACCTGACTGCTGTGTGATGGACTCCTACCTAGGTAAGTGCTTCTGTTACACACAGTAATTATATAGATACACCTGACTGCTGTGTGATGGACTCCTACCTAGGTAAGTGCTTCTGTTACACACAGTAATTATATAGATACACCTGACTGCTGTGTGATGGACTCCTACCTAGGTAAGTATTTCTGTTACACACAGTAATGATATAGATACACCTGACTGCTGTGTGATGGACTCCTACCTAGGTAAGTGCTTCTGTTACACACAGTAATTATATAGATACACCTGACTGCTGTGTGATGGACTCCTACCTAGGTAAGTGCTTCTGTTACACACAGTAATTATATAGATATACACCTGACTGCTGTATGATGGACTCCTACCTAGGTAAGCACTTCTGTTACACACAGTAATTATATAGATACACCTGACTGCTGTGTGATGGACTCCTACCTAGGTAAGTACTTCTGTTACACACAGTAATTATATAGATACACCTGACTGCTGTGTGATGGACTCCTACCTAGGTAAGCACTTCTGTTACACACAGTAATTATATAGATACACCTGACTGCTGTGTGATGGACTCCTACCTAGGTAAGTGCTTCTGTTACACACAGTAATTATATAGATACACCTGACTGCTGTGTGATGGACTCCTACCTAGGTAAGTGCTTCTGTTACACACAGTAATTATATACATACACCTGACTGCTGTGTGATGGACTCCTACCTAGGTAAGTGCTTCTGTTACACACTGTAATTATATATATACACCTGACTGCTGTGTGATGGACTCCTACCTAGGTAAGTGCTTCTGTTACACACAGTAATTATATAGATACACCTGACTGTTGTATGATGGACTCCTACCTAGGTAAGTACTTCTGTTACACACAGTAATTATATAGATGTGCCTGACTGCTGTGTGATGGACTCCTACCTAGGTAAGTGCTTCTGTTACACACAGTAATTATATAGATACACCTGACTGCTGTGTGATGGACTCCTACCTAGGTAAGTGCTTCTGTTACACACAGTAATTATATAGATACACCTGACTGCTGTGTGATGGACTCCTACCTAGGTAAGTGCTTCTGTTACACACAGTAATTATATAGATACACCTGACTGCTGTGTGATGGACTCCTACCTAGGTAAGTATTTCTGTTACACACAGTAATGATATAGATACACCTGACTGCTGTGTGATGGACTCCTACCTAGGTAAGTGCTTCTGTTACACACAGTAATTATATAGATACACCTGACTGCTGTGTGATGGACTCCTACCTAGGTAAGTGCTTCTGTTACACACAGTAATTATATAGATACACCTGACTGCTGTGTGATGGACTCCTACCTAGGTAAGTATTTCTGTTACACACAGTAATGATATAGATACACCTGACTGCTGTGTGATGGACTCCTACCTAGGTAAGTGCTTCTGTTACACATAGTAATTATATAGATACGCCTGACTGCTGTGTGATGGACTCCTACCTAGGTAAGTGCTTCTGTTACACACGGTAATGATATAGATACACCTGACTGCTGTGTGATGGACTCCTACCTAGGTAAGCGCTTCTGTTACACGCAGTAATTATATAGATACACCTGACTGCTGTGTGATGGACTCCTACCTAGGTAAGTATTTCTGTTACACACAGTAATGATATAGATACATCTGACTGCTGTGTGATGGACTCCTACCTAGGTAAGCACTTCTGTTACACGCAGTAATTATATAGATACACCTGACTGCTGTATGATGGACTCCTACCTAGGTAAGTGCTTCTGTTACACACAGTAATTATATAGATACGCCTGACTGCTGTATGATGGACTCCTACCTAGGTAAGTGCTTCTGTTACACACAGTAATTATATAGATACACCTGACTGCTGTGTGATGGACTCCTACCTAGGTAAGCACTTCTGTTACACACAGTAATTATATAGATACGCCTGACTGCTGTATGATGGACTCCTACCTAGGTAAGTGCTTCTGTTACACACAGTAATTATATAGATACACCTGACTGCTGTGTGATGGACTCCTACCTAGGTAAGTGCTTCTGTTACACACAGTAATTATATAGATACACCTGACTGCTGTGTGATGGACTCCTACCTAGGTAAGTGCTTCTGTTACACACAGTAATTATATAGATATACACCTGACTGCTGTATGATGGACTCCTACCTAGGTAAGTACTTCTGTTACACAGTAATTATATAGATACACCTGACTGCTGTATGATGGACTCCTACCTAGGTAAGCACTTCTGTTACACACAGTAATTATATAGATACGCCTGACTGCTGTATGACGGACTCCTACCTAGGTAAGTGCTTCTGTTACACACAGTAATTATATAGATACACCTGACTGCTGTGTGATGGACTCCTACCTAGGTAAGTGCTTCTGTTACACACAGTAATTATATAGATATACACCTGACTGCTGTATGATGGACTCCTACCTAGGTAAGTACTTCTGTTACACAGTAATTATATAGATACACCTGACTGCTGTATGATGGACTCCTACCTAGGTAAGCACTTCTGTTACACACAGTAATTATATAGATACGCCTGACTGCTGTATGACGGACTCCTACCTAGGTAAGTGCTTCTGTTACACACAGTAATTATATAGATACACCTGACTGCTGTGTGATGGACTCCTACCTAGGTAAGTGCTTCTGTTACACACAGTAATTATATAGATACACCTGACTGCTGTATGATGGACTCCTACCTAAGTAAGTGCTTCTGATACACACAGTAATTATATAGATACACCTGACTGCTGTGTGATGGATTCCTACCTAGGTAAGTGCTTCTGTTACACACAGTAATTATATAGTTACACATGACTGCTGTGTGATGGACTCTTACCTAGGTAAGTGCTTCTGTTACACACAGTAATTATATAGATACACCTGACTGCTGTGTGATGGACTCTTACCTAGGTAAGTGCTTCTGTTACACACAGTAATTATATAGATACACCTGACTGCTGTGTGATGGACTCCTACCTAGGTAAGTGCTTCTGTTACACACAGTAATTATATAGATACACCTGACTGCTGTGTGATGGACTCCTACCTAGGTAAGTGCTTCTGTTACACACAGTAATTATATAGATACACCTGACTGCTGTGTGATGGACTCCTACCTAGGTAAGTGCTCCTGTTACACACAGTAATTATATAGATACACCTGACTGCTGTGTGATGGACTCCTACCTAGGTAAGTGCTTCTGTTACACACAGTAATTATATAGATACACCTGACTGCTGTGTGATGGACTCCTACCTAGGTAAGTGCTTCTGTTACACACAGTAATTATATAGATACACATGACTGCTGTATGATGGACTCCTACCTAGGTAAGTGCTTCTGTTACACACAGTAATTATATACATACACCTGACTGCTGTGTGATGGACTCCTACCTAGGTAAGTGCTTCTGTTACACACAGTAATTATATAGATGCACCTGACTGCTGTGTGATGGACTCCTACCTAGGTAAGTGCTTCTGTTACACACAGTAATTATATAGATACACCTGACTGATGTATGATGGACTCCTACCTAGGTAAGTGCTTCTGTTACACACAGTAATTATATACATACACCTGACTGCTGTGTGATGGACTCCTACCTAGGTAAGTGCTTCTGTTACACACAGTAATTATATAGATGCACCTGACTGCTGTGTGATGGACTCCTACCTAGGTAAGTGCTTCTGTTACACACAGTAATTATATAGATGCACCTGACTGCTGTGTGATGGACTCCTACCTAGGTAAGTGCTTCTGTTACACACAGTAATTATATACATACACCTGACTGCTGTGTGATGGACTCCTACCTAGGTAAGTGCTTCTGTTACACACAGTAATTATATAGATGCACCTGACTGCTGTGTGATGGACTCCTACCTAGGTAAGTGCTTCTGTTACACACAGTAATTATATAGATACGCCTGACTGCTGTGTGATGGACTCCTACCTAGGTAAGTGCTTGTGTTACACACAGTAATTATATAGATACACATGACTGCTGTATGATGGACTCCTACCTAGGTAAGTGCTTCTGTTACACACAGTAATTATATAGATACACCTGACTGCTGTGAGATGGACTCCTACCTAGGTAAGTGCTTCTGTTACACACAGTAATTATATAGATACACCTGACTGCTGTGTTATGGATTCCTACCTAGGTAAGTGCTTCTGTTACACACAGTAATTATATAGATACACCTGGCTGCTGTGTGATGGATTCCTACCTAGGTAAGTGCTTCTGTTACACACAGTAATGGTATAGATACATCTGACTGCTGTGTGATGGACTCCTACCTAGGTAAGTGCTTCTGTTACACACAGTAATTATATACATACACCTGACTGCTGTGTGATGGATTCCTACCTAGGTAAGTGCTTCTGTTACACACAGTAATTATATAGATACACCTGACTGATGTATGATGGACTCCTACCTAGGTAAGTGCTTCTGTTACACACAGTAATTATATAGATACACCTGACTGCTGTATGATGGACTCCTACCTAGGTAAGCACTTCTGTTACACACAGTAATTATATAGATACACCTGACTGCTGTGTGATGGACTCCTACCTAGGTAAGTGCTTCTGTTACACACAGTAATTATATAGATATACACCTGACTGCTGTATGATGGACTCCTACCTAGGTAAGCACTTCTGTTACACACAGTAATTATATAGATACACCTGACTGCTGTGTGATGGACTCCTACCTAGGTAAGTACTTCTGTTACACACAGTAATTATATAGATACACCTGACTGCTGTGTGATGGACTCCTACCTAGGTAAGCACTTCTGTTACACACAGTAATTATATAGATACACCTGACTGCTGTGTGATGGACTCCTACCTAGGTAAGTGCTTCTGTTACACACAGTAATTATATAGATACACCTGACTGCTGTGTGATGGAGTCCTACCTAGGTAAGTGCTTCTGTTACACACAGTAATTATATACATACACCTGACTGCTGTGTGATGGACTCCTACCTAGGTAAGTGCTTCTGTTACACACTGTAATTATATATATACACCTGACTGCTGTGTGATGGACTCCTACCTAGGTAAGTGCTTCTGTTACACACAGTAATTATATAGATACACCTGACTGTTGTATGATGGACTCCTACCTAGGTAAGTACTTCTGTTACACACAGTAATTATATAGATGTGCCTGACTGCTGTGTGATGGACTCCTACCTAGGTAAGTGCTTCTGTTACACACAGTAATTATATAGATACACCTGACTGCTGTGTGATGGACTCCTACCTAGGTAAGTGCTTCTGTTACACACAGTAATTATATAGATACACCTGACTGCTGTGTGATGGACTCCTACCTAGGTAAGTGCTTCTGTTACACACAGTAATTATATAGATACACCTGACTGCTGTGTGATGGACTCCTACCTAGGTAAGTATTTCTGTTACACACAGTAATGATATAGATACACCTGACTGCTGTGTGATGGACTCCTACCTAGGTAAGTGCTTCTGTTACACACAGTAATTATATAGATACACCTGACTGCTGTGTGATGGACTCCTACCTAGGTAAGTGCTTCTGTTACACACAGTAATTATATAGATACACCTGACTGCTGTGTGATGGACTCCTACCTAGGTAAGTATTTCTGTTACACACAGTAATGATATAGATACACCTGACTGCTGTGTGATGGACTCCTACCTAGGTAAGTGCTTCTGTTACACATAGTAATTATATAGATACGCCTGACTGCTGTGTGATGGACTCCTACCTAGGTAAGTGCTTCTGTTACACACGGTAATGATATAGATACACCTGACTGCTGTGTGATGGACTCCTACCTAGGTAAGCGCTTCTGTTACACGCAGTAATTATATAGATACACCTGACTGCTGTGTGATGGACTCCTACCTAGGTAAGTATTTCTGTTACACACAGTAATGATATAGATACATCTGACTGCTGTGTGATGGACTCCTACCTAGGTAAGCACTTCTGTTACACGCAGTAATTATATAGATACACCTGACTGCTGTATGATGGACTCCTACCTAGGTAAGTGCTTCTGTTACACACAGTAATTATATAGATACGCCTGACTGCTGTATGATGGACTCCTACCTAGGTAAGTGCTTCTGTTACACACAGTAATTATATAGATACACCTGACTGCTGTGTGATGGACTCCTACCTAGGTAAGCACTTCTGTTACACACAGTAATTATATAGATACGCCTGACTGCTGTATGATGGACTCCTACCTAGGTAAGTGCTTCTGTTACACACAGTAATTATATAGATACACCTGACTGCTGTGTGATGGACTCCTACCTAGGTAAGTGCTTCTGTTACACACAGTAATTATATAGATACACCTGACTGCTGTGTGATGGACTCCTACCTAGGTAAGTGCTTCTGTTACACACAGTAATTATATAGATATACACCTGACTGCTGTATGATGGACTCCTACCTAGGTAAGTACTTCTGTTACACAGTAATTATATAGATACACCTGACTGCTGTATGATGGACTCCTACCTAGGTAAGCACTTCTGTTACACACAGTAATTATATAGATACGCCTGACTGCTGTATGACGGACTCCTACCTAGGTAAGTGCTTCTGTTACACACAGTAATTATATAGATACACCTGACTGCTGTGTGATGGACTCCTACCTAGGTAAGTGCTTCTGTTACACACAGTAATTATATAGATATACACCTGACTGCTGTATGATGGACTCCTACCTAGGTAAGTACTTCTGTTACACAGTAATTATATAGATACACCTGACTGCTGTATGATGGACTCCTACCTAGGTAAGCACTTCTGTTACACACAGTAATTATATAGATACGCCTGACTGCTGTATGACGGACTCCTACCTAGGTAAGTGCTTCTGTTACACACAGTAATTATATAGATACACCTGACTGCTGTGTGATGGACTCCTACCTAGGTAAGTGCTTCTGTTACACACAGTAATTATATAGATACACCTGACTGCTGTATGATGGACTCCTACCTAAGTAAGTGCTTCTGATACACACAGTAATTATATAGATACACCTGACTGCTGTGCGATGGACTCCTACCTAGGTAAGTGCTTCTGTTACACACAGTAATTATATAGATACACCTGACTGCTATGTGATGGACTCCTACCTAGGTAAGTACTTCTGATACACACAGTAATTATATAGATACACCTGACTGCTGTGTGATGGACTCCTACCTAGGTAAGTGCTTCTGTTACACACAGTAATTATATAGATACGCCTGACTGCTGTGTGATGGACTCCTACCTAGGTAAATGCTTCTGTTACACACAGTAATTATATAGATACACCTGACTGCTGTGTAATGGACTCCTACCTAGGTAAGTGCTTCTGTTACACACAGTAATTATATAAATACACCTGACTGCTGTGCGATGGACTCCTTCCTAGGTAAGTGCTTCTGTTACACACAGTAATTATATAGATACACCTGACTGCTGTGCGATGGACTCCTACCTAGGTAAGTGCTTCTGTTACACACAGTAATTATATAGATACACCTGACTGCTGTGTGATGGACTCCTACCTAGGTAAGTGCTTCTGTTACACACAGTAATTATATAGATACACCTGACTGCTGTGTGATGGACTCCTACCTAGGTAAGTGCTTCTGTTACACACAGTAATTATATAGATACACCTGACTGCTGTGTGATGGACTCCTTCCTAGGTAAGTGCTTCTGTCACACACAGTAATTATATAGATACGCCTGACTGCTGTGTGATGGATTCCTACCTAGGTAAGTGCTTCTGTTACACACAGTAATTATATAGTTACACATGACTGCTGTGTGATGGACTCTTACCTAGGTAAGTGCTTCTGTTACACACAGTAATTATATAAACACACCTGACTGCTGTGTGATGGACTCCTACCTAGGTAAGTGCTTCTGTTACACACAGTAATTATATAGATACACCTGACTGCTGTGTGATGGACTCCTACCTAGGTAAGCACTTCTGTTACACACAGTAATTATATAGATACACCTGACTGCTGTGTGATGGACTCCTACCTAGGTAAGTGCTTCTGTTACACACAGTAATTATATAGATACACCTGACTGCTATGTGATGGACTCCTACCTAGGTAAGTACTTCTGATAGACACAGTAATTATATAGATACACCTGACTGCTGTGTGATGGACTCCTACCTAGGTAAGCACTTCTGTTACACACAGTAATTATATAAACACACCTGACTGCTGTGTGATGGACTCCTACCTAGGTAAGTGCTTCTGTTACACACAGTAATTATATAGATACACCTGACTGCTATGTGATGGACTCCTACATAGGTAAGTACTTCTGATACACACAGTAATTATATAGATACACCTGACTGCTGTGTGATGGACTCCTACCTAGGTAAGTGCTTCTGTTACACACAGTAATTATATAGATACGCCTGACTGCTGTGTGATGGACTCCTACCTAGGTAAATGCTTCTGTTACACACAGTAATTATATAGATACACCTGACTGCTGTGTAATGGACTCCTACCTAGGTAAGTGCTTCTGTTACACACAGTAATTATATAAATACACCTGACTGCTGTGCGATGGACTCCTTCCTAGGTAAGTGCTTCTGTTACACACAGTAATTATATAGATACACCTGACTGCTGTGCGATGGACTCCTACCTAGGTAAGTGCTTCTGTTACACACAGTAATTATATAGATACACCTGACTGCTGTGCGATGGACTCCTACCTAGGTAAGTGCTTCTGTTACACACAGTAATTATATAGATACACCTGACTGCTGTGTGATGGACTCCTACCTAGGTAAGTGCTTCTGTTACACACAGTAATTATATAGATACACCTGACTGCTGTGTGATGGACTCCTTCCTAGGTAAGTGCTTCTGTCACACACAGTAATTATATAGATACGCCTGACTGCTGTGTGATGGATTCCTACCTAGGTAAGTGCTTCTGTCACACACAGTAATTATATAGATACACCTGACTGCTGTGTGATGGACTCCTACCTAGGTAAGTGCTTCTGTTACACACAGTAATTATATAGATACACCTGACTGCTGTGTGATGGACTCCTACCTAGGTAAGTGCTTCTGTTACACACAGTAATTATATAGATACACATGACTGCTGTGTGATGGACTCCTACCTAGGTAAGTACTTCTGTTACACACAGTAATTATATAGATACACCTGACTGCTGTGTGATGGACTCCTACCTAGGTAAGTGCTTCTGTTACACACAGTAATTATATAGATACACCTGACTGCTGTGTGATGGACTCCTACCTAGGTAAGTGCTTCTGTTACACACAGTAATTATATAGATACACCTGACTGCTGTGTGATGGATTCCTACCTAGGTAAGTGCTTCTGTTACACACAGTAATTATATAGTTACACATGACTGCTGTGTGATGGACTCCTACCTAGGTAAGTGCTTCTGTTACACACAGTAATTATATAGATACACCTGACTGCTGTGTGATGGACTCTTACCTAGGTAAGTGCTTCTGTTACACACAGTAATTATATAGATACACCTGACTGCTGTGTGATGGACTCCTACCTAGGTAAGTGCTTCTGTTACACACAGTAATTATATAGATACACCTGACTGCTGTGTGATGGACTCCTACCTAGGTAAGTGCTTCTGTTACACACAGTAATTATATAGATACACCTGACTGCTGTGTGATGGATTCCTACCTAGGTAAGTGCTTCTGTTACACACAGTAATTATATAGTTACACATGACTGCTGTGTGATGGACTCTTACCTAGGTAAGTACTTCTGTTACACACAGTAATTATATAGATACACCTGACTGCTGTGTGATGGACTCTTACCTAGGTAAGTGCTTCTGTTACACACAGTAATTATATAGATACACATGACTGCTGTGTGATGGACTCTTACCTAGGTAAGTGCTTCTGTTACACACAGTAATTCTATAGATACACCTGACTGCTGTGTGATGGACTCCTACCTAGGTAAGTGCTTCTGTTACACACAGTAATTATATAGATACACCTGACTGCTGTGTGATGGACTCCTACCTAGGTAAGTGCTTCTGTTACACACAGTAATTATATAGATACACCTGACTGCTGTGTGATGGATTCCTACCTAGGTAAGTGCTTCTGTTACACACAGTAATTATATAGATACACCTGACTGCTGTGTGATGGACTCCTACCTAGGTAAGTGCTTCTGTTACACACAGTAATTATATAGATACACCTGACTGCTGTGTGATGGACTCCTACCTAGGTAAGTGCTTCTGTTACACACAGTAATTATATAGATACACCTGACTGCTGTGTGATGGACTCCTACCTAGGTAAGTGCTTCTGTTACACACAGTAATTATATAGATACACCTGACTGCTGTGTGATGGACTCCTACCTAGGTAAGTGCTTCTGTTACACACAGTAATTATATAGATACACCTGACTGCTGTGTGATGGATTCCTACCTAGGTAAGTGCTTCTGTTACACACAGTAATTATATAGGTATACACCTGACTGCTGTATGATGGACTCCTACCTAGGTAAGTGCTTCTGTTACACACAGTAATTGTATAGATACACCTGACTGCTGTATGATGGACTCCTACCTAGGTAAGTGCTTCTGTTACACACAGTAATTGTATAGATACACCTGACTGCTGTGTGATGGACTCCTACCTAGGTAAGTGCTTCTGTTACACACAGTAATTATATAGATACACCTGACTGCTGTGTGATGGACTCCTACCTAGGTAAGTGCTTCTGTTACACACAGTAATTATATAGATACACCTGACTGCTGTGTGATGGACTCTTACCTAGGTAAGTGCTTCTGTTACACACAGTAATTATATAGATACACCTGACTGCTGTGTGATGGACTCCTACCTAGGTAAGTGCTTCTGTTACACACAGTAATTATATAGATACACCTGACTGCTGTGTGATGGACTCCTACCTAGGTAAGTGCTTCTGTTACACACAGTAATTATATAGATACACCTGACTGCTGTGTGATGGATTCCTACCTAGGTAAGTGCTTCTGTTACACACAGTAATTATATAGTTACACATGACTGCTGTGTGATGGACTCTTACCTAGGTAAGTACTTCTGTTACACACAGTAATTATATAGATACACCTGACTGCTGTGTGATGGACTCTTACCTAGGTAAGTGCTTCTGTTACACACAGTAATTATATAGATACACATGACTGCTGTGTGATGGACTCTTACCTAGGTAAGTGCTTCTGTTACACACAGTAATTCTATAGATACACCTGACTGCTGTGTGATGGACTCCTACCTAGGTAAGTGCTTCTGTTACACACAGTAATTATATAGATACACCTGACTGCTGTGTGATGGACTCCTACCTAGGTAAGTGCTTCTGTTACACACAGTAATTATATAGATACACCTGACTGCTGTGTGATGGATTCCTACCTAGGTAAGTGCTTCTGTTACACACAGTAATTATATAGATACACCTGACTGCTGTGTGATGGACTCCTACCTAGGTAAGTGCTTCTGTTACACACAGTAATTATATAGATACACCTGACTGCTGTGTGATGGACTCCTACCTAGGTAAGTGCTTCTGTTACACACAGTAATTATATAGATACACCTGACTGCTGTGTGATGGACTCCTACCTAGGTAAGTGCTTCTGTTACACACAGTAATTATATAGATACACCTGACTGCTGTGTGATGGACTCCTACCTAGGTAAGTGCTTCTGTTACACACAGTAATTATATAGATACACCTGACTGCTGTGCGATGGACTCCTTCCTAGGTAAGTGCTTCTGTTACACACAGTAATTATATAGATACACCTGACTGCTGTGCGATGGACTCCTACCTAGGTAAGTGCTTCTGTTACACACAGTAATTATATAGATACACCTGACTGCTGTGTGATGGACTCCTACCTAGGTAAGTGCTTCTGTTACACACAGTAATTATATAGATACACCTGACTGCTGTGTGATGGACTCCTACCTAGGTAAGTGCTTCTGTTACACACAGTAATTATATAGATACACCTGACTGCTGTGTGATGGACTCCTTCCTAGGTAAGTGCTTCTGTCACACACAGTAATTATATAGATACGCCTGACTGCTGTGTGATGGATTCCTACCTAGGTAAGTGCTTCTGTTACACACAGTAATTATATAGATACACCTGACTGCTGTGTGATGGACTCCTACCTAGGTAAGTGCTTCTGTTACACACAGTAATTATATAGATACACCTGACTGCTGTGTGATGGACTCCTACCTAGGTAAGTGCTTCTGTTACACACAGTAATTATATAGATACACATGACTGCTGTGTGATGGACTCCTACCTAGGTAAGTACTTCTGTTACACACAGTAATTATATAGATACACCTGACTGCTGTGTGATGGACTCCTACCTAGGTAAGTGCTTCTGTTACACACAGTAATTATATAGATACACCTGACTGCTGTGTGATGGACTCCTACCTAGGTAAGTGCTTCTGTTACACACAGTAATTATATAGATACACCTGACTGCTGTGTGATGGATTCCTACCTAGGTAAGTGCTTCTGTTACACACAGTAATTATATAGTTACACATGACTGCTGTGTGATGGACTCTTACCTAGGTAAGTGCTTCTGTTACACACAGTAATTATATAGATACACCTGACTGCTGTGTGATGGACTCTTACCTAGGTAAGTGCTTCTGTTACACACAGTAATTATATAGATACACCTGACTGCTGTGTGATGGACTCCTACCTAGGTAAGTGCTTCTGTTACACACAGTAATTATATAGATACACCTGACTGCTGTGTGATGGACTCCTACCTAGGTAAGTGCTTCTGTTACACACAGTAATTATATAGATACACCTGACTGCTGTGTGATGGATTCCTACCTAGGTAAGTGCTTCTGTTACACACAGTAATTATATAGTTACACATGACTGCTGTGTGATGGACTCTTACCTAGGTAAGTACTTCTGTTACACACAGTAATTATATAGATACACCTGACTGCTGTGTGATGGACTCTTACCTAGGTAAGTGCTTCTGTTACACACAGTAATTATATAGATACACCTGACTGCTGTGTGATGGACTCTTACCTAGGTAAGTGCTTCTGTTACACACAGTAATTCTATAGATACACCTGACTGCTGTGTGATGGACTCCTACCTAGGTAAGTGCTTCTGTTACACACAGTAATTCTATAGATACACCTGACTGCTGTGTGATGGACTCCTACCTAGGTAAGTGCTTCTGTTACACACAGTAATTATATAGATACACCTGACTGCTGTGTGATGGATTCCTACCTAGGTAAGTGCTTCTGTTACACACAGTAATTATATAGATACACCTGACTGCTGTGTGATGGACTCCTACCTAGGTAAGTGCTTCTGTTACACACAGTAATTATATAGATACACCTGAGTGCTGTGTGATGGACTCCTACCTAGGTAAGTGCTTCTGTTACACACAGTAATTATATAGATACACCTGACTGCTGTGTGATGGACTCCTACCTAGGTAAGTGCTTCTGTTACACACAGTAATTATATAGATACACCTGACTGCTGTGTGATGGACTCCTACCTAGGTAAGTGCTTCTGTTACACACAGTAATTATATAGATACACCTGACTGCTGTGTGATGGATTCCTACCTAGGTAAGTGCTTCTGTTACACACAGTAATTATATAGGTATACACCTGACTGCTGTATGATGGACTCCTACCTAGGTAAGTGCTTCTGTTACACACAGTAATTGTATAGATACACCTGACTGCTGTATGATGGACTCCTACCTAGGTAAGTGCTTCTGTTACACACAGTAATTGTATAGATACACCTGACTGCTGTGTGATGGACTCCTACCTAGGTAAGTGCTTCTGTTACACACAGTAATTGTATAGATACACCTGACTGCTGTGTGATGGACTCTTACCTAGGTAAGTACTTCTGTTACACACAGTAATTATATGGATACACCTGACTGCTGTATGATGGACTCCTACCTAGGTAAGTGCTTCTGTTACACACAGTAATAATATAGATACACCTGACTGCTGTATGATGGACTCCTACCTAGGTAAGTGCTTCTGTTACACACAGTAATTATATAGATACACCTGACTGCTGTATGATGGACTCCTACCTAGGTAAGCGCTTCTGTTACACACAGTAATTATATAGATACACCTGACTGCTGTGTGATGGACTCCTACCTAGGTAAGTACTTCTGTTACACACAGTAATTATATAGATACACCTGACTGCTGTATGATGGACTCCTACCTAGGTAAGTGCTTCTGTTACACACAGTAATTATATAGATATACCTGACTGCTGTATGATGGACTCCTACCTAGGTAAGTGCTTCTGTTACACACAGTAATTATATAGATACACCTGATTGCTGTGTGATGGACTCCTACCTAGGTAAGTGCTTCTGTTACACACAGTAATTATATAGATACACCTGACTGCTGTGTGATGGACTCCTACCTAGGTAAGCGCTTCTGTTACACACAGTAATTATATAGATACACCTGACTGCTGTATGATGGACTCCTACCTAGGTAAGTGCTTCTGTTACACACAGTAATTATATAGATACACCTGACTGCTGTGTGATGGACTCCTACCTAGGTAAGCGCTTCTGTTACACACAGTAATTATATAGATACACCTGACTGCTGTATGATGGACTCCTACCTAGGTAAGCGCTTCTGTTACACACAGTAATTATATACATACACCTGACTGCTGTATGATGGACTCCTACCTAGGTAAGCGCTTCTGTTACACACAGTAATTATATAGATACACCTGACTGCTGTGTGATGGACTCCTACCTAGGTAAGTACTTCTGATACACACAGTAATTATATAGATACACCTGACTGCTGTGTGATGGACTCCTACCTAGGTAAGTGATTCTGTTACACACAGTAATTATATAGATACACCTGACTGCTGTGTGATGGACTCCTACCTAGGTAAGCGCTTCTGTTACACAGTAATTATATAGATACACCTGACTGCTGTGTGATGGACTCCTACCTAGGTAAGCGCTTCTGTTACACAGTAATTATATAGATACGCCTGACTGCTGTATGACGGAATCCTACCTAGGTAAGTGCTTCTGTTACACACAGTAATTATACAGATACACCTGACTGCTGTATGATGGACTCCTACCTAGGTAAGTGCTTCTGTTACACACAGTAATTATATAGATACACCTGACTGCTGTGTGATGGACTCCTACCTAGGTAAGTGCTCCTGTTACACACAGTAATTATATAGATACACCTGACTGCTGTGTGATGGACTCCTACCTAGGTAAGTGCTTCTGTTACACACAGTAATTATATAGATACACCTGACTGCTGTGTGATGGTCTCCTACCTAGGTAAGTGCTTCTGTTACACACAGTAATTATATAGATACACCTGACTGCTGTGTGATGGTCTCCTACCTAGGTAAGTGCTTCTGTTACACACAGTAATTATATAGATACGCCTGACTGCTGTGTGATGGACCCCTACCTAGGTAAGTGTTTCTGTTACACACAGTAATTATATAGATACGCCTGACTGCTGTACGATGGACTCCTACCTAGGTAAGTGCTTCTGTTACACACAGTAATTATATAGATATACACCTGACTGCTGTGTGATGGTCTCCTACCTAGGTAAGTGCTTCTGTTACACACATTCCTTTATAACTGTGATGCAGCCTTAAGCTCCTCCTCTTTCTTTGATGCTCCCTCAGATAAGTGGTTTATCTTTCACTTGTGGTTAATATTTCTATTTATTATTAATGTAGGTTTTTTTTACTGTGCTTTGTGACACATATTTATATTTTTTCCTTTACTGGGAATAAAGATCTTCTTCTATAAATGTGTTGCCAGCTTTTATTGTTTTTTCTGTTACCTACTTCTTTGGTCATTTCAGTTTCTTTGTGTAGGTTTGGTTTTACCAGTTTAGTACTGTGCCTACTTCTTTGTCTTGCTGTTTTATACTCTTTTACTCTTGTATACATGTTTTTCCCCTTATTCCAGGGCTTTTGTGCTTTGTTGGATCCTTTGGGGGTTTGTGGGCATTTAGGGCCATGCTCAGTTACTTCTCTGGCCCTTGGGGCCTGTTTTTTCTTTGCCCTTTGTGCTGGTGCCCATTTTGGCACCCTTCTTTGGCGCGTCTTAGGCCTGCCGTGGCTCACGAACGCTCAGTATTAGGTTGGGACTTCCTTCTTCCGGTTACCAGTTTCAGTGCATGGCAGTGCACAGGCGCTAGGTGGCAGCCATATTGAAGCTTTCGCCTCATGCATCTGCCTCTGCTGGGTACACTTTCGGCTGGGTACTTTTTGTTTTATTGGCTACCTTTGGGATTCCTCTTTTTTTTACCCATTACCGTTTGTCCGCTTACTCTACTGACCTATAAAGGTTTCCTTTGGTCTCCTTTTTGCCAGTTTCTCTCCCCATTATATTGCTAGGGTGTTTTCCTTTGGACCTATTTTTTTCCTCTGATCATGGCCTCCTCTAGTGATGGGTCTGTGGCTCCATTGTTGCACACACTGCTCAACCTGAGCTTGACTTTTTGGTTTATGGGGATGTGGAAGCTACCACCTCAGGTGAGCTGGATAGCTTGCCTGGGTTGGGGTCCCCCCCTCGCATGCTCAATCTGAACAGTTTTAAGTTCCTCATGGTACAATTCATACAGAATATGGTGCAGCAGATGTCTGCCTCATCATTTGAAGCTATGGCCTTAGCCATGGCCAATAAGACCCCTACTATGGAAAGTAATGTTATTACTGATCTGGCGGCTGCTCTACCCAAGCCTGATACCTTGGTACTACTGTACCAGACCCTACTATGGAAGTAAAACGCTATACAATCTGGAGGTAAATGCTCCCAGAAATGCACCACACAATGACACTTCAGGTTCTGTACATGTATTGACACCACATAATGAAGGCAGTCCTTATCTGTGCGGTTCAGACCTACTGAGTAGATCCTCATCTCCTGAGGAAGCGATAATAAGGAGAAAGAAATCAAAACGGGTTAAGCCCAACTCTTACTGTGTGTCCTCTGACACTGATACCTCTGATGATGATTTGATTCAATCCCCTGGGCCTAGCTGTAGTTCTAATGATGGCGCACTACCCCCACCTAGACCTAAGGAGACAGTTTTGGCTCCGGCACAAGGGGACACACACACACTCTTATTGATGATCAGGTTAACCCACATTTGATTCTGAGGCTATTAGACAGTGGACAGTGGACAATCTGTCTCCTAGGAAATGCGAATGCATCTTTGACAGCTGAGAAGCGTTTATTAAAAATTAACCCTAAGTTAACTGACATGGCCAAGTTTGTTACATCCTTTACAGCCTTGGACAAGGCCCATACATCCTTGAAACGGGTTTTCCAACCCAAGGTTTTTTGTAGGGCCGGGCAAGGTAGGGGTCGCTCACCCGGGCGATCTAATGCCTTGGAGGTCTCAACCCAACAGGGGGAACTTCAAGTCCCATTCCTATGCTGGTGAGTCGCTCTCCGCAAGGGGCAGATGTCTTTACGGACCTTGGAGAGGATTGTGGGGCTCTTTGTGGCCTCCATTCAGGCCATTTTTTCAGGACCCCTTCACTACCAGGCCCTTTGATGGTTGAAAGTGCGACACCGTTGTCATGGTCTTGGTTACACCAAAGTCATAAACCTCTCTTCCGACGCGCGAGAAGAGTTAGTCTGGTGGCTGAAGCATTTAGATGCCTGGAATCACAAGGCCATCTTTGGTGTAGTGCCAGACATAGTAACTGAGTCTGATTCCAGACTAGTTGGATGGGGAGCACGATGAGGGGCGGTGACGACAGGTGGGAAGTGGTCGGCACTAGACGCCGATCTCCACATCAGTTGTCTGGAAATTTTGGCTGAGTCTTTCACCCTATCACGGTGCCCGTGATTCGTGCTGTGCAGTGTCTGTCACTTGCTGAGTAATCATGATTGGCTGTCTGTGATTAGCCCTCCTCACACAGCCTTTTTAAACCCAGGCTGAGTACTTCCAGGTTGCCCTTTCGTGGTGTTTCTGACTTCACTCTGCCTGACCTGCTTGTCAGGCTTCTGGGCCTGTTCCTGCTGTTCCTGCTGATCCTGTGTTCCAGTGCTCCAGTGTTCCTTTATGCTAGCGTTCCTGTGTTCCAGTGTTCCAGTGTCCCTGTATGCTAGCGTTCCTGTGTTCCAGTGTTCCTGTATGCTAGTGTTCTGGTGTTCCAGTGTTCCTGTATGCTAGTGTTCTGGTGGTCCAGTGTTCCTGTATGCTAGTGTTCTGGTGTTCCAGTGTTCCTGTATGCTAGTGTTCCTGGGTGCTTGTATTCTAGTGTTCCTGTGTTCCAGCACCTCGCGGGTTAATCTTCCTGAGTTCCTGAATCTCCTGCTCCAGCCGTCGCTCTGGCGACATTGTTCTTCTCGCTGCTGATCATACATTGTTGGTTCCAGCGTGCGGACGCTGGTTTACTCCACTAAACCTGGATGCGATTACATTGTTGGTTCCAGTGTGCGGACGCTGGTTTTCTCCCCTAAACTTGGTTGCGATATACATTGTTGGTTCCAGCGTGCGGACGCTGGTTTGCTCCATTAAACCTGGTTGCGAGATACACTGTTGGTTCCAGCTTGCGGACGCTGGTTTACTCCATTAAACTTGGTGGCGACACTTACTGTTGGTCCCAGCGTGCGGACGCTGATTTACTCCATTAACCTGGTGGCGACATCTATTATTGGTCCCCAGCGTGCGGACGCTGGTTTACTCCATTAACCTGGTGGCGTTATTTACTGTTGGTCCCAACGTGCGGACGCTGGTTTGCTCCTGAATGATCCAGTACTTTGGCCAGGTCGCTGTCCACTCCTATGCAGTCGTCTGATTATCCCTGGCAATAGACTTCTGCTGAGTAAGACCATAATTCCTATTTCTCTCTGCTGTCTTAGTCATCTGACAGCTGGTCTACTCGCTCAGGCTGCTCTGCCCGGTATTGGTAAGGCTGGTAGAACCTTGTACGTTACCATCCTTAAGGTTGCCTCACCCGGTATTGGCAGGGCCGGTAGAGCCTACTACAGTACTCCTTTGGGCTGCCTTGCCTGGTATTGGTAAAGCCGGTAGAACCTTGTACATCACCATCTTGAAGGTTGCCTTAACCGGTATTGGCAGGGCCGGTAGAGCCTCCATTCCGCATTCCTTTGGGCTGCCCTGCCCGGTATTGGTAAGGCCGGTAGAACCGGTATATGTCATCTCACGGTTGCCTTACCCGGTATAGGCAAGGTCGGTAGAGCCTGTCATTATTACTGTCACTTGGGTTGCCTTGCCCGGTATTTAGGCAAGGCCGGTAGAACCTATTATATCTGCTATTACTGTTGTATTGTTATGTATGTTTACCCTATGGGGACTGCCTTTAACTTTTAATAAAGTTAAGTTTTTACCAAACCTTAAGTCTGAGAGTCTTCAAATCTGTGACACACCCTCAAGACTTTGGAGAACAACAAGGTGGTTGTTGCGTTCTTTTGCAGATGGACAACGTGTCCGCTGTGCGCTATATCAATGAAGTCCAAGCATCTGGTGGATCTGGTTCGAGATTTCTGGCATTTCTGTCTGGATCAGAATATTACGGTCCACGCAGAATACTTGCCGGGTTTGACCAATGCAGTGGTCGAATGGAACTCCCATTTCTTTTCGGACCGCAGTGATTGGATGCTACATGGTCATGTTTTCTTGGCCCTCGAGGTGCTCTGGAGCCCGTTCCCTGTAGACCTCTTTGTGTCTCGTCTGAATTGGCAGTTAACACGCTTTTTCAGTTGGCGACCGGATCCGGAGACTCGGGAGGCTATAATAATATGCACTATGATGGGAACATTCATTGTTATTGTGATGGACAAAAGAGATGGGAGAGAGTCTATACTTTGCACACAGCTTTCCTTTGGAGTGGTACTTACCACGGACCTGTTGTCATGGAACGTCAATGTAAAATGGACATTGATGTGTTAATGTTGTAGTCCAATGCACTTTATTACTGGTGCGGCTGTTCTCTATCTTTCTTTACTATCGGTACTGTCCCTGCCTCTCACTGTGACCACTGTCTCATCATCTCCCCATTTGTTCACCCTGCCCCTCCCATTTGCACACTCTGCCTCCCTGACACATCTGCCCTCCAGTTCATGATTGCAGTGACTCGTTCCTATTACTCTCTACCTCTCTCATGTTGGAAGGTTACACGGCTGTTATCATGGAATGGAGCGCGCCCTCATCCTCTCATTAAATACTTTGCATTTCTCATAAAAGTAATAAAACAAATCAACAAGCAAGACATCACACTATTACACTACAGATCAACTATGTGTGTATGCATGTTAGAATTACCATTATATATATAATTATATACAGTCTGATGTCAGGGTCAGTGTTTAGGGTTAAAGTTTGGGTTTGAGATAATATTAGATTTACTGGTTGGTATTCACATCGGATTTAATCATTTGAGTAGCAGAGCATTGCAAAGCAGTGCAATTGTCACCCTTCTGGCATGCAAACGGTTAAGCTATTCATAGGATTAGAAGGCAGGGGTATTCTATCTGTGGCCCTCCAGCTTTTGAAGCTGTTGAATGGTCAGGGATAGTAGGAGTTACAGTATCCAGCTGGAGGGACTCGCACAGTTAAAGTGAAGCATTTAGGTTTAGAGTAGGGGTGGATTCAGGCCGTCCAGCCAGCTTTTGGGGGAAAGGGGGTTGATGGGAGTTCTAGGCTGATAACAGATGGAGGTCTTCACGTTGCCTCCTCCCCATTTCAATCCTGTGATTTTTTTTCTTTTTATTTAATTTATTAATACCTGGCTGATATCTATATTTTGTGGCTAATGCAGACATTACCCAGCTTTGGACTTTATCCATTACAACTCCATATAAAGAACACTAATGGACTCAGAGCTTCCCTGCCGTAAAAATGTCTCTCATCCTCTCAGACACGCCTGTTCTGGCCTGTTCTAACCTTTACCCATATGAGACCCAAAGGGCTAAGTAATGCACTGCACACAGCTTTGGCACCCCAAGGGTTAATGAAAACTAATGAGTGGGAAAAACCAATGTTTTATTAAGCTAGAAAAAAAGAAAACTACAAAGTATAATTTAATTCTATCACTTTAAATATTTCAAACAAATTTCTAGTAATGTGACAATGTGTAACATGATTTCCAGAGCTGAAATACTCTGTAATGTGGTATAATGTATGTACCGACACCTAACAAGGTCACTGGGACAGATACTCATTGAAGTTCATTACAATAATATTTGCTTTGATCTATATTGAATCACAGATAGAAGATATGTAACCTCGTGTAAATGGATGTTGAATTTACCAAAAGCTTCTCGCTATCACAATACATCACAGAGTAAAAACAGGCTTCCAAGCCGTCAACTGTATAATAATAATAATAATGTAATAACATCTATTTGTCAATTGTATATTCCAGTACCGTAATCTTCAAAGTAATCAGTGATTTACTTTTAATATTTAGAGTAAACTTTCAGCCTTCATATCAAGGATAAACAGATTAATTTTCTAAAATAAAATAAGATTATTAAAATGGTGTTTACCTGCAAGAGACTTGCGGTATTTGAGAAACTAATATTGAAAACTGTTTGGACTGAAATAGATACATAGATCCACGTTCAGCGCTTTTTATATTTTACATAATTATTTGCAGGCAATGTTTATTATAGTTTCCAAACATTTACATTAGGCTTTTAATTAACAGAGGTCCCTACTGCAAATAATGAAAGCACAAATTAATTGTTACTTTCTGAAACATTATTTTTGTGACATGTTGGGAACATTGCACAATGTTTTAGTTTTAATGGATAAAATCAGAGTTTTTCAAACACGTGCACACAATATTATTTAATTTTATAGCAAAATGAGGCATATACAGCATATACTAAAGAAACGTAATGTTTTCCTGGTGTGATAACCGTGTCTATATAGTAGGGACTATGCATTATGGAGTCACGGCCCCTGACCCACTAGTGCAATGAGGCACAAAGAGGCTTAAAATGGACCTGTCACCTTGAATTCAAATTTGTATATTTGAAAACTTTTTAAAAATCTTCCTATGTATCATGTCAGCCAATAGATCGGCAAATACATACTTTAGGAAACGTTGATCCTCCTATTTCTGTATGGTGAGCTCTTCGAGTGAGGCACCGTGTAGCATCCCTGACCTTAATGAGTATAAAACCACTTATATTTTCTGAAACAGAAGTATGACTATCTCCTAAACTGTGCACATGATGGTCTTCTGGATAACATCATGCACGGGATGGTCTTCTGGATAACAGCATGAATGGGATGGTCTTCTCGATAACATCATGCACAGGATGGCCTTCTGGATAACATCATGCACAGGATGGTCTTCTGGATAACATCATGCACAGAATGGTCTTCTGGATAACATCATGCACAGGATGGTCTTCTGGATAACATCATGCAC
The DNA here is from genome assembly GCA_037306005.1 of Rhinophrynus dorsalis. Lineage (NCBI taxonomy): Eukaryota > Metazoa > Chordata > Amphibia > Anura > Rhinophrynidae > Rhinophrynus > Rhinophrynus dorsalis. Next base: position 128,609,580 of record CM074728.1, read on the forward strand.
AGAATGGTCTTCTGGATAACATCATGCACGGGATAGTCTTCTGGATAACATCATGAACGGGATGGTCTTCTGTATAACATCATGCATGGCATGGTCTTCTGGATAACGTCATTCATGCAATGGTCTTCTGGATAACATCATGCACAGGATGGTCTTCTGGATAACAGCTAGAGAGATCTAGCTATTACACATGGTACTGGATAGAGATCTAGCTATTACACCTGGTACTGGAGAGAGATCTAGCTACTACACCCAGTGATGTATTTTGGCCTATGTAACGGAAGCAAGAAGGGACCGCGTCGTCTTCCGCCGTCGTTCCCAGGTTTCTCCCTCTCAACGCCGGACTGGGGCTGTCAGATGCACCGGTCAAGCAAATGGATGGATTGATCGAACACCGTGGTGTCGCATACTCCGTGTCGAAGTCGACAAAGTGGTAGCTGCATTGACTTCGTTTTGGAGTTGGAGGAAAGACAGTCAAACAGGGAAAGAGTCAAAGGGACGCACAGCCAGAGCTGAGTCGCAAACCGGTACCACGGACTGTAAAGAGTGAGGCCTCTACTCCCGGTTGAACGGATAACAGGAAAATGTAGCAGGAACTGAGGTAGGTCGAACGGCTTCGACCTGACTGTAGCTCGCAGTCGCAGGATCTCTGGAGCACAGGAAAGAGAAGATGTAGTCCACGTCGCCGCCTGACATCATACAAAGTTGGGTCGCAGGAAGCTGGCAGCAGGCAGTTGACGATTCAGGATACTTGGCACAGATGGGTATCAGAGTGGAAACTTTATACCATAAGCAATACAAGACTCCAGGACTCCTTGTTCACTCAGAATAAGACGGACTTATACAACCAAACCACACATATTTATACACAGAAACCACATTGCAATACATGAGCGGACAGAATACAATAGGTGAGTCACAAGGATAATATAATCACAACATACAAGACAAAGGACCAACAGCAAATGGGCCAAGCAATTACAATGGCACAGATATGATCGCATTACTAATACAAAAGGGTTGATGAACTCAGGCAATGGACACAAAGACTTGAGGGGCGCGAATGAATTAACACATGACAGGGGGTCTCAGTACAGTTCACAATACACTGGCTTAAGTGGCTAGAATACACATTGGAAGTAACTTTGCCCAAACTTAAATAATTAACCCTTACTGCCCATTTCCTTGGAAGCAAGCCAGCAGTCCATGGTTGTCAGTCTCTTTGGGCCCAGAAATGTCCACAGTCTCTGGGGTTCTTGGGATAACAGTTCCAGGCCCAGACAAGGGCTCCAGTAACGGACTATGCTCTGTTACAGCCTAGGCCTAGGGTGGCATTTTACAGGGGGCAGCATAAAAAGTCACCCACGCCCACCCACTCGGATGCAGAGCCAGCTCTTACAAGGTCCTGCTGATGGTGTGTAGGTGTGTCCCTGTGTGATGCGCTGGTGGTGTGTAGGTGTGTCCCTGTGTGATGCGCTGGTGGTGTGTAGGCGTGTCCCTGTGCAATGTGCTGGTGGTGTGTAGGCGTGTCCCTGTGCAATGTGCTGGTGGTGTGTAGGCGTGTCCCTGTGCAATGTGCTGGTGGTGTGTAGGCGTGTCCCTGTGCGATGTGCTGGTGGTGTGTAGGCATGTCCCTGTGCGATGCACTGGTGGTGTGTAGGCGTGTCCCTGTTCGATGCGCTGGTGGTATGTAGGCGTGTCCCTGTGTGATGCGCTGGTGGTGTGTAGGCATGTCCCTGTGTGATGCGCTGGTGGTGTGTAGGCGTGTCCCTGTTCGATGCGCTGGTGGTGTGTAGGCGTGTCCCTGTGTGATGCGCTGGTGGTGTGTAGGCGTGTCCCTGTTCGATGCGCTGGTGGTATGTAGGTGTGTCCCTGTGTGATGCACTGGTGGTATGTAGGTGTGTCCCTGTGTGATGCACTGGTGGTATGTAGGCGTGTCCCTGTGTGATGCACTGGTGGTGTGTAGGCGTGTCCCTGTGTGATGCGCTGGTGGTGTGTAGGTGTGTCCCTGTGCGATGTGCTGGTGGTGTGTAGGCGTGTCCCTGTGCAATGTGCTGGTGGTGTGTAGGCGTGTCCCTGTGCGATGCACTGGTGGAATGTAGGCGTGTCCCTGTTCGATGCGCTGGTGGTATGTAGGCGTGTCCCTGTGTGATGCACTGGTGGTGTGTAGGCGTGTCCCTGTGCAATGTGCTGGTGGTGTGTAGGCATGTCCCTGTGTGATGCACTGGTGGTGTGTAGGCGTGTCCCTGTGTGATGCACTGGTGGTGTGTAGGCGTGTCCCTGTTCGATGCGCTGGTGGTATGTAGGCGTGTCCCTGTTCGATGCGCTGGTGGTATGTAGGCGTGTCCCTGTTCGATGCGCTGGTGGTATGTAGGCGTGTCTCTTTGTGGTGTGCACTCCAGTCCAGTTAGTGAGTAGAGTGAGAGTGACATGGGGAGAACGCTCTGGCCATGGAGTATCTGCACTGACAGACCTCCTATCTCATCATAAGAGGGGTCAGCTCCCTGGCCAGTTTGGCCACACTGTTGTGCCTCTTGGCTCATTACATAGTGATCTGCGGGATGGATGCGGACAGTGGGCTGGACTTGAGCCAGATGAGCTAGCGGGTAAGAGCACAGGGGTGAGGGTACCGAGGAGCAAGATATTCTATGGGTATCAGTGAGCATCCTGAGCAGAAACGAGATACAAAGCACTGAATGAGAGGATCGACTGGGCATCATATTAACCCCTTAAGTACCAGTGTTGCACACCATCTACTACTCTTTGATATAGTATAATATGCATGCATGGATTGGGGGTAATGGGGTCTGGTGTGATGTATGTACAATACTGGGGTACAGTGATCTTATATCTGCACTGGTGTGATGTATGTGATATACTGGGGGGGTATTGGGATCTTATATCTGCACTGGGGTGATGTATGAACAATACTGGGGGTACAGTGATCTTATATCTGCACTGGTGTGATGTACGTACAATACTGGGGGTACAGTGATCTTATATCTGTACTGGTGTGATGTATGTACTATACTGGGGGTATTGGGATCTTATATCTGTACTGATGGGATGTATGTACTATACTGGGAGTATTGGGATCTTATATCTGTACTGATGTGATGTATGTACAATACTGGAGTATTGGGATCTTATATCTGTACTGGTGTGATGTATGTACTATACTGGGAGTATTGGGATCTTATATCTGTACTGGTGTGATGTATGTACAATACTGGAGTATTGTGAACTTATATCTGTACTGGTGTGATGTATGTACTATACTGGGGGTACTGGGATCTTATATCTGTACTGGTGTGATGTATGTACTATACTGGGGGTATTGGGATCTTATATCTGTACTGGTGTGATGTATGTACAATACTGGAGTATTGTGAACTTATATCTGTACTGGTGTGATGTATGTACTATACTGGGAGTATTGTGAACTTATATCTGTACTGGTGTGATGTATGTACTATACTGGGAGTATTGTGAACTTATATCTGTACTGGTGTGATGTATGTACTATACTGGGGGTATTGTGAACTTATATCTGTACTGGTGTGATGTATGTACTATACTGGGGGTATTGGGATCTTATATCTGTACTGGTGTGATGTATGTACAATACTGGAGTATTGTGAACTTATATTTGCACTGGTGTGATGTATGTACTATACTGGGGGTACTGGGATCTTATATCTGTACTGGTGTGATGTATGTACAATACTGGGGGTACAGTGATCTTATATCTGCACTGGTGTGATGTATGTACTATACTGGGGTACAGTGATCTTATATCTGCACTGGTAATGTATGTATTTACTATACTGGGGGATACTGGGATCTTATATCTGCACTGGTGTATGCTTTTACTATACTGTGGCAACTGAGGTCTTACAGCTGTACTGGTGTCATGTATGTACTATACTGGGGGGTACTGAGGTCTATGTTTTCAGCGTAGAAGCTAGCAGAGATGGCTCCAAGTGGCTCCAACACAGTATCAGTATCACATATACTGGAATGCTAATTTTTAATTCAGAACTAAATAATTACGCTAACATTTCAGGTACCAAATTCCAGAGAGTCACAGGAAGGGGGGGGGGGGTTTACAGAGGAAGGGGTGGGTCCTAAACAGGAAGAGTTGGGTTACATGCATTTTCAAATTTGGGAAATACATGTGTTTTAAAAAGTAATTGACTGGTTATTCTTTCTCCAGATTGCATGTGTCTCCATGCTGGGCTGTCACTTACCGAAGCGCTGGACTGGATATTGTACTTAGATGACCAATGATGTGAGCACCAAAGAGATGATTTCCTAAGCAAGGTAATAGTCACCATGCAACGTTCGCTCATGTGATCTGTGTGTTGGCACAAATTACTTTCAATGACATTATCCATTTACTGCAATAATGTAATTATGTCTATGAATATTTACTAAAGAATTACTATTACAATACTGTTATTAATAATTGCATTACAGTAAGGAAGCCAAATACACTAAACATTGGATTTAACATTTTCCATTTAAAGCAGCGGTATCAGACGGAGGTGGTGTAGGGTATTGTGAGGTCTGTGGTTTAGTGCAGGGGTAGCCATCATTAGCACTGTCCGTTTGACTAAAATCTGTGTAAGCTCAGGTATATCCCCAAAACTGGCTTGGTCCTTTAGGAATGCATTGTGACACCCCTGAATTATCGGTTTCATTATCAGAGGAGTACACAAAGAGTCCTCCCCTCCAGCTCGTAAAAGGTTAAATGAATTCTGAGTCTGATGTGTAGAGAACTAGAACCAAAAATACTGCACGGTAACTAAGGAGCAAACTAAAATTCTTCACCTACCTGTGATTTAAATGGGGCTTTAAGTCAATAGAGATCTCTCTAGAATTCAAAGGGTTAAAGCTCTATTTAACTTATTGGATGCTTTAGTTAATTGAAATTGTCTCATATAGTACAGTTGGATTGTCCCAGAATTTGTCCACTTTCTGTTTTGTGATTATGTCCCTAGGTAGTAACATGTATTTTGGACATCCTACAAAGCTGTTGTTTTTCTGAAATAAATATTATTTTCTAGAAGTAAACTTCTCTGCCCACACTCCTTACATAAGGGATCAGCAAGCCTTTCTGCCAACACTCTGTACATAAGGGATCAGCAAGCCTCTCTGCCCACACGCCTTACATAAGGGATCAGCAAGCCTCTCTGCCCACACTCCTTATATAAGGGATCAGCAAGCCTTTCTACCAACACTCTGTACATAAGGGATCAGCAAGCCTTTCTACCAACACTCTGTACATAAGGGATCAGCAAGCTTTTCTGCCCACACTCCTTATATATGGGATCAGCAAGCCTTTCTGCCCACACTCCGTATGTAAGGGATCAGTAGGCCTCTCTTCCAACACTCTGTATATAAGGGATCAGTAGGCCTCTCTTCCAACACTCTGTATATAAGGGATCAGTAATCCTCTCTGTCTACACTCCTTACATAAGGGATCAGCAAGCCTTTCTGCCCACACTCCTTACATAAGGGATCAACAAGCCTTTCTGCCCACACTCCTTACATAAGGGATCAGTAAGCCTCTCTGCCAACATTCTGTACATAAGGGCCAGCAAGCCTTTCTGCCCACATTCCTTACATAAGGGATCACAAGCCACTCTGGCCTCACTCCTTATATAAGGGATAAGCAAGCCTCTCTGCCCACACTCCACACATAAGGGATCAGTAAGCCTCTCTGCCCACACTCCACACATAAGGGATCAGTAAGCCTCTCTACCCACACTCCTTACATAAGGGATCACAAGCCTCTCTGCCCACACTCCACACATAAGGGATCAGTAAGCCTCTCTGCCCACACTCCTTATATAAGGGATCAGTAAGCCTCTCTGCCCACACTCCACACATAAGGGATCAGTAAGACTCTCTGCTCACAGTCCTTACATAATGGACCAGTAAGCCTCTCTGCCCACACTCCACACATAAGGGACCAGTAAGCCTCTCTACCCACACTCCACACATAAGGGATCAGTAAGCCTCTCTACCCACACTCCACACATAAGGGACCAGCAAGCCTTTCTGCTCAAACGCCTTACATAAATAATCAGCAAATTCAATATTTATACCTCACTTATTAGTCATTTTATGATTCCATCTAATCCCCTTTTATAAATGTAGACTGGATTTCTGAAATGGTCTCTTCTCACCAGCCTCTCCAGCCTTACTCTACCTTTCTCAGATTGTCTATCTCCATATTATGCTCTGACTCAATCTGTCTCTCAGATGGTGTCTATCTCCATATGATGTTCTGTCCCACTCTGTCTCTCAGATGGTCTCTCTCCATATTATGTTCTGTCCCACTCCATCTCTCAGATGGTCTCTCTCTCCATATTATGTTCTGTCCCACTCCATCTCTCAGATGGTCTCTCTCTCCATATTATGTTCTGTCCCACTCTGTCTCTCAGATGGTCTCTCTCTCCATATTATGTTCTGTCCCACTCCGTCTCTCAGATGGTCTCTCTCCATATGATGTTCTGTCCCACTCCATCTCTCAGATGGTCTCTCTCTCCATATTATGCTCTGTCCCACTCCGTCTCTCAGATGGTCTCTCTCCATATTATGTTCTGTCCCACTCCGTCTCTCAGATGGTCTCTCTCCATATGATGTTCTGTCCCACTCCATCTCTCAGATGGTCTCTCTCCATATGATGTTCTGTCCCACTCCGTCTCTCAGATGGTCTCTCTCCATATGATGTTCTGTCCCACTCCATCTCTCAGATGGTCTCTCTCTCCATATTATGTTCTGTCCCACTCTGTCTCTCAGATGGTCTCTCTCTCCATATTATGTTCTGTCCCACTCCATCTCTCAGATGGTCTCTCTCTCCATATTATGTTCTGTCCCACTCCGTCTCTCAGATGGTCTCTCTCCATATTATGTTCTGTCCCACTCCGTCTCTCAGATGGTCTCTCTCCATATTATGTTCTGTCCCACTCCGTCTCTCAGATGGTCTCTCTCCATATGATGTTCTGTCCCACTTCATCTCTCAGATGGTCTCTCTCTCCATATTATGCTCTGTCCCACTCCATCTCTCAGATGGTCTCTCTCCATATGATGTTCTGTCCCACTCCGTCTCTCAGATGGTCTCTCTCCATATGATGTTCTGTCCCACTCCATCTCTCAGATGGTCTCTCTCTCCATATTATGTTCTGTCCCACTCCGTCTCTCAGATGGTCTCTCTCCATATGATGTTCTGTCCCACTCCATCTCTCAGATGGTCTCTCTCTCCATATTATGTTCTGTCCCACTCCGTCTCTCAGATGGTCTCTCTCTCCATATTATGTTCTGTCCCACTCCATCTCTCAGATGGTCTCTCTCCATATTATGTTCTGTCCCACTCCGTCTTTCAGATGGTCTCTCTCCATATTATGTTCTGTCCCACTCCATCTCTCAGATGGTCTCTCTCCATATTATGTTCTGTCCCACTCCATCTCTCAGATGGTCTCTCTCCATATTATGTTCTGTCCCACTCCATCTCTCAGATGGTCTCTCTCCATATTATGTTCTGTCCCACTCCATCTCTCAGATGGTCTATCTCCATATGATGTTCTGTCCCACTCCATCTCTCAGATGGTCTCTCTCCATATTATGTTCTGTCCCACTCCATCTCTCAGATGGTCTCTCTCCATATTATGTTCTGTCCCACTCCATCTCTCAGATGGTCTCTCTCCATATTATGTTCTGTCCCACTCCATCTCTCAGATGGTCTATCTCCATATGATGTTCTGTCCCACTCCATCTCTCAGATGGTCTCTCTCCATATTATGTTCTGTCCCACTCTGTCTCTCAGATGGTCTCTCTCCATATTATGTTCTGTCCCACTCCGTCTCTCAGATGGTCTCTCTCTCCATATTATGTTCTGTCCCACTCCGTCTCTCAGATGGTCTCTCTCTCCATATTATGTTCTGTCCCACTCCGTCTCTCAGATGGTCTCTCTCCATATTATGTTCTGTCCCACTCTGTCTCTCAGATGGTCTCTCTCCATATGATGTTCTGTCCCACTCCATCTCTCAGATGGTCTCTCTCCATATTATGTTCTGTCCCACTCCGTCTCTCAGATGGTCTCTCTCTCCATATTATGTTCTGTCCCACTCTGTCTCTCAGATGGTCTCTCTCTCCATATTATGTTCTGTCCCACTCTGTCTCTCAGATGGTCTATCTCCATATTATGTTCTGTCCCACTCCATCTCTTAGATGGTCTCTCTCCATATTATGTTCTGTCCCACTCCGTCTCTCAGATGGTCTCTCTCCATATTATGTTCTGTCCCACCCCATCTCTCAGATGGTCTCTCTCTCCATATTATGTTCTGTCCCACTCCATCTCTCAGATGGTCTCTCTCAATATTATGTTCTGTCCCACTCCATCTCTCAGATGGTCTCTCTCCATATTATGTTCTGTCCCACTCCATCTCTCAGATGGTCTATCTCCATATGATGTTCTGTCCCACTCCATCTCTCAGATGGTCTCTCTCCATATTATGTTCTGTCCCACTCTGTCTCTCAGATGGTCTCTCTCCATATTATGTTCTGTCCCACTCCATCTCTCAGATGGTCTCTCTCCATATTATGTTCTGTCCCACTACATCTCTCAGATGGTCTCTCTCCATATTATGCTCTGTCCCACTCCGTCTCTCAGATGGTCTCTCTCCATATGATGTTCTGTCCCACTCCATCTCTCAGATGGTCTCTCTCTCCATATTATGCTCTGTCCCACTCCATCTCTCAGATGGTCTCTCTCCATATGATGTTCTGTCCCACTCCGTCTCTCAGATGGTCTCTCTCCATATGATGTTCTGTCCCACTCCGTCTCTCAGATGGTCTCTCTCCATATGATGTTCTGTCCCACCCCATCTCTCAGATGGTCTCTCTCTCCATATTATGTTCTGTCCCACTCCGTCTCTCAGATGGTCTCTCTCCATATGATGTTCTGTCCCACTCCATCTCTCAGATGGTCTCTCTCTCCATATTATGTTCTGTCCCACTCTGTCTCTCAGATGGTCTCTCTCTCCATATTATGTTCTGTCCCACTCCATCTCTCAGATGGTCTCTCTCCATATTATGTTCTGTCCCACTCCGTCTCTCAGATGGTCTCTCTCCATATTATGTTCTGTCCCACTCCGTCTCTCAGATGGTCTCTCTCCATATTATGTTCTGTCCCACTCCGTCTCTCAGATGGTCTCTCTCCATATGATGTTCTGTCCCACTCCATCTCTCAGATGGTCTCTCTCTCCATATTATGCTCTGTCCCACTCCATCTCTCAGATGGTCTCTCTCCATATGATGTTCTGTCCCACTCCGTCTCTCAGATGGTCTCTCTCCATATGATGTTCTGTCCCACTCCATCTCTCAGATGGTCTCTCTCTCCATATTATGTTCTGTCCCACTCCGTCTCTCAGATGGTCTCTCTCCATATGATGTTCTGTCCCACTCCATCTCTCAGATGGTCTCTCTCTCCATATTATGTTCTGTCCCACTCTGTCTCTCAGATGGTCTCTCTCTCCATATTATGTTCTGTCCCACTCCATCTCTCAGATGGTCTCTCTCCATATTATGTTCTGTCCCACTCCGTCTCTCAGATGGTCTCTCTCCATATTATGTTCTGTCCCACTCCATCTCTCAGATGGTCTCTCTCCATATTATGTTCTGTCCCACTCCATCTCTCAGATGGTCTCTCTCCATATTATGTTCTGTCCCACTCCATCTCTCAGATGGTCTCTCTCCATATTATGTTCTGTCCAACTCCATCTCTCAGATGGTCTATCTCCATATGATGTTCTGTCCCACTCCATCTCTCAGATGGTCTCTCTCCATATTATGTTCTGTCCCACTCCATCTCTCAGATGGTCTCTCTCCATATTATGTTCTGTCCCACTCCATCTCTCAGATGGTCTCTCTCCATATTATGTTCTGTCCCACTCCATCTCTCAGATGGTCTCTCTCCATATTATGTTCTGTCCCACTCCATCTCTCAGATGGTCTATCTCCATATGATGTTCTGTCCCACTCCATCTCTCAGATGGTCTCTCTCCATATTATGTTCTGTCCCACTCCATCTCTCAGATGGTCTCTCTCCATATTATGTTCTGTCCCACTCCATCTCTCAGATGGTCTCTCTCCATATTATGTTCTGTCCCACTCCATCTCTCAGATGGTCTCTCTCCATATTATGTTCTGTCCCACTCCATCTCTCAGATGGTCTATCTCCATATGATGTTCTGTCCCACTCCATCTCTCAGATGGTCTCTCTCCATATTATGTTCTGTCCCACTCCATCTCTCAGATGGTCTCTCTCCATATTATGTTCTGTCCCACTCCATCTCTCAGATGGTCTCTCTCCATATTATGTTCTGTCCCACTCCATCTCTCAGATGGTCTATCTCCATATGATGTTCTGTCCCACTCCGTCTCTCAGATGGTCTCTCTCCATATTATGTTCTGTCCCACTCTGTCTCTCAGATGGTCTCTCTCCATATTATGTTCTGTCCCACTCCGTCTCTCAGATGGTCTCTCTCTCCATATTATGTTCTGTCCCACTCCGTCTCTCAGATGGTCTCTCTCTCCATATTATGTTCTGTCCCACTCCGTCTCTCAGATGGTCTCCCTCCATATTATGTTCTGTCCCACTCTGTCTCTCAGATGGTCTCTCTCCATATGATGTTCTGTCCCACTCCATCTCTCAGATGGTCTCTCTCCATATTATGTTCTGTCCCACTCCGTCTCTCAGATGGTCTCTCTCTCCATATTATGTTCTGTCCCACTCTGTCTCTCAGATGGTCTCTCTCTCCATATTATGTTCTGTCCCACTCTGTCTCTCAGATGGTCTATCTCCATATTATGTTCTGTCCCACTCCATCTCTCAGATGGTCTCTCTCCATATTATGTTCTGTCCCACTCCGTCTCTCAGATGGTCTCTCTCCATATTATGTTCTGTCCCACTCCATCTCTCAGATGGTCTCTCTCTCCATATTATGTTCTGTCCCACTCCATCTCTCAGATGGTCTCTCTCCATATTATGTTCTGTCCCACTCCATCTCTCAGATGGTCTCTCTCCATATTATGTTCTGTCCCACTCCATCTCTCAGATGGTCTATCTCCATATGATGTTCTGTCCCACTCCATCTCTCAGATGGTCTCTCTCCATATTATGTTCTGTCCCACTCTGTCTCTCAGATGGTCTCTCTCCATATTATGTTCTGTCCCACTCCATCTCTCAGATGGTCTCTCTCCATATTATGTTCTGTCCCACTACATCTCTCAGATGGTCTCTCTCCATATTATGCTCTGTCCCACTCCGTCTCTCAGATGGTCTCTCTCCATATGATGTTCTGTCCCACTCCATCTCTCAGATGGTCTCTCTCTCCATATTATGCTCTGTCCCACTCCATCTCTCAGATGGTCTCTCTCCATATGATGTTCTGTCCCACTCCGTCTCTCAGATGGTCTCTCTCCATATGATGTTCTGTCCCACTCCGTCTCTCAGATGGTCTCTCTCCATATGATGTTCTGTCCCACCCCATCTCTCAGATGGTCTCTCTCTCCATATTATGTTCTGTCCCACTCCGTCTCTCAGATGGTCTCTCTCCATATGATGTTCTGTCCCACTCCATCTCTCAGATGGTCTCTCTCTCCATATTATGTTCTGTCCCACTCTGTCTCTCAGATGGTCTCTCTCTCCATATTATGTTCTGTCCCACTCCATCTCTCAGATGGTCTCTCTCCATATTATGTTCTGTCCCACTCCGTCTCTCAGATGGTCTCTCTCCATATTATGTTCTGTCCCACTCCGTCTCTCAGATGGTCTCTCTCCATATTATGTTCTGTCCCACTCCGTCTCTCAGATGGTCTCTCTCCATATGATGTTCTGTCCCACTCCATCTCTCAGATGGTCTCTCTCTCCATATTATGCTCTGTCCCACTCCATCTCTCAGATGGTCTCTCTCCATATGATGTTCTGTCCCACTCCGTCTCTCAGATGGTCTCTCTCCATATGATGTTCTGTCCCACTCCATCTCTCAGATGGTCTCTCTCTCCATATTATGTTCTGTCCCACTCCGTCTCTCAGATGGTCTCTCTCCATATGATGTTCTGTCCCACTCCATCTCTCAGATGGTCTCTCTCTCCATATTATGTTCTGTCCCACTCTGTCTCTCAGATGGTCTCTCTCTCCATATTATGTTCTGTCCCACTCCATCTCTCAGATGGTCTCTCTCCATATTATGTTCTGTCCCACTCCGTCTCTCAGATGGTCTCTCTCCATATTATGTTCTGTCCCACTCCATCTCTCAGATGGTCTCTCTCCATATTATGTTCTGTCCCACTCCATCTCTCAGATGGTCTCTCTCCATATTATGTTCTGTCCCACTCCATCTCTCAGATGGTCTCTCTCCATATTATGTTCTGTCCAACTCCATCTCTCAGATGGTCTATCTCCATATGATGTTCTGTCCCACTCCATCTCTCAGATGGTCTCTCTCCATATTATGTTCTGTCCCACTCCATCTCTCAGATGGTCTCTCTCCATATTATGTTCTGTCCCACTCCATCTCTCAGATGGTCTCTCTCCATATTATGTTCTGTCCCACTCCATCTCTCAGATGGTCTATCTCCATATGATGTTCTGTCCCACTCCATCTCTCAGATGGTCTCTCTCCATATTATGTTCTGTCCCACTCTGTCTCTCAGATGGTCTCTCTCCATATTATGTTCTGTCCCACTCCGTCTCTCAGATGGTCTCTCTCTCCATATTATGTTCTGTCCCACTCCGTCTCTCAGATGGTCTCTCTCTCCATATTATGTTCTGTCCCACTCCGTCTCTCAGATGGTCTCTCTCCATATTATGTTCTGTCCCACTCTGTCTCTCAGATGGTCTCTCTCCATATGATGTTCTGTCCCACTCCATCTCTCAGATGGTCTCTCTCCATATTATGTTCTGTCCCACTCCGTCTCTCAGATGGTCTCTCTCTCCATATTATGTTCTGTCCCACTCTGTCTCTCAGATGGTCTCTCTCTCCATATTATGTTCTGTCCCACTCTGTCTCTCAGATGGTCTATCTCCATATTATGTTCTGTCCCACTCCATCTCTCAGATGGTCTCTCTCCATATTATGTTCTGTCCCACTCCGTCTCTCAGATGGTCTCTCTCCATATTATGTTCTGTCCCACTCCATCTCTCAGATGGTCTCTCTCTCCATATTATGTTCTGTCCCACTCCATCTCTCAGATGGTCTCTCTCCATATTATGTTCTGTCCCACTCCATCTCTCAGATGGTCTCTCTCCATATTATGTTCTGTCCCACTCCATCTCTCAGATGGTCTATCTCCATATGATGTTCTGTCCCACTCCATCTCTCAGATGGTCTCTCTCCATATTATGTTCTGTCCCACTCTGTCTCTCAGATGGTCTCTCTCCATATTATGTTCTGTCCCACTCCATCTCTCAGATGGTCTCTCTCCATATTATGTTCTGTCCCACTACATCTCTCAGATGGTCTCTCTCCATATTATGCTCTGTCCCACTCCGTCTCTCAGATGGTCTCTCTCCATATTATGTTCTGTCCCACTCCATCTCTCAGATTGTCTATCTCCATATTATGTTCTGTCCCACTCCGTCTCTCAGATGGTCTCTCTCTCCATATTATGTTCTGTCCCACTCCATCTCTCAGATGGTCTCTCTCCATATTATGTTCTGTCCCACTCCGTCTCTCAGATGGTCTCTCTCTCCATATTATGTTCTGTCCCACTCCATCTCTCAGATGGTCTCTCTCTCCATATTATGTTCTGTCCCACTCCATCTCTCAGATGGTCTCTCTCCATATTATGCTCTGTCCCACTCCATCTCTCAGATGGTCTCGCTCCATATTATGTTCTGTCCCACTCCGTCTCTCAGATGGTCTCTCTCCATATTATGTTCTGTCCCACTCCGTCTCTCAGATGGTCTCTCTCTCCATATTATGTTCTGTCCCACTCCGTCTCTCAGATGGTCTCTCTCTCCATATTATGTTCTGTCCCACTCCATCTCTCAGATGGTCTCTCTCCATATGATGTTCTGTCCCACTCCATCTCTCAGATGGTCTCTCTCTCCATATTATGTTCTGTCCCACTCTGTCTCTCAGATGGTCTCTCTCCATATTATGCTCTGTCCCACTCCGTCTCTCAGATGGTCTCTCTCTCCATATTATGTTCTGTCCCACTCTGTCTCTCAGATGGTCTCTCTCCATATTATGTTCTGTCCCACTCCATCTCTCAGATGGTCTCTCTCCATATGATGTTCTGTCCCACTCCATCTCTCAGATGGTCTCTCTCCATATTATGTTCTGTCCCACTCTGTCTCTCTGATAGTCTCTCTGTATAGTTTGCTCAGTCTCACTGCTCGAACCCCATGTAGTATATTACATACAATTCCATAAGCTGCCTCTGACCTACTTCAGTCTAATGAGACTAGGAGAACACATTATATGAAGGAATAAAGATGGGAAGGCGCTGTTACATTTGAGCTCTAAGCCAGAGTCCTTTCATCTTGCTCTTAATTGCACCCGGAAATTAATTGCATGGTTTACGAGGAGCAGATTGTTGATAAGATATTTTGACATTCCATGCAGCTGTCTTTACATCTTGATTAACCTAGAAAAAATGTATTCAATTACTGAACTTAAACATTTTCTTCTAATTAGATATTGTTAATAAAGTCTAAATATTACAGTTTGTCTGCAATTACTGTGAACTGCGGAACCTTCTAGAGAGGAGAATGGATTTATTATTATGTTGTGCAGATCTTCATATTTTCATTTCTACAGTAACACAAGGACGCTTTTATAATGTGATTATGCTAAATACTATTTAATACAACAAATGAATCAAATATTAAACCACAGAAGAGCAATGTGTGAGTTTTAAAAGATAAACTGGAGGGCACCCAGATGATGGAGTAATATGAGCCAAGTCGAAAGAGGAGTTAATTCTGGACCAAACCAATATCATCTTAGGAAGAGTTAATAAACATCCCTAAAACTGCCATTGATTCACATGGCTTGGTGAATGCTATGGTGATCTCCTATGAATTGCAAAGCAACATGCTGGAGATTTCCCTGGCACTCAACTGGTTAAAATCCCCATTTAAAATAATGAATGGTTACTGGAATCTGTTTTATCTATTCCATGTGGTGAAATTGGTTTCCGATCTGTTCCACTCCTTTTTGTGCATATGACATTCATTTTGCTTTATTGTCATTCTCCTGTATCAGATTGTGTGTTTAGATCAGATGCAACTCACATCCACTGCCTCGGTGTAACTTCTAACACACACACATTATCTGTATATAGTGATCTGTTATATATATCACGTCTAATACACACATTATCTGTATATAGTGATCTGTTATATATATCACGTCTAATACACACATTATCTGTACATACCGATCTGTTATATATATCACGTCTAATACACACATTATCTGTATATATATAGTGATCTGTTATATATATAACGTCTAATACACACATTATCTGTATATAGTGATCTGTTATATATGTCTAATGCACACATTATCTGTATATAGTGATCTGTTATATATAAAGTCTAATACACACATTAGCTGTATATACCGATCTGTTACATATACGTCTAATACACATATTATCTGTATATACTGATCTGTTACATATAACTGTAATACACACATTATCTGTATTTACTGATCTGTTACATATACGTCTAATGCACACATTATCTGTATATACTGATCTGTTACATATAACATCTAATACACACATTGTATATAGAGATCTGTTACAAATAACTGTAATACACACATTATCTGTATATACCGATCTGTTACATATAACTTTAATACACACATTATCTGTATATATACCGATCTGTTACATATAACTGTAATACACACATTATCTGTATATATACCAGTCTGTTACATATAACTGTAATACACACATTATCTGTATATACCAATCTGATACATATAACTGTAATACACACATTATCTGTATATATACTGATCTGTTACATATAACTGTAATATACACATTATCTGTATATTCTGATCTGTTACATATAACTGTAATACACACATTATCTGTATATACCAATCTGATACATATAACTGTAATACACACATTATCTGTATATATACTGATCTGTTACATATAACTGTAATATACACATTATCTGTATATTCTGATCTGTTACATATAACTGTAATACACACATTAACTGTATATACCAATCTGATACATATAACTGTAATATACACATTATCTGTATATTCTGATCTGTTACATATAACTGTAATATACACATTATCTGTATATAGTGATCTGTTACATATGTCTAATACACACACATTATCTGTATATAGTGATCTTTTACATATAACATCTAATACACATATTATCTATATATACTGATCTGTTACATATAACTGTAATACACACATTATCTGTATATACTGATCTGTTTGTCACCCAATTGCAGGAAACCTGCAAGAGAGGGAGTGCTGGGGTGCGTCGCTTGGGTGCGTTGGCTGCCTATTGCCAGACCTTGCTGCGGCTACGGCCGTTTAGAGGTGCCAACCGCAAGGCTGAATGACAGACTCCAGAGAAGCTGGAAGTCAGTCCAGGACGGCCTGACAATAAACAGCACAAACTCGCCTGCAGGGGAGAGTGCAGGCTAGAGAGCGAGGAGTAGAGTGCGTGGATGGAGTGCATAGGCCACTATAGTAGCTGAAACTCTCCAAGGGGTAGTAGGAGCAAAAAATACAGGAATTGGCTCTGAGGACAGGTCAGAGAAATTGCTGTGACCCACACTGGACCTCCAAACACAGGGGACACACGGCAGGAGAATAATCTAATGCCAGGCAGGGTCATACACAATAGGAGCTGGACTGGGTTCACTAGGCAAGAGATTGGTCAAAGGTCAGGCAGGGTCATACATGGATAGCAGGACTGGAATCACTAGGCATGAGATTGGTCAAAGGTCAGGCAGGGTCATACATGGATAGCAGGACTGGAATCACTAGGCAAGAGACTGGTCAAAGGTCAGGCAGGGTCATACATGGATAGCAGGACTGGAATCACTAGGCAAGAGACTGGTCAAAGGTCAGGCAGGGTCATACATGGATAGCAGGACTGGAATCACTAGGCAAGAGACTGGTCAAAGGTCAGGCAGGGTCATACATGGATAGCAGGACTGGAATCACTAGGCAAGAGACTGGTCAAAGGTCAGGCAGGGTCATACATGGATAGCAGGACTGGAATCACTAGGCAAGAGATTGGTCAAAGGTCAGGCAGGGTCATACATGGATAGCAGGACTGGAATCACTAGGCAAGAGATTGGTCAAAGGTCAGGCAGGGTCATACATGGATAGCAGGACTGGAATCACTAGGCAAGAGACTGGTCAAAGGTCAGGCAGGGTCATACATGGATAGCAGGACTGGAATCACTAGGCAAGAGATTGGTCAAAGGTCAGGCAGGGTCATACACGGATAGCAGGACTGGAATCACTTAGGCAAGAGATTGGTCAAAGGTCAGGAAGGGTCATACACGGATAGCAGGACTGGACAAGAGAACACTGGACTGAACAAGAGAAGTTAGGACTGGGCAAGAAGCTGCTCTAAACAGGAGCTCAGAAAGCAGCATCTATCTGGCTACAGAACAGTGTAATAGTGCGCTGCAGCCAGGGACTGGGGGAAAGATAAAGGTGTCACGCGTTGCGTCATCCGCACGCGATGTCCGACACTGCTGGTGAAAAGACCGAGCCGGCGGCGCCTCGCACTAGGAAGAGGATCGGAGAGGAGGCACCAGGGACTGCAGACACGGTGGAGGCGGGGACGAAGCGCACCAAGCACCGAGACGGCGTGTGATGGCAAGCTCCGGAAGAGAGGTCAGGGATGCGGGTGACACTGTTACATATAACTGCAATACACACATTATCTGTATATACTGATCTGTTATATATGTCTAATATACACACATTATCTGTATTTAGTGATCTGTTACATATAACTGCAATACACATCTTATCTATATATACTGATCTGTTACATATAACTGTAATACACACATTATCTGTATATACTGATCTGTTACATATAATATCTAATACACATATGTATATATACTGATCTGTTAATATAACATCGAATACACACATTATCTGTATATAATGATCTAATGTCTAATACAAATATTACCTATATAGACTGATTTGTTACAAATAACTTCTAATTCACATATATTATATGTATATAAGGATGTGTTATAGGCTGGATACAGTCACTGCCTCAATATAACTACTAATACACACATTATTTGTATGCACAGGCCTGTCAACTCAGACACAACCGCTGCCTCCATATAATGGCTAATAGGTGCACACATTATATATTATTATTATATATTATTATTATTTATAGCTGGATTTACATCTGCAGAGTCCCCCGGGTTTCTAGATGCAGACCCCAGCTGTCGTTACTGTATTCCATAGTACCATACATAGGAACTCTCAGGGGTTTAACCCAAGTCAAGGTCTCAGTGTGAAGGTCCAAGTTTGTGGAGTGAGAGAGTCCAATGTTACCTACATATGCTAAAAATGAACCACTTCTTTAGTCTCTAAATTGTTGTAATTTGTATTAGGAAGGCTGAAGGAGAAGTCATAGCATCACAGTAACTTAGGTTGAAAAAAGAGACAAATCTATCAAGTTCAACCTTTGCCTTGTAACCCAGAAAAATGAGAAGAATAGAAGCCTTCAAGCCCCCAAAATATGAATTAGTCTATTCACTGGAACTTCCTGTTTTACCAAAACACAGTATAACCCTGTATGGGCCCTCCAGAAAGAAATTAATCTAATCTTCTATTGAATTCATCCATTGTATCTGCAATAACCACCTCCTTGGGCAAGGAATTACATAATTTAACATACTTTACTGTAAAAAAACCCTTCCTCTGCTGAAGTCTAAACCTCCTTTCCTCTAATCTCAAGGGGTGTCCCCTGGTCACCTGATCAGGCCTTGGAATGAATAGCTCACCGCAGAGATCCTTGTATTGACCTCTCATATACTTGTACAATGTGATAAGGTCTCCACTTAGTCGTCTTTTCTCTAGAGTAAATAAACCAAGTTTGTCTAGTCGTTCCTCATACGTCAAGTCCTCCATTCCCTTAATTCATTTTGTTGAACTTCACTGCACTCTCTCCAGTTCTAGAATATCTTTTTTTAGAAATGATGCCCAAAACTGCACTGCATATGCGAGGTGAGGTCTTACCAATGATTTGTACAAAGGCAAAATTGTAATCCACTCTTGCTTCAATACCTCTTTTTATACAAGACAGGACTTTTGTTTGCTTTTGCTACTGCTATCTGACACTGGTCACTATTTTCACGTTTGTAGTTGACAAGGATTCCCAGGTCTTTCTCTATCAATCAGTCCCCTAAAATTATTCCATTATGTTCAGAAGTAGCAATGAGATTTTTTCTTCCTGAATGCATAAATTTACAATTAAACTTCATATTCCACAGGTTTGCCTAATCTGCGATTTTATGGAAATAACTCTGCAGAGAACAAAAATCCTGTACTGAATTTATTGCCATATATACAATTTAGTATCATCTGCAAATATTAAAATTTTGCTTTCTATACCTATTTCCAGGTCATTTATAAAAATGTTGAAAAGCAGTGGACCAAGTACTGAACCCTGAGGTATTTCACTCTCAATTGTAAATATATTGGAGTATTTTCCATTTACCAAAACACACTCTTCACTATTATTCATCCAGCTTTCAACCCATTAACAAAGCTTATCCCCAGCCCAATTTCCTTATGTTATACACCAGCCTCCTGTGTCCCACTGTATCAAATTCCCTTGAAAAATTTAGTAGATATTCTACTGCTTTACCATTATCTAGGTTGCTGCTGCTTACTTCTCCATAGAAACTCAAAAGATTAGCTCAAGATCTAATCATCACAAAACCATGTTGCTTTCTGGTAATAATGTTATTTTCCACAGTGTAATCCTTAATATAATCCCTTACTATCTCTTCTAGCTGTTTTCCAACTATACAGGTCAAACTCACAGGTCTATAATTCCTAGGTTCTTCTTTAGTTCCCTTCTTAAATAAAGGCACTATACTGCCTTAACACTAATCTTGTGGCACTGAGCCTGTGGTGATATGAGTATTTAATGAGTAGGCAGAGTGGTTTTGCAAACAACAGAGTTCCTAAACAACCCTCAGTACGAGGTTCTTTGTCAGTCTAATTTTAGCCCAGTCCTCCCTTGAGTTTTTCTTGTTTTAACCCAATATCTGATAATGGTATGGTTTATTTGTTACCGTTCTTATTCCCTAGTATTTACCAATGCAAAGAAAGTGTTCAGAACATCAGCATTTTCCTTATTCTCTCTAATCAACTCACCCATCTCATTTTTGATATGTCCAATGCACTCCCTCTTAAGTTTTTTGCTATTCATATATTTGAAAACATTTTTTGTATTAGCCTTGCTCTACCTTGCAATCTGAGTTTCATTATCTATTTTTGCTAATCTAATTGCCTTTTTGCAATCTTTTTTGCACTGCCTGTATTTCAAGAAAGAGTTTTCTGTTCCTTTAGGCTTAAATAGATTAAATGCCCTTTTCCTTGCCATTTCTTTCTTTACATTTGCATTTAAACACACTGGTTGTGAGCTACTTATTTTGCATTTGTTGTCCAGTTATATATACTGTTGAATATATTTCTGCAACCTAAATTTAAATTCTGAAAATTTTCCCTCAGTATTTTTTCCTTTAAATAATTCATCCCAGTCCAGTGTGTTTGTGTGTGTTCAAGCAGTGATAAAATTAACTTGTTGTATATTAATGCTTCCTTGAGGGCTGTTTGTAGCATCTCTCTGTTAGAGCAAATAGGGACATATTGCCAAGAATCTCTATCATTAGGAACTTCAAAAGTTGACATTTCAAGATCCTAGTGTCATCTCATTTGAAATTTCCCAGGAATCCCTATTCCCAACACCTGTCCTAGGGTTTTATCTGGGGTTTTAACTCCCCGAATTATGCAGACAAAACTGTATTATATTCCTGTTATTAAACAGTCAAAAAGACAAACACCTCCTAAAAATTAACCAATAGACAAAATCAGATGCCCCTAAACCTTAAAGGGATAGTAATACTTCGTTTTAACTTTATTTTATTTTGTAGGCATTAAAAAAACATGAATAATGATATAAGTCTTATCTCTCAAACCTTTATGGTTTAAGAGATATTCACAAGCAAAGTTTCCCCCTTCCGCCCCTTTTTCCTAGTGTAAGCTATCTCTTCTCAGATGTGGAATCCAGTCCATAGACCAGACAGATAACAGCAGGGGACAATCTTCTTCCTATGAGAACAATGAAAGCCCTGCCCCCCTTGACAAGTTTTTCAGGTTTTTCCCTTATCTTAATTGAAGATTGTCCCTCTCTGCAGTCTACCTGGGCACTTCCCTTCTGATCTGGCTGAACAGGGAGGGGGAAACTTTGCTTGTGAATATCTCTTAAACCATAAATGTGAGAGAGATAAGACTTATATCGTTCTTCATGTTTTTTTAATGCCTACAAAATAAAATAAAGATAAAACGAAGTATTACTATCCCTTTAACTCATCACTTCCCCCCTATAATGCATCTAGCACGGTGAACACCGGTATGAGTATACAGGAACAATTTTAGGCCCCTTTCCCACTTGGGTATGTATGTGATAAGTTCGAGCAGTAAATATGTTGTACAATGGACAGACTTAAAATAATAATTTTACTGTAATTTAGATTAAAATAATATTACAAAAGATAAAATCAAATGGTATAAGACATTCAAAAGATCAATCCTTATCACCTCAGTGTGATTCTTGGCCACAGGAGGATTTATTGGGAGGATTTTCAGCTTATAGCCTGGAAACACATTGATGTATCAGACATATATTTATTCAAAATATTTTACTGTTTTGTATTTTTCTTTACTATTTTATAATATAGATTTTTGAAGTAAGATGTTATTTTTCACATAATATTGTAATTTGAATTTAGTTGTCCATGCTGATCATACTGGGGCTATGTTGACTACACTGGGAGAGATTTGTGGAATTAACAGAATCAGTTACCTTTATAATCCTGCAATTGTGAGATCCAACAGCTTAGCTCCTCGGATTTTGTTTGTATTATTCTTTATTCAACACAAGGGTACTGGGAGGTCTATGGGGCACTGATTTGGATCAGAGAGGTGCATGAAGGCAGAGGAATCCTTCATTAGTATATCGTCTCTCACCTATAAGAGTGACCGGTCTCTGTGTGCGTGTTCAATTGTATTCCATGTTCTAAGACAAACAGCAGTCACCCAGTGATGCTCTGCAGTGTAACCGCACATTACTGATTCATATGATAGGCGGTTCCGTGTTCTAAGCTATACAGTGACCACCCAGTGATGTAACCGTATGTTGCTGATTGATATGAAAGGTGTTTCATGTTCCAAGCCATGCAGTGGTAATCCAGTGATGCCATGCAGTGTAACTTAATTTACTGATTGATATGATTGGTGGTTCACGTTCTAAGTAACATGCTGTCACCCAGCAATGCTCTGCAGTGTGACTGCACATTACTGATTGATATGATTGATGGTTCCATGCTCTAAAGCAATAAAGTGATCACCCAGTGATGCTCTACCATGTAACTGCACATTCTGATTGACATGATATATGGTTCCATGTTCTAAGCCATACTGTGGTAATCCATTGATGCTCTGCAGTGTAACCACAAGTTACTGATTCATATCATAGGCGGTTCCATGTTCTAAGCTATACAGTGGTAATCCAGTGATGCTCTGCAGTGTAACCACAAGTTACTGATTCATATGATAGGTGGTTCCATGTTCTAAGCTATACAGTGGTAATCCAGTGATGCTCTTCAGTGTTACTGCATGTTACTAATTGATATCATAGATGGTTCATGTTCTAAGTCATACGGTAGTCATACAGCGATGCTCTACATTTTTAACACACATTTCTGATGATGCTATTGGTGGTTCCATGTTCCATGATATGATATGCGGTTCCACATAGTAAACCATACAGTGAGCTCCACATGTTACTGTCTGATATGATAGGCGTTCCATGTTCTAAACCATACAGTGATCACTCAGCAATGATCTGAAGTGTGACTGCACATTACTGATTAATATGATAGACGGTGCCATATCTGCACTGTGCTTGGGTGTTCTCATTATCGGAGGATCTGTGTCCCAGTGATTACACAAAGGAGTACCCTAGAGGAGCACCACTGCACAGATTGGTATTGTACCTAGAAACACAAGTCCTGATCTAAGTATATCAACATCATTGGCTTCGCAAAGACACATACAGACATAGGCTGCACACATTAGGGATTCACTCCCCAAAAAAGGAAAAGTCCTTCATAACTCAGCTGCTGGTAAGTAAACACAGGGAACTCCCACTGCTATTACATGTTTAATTCAAATGTTGTTATAGGGTATTTTTTGTTTCTTTACATGAAACTTCAGTTCTGTGTTGTAGACACTAGGTGGAGCTGTACTATAACTTACAGTGCAGAGCAGTAGTCATAGACTCAAGGTCTCTCATAAAGCACATTTTAAATAAAAATTATTTCTTACTGGCCAACAGTTGGCAAAAAGTATTTTGATTTAAAAAAATAAATACATTTGAGCAGTAATAATGCTAGAACAAAAAGATGTCCAGCATTGAGATAACCCATATTTTATTTTGTGCCTTTAAGAAAGACAGGGATACACACAAGGCTATTCCCAGGCCTACATAAGGCTGTACGTGTACGCATATAAAGAAGTGGTTCTTTCTGTCATCAAATTGTACATTTCTTTTTTAGTAAATTATTATTCTGGCTCTCACACAGGTGTTGTAATGCTGGTATTGAAAGCTGCACATAAAATGTTTCCTTCTAAATGGGTCAACTGCGCTGAAATTACATAAGATCGACATGTTCTCTTTGTGCAATGAATAGCTTTGCTTTTAAGCGCATTGCATTTTCTACCAAACCTTGAAATTCTGCCAATGGTGTTTCTCTTCCCGTTCTGCTAACAGCAGGAATAATACCACAAATAAACTTTAGAAATATAATTGTGACAACTGCACATAGGGATGAACATAAATTTCTGAAGCTGCAGGAAAGTCTTTGTAGGAAAAATCAGCGTATATATATTTTTTCTTTTACCTCCCTCTTCTGTCAGATAGGCTGCTGTTAGATGCAATTTTGCTTTTGTTCAGTAAAAAAGCAGTGAGTATTTCATACCGTCATATAATTCACAGAACTAAAAAGGTGAACTTGCAGCTACTGCAACAGCTCTCGTGATAGTCCATACACTCACACAAACGTAGAGTGATAATACACACAAACACACAGAGATATATACATGTACGCACATCCTGAACAGACCAAGAAGAGTTTGCCTTACTCGCAAACTATTAGGATCTTGCGGAACAACACCGATAGAAATACAGCTTTATTACAACTAGCGGAACTGACTGACAGACTTTTGGCACGGGGATACCATAAACAAGACCTTGATATACATTACAAAGAGCCCTACAATTTGGTCAAGATGAACTGCTTTCTCCTAAAAATCGTAATGCTAAATTGAATAAAATGGTTTTTCCTTTTACTTATACTACAGCACATAGATTGCTCAATCTTGACATAAATACTGGGATGTTCTTGTCAAGTCGTTACCCAAAATACTACATACACCTCCACTATTCAGTTATAAGAAAGGTGCTAGCCTGAAGGTTCTATTGGTCAAACCAGATCCAGTCCAGAGTTACACAAAGAAAAAGACAACTTGGATGGGACAAACAAAAACAGGATGCTATAAATGCCTGGACTGCATTACCTGCAGATCTATCATAACTGGAGATCAGTTCATCAACCCACAAGATGGGTCTATAATCAAAATCAAATATAGATTGATGTGCACCAGCACTTTTGTGATCTACTTCATAAGATGTCCATGTAATAAACTATATGTTGGCCTCTCGTCGACTACTTTTAAAGAACACATTGCTAATCACAAAGCCACAATCATCAAAGCAATTACAGAGAATAATAGCGATAAACCAGTGGCTCGACATTGGCTTGAACATGCACACTCTCCATCATCTTTAAAGTGCATGACCTTTGACCATGTTCCCCTCTTACCCAGAGGCAGTGACTGCATCAAAAAACTTCATCAAACTGAGTTTAAATGGATCAAAGACTCAGTTCAATGACACCGATAGGTCTTAACGAAAAGTTATCCTATTCATGCTTTTACTGATGGATACAATAATCATCATTGCTCTCATCCAATATTCACTCGGATAGACTATTAAAAGAAAAATTTTGGCAGATCACTTAGTACCATAGTGACTTTTGCTAACATTGGATGAACTCAGAATGGGGTTGGACCACCCCTGTCCTGATTCAATTCCTTTTTTGTTAGACACTAATAGGTACAAAACCGTGGATTACAAATTTCTCACTCCCAAGATGCAAAGAAACGACTAAGGAGTTGTGCCGGATGACATCAAATATTTTAGTCTTGGCTTGCCTTATCATGTGGTTTTATTTGCCTGAGTGTGGATTACAAATGTATATTGTGACAATCTCCCATCTGAAGATGAGGTAACGTTTGTGAATGGAATCAAAATACCCGGATACAAGCGGGACCTCCTAGTGTGATGGTGAGATTGCCTTACTTCTACTAACTAACGGGTAAGAAGATGACATATGGTACGTGATATTTAAGCCATTTTTTTCTTCTTAACACACTTTGTGACTTTTTTTCCATTGGATCAATGAGTGAGATATCATCTTGATTGACTAATATGTTTTTTTTTATCTTTACATGTTTTTCTGCAACACATATTATGAATATTATAACACACTAAGTGAACTACAATATATTTACTATATACTCTTTAAATGGTAATTTTGAATTATTTTGTGTGTGTGTGTGTTACATACTCTATATACTGTATACAGTTCACAGTGTGGTACATATACTATATACAATTCACTGTGTGTTACATACACTATATACTGTATACAATTCACTGTGTGTTACATACACTATATACTGTATATAATTCACTGTGTGTGTGTGTGTGTGTGTTACATACTCTATATACTGTATACAATCCACTGAGTGTGTGTGTATGTTACATACTCTATATACTGTATACAATTCACTGTATGTGTGTGAGTGTGTGTGTGTGTTACATACTCTATATACTGTATACAATTCACTGTGTGTGTGACATACTAACACTAACACCTAACAGTGATCCAGCCCTGTGACTCATGCAGGATCAGTAATAATTCTATATTTATTTTCTAAGCCCTAAAATCCAGTTTTACACATGCTCTGAGGGAGCCGACATTCCTGTTATTTCAAGAGCTCCAAGTAGCACAGTAGTTGTGAGGTAATTGTCCAGTATTATCTGTAAATGGGCAAAGGTTAAGATAACAGCATTTCTGAATAAAAAAGCCCAGGGCACTAATCATGAGAGTCAATTAACTGACTTTAGATGTTGTTTTTCATTACGAATAGCGCAAACAATATTAAATACATACTCCCTGAATAGGGCAGTAAACATATGTATTAAAATGTATGTTTATGTTAATATTTTAGGGGTTTAACATATGAATAATTCATTTTTACATATGCTATCTGTAAATACATTATATTTAAAGTCATAGCACATTGTTTTAGAAGTTTGTGTTCCTTTAATTTGATATTGGCTGTGGGGAATTCATTTCCTGGGCACCCCTCACTTCCTGGTCAGCTGACTGATCAGACCTCCATCCCACTGCAACTGATCAGTGTTCCAGATTCTCACTGAAGCCTATGGAGACATTTTAGATAAAACCTATGATAAGGTTATGAATGGCAATGAAATCCAGGCCTAAGGAAAATGGCTTCCCCAGTTTCCTGAACACAGAACATAACACGTTATAGGTTCTTACCTGTCCCCCGGAGGGGAAGGTTCAAATATATGTCCATCAAGGTTACAATACATTATTTCATGTTAGAGTAAGTGTAATTTCTCATTGGTGTGCCAGTGTAATCTCACATTAGTGTGCATATAAAAAATACAAACATAGTGCCCATCATCACTTCTCATTCCTCTTCAGCTGTGATTTATCTTGCTCCAATTATTACAGTTTTCTGCTCATTATTTGCAGTATAACAGTTTTAAATCTTAGAGAAATAAATTCACTTCCATGTGCACCTGCAAGGGGATTAGCCAGGACGATAGATTTACTGAAGCACCGACTGGGCTGATAATCCTATTTGTTTTAACCTCATGGGTACTGGGGATTTCTCCCAGAAGGGAATGAATCAGTGAGTAACCAGAGAAAGACTGAAATATTGTGTATGTTTCTGTGTGTATATATGTGTGTGTGTTTGTATATATATATATATATATATATATATATATATATATATATATATATATATATATATATATATATATATATATATATATATATATATATATATATATATACACACACATATATATATATTTCCAGTTCAGGTTTTGGTAAGCACACCCAAAGAAAAAAACACATTTAAACTTGCTGGAGTGCAACCAATTTTGACCAAAATAGCTAAAAGCAAATAAACAAAATATTGGTGCACATCCAGATTTTCACCACTATTAACCCTTTACTCTGCGGCATTGTGCCTGCATATCACTACTATATTAAAGATGAGGATTTAGTCACATTATATGGACATAGAATGCTAAGCTTGCCGCCAACACCAAGGTACCTCATTTTTGGCAAGTACCTAACCTTGATATGCTTTGTCTTATGAGGTGACTCTCTCCTATTTTAGGCATTTACTACCCTTAATTTACTTTATCCTGAGAGCTGAGTCTTTGTCAGCTTTACTCATTAATGGAGAGAGACTCTCTGACAGGCATTATATAGTGTCTGAAAGACAACACACCTCCCAAGTGTCCCTCTTTAGGAGGGACAGTCCCTCTTTTAGACCCAAATCCCTCTGTTGCTCTTTCCCACCCTGATGTCCCTCTTTTTAGGAGATCAGATTGTGGGGTGTATATAACTGATTCACATTGCTCCACAGCAATACAATTTGCATTATTGTTTGTTTAAAGGTCAGAATGTGTGTTTATATATCACTCCATGTAAATAAAATACTTTGGTCTTGTTATGTCATTTATTAGGTTACACAAGGAGGTGTGAATAGGTAAAAAAATAGCCTAAAAAGTCACAGTAATGCCCCACCCACCAGCTATGCCCCAAGAAACAACCCCTAAAACACAAGTGTCCCTCTTTGGCAATTTGAAATGTTGGGAGATATGAGACAATAAACATTGCACCTTGGGGGTGGGAGGGGTGCTGGTCAAAACTTCCAAAAGTACAATTCCAGTCCAGGTTTTGGTAAGCACACCCAAAGAAAAAAACACATTTAAACTTGCTGGAGTTCAACCAGTTTTGACCAAAATAGCTAAAAGCAAATATACAAAATATTGGTGCAGATCCAAATTTTCATCACATTATGTGTGTGTGTGTTTCATATTTTTTACTTCACATTAGTTTCCATTCAAGGTACAACAGACAATCCGTCCCATTTTTATATATTTCATAAGAAAATACTTTGTGTGTCTTTTTTTTAATAATTGTATGAGTTCTCATTTCTTTTCCCCCATTGTCTCTGATTAATGTCTTTTGTGGTGTTCATACGAGAGATAAATGTTCTTAGAGTGACCTTTAGTTCATTTTTATACTCTTTGCAAATGTCCTGCAGACAATATCTTATTTTATTGAAGAGAGAAGAGCTTCTCAGGCAATCACTGTGCAGGATGAAATAGAATTTCTGAGCTGCACTTCAAGTGAACAGAAATGATGATGAATTAAAGTTGACCTTGATAGGAGAGTTAGTTACTGCACGTAGTGATTAGTGGCCTCCCATTAAGGTAGAGCGGCTCAGTTCTTATGCAGAGTTATAAAGATCAAGTTGAGAGTGTCTGTTTAAGCATGATTGATCCTGGTTCTACTTAAGACCTCTGCATGTGATGATCTTGTGTTAACCTTGTGATTTTTCTTTCTGTATCAAGAGATCACACTTGATCTCAGAGGAAATATGTAGCTTTAGTCAAGTGTTCTGTAGACACACTACAGCAAAATTCATTATTCCTTCTAAAGTGCTAAGGTTCCCCTTCTACTGTGTGGAATCCATGCTAACTTATATATGAATATATTTTATCAAGGCCAGCAACACTATGTCTATTTTTTATAACTTAGAACATTACAACACACACTGGTATTTCTTGTACTCACAGAGAGGCGAGGAAAAGGCAAAGGAGAAAATAAAAGTGGGCCTGTATTAAGAAGGGTGAGGCTTCTCTCATGCCAGATTATGCCAAAGAATGTAAGAAAGAGAGCCAGGTGTATGAGTCCCAGGAAGCAATATTCTGAAGCTGTCAATGGCAGCATGAGATACTTTGCAAATCCAGACTATCTGCTATATACTTTTAAACTTAAAGAGAGTTTAAGGTAGTGGTTCTCAACTCCGGTCCTCCTGACCCACTATCAGGCCAGGATTTGATGATTTCCTTGTTAGAACACAGGTGAGTTAATCAGTGTGAATGAGCCTCTGATCACATGATTTCCTTGTTAGATCACAGGTGAGTTAATCAGTGTGAATTGGTCTCTGATCACATGATTTCCTTGTTAGATCACAGGTGAGTTAATCAATGTGAATGAGCCTCTGATCACATGATTTCCTTGTTAGAACACAGGTGAGTTAATCAATGTGAATGAGCCTCTGATCACATGATTCCTTGTTAGATCACAGGTGAGTTAATCAGTGTGAATTGGTCTCTGATCACATGATTTCCTTGTTAGATCACAGGTGAGTTAATCAATGTGAATGAGCCTCTGATCACATGATTTCCTTGTTAGATCACAGGTGAGTTAATCAATGTGAATGAGCCACAGATCACATGATTTCCTTGTTAGAACACAAGTGAGTTAATCAATGTGTGCTCTAGCAGAGAAATCCCTAAGTCCTGGCCTGTTAGTGGGTCCCGAGGACCGGAGTTGAGAACCACTGGTTTAAGGCCATTACAGGTTCTGCTGAAACCAGCCTGAAGCAATGGTTAATTCATCCACCGTGAACATGTAGTTAATGAGACAAATGTGATAATTCTTATCCCAGGTTGTCTACTTGAAAGTTAGTCCAGACAGGAAATTTTCAGAAGATATAAAACGATATATAAGATCCTTCACTTTCTATCAGAGGCTTTGGGCTTCTGTAAATTACCATCACATTTATAGAAAGATACCCACAATATTACACCCTCCAAAGCAGAGATTGAAAATTATTTAGGTTGATAGTATGCATCTTTTGGGGCACAAAATAAGCCATGTGCAGCATCTTGTTAGGTAGTAATTCTGTAGTTACCGCTAACTGTGGAACACAGTCTTCTATGTTTGCCATGTAGAGAAATCCTTGCATGACATCTCCAATGTCTTGTGAAGCAATGCACTGATCATGCATCTAGCAAATATAAGTTCATGTCAGTGTTCTTTGAACACAACTAATGTGCTTTGGAAATGTGCTTATTTTATTTGAAAGGCTATGTTTATGTATGTATTTGTTATATTAATGTAGATGAAATAAATAATTTTTGTTTCTAATACAATGTTGTAGCATTTTCTTGGAATCCTTTAGAACATGAGAATCACTTAATTTAAAAATGTATGCATTAATAAAAGTGTAAATATGTCCTAAATAATTCATGATTTCCTAAAGAAAATTATCTAAAAATCTGGAGCAACATTTTTTAAGCCAAAAATAATTACATATTTTTAGACTCACAGGGAAATCTGGACCCAGCCTCCCAAAAGTCGTCTGTCAGACTAGTTCATCACAGAGAAGCATGATGTAGGGAAATTGTAAGTATGATGACCTTGTGAATATACTGCTAAAATACGTTAAAAGCAGCCCACACCAGAGAATAGGCAGGCAACATCTATGATTTTAAAAATAACGTCATTGCAGTGGAAACCTGAATTACACAATTGACGCAAGGTTTAGTATTAAAGAGCAAGATTCAAGCACTAAATCTTGTGTAACAGTATAAGATCTTAATAATTAAGAATTACAGAATAGTGGCCTCAGATTTCAGGAATGCATGTAGACCAGTCATTAATAATGCTTTTAACATTATTTTACTGCATTTGACAGACCTTACAGTATTCTGAATCAAAGAAAGAAAGCAACTGAGTCATCTAGGGGAGATATTTTAATAGTCTGTTATTTTACTGAAAAGTAAAAATATAATTATTGACATTACAAATGTGTAATCATATATATTATTAATTATTTGGTCCAGTAGTGGGCGATGCAGGACTAGATATCCCCTTATACAGATTAGGCAATTGCCTAGAGATTTGATAGTTTAATTTTTCTGACTAAGTGATTGGTCTTTGAGTTGGGCTAATCATCTTATGAGGTAGGTCTTTTGGAGTTTAAATATGGGGTTGCCATTAGCTTTTTTTGGTTTTGTCTCTTGAAGGAGCAACATACAAATTGCGTCTTTTTACCTTCTTTCTTTTGATTTATGAGTTTTCTTTGACATGGTCCACTGCATATTTTCCACATGGACTTAACCCTCTCAGATCAGTATGGATTGAATAATGATTTTTGTTTTGTCCTATTCGGCTTACATCAATCAATGTTACATCAATCGATGTTACATCAATGTTACATCAATCAATGTTGCATCAATCGATGTTACATCAATGTTACATCAATGTTACATCAGTGTTACATCAATCAGTAAGTTACATAATAATAATAATCCTTTATTTATATAGCGCACACAGATTCCGCAGCGCTTTACACTCATATTGCTTCCTGTCCCCATTGGGGCTCACAATCTAAATTCACCTATCAGTATGTTTTTTTTGGAGTGTGGGAGGAAACCGGAGTACCCGGAGGAAACCCACGCAAACACAGTGAGAACATACAAACTCATTGCAGATGTTGTCCTTGGTGGGATTTGAACCCAGGACCCCAGCGCTGCAAGGCAACAGTGCTAAACACTGAGCCACTGTGCTGCTCAATGTTACATCAATCGATAAGTTAAATCAATGTAACATCCAGGGGAGGGCTGGCAACTTTTGGCCTGGGGGGCAAGTACAATTAAGTGGACTATTTCTATTACCGCCCCAGCCCACCCCCTTTAGTTATAGCTGGCATTAATGTTATGGATTAAGTCAAGTGATACCTCAGAGCTTATAACTAAAATGGTAGTACACAACTGATATCACAGAGATGACAATTGAAATGGATCTACACTAGTGATACCACAGATCTTATAAATGAAATGGATCTACACTAGTGATACCACAGAGCTTACAATTGAAATAGAGCAACACTATTGATATCACAGAGATAACAATTGAAATGGAGCTACAATACTCGTGTAGCTCCTTAAATTCTGTTTACAGCAGCAAATGGGAAATTGAGGGAGGCAGTGGCCCACTGGCCCATATTCATGACCAGCCTGGGGGGCAATTGCCCCCTTGCCCCCCAGGCCAGCCCTCCCCTGGTAACATCAATCAATGTTACATCAATCAGTGCTACATCAATGTTACATAATTCGATAAGTTACATCAGTCAATGTTGCATCAATCAGTGCTACATCAATCAATAAGTTACATCAATCAATAGCTTAGATAAATCAATAAGTTACTACCCTTTTTTGTGAAATGTAAGTGGGCGATTTTGTGTTGTAATACAGGTAATACATGAACCATGGTATAATTGTGATAATATTTAGTAATTTATGTGCTTTTTCTGAATATTGTTTTCATGTAGTTAATTAATGTTTTCTGACCCACCTTTTCTATTGGAAAGCTGGTTGAATTGCTTTTTGCCCTGGCAGTACGCTTTATATTTTAAAATTGCTGCTTCTTTTTATATAGATTATTTTATTGTTAATAAAAGTTCAGGTTTATCCTCTTCATCCACGAGTACTTTTCCATACTCCAGTGTTTCCCTATAGACTATTTAGACAAGTTTTTTCTTCCTCTTCTCTTACATAGTGCCTTCCCCTGTAGCGCCACCAAGTGGCAATACTGGGAACTCACTGGTATCTTCCCCTGTAGCACAGCCAAGTGGTTATACTGGGAACTCATTGGTTACTTATTTGCCTTTAATAGAAACATAGAAAAATAGAATTAGACGACAGATAAGAACAATTTGACCCATTTTTCTACTGTAAAAGCCTCAAACCGTATTCGGTCCTTGGTCTTTTCTTATGTTAAGGACAGCTTTATGCCTATCCCATGCATGCTTAAATTCTGTCACTGGATTAACTTATACCACTTCTGCTGGTAAGCTATTCCACTTATCTACTACCCTCTCACTGAAGTAAAACTTTCTTATATTACATCTAAACCTGTGTCCCTCTAGTTTTAGACTATGGCCTCTTGTCCTAACATTTTTACTCCTTTGAAATGTACTTCCAAAGATTTAAAAGATCAAGAGGAGTGTGTACTGAGACTTTTCTTTGTGTCCAGATTTTGATGGGAACCTCAGCTGTACTGGACCCACCCACATCCCAAAGGTTAAAAACGTTTTCTTCTTGCTTGTTATAGGTGAAGGGTATCTTCTGTGCTAGGAACAAGTGGATGGGACTAGGGTCATGTGAGGAGTGTGGCTGAGGCAATGAGAGGAGCTAAAGCCTCCTATAGTGCCTTGCATAGGGGCACCTAGGATGGAAATCCAGTCCTGGGTTGATGTGAGACCCTCCAGCAGTCCCAGAACACAGCTCCCATCAGAATTATGTCATAGTGCTCCCATCAGATTGATGTCACACACCGCTCTCATCAGACTGATGTCATAGTGCACCATCCGACAAAACAGTCATTAACGTATAACCCTATTAACCAGTACATGTTACATCTGTTCCCTATGATGCATTTGATTTGTCTTTATATATATGCACAATTGTGTGTTGATATAGTTTTAATCTGTACAACCTTAACCTGGGTCTCCCCTGTATTTACATGAATATGTAACATATTTTGCATAAATGAGCAAATATGGACTTAAGATTTATGTTCTAGTTCCAGATTTACTGTGTCTTTCATAATGATATTCCTACTGCAAGATGAAATGTACATTTTTTTTCTAAATGTTTTAAATATTTGATCACAGCACCTAGATTAGGCTGTGTGTTATACATTTATATCTTCAGTAAAGTACATCAGAGTGAATAATTGATGACACACATTGTGTGAGGAGTAGTTTCACATTTGGTTAATCAATATCAACAGGTCTATAGTAGGATTATCCAAACCTGTCCTGTACGTAAACCTGAGATAAAGGATATCTATTAGTGTTGAGCGAGCACCCCGATGCTCGGGTGCTCGGGTGCTCTGACCGAGCACCCCCTGAGGCTCGAGTGCTCGGCCGAGCACCCGAGCCCCATTGAAATGAATGGGGCGACACCAGGCACCCCCTGCTCTGATGAGGGGAGGGTGCCTGGTCAATGCCCCCTTCATCTCCGCTATGCCCCCTTCATCTCCGAATGCCCCCTTCATCTCCGCAATGTCCCCCTTCATCTCCGAATTGCCCGTCTTCCACAATGTGCCCCTTCATCTCCGCTATGCCCCTCTTCCACAATGTGCCCCTTCATCTCCGCT
Organism: Rhinophrynus dorsalis; assembly: GCA_037306005.1. Classification (NCBI taxonomy): domain Eukaryota; kingdom Metazoa; phylum Chordata; class Amphibia; order Anura; family Rhinophrynidae; genus Rhinophrynus; species Rhinophrynus dorsalis. The sequence goes on from CM074728.1 coordinate 128,644,375, forward strand.
ATGCCCCTCTTCCACAATGTCCCCCTTCATCTCCTCTATGCCATAGAGGAGATGAAGGGGGACATTGTGGAAGAGGGGCATAGCGGAGATGAAGGGGCACATTGTGGAAGAGGGGCATAGCGGAGATGAAGGGGCACATTGTGGAAGACGGGCATAGCGGAGATGAAGGGGGACATTGTGGAAGAGGGGCATAGAGTCTATGCCCCTCTTCCACAATGTCCCCCTTCATCTCCGCAATGCCCCCTTCATCTCCGCAATGCCCCCGTACCTCCAGTCCCTGGTGGTCCAGCGGAGCTTCTTCGGATCTGTGCCTCTTCCGGCACAGATCCCCGCCACCCGAACATGGCGGGCGAGCACATGGCGGTACTCGACGAGTACCGCCATGTGCCGAGCAGAGCGATGCTCGAGCCGATCCGAGCATCGGCCGAGCACGCTCGCTCATCACTAATATCTATACCTTCGGAATAAGTGTCACTTAATTTCTTTAGCAAAATGACTTAGGTAGGAATCCAATATAAAACAGTCAGATTTATCTATATAATTCTGTGTGTAACAGAAGGACTACCTACATAGGAGTCCATCACACAGCAGTCAGGAGTATCTATATAATTACTGTGTGTAACAGAAGCACTTACCTAGGTAGGAGTCCATCATACAGCAGTCAGGTGTATCTAGGTAATTACTGTGTGTAACAGAAGCACTTACCTAGATAGGAGTCCATCACACAGCAGTCAGGTGTATCTATATAATTACTGTGTGTGACAGAAGCACTTACCTAGGTAGGGGTCCATCACACAGCAGTCAGGTGTATCTATATAATTACTGTGTGTGACAGAAGCACTTACCTAGGTAGGAGTCCATCACACAGCAGTCAGGCGTATCTATATAATTACTGTGTGTTACAGAAGCACTTACCTAGGTAGGAGTCCATCACACAGCAGTCAGGTGTATCTATATAATTACCGTGTGTAACAGAAGCACTTACCTAGGTAGGAGTCCATCACACAGCAGTCAGGCGTATTTATATAATTACTGTGTGTAACAGAAGGACTTACCTAGGTAGGAGTCCATCACACAGCAGTCAGGCGTATCTATATAATTACTGTGTGTTACAGAAGCACTTACCTAGGTAGGAGTCCATCACACAGCAGTCAGGCGTGTTTATATAATTACTGTGTGTAACAGAAGGACTTACCTAGGTAGGAGTCCATCACACAGCAGTCAGGCGTATCTATATAATTACTGTGTGTTACAGAAGCACTTACCTAGGTAGGAGTCCATCATACAGCAGTCAGGCGTATCTATATAATTACTGTGTGTAACAGAAGCACTTACCTAGGTAGGAGTCCATCATACAGCAGTCAGGTGTATATAATTACTGTGTGTAATAGAAGGACTTACCTAGGTAGGAGTCCATCATACAGCAGTCAGGCATATCTATATAATTACTGTGTGTAACAGAAGCACTTACCTAGGTAGGAGTCCATCACACAGCAGTCAGGTGTATCTATATAATTACTATGTGTAACAGAAGCACTTACCTAGGTAGGAGTCCATCACACAGCAGTCAGGTGTATGTATATAATTACTGTGTGTAACAGAAGCACTTACCTAGGTAGGAGTCCATCGTACAGCAGTCAGGCGTATCTATATAATTACTGTGTGTAACAGAAGCACTTACCTAGGTAGGAGTCCATCACACAGCAGACAGGTGTATCTATATAATTACTGTGTGTGACAGAAGTACTTACCTAGGTAGGAGTCCATCATACAGCAGTCAGGTGTATCTATATAATTACTGTGTGTAACAGAAGCACTTACCTAGGTAGGAGTCCATCATACAGCAGTCAGGTGTATATAATTACTGTGTGTAATAGAAGGACTTACCTAGGTAGGAGTCCATCACACAGCAGTCAGGTGTATCTATATAATTACTGTGTATAACAGAAGCACTTACCTAGGTAGGAGTCCATCACACAGCAGTCAGGTGTATCTATATAATTACTATGTGTAACAGAAGCACTTACCTAGGTAGGAGTCCATCACACAGCAGTCAGGTGTATGTATATAATTACTGTGTGTAACAGAAGCACTTACCTAGGTAGGAGTCCATCGTACAGCAGTCAGGCGTATCTATATAATTACTGTGTGTAACAGAAGCACTTACCTAGGTAGGAGTCCATCACACAGCAGACAGGTGTATCTATATCATTACTGTGTGTAACAGAAGCACTTACCTAGGTAGGAGTCCATCATACAGCAGTCAGGCGTATCTATATAATTACTGTGTGTAATAGAAGTACTTACCTAGGTAGGAGTCCATCATACAGCAGTCAGGTGTATCTATATCATTACTGTGTGTAACAGAAGCACTTACCTAGGTAGGAGTCCATCACACAGCAGTCAGGTGTATCTATATAATTACTGTGTGTAACAGAAGTACTTACCTAGGTAGGAGTCCATCACACAGCAGTCAGGTGTATCTATATAATTACTGCGTGTAACAGAAGTACTTACCTAGGTAGGAGTCCATCACACAGCAGTCAGGTGTATCTATATAATTACTGTGTGTAACAGAAGCACTTACCTAGGTAGGAGTCCATCACACAGCAGTCAGGTGTATCTATATAATTACTGCGTGTAACAGAAGTACTTACCTAGGTAGGAGTCCATCACACAGCAGTCAGGTGTATCTGTATAATTACTGCGTGTAACAGAAGTACTTACCTAGGTAGGAGTCCATCACACAGCAGTCAGGTGTATCTATATAATTACTGTGTGTGACAGAAGCACTTACCTAGGTAGGAGTCCATCACACAGCAGTCAGGTGTATCTGTATAATTACTGTGTGTAACAGAAGTACTTACCTAGGTAGGAGTCCATCACACAGCAGTCAGGTGTATATCTATATAATTACTGTGTGTAACAGAAGCACTTACCTAGGTAGGAGTCCATCATACAGCAGTCAGGTGTATCTAACGTGTTTTTTGGCCTATTGAAAACAAAAAAAACCTCTCCAGTTTGCCATTCAAACTGCGTTAGCTGAAAATCATCCGATAAGGGACTCACGTACAGCACAAAACTTAAGACCCAGTTTTTATAGCCGTTAAGTCCCTTATCGGATCTTTTGCAGCTAACGCAGCTGTTAATTGGCAAAAAAAAACCAATGTCCTCATTGGATGTATTGATATGAGGCCCTAAGACCCACATCGATACATCTAAAGTGCCTAAAATGTATCCAAAGTTAGTAGGATTAACAGTATGAGTGCCAGTGGGGTATAATCCTGAAATCCACATCTTCCTGGTCCTTCTGTCCTTCTCTTCAGTCTTCCCTTCCTTCTGTCTTCTTCCTTCTCTTCAATCTTCTTTCTTCTCTTTGTAAATTAAAATAAAATATTAAATACCAAGCATGAACGAAGACTTTGTTGAACCCTTTGAGTGGCAGAGGGATACACAGTGCATTGCTTTGCAATGCGTTGCGTACCTCACTGGCTTTCAAAAGGTTCAGTCGTATTGCGCCATAAATATTCCCATATTACATGCCTCCGTGTAATGCCCAAAAGTATAAACATGCCAAGAAATAATATGATCCATAGAGACAGAAATAAATGTCATCCATTAATGCACAGTAAGAGAACTTAGCTCTGCTGTTCATGTCTCTGCCACTTGGAGCAGGCATGAGGGAGGCGGCAGCGGAGACACAAATGTCCAACGTCGCTCCCCTTCAGCTGTGTACGGGCCGATGCCTATAACACACTGAGGACATTGGAAGTGAGCCTACCTTTATATATGGACAGGCTCACTTCAATTTTCCTCACAGCCATTGGCTGGGATGTTCTTCACATCCCAGCCAATTAGATTCAAACAGCTGTTCTTTAAAATGATTGGCTGGGATGTGAAGAACATCCCAGCCAATGGCTGTGAGGGAAAGTGAAGTGAGCCTGTCCATATATAAAGACAGGCTCACTTCCAATGCCCTCAGTGTTTTACGGGCCTGTACACAGCTGAAGGGGAGCGACGTTGGACATTTGTGTCTCCGCTGCCGCCTCCCTCATGGCCGCTCCAAGTGGCAGAGACATGAACAGTTGAGCTAAGTTCTCTTACTGTGCATTAATGGATGACATTTATTTCTGTCTATATGGATCATATTATTTCTTAGCATGTTTATACTCTTGGGTATTACATGGAGGCATGTAATATGGGAATATTTATGGCGCAATACTTTTTATCCCTTTGAGTGCCAGTGAGGTACGCAACGCATTGCTTTGCAATGCATTGCGTACCCCTCTGCAATGAGTTGTGTACCCCTCTGCCACTCAAAGGGTTCAACAATGCCTACGTTCATGCTTGGTATTAATTATTTTATTTTATTTTACAGAGAGAAGAAAGAAGACAGAACAGAAGGACAGTGGATGAGAAGACAGAAGGACAGTGGATGACAGGTTAGTGTAACACGGATCAGTTAACGATTGGTGCTTGGCAGTATGTCAGACACCGATAGTTAATTGTTTTTTACTGTTACGTTCCCAGTATTGATGCTTTTAGCAGCATTTTGGGAACTAGACGCACAAAACGAACGTTCAGCCACAAGACTGTTTTTGAGGCTTTAATGTCCTTTGGAGTTCTAGCTGGTAGGGCCTTTAAATACCGCATTAAACATGTTAGTTTAACAGCCATATTCACTTTGGCCCTATGGGCTATGTTAATACCCGCCTTTAAATCTACCCCCTAATGCAGAAATATATTAACAGATGTATTTCACTGCTCTTCTCTATGAAGGTCACTTACTTGGGTAAATCAATTGATTAAACGTCTCGCCCTGTATATGGCCCTGGAGAAGAGATTTGGACACCCCCTATTCCAATGCAGGTATTGCTGAATTGCACTAATCTTTTAGATTTATATTAATATAAAAAGAGACAGCAGAGGGAGCCAGATTCTACACTGTGATCATTCAGACAAAATCATTATGGGTTATTGTTCTTTTACAGATCACGCTAATGAGCTGCGACTGTCAGCAGTAAAGGGCCTTATTCACCCAACTAAAGAGGTGCCATCCTGGATCAAACCAACTGCACCATAGGGGAGAACTTTAATTTATATTACTTTAACTCTCTGAGTGCTAGGGGTGTCTGTGCAACTCATTTTCCCTCTGGCACTCAAAGGGTTAAGTAGCTTCTTATGCCTTGAGTGCTAGAAAGGTCTCATTACTTCATAATGCATTAGAAACCTCTCTATTATTCAAGGGGTTAAAAAGCTGAAGAAAAATAGATAAATAGCTTTCCAGACAGATCTAGGACGTTGCCCAGAGGAATCATTCTAAATCGGTAAAAAGAGGACTTGATTGACAGGTACAGATCGTTCCACCAGACGAGGGATAGAAACCTTGGCCTGGGGTGGGGCATGTAAAATCAAGAGGCCTGTTTCTAGTGTCACTCCAGCACACAGTCCCACTCACACCCTGTCCTTAATTTTATAATTACCATCAATGTGGTAAACAAGGCAAGTATCGATCAGTAATGTAATGCATGTTAAATCGATGTGCATACTGAGTCGTGCTGGTATGCAGTCACTTTTTTTCTCATGTAGAAACTTCGAGTAGCAGTATTAAATCTGAATAATTTTCAATATTCAACATAGTTATTTTTGTGGTACCACAGAGCTTATGGAGTTACACTACCACAGAGCTTACAATTGAAATAGTCGTAAACTAGTGGTGCCACAGAGATGAAATAGAGCCTACAATTGAAATGGATCTACATTAGTGATGCCATATAACTTACAGTTGAAATGGATCTACGTTAGTGGTGCCACAGAGCTTACAATTGAAATGGAACTATACAGATAATAATTGAAATTGAGGTACACTACTGATACCACAGAGCTTATAATTAGATGACTACAAATGGGTGGTTGTTCAATTGTAAGCTCTATTGTACCTGAACTGTAGCTATTTTTCAAATGCAGGAAGAGAGCAGAAAAAATGGAAGAGATCTCTTTGTTTTACCTGTGTGTTTGTTTGTTTTTTTTATTTATGCAGTTTAGATAATATTAATGTACTTTTTCTCAGCATATGCACATTTAGGTATAACTTTGAGACCAGATCCACCATAGTCCATATATTATCTTTTGTGTATGTTACCTGTACAGGGGCGGTTTATATTCCCCTGTAGCTATTACCAGGTTTGATGTCAACACAAACCTGTAAAACTTCCCTATTTAAAATGTGAGTCTATTTCTTTTGGAGCTACTCGCCTCTGTGGGTACATTATTACCCTATGAGTCTCCCCCTCTTTTAAGTATAGCGTTGGCAATTGATTGGCTCCACACCATTCAGGAGGTCGCAGCTCAACCCTATTACCTACCGAAAATTATGTAAAGAAGCTTGCACCCTGGCAGGAGATGGCATGACACTGACCCTGTGGTCTAGACTTATTAGCGACCCAGGAGGAAATGTCTAAGGGTGAAGCATCACAGATTCCTTTTGTTTTGACAATTTGCAATCTTTGTTTATGTTTTAAAGGAGACGTCCATTTTACTTTTGTCATGTATTGTTGATACAGTTGTCGTTATGAATCGAGTGATATATTACAATGGGGCAGTAGATCCTGTTATGTCAAAGAGCAGAAACAAAGAGCAGGATGTTAAAGGGAGAAAATAACTCATATCCGTGTTTTTATGTTCATCTTTGTCCTCATAATCTCTTATTTACATACAAACACTTAAAAATGTATTAACAAGCTTCTTGTGTTGCTATGGTAACAGAGTGAGGCTTTGCTCTCAGCTTCTTCTACCCTGGAGATGTCAGCTGCTGAAATCCCACCCATCCAGTCAGTTCAAAGGCTCCTCCGTTGCATTTCCTTCAGTGGAGATGGTCCTTCATCACCAGTCGAAGAGTAATTCAAAAGGAACAAAAAAGAAGACAAATTTAGAGTCCCGGGAATCATGGTGAAGAAAGCAAAAGCTAACTGTAGATTTTTTAGGTAGTAACTGAGATAACCTCATCAGGAATGTATTTATTAAGCAAATAATTTTTTCTCCAGACAGTAAGTGCCCCTGTATCATGGTCCCCGTGATTCCCTGTCAATCTCTGTGATGATACCTGTGCATTGGAGGAGGCTGATTGTCCCGCCCAGGATGTTCCTTTATATACTGGGCCTATGGCACCTGTCAGATGCCCTTTCGTGGTGTTCCTGATCCTGCGCCTTGTTGCTGTGTTCCTGCGTTTCCAGTGTACCGACCCGCCTCATCTGACCATTCTCTGTTCCTGTTCCGTGATTGACCCGGCTTTGGCTGACGTTCCTGCTCCGTGATTCGACCCGGTTCTGGCTGACGTTCCTGCTCCGTGATTGACCCGGCTTTGGCTGACGTTCCTGCTCCGTGATTCGACCCGGTTCTGGCTGACGTTCCTGCTCCGTGATCGACCCGGCTTTGGCTGACGTTCCTGATTCGTGATTGTCCCGGTTCCGGCTGATGCTTCCTGCTCTGTGATCGCATCCTGTGTTCCTGGTCGCCTACCGGCAACATTCTGAACTTTGCATAGTATCCCTCTGACTAATCACTTCTCTGCTGAGCCGAGCTGTGGCTTCCATTACCGAGCTGCCTTATAGCCTTGCTGAGCTGTTGTCTCCGTAATCGAACCTGCCCTAAACCCTTGCTGTGCTGGTTGCCTCCGTTATCGAGCCTGCATCCATACACTTGCCAAGCCTGTACATTTCATAACATAGTAACATAGTAATTTAGGTTGAAAATAGACTTGCGTCCATCTAGTTCAACCTTTTCCTATTCCTGTTTACCATCGTTGATCCAAAAGAAGGCAAAAAACCCCCTCAATTAGCAATTTAAAATTCTGCCTTGAATGGGGGGAAAAACATTCCTTTTTGATTCCAAATGGCAATCAGATTCCTCCCTGAATCACCAAGCCCCAACTAAATATTCATCCCAATACTAACATACATAGCCCTCTATGTTATGCTCTTTTAAATAAGTATCCAGGCCCCTTTTAAAGGCATCTAATGTATTCGATAGCACCACCTCCTCAGGCAGTGAATTCCATACCTTTATTGTCCTTACTGTAAAGAAACCCTTCCGCTGTTGTAGATTAAATCTCCTTTCCTCAAGTCTAAGCGGGTGGCCTCTTGTCCTGTGTACGGTTCTGTTAATGAACAGGTCTTTGGAGAGCCCTTTGTATGGGCCCTGAACATATTTATATACTGTTATCATATCCCCTCTAAGACGCCGTTTCTCTAGTGTATACAAGTTTAACTTTTCTAGCCTTTCCTCATAACTAAAACTTTCCATTCCCCTTACTAGTTTTGTAGCCCTCCTCTGCACTTTCTCTAGTTCCATAATGTCCTTTTTCAGAAAGGGCGCCCAGAATTGAACAGCATATTCTAGGTGGGGTTTTACCATGGACCTGTAAAGAGGCATAATTATATCTTCCTCCCTTGAGTCTATTACTCTACTGAGCCTGTGCCTTAGCGACCTAGTCTATCCGTTCACACGAGCAGAGCAGTTTCCGTTCCGGTGCTCGGGCTGCACCGTGGTTGCACCTCCTGGTGCTAGTGGCCTCCCGTTGCTCTTGCAGTGTGTTGCTCCGTGACGGCACAGGAAGGGTGTCTCAGCTCTGGTCTCTAAGTGCTCACTGTGTTACGCTATCTATCGCACCTACCAGTGAGTTGGCTCAATATCGCTTGTGCAGTGTTGGTTCTTACTGGCATTCAAGGGGTGTTCTGGCTCTGTTTCCGTTGGCACGCAGGGTTTCTTCCAGTTGCGAGTACTAAGGGCTATTCAGGTTCTAATTCCATTTGCTCCAGCAGTGACTTTCATCCTGTACATTCCTCTAAGGATGTATTAGCTCAGCTCTGGTTTGTCTTTGCTGTTCACTTGGGCGTCCTATATCACAGCTATCTGAGAGTGATTCAGTCCAGTTGCCTACTACACCTTCCTTTGCACCATCAAGAGACTGATATTAACTGCTGGGCGTTGGCTAATTACCATCACAGAGACTGAACAGTTGCTCTCGCATTTATTTTGATCATTATATTTTGCTCATACGTATTTGAGTCTGTCTACTGTCATTACTGTTCATGCCTGTCCTGGCCACCAGGGGCACTGTCCTTTGATTTTATTTCAATAAAACTGTGTTTTTACTTTTAACCTTTGTCTGAGTGTCAGAAAACCGTAACACCCTGTAAATGACTAAGGCTTTGCGGACACCATGCCAGTACTGTCATTGTCCTGCATACTGTACTCCCCCTGCTCGCCAGACACAGGTGTAGGCCTGCACTTTATATATGTCAACATCAGCATTATCTGACTGTACTGTGCCCTCATTTACAACCTGTGATTAGTTCATACCAAACAGCATTTCAGAGATTCAGTCACAATTGTGAATGATTTTCACTTGCACCATGGACGTCTATGCAGTCCTGTACTACTGCAAGCTATGTTTGTGTCTCCTTTTACAGCTGGATCTGTATTGTGTTAGCGCCATATAAACACTGCCATATGGTTCACTACACTCTATTTTTGGGCAAATATGCATGACACGTGACTGTGTCACCAATGTAGAGTCCCTCATGGGAACAAGGACTAATGAGCTGTTATGAATTTCTGTAAACTGTTCCTCTGTCATTATCTCTTGTTGTGTTTGCCTATTGATGGCTGTATAGCCTAGAACTAAACATCAGTGTACACATTCTAGTCCAGCTAATAAGGTAATGACTTCTTTCACATCGTTCCTTATATTAATGATTAGAATGTTTCTCTGTTTCTCTTTGCAGTAAACACTCCAGGGCTCACCTGAAAATGAGAAAATCTCAATGTATTCGTCCTGTTAAAACATTTTTCTAAATAAAAAAATAAAAAAAAAATTCCTTCTGAAATACTGGAAATTTGCGACTGCATAAAGCAGAATCAACCAGGACAGAAGGGACAACAGGTTTTTTTGTAACCCCATATGTGCTAGTGATGTCCCCAATGAATTGTACTGAGGACATATCTCACATCCAAGGGGATTGTTAAATCTGTTTTTCTGTATTCCTTCCTTTTAACACACAGTACATTTCCATGACAGACGTGAAATTGCCGCTATGTGTTCTAGCTTACCCTAAACTTATAGAATTTCAATGTGATCTCTCCTGCGGAGAATCCTCTTCACACTGTTTGAAACATTTCAGATGCAGCCACATTGTTTGAAAACAGTTTATTGCTTATACAAAATACTTCATGCTTTCAGATGAAATTACATGGTGATAGCTATTTTATGCATGAATGTGCTTGTAGAGGTGGATTGTCCTTTTCATACACATAAGTGGTTTTTTTTTTACACCCACCTCCTTTTATCTAGTGCTCAGGGATTTTTCTTTTTAAACGAATCAGGCTTCCAGCTCTCCCTGCAAAACCGTTTCTGCTAATTGACCTGGAAACTCATTGGCTGCGACCTGACATATCTGGTCAGATTCTCGCTCACACTAGTGAAAGCTGTAGTTTCATGGAAATGAGGTAATGGCTTTTGTCAGGAAGCTATTATTTAGACAGGAATCAGAATTTCAGTTCAGTATGACTAAAAGTATTTGGACATATTTGATGAATTTCAGACTTCTTCCTGTAGGCTACTTTCAGATAACGTCTATATAACATACAGATGGGGAATCATTGTGCTCCATTGGCCTTGATACTAACAGTAAATTACTAGCAGAATTGGTTTGTTAACCCTCAGTAGACCTTGAAGAATCATTCTCACTGTGAGGGAAATTACATTACATTGTTACCTTATGGTGGAATGCACCGTGTCGATAAAATACAATATCCAACTTTTTCACACATCAACCAAGACTTCAAAGGGAGCCCATCACTTGGCAATAAAGCAAGACAAAAGGATAAGCATCCTTCTGTGTTCCTTAATCATAAGGGCTGTAAGTGTTGATGAACAATTTTGGGGCAAACCAGCCACCCCATGCAGAACAAACAAAGGTTTGCTCTGATTTAAAGGAACGCTAAAACTTAAAAATGTGTTTAAATGTTTCTTTGAGTTTCAGAGTGGTATGCAATGCACTTTTTCAAAATACCTTTCACTCCCATCTGGCATGCTAAAGGTGTCATCTTGCGTACTACCTGGTAGCATCTGTAAGAAAGACCTATTTGCTTTCGGAGACCTAAAACGTAGTCTTCCATATGTCCCTGTGAGTTTGTATTGTTGAGTTCTCCGGGGGTTTCTGAGTCCAGTACCCTAGCAGTTCTGGTGCGTGTCAGAGAAGGGTGCGTGCTATGGTGCCTGATAAGGGTCCAGCCTTTCTGTACAGAACTGAGGAAGATTTATTTTTATTTATTCATTTATTTATAATGTGCTTTACCAGGAAGAATACATTAAGATTTCCCTTGTTGTCAAGTATGTCCTGGATATACTAATAATCTTAATAAATGAATGTGCATGTTAAAAACTTGTTACTAAAATTTCACTAAACATTGTCCAGGTATGTGGGAGGCTCGAATGATAAATGAAAGCTAAAATAGCTAAAATGATGATAAATACAGTTGGATCAGTTATACGAGGCTATTGAAGATGTATTTATTGATCAGTGATTATAAATACAGTTAGATTGGTTATACAAGGATATTGGCCATTTGTTTTTGATCCATCATGATAATTACAGTTGGACTAGTAATATGAGCATATTGGACATATATTTATTGATTAGTCCTGATAAATACAGTTGGATCAGTTATACGAGGCTATTGAACATATATTTATTGATTAGTCCTGATAATTACAGTTTGACTGGTTATACGAGGATATTGGACATATATTTATTGATCAGTCCCGATAATTACTGTTGGACTGGTTATACGAAGATATTGGACATATAGTTATTGATTAGTCCTCATAATTACAGTTGGACTGGTTATACGAGGATATTGGACATATATTTATTGATCAGTCCCAATAATTACTGTTGGACTGGTTATACAAGGATATTGGATATATAGTTATTGATTAGTCCTGATAATTACAGTCCGACTGGTTATACGAGGATATTGGACATATATTTATTGATCAGTCCTGATAATTACAGTCCGACTGGTTATACGAGGATATTGGACATATAGTTATTGATCAGTCATGATAATTACAGTTGGACTGGGGAGGACATCATGTGTCCATGTAAGTGAGACTTTTTGGCTGCCATGTCAGGAATTCCCTATATTTTTATAGATACCTACTTTTGGGATCTTTTACAATAATATATTTATTTATTTTTTAGAATGTAACTAATATAAGATTTTTTTGGAGACTTCTTACGGGGGACCAGGTGCCTACATTTACATGTAACATCTCCCCTTACTCCATTGTGATATTCTTGCTATTTATTCACTATTTGTCTGGGATTATTTATTAATATTTCTATGTGACTGAGCCACACTTTAGTCTTCCCTCTCACAGTGCCTCTTCCTCTTTCCTATCACTGCTGTAGGCCACTCACACGAATAGGCCTGTGTCACTGCTGTAGGCCACTCACACGAATAGGCCTGTATCACTGCTGTAGGCCACTCACACGAATAGGCCCGTATCACTGCTGTAGGCCACTCACACGAATAGGCCCGTATCACTGCTGTAGGCCACTCACACGAATAGGCCCGTACCACTGCTGTAGGCCACTCACACGAATAGGCCCGTACCACTGCTGTAGGCCACTCACACGAATAGGCCCGTATCACTGCAGTAGGCCACTCACACGAATAGGCCCGTATCTCTGAACGCTATCCATCCCATTTACGTTACTCACTGTTTTCTTGTCTTCTGGAAGTTTTTCATGTTTACAAACATTAGTGATCTGGATATTTTGGAATACAGTATAGCATCAAAGGTGGTAAATAAATAATGAAGGAGATAAATATATAATGTGCCTGATCTGTAATAGTGTGTGTGGAAAGTAAATCACCAGGGGAAGTTCTCTGGATGATACAGCCAAAACTGAGCAGAATAGAATCAGCATTATCATTCCTAACCCAGCTTTCTTGGACCACTCAGTCGTTCTGCTGATTGCCAATTAAAAATTAATAGCTTTTTGTCCATTTCTGGAGATTTGTAAGCACTTGGCTCTGGTTCAGAAAACAGGTACGTGAACAGAACTTTTGCATGTTGCATCATATATTGTATTCAACTGATTTACCATTTCCCACCAGATAAGTTTATGTGACACTGATACTCAGATCTACACTGATTGTAAAGTACAATGTTCTGATAAATGGAAGAGGATATAGCAGCAGGTTCCTTCAATTAACAACACTGAGTTTAGTTATCCATACAGTGAGGATAACGTATCAACAGAAATTTTCAGTCAGGCCATGCCAGGTTAATGGCCCGGTTCCTTTCCTTTAACTGGCATTGAATGAAACCAGCAGACCACTACCCCATTATATGCCATCACCAGGTCAATACTTCATTTCATGAGACCAGCAGAGCCATACTACATTTAATATAATCAGCAGGGCAACATGCCACTACTCAATAACAACAGAACAATACAATATTACACAGAATCAGCAGAGCAATGTACAATTACATGACAACAACAAATCAATATCAGACCAACAGACCAATACGCCATTACATAGATCAGCGAGTCAGTACACTATTACATAGATCAGTGGGCAGTAGCAGTACAACTTTACATAGATCAGTGGGCAGTAGCAGTACAACTTTACATAGATCAGTCAGTCAGTACACCATTACATAGAGCAGTGAGTCAGTACACTATTACATAGATCAGTGAGTCAGTACACCATTACATAGATCAGTGAGTCAGTACACCATTACATAGATCAGTGAGTCAGTACACTATTACATAGATCAGTCAGTCAGTACACCATTACATAGAGCAGTGAGTCAGTACACCATTACATAGATCAGTCAGTCAGTACACCATTACATAGATCAGTGAGTCAGTACACCATTACATAGATCAGTCAGTCAGTACACCATAACATAGATCAGTGATTCAGTATACCATTACACAGATCAGCGAGTCAGTACACTATTACATAGATCAGTCAGTCAGTACACTATTACATAGATCAGTGAGTCAGTACACCATTACATAGATCAGTCAGTCAGTACACCATTACATAGATCAGTGATTCAGTATACCATTACACAGATCAGCGAGTCAGTACACTATTACATAGATCAGTCAGTCAGTACACTATTACATAGATCAGTCAGTCAGTACACTATTACATAGATCAGTGAGTCAGTACACCATTACATAGATCAGTGAGTCAGTATACTATTACATAGATCAGTCAGTCAGTACACCATTACATAGAGCAGTGAGTCAGTACACTATTACATAGATCAGTCAGTCAGTACACCATTACATAGATCAGTGATTCAGTATACCATTACACAGATCAGCGAGTCAGTACACTATTACATAGATCAGTCAGTCAGTACACTATTACATAGATCAGTCAGTCAGTACACTATTACATAGATCAGTCAGTCAGTACACCATTACATAGACCAGTCAGTCAGTACACTATTACATAGATCAGTGATTCAGTACACCATTACATAGATCAGTCAGTCAGTACATCATTACATAGATCAGTCATTCAGTACACCATTACATAGATCAGTGAGTCAGTACACCATTACATAGATCAGTGAGTTAATACACCATTACATAGATCAGTGAGTCAGTACACTATTACATATGATCAGTGGGGCAGTACACCATTACATAGATCAGCGAGTCAGTACACTATTACATAGATCAGCGAGTCAGTACACTATTACATACGATCAGTGGGGCAGTACACCATTACATAGATCAGCGAGTCAGTACACTATTACATAGATCAGAGAGTCAGTACACTATTACATACGATCAGTGGGGCAGTACACCATTACATAGATCAGCGAGTCAGTACACCATTAAATAGATCAGTGAGTCAGTACACCATTACATAGATCAGCGAGTCAGTACACCATTACATAGATCAGTGGGGCAGTACACCATTACATAGATCAGTGAGTCAGTACACCATTACATAGATCAGTGGGGCAGTACACCATTACATAGATCAGTGAGTCAGTACACCATTACATAGATCAGTGAGTCAGTACACTATTACATAGATCAGTGAGTCAGTACACCATTACATAGATCAGTGAGTCAGTACACTATTACATAGATCAGTGATTCAGTACACCATTACATAGATCAATGAGTCAGTACACTATTACATAGATCAGTGAGTAAGTACACCATTACATAGATCAGTGAGTCAGTACACTATTACATAGATCAGTGAGTAAGTACACCATTACATAGATCATTGAGTCAGTACACTATTACATAGATCAGTGAGTCAGTACACCATTACATAGATCAGTGAGTCAGTATACTATTACATGGATCAGTGAGTCAGTACACCATTACATAGATCAGTGAGTTAATACACCATTACATAGATCAGTGAATCAGTACACTATTACATATGATCAGTGGGGCAGTACACCATTACATAGATCAGCGAGTCAGTACACTATTACATAGATCAGCGAGTCAGTACACTATTACATACGATCAGTGGGGCAGTACACCATTACATAGATCAGCGAGTCAGTACACTATTACATAGATCAGAGAGTCAGTACACTATTACATACGATCAGTGGGGCAGTACACCATTACATAGATCAGCGAGTCAGTACACCATTAAATAGATCAGTGAGTCAGTACACCATTACATAGATCAGCGAGTCAGTACACCATTACATAGATCAGTGGGGCAGTACACCATTACATAGATCAGTGAGTCAGTACACCATTACATAGATCAGTGGGGCAGTACACCATTACATAGATCAGTGAGTCAGTACACCATTACATAGATCAGTGAGTCAGTACACTATTACATAGATCAGTGAGTCAGTACACCATTACATAGATCAGTGAGTCAGTACACTATTACATAGATCAGTGATTCAGTACACCATTACATAGATCAATGAGTCAGTACACTATTACATAGATCAGTGAGTAAGTACACCATTACATAGATCAGTGAGTCAGTACACTATTACATAGATCAGTGAGTAAGTACACCATTACATAGATCATTGAGTCAGTACACTATTACATAGATCAGTGAGTCAGTACACCATTACATAGATCAGTGAGTCAGTATACTATTACATGGATCAGTGAGTCAGTACACCATTACATAGACCAGTCAGTCAGTACACCATTACATAGATCAGTGAGTCAGTACACCATTACATAGATCAGTCAGTCAGTATACTATTACATAGATCAGTGAGTCAGTACACCATTACATAGATCAGTGAGTCAGTACACTATTACATAGATCAGTCAGTCAGTACACCATTACATAGATCAGTGAGTCAGTACACCATTACATAGATCAGTGAGTCAGTACACCATTACATAGACCAGTCAGTCAGTACAGTATTACATAGATCAGTGAGTCAGTACACCATTACATAGATCAGTGAGTCAGTATACTATTACATAGATCAGTGAGTCAGTACACCATTACATAGATCAGTGAGTCAGTACACCATTACATAGATCAGTGGGGCTGTACACTATTACATAGATCAGCCAGTCAGTACACTATTACATAGATCAGTGAGTCAGTACACTATTACATAGATCAGTGGGGCAGTGCACCATTACATAGATCAGTGAGTCAGTACACTATTACATAGATCAGTGATTCAGTACACCATTACATAGATCAATGAGTCAGTACACTATTACATAGATCAGTGAGTAAGTACACCATTACATAGATCAGTGAGTCAGTACACCATTACATAGATCAGTGAGTCAGTACACCATTACATAGATCAGTGAGTCAGTATACTATTACATAGATCAGTGAGTCAGTACACCATTACATAGATCAGTGAGTCAGTATACTATTACATAGATCAGTGAGTCAGTACACCATTACTTAGATCAGTGAGTCAGTACACCATTACATAGACCAGTCAGTCAGTACACCATTACATAGATCAGTGAGTCAGTACACCATTACATAGATCAGTGAGTCAGTACACCATTACATAGATCAGTCAGTCGGTACACTATTACATAGATCAGTGAGTCAGTACACCATTACATAGATCAGTGAGTCAGTACACTATTACATAGATCAGTCAGTCAGTACACCATTACATAGACCAGTCAGTCAGTACACTATTACATAGATCAGTGAGTCAGTACACTATTACATAGACCAGTCAGTCAGTACACTATTACATAGATCAGTGATTCAGTACACCATTACATAGATCAGTCAGTCAGTACATCATTACATAGATCAGTGAGTCAGTACACTATTACATAGATCAGTGAGTCAGTGCACCATTACATAGATCAGTGAGTCAGTACACCATTACATAGATCAGTCAGTCAGTACACTATTACATAGATCAGTGAGTCAGTACACCATTACATAGATCAGTGAGTCAGTACACTATTACATAGATCAGCCAGTCAGTACACCATAACATAGATCAGTGATTCAGTACACCATTACATAGATCAGTGAGTCAGTACACTATTACATAGATCAGTGAGTCAGTACACTATTGCATAGATCAGCCAGTCAGTACACTATTACATAGATCAGTGGGGCAGTACACCATTACATAGATCAGCGAGTCAGTACACTATTACATAGATCAGTCAGTCAGTACACCATTACATAGATCAGTGAGTTCGTACACTATTACATAGATCAGCGAGTCAGTACACTATTACATAGATCAGTGAGTCAGTACACCATTACATAGATCAGTGAGTCAGTACACTATTACATAGATCAGTGAGTCAGTACACCATTACATAGATCAGTCAGTCAGTATACTATTACATAGATCAGTGAGTCAGTACACCATTACATAGATCAGTCAGTCAGTACACCATTACATAGATCAGTGAGTCAGTACACTATTACATAGATCAGTGAGTCAGTACACCATTACATAGATCAGTCAGTCAGTACACTATTACATAGATCAGTGAGTCAGTACACCATTACATAGATCAGTCAGTCAGTACACTATTACATAGATCAGTGAGTCAGTACACTATTACATAGATCAGTGAGTCAGTACACTATTACATAGATCAGTGAGTCAGTACACTATTACATAGATCAGCGAGTCAGTACACCATTACATAGATCAGTGAGTCAGTACACTATTACATAGATCAGTCAGTCAGTACACCATTACATAGATCAGTGAGTCAGTACACTATTACATAGATCAGTGAGTCAGTATACTATTACATAGATCAGTCAGTCAGTACACCATAACATAGATCAGTGAGTCAGTACACTATTACATAGATCAGTGAGTCAGTACACCATTACATAGATCAGTCAGTCAGTACACCATAACATAGATCAGTGAGTCAGTACACCATTACATAGATCAGTGAGTCAGTACACTATTACATAGATCAGTGAGTCAGTATACTATTACATAGATCAGTGAGTCAGTACACCATTACATAGATCAGTGAGTCAGTACACCATTACATAGATCAGTGAGTCAGTACACTATTACATAGATCAGTGAGTCAGTACACCATTACATAGATCAGTGAGTCAGTACACCATTACATAGATCAGTGAGTCAGTATACTATTACATAGATCAGTGAGTCAGTACACCATTACATAGATCAGTGAGTTAATACACTATTACATAGATCAGTGAGTCAGTACACCATTACATAGATCAGTGAGTCAGTACACCATAACATAGATCAGTGAGTCAGTACACTATTACATAGATCAGTGAGTCAGTACACCATTACATAGATCAGTGTGTCAGTACACCATTACATAGATCAGTGTGTCAGTACACTATTACATAGATCAGTGAGTCAGTACACCATTACATAGATCAGTCAGTCAGTACACCATTACATAGATCAGTGTGTCAGTACACCATTACATAGATCAGTGTGTCAGTACACCATTACATAGATCAGTGAGTCAGTACACCATTACATAGATCAGTCAGGCAGTACACCATTACATAGATCAGTGAGTCAGTACACCATTACATAGATCAGTGGGGCAGTACACTATTACATAGATCAGTGAGTCAGTACACCATTACATAGATCAGTGGGGCAGTACACCATTACATAGATCAGTGAGTCAGTACACCATTACATAGATCAGTGGGGCAGTACACCATTACATACAATCAGACTGAGCATTAGACTCAGCATCAGTCTTGTCTTGACTCACAGGATGATCCCTCATGTCATTGACTAAGACGGATGTGTATGTATGTATGTACATGTGTGTGTGTGTGTGTGTATGTACATATGTCATGCACGTGTGCTTATGTGTAGATATGTGCATGTGTGTGGATTCTCATGTACTAAAATTCACTGGATAGAAAACAGAGGCGACGTTAATACTAAATTGCACCATTTGTAAGAATGAAAAATATGGACACCATCCTGGTAAAATAGTAACACCTCTACTACTGAAGAAAAAATCTATATAAAGTGAATTAATTATTATTTACTGCACAATATTTAATTCTGCACCATAATCTCTACACTTTTATCCTAATTCATATGTATATTTTCTGCCCTGGCTTTGATTTTGCTTTGCATCCTGGAGACTTTAGTTTTTGTCTCCAGACTGTTTGCATATAGTAACATAGTAAATTAGGTTGAAAAAAGACTCAAGTACATCCAGTTCAACTTCTTCCTCCTAACCCAGAAACATGAGAATTATATAAGCCTTCCTGCTACACAATGAGTGTTAGCCTACTTCATGGAAATTCCTGTTTTACCTGCTAATACACAGTATAACCCAGTATGTTCCCTCTTGAACAAATGCATCTAATCGTCCCTTAAATGTATCCATTGTATCTGCCATAACCACCTCCTTGGACAAGGAATTCCACAATTTAACAGACCTTACTGTAAAAAACCCCTTCCTCTGCTAAGGCTGTAACCTCCTTTCCTTTAATCTTAAAGGGTGGCCCCTAGTTATTTGATCAGGTCTTGGAATGAAAAGCTGACTAGAGAGATCCTTGTACTGACCTCTCATATACTTGTACATTGAGATCTCCTCTTAGTCGTCTTTTCTCTAGAGTAAATAAACCAAGTTTCTCTAGTCGTTCCAAATAGGTCAACTCCAGTTCCAGTATATCCTTTTTCTGAACCGGTGGCCAAAACTACACTGCATACTCAAGTGAGGTCTTACTAACAATTTGTACAGTGACAGAATTATCGTATCCACTCTTGATTCAGTAACCCTTTTTATGCAAGACAGGATTTTGTTTGGTTTTGCTACTGCTGTTTGACACTGGTCACTGTTTACAAGTTTGTAGTTTACAAGGTTTCACAATGATTCCGTTGCTTTCAGGAGTAGCATTGGGATTTTTTTCTTCCCGAATGTATAACTTTGCACTTTTCCACATTAGACTTCATATTCCATTTGTTTGCACAATCTGCATTTTTATATACATCCCCCTGTAGAGATCAAACATCCTGTTCTGAATTTATTACGCTAAGTAATTTAGTGTCAGGTATGGCTCTTTAATGTCTACTGTTTTGTCAAATATTGCCATACTATGTTTAAAGAATAACACCACAAAACAACAGTATAACACCAGGAGAGGGCAATCTATGCGCAAAAGACTGTGAGGGGCGGGTTGTTTGTAACATTTTAGACACCTCTGAGTCACACTGATGAGACTGGAAAGGTTATACGATTCCTGTAAAGCTACTAATGGAGCTTAGTTCAGTAATAGCAAGACCATTATTCTTAATATTTATTGAATTACTATAATCAGACATGGTGCCCTGTGACTGGAAGGAAGAGGACGCAGAATCATTATTCAAAAAGGGGAAAGAATTGAAGCCTGATGTTTACTGACCTGCATGTTTTACTTCCAAAGTGAGTAAGATATTAAAAGGGTTACTAGAGGATAACGTTTAGGTTTACTGTATATTTCTGTCAGAGCGACAGATGTATGGGAAACTATTTAGAAACACTGGGCCATAAGTAAAGTACATGTCGGATACTGGGCAATTCTAGAGCAAAACAACTGCACATTATTCATAAAAAGAAGCCCTTGAATTCTAGAGCCGTCTCTAATGAACTGATGGGTGATCCATCAGAAATCTCTCCAGCATCTGGGTGGGGGGTTGGAAGAACCATTTGAACCAGTGGGGATGTTTTTGTGTTATACTCAGTGTAGTCATAGAATTTCTCCCAGTTATGCCTCAATATTGGTCGTGGGCAATTAACCTGATGATGTATCTCAGTTTTCATTCACATCAATCCTACATAGTCTGACCTGTCATACAGACATCACTCTACACACTAGTTAATGCAAAATGCTACCTTGCTTTCTTGGTCAATGAATCACAAAGAGGAGAAGCTAAAAGTATCCCCCCTCCTGCCCATGACAGGTCTGCACATGGATCACACCTTGAGGACAGCACACAGATGCAAACCTTGAGAAAAGGGGCCAAACACGAAACAGCTGTGAGCAGAGTGATCTAGACCTTCCACGGTATACAATGTGAGTTATGCTAAGTGATATCTCATTTGTGTGTACACGTCTATTTTTCTGCAACATTCACTTTGTGTCCTGCATTTTGTTAATTAAATCACCAGTTTTAGACTTATCAGGACGTGCCAGCATTCATCCTTCTCCTCTGAATTGCTAATACAGGCAAACAAATCTTTGACCCATTTAACAATCCAATATTGACCTTTGTGAATCATCCACCACATCAAGAAGGTAGCATTTTCCGAGATTTCAATAATATGGAGCGATGTCTGTGAAGTAGTCACACCATGTAGATGTCAGGTGAGCTGGGAAGACACCAGGGGAACTCAGGATTCCCTGGTCTGTATGTTAATGTTTTTATACTAAAACAGGCCTATACATTTCAGTACTTCATACAATATTTATTTAACTAGTAAACCACCTGTTATTTGAAATGGCAGAAGGAAAGGGATAACGTGTGGCCCCACCAGTTACAGAAAGATCCCTGGTGAGCCGTCGTATCAGAATGTACAAATCACAATCAAATCATTAAGGCATTGCCCTATGAACCTATCATACTGTGCCATGCTACTTGGGAACACCATACGACCAGCCATACTGATTGGTGAATTGTTGTGTGTCTGGATCCTCCATCCATCTTTTCATATAACTTTTTTAATGTTTTACCCTACTCTGTTTGCTTTTCCCTTCTGCTGTGTTCACCCCCTATTACTCCTTATCACTGTGTCTACCAGCCAATAGCAGTCATTTTACCTTTCTTTGTGTTTTCTCCATGTTCTCAGTGTTTCCCCACTGTCATTGTGTCTTCTCCTTCTTCTGACCCTGTTCCCTTATCTTTTCATGGACTCCATGTCTTAGATACAGCCTCCTTTTCCCCATGTGAACTTCACACACAGTGTCAGCCCCCTCCACAAATGGCTGTTTCTCATCTTCCTCCCCCATTCCATTACCATCTGTACCTCCTCTTTCCCCCTATCCTTTCATTACCCGACTGTCTCATCACTGCTACTGCCACCCATGTACCTTTCCTTAATGGTGGGAAAATGTCAGCCCACTAGCATGTATTGGACTTCATCTCCCATAATCCCCAGCTATGGGTGATAAAAGTAATAATCTAAGATCAGTTTGGGAACTGCAGGTTTCTCAGTCATCCGCACTCCCTTCCATAGGACAGTGAAGCAATCTACCATTCAAGGGATTACAATTCCCATTTAGCTCAATGGAATATTTATTCTGGAGTTTTAGCACATAAATATTCCCATATATTTAACCTGGGTAATAGACTAGAGACCTTGCTGGCATTATAGGGGGTAACAACCCAATCTAAATCAATTGAAATCTGATATATCTGGTTTATCTCAGAACTGCACACTTGTCCTTTTTATATCTACATGGACTAAATTTGGTTTTCCAGTTTCAAATCCCAAGTGAAAAAGAATAAAAGTACAACTGTTATTTCTAATCATACAGATTAATTAAAAACTGACAGAGGCTGCTTCAGTTATTAATAAGCAATAGAGCAAAGTCTATACAATAGCACAGGTTAGTAACTGGCTCACGAAAAAGACATATAAACAGTTCCTCTTATCTGCTGTTCAATTATTGATGTTTTGAGATGTACAAAAAGCAAACTAGAGTGTTTCAATGCAATCTACATTGTCTTTGTATAGGGAATGTCGTTTTCTTAATGGGAACAAGTGTGAATTTGAATTGAAGCTTTGATGCAATTTCCCAGCCGTGTTCTCAACAGGTTTTACTGCATCAACAAAGGCTGTTTAATACACCACTTTCACTGCATTCATAGGCTCTACAAACCTTAATTTACTTTGACTGGTTTGTTAACCTTTTTCTGTAACTTGGAGTTGCAAAACATTGAAATGTATAATTAGTTTTTGGATAATAAAAGAAAGATGTTCTGCTAGCTGGAAACATAGGGCTATTTTATGATAATAAGTTCAAGTGTGAAGGCAAATACTATTCAAAATTGCATCTTTTCATCATGGATAGCTGTCAAAGTATTTAAGTGAGCGAACCACAGGCCTTACTGCCTCAACTGGATAAGCCAAACACACAGGTTTCTGGAATCACAAAGGACAAAAGCAACCCTTGTGATTCACCATCACATCCTTGATAAATATGTCCCAAACTGACAGAAAACAATAACTTTTTCCCCCCTTCCATTAACTGCCTCTTTTGTTATCGACATAACATTGCTCGATGTAACCCAATACTTATTGCAGGATTTCTTAAAGGGATAGTAATGTTTCACAATAAAAGCACCTCCAATTAATCATCATAGTATTTGGGCCATGGAGAGTGTTATATCAATACTGTCAGAGTTATAGTACAAGAGTAAGTGAATGATAAAGTATCCCCCTCCCACCCCTTTTACTGATGTAACACTGCTCACCTCAGAGCAGCAAGACTGTCCGGATGGATCGCAGAGAGGGACAATCTTCAGTGACCATAAGGGAAAAACCTGAAAAACCTGTCAAGGGGGGCAGTGTTTCCTTATGATCACAGTAAGAAGATTGTCCCTTGCTGTGACCTGTCCGGTCAAGAGACCAGATTCCACATCTGAGGGGAGGTGGCTTACACTAGGTAAAAGGGGTGGGAGGGGTACTTTATCATTCAATTACTCTTGTACTACAACTCTGACAGTATTGAAATAAAATTCTCTATGGCCCAAATACTATGAAGATTAATTGGAGCTGCTGTCGTTTTGAAACATTACTATCCCTTTAAATTTATTTACAGTATTAGCTCCTACCACTTCTGATGGAAAGCTGTTACATGTACGTTCAAACCAAATAAAATATTACTTAAAATATGTAGCACTGTTAAAGTGATATATCTAGCAAAAAAGACATAGTGTTGCCCATAGCGTTCATCCACACAAACACACACACACAATATGATACACAGAAATACACTCAGTGTGACTGATGTCCTCAGGATGTCAGAACTCACCCACCACCAAATGTAAAATGGCTGAGAGACCACACAGAAAGGCGCTTGTTTTTTTAGATTGGAAGCTCTAGTGACCAGGTCATTTTCAGATTTTCTTTATTCTACCGTAACAAATTAGAGTGTGTTACTCCCAAATATGCATAGTTCTGTGGAATATTTTGATATTTTTTACATTATATATTCATTTTTTATAAATTAAGGAAATCCAGAATAGGTCTAAGTTTTTCCACTTTAGGTTCTTACTGGCTTGCAATGTATTATCCAACATCAGTGACTCTAGATGTGTAGTACGGACGCTTTGTAAGCTGGTCTGCCATTTCACCCAGTCTGGCTTCATCTAAGGTGAATCAAATTCATGTAAAGTAAAAAAAAAAGAATTAAACATTCTCAAAATTACAGTGATATTTTGCCATTATGAAAGTCTAACTGTAATAGTTGAAATGAATACACCACCCTTTGTGAGAGTCACCACTTTTAAACACAAACTCTCTTCGCCATGTGGTATGACTGCTCTTCGCCATGTGGGATATGGATATAGATCAAGTTACTGTTTCATTTAATTTTCATCGAGGAGATGAACGTTACCTGTTACAATATCCTACTGTTTAGACTGTGTTGATTGATGAAATTAATTATTTACACTGGGAGCAAGCATCAGCCATCCTGCACAAGGTGTGCACTACATTAATCATGTTCCGACCTTTGCCCAAGACAGAATGACAACAAAATGAAAAGGGATTTGCTTTTCGATGGCCATCCCTCTTCAAATTAGTTCCCAGTATGTCATTGGCTGGGATTATGGGGTTACATGGGCATGCAAACTGCCCTGGTATAACCTCACCTTCCAGCCAATAAGCATCTAGCTAGAGGGGTCATGATGTGCAATGGCCTAGCAAGATTAAGGGATGGGGGTGAATTTTAGTTTGTATAGGTGGCAATGGGGACACAGCAGGATTTTGAGGGTTTGTATAATGTTGGTTCTTGCACAGAAGATACGGTATGACACCTCTGACATCAAGTAAGTGTGATACTTGCTACAAAAGGTGCACGTATGTGAGCAAACGTGTGAGTGAATGAAGAAACATAGTGAACTGAACGCGCAGCTTGTGTTTCTGAAATTTCATGTTTCATGCCATTCTTTTGTTGTTTTAATCTGAATGTCACAAAAAATGCACAGTTTTCATAAAATGTTGCATCCATTCTGAAACAAATGCACATCTACTGTGTACAGTCCAATGCCTCTGTAGAGCTTCTCTTATTGAAGACAAAATGAAGACAATGAGCAGGAATAAGCCTTTAGTTAGATGGACACATGGACTTACAGGTGCATGTTGTATTCCACGCAGCAGCCATGTAATCCAGTAGATATTTCTTCACTGGAGCTCTGCTGTAGCCTTTAGCTGTCTATTTGCAGGTATAAGCTGGTATCCTGATGTGGGGTTGCAGGATCATAGTGGGGTTTCACTCTATACAGATCCCCATTCTCCCTGTTTCAGGCTATAGTTTGTTGTAATGATCATGTTACATGAATTATTATAAACGATGAAGCCTATGTTCAGCTCAGACGCAATAAACTCACTAAAATCAAGACTGAACTTTGTACTCATTGTAGATGACAGACAATAACGCATAAACATAAGTGGATTTGCAAGGTTCACATTGCAACTTAAGACCTAAAGTAGAGCATGGCCAGATATGGTCCATTGGCCTATTTCATCTGGTCTATGGGTCTGGGTGGCTCCACACAATATCTCAATGCAAATGTAGAGAGAATATCAATTCTATCTTTCTCTGCACAGAAAGAACTATAACTTTTATCACAAAGCTCAAGTTTGATACAATGCATTATTCTACCAGTGTGGAGATAGCCAGTATCAGGGTAGTAGTAGGAGATACAGCTAAACTGGGAAATAACTGTGGCAATACAAACAATGCACAACAGATGACAGGGCATGATAACAAATAGATAAAGCACTCTTCACATCAGAGAATAGCTGAACAATGGCTTTATAGGGGAAGGCTTCCCTCACAACTAAGGGAAATTCAAAAATGCAAAAACACCAAAGCCCAGAGATCTGGTAGAAGGGGCAAAGCAGCACAGAGCTTCACAGCAGGAACCAAAGTGCCAAATCAGGAGACACAGAATGGTTACATAAAGCCAAAGGTGAGGTCAAGCAGCTCAGGATCATAGTCAGATGTCAGACAGAGTGTTGAGTTGGTCGACAGGCAAGTGTATGCCCAGGAAAGACTGGATCAGCAACTGGGAGGGTGAAACACCAGGTTCAGAACCCAGGAAAAGGTAGAGCACAAGTAAAGCACATAGGAATGCAATAAGGGGAGGGGTGAAAAGGGGAAAGGGCAGAAAATCGCTAGTGGGAGGCCCAGGTTACAGAGAAAGCCCTAATAGACACTGAGGAGTGGGAGACCCAGGTAACAGGGAAAGCCCTAATGGACACTGAGGAGTGGGAGGCCCAGGTGACAGGGAAAGCCCTAATGGACACTGAGGAGTGGGAGGCCCAGGTGACAGGGAAAGCCCTAATGGACACTGAGGAGTGGGAGGCCCAGGTGACAGGGAAATCCCTAATGGACACTGAGGAGTGGGAGGCCCAGGTGACAGGGAAAGCCCTAATGGACACTGAGGAGTGGGAGGCCCAGGTGACAGGGAAATCCCTAATGGACACTGAGGAGTGGGAGGCCCAGGTGACAGGGAAAGCCCTAATGGACACTGAGGAGTGGGAGGCCCAGGTGACAGGGAAATCCCTAATGGACACTGAGGAGTGGGAGGCCCAGGTGACAGGGAAAGCCCTAATGGACACTGAGGAGTGGGAGGCCCAGGTGACAGGGAAATCCCTAATGGACACTGAGGAGTGGGAGGCCCAGGTAACAGGGAAAGCCCTAATGGACACTGAGATGTGGGAGGCCCAGGTGACAGGGAAATCCCTAATAGACACTGAGGAGTGGGAGGCCCAGGTGACAGGGAAATCCCTAATGGACACTGAGGAGTGGGAGGCCCAGGTAACAGGGAAAGCCCTAATGGACACTGAGGAGTGGGAGGCCCAGGTGACAGGGAAATCCCTAATAGACACTGAGGAGTGGGAGGCCCAGGTAACAGGGAAATCCCTAATGGACACTGAGGAGTGGGAGGCCCAGGTGACAGGGAAATCCCTAATGGACACTGAGGAGTGGGAGGCCCAGGTGACAGGGAAATCCCTAATGGACACTGAGGAGTGGGAGGCCCAGGTGACAGGGAAAGCCCTAATGGACACTGAGGAGTGGGAGGCCCAGGTGACAGGGAAATCCCTAATGGACACTGAGGAGTGGGAGGCCCAGGTAACAGGGAAAGCCCTAATGGACACTGAGGAGTGGGAGGCCCAGGTGACAGGGAAATCCCTAATGGACACTGAGGAGTGGGAGGCCCAGGTGACAGGGAAAGCCCTAATGGACACTGAGGAGTGGGAGGCCCAGGTAACAGGGAAAGCCCTAATGGACACTGAGGAGTGGGAGGCCCAGGTGACAGGGAAATCCCTAATGGACACTGAGGAGTGGGAGGCCCAGGTGACAGGGAAATCCCTAATGGACACTGAGGAGTGGGAGGCCCAGGTGACAGGGAAATCCCTAATGGACACTGAGGAGTGGGAGGCCCAGGTGACAGGGAAAGCCCTAATGGACACTGAGGAGTGGGAGGCCCAGGTGACAGGGAAAGCCCTAATGGACACTGAGATGTGGGAGGCCCAGGTGACAGGGAAAGCCCTAATGGACACTGAGGAGTGGGAGGCCCAGGTGACAGGGAAAGCCCTAATGGACACTGAGGAGTGGGAGGCCCAGGTGACAGGGAAAGCCCTAATGGACACTGAGGAGTGGGAGGCCCAGGTGGCAGGGAAATCCCTAATGGACACTGAGATGTGGGAGGCCCAGGTGACAGGGAAATCCCTAATGGACACTGAGGAGTGGGAGGCACAGGTGGCAGGGAAATCCCTAATGGACACTGAGGAGTGGGAGGCACAGGTGACAGGGAAATCCCTAATGGACACTGAGGAGTGGGAGGCCCAGGTGACAGGGAAATCCCTAATGGACACTGAGGAGTGGGAGGCCCAGGTGGCAGGGAAATCCCTAATGGACACTGAGGAGTGGGAGGCCCAGGTGGCAGGGAAAGCCCTAATGGACACTGAGGAGTGGGAGGCACAGGTAACAGGGAAAGCCCTAATGGACACTGAGGAGTGGGAGGCCCAGGTGACAGGGAAAGCCCTAATGGACACTGAGGAGTGGGAGGCACAGGTAACAGGGAAAGCCCTAATGGACACTGAGGAGTGGGAGGCCCAGGTAACAGGGAAAGCCCTAATGGACACTGAGGAGTGGGAGGCACAGGTAACAGGGAAAGCCCTAATGGACACTGAGGAGTGGGAGGCCCAGGTGACAGGGAAAGCCCTAATGGACACTGAGGAGTGGGAGGCCCAGGTGACAGGGAAATCCCTAATGGACACTGAGGAGTGGGAGGCCCAGGTGACAGGGAAATCCCTAATGGACACTGAGGAGTGGGAGGCCCAGGTGGCAGGGAAAGCCCTAATGGACACTGAGGAGTGGGAGGCACAGGTAACAGGGAAAGCCCTAATGGACACTGAGGAGTGGGAGGCACAGGTAACAGGGAAAGCCCTAATGGACACTGAGATGTGGGAGGCCCAGGTAACAGGGAAAGCCCTAATGGACACTGAGGAGTGGGAGGCCCAGGTGACAGGGAAAGCCCTAATGGACACTGAGGAGTGGGAGGCCCAGGTGGCAGGGAAATCCCTAATGGACACTGAGGAGTGGGAGGCACAGGTGACAGGGAAAGCCCTAATGGACACTGAGGAGTGGGAGGCCCAGGTGACAGGGAAATCCCTAATGGACACTGAGGAGTGGGAGGCCCAGGTGACAGGGAAAGCCCTAATGGACACTGAGGAGTGGGAGGCCCAGGTGACAGGGAAAGCCCTAATGGACACTGAGGAGTGGGAGGCCCAGGTGACAGGGAAATCCCTAATGGACACTGAGGAGTGGGAGGCACAGGTGACAGGGAAATCCCTAATGGACACTGAGGAGTGGGAGGCCCAGGTAACAGGGAAATCCCTAATGGACACTGAGGAGTGGGAGGCCCAGGTGACAGGGAAAGCCCTAATGGACACTGAGGAGTGGGAGGCCCAGGTGACAGGGAAATCCCTAATGGACACTGAGATGTGGGAGGCCCAGGTAACAGGGAAAGCCCTAATGGACACTGAGGAGTGGGAGGCCCAGGTAACAGGGAAAGCCCTAATGGACACTGAGGAGTGGGAGGCCCAGGTAACAGGGAAAGCCCTAATGGACACTGAGGAGTGGGAGGCCCAGGTGGCAGGGAAATCCCTAATGGACACTGAGGAGTGGGAGGCACAGGTGACAGAGAAAGCCCTAATGGACACTGAGGAGTGGGAGGCCCAGATGACAGGGAAAGCCCTAATGGACACTGAGGAGTGGGAGGCCCAGGTAACAGGGAAAGCCCTAATGGACACTGAGGAGTGGGAGGCCCAGGTGACAGGGAAAGCCCTAATGGACACTGAGGAGTGGGAGGCACAGGTAACAGGGAAATCCCTAATGGACACTGAGGAGTGGGAGGCACAGGTAACAGGGAAATCCCTAATGGACACTGAGATGTGGGAGGCACAGGTAACAGGGAAATCCCTAATGGACACTGAGGAGTGGGAGGCCCAGGTGACAGGGAAAGCCCTAATGGACACTGAGGAGTGGGAGGCACAGGTAACAGGGAAAGCCCTAATGGACACTGAGGAGTGGGAGGCCCAGGTGACAGGGAAAGCCCTAATGGACACTGAGGAGTGGGAGGCCCAGGTAACAGGGAAATCCCTAATGGACACTGAGGAGTGGGAGGCACAGGTAACAGGGAAATCCCTAATGGACACTGAGGAGTGGGAGGCCCAGGTGACAGGGAAAGCCCTAATGGACACTGAGGAGTGGGAGGCACAGGTAACAGGGAAATTCCTAATGGACACTGAGGAGTGGGAGGCACAGGTGACAGGGAAAGCCCTAATGGACACTGAGGAGTGGGAGGCACAGGTGACAGGGAAAGCCCTAATGGACACTGAGGAGTGGGAGGCACAGGTGACAGGGAAAGCCCTAATGGACACTGAGGAGTGGGAGGCCCAGGTGACAGGGAAATCCCTAATGGACACTGAGGAGTGGGAGACCCAGGTAACAGGGAAAGCCCTAATGGACACTGAGGAGTGGGAGGCCCAGGTGACAGGGAAATCCCTAATGGACACTGAGGAGTGGGAGGCACAGGTGACAGGGAAATCCCTAATGGACACTGAGGAGTGGGAGGCCCAGGTAACAGGGAAAGCCCTAATGGACACTGAGGAGTGGGAGGCACAGGTAACAGGGAAAGCCCTAATGGACACTGAGGAGTGGGAGGCACAGGTGACAGGGAAAGCCCTAATGGATACTGAGGAGTGGGAGGCACAGGTGACAGGGAAAGCCCTAATGGACACTGAGGAGTGGGAGGCCCAGGTGACAGGGAAAGCCCTAATGGACACTGAGGAGTGGGAGGCCCAGGTGACAGGGAAATCCCTAATGGACACTGAGGAGTGGGAGGCCCAGGCGACAGGGAAATCCCTAATGGACACTGAGGAGTGGGAGGCCCAGGTGACAGGGAAAGCCCTAATGGACACTGAGGAGTGGGAGGCCCAGGTGACAGGGAAAGCCCTAATGGACACTGAGGAGTGGGAGGCCCAGGTGACAGGGAAATCCCTAATGGACACTGAGGAGTGGGAGGCCCAGGTGACAGGGAAATCCCTAATGGACACTGAGGAGTGGGAGGCACAGGTAACAGGGAAATCCCTAATGGACACTGAGGAACTGGTTCTGACAGACATAACACTGTAATTTTCACTCACACCTCTCTCGCACCACTTTCACCAGTCACAAGACAGATTATAAGGTGGGTGTATGTATTAGTCATATAAATGACCCACAACTATGGATCTCCAAAATCAGTTTTCACAGAAATGTGGCCCACAGGCTGTTAACCAACATTTTAATTATGAAGCATCACTTCAATTCAGCAATGAATACTTTGGCTTTGTTTGTCCATCTTTATATGAAATAATTTGATATATTTTAGAGAATAGTACCATATAATAGTTATTATAGGTTAATTATGCTACCTGGGATATGGCCAATGGAATATTACACAATATTACATACAAATATGACATATTTAAAATAGTATAAATAAAATGTTTCAGTTCAGATTACTTTTTCCATTGAGATCACATAACAATTTTCTGCTGCTAAAAACAACTTAGTAGGAAAGATTTAATTATACTTCATTGCATACAGCAGGATAATTTAGAAATAAGCCGGATAGATGACACTGCTTTTACATTATTAACAAAAATAATGTTGTTGAATATTTTATATTATTGACATACTAGTTAAAAAATAAAATCAGGTATCATAAATCATAAACATTGTCAACCACACAGACAAAGAAATGTAGCAAATGACCTTGTAGCACATGACTACAAGCAATAGTTTTCAATTCAATCTGTATGACATTATTAAAGTGTTATAACCAAGTTTTACACTGAAGGGATCCTTCTTTTTTTATGATTTCCCCTCAGCGTAGAGATGGAATAATAATTCCGTATTCAAAGAAGTTAGGCCTTAACCTTTGTGTTCTCTGTGTTTCTCCCATTACCACTTTGGATTGTAAGCTTTCAAGCAGGGACCCCATTTCTAGTGTTTCATTTTCCCAAGTACTTTTCAACCTGTATTGTCGAAACCCTTAAAGGGATAGTAATGTTTCACAAAAAAACAGCTCCAATTAATCTTCATAGTATTTGGACCGTGGAGAGTGTTATATCAATACTGTCAGACTTGTAGCTCAAGAGTAATTGAATGATAAAGTATCCCCCTCCCACACCTTTTACCTAGTGTAAGCCCCCTCCCCTCAGATGTGGAATCTGGTCTCTTGACCGGACAGGTCACAGCAAGGGACAATCTTCTTACTGTGAGCATAAAGAAAACCCTGCCCCCCTTGACAGGTTTTTCATGTTTTTCCTTATGATCACTGAAGATTGTCCCTCTCTGTGATCCATCAGGACAGTCTTGCTGCTCTGAGGTGAGCAGTGTTACATCAGTAAAAGGTGCGGGAGGGGGATACTTTATCATTCAATTACTCTTGTACTACAACTCTGACAGTATTGAAATAACACTCTCCATGGCCCAAATACTATGAAGATTAAATGAAGCAGCTTTTATTGTGAAACATTACTATCCCTTTAAATTGAAAACATTGGATAAACTTGTGGTTCTATATAAATAGACATATTAATTATTTAATTCATGTTTCATGGTGTGAAAATTATAGGTTCACCCATGTGGTTGTGACTGTCTTACACTTACTCAGTTAATTACCTTGAGTGTAGCCTTAATGTCCTATGTTGTGCTGCACATTCTCACAACTTGAAATGGATGAAAAGTCTGAGGTTTTTCTCACCAGAAATTTTGGGAAAAAACCTTTTTCCTTGAATTTTCCCACACATTGATAATCCAAAAAAATTCCACCTTTTCGCTAACCCCCTTAAACATTTTCTGCAAGAACTTTCCCATTTTCACCTATGTCCAATAAGGTGTGCCACTAGACAGACTCAGAGTATGGTTCTGTGAGTGGACGATGCTGAGTCTCCTGGGAAGTCAGTACGTTTGTATCTCTGGCTACCTGTGTTGTGGGATAAGGCCAGGGGGTCGGTATATATGGCTACTGCGGGAGAAGGCTGGTATGTTGGGCAGTGGGAGGCCCTCTGGCTACTTCCAGACTACAACTTCCATCATTCCTTGCCAGATGGTCTGCAGATTAAAGACATGGTGAAGGGTGGGGGCTACAGATCATCAGGCTAGGGCTCAGGTGAAAAGACATCATGCCCTAGATTTATAAGCGCAGGAATCTTGGCTGATTGTCACATTCTGAAAACGTTATACAGCACAAATTAAGCTTCCACAAAAATTACAAAGTAGCTTTTCAGATGTACTTTCATAATAATCTCCCTTTAAAGCTAACATTAAATTCTTACTAAATTTAAAAAACTGGGTGATTTACAGTACATTTTCTAAGAACATTAACTCTGCACTCCCCATGCTATCTTGCTAAACCATACAGCATACATCACAACTGACAATCAGCAAAGACAAAGATCATAAATAAACTGATGTCTGCAAAGCACAGGCAGGACACAGAATTTATATTCCTGGAACCTTAACCTCCAAAGGATTGATATGACTCCTGCTGCCGTGCCGAAAGAAATAAACAGTAGCATGTGATCGATCAAAGAGATGTGTTCCTTCCAACACAATTTTTCCACTGACAAACAGAGCAGCAAGTGATCGATCCAACACAGAAAGCCCTTGGCTTCCATATACATTTTTTTAATTGCTAAAATAAAGTAGTGAGAAATCAATCAAATATGAGACCCTGTATCTACGAAATAAAAGAAACCATTTTATGTATACATTTGTCAATACTGCTGTCTTTGATTGATAGAACTTCTGCTTCCATTTATAATACAATCTATTGATCTAATAAAGCAGCACTGCTGAAAAATACTTAAGAATAAAGAACTGTCTATCTGTAACAAATCACACATGCATAAACTCCAACTTTAACTTGAAATATCACTGGAACTGTTGTACGTTTTACACACCACAAAAAGAATTGACTAGTACCTTATAAGATTTATCTATGTGACAAATGTGTGTCAATCCATTAAGCAGATGTTTTTGCAGATCTGGTGAAAAAATGTAGTTATAAGTAACTCTGTCAAGCCAAAAAAATAAATAAATGTAATTTTGGGGACTGACAATGCTACCTGGAAACCAGAATTGAATGTAAAGAGATCCCTTCTTTGCATAGTTATTAGAGTTTAATTAATGTTCTGTTTGAAATGAAGTGGCAGTACAAAAGCGATGCCATACGAAGACAATTATGTTTGTTACCCAAACTCACATATTAGTCACCATGAGATACTTCTTAGACATACCTACCATCCAACCGATGGACACCATACTATAGCATGAAAGTAACTGAGGGAGAAATGCAAGAAACGTGTGCAATCACTATTTACATTATCCTCTATTATAATTCGCTAAGGATGTTTGTCAGAAGCCATCATGCACAGTAGAGACACCTGTGCACGCTGAGGTCATGCACAGTACTGACTGCCCACGCCGTGGCTGATACAGAGCGGGGTGCTCCGAAATCAGACAGGAGTCCTGAAGGTGCGCAGAGAGGACTACGGTTTGAATTCGGAGCTCCCCGCTCTGTATCAGTCGCGGCGTGGGCAGTCAGTACTGAGCATCACTGCGGCACCGCCAGTGTTGGTCCGTGTACACGGGCTTTAAAAGTAGTACTTAGATATTTAGTGCCAAAATGTTACTAAACTGCACATGTTTTGTATGAATTAGTGATCATTTGCATGTTTTTTTAGTGAATTCTTTTCAAAAAGTGGCCATGGCTAAAATGTCTGCCATTTTTGAGAGTATTATCAATTGCCCCTAATTCAGCAAACCAGTTAGTACTCATTTTTATAAGTTTGGCTAACTGTGCGGTTAACTTAGGAGTATTTGCTATTTCAGCACCAAGGTGTTAGTATGATTCATTCATCACAACAAGAGCAATCACAAACAGCACATATACATTTATGGCTTTTACATATCTGTTTTCTTGTAATCTGCACTATGTACTTGTCACAAAGTATCTATTGTCAAACGGGCATTATCCATAGTTATATTTGAATAGTAAATACTTAATTATGCTTGGCTGGATAATATTTTGTTACATAAGTAGAAAAGCTCATATCGTACAGTGCATATTGTCTCGTTATATTATCCTGGGGTCATCATACTTCTTAAGAAGATTATTTGGTAAAGAACTATGACTGTATCTAACAGTCTCCATTACTTAAATTAAGTTATTAAACTTGATAAATACATTCATCCCCTGGGGTTGTAAACATTTCATTCCAAAAATCCACATGTATTCCTTTATGAGGAGTGCCTGTTCCAGGTCACCTCTAAAGGTTTAGTTGAACTATGTCTAAAATGTTACACCTCAGACCTGATGGATCACGTAGATCTGGTAAATAGATAGTATTATCTCTCTCTCTCCCTTTCTCTCACATATCTCTGCATCTTATAGTATTTTCCTTATATTGCCTTTATTGTGCAGCATCTAAAGTACCCAGTATGTCAATGCTCCAGTTTTCATACCCATATATTAAAGTCCACAGGGTCTCTGCAACCAATAAGCGCACCCCTGCTTTCACTATTAATATAATCATTTATCCTGAGGGACTTTTGTATGTATTTTCTATATAGCCCATAGCTGATTCTGTTGGTTACATCCCTCATTTCACTGCTCCACATGTTAGATATGAGGACCTGATGAAGCATACTGGTACTGAGAAACGGATATTCTTAACTTCTATTAAAGGGATAGTAATACTTCATTTTATTTTGTAGGCATTAAAAAAACATGAAGCATGATATGTATTATCTCTCAAACCTTTATGGTTTGAGAGATATTCACAAGCAAAGTTTCCCCTCCGCCCCTTTTACCTAGTGTAAGCCATCTCTTCTCAGATGTGGAATGCAGTCCATAGACCAGACAGATAACAGCAGGGGACAATCTTCTTCCTATGAGAACAATGAAAGCCCTGCCCCCCTTGACAAGTTTTTCAGGTTTTTCCCTTATTTTAATTGAAGATTGTCCCTCTCTGCAGTCTACCTGGGCACCTCCCTTCTGATCTGGCTGAGCAGTGTTACATCAGTAAAAGGGACGGGAGGGGGATACTTTGTCATTGAATTACTCTTGTACTACAACTCTGACAGTAGTGAAATAACACTCTCCAAAGTCCAAATACTATGATGATTAATTAGAGCTGCTTTTATTATAAAACATTACTATCCCTTTAAAGTACCACTCTGTGGAAGATTCTTCTTCTTGAGCTGCACCTTTCGATCTGGGAATTACAGCTAAACATTAACTGGCAGCCAGGTAGACTATGAGTTAATTGCAATTTATTCCACAGTAGTATTATAGGACATTTGTCTTGTATATATTTATATATATATATATATATATATATATATATATATATATATATATATATAAATATAAATCACACACACACATACATATGGCTGTGTAACATGGACATTGAATGTCAAAGTCATACAAAAATGTAAGGTTACACAAACAAGTATGGATCATTGAATTCTGAACATAACAAAAACAGACCGAATGTGTGCATGGATTCATCAGCAAACAAATGTCTTGGACGTCACTGAAAGAGTAAGGCACCTGAAATGGAAATGGGCTAATCACATAGCAATAATATCTGATAGTAGATGGACCAAACAGACTTTGAATGGATTCCACTTCAAACTCCCAAGAAGAAGACCAAAAGACAAGATAGATGAAATTACCAAATTTGTTGGTAGACAGTGGCAACAAGAAGCACAAGACCAAAGTTGCTGGAAACTTGCTGAGGAGGCCTCATCCTGCAGTGGATCCACAATGGCCAAGATGATGACTATGATTTATATATATATATATATATATATATATATATATATATATATATATACATATACACACACATTAATCTAGAGCCTGCACCCATGCTTATATACAGGTTCATAGTACATACCAGAGCACTACTCTCTCAGATGAAAACTTCAATCAGAACAACCCTTAACACTACCTTCTGGCTGCCATAAGGAAGAATTTGGCACCAATTCCCCTGCTCTAGTTAGTACACAAACTTTCCCTTGGTGCAGAGGAATGTCACACCCTAAAAAAAACCCAAAAACTTCAACACCGTCAGCCATGTCAACATGTGCAGTACACAAAAGCAGCTTAATGTGCACAGACTTTAAATTCACCTTATAATATTAACTCTGTAACAAATCTACTGTAACCTAAATTGTCGTCATTGTTACTGACATCCCTTTCAGGAGATATACAAGATTAGTGTATGTTATGAAAAAGCATGAAGAAAATAAACTGGATGTACCTCTGAATGTATAATTAAAAGGCTCCTGGGTGATGGAATATTTTGGATGGTGCCAATTATTATAAACTGAGTAAGAGAGACAATGATAGCAAATGTATAAGCATGTAAAACCTTTCCATACAATGTATTCTCTTCAAATTGGTAATATCTTCTTTCAGAGTTCCCATTGACTCTAGTGTCTGTGAAAGAGATATTTTTAGTTTAATGAGTCCATACTTTACAAGCACAGATATTCCACAATATAGTTATAATACCAAATAGTATCATATTGAATATTTAAATTGTTCTCTTCGATCAGGTTTTTGTAATAACAAAGGTTTTATTATACAGAATATTTTACATTTTATATCATGCAAATAGATTCACTAAATATTCCAAAGTATCAGCTTTAATGCCTGAGCGTTAACCCTACTTTATCTAATTGTCAATAACACTATGAAAATATCTTTTATTAAAAATGTCACTTTACTGACGTTATTAGAATCGTAATGACGACTTCTCTCAAAATATGTGTTTCTCATCGCTTCTCCACTGAAATTGTTTGTTGCCGGCAGAAGGCACTTCAAGCAATTTACAACTGAATGTCAAGAAAGTTATTTCCTTTTTTAGATTTCTAGGAAGAAGTGTTGGGTAGGTTACTACCTTGGGAATGCAATTACTATATAATGTCACTGAAATGGCATCTTAAAGCAGTATAATGGTTTTCTTCTAGAAAAAATCTAAAGCAGAACGTTTTTTTGTAAAATGCTTCTTGAGGAAAAGGGGATGTTTATTCTGAGAGAAGAAAAGCACCATCTACGTACCACAACTTGTCATGACTTAGTTGCTTCTTGAATACTGAATAACTTAAACATACACAGTATCAGTAAATCACTGGAGTACACCTCCACCACCTAATTAAACTGTATATATTTTTCTGTAAACCCTCAATATTTTGTTATATAATACCTGTACTTAAATAAACTGATAGTCATAAGTGCATTACATTAAAAAACAATGTTTAAATGAAAGTGGTCATCCAAAGCAAGGAGAATTCAGTAGATTACCCCTGATTGAAACCTTGTTTTAATGGTGTCAGAACACTGGCCTAAGTATAAAAGCATACCTCCCAACATTTCAAATTGCCAAAGAGGGACACTTGTGTTTTAGGGGGTGTTTCTGGGGGTGTGGCTGGTGGGCGGAGCATTACCGGGGATTTTTAGGCTATTTCATGACCTATTCATACCTCTTTGTGTAACCTAAAAAATTACTTATAACAAGACCGAAGTATTTTATTTATACATACTAATTTATAAACACATATACTGACATTTAAACAAACAATAATGCAAGTTATATTGCTGTAGAACAATGTGATACACTTATCTACACACCACTCAGTCTGATCTCCTAAAAACAGGGACATCAGGGTGGGAAAGAGGGACAGAGGGATTTGGGTCTAAAAGAGGGACACTTGGGAGGTATGTAAAAGTGTCCTTCTTAGATGTTCTCTGAGTTAACTAGCCTGGTACCAAATTAAACTTCAGTCTCCAATTATTAACAGGTGAGGGTATAAGTTTGATATTTGATATATGCTCAGATAAGTAAATAAGACAGTCTGTAATTAGTTTAAGAAATGGTCAATCTTTAAGACATTTTACAAGAATTTTGCAAATCTCTATAACTGTTGTGGCCAAGACCATTGGTCGATTTGAAGAAACAGGCCTTCACAAGACCTGAGCAAGGTCTGGACGGCCAAGGGTGACCTCAGATTCAGAGTTCATTTGAGTCAAAAGTCTGCTAAACCAGCCATTACATGCCCCTTAAATACAAGCTCAGCTAAATGCTACTAGAAATAAAAATCTTTCATCATCACTAGTGTTGAGCGAGCATGCTCGGCCGATGCTCGGATCGGCTCGAGCATCGCTCTGCTCGGCACATGGCGGTACTCGTACGAGTACCGCATGTGCTCGCCCGCCATGTTCGGGTCTCCTCCCCGCACGTTTTGCGGCTGCTGCGCAGCCAATAAACGTGCAGGGAGGCTCTGACATCGGTGTAATGCCAGCAGCCATGTTGGCTGCTGGCATTACACTGATTGGCTGGCCAGAACCCGTGGTCAGGTGCTGTATAGCACCTGACCATCGAGTTCGGCTCAGTCTGAGCCAGGGAGAGCTGAGGATAGGAAGGGAAAGGCAGTGTAGGGAGGAAAAAAACAAAAATTGTGAAAAAAAAAGAACCAAAAGTCCTTTTTAGGACTACTGTGTGTGGGGGCAGCAGGTTATTTGGTGTGGGGGGAAAAAAACAAAAAAAAAAAAAAAAAAATATATATATTCTGTTTAGTGTGCAAAGTTGCAGATTAGAGCACATTCTGTTTAGTGTGCACAGTTGCAGATTAGAGCACATTCTGTTTAGTGTGCAAAGTTGCAGATTAGAGCACATTCTGTTTAGTGTGCAAAGTTGCAGATTAGAGCACATTCTGTTTAGTGTGCAAAGTTGCAGATTAGAGCACATTCTGTTAAGTCTTCAAACTAAAATATCAAAGTCACGTATTCCATTCAGTGTGCGTCGCCGCAGTTTAGCAGCACATTCTGAGTACTGTGCAGAGTTGCAGAATAGGAAGAAATACTGTTAAGTCTTCAAACTAAAATATCAAAGTCACATATTCCATTCAGTGTGCTTCGCCGCAGTTTAGCAGCACATTCTGTGTACTGTGCAGAGTTGCAGAATAGGAAGAAATACTGTTAAGTCTTCAAACTCAAATATCAAAGTCACATATTCCATTCAGTGTGCTTCGCCGCAGTTTAGCAGCACATTCTGTGTACTGTGCAGAGTTGCAGAATAGGAAGAAATACTGTTAAGTCTTCAAACTAAAATATCAAAGTCACATATTCCATTCAGTGTGCTTCGCCGCAGTGTAGCAGCACATTCTGTGTACTGTGCAGAGTTGCAGAATAGGAAGAAATACTGTTAAGTCTTCAAACTAAAATATCAAAGTCACATATTCCATTCAGTGTGCTTCGCCGCAGTGTAGCAGCACATTCTGTGTACTGTGCAGAGTTGCAGAATAGGAAGAAATACTGTTAAGTCTTCAAACTAAAATATCAAAGTCACATATTCCATTCAGTGTGCTTCGCCGCAGTTTAGCAGCACATTCTGTGTACTGTGCAGAGTTGCAGAATAGGAAGAAATACTGTTAAGTCTTCAAACTAAAATATCAAAGTCACATATTCCATTCAGTGTGCTTCGCCGCAGTGTAGCAGCACATTCTGTGTACTGTGCAGAGTTGCAGAATAGGAAGAAATACTGTTAAGTCTTCAAACTAAAATATCAAAGTCACATATTCCATTCAGTGTGCTTCGCCGCAGTGTAGCAGCACATTCTGTGTACTGTGCAGAGTTGCAGAATAGGAAGAAATACTGTTAAGTCTTCAAACTAAAATATCAAAGTCACATATTCCATTCAGTGTGCTTCGCCGCAGTTTAGCAGCACATTCTGTGTACTGTGCAGAGTTGCAGAATAGGAAGAAATACTGTTAAGTCTTCAAACTAAAATATCAAAGTCACATATTCCATTCAGTGTGCTTCGCCGCAGTGTAGCAGCACATTCTGTGTACTGTGCAGAGTTGCAGAATAGGAAGAAATACTGTTAAGTCTTCAAACTAAAATATCAAAGTCACATATTCCATTCAGTGTCTTTCACCGCCGTTTAACAGCCTATTCTGTGTACTCTGCAGAGTTGCAGAATTATAAGAAATACTGTTAAGTTTTCAAACTCAAATATTAAAGTCACATATTCCATTCAGTGTCTTTCACCGCCGTTTAACAGCCTATTCTGTGTACTCTGTACAGTTGCAGAATTATAAGAAATACTGTTAAGTTTTCAAACTCAAATATTAAAGTCACATATTCCATTCAGTGTCTTTCACCGCCGTTTAACAGCCTATTCTGTGTACTCTGTACAGTTCCAGAATTATAAGAAATACTGTTAAGTTTTCAAACTCAAATATTAAAGTCACATATTCCATTCAGTGTCTTTCACCGCCGTTTAACA
Source organism: Rhinophrynus dorsalis (assembly GCA_037306005.1). Classification (NCBI taxonomy): domain Eukaryota; kingdom Metazoa; phylum Chordata; class Amphibia; order Anura; family Rhinophrynidae; genus Rhinophrynus; species Rhinophrynus dorsalis. The sequence goes on from CM074728.1 coordinate 128,686,068, forward strand.
GCCTATTCTGTGTACTCTGTACAGTTCCAGAATTATAAGAAATACTGTTAATTTTTCAAACTCAAATATTAAAGTCACATATTCCATTCAGTGTCTTTCACCGCCGTTTAACAGCCTATTCTGTGTACTCTGTACAGTTGCAGAATTATAAGAAATACTGTTAAGTTTTCAAACTCAAATATTAAAGTCACATATTCCATTCAGTGTCTTTCACCGCCGTTTAACAGCCTATTCTGTGTACTCTGTACAGTTGCAGAATTATAAGAAATACTGTTAAGTTTTCAAACTCAAATATTAAAGTCACATATTCCATTCAGTGTGTTTCAACGCCGTTTAACAGCCTATTCTGTGTACTCTGCAGAGTTGCAGAATAGTAAGAAATACTGTTAAGTTTTCAAACTCAAATATTAAAGTCACATATTCCATTCAGTGTGTGTCACCGCAGTTTAGCAGCCTATTCTGTGTACTCTGCAGAGTTGCAGAATAGTAAGAAATACTGTTAATTTTTCAAACTCAAATATTAAAGTCACATATTCCATTCAGTGTCTTTCACCGCCGTTTAACAGCCTATTCTGTGTACTCTGTACAGTTCCAGAATTATAAGAAATACTGTTAAGTTTTCAAACTCAAATATTAAAGTCACATATTCCATTCAGTGTGTTTCAACGCCGTTTAACAGCCTATTCTGTGTACTCTGTACAGTTCCAGAATTATAAGAAATACTGTTAAGTTTTCAAACTCAAATATTAAAGTCACATATTCCATTCAGTGTGTTTCAACGCCGTTTAACAGCCTATTCTGTGTACTCTGCAGAGTTGCAGAATAGTAAGAAATACTGTTAAGTTTTCAAACTCAAATATTAAAGTCACATATTCCATTCAGTGTGTGTCACCGCAGTTTAGCAGCCTATTCTGTGTACTCTGCAGAGTTGCAGAATAGTAAGAAATACTGTTAATTTTTCAAACTCAAATATTAAAGTCACTTATTCCATTCAGTGTGTGTCACCGCAGTTTAGCAGCCTATTCTGTGTACTCTGCAGAGTTGCAGAATAGTAAGAAATACTGTTAAGTTTTCAAACTCAAATATTAAAGTCACATATTCCATTCAGTGTCTTTCACCGCCGTTTAACAGCCTATTCTGTGTACTCTGTACAGTTCCAGAATTATAAGAAATACTGTTAATTTTTCAAACTCAAATATTAAAGTCACATATTCCATTCAGTGTCTTTCACCGCCGTTTAACAGCCTATTCTGTGTACTCTGTACAGTTGCAGAATTATAAGAAATACTGTTAAGTTTTCAAACTCAAATATTAAAGTCACATATTCCATTCAGTGTCTTTCACCGCCGTTTAACAGCCTATTCTGTGTACTCTGTACAGTTGCAGAATTATAAGAAATACTGTTAAGTTTTCAAACTCAAATATTAAAGTCACATATTCCATTCAGTGTGTTTCAACGCCGTTTAACAGCCTATTCTGTGTACTCTGCAGAGTTGCAGAATAGTAAGAAATACTGTTAAGTTTTCAAACTCAAATATTAAAGTCACATATTCCATTCAGTGTGTGTCACCGCAGTTTAGCAGCCTATTCTGTGTACTCTGCAGAGTTGCAGAATAGTAAGAAATACTGTTAATTTTTCAAACTCAAATATTAAAGTCACATATTCCATTCAGTGTCTTTCACCGCCGTTTAACAGCCTATTCTGTGTACTCTGTACAGTTCCAGAATTATAAGAAATACTGTTAAGTTTTCAAACTCAAATATTAAAGTCACATATTCCATTCAGTGTGTTTCAACGCCGTTTAACAGCCTATTCTGTGTACTCTGTACAGTTCCAGAATTATAAGAAATACTGTTAAGTTTTCAAACTCAAATATTAAAGTCACATATTCCATTCAGTGTGTTTCAACGCCGTTTAACAGCCTATTCTGTGTACTCTGCAGAGTTGCAGAATAGTAAGAAATACTGTTAAGTTTTCAAACTCAAATATTAAAGTCACATATTCCATTCAGTGTGTGTCACCGCAGTTTAGCAGCCTATTCTGTGTACTCTGCAGAGTTGCAGAATAGTAAGAAATACTGTTAATTTTTCAAACTCAAATATTAAAGTCACTTATTCCATTCAGTGTGTGTCACCGCAGTTTAGCAGCCTATTCTGTGTACTCTGCAGAGTTGCAGAATAGTAAGAAATACTGTTAAGTTTTCAAACTCATATATATTAAAGTCATATATATCGTGTAAGATGAAGAAGGCGGGTAAAAAGGGACGGGGAAGTGGACGTGATCCTGAAAGTTCAGGGCGCGGGTCAGGACGCGGAGAAACTGTGCCTGGTGCCAGAGCACAAGAAAGAAAGACATCCACCATACCTAGCTTCATGTCTGATTTCACAGGGCGTCGCAGGACATCACTCTCGAGGTCCGACCAGTGCGAACAGGTGGTCGGTTGGATGACAGCTGATACTGCTTCCAGTCGGTTAAGCACCACCCTGTCTTCCACCAAGTCCACTCTCAGTAGCCAAGAGTCTGGTCAACATAATCCTCACTCTGATCATCCTTCCTCCCACCATACACGGTCTGGTCAAAGAAGTGATCCCACACTGGGATATAGTGATGAGCTCGTCTCATCACCAATCCTTCATTTGACCCTCTCTCCAAGCACGCTTGCAGAGGAACATGACATCTTGTGCCCTGATTCACAACCTCTAGAGGCTACCCAATCACAAGAAGATGACAGATGTGAACGGCATTTAAGGTCAAAGGAAGTAGTGGATGATGATGATGATGATGATGAGACACAGTTGCCATTAAATCAACCACTATTTCCGTCTCAAGACCTTGTTGAGGAGAATGTTATACAGTTGTCAATGACTGAGTATGTGGTGGGATCAAGACTTGAGGAGGATGATCAGAGTGAGGAAGTGGAGGAGGACTTGGTGGACGATGAGGTGACTGACCCCACCTGGGAAGGTGTAGAGCCGAGCGATGACAGCAGTCCTGAGGGTGAGCCATCTGCAGCACCGCAACAGGCTGGAAGAGGCAGTGGTGTGGCTACAGAAAGAAGGCGGACCGCACCAAACCGGCCCGCAAATGTTCCACGGAGCACCCCCTTGCGTAAATCTACCTTGCCAAGGGGTAGGTGTTCCGCGGTATGGCGTTTTTTTAAGGAAAGTGCGGACGACAAAAGAATTGTAGTTTGCAACCTGTGCCACACCAGAATGAGCCGAGGCATGAACACTAGAAACCTCACCACCACCAGCATGATCCGACACATGGCATCCAAGCACCGTAGTAAGTGGGAGGAACGCCTGGATCGCCCATCTGTGTCTGCAGGCCACACCACTGCCTCCTCTTCCCCTGTTTTCGGTGCCGGCCAATCGCCTGTCGAAGGCGCAGGCCCGCATACCTCCCGCCCTGCACCTGTACCATCTGAAGCACCATCAGCGACCACATCCACTTCCCTGTCCCAGCACAGCGTCCAAATGTCGTTACCCCAGGCATTTGAGCGCAAGAGAAAGTACCCAGCCACCCACCCACAGGCCATAGCACTAACCTCACACCTTTCAAAATTACTGGCCATCGAAATGCTGCCATTTAGGCTTGTGGACACTGAGTCCTTCCGCAGCCTGATGGCAGCAGCTGTCCCTCGGTACGCGGTCCCCAGCCGCCACTACTTTTCCCGGTGTGCCATCCCCGCATTACACCACCATGTGTCCCGTAACATCACCCGTGCCCTGACCAACGCAGTTACTGGGAAGGTCCACTTAACGACTGACACATGGACAAGTGCTTGTGGCCAGGGACGCTACATTTCCCTGACGGCACACTGGGTGAATGTCGTGGAGGCTGGGAGCGACTCGGACCCTGGGATGGCACGGGTGCTACCCACGCCGAGGATTGCGGGCCCTACCTCCATCAGGGTTTCCACCAGCACCTACGTTATTGGCTCCTCCTCCTCCGTTTCCACCTCCGAATTCTCTACACACACCGCCACTCCCCCATCAGCCAGTAGCTGGAAGCAGTGTAGCACTGCAGTGGGGAAGCGTCAACAGGCCGTGCTGAAGCTGATCTGCCTTGGGGACAAACAGCACACGGCCTCAGAGCTGTTGCAGGGGATTAGTCACCAGACCGAGCAGTGGCTCTCGCCACTCAACCTGCAACCAGGCATGGTTGTGTGTGATAATGGGCGTAACTTGGTGGCGGCTTTGGAGCTCGGCAAGCTCACACACGTACCATGCCTAGCGCATGTATTTAATTTAGTGGTGCAGCGATTTCTAAAAACCTACCCCAATGTGCATGATCTCTTGACCAAGGTGCGCCGCGTGTGTGCACATTTCCGTAAGTCATCTACAGCTTCGGCCGGCCTGTTGAAGCTGCAGCAGCGCTTACAATTGCCAGCTCACCGGCTGCTGTGTGACGTGAGCACGCGCTGGAACTCCACCTTCCACATGTTGGCCCGGCTTTGTGAGCAGCAGAGGGCAGTAGTGGAGTACCAGCTGTTACACGGTCGTCGCCTCTCCGTTCAACTTCCTGTAATCAGAAGTGAGGAGTGGGAATGGATGTCAGACCTCTGGGAGGTTTTACGCAATTTTGAGGAATCGACACAGATGGTGAGCGGCGATAACGCTATTATCAGTGTAACCATCCCACTTCTGTGTCTACTGAAACGCTCGCTGCTCACAATTAAAACCGACGCTTTGCATGTGGAAGAGGTGGAAATGGGGGAGGAAGAGCTTACACAAGGTGATAGCCAGAGCACCCTCACTTCGTCTTCTCAGCGACAATTGGAGGAGGCGGAGGAGGAGGAGGAGGAGGAGGAGGAAGACACGGTTGCCTCCGCTACAGAGGGTAGCCATGGAACTTTAGTTCCATCTCTTCAGCGTGGGTGGGCAGAAGAGGAGGAAGAGGATGAGGATATTGAGAGTCATCCTCCTGGTGAGGACAGCGAAATCTTGACTGTTGGTACTCTGGCACACATGGCTGACTTTATGTTAGGCTGCCTTTCCCGTGACCCACGCGTTATATGCATTTTAAACAACACGGATTACTGGGTGTTCACCCTTCTGGACCCCCGCTACAAAGAGAATTTCTCATCTCTCATTCCTCCGGTGGAGAGGACAAGCAAAATGGTGCAATACCATGTCGAAAAATTGCTCCAAAATTTTCCATCTGACAACGCTGGCGGCAGAGTACGTGCTACCTTGGCCAACAGAGAAGGGGAGAAAAGGGGAGCACACAGCAGTTCCGAGAAAGGCAGGGCAACACTCTCCAAGGCGTGGGACACCTTCATGACACCCCGCCAGCACCCTCACCCTGATGCGCAGCCTAGTGTCACAAGGAGGGAAAAGTTTTGGAAGATGGTGAAGGAGTACGTAGCAGACCGTGTCAGCGTCCTCAATGATCCCTCTGTGCCTTACAACTACTGGGTGTCCAAGCTGGACACGTGGTATGAACTGGCACTCTACGCCTTGGAGGTGCTGGCCTGCCCTGCCGCCAGCGTTCTGTCTGAGCGGGTATTTAGTGCTGCTGGTGGCATCATAACAGATAAGCGTATCCGCCTTTCCACCGACAATGCTGATAGGTTGACACTTATAAAAATGAACAAGGCCTGGATTTCCCCTGACTTCTCCACTCCACTGGAGGAAAGCCCCGGGGGAACATAAACTCACTTTATATATGTTATTTACAATGATGGGAATACTCTGTATTCCCATTCACCCCTTCCACCCAAAAAACGGGTATATGGTTGACTCTTAATCTTCTCATCCTCCTCCTCCTCTTCCATATGCCCTGTGCTATAATTTTTATATAGGGCCAGCTCACCAGCGGGCCCTGTGATATAATTTTTATATAGGGCCAGCTCACCAGCGGGCCCTGTTTGACAATTTTTATATAGGTCAGCTCACCAGCGGGCCTTCTCATATAATGTTTTATTGGGTCAGCTCTCTAGCGGGCCCTCTCATATAATGTTTGATAGCGTCAGCTCACTAGCGGGCCTTCGCATATAATGTTTAGGATGGTCAGCTCTGCAGCAGACCCTCACCCATAATGTTTTAGATGGTCAGCTCAGCGCACGTTTCCCTCTTAATCATGGCCTCAGTTCTGAAAATCAAGGAAATTTTTGGGAGAATTTGCCTCTGCGCACGTTTCCCTCTTAATCATGGCCTCAGTTCTGAAAATCAAGGAAATTTTTGGGAGAATTTGCCTCTGCGCACGTTTCCCTCTTAATCATGGCCTCAGTTCTGAAAATCAAGGAAATTTTTGGGAGAATTTGCCTCTGCGCACGTTTCCCTCTTAATCATGGCCTCAGTTCTGAAAATCAAGGAAATTTTTGGGAGAATTTGCCTCTGCGCACGTTTCCCTCTTAATCATGGCCTCAGTTCTGAAAATCAAGGAAATTTTTGGGAGAATTTGCCTCTGCGCACGTTTCCCTCTTAATCATGGCCTCAGTTCTGAAAATCAAGGAAATTTTTGGGATAATTTGCCTCTGCGCACGTTTCCCTCTTAATCATGGCCTCACTTCAGAAAATCGATGAAATTTTTGGGAGAATTTGCAGATGATATACAAGTAAATATACAGCAAATACTGTTTGGTAACAATTTTTCGCCTAAAGTCGTTTTTATTTTCCTTTTTGTGTGTTTTACGGTCAGTCTGTAAAAATGGCGTACTACGGGCGAAAGATCGTTCCCAGCAGCGATGTTGGAGTCCAAGGTGCATCCAGACATCCTCCCTATGCTGTCCCTGAACCATTTCTGTAGTGTTTCCATCTTTTTCTGCCCTTTTCCTATGGACCAGGCACCCTCCCCTCATCAGAGCAGGGGGTGCCTGGTGTAATGCTCGAGTCCTCCCATTGACTTCAATGGGGCTCGGGTGCTCGGCCGAGCACTCGAGCCTCAGGGGGTGCTCGGTCAGAGCACCCGAACATCCGAGCATTGGGGTGCTCGCTCATCACTAATCATCACCTGTTGAGAGGACATTGTGTGAAGTTGTCTTAAAGAGACAGTAATGTCCCATAAAAAAATCTTCTTGTTTTGTATAAGGTAAAAAAAATAAATTATGTGGTACAAAATCCTATCTCTCAAACCTTTATGGTTTGAGAGATATTCACATCTAAAATATCCCTTTTCCTAATGTCGGCCGACTCGAAGAGGCTCTTCAGCAGAGCCGAAATCGTGTTATTGAAAACCAGGCACACTTTGTAGACCTTTCCAATGAAGCAGTTTTTTTTAACCCCTTAGTGACCGGCCGAATGCACACGCGGCCGTCACTTAACACCTGGCTAAGAATTTTTTTTTTAATTATTCCGGAGTCCCCGAACAGCGTGTAGCCGCGCGGGGACCCGGACTTCTGGGACGTACATGTACATCCTCTGCCACTAAGTGACAGTTTTTGCGGGATGTAATGTACGTCCATTGTCGGGAAGGGTTTAACTAACGTGATTTCGGCTCTGCTGAAGAGCCACTGGATGGTCCCCGGACCGGGATCTCCTGCTGTCAGCACAGCACTAACTTCAGGAGAAGGGGAGGGATGGGGGAACTTTACATGCAAATATCTCTCAAACCGTAAAGGTTTATTTCTTTTAAACTGTACAAAACAAGAAGAATTTTTTATGGGACATTAGTATCCCTTTAACTGGAAGAGTTGCCCTAAAGAAACCATTGTTAAGAGTGCAGAATAAGAGGAAGAAGCTTCCCTGGGCTAAAGAACACAGAAACTGGATGTTTGAGGATGTTTGAGTCATTCTTGTGGACCAATGACTCAAATTATTAAATATCTGTGTTCAGCCACTAAATATTAGTAAAACTCGGAGAGCATGAACACATGAGTTCTGTATGTGTGGTCTCCAACTTCCCACTGCCAAGCACAGAGGAGGCAATGTCATGGTCTAGGGTTGCTTTGCTGGTGAGAGAGTTGGTGACCATTACCAAGTCAATGACTAGCTCGGTTAGCATGGCTATCATAGCATACTTTAGTGGCATCCCATACTATCAGGATTATGACTAAATGGGCAGGCCTTCATTTTTCAGCAAGATAATGATCTGAAAACATTCTAACTTGTTAAAGAACTATTTGGCAATGAGGAAAGTGAAGAACAGCTCAGCCTCATGATCTGGCCGGCCTAGTCTCCAGATCTCAAGCCCATTTCACTTCTATGGGATTGAATGGACAGAAGAGTCAACGCAAAAGTACCAAAGTGCCTACACGTCTGAGAATTGATGCAGAAGAGCGGAGAAGATATGTCGACTGATTTCCTACTTAAACTGCTTAACCAAATATCTCATGTTTGTGACTATTTTGAGGAATCCAAGATTTAGATACAGTTTTCAATGTTCACTCCTAATTTTTGTTTTGTACAGTGTAAAATGCTTTTCTATTCAAATATTAATACAAAGTTCCACAACGTGAAACATTTTTAATTATGAACTAAACCTCGTTTCAAGTGGGTGAACTGAAACTTTTTACTGGCTCTATGTAGATTATGGATTGAAGGTCAAAGGCCATCTTGTATGCCTCTAGTTTATATATCTTTTTATTTATTTTATTTTTTTATTTTTAATATGGGGTTCGAGCCTAAAGAAAAAGTCAATAAGTATTTATTTCCAGCACCACCATAGTACGCCATTTCCATTATGTACTTCTGAAACATCTGTTGTATACAATTACTTCCCTTCCCACTTGTACCTTCACAGCAAGCTCATATCTAACTCCTAAATGCATCTCTTAAATTAATCAGTATTCGGCCTTTTTCTTGACCGGTCCCCCATTTTGTCCGTATCCCTCTGCATAGATGAACAGCCTGTTCTGATTGTGTCATTTTACCTAATGTTACATAATTATGTGTCATCAGTCGCAGACACACTCAATGTAAACTTCAGTATAAGTACACTAGAGATATTGTGCAACATAGATATTATATAACTCTGTCCTCTACCAGACACATTTGATACATCCACCTGCCGCTATATTACTTGTTGGATTATACAGATTTCAAGCAGATAACTAAAAGATTAGAGAATATACAGATAGGATCACAATTATTATTCTTCATGCTGATCAGGAGAACTTTATAGCTTATAGTACATTGATATTTGTCAAAATGTGATTGTATTTTTTAGCAATAAAATATTTTGAGACAGCACAACATAGCGATCTCTTTATATACTTAATTAGTAAAAAAATAGTTGAATAAAAATTGGTTCGTGATATCTGGCATTCTCTTATCTTCACTAACATACCATTATCAAATCTCAAAAGACCACCATTAATGTCTGTCATGTTTTTAGGATTTATTTACACTTATGGCACCTGTTTGCATTGGTCTTGTACTTTTCTTTGGCAATTAGCATTTCATAACTATATTAGTTACCCTGATTACTTTTTTGCACATTTTGTTATATTCTGTCTGAACCATCTATTGCATTCAAAGGTTAACCTGGAAGCACAAGTCGAGGATTCAGGTTTAGTCAAAATCAAGCAAAAAGCCAGGAATCAATTCATAGATTTTGTGCATTTTTTAATACCAAAATTTAAAGTACTATCCTCCCTTTGAAGTTCTCTAGTCTTATGAAAAATATATATTTCTCCCGAATTACTACAAAAATAACATGGTTTAGTTCACACAAAAGTATGTTATTAGGTTGACTGAAGTATATTTACTGGACACTTTGCAATATAATTGCACCCCCATCAGAAATAATGATTTAATTGACTCAAACATGTTTCCCGCAGGCCATACATTCAAACTTCACAGCAGATAATTTCTATCTAAATTTCTAAGTAACATTTTCTCAGTATGTGCCACAATGTTGTCAAACAGTTCAATTAGGAATGTTTTCTCTTAGAAGAGGCTTTTCATAAGATAGCTTGTCAGTTAGCCATTCTGCAAATATAAAGCTTACAAATATTATAAACCTGCCCAGACTCTTTATGAATTTCATCTATAACCCTTCCAGCTAAAAGTACTTGTTGGAATAATGCATCTTTCATTCCTTGCTAGGTTCTTGTCTATAAGAGTTACTCTATTCACCTTATGACATCTGAATTCCTTTTTTTAAGGTACTCTCATTATTTCTGAGGAGAAGTATTATTAATTATATTTGTAGCTAGAAGTAGTGATTTGAAAACGACATTGTTTTCTTGATTCATTCCACAATCCTATTCTCTCGTAAGGCAAAAAGGCTATAATATGTCACAAATGGAAATTAGGAAGGGTCTTAAAGAAGCAGATTTGCCATTGAACGGCAATTTAAGTTCATACTTTGTATGAAACTGCAGATTTCTAATGTGGAAACCAAATAATGCTCTTTCCCTATCAATTACTATGAAAAGCCATCATCTGTGACTCCAACTCTCCAAGAGTGCAAAATAAAAATAATTTGCCTTTTGGACACCAGGTGGCACTAACAGTTTGATAAAAAGCAAAAGTAAACATATAAACATAGATTTTGACACCATAAATGAACCAATCTTGCCCATTCAGTCTCCATATTTCCCTATCTATTAAAAGTATACATTTGAAGAATTATAATGTTTGAAATGGAGTTTAAGTCAGTAAGCACTTTAACATTTTTTTATGCATATGTAATATTTCTTTGCTTAATCATGTGACTTGGAAATATAAAGATAATAGTAAATTAGAAAGGGAACAATACTGGTTCCTGTAATGTAAGTCCACTGTTTATTATTTAGTGTACAAGTCCGATTATAGTCATCTACAACTGGTTGGGCCTGTTAGTCATAGGGATTAAGTGCTTCAGTTATAGATGGTTTCTAAAACATTGAATAAGTTGCAGAATCCCCAGGTCTGTAGTAATACAGCAAATTAGGTTGAAAAAAGTCCATCAAGTTCAACCTTTGCCTTATAACCTAGAGACATGAGAATATAAAGCTTTCCTGCTGCCAAATAAGTTAGTATTTATCAGGCTTTCCTGTTTTGCCTACTAATACACAGTATAACCCTGTATGTTCCCTATTGATAGAAATGCATCTAATCATCTCTTAAATCTATCCATTGTATCTGCCATTGCCACATCCTTGGGCAATGAATTCCATCATTTAAAGGGATACTAATACTTCATTTTATCTTTATTTTATTTTGTAGGCATTAAAAAACATGAAGAACGATATGTCTTATCTCTCAGACCTTTATGGTTTGAGAGATATTCACAAGCAAAGTTCCCCTCCCGCCCCTTTTAACTAGTGTAAGCCATCTCTTCTCAGATGTTGAATCCAGTCCATAGACCAGACAGATAACAGCAGGGGACAATCTTCTTCCTATGAGAACAATGAAAGTCCTGCCTCCCTTGACAAGCTTTTCAGGTTTTTCCCTTATCTTAATTGAAGATTGTCCCTCTCTGCAGTCTACCTGGGCACCTCCCTTCTGATCTGGCTGAGCAGTGTTACATCAGTAAAAGGGCTGGGAGGGGGATACTTTATCATTCAATTACTCTTGAACTACAACTCTGACAGAATTGAAATAAGACTCTCCAAATTCCAAATACTATGATGGTTAATTAGAGATGCTTTTATTATGAAACATTACTATCCCTTTAACTGACCTTACTGTAAAAAAAACCTTCATCTGTTGAAATTGAAACCTATTCTCCTATAATCTCAAGGGGTGTCCCCTGGTCACCTGATCAGGCCTTGGAATGAATAGCTCACTTCAGAGATTGTATTGACCTCTCATATACTTGTACAATGTGATAAGGTCTCCTCTTAGTCGTCTTTTCTCTAGAGTAAATAAACCAAGTTTGTCTAGTCGTTCCTCTTAAGTCAAGTCCCCCATTCACTTACTTAATTTTGTTGCTCCTCTCTGTACCCTCTCTAGTTCTAGTATATCCTTTTTCAGAACTGCTGCCCAAAACTGCACTGCATACTCAAGGTGAGGTCTTACCAATGATTTGTACAATGGGAAAATGATGTTACCGACTCTTGGTTTAATACCTCTTTTTATGCAAAATGGCACAAAATGAAAGGTGGCTCAAGCCTGGCACAGAACAGCTGTACCATAGCAGACAAATCACATTTAAGCCCTTGTTAGTAAGAAATTCCTTCCTGGACTTTCAGGTAACTTTATAATCCTTCTGGGATTTTTATTTGTTCCTCATGGTGCCCATAATGTCTCACTGAAAAGAAAGTTGATGAAATGTAACCATTTAAAGACCAGAGGGTTGGGCAATGCATTGATAATTAACCCTTTGAGCCCTAGAGAGGTATCCAATGCAAGGAAGATCCGGAAAAATAAACATATTAGTCAGTGTAATGTGTGAAAATGTAATAAATGTAAAAAATTAAAAAGCATTAAATATATGTTTCTTTTATTTCAGGTTTTTCAACTTGATCTACCATGGAAAAACTGTTCTGTTATCTGCTGTTCATTGGCATGGCAGTAAGAGCGGAGATCTGTCCAAAGCGCTGCACCTGTCAGAATTTATCTCCAAATCTTGCAACCCTTTGTGACAAGAAAGGGCTGCTATTTGTCCCTCCGAACATCAATCGAAGGACAGTAGAACTGCGACTGGCTGATAATTTTGTTACGAATATTAAGAGGAAAGATTTTGCTAACATGACAAGTTTAGTGGACCTAACACTATCAAGGAATACAATAAGTTACATTACACCTCATGCGTTTGCCGACTTGCGCAATTTGAGAGCGCTGCATTTAAACAACAATCGATTGACTCGAGTGACAAATGATATCTTTAGTGGTCTTTCAAATCTGCACCATTTGATACTCAACAACAACCAACTCACTTTAATTTCATCTACAGCCTTTGATGACGTTTTAGCTCTTGAGGAACTTGACCTGTCATACAATAATCTTGAAACTATACCTTGGGATGCAGTGGAAAAGATGGTTAGTTTGCACACATTAAGTCTGGATCACAACATGATAGAGCACATTCCAAAAGGGACTTTCTCACACCTTCACAAGCTCAACAGATTAGATGTGACATCAAATAAACTACAAAAGCTGCCACCAGACCCACTCTTTCAGAGAGCACAAGTGTTAGCAACCTCAGGAATAATAAGCTCCTCCACATTTGCATTAAGTTTTGGGGGGAATCCCTTACATTGCAATTGTGAATTATTATGGCTGAGGCGACTTTCAAGAGAAGACGATTTAGAGACTTGTGCTTCACCTCCTCTTCTGTCTGGACGGTACTTCTGGTCGATCACAGAAGAAGAGTTTTTGTGTGAACCCCCTCTTATTACTAGATATACACAAGAACTAAGAGTTCTAGAAGGACAAAGAGCAACATTAAGATGTAAAGCCCTTGGAGATCCTGAGCCTGCTATCCACTGGATATCGCCTGAAGGGAAATTAATCTCTAATGGAACACGACATATTGTCTATGACAATGGGACACTGGATATTCTTATAACCACAGTTAAGGATACAGGTTCTTTTGCCTGCATTGCTTCTAATCCTGCAGGAGAGACAACAAAATCTTCTACCCTTCACATCATCAAACTTCCCCACTTAGTCAACAGTACGAACCACATCAAGGAGCCCGATCCAGGACCTTCAGACATTTCCACCTCTACCAAGTCTGGTTCTAATGCAAGTAGCAGTGGGGACACAAAGATTAGCCAAGATAAAAAAGTAGTAGTGGCAGAAGCAACATCTTCTACTGTTCTCATTAAATTTAACTTTCAAAGAAATATCCCTGGTATACGGATGTTTCAGATCCAGTATAATGGCACATACGATGACTCCCTCGTGTACAGGTAAGACTCCAGTCTACACCCGTTACTGCTCACCAGAGTGACAGAATACAAAACAGAAGTCCCTGCCTGTTAACCCACGGAGTGCCAGAGGGGTGCACAGTGCATGCTTTGTACTGGGTTGCATACCTCTCTGGCATTCAGAGGTTTAAAGCAGAACTTGTGTAGCAATTTATCAGACATTGGGACATATGAATAAAGGAATAATGAGGCAAATCCTATATAATAATTTGCTAAATGTGCGTTTGCTAGAAGCCGTCATGTGCACTACAGACTGCCCGCGCCGTGGCTGAGAACTGAGCGGGGCTCCGCATTCAGACCGTAGTCCATGAGTACGATCTGAATTCAGAGCGCCCCGCTCCTTATCAGCCATGGCGCTGGCATTCTCTACTGTGCATGACTGCAGCGTGGCCTTTTCTGGGTGGCGCTGTGGCCCGTGTACACGGGTTCTCCAACTAGTCTGGATAATCCACTATAGAGGGACAAATTAATATTCTCAGCATTTCTGTTGATTTAAATGGAACCTTAATCCCTTGAATGCTAGACGTCTACATCGTACACAGAATATAAATGCATACTAAGTATATTGGGCTTGCACTTGGTGCTCATGTCTAGACTGAGGAGACTAAATACAGGTGAGCAAGTAGTGGCCAAGATTCCTATAACTGTGTGAGTGACAGGGTCCTACCTACAGGGGGTGCACTTGTGACTGGACTCACCAACTCCAGGTTCAAGAGGTTCTAATTCTTCCCCTGTTTGTGTTAAGGGACCTAAATATGTTTGCACTGGGATCCTCCAGTCACTAGTTATGTCACATGAAGTCCTGTTTTCAGGTGATGACATTACTATAATCCCTTTAGTGCATTTCATTTTACTCAGATGGTTCATTCTGATAATGGTTCCCACATTCTAGATTAGAAACCTCCAATCCACTGTAATGTAACTACTAACAATGTAACGTAGTGCGAGGTCAGCAGCAAATGAAAGGATGAATTGGATCATTTTGCACATTTCCTCATTCGTCAAGCAGCCAAGATACAGTAGCGATTTGTGTACTTAGACCGTCCCCCAGAGAGATAATGTTATAAATCTCATAGTGATATTGAGTAAAGATTGATGGGAACAGGAAGGTGCTTCATTTAAATCAATTACATTATTCGGAGAAGGTCATTTCCATCAGTCTGTGCTGTAGGTATTATATTGCACAGACTCATCTATTTCATGGTGCAGCACAACGAAGACAATACGTCTGTTTCCCTGCGCTCTACAGCAATGGGAAAATTACATAAAAAAGTGATAAAACTGGTCCAGCAAAAAATGTTAAAAACTTGACTGATCAATGGTTTTCTTATACAGAAATAAAAATAGCTCTACGTCTCACGCATTTCATGGCCTCAGTGAGGCTGATTTCATGAGAACTGGAGGATTTTGGACAAAACAAGTACCCCACAGTGGACTGCACATCGCCATTGATTTAAAGGGATAGTAATACTTTAAAATTACTAATCCCAATATCGTAGGAGTAAAAAAAAAAAAAATGATTTGCCTCCAGTGACATCTTTCAAACCTTTATGGTTTGAGAGATATTCACTTGCAAAGTTCCCCCTCCTGCCCCTTTCCCTGAAGTCAGCATTGTAATTAACTGCAGGGGAAGTATGTTCTACGATCATCTGGTGGCTCTGCAGCTGAGCCCTGATCACGATAATAAAAAAAGAAATCATTCACTTCTGTGTGTGCTTGGTTTGCAGACTTCCCCCGCAGTCAGTTACAACGCTGAATTCAGAGAAGGGGGAGGGAACTTTGCGAGTGAATATCTCTCAAACCATAAAGGTTTGAGAGATATCACTGGGAGCAAATAATTTCTTTTTTACTCCTACAATATCGGGATTAGTAATTTTAAAGTATTACTATCCGATTAAATGGGTTCACCAACACACTGATGAACAATGCATTGGAGATCATTGTGGCATTTAATGGGTTTAAAGGGATAGTAATGTTTCACAATAAAATCATCTCCAGTTAATCGTCATATTATTTGGGCCATGGAGAGTGTTATTTCAATACTGTCAGAGTTGAGTACAAGAGTAATTGAATGATAAAGTATCCCCCTTCCGCCCCTTTTACTGATGTAACACTGCTCACCTCAGAGCAGCAAGACTGTCTGGATGGATCACAGAGAGGGACAATCTTCAGTGAGAATAAGGAAAAAAACTGTCAAGGGGGGCAGGGTATTCCTTATGATAACAGTAAAAAGATTGTCCCTTGATGTGACCTGTCCGGTCAAGAGACCAGATTCCACATCCGAGGTGAGCAGTGTTACACTAGGTAAAAGGGGTGGGAGAGGGATACTTTATCATTCAATTACTCTTGTACTACAACTCTGACAGTATTGAAATAACACTCTCCGTGGCCCGTATACTATGAAGATTAATTGGAGCTGCCTGTTTTGGGAACATTATTATCCTTTTAAAGAAGACTTAAATTAATGGTCATTTTTATTAACTCATATGGAATAATTTGTTTTCTCCAGAATTGCTTCAATTCTTGTTTGTATATCAGCTTCAAAATACATTGGACCGCTCCAGCATTCAAGAAGTTAGAAACTCCATCTCATTAAGTGGGGATTTTGGGGGTGATTATTTTTTCACTGCTGTGGTTCTGGTTTACCCTAGAATTGCTTGTGTTTTCTGATGAACACGAGGCCCCATACACATTAACATGAAGTGCTGTGCGCTGCAATGCTACACCCAGGGTTTATGTCTCAGGACGTGATACTGAGGTGTTGTGTGAGTGTTAAGTGGATTTATTGAATGAATGAATGAATGAATGAATGAATGACTATGTTTATATAGCGCCACAAGTGTATGCAGCGCTTTACAATTTCAGGGTTTAAACAATACAGGGTTACAGGTGCTTTGTAGAGTGAAACATTGGGTGTGAGGTCCCTGCCCGAAAGCTTACAATCTAAAGTGGTAATGGGAGACATACAGAGTACATTAGGGTCAAGTGCTGAATACAGTGATAGTTCTGATGATGATAGAGGACATCAGTAATGTAAATAATTTATAAGAGCGTTCATTGTACAACATCAGTGCCTTCTAGCATGTTGAGATTTTATCCATGAGGTGCATTTTCAAGCGAGATTTGAAGGTTATCAGAGAGGTGCAGTGGCGCAGGTTGGATGGTATTTATTTAGAAATACAATAGTCACACCTTTCACAATCAATCTGTCACCAGTGATCTCCATAGCAGGAAGTCTTATTTGGAGCTGTGCTCTATCACACCATTTAATTAGGCTCATCAGTTAAATCTAAAATCATTACAAGGCGTGACTCCTTCAGTGCTAGAGATATCTACAACTCATCAGTTTGTTGCAGCAATCTCTAGCATACAAGGGGTTAAAGGGGGGAAAACAGATTTTAGTGATGGCTTTAAAGATAAAATAATATTTCGTTATGAGAAAATATATAACGCGGGATGTTTTCTGATGAAGATATAACTACTGCTGAGAGGTAACAGCTATATAACATTCTATAGAATGACCACTAGGAGTCGCTGTTTCATTAGACTTTAAAGGGATAGTAATACTTAAAATGTAAAAAAAAATAAATGTTGTAGGGTTTATCCCCCTGAGTAAAACAAGAGTACTCCCACTGCTGAAAGGTGTTTCATTCAAAAGTTATTAATTTTCAAAGTTGAATTTTTCAGGTGCAATATCACAGTGGCCTGAAATTGTATAGTGGCGCTGCTGCTACACGATCCTATGGAGATTTATGGTCAACTGACAAGAGCTGTCCATAGGATCGTGTAGCAACAGCGCCACTGTACAATTTCAGGCCACTGTGATATTGCACCTAAAAAATTCAACTTTGAAAAGTAATAACTTTTGAATGAAACACCTTTCAGCAGTGGGAGTACTCTTGTTTTACTCAGGGGGATAAACCCTACCACACATTTTTTTTTACATTTTAAGTATTACTATCCCTTTAAGAAGAATTGGACTATAAAGCTCTCCAAACACAAAGAGACATTACATTGAGCCATTATATCTTCTGAATAAAGAATCTCTCAGTAGTGGATGTACTCTTGTCTTCCTCATTAGGAAACTGATGTCATTAAAAATACTATTCCTTTATATTTTGCTTAGCATAGAGAATATAATCTAGTACTGTAAAATAAAAAGTATGTTTTACCTTTTTCTAATTCCCTTGAAAAGATCATTTGGGGTTATAAATTGGAGGATATCAAAAATCAGCCCAGAAATGCCCTTTTCCCATTGAGCCACTTCTTTGGGATTTTTCTGGTGCACCCAGCCATGTGCCCGGCATTCCTTAGTTTAATTAGATAAAATCCAATGAGAACAATGAAACCAGGAGTTGTATCAGTCAATAGTATAATCATCATCATCATGGGATTGGACCTGATCACTTTAATCCATGTCTTGTGGGAAGTAACACTACTGTATTTCACCTGGACTCCCAGGAAAATATGTATAAAAGAGAGCATTTCTGGGGCAAAACTGTGCATATTTGCCAAATCAATATTCCAATTCAATAATTAAATAGGTCCTTCTGGGTTACTAGAGCTTTAAAAGTTTGACAATGCATTGGAGTCCTCTGGATATAAAATCCTTAATAAAGCCAAGGGAATATTGATTTGGTGGTTCTGAACCTTGCTCTGTTATGGTGAATGTATGTAAATGTGGGTTGTAATGACAGGAAGTGGAACAGGATTTGGCAGAATGTTGTCTATAGATCTTTAGTGCATGTCCATTTGGAAGGTGAAAGAAATGTTCATCTGGAGTGGAAATCCTGATCAGGACATACACAACTCTCTGCTGTATTTCTATTATATAACAATATACTATGCACCATAGGTGTATTCATCCGGGATGGATAACTGTGTAAATTAGTTCAACTTCACTTTTCAGTGTATGAAAACAGATACATCTAATTGATATATTGTTTTCCTGAGTGAAGATATCAGTGGCATTGGATAGGGGGTTCACACTGTTCCTCTATCCATAATATTCACTTTAATTGCTCAGTAATCCCAGATGAAATGTAGATGCCTAAGAAGGTCTAGCTAAAAATTTTACATATAAAAATATACCCATATATATACAGTACCCTTTCATACGTTGCCTGTATTAGTACAACCGTTGCCACAATCTATAGAGGTTTATCTAGCAATACAACAGAGATAACAGTATTAAACACATGGAAATCAAACAAGGGTAGTGACACAAAACATAGAACTTCTATAGACTTGTACGATTTTGAAACAAACATTTCTAGTTAAAGATTTAAGGCTTATTATAGGATTATGCAAAAATGTAATGATGGTTTTCTTTTACGTTTCAGTGCTTTAAAGTAAGTTACAAAAGTAAGTAAGTTTTTTGTAAAACATTGAGTCTGATGTACCAAGGAAAATGGGAGCAATTCAAAAGCAAATCATCTTCATCAAATGAGACGAATAAAACTCCACAGTGATTCATATGCGGCTTTTAAAACCACAAATACCAGAAAGTTCTCCAGCACATATTGATCAATCCTCTAGATACAGGTCTCCTATCACATAGTGATCAATCCTCTAGATACAGGTCTCTAGCGCATAGTGATCAATCCTCTAGATACAGGTCTCCAGAACATAGTGATCAATCCTCTACATACAAGTCTCCTATCACATAGTGATCAATCCTCTAGATACAGATCTCCAGCTCATAGTGATCAATCCTCTAGATACAGGTCTCCAGAACATAGTGATCAACCCTTTACATACAGGTGTCCAGCTCATAGTGATCAATCCTCTACATACAAGTCTCCTATCACATAGTGATCAGTCCTCTAGATACAGGTCTCTAGCGCATAGTGATCAATCCTATAGAAACAGGTCTCCACCTCATAGTGATCAATCCTCTAGATACAAGTCTCCAGCACATAGTGATCAATCCTCTAGATACAGGTCTCCAGCACATAGTGATCAATCCTCTAGATACAGGTCTCCTATCACATAGTGATCAATCCTCTAGATACAGGTCTCCAGCACATAGTGATCAATCCTCTAGATACAGGTCTCCAGCACATAGTGATCAATCCTCTAGATACAGGTCTCCTATCACATAGTGATCAATCCTCTAGATACAAGTCTCCAGCTCATAGTGATCAACCCTTTACATACAGGTGTCCAGCTCATAGTGATCAATCCTCTAGATACAGGTCTCTAGCGCATAGTGATCAATCCTCTAGAAACAGGTCTCCACCTCATAGTGATCAATCCTCTAGATACAGGTCTCCAGAACATAGTGATCAATCCTCTACATACAAGTCTCCTATCACATAGTGATCAATCCTCTAGATACAGATCTCCATCTCATAGTGATCAACCCTTTACATACAGGTCTCCTAGCACATAGTGATCAATCCTCTAGATACAGATTTCCAGCTCATAGTGATCAACCCTTTACATACAGGTCTCCAGCGCATATTGATCAATTCTCTAGATACAAGTCTCCAGCGCATAGTGATCAATCCTCTCAAAACAGGTCTCTAGCGCATAGTTATCAATCCTCTAGATACAGGTCTCCAGCACATAATGATCAATCCTCTAGATACAGGTCTCCAGCGCATATTGATCAATCCACTAGATACAGGTCTCCAGTGCATAGTGATCAAACCTCTAGATACAGATCTCCAGCACATAGTGATCAATCCTCTAGATGCAAGTCTCCAGTTCATAGTGATCAATCCTCTAGATACAGGTCTCCAGCTCATAGTGATCAATCCTCTAGATACAGGTCTCCTGTCACATAGTGATCAATCCTCAAAATACAGGTCTCCAGTGCATAGTGATCAATCCTCTAGATACAGGTTTCCAGCTCATAGTGATCAATCCTCTAGATACAGGTCTCTAGCACATAGTTATCAATCCTCTAGATAAAAGTCTCCAGCACATAGTGATCAATCCTCTAGATACAAGTTTACAGTACATAGTAACATAGTAACATAGTAACATAGTAGATAAGGCTGAAAAAAGACATGCGTCCATCAAGTCCAGCCCATGCCAATAACACCCCTGTTGATCCAGAGGAAGGCAACAAAAAAGCCCTCTGGAGCAATTTCCAATGTAGGTGTGTGTGTGTGTGTGTGAGTGTGTCAAATAGTTCCCCGGCTCAATATCCTATTTGCTTTGAAGCCATCTGTCATAACTGTCAATATTGTTCTGTGCTAGATAGGCATCCATTGCTTTTTTGAATGCAGTTACATTATCTGCAAGCACAGCATCCCGAGGCAAAGAATTCCATAGCCTTACCGCCCTTACTGTAAAGAATCCCTGCCTGTGTTTTAGTCGAAAGCGCCTTTCCTCAAGTCTTAATGGATGACCTCTTGTTCTTAGCTCAGCTCTTTGCATAAATAATTCATTGGATAGTTCTTTGTATTGGCCTTGAATGTATTTGTAAATGGTAATCATATCACCCCTTAGACGTCTCTTTTCTAATGTAAACAAACCCAGTTTGGCTAGTCTCTCTTTGTAACTCAGATCCTCCAATCCCTTTATCAGTTTTGTTGCACGTCTCTGCACCTTTTCCAGTTCAGTAATGTCTTTTTTTAGAACAGGCGCCCAAAATTGTACTCCATATTCTAGATGAGGCCTAACCAAGGATTTATACAGAGGTAGGATAATATTAGCATCCCTTGCTTCTACACCTCTTTTTATGCAGGCTAGTACTCTATTTGCTCTTGCAGCAGCTGAGTGACTCTGCACACTGCTGTGAAGACTATTGTCTATCAGTACACCTAAATCTTTCTCTAATGAGGATTTCCCAAGTTGTTTCCCATTTAGAGTATATGTAGCAAGTTTGTTTCTACAACCCAAATGCATAACCTTACATTTATTCACATTAAATGACATCTGCCACTTTTCTGCCCATTCACTTAGTTTATCTAAATCCTTCTGTAGGGAAAAAACATCGAGCTCTGTATGTATTTCCTTACATAGCTTAGTGTCATCAGCAAAGATTGAGATGCTACTTTCAATTCCCACTTCTAGATCATTAATGAACAAATTAAAAAGCATTGGGCCCAGGACTGAACCCTGCGGTACCCCACTTATAACCCTAGACCAATTTGAAAAAGTTCCATTTACAACAACTCTCTGCCATCTATCATTTAACCAGTTCTCAATCCATGTACAGATACCACCACCCAAACCGAAGCCTTTTAATTTATGCAGTAACCTGTTGTGAGGCACTGTGTCAAAGGCTTTTGCAAAATCCAAGTATACTACATCAACAGCAATTCCCCTGTCCAAATTACTACTCACTCTTTCATAAAATGCAAGTAAATTAGTCTGACATGATCTGTTCTTCATGAAACCATGCTGATTCCTACTAATGATATTGTTTGTCTTCACATAGTTCTGAATACTATCAGTTAATAACCCTTCTAGTATCTTACCCACTATGGAAGTCAAGCTCACAGGTCTATAATTTCCTGGTTTGGATCTTGCTCCCTTTTTAAACAATGGAACTACATCAGCTTTCCTCCAATCACAGGGCACTATGCCTGATGAAAGCGAATCAATAAATATTAAGTATAATGGTTTTGCTATTACTGAACTAAGTTCCTTAAGTACCCTTGGGTGTATACCGTCCGGTCCAGGCGCTTTATTCACTATAACCCTTTCCAGTCTCTTTTGGACCTTGTCCTCAGTAAGCCATGTAGATGTTGGAGGAAATTCCATGGTTTTGTCTGTTTGCCCATAGCTTGTCATTTCTGCTTCCTTTGTATATACTGAAGCAAAGAACGTATTTAGGGTCTCAGCCATAGCTTTATCCTCACTAATCAATTCACCTGTTTCAGTCCTAAGAGGACCAATATCAACCTTAACTTTTTTGTTGTTAATATACTTGTAGAATTGTTTAGGGTTTTTCTTGCTCTCGTTTGCAATGTTTCGCTCATTTTCTATTTTAGCTAGCTTAATTGCTTGTTTGCAGATTTTATTACATTCTTTATATTTTTTAAATGATGCATCTGACCCATTTGACTTAAACACCTTAAAAGCCTGCTTTTTATTTCTCATTTCCCTGCTAACCACATTATTAATCCACATTGGGTTTGCTTTACTTCTCTTGTGCTTATTCCCCAATGGTATATATTGACGTGTATATTTGCCCAAGAGCATTTTAAATACATTCCATGACTCTTGTGCATTTTTATCTTTGAAAATTACATCCCACTGGATATCCTTTAAAGCTTCTTTTACCTTTGTAAAATTAGCCTTTTTGAAATTGAATGTTTTGGTTAAACTCTTGCTATTGGGTTTCTCATAACAAACTTCAAAGGATACAATATTATGGTCACTGCCGCCCAAATGTTCCCTTACCTGCACACTGTTTACAATGTCAGAATCGTTTGAGAGCACTAGGTCAAGCAAGGCCTCTTTTCTAGTTGGCTCCTCTACTAGTTGGGACATAAAATTATCATTTATCATACTTAGAAAAATATTTCCCTTTGTTGTGCCTGAAGTCATATTGCTCCAGTCAATTTCAGGGTAGTTGAAATCTCCCATTATAATTACCTTTGCTGACCTAGCAGCCTTTTCCATTTGCAGTAAAAGCTGGGCTTCCTCCAACTCCCCAACATTAGGTGGCTTGTAGCAAACCCCCACCAATATCTTTTTATTATGTGTGCCCCCAGTGTGTATTTCAACCCACAAGGCCTCTACCTTTTCATTGGACCCTTCATTTATATCTTCCCTTAAACTAGGTTTTAAGGCCTGCTTTACATATAGGCATACCCCTCCTCCCCTTTTATTAACCCTGTCCCTCCTAAAAAGCGAATAACCCTCTAGATTGACTGCCAAGTCATACGTATCATCTAACCAGGTTTCAGACACTCCAATCAGATCATACTGCTCATGTACTGCAATCATTTCTAGTTCCCCCATCTTACCAGCCAGACTGCGAGCATTTGCATGCATACATTTTATCTTTTTGCCATTCTTAAAGATTTCATTCTTTTTCAGATGTATTTGTCTTTTATCAGGCTGTAACAATGGCAACTCCCTGTTAGCTGAACTAGCCCATTCCCCCTCTCCACCCCCATGACCCTTCTCTAATCCCATTCCCTCAATTATACTATCTTCCCCAGCCTGTGTTGCAGCTCCCTCCCCCCCCCTTTCTAGTTTAAAGTCTCCTACATAGTGATCAATCCTCTAGATACAAGTCTCCAGCTCATAGTGATCAACCCTTTACATACAGGTCTCCAGCTCATAGTGATCAATCCTCTAGATACAGGTCTCTAGCGCATAGTCATCAATCCTCTAGAAACAGGTCTCCACCTCATAGTTATCAATCCTCTAGATACAGGTCTCCAGAACATAGTGATCAATCCTCTACATACAAGTCTCCTATCACATAGTGATCAATCCTCAAGATACAGATCTCCTAGCACGTAGTGATCAACCCTTAACATACAGGTCTCCAGCTCATAGTGATCAATACTCTAGATACAGGTCTCCTATCACATAGTGATCAATTCTCTAGATACAGGTCTCCAGCTCATAGTGATCAATCCTCTAGATACAGGTCTCCAGCGCATACTGATCAATCCTCTAGATACAAGTCTCCACCACATAGTGATCAATCCTCTAGATACAAGTTTCGAGCGCATAGTGATCAATCCTCTAGATACAGGTCTCCAGCGCATAGTGATCAATCCTCTAGATTCAGGACTCCAGCACATAGTGATCAATCCTCTAGATACAGGTCTCCAGTGCATACTGATCAATCCTCTAGATACAAGTCTCCAGCACATAGTGATCAATCCTCTAGATACAGGTCTCCAGCTCATAGTGATCAATCCTCTAGATACAAGTCTCCAGTGCATAGTGATCAATCCTCTAGATACAAGTCTCCACCACATAGTGATCAATCCTCTAGATACAAGTTTCGAGCGCATAGTGATCAATCCTCTAGATACAGGTCTCCAGCGCATAGTGATCAATCCTCTAGATTCAGGACTCCAGCACATAGTGATCAATCCTCTAGATACAGGTCTCCAGTGCATACTGATCAATCCTCTAGATACAAGTCTCCAGCACATAGTGATCAATCCTCTAGATACAGGTCTCCAGCTCATAGTGATCAATCCTCTAGATACAAGTCTCCAGCACATAGTGATCAATCCTCTAGATACAGGTCTCCAGCGCATAGTGATGAATCCTCTAGATATAAGTCTCCAGCACATAGTGATCAATCCTCTAGATACAGGTCTCCAGTGCATACTGATCAATCCTCTAGATACAGGTCTCCGTTTGCATATTGATCAATCCTCTAGATACAGGTCTCCAGCACATAGTGATCAGTCCTCTAGATACAGGTCTCCAGCTCATAGTGATCAATCCTCTAGATACAAGTTTCCAGCGCATTGTGATCAATCCTCTAGATTCAAGTTTTCAGTGCACAGTGATCAGTCCTCTAGATACAGGTCTCCGGAGCATAGTGATCAATCCTCTAGATACAGGTTTCCAGCTCATAGTGATCAACCCTTTACATACAGGTCTCCAGCTCATAGTGATCAATCCTCTAGATACAGGTCTCTAGCGCATAGTCATCAATCCTCTAGAAACAGGTCTCCACCTCATAGTTATCAATCCTCTAGATACAGGTCTCCAGAACATAGTGATCAATCCTCTACATACAAGTCTCCTATCACATAGTGATCAATCCTCTAGATACAGATCTCCTAGCACGTAGTGATCAACCCTTAACATACAGGTCTCCAGCTCATAGTCATCAATCCTCTAGAAACAGGTCTCCACCTCATAGTTATCAATCCTCTAGATACAGGTCTCCAGAACATAGTGATCAATCCTCTACATACAAGTCTCCTATCACATAGTGATCAATCCTCTAGATACAGATCTCCTAGCACGTAGTGATCAACCCTTAACATACAGGTCTCCATCTCATAGTGATCAACCCTTTACATACAGGTCTCCTAGCACATAGTGATCAATCCTCTAGATACAGATTTCCAGCGCATAGTGATCAATCCTCGATACAAGTCTCCAGAACATAGTGATCAATCCTCTCAAAACAGGTCTCTAGCGCATAGTTATCAATCCTCTAGATACAAGTCTCCAGCGCATAGTGATCAATCCTCTAGATACAGGTCTCCACCACATAGTGATCAATCCTCTAGATACAGGTCTCCACCACATACTGATCAATCCTCTAGATACAGGTCTCCAGCGCATAGTGATCAATCCTCTAGCTACAGGTCTCCAGCTCATAGTGATCAATCCTCTAGATACAAGTCTCTAGCGCATAGCGATTAATCCTCTAGATACAGGTCTCCTCTGTGTAATGATGAGTCTTTTAAATAGAAGTCTGCAGGGCATAGCGACCAATCCTCTAGATACCAGTCTCCAGATCATAATATTGAGTCATCTAGATAGAAGTCTACAGCGCATAGTGATAAATCCTCTAGATACAGGTCTCCAGCACGTAGTGATCAGTTCTCTAGATACAGGTCTCCAGCACGTAGTGATCAGTTCTCTAGATACAGGTCTCCAGTGCAAAGTGATCAATCCTCTAGATACAAGTCTCCAGAGCATAGTGATCAATCCTCTAGATACAAGTCTCCAGCGCATAGTGATCAATCCTCTAGATACAGGTCTCCGGAGCATAGTGATCAATCCTCTAGATAAAGGTATCCACTGTGTAGTGATGAGTCCTTTAATTAGAAGTCTTCAGGGCATATTGACCAATCCTCTAGATACCAGTCTCCAGATCATAATAATCAGTCATCTAGATAGAAGTCTCCAGCGCATAATGATCAATCCTCTAGATACATGCCTTCAGTGCATAATGATAAATCCTCAAGATAAAGGTCTCAGGTGCCTAGTGAACAGTACTCTAGATAAAGGTCTCCAGCACATAGTGATCAATCCTCTAGATACAGGTCTCCAGTGCATACTGATCAATCCTCTAGATACAGGTCTCCGTTTGCATATTGATCAATCCTCTAGATACAGGTCTCCAGCACATAGTGATCAGTCCTCTAGATACAGGTCTCCAGCTCATAGTGATCAATCCTCTAGATACAAGTTTCCAGCGCATTGTGATCAATCCTCTAGATTCAAGTTTCCAGTGCACAGTGATCAATCCTCTAGATACAGGTTTCCAGCTCATAGTGATCAACCCTTTACATACAGGTCTCCAGCTCATAGTGATCAATCCTCTAGATACAGGTCTCTAGCGCATAGTCATCAATCCTCTAGAAACAGGTCTCCACCTCATAGTTATCAATCCTCTAGATACAGGTCTCCAGAACATAGTGATCAATCCTCTACATACAAGTCTCCTATCACATAGTGATCAATCCTCTAGATACAGATCTCCTAGCACGTAGTGATCAACCCTTAACATACAGGTCTCCAGCTCATAGTCATCAATCCTCTAGAAACAGGTCTCCACCTCATAGTTATCAATCCTCTAGATACAGGCCTCCAGAACATAGTGATCAATCCTCTACATACAAGTCTCCTATCACATAGTGATCAATCCTCTAGATACAGATCTCCTAGCACGTAGTGATCAACCCTTAACATACAGGTCTCCATCTCATAGTGATCAATCCTCTAGATACAGGTCTCTAGCGCATAGTCATCAATCCTCTAGAAACAGGTCTCCACCTCATAGTTATCAATCCTCTAGATACAGGTCTCCAGAACATAGTGATCAATCCTCTAGATACAAGTTTACAGTACATAGTGATCAATCCTCTAGATACAAGTCTCCAGCTCATAGTGATCAACCCTTTACATACAGGTCTCCAGCTCATAGTGATCAATCCTCTAGATACAGGTCTCTAGCGCATAGTCATCAATCCTCTAGAAACAGGTCTCCACCTCATAGTTATCAATCCTCTAGATACAGGTCTCCAGAACATAGTGATCAATCCTCTACATACAAGTCTCCTATCACATAGTGATCAATCCTCAAGATACAGATCTCCTAGCACGTAGTGATCAACCCTTAACATACAGGTCTCCAGCTCATAGTGATCAATACTCTAGATACAGGTCTCCTATCACATAGTGATCAATTCTCTAGATACAGGTCTCCAGCTCATAGTGATCAATCCTCTAGATACAGGTCTCCAGCGCATACTGATCAATCCTCTAGATACAAGTCTCCACCACATAGTGATCAATCCTCTAGATACAAGTTTCGAGCGCATAGTGATCAATCCTCTAGATACAGGTCTCCAGCGCATAGTGATCAATCCTCTAGATTCAGGACTCCAGCACATAGTGATCAATCCTCTAGATACAGGTCTCCAGTGCATACTGATCAATCCTCTAGATACAAGTCTCCAGCACATAGTGATCAATCCTCTAGATACAGGTCTCCAGCTCATAGTGATCAATCCTCTAGATACAAGTCTCCAGTGCATAGTGATCAATCCTCTAGATACAAGTCTCCACCACATAGTGATCAATCCTCTAGATACAAGTTTCGAGCGCATAGTGATCAATCCTCTAGATACAGGTCTCCAGCGCATAGTGATCAATCCTCTAGATTCAGGACTCCAGCACATAGTGATCAATCCTCTAGATACAGGTCTCCAGTGCATACTGATCAATCCTCTAGATACAAGTCTCCAGCACATAGTGATCAATCCTCTAGATACAGGTCTCCAGCTCATAGTGATCAATCCTCTAGATACAAGTCTCCAGCACATAGTGATCAATCCTCTAGATACAGGTCTCCAGCGCATAGTGATGAATCCTCTAGATATAAGTCTCCAGCACATAGTGATCAATCCTCTAGATACAGGTCTCCAGTGCATACTGATCAATCCTCTAGATACAGGTCTCCGTTTGCATATTGATCAATCCTCTAGATACAGGTCTCCAGCACATAGTGATCAGTCCTCTAGATACAGGTCTCCAGCTCATAGTGATCAATCCTCTAGATACAAGTTTCCAGCGCATTGTGATCAATCCTCTAGATTCAAGTTTTCAGTGCACAGTGATCAGTCCTCTAGATACAGGTCTCCGGAGCATAGTGATCAATCCTCTAGATACAGGTTTCCAGCTCATAGTGATCAACCCTTTACATACAGGTCTCCAGCTCATAGTGATCAATCCTCTAGATACAGGTCTCTAGCGCATAGTCATCAATCCTCTAGAAACAGGTCTCCACCTCATAGTTATCAATCCTCTAGATACAGGTCTCCAGAACATAGTGATCAATCCTCTACATACAAGTCTCCTATCACATAGTGATCAATCCTCTAGATACAGATCTCCTAGCACGTAGTGATCAACCCTTAACATACAGGTCTCCAGCTCATAGTCATCAATCCTCTAGAAACAGGTCTCCACCTCATAGTTATCAATCCTCTAGATACAGGTCTCCAGAACATAGTGATCAATCCTCTACATACAAGTCTCCTATCACATAGTGATCAATCCTCTAGATACAGATCTCCTAGCACGTAGTGATCAACCCTTAACATACAGGTCTCCATCTCATAGTGATCAACCCTTTACATACAGGTCTCCTAGCACATAGTGATCAATCCTCTAGATACAGATTTCCAGCGCATAGTGATCAATCCTCGATACAAGTCTCCAGAACATAGTGATCAATCCTCTCAAAACAGGTCTCTAGCGCATAGTTATCAATCCTCTAGATACAAGTCTCCAGCGCATAGTGATCAATCCTCTAGATACAGGTCTCCACCACATAGTGATCAATCCTCTAGATACAGGTCTCCACCACATACTGATCAATCCTCTAGATACAGGTCTCCAGCGCATAGTGATCAATCCTCTAGCTACAGGTCTCCAGCTCATAGTGATCAATCCTCTAGATACAAGTCTCTAGCGCATAGCGATTAATCCTCTAGATACAGGTCTCCTCTGTGTAATGATGAGTCTTTTAAATAGAAGTCTGCAGGGCATAGCGACCAATCCTCTAGATACCAGTCTCCAGATCATAATATTGAGTCATCTAGATAGAAGTCTACAGCGCATAGTGATAAATCCTCTAGATACAGGTCTCCAGCACGTAGTGATCAGTTCTCTAGATACAGGTCTCCAGCACGTAGTGATCAGTTCTCTAGATACAGGTCTCCAGTGCAAAGTGATCAATCCTCTAGATACAAGTCTCCAGAGCATAGTGATCAATCCTCTAGATACAAGTCTCCAGCGCATAGTGATCAATCCTCTAGATACAGGTCTCCGGAGCATAGTGATCAATCCTCTAGATAAAGGTATCCACTGTGTAGTGATGAGTCCTTTAATTAGAAGTCTTCAGGGCATATTGACCAATCCTCTAGATACCAGTCTCCAGATCATAATAATCAGTCATCTAGATAGAAGTCTCCAGCGCATAATGATCAATCCTCTAGATACATGCCTTCAGTGCATAATGATAAATCCTCAAGATAAAGGTCTCAGGTGCCTAGTGAACAGTACTCTAGATAAAGGTCTCCAGCACATAGTGATCAATCCTCTAGATACAGGTCTCCAGTGCATACTGATCAATCCTCTAGATACAGGTCTCCGTTTGCATATTGATCAATCCTCTAGATACAGGTCTCCAGCACATAGTGATCAGTCCTCTAGATACAGGTCTCCAGCTCATAGTGATCAATCCTCTAGATACAAGTTTCCAGCGCATTGTGATCAATCCTCTAGATTCAAGTTTCCAGTGCACAGTGATCAATCCTCTAGATACAGGTTTCCAGCTCATAGTGATCAACCCTTTACATACAGGTCTCCAGCTCATAGTGATCAATCCTCTAGATACAGGTCTCTAGCGCATAGTCATCAATCCTCTAGAAACAGGTCTCCACCTCATAGTTATCAATCCTCTAGATACAGGTCTCCAGAACATAGTGATCAATCCTCTACATACAAGTCTCCTATCACATAGTGATCAATCCTCTAGATACAGATCTCCTAGCACGTAGTGATCAACCCTTAACATACAGGTCTCCAGCTCATAGTCATCAATCCTCTAGAAACAGGTCTCCACCTCATAGTTATCAATCCTCTAGATACAGGCCTCCAGAACATAGTGATCAATCCTCTACATACAAGTCTCCTATCACATAGTGATCAATCCTCTAGATACAGATCTCCTAGCACGTAGTGATCAACCCTTAACATACAGGTCTCCATCTCATAGTGATCAATCCTCTAGATACAGGTCTCTAGCGCATAGTCATCAATCCTCTAGAAACAGGTCTCCACCTCATAGTTATCAATCCTCTAGATACAGGTCTCCAGAACATAGTGATCAATCCTCTAGATACAAGTTTACAGTACATAGTGATCAATCCTCTAGATACAAGTCTCCAGCTCATAGTGATCAACCCTTTACATACAGGTCTCCAGCTCATAGTGATCAATCCTCTAGATACAGGTCTCTAGCGCATAGTCATCAATCCTCTAGAAACAGGTCTCCACCTCATAGTTATCAATCCTCTAGATACAGGTCTCCAGAACATAGTGATCAATCCTCTACATACAAGTCTCCTATCACATAGTGATCAATCCTCAAGATACAGATCTCCTAGCACGTAGTGATCAACCCTTAACATACAGGTCTCCAGCTCATAGTGATCAATACTCTAGATACAGGTCTCCTATCACATAGTGATCAATTCTCTAGATACAGGTCTCCAGCTCATAGTGATCAATCCTCTAGATACAGGTCTCCAGCGCATACTGATCAATCCTCTAGATACAAGTCTCCACCACATAGTGATCAATCCTCTAGATACAAGTTTCGAGCGCATAGTGATCAATCCTCTAGATACAGGTCTCCAGCGCATAGTGATCAATCCTCTAGATTCAGGACTCCAGCACATAGTGATCAATCCTCTAGATACAGGTCTCCAGTGCATACTGATCAATCCTCTAGATACAAGTCTCCAGCACATAGTGATCAATCCTCTAGATACAGGTCTCCAGCTCATAGTGATCAATCCTCTAGATACAAGTCTCCAGTGCATAGTGATCAATCCTCTAGATACAAGTCTCCACCACATAGTGATCAATCCTCTAGATACAAGTTTCGAGCGCATAGTGATCAATCCTCTAGATACAGGTCTCCAGCGCATAGTGATCAATCCTCTAGATATAAGTCTCCAGCACATAGTGATCAATCCTCTAGATACAGGTCTCCAGCTCATAGTGATCAATCCTCTAGATACAAGTCTCCAGCACATAGTGATCAATCCTCTAGATACAGGTCTCCAGCGCATAGTGATCAATCCTCTAGATATAAGTCTCCAGCACATAGTGATCAATCCTCTAGATACAGGTCTCCAGTGCATACTGATCAATCCTCTAGATACAGGTCTCCGTTTGCATATTGATCAATCCTCTAGATACAGGTCTCCAGCACATAGTGATCAGTCCTCTAGATACAGGTCTCCAGCTCATAGTGATCAATCCTCTAGATACAAGTTTCCAGCGCATTGTGATCAATCCTCTAGATTCAAGTTTCCAGTGCACAGTGATCAGTCCTCTAGATACAGGTCTCCGGAGCATAGTGATCAATCCTCTAGATACAGGTTTCCAGCTCATAGTGATCAACCCTTTACATACAGGTCTCCAGCTCATAGTGATCAATCCTCTAGATACAGGTCTCTAGCGCATAGTCATCAATCCTCTAGAAACAGGTCTCCACCTCATAGTTATCAATCCTCTAGATACAGGTCTCCAGAACATAGTGATCAATCCTCTACATACAAGTCTCCTATCACATAGTGATCAATCCTCTAGATACAGATCTCCTAGCACGTAGTGATCAACCCTTAACATACAGGTCTCCATCTCATAGTGATCAACCCTTTACATACAGGTCTCCTAGCACATAGTGATCAATCCTCTAGATACAGATTTCCAGCGCATAGTGATCAATCCTCGATACAAGTCTCCAGAACATAGTGATCAATCCTCTCAAAACAGGTCTCTAGCGCATAGTTATCAATCCTCTAGATACAAGTCTCCAGCGCATAGTGATCAATCCTCTAGATACAGGTCTCCACCACATAGTGATCAGTCCTCTAGATACAGGTCTCCACCACATACTGATCAATCCTCTAGATACAGGTCTCCACCACATACTGATCAATCCTCTAGATACAGGTCTCCAGCGCATAGTGATCAATCCTCTAGCTACAGGTCTCCAGCTCATAGTGATCAATCCTCTAGATACAAGTCTCTAGCGCATAGCGATTAATCCTCTAGATACAGGTCTCCTCTGTGTAATGATGAGTCTTTTAAATAGAAGTCTGCAGGGCATAGCGACCAATCCTCTAGATACCAGTCTCCAGATCATAATATTGAGTCATCTAGATAGAAGTCTACAGCGCATAGTGATAAATCCTCTAGATACAGGTCTCCAGCACGTAGTGATCAGTTCTCTAGATACAGGTCTCCAGCACGTAGTGATCAGTTCTCTAGATACAGGTCTCCAGTGCAAAGTGATCAATCCTCTAGATACAAGTCTCCAGAGCATAGTGATCAATCCTCTAGATACAAGTCTCCAGCGCATAGTGATCAATCCTCTAGATACAGGTCTCCGGAGCATAGTGATCAATCCTCTAGATAAAGGTATCCACTGTGTAGTGATGAGTCCTTTAATTAGAAGTCTTCAGGGCATATTGACCAATCCTCTAGATACCAGTCTCCAGATCATAATAATCAGTCATCTAGATAGAAGTCTCCAGCGCATAATGATCAATCCTCTAGATACATGCCTTCAGTGCATAATGATAAATCCTCAAGATAAAGGTCTCAGGTGCCTAGTGAACAGTACTCTAGATAAAGGTCTCCAGCACATAGTGATCAATCCTCTAGATACAGGTCTCCAGTGCATACTGATCAATCCTCTAGATACAGGTCTCCGTTTGCATATTGATCAATCCTCTAGATACAGGTCTCCAGCACATAGTGATCAGTCCTCTAGATACAGGTCTCCAGCTCATAGTGATCAATCCTCTAGATACAAGTTTCCAGCGCATTGTGATCAATCCTCTAGATTCAAGTTTCCAGTGCACAGTGATCAATCCTCTAGATACAGGTTTCCAGCTCATAGTGATCAACCCTTTACATACAGGTCTCCAGCTCATAGTGATCAATCCTCTAGATACAGGTCTCTAGCGCATAGTCATCAATCCTCTAGAAACAGGTCTCCACCTCATAGTTATCAATCCTCTAGATACAGGTCTCCAGAACATAGTGATCAATCCTCTACATACAAGTCTCCTATCACATAGTGATCAATCCTCTAGATACAGATCTCCTAGCACGTAGTGATCAACCCTTAACATACAGGTCTCCAGCTCATAGTCATCAATCCTCTAGAAACAGGTCTCCACCTCATAGTTATCAATCCTCTAGATACAGGTCTCCAGAACATAGTGATCAATCCTCTACATACAAGTCTCCTATCACATAGTGATCAATCCTCTAGATACAGATCTCCTAGCACGTAGTGATCAACCCTTAACATACAGGTCTCCATCTCATAGTGATCAATCCTCTAGATACAGGTCTCTAGCGCATAGTCATCAATCCTCTAGAAACAGGTCTCCACCTCATAGTTATCAATCCTCTAGATACAGGTCTCCAGAACATAGTGATCAATCCTCTACATACAAGTCTCCTATCACATAGTGATCAATCCTCTAGATACAGATCTCCTAGCACGTAGTGATCAACCCTTAACATACAGGTCTCCAGCTCATAGTCATCAATCCTCTAGAAACAGGTCTCCACCTCATAGTTATCAATCCTCTAGATACAGGTCTCCAGAACATACTGATCAATCCTCTAGATACAGGTCTCCGTTTGCATATTGATCAATCCTCTAGATACAGGTCTCCAGCACATAGTGATCAGTCCTCTAGATACAGGTCTCCAGCTCATAGTGATCAATCCTCTAGATACAAGTTTCCAGCGCATTGTGATCAATCCTCTAGATTCAAGTTTCCAGTGCACAGTGATCAATCCTCTAGATACAGGTTTCCAGCTCATAGTGATCAACCCTTTACATACAGGTCTCCAGCTCATAGTGATCAATCCTCTAGATACAGGTCTCTAGCGCATAGTCATCAATCCTCTAGAAACAGGTCTCCACCTCATAGTTATCAATCCTCTAGATACAGGTCTCCAGAACATAGTGATCAATCCTCTACATACAAGTCTCCTATCACATAGTGATCAATCCTCTAGATACAGATCTCCTAGCACGTAGTGATCAACCCTTAACATACAGGTCTCCAGCTCATAGTCATCAATCCTCTAGAAACAGGTCTCCACCTCATAGTTATCAATCCTCTAGATACAGGTCTCCAGAACATAGTGATCAATCCTCTACATACAAGTCTCCTATCACATAGTGATCAATCCTCTAGATACAAATCTCCTAGCACGTAGTGATCAACCCTTAACATACAGGTCTCCATCTCATAGTGATCAACCCTTTACATACAGGTCTCCTAGCACATAGTGATCAATCCTCTAGATACAGATTTCCAGCGCATAGTGATCAATCCTCGATACAAGTCTCCAGAACATAGTGATCAATCCTCTCAAAACAGGTCTCTAGCGCATAGTTATCAATCCTCTAGATACAAGTCTCCAGCGCATAGTGATCAATCCTCTAGATACAGGTCTCCACCACATAGTGATCAGTCCTCTAGATACAGGTCTCCACCACATACTGATCAATCCTCTAGATACAGGTCTCCACCACATACTGATCAATCCTCTAGATACAGGTCTCCAGCGCATAGTGATCAATCCTCTAGCTACAGGTCTCCAGCTCATAGTGATCAATCCTCTAGATACAAGTCTCCAGCGCATAGCGATTAATCCTCTAGATACAGGTCTCCTCTGTGTAATGATGAGTCCTTTAAATAGAAGTCTGCAGGGCATAGCGACCAATCCTCTAGATACCAGTCTCCAGATCATAATATTGAGTCATCTAGATAGAAGTCTACAGCGCATAGTGATAAATCCTCTAGATACAGGTCTCCAGCACGTAGTGATCAGTTCTCTAGATACAGGTCTCCAGCACGTAGTGATCAGTTCTCTAGATACAGGTCTCCAGTGCAAAGTGATCAATCCTCTAGATACAAGTCTCCAGAGCATAGTGATCAATCCTCTAGATACAAGTCTCCAGCGCATAGTGATCAATCCTCTAGATACAGGTCTCCGGAGCATAGTGATCAATCCTCTAGATAAAGGTATCCACTGTGTAGTGATGAGTCCTTTAATTAGAAGTCTGCAGGGCATATTGACCAATCCTCTAGATACCAGTCTCCAGATCATAATAATCAGTCATCTAGATAGAAGTCTCCAGCGCATAATGATCAATCCTCTAGATACATGCCTTCAGTGGATAATGATAAATCCTCAAGATAAAGGTCTCAGGTGCCTAGTGAACAGTACTCTAGATAAAGGTCTCCAGCACATAGCGATCAATCCTCTAAATACAAGTCTCCAGCACATAGTGATAAATCCTCTAGATACAAGTCTCCAGCGCGTAGTGATCAATCCTCTAGATACAGGTCTCCAGCGCATAGTGATCAATCCTCTAGATACAAGTCTCCAGCACATAGTGATCAATCCTCTAGATACAGGTCTCCAGTGCATACTGATCAATCCTCTAGATACAGGTCTCCGTTTGCATATTGATCAATCCTCTAGATACAAGTCTCCAGCACATAGTGATCAATCCTCTAGATACAGGTCTCCAGCGCATAGTGATCAATCCTCTATATATAGGTCTCCAGCACATAGTGATCAATCCTCTAGATACAGGTCTCCAGTGCATACTGATCAATCCTCTAGATACAGGTCTCCGTTTGCATATTGATCAATCCTCTAGATACAAGTCTCCAGCACATAGTGATCAATCCTCTAGATACAGGTCTCCAGCACATAGTGATCAGTCCTCTAGATACAGGTCTCCAGCTCATAGTGATCAATCCTCTAGATACAGGTCTCCAGCACATAGTGATCAATCCTCTAGATACAGGTCTCCAGTGCACAGTGATCAATCCTCTAGATACAGGTCTCTAGCAAATTGTGATCAAACCTTAACATTCAGGTCTCCAGCTCATAGTGATCAATCCTCTAGATACAGGTCTCCTATCACATAGTGATCAATCCTCTAGATACAAGTCTCCAGCGCATAGCGATTAATCCTCTAGATACAGGTCTCCTCTGTGTAATGATGAGTCCTTTAAATAGAAGTCTGCAGGGCATAGTGACCAATCCTCTAGATACCAGTCTCCAGATCATAATATTGAGTCATCTAGATAGAAGTCTACAGCGCATAGTGATAAATCCTCTAGATACAGGTCTCCAGCACATAGTGATCAGTTCTCTAGATACAGGTCTCCAGCACGTAGTGATCAGTTCTCTAGATACAGGTCTCCAGTGCAAAGTGATCAATCCTCTAGATACAGGTCTCCAGTGCAAAGTGATCAATCCTCTAGATACAAGTCTCCAGAGCATAGTGATCAATCCTCTAGATACAAGTCTCCAGCGCATAGTGATCAATCCTCTAGATACAGGTCTCCGGAGCATAGTGATCAATCCTCTAGATAAAGGTATCTACTGTGTAGTGATGAGTCCTTTAATTAGAAGTCTGCAGGGCATATTGACCAATCCTCTAGATACCAGTCTCCAGATCATAATAATCAGTCATCTAGATAGAAGTCTCCAGCGCATAATGATCAATCCTCTAGATACATGCCTTCAGTGCATAATGATAAATCCTCAAGATAAAGGTCTCAGGTGCCTAGTGAACAGTACTCTAGATAAAGGTCTCCAGCACATAGCGATCAATCCTCTAAATACAAGTCTCCAGCACATAGTGATAAATCCTCTAGATACAAGTCTCCAGCGCGTAGTGATCAATCCTCTAGATACAGGTCTCCAGCGCATAGTGATCAATCCTCTAGATACAAGTCTCCAGCACATAGTGATCAATCCTCTAGATACAGGTCTCCAGTGCATACTGATCAATCCTCTAGATACAGGTCTCCGTTTGCATATTGATCAATCCTCTAGATACAAGTCTCCAGCACATAGTGATCAATCCTCTAGATACAGGTCTCCAGCACATAGTGATCAGTCCTCTAGATACAGGTCTCCAGCTCATAGTGATCAATCCTCTAGATACAGGTCTCCAGCACATAGTGATCAATCCTCTAGATACAGGTCTCCAGTGCACAGTGATCAATCCTCTAGATACAGGTCTCTAGCAAATAGTGATCAAACCTTAACATTCAGGTCTCCAGCTCATAGTGATCAATCCTCTAGATACAGGTCTCCTATCACATAGTGATCAATCCTCTAGATACAAGTCTCCAGCGCATAGCGATTAATCCTCTAGATACAGGTCTCCTCTGTGCAATGATGAGTCCTTTAAATAGAAGTCTGCAGGGCATAGTGACCAATCCTCTAGATACCAGTCTCCAGATCATAATATTGAGTCATCTAGATAGAAGTCTACAGCGCATAGTGATAAATCCTCTAGATACAGGTCTCCAGCACGTAGTGATCAGTTCTCTAGATACATGTCTCCAGCACGTAGTGATCAGTTCTCTAGATACAGGTCTCCAGTGCAAAGTGATCAATCCTCTAGATACAAGTCTCCAGTGCAAAATGATCAATCCTCTAGATACAAGTCTCCAGTGCATAGTGATCAATCCTCTAGATACAGGTCTCCAGTGCATAGTGATCAATCCTCTAGATACAAGTCTCCAGCGCATAGTGATCAATCCTCTAGATACAGGTCTCCGGAGCATAGTGATCAATCCTCTAGATAAAGGTATCCACTGTGTAGTGATGAGTCCTTTAATTAGAAGTCTGCAGGGCATATTGACCAATCCTCTAGATACCAGTCTCCAGATCATAATAATCAGTCATCTAGATAGAAGTCTCCAGCGCATAATGATCAATCCTCTAGATACATGCCTTCAGTGCATAATGATAAATCCTCAAGATAAAGGTCTCAGGTGCCTAGTGAACAGTACTCTAGATAAAGGTCTCCAGCACATAGCGATCAATCCTCTAAATACAAGTCTCCAGCACATAGTGATAAATCCTCTAGATACAAGTCTCCAGCGCGTAGTGATCAATCCTTTACATACAGGTGTCCAGCTCATAGTGATCAATCCTCTAAATACAAGTCTCCAGCACATAGTGATAAATCCTCTAGATACAGGTCTCCAGCGCATAGTGATCAATCCTCTAGATACAGGTCTCCAGCGCATAGTGATCAATCCTCTAGATACAGGTCTCCAGCTCATAGTGATCAACCCTCTAGATACAGGTCTCCAGTTCATAGTGATCAATCCTCTAGATACAAGTCTCCATCACATAGTGACCAATCCTCTAGATACAGGTCTCCAGCGCATAGTGATCAATCCTCTAGATACAGGTCTCCAGCTCATAGTGATCAATCCTCTAGATACAAGTCTCCAGCGCATAGTGATCAATCCTCTAGCTACAGGTCTCCAGCTCATAGTGATCAATCCTCTAGATACAAGTCTCCATCACATAGTGACCAATCCTCTAGATACAGGTCTCCAGCGCATAGTGATCAATCCTCTAGATACAAGTCTCCAGCACATAGTGATCAATCCTCTAGATACAGGTCTCCAGCGCATAGTGATCAATCCTCTATATATAGGTCTCCAGCACATAGTGATCAATCCTCTAGATACAGGTCTCCAGTGCATACTGATCAATCCTCTAGATGCAGGTCTCCGTTTGCATATTGATCAATCCTCTAGATAAAAGTCTCCAGCACATAGTGATCAATCCTCTAGATACAGGTCTCCAGCACATAGTGATCAATCCTCTAGATACAGGTCTCCAGCTCATAGTGATCAATCCTCTAGATACAGGTCTCTAGCAAATAGTGATCAAACCTTAACATTCAGGTCTCCAGCTCATAGTGATCAATCCTCTAGATACAGGTCTCCTATCACATAGTGATCAATCCTCTAGATACAGGTCTCCAGCACATAGTGATCAAACCTTAACATACAGGTCTCCAACTCATAGTGATCAATCCTCTAGATACAGGTCTCCAGTGCACAGTGATCAATCCTCTAGATACAGGTCTCTAGCAAATAGTGATCAAACCTTAACATTCAGGTCTCCAGCTCATAGTGATCAATCCTCTAGATACAGGTCTCCAGTGCACAGTGATCAATCCTCTAGATACAGGTCTCTAGCAAATAGTGATCAAACCTTAACATTCAGGTCTCCAGCTCATAGTGATCAGTCCTTTAGATACAGGTCTCCAGCACATAGTGATCAATCCTCTAGATACAAGTCTCCTAGCACATAGTGATCAACCCTTAACATACAGGTCTCCAACTCATAGTGATCAATCCTCTAGATACAGGTCTCCTATCACATAGTGATAAATCCTCTAAATACAGGTCTCCAGTGCATAGTAATCAATCCCCTAGATACAAGTCTCCAGCACATTGTGAACAATCATCTAGATAAGTCTCCAGCACATAGTGATAGATCCTCTAGATACAGCTCTCCAGTGTATAGTGGTCAGTCCTCTAGATACTGGTCTTCAGAGCATAGTGAACAATCCTCTAGATACAGGTCTCTAATGCATACTGATCAATTCTCTAGTATCAACTCTCCAGTGCATAGTGATCAATCCTCTAGATACAGGTCTCCAGTGCATAGCAATCAATCCTCTAGATACAAGTCTTCAGGGCATAGTGATCAATCCTCTAGATACATGTCTCCAGTGCATAACGATCAATCCTCAAGATACAGGTCTCCAGCGCCTAGTTCACAATCCTCTAGATACAAGTCTCCACCTCATAGTGAACAATCCTCTACATACAAGTCTACATTACATAGTGAACAATCCTCTACATACAGGTCTTCAGACCATAATGAACAATTCTCTAAATCCAAGTCTCCAGCACATAGTAATCAGTCCTCTAGATACAAGTCTCCCTTGAATTGTGAGCAATCCTCTAGATACAGGTCTACAGCATATAGTCTTCATTGCACAGTGTACAATCCTCTACATACAGGTGTCCAGTACGTTTTGATCAATCCTCTGGTTAAAAGTCTCCAGTGCATAGTGATCAGTCCTTTAGATAAAAGTCTCCAGAGCATAGTGAACATGACTCTAGATACAGGTCTCCATTGCATAGTGAACATGACTCTAGACCCAGGTCTCTAGAGCCTAGTGAACATGACTCTAGACCCAGGTCTCTAGAGCCTAGTGATCAATCCTCTAGATACAGGTCTCCAACGCATAATGAACAATCCTGTACATACAAGTCGACAGGCTTAGTGATCAATCCTCTAGATACAGGTCTCCAGTAAATAGTTGGGAATCCTCTAGATATTGGTCTCCAGCGCATAGTGAACAATTCTCTAGATATAGGTCTCTAGCGCATATAGAACAATCCCATATATGCAGGTCTCCAGCATTTAGTGACCAATCCTCTAGATACAGGTTTCCAGTGTGTTGTGATCAATCATCTAGTTAAAAGTCTCTAGTGCATTGTGGTCAATCCTCTAGATACAAGTCTCCAGTGCATAGTGAGCAATTTTCTCCAGCACATAGTGATTAACCCCCAAGATGCAGACCTCCAACGTATAGTGTTCAGTCCTCTAGATACTGGTCTCCACCGCATAGTGATCAATCCTTTAGACACAGGTCTCCAGCACATAGTGAACAATCCTCTAGATACAAGTCTTCAGTACATAGTGATAAATCCTCTAGATACAGGTCTACAGGGCATAGTGTTCAATCCTCTAGATTCATGTCTCCAGTGCATAGTGATCAGTCCTCTAGATTCAAGTCTCCAGTGAATAGTGATCAATCCTCTATATACAGGTCTCCATCATATAGTGAACAATCCTCTAGATACAGATTTCCAGCAAATAGTGAGCAATCCTTTAGATCCAGTTCAACAATTTAAGACTACTGGGAACTTTTTTGTTTGTCCCCTATGGTGCACTTGGTTTGCTTCAGGATTTCTCCATTTCAGCCTGATTACTACTAAATTAATAGTTTATCCTCATGGATGGTAGAGATCTCTATCACATTGTGAAGGAATTTATTTTGGCCCAGTCAAATGCTACATTTCCGGAGATGGGCTTCCAGAAATTTATATAAGCGATGCAATAATATGCAGAAGTAATTTTGTGTAATTCTGGATGCATAGGCCATATGAGACACCTCTTTGTACCCCAGGATTGAGCAACCTCCTGTACTCCCACTAATTCTGGACTATGATTTGCATCATTCTGAAATGGTCAGTGGCTGTCTGAGAATTATGGGAGTTGTATTCCAACAATAGCTGGAGAACGGTCTATCTGGAAAACACTGTCTTTCCTTAATCTGATGGGGCACAAGAGTCCAAAGATTGTAGGATCCAGGAGATTAGTAATTGCACTTGATATGAAAATAACTAGCATTCTAGATGGACTAGTTGGTGGTTCTTTTATATTTTATGTTTCTCTGCCTTTTACAAACACATATTCTGTCTTTTCTTAGAATGATACCTCCAACGAGCAAGACATTCCGTGTTAATAATCTGGCTTCTGGAACTGTGTACGACTTGTGTGTTCTGGCAATTTACGACGATGGCATCACTTCACTGACTGCTACAAGAGTTGTGGGATGTATACAGTTTACAACAGAACAGGATTATGTCCGCTGTCATTTTATGCAGTCTCAGTTCTTGGGAGGTACCATGATAATTATAATTGGTGGAATTATTGTTGCATCTGTGCTTGTCTTCATAATTATCCTGATGATCCGATATAAGGTGTGTAATGGTAGTGAACAACATAAAGCTACCAAGGTCAGCAATGTGTATTCTCAAACAAATGGATCTCAGAATCAAGGTTGCAGTGCTTCACTGCCACCATCAGTTTCCAAGAACGTAGTAGCATATGATGAGAGCCCACAGTGTTGTAAAGCTACTAGCGAGAGTGGGGCACAATCCTCTGACACTTGCTCAAGCCAAGATGCTCTCACCACTACCTCTGCTTTGCCCCATACTTGGACTTCAAATACATCTGCATCACTTAAGCAGAAGAGAAAAACTGTATTAAAGCCTATGGATTCACAGACTGACACAGTATTAAATATGGAGTCACAAAACACAAATAGAAATAATTCAACTGCTCTTCGGTTGTCTAGCAACCCTTCTGGCTCTCT
This sequence comes from Rhinophrynus dorsalis, assembly GCA_037306005.1. Taxonomy (NCBI): domain Eukaryota; kingdom Metazoa; phylum Chordata; class Amphibia; order Anura; family Rhinophrynidae; genus Rhinophrynus; species Rhinophrynus dorsalis. Next base: position 128,729,076 of record CM074728.1, read on the forward strand.
CAATGAAGCGTCACCATATAAAAGATCTCAATCAAAGCCAAGTAAGTATCTTACGTTACCGGCAGAGACATCAAGAGCAAAAAGAAGGTATTCTTTCAATGGTGAAGTCATGGAATACCACTGTTATGTTAACTCACGACACACAGGTGGATTATGGTCCAAAAGGAGCATGTCAATGAATGGAATACTTATTCAGTCGGACAACTCAGACATGGACAGTGGTAAAGCAACATGTTCCAGTTCTGAGTGGATATTGGAAAGCACTGTGTGACAGGCTGTTTTACCTTAAAAGGGGGACATACTCAATAATTCAGAGCACCATCCTAGAAAACTGAAATTTGCAATTCCAGTCTTGTTGTTTTCATTAATGGCTTCTACAAACAGGGTTGTGTATAAGCCACATTCTGCACCTTTATGTTTGCTTTTTAATGGTAAAAATAGAAAAAAAAAGAAAATGATGTGAAGATATAGTATGATTACTGAAAGAAAATCCATGAAACAGCACCAGTGCCTTCCCTTCCTTTAGGACTGGCTTCCTGGTTCTGCAACAGCAGAAATTTGAGACCGAATTCACAAAAAAAGCCTTTCATGTGGGAAATTAAATTTCCTTCAAGCTTACCACATACAAAAAGACAACTTATGGGAGAATTAGCAAAATATTTTTTAAATGACCAGACTGTATTTATTTTTGAGTGACAATGGTGTTGCCTTTATTTTTAGGCAAATGCTGTACAGAACAACAACTTCTGTGTTGTTAATATGTTGTGTAAAATAAAATATTCAATATCTATTCCAAGACATTACTGAAATAATTATCTATTCACAAGAGCTTCATCTTGGTTCAACCTCTGCCAAATTATCAACGTCCCAAAGTGCTAGTACAAAGCATTACATATGTTTCATGTTGGTCTGGGTGCATGATGAACAAACACTGAATAGCACAATTCACAGTTATAGCTTGACCCCAAGATGGATGGATGGATGGATAGATGGATGGAAAGATAGATAGACAGATAGATAGATAGATAGATAGATAGATAGATAGATAGATAGATAGATAGATTGATAGACAGATAATATGTTTCTACTAGAAAATATTTTTTAAAGTTCATCCCCACTGTATCTTAGTTCTGTTTGAAAATTAAAGGTGCTTGTTCACTGTGCTAAATCCACAAAAATGTAGGGGTCAGGACAATACTAATTTTATTAATACAGATTAATACTAGGATGTGTAGTATGGCATTTTCTTTAAATAATCTGAATAAAAGTTGTATTTCATTTTTCAGCTTTGTATTAGCAGTGTAGAGCACTTAGACAGTTCTGAATGCATCACAAGAGGAGAAGTTATCCCATAAAAATAAATACACTATATGACTATACGATCTGGTAGAACATTCTGCTATGTTTAATGCTACAAATCGTATTGTCCATGTGGGTCAATTAATAGTTTTACACTTATCTGATCTTCACAATACAAATTGTTTAATTGGTCTGCATTGCAGATACATAATTTATTAATTGGTCTCTAAGCCCTAGACTGTTTGGGAATTCCTGCTTGTTGTGTTTCTGAGGAACATCTTAAGAAGATAATTGGAAACCCATAAGAAGAAATCTTGTTGTGCTGTGTTGCAGAAAGGTTTGAGATGCAAGTCCTTTGTGTATGCCATTGCCAGATTTCTCTATCTTCTGGATGCTCTTTTCAAGTCTTTCAGTTCTCTAATTGCTCAGATTTACTTCACTGTTCTATGCGACCTTTCACGTATTTGCTACAAATATCCATTGTTCCATGATTTCAGAGTTGGCAAACTAGAATCAGACGTGAAATTTGATAAACATTTAAAAACACAAACATCTTTTGCTAAGCAAAAGTTAATATTCTTAGTCAAGCTCTCATTGGTATGAAATGCGATGTTGAGGTAGCATGAATATTTACTCAGCCATCTCTAATTGATGATAATGACCTCATTACAGTCAGTTATTTCACCGATCATGTGATAGGTGTCTCTTCACCAATGATGTCATCTAACCAACTTTTCCAGATCTGAAAAGAAAAGCAATCCAACTTCATAGCCATTTTTTTCCACTCAGATTAGCCCCTTTAATGAGGTTTGTGGCTATTAAAAAGTTAATCTACAATAAAATGAACGTTACAATTGTAACAAACATAATGATAACAATCACAGCCAGATTCTACTGATTTGAAAGACCGACATTTACCAGCATCATAGTAAAAATAAAAAGCCTCAATCTGTAAAGAAGCAGCCAATTTACTATAGCATTTGCTTCAATTTAACATCACACAAAGTTATGCTTATTAAATCAGTTTGAATAAATGCTAATCCTTTAAAATCAGCAATTTTGGATGCACATAATATAATTTTTTACAAATAGGAGCCAACACTTGCTAACAGGCTTTGATTGCACTGCAGTTGATGTTATTACTGGCTTCTATCTAAACGAGTCTCATTGAATCTAGTGAGACATTTTTTGATAAAACCCTTGATAAAGTTATTATCAACTGTGATGATATCCAGGCTTTAGTATTCATCTAAAAAAACTAGCGCAACCTTAATAAATACAGACCAGAATATATTTAAATTTCATTTGTACATTAAACAGACTAAATTGTCTAATTATTTAGCTGTACTCAGTAGACATTCAACTGTTCTTTTACATGAAATATTTCAGTATTTAGACCTACAGCTCCAGTGAGTCCAGTTTATATAAGTTCCCAAACACTCTCCAAGGTATTGCAGAATAATAAAAGCTGCTGAGATATTTTAGATTTAAGTATGCATTGAAGGGATAGTAATACTTCGTTTTAACTATATTTTATTTTGTAGGCATTAAAAATATGAAGAATGATATAAGTCTTATCTCTCAAACCTTTATGGTTTAAGAGATATTCACAAGCAAAGTTACCCCTCCCGCCCCTTTTAACTAGTGTAAGCCATCTCTTCTCAGATGTGGAATCCAGTCCATAGACCAGACAGATAACAGAAGGGGACAATCTTCTTCCTATGAGAACAATGAAAGCCCTGCTCCCCTTGACAACATTTTCAGGTTTTTCCCTTATCGTGATTGAAGATTGTCCCTCTCTGCAGTCTACCTGGGCACCTCCCTTCTGATCTGGCTGAGCAGTGTTACATCAGTAAAAGGGGCGGGAGGGGGATACTTTATCATTGAATTACTCTTGTACTACAACTCTGACAGAATTGAAATAACACTCTCCAAAGTCCAAATACTATGATGATTAATTAGAGCTGCTTTTATTATGAAACATTACTATCCCTTTAAGTATTGTCTTGGGTGATAGGCAGTTTTCTCTGGTATTAGATTTCTTATTAAGTCATAAATAAACAATCAGAAGTTCCATTTAAACACTCTTTCATTCCTAACCCATTGACAAGAGCTACACATCCTCCTGTTTGGATTTTAAGATCGTGTCAGTCCATGCTTCTGTGAGCAGATGTTGGATCTTTCATCCTCAATATTCTATAGTCATCTTTGTTAGGTTTTCACTCCAAAACCATATATTTGTCTAACGTATTGGTAAACAGTTGAAAATATGCATTCTAACTTCTGCTATATCCACATGACCAAAGTGAAATGTAGTGCACAGTGCATCTGTGTTTCTGGTGTGTCATCCACCTCCAGTAATTGTGAACCAGTCAGGTGTTAACAGAGATGAGAATTGGCATATTCTCTCAGTAGTTCGGATCAATCCATGCATAGTCTTTCACTTTTAATATTTCAATAATAATACTTTGGACTCCTCTTCATTGTCAGTCGGTAAATCCCATTTCAAATTTAAAGCATCATAAGAGAGAGAGAGAGAGAGGAGTGTATGTAATTTTGTGGCTGTACACACAATCGTAGAGCCTTATTTTCTGTTTTATAAAATGAATCACAAACTATAGTCATATATTTCCACTTAGCCCGGCTGTTCATGTGTGTTGTTTACAAGTTAAGAGAAAGACAAAAGCAGACATGAAGAAAATAAATTGGCTTTGCTCATAAACCTGCTAGTAATTTGTACAAATAACAAAACAGTGAAAATGTTTTGCGCTTATCTCCTATTTTGCCATAAAACGGTTAATTTATTGTATGGTGAATGTTTACTGCAGGGTTGTTCACAGATGATTATATAATGGGATTCCACATGAAAATTGAGCCATATTCCTCTGTAGCAGCAGCGCTGCAAAATACTGATCAAAGGGATATAAAGCCCCAGATCTCATGTTTAAAATCCTGGGTCTTATTGCCAGCTATGCCCATGTAATGTGGGTTAATTTCTCTCCTAGTAATGGTGTGCTAATAATCCATTAGGATCACTGAAACCCCAGGTCTTTTGGGCACCTGGCAACACCCCCACACTGTAGTAGGAGGTACGACCTTTATTATAGTACTGAGCTGAATGAATGTATAACCATTCATAGAAATAACTCATTGTTATTAATGTTTTAAATTAAGAATCACTGCTGTTACTGGTGTCTATACAATGGGAGTCTTTGCATCTTTGAGGTTTGCAATCCTGTTTTCAAGATGAGAATCAGCTTTGTTGGATGAAACATTTGATGAAAACAGTTTGCTCCCCTCAAGTGCAGGTCTCCCCCATGCAGTGTTTTATAACATCATATCACCATGTCATACGGGAACAGGAGGAATAAATCACAGTGGAGACAGAGAATTGTTTTCATTTTCAGGATTTAAACTGCATCTTCCATAGTAAAGAAGACATGTATGTGAAGTAAGCATGGATTTCCAAAGATCTTTTTTGGGGATACAAAAATAAACTTTTAGATATATGAAAATATATCTCCCAAGGGAGTGAATATTCATTAGTAAAAGATATTATATATGACAGATATTTCATTTAGTGCTGCTGTGGTATATAATATGCTGTCCTGTGGATTGTTTCACCTCGTATGAATTGTCTCACCTCCTGTGGATTGTCTCACCTTCATATGCAAGAGGAATGCCCAGATATATTCCTCACGGGCTGGGGTGAGGCCAAATATAACATCATAATATTACTGCATTACAGACAATGAGATATTGTGGGCTATTTTAGGTAGAATAACAAGATACTTTCACTTACATTATGTGATTAAGGGCCCAATGTTCTACAGAAATATGGCATCACCTGTTATTAGCTTTAGATTATTGTACTATCAATTTTCAAAGAGAAAGACACATTTACAGTAGTTAAGACCATGCGAAACGAGTTTGAAGAAATGGTCATTAAAATGGTCTTGGCAACTTAAATTCATCATGTTTTCAATAATTACATTATTAAATGACTGACTCTACTTTGAATTCAAAAATATTGTAAAAATGGATGTTAAGATGTATGCACAAATATCCCAATTACGTATATTATATATATGTGTGTGTGTGTTTGTATTCTATATGTCCAAAGAATGTCCTTTTCTGACAAAAATGTGCAAATACCAACAATTTTGAAAAGTGAGACTATAGCTGAATATCCCAGTCAAAACAAGAGAAATTGACAATACATTTACAATTTCCAGATATTCATTTTTAAAACTTTACACTTTTTTGTCTCATTGCTAATGATAAGGAAAGGGTTATAATAGCTACATATAATAATAATATAATAATAATATAATAGCTCAATTGGCCATGACTAAATGTTTTTTATTGCCCGAGAGTTTCAGTATACAACCTTCATTCTGCAATATCTATTGTAGTATTGGCATCTACAGTGTTAATGCAGTTAATCAGAAGTTCACGTTCTCTACAGAACTTTCTATAGTTCATGTCATTCTACACAAACTTTATTTTAGGTCTTTAAAATCAGCCTCAAGACTCACTTTCCACCCAGCAGTCTTATAGCACAAAATGCATTATTAGTATCAATTTTTCATCTGTTTTCACTTCATAATAAGTCACTTTGGGATAAAAAGAATGCAGATATCAATAAAGCATTTTAACAACCTTTTATGTGATTGCAACAGAAATCTAAGAGTGAAGAAGTGTTTTAGTAAGTGTCTTATAATCATCACCACAGAAAACACTTATACTTCACTCAAAGAAGAGAGAAAGATCCCTCAATATCACAGAAAGAGGATCAGGATTTTTCAGCCATGTTTACTTATTTGGAAAGATTGCATTCCCTGGGTAGGAGAAAATCTGTAGACGCCACTGGAAGAACCTAATATTTTATATAATTCCAGGTTGCATATCTGTAGAGGGCTGGATTTATACCTCAGATAACACTAGGCAAGGTACCTTGTGTGTTGTTAGCCCTCCCCCCCCCACTATGGCCATACCCCCACTGCACACAAACCTGTTCCCCCAGCCCTTGGGAGAACAAATACCCAAGGACCTTATATAGTCCACAATTTAGATACAGTCCCAGCTAAACGTGTGATACTGAATAGTGATTCATTTATGTTACAAGCACACCTGTACTCATAGGATCGTCTTACCTCTTGGCTTAAGAACAGACCTTGAGCGTAGGCCTAGACATTCTCAATACACAACAAACAAAGCTCTTAGATGCTTTATATTTCTCTAACACATTGCTTCTAGAACTAGCTAACAGCTAAATATACTTTCCAAAATAAGATGTAAACCAGCTATTATATAAAGATACACATTACTAAAATAATTAACCACCACAAGCCAAGAGCAGGAATATGAAGCAGCTTTGTAAGTGCTGAAATTAATTTCTCCTTGAAAGTCTTCGGATAGAATCACAGACTGCTTATAGGTATGTAAGAAGGATATTTATTCTGGCACCCAGTGGGTTAATATAAGTAACTATTCCCATAAGGACACATGGAGAACCAGATGTGTTATAATGATTTTGACTTGCAGTGACCAGCACTAAGGGTTTTATACTCCTAATGACATCATTTCATGTAATGGCCACAAATATCAAATGTCATTCCCAGCCAATTCTTTGTCCTATTTTGGCCACTCACAATGTGCTACAATATAATGCTGCTGACTTGTTTTTCTCCTAAATTCCTCCACCGCCACCTTTTAAATGTCACATTGATCCAGCTCTTGTTATAACCATTGAACCAGATCATTGTAGGGAATGTCTGGAGATGTTCCAGAACAGTAGCCAGATGTCAAGTGATTATTGTATTCATTCTTTCTAGATGCTAAATCCTCTGTTACCAAAAGCTGGTTATATATATATAATATATGATTATATGTCAGTATATATGAGTATATGAATGTATAAATATGTGGGTACTGTATATAAATATATGAATATATAAACATATCTATGTGTTAAACTCAGGCCTTCTAATAAACCTAAATTTGAACATTTAGTATGTCCAGCACTGCTGATGGGATGTAAAAGCTGGCCCTGTGTATCAGGTGTGGCCTACTGCACAGTTCATCAAGAGAGTTAGATATTCCCGAGAGAGGGACTGACTGAGCAGTGAGTCTATAAACCTTATTAATAAGGTCAGATAAATCTCATTTACTTATTCTGTCTAGCACAATCAGATTAATTAACTAATTAAAGGATACATGCAACTATTTAACCCTGTATGCACTTTTTACAAGACCTAAAATATTTATATTCCTTAGATATGTGAATTATGTATTTACATGTAATTGTTTCTGCTAATGCTTCACCTGCATCATTTATATACCTTATCCCTTAATTGTTTTGCCGATATTGCTGATATTTCTTTATTTCCAAGTCCAACAGCTGAGCTTTGTGAGTGATTATAAAGACAATGAGTGAATCACAAAACAACCCATGTAAACGGACAAATCCTCTTGTGAAAATCAAGACTCAATAAGATGGAGATTACATCGTCACTGGTTATAAAATAGAGGCATTCTATGAGGAAACAGATATAGTCCATATACAGGCAATCAATGAAAATAAATGTCAGAAATATACAACTTGGGTGGCTCTATTTAAGTGGAACAGGAGGTGAACAACTTCCAGCTGCCCCTCCTAAACCCCAACTCCACAGATTCTAAAAACAATCAAATCTTAAAAACAATTGGTCAGGCACTCAGGGCTTGTGTTCTCTGTTGCCACTGATTTCTTTAGTTTGGAGGGGGTTCTACAACTATCTGCGCGCCTAACCAATTGTTTTTTAAAAAATGAAAATAAATAATTTAACACTGCCACATCTCCAATTAATTTTTGATTAAGGAACCAAATAAATTATATTTTTAACTTTCATGGACTCAGAGTCAGGATTCAGACTATAAAAGCGGAATGAAAACGACTCCATACCGTCTGCAGTAAAATCAGTAACAGCTGACAGATCTTTTCTGCTGTTTAGTTTAGTGTGCAAGCAGAATATTTTAGTGCTTTATTATTCTATCCGACTGAATACAATATTTTTGCAGGGAATGTTTACAGGAGTATTTGAAATACTTTATATTACAGATACTTTTCAGCAACTCAGTTGAAAATATTTTAGAAATGAGTAATGCAGTGATTTTGTATTCCAAAAGAGAACAACTTAAATCAGGAACACAGAAGACACATTTTTGAAAGAGAGCTGAAAGTGGCCACATATTGTAACAGAAAATTCACAAAAATATAAGCAAAATCCCCTGTGTAAGGCAATAGCTTCCAGGGTACAGACAGAAATAGAAATTCAATATGCAGATGCCAAGCTAAACAGCTGCAAGAGAATCCATCATCATATGTGAGAGACTCAATGAACGTCTTATTAGAATTGGAAGACAGCACAGGGACGGTAAATCTTCTGACCTCCTGCTATTGGTGAAGTGTAAAGTCATGCATTTGGGAGGAAACAATCCCAAAGCTACTTATAAACTTAATGGAATAATTTTAGGTGACTTGTTGCTAGAAAAAGACCTGGGTATCCTTGTCAACTACAAACTTGGAAACAGTGACCAGTGTCAAACAGCAGTAGCAAAGGCAAACAAAGTCCTGTCTTGTATAAAAAGAGATATCGAAGCAAGAGTGGATAACATTATTTTGCCATTATACAAATCATTGGTAAGACCTCACCTTGAGTATGCAGTGCAATTTTGGGCACCAGTTCTGAAAAAGGATATACTAGAACTCGAGAGGGTACAGCGGAGAGCAACAAAATTAATTAAGGGAATGGAGGACTTGACATATGAGGAACGACTAAACAAACTTGGTTTATTTACTCTAGAGAAAAGATGACTAAAAGGAGACCTTATCACATTGTACAAGTATATGAGAGGTCAATACAAGGATCTCTGCAGTGAGTTATTTATTCCAAGGCCTGATCATGTGACCAGGGGACACCCCTTGAGATTAGAGGAAAGGAGGTTTAAACTTCAGCAGAGGAAGGGTTTTTTTATGGTAAGGTCTGTTAAATTGTGGAATTCATTGCCCAGGGAGGTAGTTATGGCAGATACAATGGATACATTTAAGAGAAGATTAGATACATTTCTTTCAAAAGGGAACATACAGAGTTATACTGTTTATCAGTAGGCTGATCAGGAAAGTCTGATAAAGACTAATTTAACTGGTAGCAGGAAAGCTATAAAATTCTCAGTTCTGAGGTATGAGGCGAAGATTGAACTTGATGGACTTGTCTTTTTTCAACCTAATTTTCTATGTTACTATGTTACTATTGGGGATTCAAATGTCCATCATCCCCAACTGACCATTAGCTTGTAAGGGATGATGATGGGTACCCCAGACTCAACAGCTGTAGGTCCAAAGATTTGCTAACCTTGTATTTGAGTATCCAGTTCTACCATTCTGGTTACAATACATGTAAATTACTCACTACAAGTATCAATCACAAATAAGCAACCGAAGCTGTTAATTATTGTTTTAGAAACAGAGATTCCATTCTATTCACTGGGCTCATCATGATGATAATATAATTTGCTATGAAAATTAATTATTTCATTATATAGATAAACTATTTTTGCAAGTTAGGACCAGTGCAATTGTGCATCTGTTCCATGGGCACATAGTGAGCACAACCGATTGCGAAGGTTCATAGGCCATATTCTATACCTATGGAAAGGTATTCAGGAAATGTTTGAAAAGGTCACTAGTGGTATCAATACCAAGATATTAAACATAAAAAGTACAAGTTGCCATTTCAAATATATCATTTTATGATATTACTGTAACCAAACAGGAAGATCATTTTAATGGTGACATATACCAAAAAAATCCAACTGCAACTAATTATATTTTGCAAATAATACATTACCAGAGTGGAAGTTCCTTCTGTTAAGGAGGAATTGCTCATAGGTAGACCATTTAAACAGAGAACAAGATATCTTCCTGATAGATTACTGGAAAGAGAATATATTAAACTGTGCATAAAAAGAATCACAATAAAGATGAGAATATAGTGACTATTAGGACCTACTTTATAGGTGTTATATAAACAAACGCTGTTGTCTTCTGGAGGACAGGGATCTGTCACAGGTTCTGGGGAAGTTTATCCAGACAGGGTACAGGGCAAAGAGGAATTTATTATCATGTTGGGTCAGAAACATTACAAGTGTTAGAGTCTTAGCTATGTGTAACATGCAGACATCCATACAGTCAGTCTATAAAGGCAGTTGATTACTAATCTGGTAAGTAAAGTTTTGTGCACCACTTTCATCCTTGCTGATATTCTTTATTATTCTATGCTTCAAACATACAATATAATATAAGTGATCTGTAACCCTCAACATTACAGCATTTTATATTAAAATAACTCTCTTCTCTACAAAACCAGAGTCGTTCCAATGCAAAAAGTTAATCTGTATCCAGTAAATAAAACAGTGACCCCAAAGCTTAATTATATTAGCACTCAATACCAGCTACTGAAGAAAAAAACTGGCAAATACATAGTAAAGCAAAGATTTGAACTTAAGTCACTTAGTTGATTAATTGCCTCAATGTGATACTAAGAGTTGATTCTGAAGTGGGGACGTCTGATTCATTTCCTGCATCAGATGCTTGATGTGACCTTAAGCAAGTCCCTGTGTCCGAGTCATCAAAATGATATTGTGTACTGTATGGTCCAGGGACCCCTGTTCCTTAAATATTCTGCTTCTTACTATGTGTATAGATTTATTACCATTACATAAGAATTAAGAAATATCAGTCAATAAAAGTCATAGCAAAAAGAGGAAAGCAACATACTGAAAAAGTAACATTGATTAAAATGTCCTACTGTCACAGTCAATTTATCAGTATTTTATGATATACTTCAAACCAGGTTATGTATAGAATTTTACCTTTCTTCTCAAAGCCAAAGTTTCACATGTATTTTGCCAGGCTCAGATATTCCAGATTTTAGGTGGAAGTAAACATATATTTTAACAATAGTGATTCTCTTTTTACAATTCAGTTTCACTCTTGCCAATTATTGAAAAAGAAGTCAGGCATTTAGCAGATAAAGGCTTTAAATAATATTATTTTACTAGACATGAAGTACAACCTAGGAACTACAAGTACAGTGTAAAAAAAGTACTGTGTTTACAGCAGCACAGAGTAAAAAATTAGTTTTTCCTAAATTTTGCAGTGCTATGATAAGTATTACGTTTATTTCTCTGTATTTGTGAGTGTGAAAGAGAAAAAGAGATCATACAAAAACTAACTTATATATGGAGATGTTCAACAGCAGTATTATTATTGGTTGTATTACCACCAGTCTCCCATCATCTACATCATGGAAATGCCAGGAGACTGACTTAGTAGACTGAGGCAAGATCCTCCGAGGTCATGGGACTGAATCCTGAATAGATAGTATTTTTATGATCAGCCAAGGTCTGGGATACACACAGACCATTGGAGTCAGGTTTCCCAAGATGTGAGTCAAATGTAGGATCACTCAACATTTTTTTTACCTTAGATTCTCACATTTTCTGAAAAAAAAACATAGCTGGATAAAGATTCTTATATACCTCCAAAAGGAACTGAAGCTGGTAATAGGTCTGATTGACATAAAATTGTCTAAGTGACATAAAAACTTGGAAAAAATAAGCTAGAGACAAACCCATAAGAAATCACACATTCAGTACATAAAAGCGCAGTCACATTCCTCAGTGTGCAAATGTTAATGTTAATTCTTAATGTAAAACGAATAATGTCCAAATTATCTGAATGACACGATGGATAAAAAACAACTAAAAAATGTCAACACGGTTTCTAAAACTGCAATCTAATATGAAAGGACTGGAAAATATGAATATTAAATACAGAAATCATATTATTGCAAAATATCAAATTATGTGTGAAAAAGTGAATTTAAAATATTGTGCATAATGCTTCATTTGACATTAAATATAAATCAGACCATTTCCTATTTAATTATCCTGCAGTTTTGGGTTCTGCTATTTGCCACATACATTGTTGTTATATAATTAGGTAGGACAATATTGCTAAACATTTAAGTATGAGTACGTTTTCCACTGAGGCAGATGGACAGTGCGTAGATTAAACAATAAAATATTAATATCAATAAAAATTATGTGGAAAATACATATGAATGAAACGTATAAACCTAATAATTACTAGTAATCTGGTCATCAAAACACTGGAGCATTGAAACCATACACTATATATAGTAATCATAATAATAATAATTGTTTTATTATTTTGTTGAGCTGCAGCATATCCCATACAGCTGTATAATGAAGTGTCCAACAGGAGAGACAGTAATCCTAAAAATAATTGTCGGGACAGATGAAAATGAGAGGTGCTACTGAAATCCGTGACCGGAAGAGCTCAGCATTCAAAGTAAAATGGAATAAACCAGAAGGTCTGATAATGGGAACTCTCCCTAGTTTAGTATAGAGGAAATTAACCAATGATTAATTTTGTATGAAAAACTACTAATACAAGTAGTGATAGACAGTAAATGGGTAGAAAATAATATGGATGAAAACTACAGTATAAACAAATTAATAACAAATGAAAACAAGCTAGAAGAAACTAGATTGTATAAAAATATATAAATGCCTCTTACAGCAACATGTAGAGAAAAACATATGGGGGATGTGTGAGAAGTGGAATGGAAGTGCGCATTCCTATAGATTTATTGAGACCTTCTAGACAATGTACAGCATTTAAAAATGTATTACTATTCTCGGTTGATTAAATATTGAATGTGTTAATAGGAAACATATTTCCAGGCAAAACAGATAAACACAGAGTCAGTTCGAGACTTAAACGAAGCCTCCCCATGCACAAAACGCTTAGGAAAATCCATCTCACAAAGCATGTTTTGGGATTTACAAAGCAGATAATTTTGACAGAAAAATTAACATAACAAAACAGTTTGTTCATCCCTGACTGCAGGACACGGCTACAGAAAATATTACAAATCATCAGGTATTTAACTTTCATAATCAGCTCAACCAAATCAGTCATGTTACGTTCAAACAAACAGTCTTTGGGCAAAAAAGCAAGTGAATTAATTGCTAAACTCTCATGGCATACCCCCTCTTCCCAAAATTCTCCTCATTAAAAATACAGAATATATTCTACTTGATTGTCCAAACAGTATAAATGAAATATTCAGGCAATATTATAACAACCTTTACCAGTCCTCAGTTAATCTTAAACTTATCTACAATTTTCCTTCCTCAGTGTAAAGCAGACAGTGTGGACCCCATGAACACTTCTGTTACCGCTCTTTGGTATGAGTTTGGTGCCATAGGGTATAGAAATACAAGGCACTTGATTTCTAAACGGTTTTATTTTCACTGGAACTAAAATAAAAATAAATAAATCTCTGCTCCTCATGGGTGGTTTCTATACTCAACAATACCCAGACTGTCCCAAACAGCTTGCCTCTTTGTCAGTTTGTTTAAGGAAACAGAGTGCTGCTGGGGCCTTCTCTTTCCACTGCAGTCTCACCCACTTTACCAGGACCAGTTGTCTCTCTTCCACCCATGGAAAGTCTCTTAGGGGGTGGGGTTACCACATTCATTCCTGCTCAGACTTTTTGTAGGGTCCCTCCGCGCCCTGGTATTACAGGGAACCTTCATCTTTCCTGAACAGCCTCTCTCTGGCTCTACTACTACACAAGCTTATCATTTTGTTCCTTACACCTACTGTTAGATTTTTTCCATCCTCTAGTCTGGAATTGATGTCCGCTCACAGAGTGTTACATACATTTAGGATTAAGGACATATGCTTCAATTTACACATCAAGGCCCTGATTAAATTACAGCTGATAATAGTTATCACTGGTTTTAACAGATTCCTACTGAACTCTATGGAGGAACAGATATTATGCAATAATATGTAATGTAATATAATACTGGCCAGGGACCTGGCCCAAGTAAACCCTTAACCCCTTTGGTCAGGTCACTTTTCACATCTGGGTACAGATGATAATGACTAATATAAGTATAACGGATATCTAAACATCTGCTTGAAAAATGTTCAGTTTTTCATTTGAAGAAAAATGTATGATATGCCTATCTTATTGTCTAGGCCAGGAAACATTTCACCCTATATCCTTATAGATAAAACAACAATCTCCAATAGAGGTGACAGAATAATTATCTTAAGATGTCCACAAAACCTTTTATTCCACTGAATAATTTCTCTTCCTATGGATGGTTGTATATAAACTTGAATTTGATCCTACATTTGATAAGTAGACCCAATGGATTTATAAAATGTCAATTCTTTCTCCGTAACATTGCTAAAATCCGCCCGTTCCTCTCCCAACAAACTACTAAAACACTTATACGTGCCCTCATTCTGTCCCGCTTAGACTATTGCAATATCCTACTAACTGGCCTCCCTGCTACTCATCTTTCACCTATGCAATCTGTTTTAAACTCAGCTGCACGAATCACCACACTCTCCCCAAAAACTGAACCTGCCCACATAATTCTCAGACATCTGTCATGGCTCCCAATTCAGCAGCGCATCAATTACAAAGTCCTTCTTCTGACCTTTAACGCTCTCCACACTGCTACCCCTCCTTACATCTCTTCCCTCATCTCCTCTTATGTTCCTGGCCGCTTCCTTCGCTCAGCACACAACGCACTTCTTGTTGCACCATCCACACCCTCTGCCCTCTCCCGTCTCAAACCTTTCTCGCTTTCTGCTCCATACCTATGGAACTCCATACCCCTCTCTTTACGCCTAGAAAAATCCCCCTCTGTCTTTAAGTCTACCCTGAAGTCTTATCTTCTGGAGCACTAGGACCAAGCACTGCCTTTGGCCAAACTCAGCACTTGTAATCTCAGCACTTAACACCCTCTTTCCCCATTGTATGTCTCCCTTTATCCATTTAGACTGTAAGCTCCTTGGGGCAGGGACCTCTCTCCCATTGTTTCTATGAATGTCGCACTTATTTCATCCCCTCTTATTTGTTGTAACATATGTCTATTGTAAGGCGCTGCGTACACTGTGTGGCACCATATAAATAAAGATACATACATACATGTCAATAGCTAAAATCTTGCTTCCATTCATACTAAAAAGAGGCAAATGTCAGGGATTCTCAAACAGAAGTACAAAAAAGGGCACCCAATGTATAGTACTATCACAGTCTCCCTTGGGCTATCCTGTGCTTCCTTCCACTGTGGCGTGTTGGCCGGCATATTTGCGGCCACTCCCGCAATGCTGACATCATGAAACAGGCACTGGCAAGGACACCTGTTTATGGGCCTATTCTGAGTTGCCTAATTGGGTCCCCTGGCCACACAATAAAATAAATTGTTTTTTATATATACAAAGAAAACTGTCAGGGATGTCCCTTTTCTCCTGTACTATTTGGAACCAGGTATCAAGTTTATTGCCCAGCTAATTAGATATCATCCAAACATATGTGGTCTATTAACTGATTCCTCAAAAGAAACAAACTTTATATGCAGATAATATGTTCTAATTTTTGCAAGACTCTCATACATCTCTATATATTCTTTTACTTGAAATGATGAACTTACCTCTTTGTCTGGATACATATTTACTGGTCCACATTGATACTCTTCCCAAATGACTTCGTGAACATAATTATTTGTACAGATAATTTCACATTTAAATATCAACCCTAAAAGATATAATGAGCTAAATGTTCATCAATTGCCTCAATGTGATACTAAGAGTTGATTCTGAAGTGGGGACGTCTGATTCATTTCCTGCATCAGATGCTTGATGTGACCTTAGACAAGTCCCTGTGTCCGAGTCATCAAAATGATATTGTCTGCTGTATGGTCCAGAGACCACTGTTCCTGAAATATTCTGATTACTAAAATGTGTAAATATGTATTAGCAATAGATAAGAATTAAGAAATATTAGTCAATAAAAGTCATAGCAAAAAGAGAAAAGCGACAATACTGAACATGTAACTGATAAAATGTCCTACTGTCACAGTCCATTTATCAGCATTTTATGAAATACTTTTCACCAGGTTATATATAGAATTTTACCTTTCTTCTCAAACTCAAAGTTTCACATGTATTTTGCCAGGCTCAGATATTCCAGATTTTAGGTGGAAGTAAACATTTATTTTAACAATTGTGATTCTCTTTTTACAATTCAGTTTCACTCTTGCCAATTCTTGAAAAAGAAGTCAGGCATTTAGCAGATAAAGGCTTTAAATAATATTATTTTACTAGACATGAAGTACAACCTAGGACCTACAAGTACAGTGTAAAAAAAGTACTGTGTTTACAGCAGCACAGAGTAAAAAATTAGTTTTTCCTTGTAGTGCTGTGATAAGTATTACATGTATATTTCTCTGTATTTGTGAGGGTGGAAGAGAAAAAGTGAACATACAAAAGCTAACATATATGGAGATGTGCAACAGCAATATTATTATTGGTTGTATTACCATCAGTCTCCCATCATCTACATCATGAAAATGCCAGGAGATTGACTTAGTAGACTGAGTCAAGATCCTCCGAGGCCATGGGACTGAATCCTGATCAGCCAAGGTCTGGGATACACACAAGCCAATGGAGTCAGGTTTCCCAAGATGTGAGTCAAATGCAGGGTCACTCAACATTTTTTTTTTTTACATTAGATTGTCAGATTTTCTGAAATAAACATAGCTGGATAAAGAAAGGGGAACTATGCCTGGAGATAGGGATGGGCGAAAAATTTCCTGCAAAAAATGCAGTTTTTTTCACTTAGCTCATTGCATTGAAATCAATGGGTAGAAAAATGGTTCTCCACCATACGAAATATTTCTACAGCCATACAAAAGGGTGTCAGTGTTTGTGAGAGGAGAGAGCAGCATTTTTAGAGCTAGGGAAGATAAAGGGGAATACTTAGTTTAGGGAGTGATTTAGATAGGACATTTGTTCTCTGTAGTAAGGGATTCTGGGAGTGCAATGGGGGAGAAGATGGGAGGAAGGAGGTTGACCCAAAATAGCCCAAAACTTGGTATGACTGACTGGCAAGACACAGGCAGCTGGGGTCCAAATTGCTTGCTGATTTTACTTTTATTGTCTGTTCTGGGGAAGTCTGGGGAAATAAGTTGTTGATTTTGTTTTTTTAGTTATATATGTATATTTGGACTAACTGTAATAAGATAGGGTGGACATCTTAAAAAAAATAATTAAACAAATAAATTAGACAGCTACCTGGGAGCTCTGTGACTAAAGCAGACTTCACAGAATGCAGACGACATTGAGAATTTTGTTGAGGGCCAAGACAAGACATCGCACTCTATCAGTTGTGTACTGTAGAGAGTAAAAACACACACAGTATTTGAGTAATGTCTAGCAAATGCACAAGCAGGAGGGGGAAAGGTGAAGCAGTACAAGGACGTGGGAGTAAAGTGCTAGTACCAAAACTGACTGCAGCAATGATTACTACAGCATGTGTGGATGCAGTTTGTCCAGGTCCCACCAATCACACCATGCTAGTCCCCCACCACCATTACCATACACATCTGCCACATTGTACGTTGTACTTTAGTTGTTTTAATCACTTGACATCATCATGAAAATGTCCCAGTGTCACTTAAGCAGGAAGTTAGTGTTGTGGGCAAAGGACAAATTTACTCTGCATGCTAACACAAGGTATATGTTGCTCTAGGATTCACAGCTTTGACTTCCATCCACTTATTTCTCCACTACAGACTTCAGAAGAAGTAATATTATGCTTGGAAATGTTGCACCGTATTAAACATAGGAGAAATATATGTTGGAATAGAAGAAAAGTTATTTAGGAACTGGAGAAAATTGTGTTAGAATTGGAAAAAAATGTGTTAGAATTGGATAAAAATGTGTTTGAACAGATGAAAAATTTACTGGAATAGGCGAAAAAGAGGAACATTTTTAATTGGAGAAAAGGTGAATACTTTCGCAAAAAAAAGAGAAGAATCGTCCATTTTTCTCTAAAAGTCAGGCAGGAAATTGTTCTTACTTTTTGTCCACCCCACCTGAAGATTGTTATATACCTCCAAAAGGAACTAAAGCTGGAAATTGGACTGAGATAAAAACTTGGACACAATAAGCTAGAGACAATCCCATAAGAAATCAGACATTCAGTACATAAAAGTGCACAATCACATATCTCTGTCTGCAAATAACAAGAAAGTATGTTAATTCTTAATGCAAAATGAATAATTCCCAAATGATCTGAATGACATGATGGTTAAGAAACAACTAAAAAATGTCAACACGGTTTCTAAAATTGAAATCTAATATGAAAGGATGTGAAAATATGATTATTAAATACAGAAATCATATTATTGCAAAATATCAAATTACATGTGAAAAAGTGAATTTAAAATATTGTGGTTAAGGCTTCTTTTGACATTAAATATACTAATAATTAGACAGAACTAGTTGGCATCAGAATGTTTCCTATCTAATTTTTTAATTTTTATTTAAATAGTGATTCATAGAGTGACTCTCTGTATTGCATATAAGATTGTGACTATAGATGGGGTGCTAAGTATCCATACAAGTCTGGACCTCACCACTTGTTATGGATGATTTGATGTGGATGATTTCATGATCATTTTTTTTTTTTTAGCAGTTTGGTATTATAAAAGGTATCGGGTGCCACTACCCTTTGAGCTTTTCTTGTTTTATAGAATTTTTTTCTGAACCTATCACTCTTTGTGTTCTTTCCTTTCTACCCCCTAACATACTTTCTCTACTGTATATATGGTCATCAGGAGCTGGAGAAACCTTTTTTTCCGTTATCCTGATAAGAGTATTTATTTATCCACTTACAGTATTCCTTCAGACAAACCTGAATCCTCCTCCTCTTTTTTTGATTCTTTGATTTTTCGATTTTCCCCCTTTTATTTTCTTTTTTTTTTTAGTTTTAATTAATTTTTCTCTTTTCTTTTTTGATATCGGGTTGAGCTTTACAATACCAAATTTCAGAAAATCTTTTGGTGGTTTTACTGGAATGGGAGAGACTTTTTGTAGAATATGACTCTTATCTTTTATCTCATGTCTGACTGATAATCTTCCTCAACTTAAGATTGTCTCTCTTAATGTTAAGGGTTTAAACTCTCCCCCAAAATGTACTTTAGCTCTAGGTGAATTTCAGCGTATGGGAGGTGATGTGGTTTTCTTACAGGAGACACATTTCATAGCTAGCAAAGAACAAAAACTTACCAATCGTCAATATACTTCACCATATATGAGCTCAGCTCCATTGAAACATAGTGGTGTAGCTATACTATTTCACAAACGTATTGCTTTCTCTCAAGTGAATACTTATAGAGATAAAGAAGGTTGTTGTTTATTTATCAAAGGCCATATTGATCATCAGATGCATAGTTTCGCTACGGTGTATGCTCCTTCAGAATCTCTAGTACCCTTTCTTAGTTCTACACTGGAAAATCTTTCCAAGAAGACACTTTAATACTAGGAGGAGACTTCAATTTTCACCTCTCTCCATCTGTGGACTGTTCTTCGGGCTACTCTTCCTTTCCATTTTCAACAATAAGAAAGATTAATACATTACTCCAATCCACTCACTTAGTAGATACTTGTCATCTTTCACATCCGGACACCAAAGATTATACTTACTATTCACACCCCCATGACACTTATACTAGGATTATCTTTTCCTATTGCATCCTTTTTTACATCTTATACATTCTAGAAATATAGGTTCAATAACATGGTCAGAGCACACTCCTATTTCGCTGACACTCTTTTGCCCTCAAGCTGTAAATACCTCACATATTTGGAAACTAGATTTATTTTTAGTTGGAAAAGAGGAGGTTAAGGAGATCATAGAAAACAAAATTAAAGACTATATATCTCATAACTTAACACGAGATATATCTCCTCTAACTATATAGTAGGTACACAAAAATGAAAATATAAGCAAATTGATACAACTCTCCTCCCGCTTTAAAAGTCTTCATCTTAAACAAATAGAAGATATCCTTCAAGAAATTAATATATTAGAATGCCAACACACAGTTTCTCAATCGATAACATCTTTCCCCCGATTAGCAGATCTAAGGAAACAAATGGGATTTTACACGAAAATGTTGAACGACTATTTATGAGATTTAAATTAACATATTTTGAATAAGGAAATAAACACAGTTCTTTATTAGTGAGACAATTAAAACACCAAAAACTCTCTTCATATATTCCTGCCATAAGCAATACATCAGGATCACTTCTTCATACCGACTCCGAATTAGAATCAACTTTTCGCGATTTTTATACATCTCTTTATAATATTGAGAGACCCTCTTCAAATGATGAATCTTTCATCAACAAGATTCAAAATTATTTGAAAACAGCAAATTTGCCCCAACTTTCCGATGAGAATCGACATGCCCTGGACTCTCCTATTACAATAGAAGAGGTACTAACAGCTATCAACTCCCTACCAAATGGAAAATGTCCTGGCCCAGACGGTTTTTCTCAGGTGTATTATAAAACGCTCCTAGACTTCCTTGCACCTCTTCTAGTAGAATCATTTCAATCCTTTCCAACCTCAATTCATGATCATTTATCACCGCTAGCTGCTCATATAACGGTGATTCCAAACCAGATAAAGACATATCCCATTGTTCCAATTACAGGCCTATTTCACTACTTAATGTAGATGTTAAAATATATGCAAACATTTTAGCTGAATGGATTAAATCACATCTACATTATCTGATTCATCCAGACCAAGCAGGCTTTGTGCCAGGAAGAGAAACAAGAGTCAATGCTCAGAAACTTTTGAACTTACTTCATATTTCTTCACACACTATTGAACCGTTGATCTTCCTCACCACAGATGCTGAAAAAGCATTTGATCGAGTGGACTGGTCTTTTCTTAAACATACTATACATGCCCTTGGATTCAGTCAAGGAATCATAAATAATATTTTGGCTTTATACTCAAATCCCACAGCATGGGTTAAAACTAACAGCTTTTTATCAGAAACTTTTAACATTAACAATGGAACAAGACAGGGTTGCCCTCTCTATCCTATTTTATTTATTCTTATTATGGAATCCTTGGTCCAACATATTAGAAACAATCCAGATATTAAAGGAATATCTAGTGGTCATAAGGAAAATAAGATTTCAATGTTTATGGACGACATCTTAGTTACACTCACTAAAACCACTAACTCGATGAAAGCTCTCGTCAGAATTCCAAACATTCTCCTTACTGTCGGCATTCAAAATTAATTATAATAAATCTGAAGCACTTCTGATAAGAATCCCTGCGAACGACATATGTATACTTTGTAATTCTTTTCCTTTTAAATGGACCCTAAATATTTTGGAGTTTGCATAACTCCTTCAGTAAAAGGTGTTTTTCAAGAAAATTATCCAAACTTACTAGAAAAAGTTCACCACGGTTTACAAAAATGGGATTCGTTATATATATATATCATGGATAGGGAGAGTTAATATTAAAAAATTAATGTACTTCCTAGATTTCTTTATTATTCTCAAACACTAGCCATACACATTCCTATATCGTATTTCAACAACTTAGCCCGAGTTTTATATAACTTTGTATGGCATTATCAGTAAGCTTGCATCAAACGCGATACTTTACGCATTCCTAAACAATTTGGAGGTTTGGGTATCCCAGACTTTAAATTATACTATCAGGCTGCGCTTTTATTATCTATTCCGGATTGGTCCAGAAATGGAGATTCAAAGCTTTGGGTGAACATGGAATGATTTAAAGTACCGGATGTGGATATTATTATTATTATTAATCTTTATACAGCACCAACTTATTCCACAGCACTTTACAATAAGGAATAGACATACAGAAGTATTAAATAGTACAAATCATATGTGGAGAACAGAAGGATCAGAGGGCCCTGCTCGTGAGAGCTTACAGTTTAGAGGAAGGTAGGTTGGACACAGAAGGTGTAAGTGCTATTGGGTGTAAGTTTCTCCTGCCACATAAGCTGCTGGTCAGTGGGTGGGAGACAGCCGTGCTATTGAGTGCAGTGGCCCAAGGAAAGGGTGGTTCTTGCTGATAATGTTTATGGAGGTAGTTCATATGCTTCCCTGAAGAGATGAGTCTTCAGGGAGCTTCTAAAGATTTAAAGGCTGGGGGACAGTCTGTTGGGGCAGGGGAGGGAGTTCCAGAGTTCGGGTGCAGCACGGGAGAAGTACTCTAGGTGGGATTAGGAGGATGTAATAAGAGCTGTGGAGAGCAGAAGGTCATGTGCAGAGCGAAGATGGCGAGTGGGAGTGTATTTGGAAATGAGAGATGAGATATAGGGGGTAAGGTGTTAGTAAGGGCTCTATAGGTGAGCACCAGGATTTTGAATTTAATTCTATGTGCTAATGGGAGCCAGTGTAGGGATTGGCAGGCTGATGTTGGAGAAGTGGTTGGTGAGGTAGATTCGTCGTACAACGGAGTTCATTATGGACTGTAGTGGGGTTAGTTGGGTGAGAGGAAAGCCAGTTAGTAGTGAGTTACAGAAGTCAAGACGGGACATGATGAGTGTTTGGATTAGAATTTTAGTAGTGTCTTGTGTGAGAAAGGGTCGGATTCTAGAGATGTTGCTGAGGTGGAGGCAGCATGATTTGGAGATTGACTGTATGTGAGGAATGAAGGATAGGGCGGAGTCAAATGTGACCCCCAGGATACATTTACAGAATTTTTCTTACCTAGTCAAGTTAGACATCCGATACTCAGATCACACCCGATGATATCTACAATCATAAAAATCTGTAACTGGTGGACTACATGTTTTTCTTTATCATCTTTTCCTTCTCCCCTTTTTTGTCTTTCCTATACCAGAGATAGTCCTTTTAATCTATTACAATCCTCATTTCCTGTATGGTCAAAAAATAACAATTTCAAATTACAAGACCTTTTTCATAATATATCAATACGATCTTTTCCATCCTTACAAGAACAATTATCTTTACTTCCTACAGAATTTTGGAAATATTTACGTATTAAGCACTTTAGAAATAGCACATCTATTTTAAACGGAGCTGTTCGTCCTCTGACACCATTTGAAAATTTGTGAACTTCTTCTGGTCCCCCTAAGAGATTTCTAGGAAGAATTTACTGATTGCTGCTTAAAACACGGTCTTCCTCTCTGCTGGGCTATATGGAAGCTTGGGAAAATATTTAGACATGGAGATTTCTTATGATATGTGGAGGGAGGTTTGGATGAATATTGCCAAGTCATCTACTTTGACACAAATTCTAGAATCTAATTACAAATTTGTCTTTCGATGGTTTTATATGACTGTAAGGTTACACAAAATAAGTCAAGATACAAGCCCATTATGTTGGTGTTGCTCACTTCAAAGAGGTTTGTATCTTCACCTTTGGTGGCATTGCTCTCTGATCCAAGATTTCTGGTCACAATGTTTATCACATATAGAGCAGGTTCTTGACATCACAATACCGAGAGATTCACTTTCCACTCTGTTTTTCTTCAGGACTTTCTGTATTTTCATCTGCAAAGAGGAAAATTCTACTAATTTTATAATCAGCAGCTAAACTATTGATTCCCGCACACTGGAAGGATAAAAATCCCCTCTCTTTTTCAGAATGGATAATAAAGGTGAATGATCACATCATCTTAACCAGACTTTCCAGGCTCAAGAAAAGATTGGACACAAGCTCAATAACATCCTTCTTATCACAATGGAACCATTAAGCTTTACCGCTATCTTCTCTATCTTCTGCTTTTTAGACTTTTAAAAGATGGATTGCTTAAAAAAAATGTCTTTTCCCTTTACCTTTTCCCCCTCTGACTTCCCTTCCCCACTCAACTATTACTCTACTATTTATTTGTTCTCTAACTCTGTATTTATTTTTATTTATACATTAAATAAAACACAACATACAGAACATTTTAGATAAAGTTTTAGTCTACTATAGGTATGCAATACACTGAGCTAATTTTTAATAAAAATAAATTATATAAAAAAAAGAAAGAAACTGATAAAAAAAAATGGTATGAGTAAGTTTTCCACTGATGCAGATGGACAGTGCATAGATTAAACAATATAATATCAATAACAATAAAAATCATGTGGAAAATACATATGAATGAAACTTATAAACCTAATAATTACTAGTAATCTGGTCATCAAAACATTGGAGCAATGAAACCATACACCACAAATATTCATCATAATAATATTACTAATAATAATTGTTTTATTATTTTGTTGAGCTGCAGCATATACCATAGAGCTGTATAATGAAGTGCCCAACAAGAAAGACAGTAATCCTAAAATAATTGTTGGGACAGATGAAAATGAGTGGTGTTACTAAGATTTGTGACCGGAAGAGCTCTGCATTAAAAATAAAATGGAATAAACCAGCAGGTCTGATAATGAGAACTCTCTCTAGAGTATTATAGTATACTTTACTAATCCTACTAGAGCTATCTGCTGCCTTGGACACTGTTAAGCACGCACTCCTACTGGACACACTGCACACCCTTGGCATCCATGACACACCTCTAAAATGGATTTCCTCCTATCTCTGTATATATTCTTTCAGTGTTTCTTTTCCCAACTCTATCTCATCTCCCCATGACCTCTCAGTAGGTGAACCTCAGGGATCAGTCCTGGGACCATATCTCTTTTCCCTTTACATCCTCTCAGTTGGTGACTTCATCTCATCTCTTGACTTTAATTACACACACCAATCTATCTGTCTTTCCCTGACCTCACTACAGCTGTGCAGTCTTGAGTCAATCAATGTACCATAGCTATTTCATCATGGATAGCCCACTGCCATCTTAAGGTTAATATGGCTAGGACTGAACCGGTAGTATTCCCTCCTAAAACCCACCCACCAACCTCTATCTTCATCACAACTGACAATTCTGCAATCCACTCAGTAACAACCAAAGTACTCTGTCTTGGGGTCGTACTTGATTCTATAATAACATTCTCACCCCATATCCAAGCTGTCACCAGAATATGTCGCTTCTTCCTGAAAAATATTGCCAAAATACTTCCCTTCCTCTCTAGACTCAACTACTACAACATTCTACTTTCTGGTCTTCCTGCCTCCCAGCTTTCTCTACTTTAGTCACTTCTCAGTTCAGCTACAAAAATTACTACATTTGCTCCCAGATACCTTCCCTCTCATCTCCTCCTGAAATCCCTCAATTGGCTATTTATAAAGTATTGTAATTCTTATAAGATTCTCCTCCTTTCCTGTAAGTCTCTTTGTTCTTCAGCACCCTCTTACATTTCTGTTCTTATCTCCCGCTACACCCCTTCCCGTCCCCTACAGTCTTCTCAAGGGTTCTTCCTGTCCTCTCCCTACACAACTCGACCCATCTCTCGACTACAATCTTTTTCACTGGCTGCCCCTTGACTCTGGAATGCCCTCCCCATCACTACTCGCCAACCATCCACACCCATCACCTTCATACATCTCCTCAAACCCACCTGTACAAGGAGGCATCTCACTAACAATATCCTCCTAGTGCACACTGATAGTTATATTATAATCCTTCTGCACTTCCTTCACTACGCCTTGTACTTGCAATTATGATCCTCCTCCTACTATTATCTCTGTATGTCATCATGATTTCTCATTAGATTGTAAGCTCCATGCTCAGGGTCCCTTTCCCAGTGTATGATTCCCTTCTGCATTTTTCCCCACAAATAATTGAATGATCTCCCTTTAGCCTAATGCTCTTAACCCAGTTCTGTATTTTTGTTTTGTATTATTACATCTACTGTAAAGTGATGAGTACATGTACGGCGTTATATAAATAAAGATACATATATATACATACATACATACATACATTATAGAAGAAATTAATGATTAATTTTGTATGAAAAACTACTGATACAAGTAGTGAAGATTATGGAAATTATACAGTAAAAGGGTAGAAAATAATATGGATGAAAACTATATTATAAACAAATTAATAACAAATGAAAACAAGCTAGAAGAAACTAGATTGTATAAAAATATATAAATGTAGAGAAAAACATATGGGGGATGTGTGAAAAGTGGAATGGAAGTGCGCATTCCTATAGATTTATTGAGACCTTCTAGACAATGTACAGCATTTCAAAATGTATTACTATTCTCGGTTGATTAAATATTGAATGTGTTAATAGGAAACATATTTCCAGGCAAAACAGATAAACACAGAGTCAGTTCGAGACTTAAACGAAGCCTCCCCACGCACACAACGCTTAGGAAAAATCCATCTCACAAAGCATGTTTTGGGATTTACAAAGCAGATAATTTTGACAGAAAAATTAACATAACAAAACAGTTTGTTCATCCCTGACTGCAGGACACAGCTACAGAAAATATTACAAATCATCAGGTATTTAACTTTCATAATCAGCTCAACCAAATCAGTCATGTTTATGTTCAAACAAATAGTCTTTGGGCAAAAAAGCAAGTGAATTAATTGCTAAACTCTCATGGCGTACCCCCTCTTCCCAAAATTCTCCTCATTAAAAATACAGAATATATTCTACTTGATTGTCCAAACAGTATAAATGAAATATTCAGGCAATATTATAACAACCTTTACCAGTCCTCAGTTAATCTTAAACTTATCTACAATTTTCCTTCCTCAGTGTAAAGCAGACAGTGTGGACCCCATGGACACTTCTGTTACTGCTCTTTGGTATGAGTTTGGTGCCATAGGGTATAGAAATACAAGGCACTGGATTTCTGAAAAGTTTAATTTTCATTGGAGCTAAAATAAACATAAACACATCTCTGCTCCTCATGGGTAGTTACTATACTCAACAATACCCAGACTGTCCCAAACAGCTTGCCTCTTTGTCAGTTTGTTTAAGGAAACAGAGTGCTGCTGGGGCCTTCTCTTTCCACTGCAGTCTCACTCACTTTACCAGGACCAGTTGTGTCTCTTCCACCCATGGAAAGTCTCTCAGGAGGTGGGGTTACCACATTCATTCCTGCTCAGACTTTTTGTAGGGTCCCTCCGAGCCCTGGTATTACAGGGAACCTTCATCTTTCCTGAACAGCCTCTTTCTGGCTCTACTACCACACAAGCTTATCATTTTGTTCCTTACACCAACTGTTTTTTTTTTCATCCTCTAGTCTGGAATGGATGTCCGCTCACAGAGTGTTACATACATTTACAATAAAGGACATATGGTACAATTTTCACTTCAAGGTCCTGATTAAGTTACAGTTGATAGGTTTTATCACCAGTTTTAACAGATTCCTACTGAAGTAACATAGTAACATACTAACATAGTAAATTAGGTTGAATAAAGATAAAGACACAAGTCCATCAAGTTCAGCCTTCTCCTCATACCCCAGTAATTGTATAGCTTTCCTGCTACCAAATAAGTTAGTCTTTATCAAACCTTCCTGATCAGCCTACTAATAAACAGTATAACTCTGTATGTTCCCTTTGACAAGAACTATATCTAATCTTCTCTTAAATGTATCCATTGTATTTGCCATAACCACCTCCTTGGGCAAAGAATTCCACAATTTAACAGACCTTACTGTAAAAAAAACCCTTCCTCTGCTGAAGTCTAAACCTCCTTTCCTCTAATCTCAAGGGGTGTTCCCTGGTCACCTGATCAGGCCTTGGAATAAAAAGCTCACTGCAGAGATCCTTGCATTGACCTCTCATATACTTGTACAATGTGATAAGGTCTCCTCTTAGTCGTCTTTTCTCTAGAGTAAATAAACCAAATTTGTCTAGTCGTTCCTCATACGTCAAGTCCTCCATTCCCTTAATTACTTTTATTGTTCTCCACTGTACCCTCTTTAGTTCTAGTATATCCTTTTTCAGAACCGGTGCCCAAAATTGCACTGCATACTCAAGGTGAGGTCTTACCAATGATTTGTACAATGGCAAAATAATGTTTTCCACTCTTGCTTTAATACCTCTTTTTATGCAAGACAGGATTTTGTTTGCTTTTGCTACTGCTGTTTGACACTGGTCACTGTTTCCAAGTTTGTAGTTGACAAGGATACCAAGGTCTTTCTCTATCAGCGAGTCCCCTAAAATGATTCCATTAAGTTTATAAGTGGCCTTGGGATTATTTCCTCCCAAATGCGTGACTTTACACTTTCCCACATTAAACTTCATATTCTATTTGTTTGCCCAATCTGCTATTTTATATAAATCCCTCTGTAGAAAGCAATTATCCTGTTCTGAATTAATTACTCTGCATAATTTAGTGTCATCTACAAATATTGATAATTTGCTTTCTATATCTATTCCGAGGTCAATTATAAACATGTTAAAAAGCAGTGGACCTAATACTGAACCCTGAGGTAATCCATGCTCCACTTTAACTGTATTGGAGAATTGTACATTTACAACCACACACTGTTCCCTATCCTTCAACCAGTTTTGTATCCAATTGCTAAGGTTATCTCCTAGCCCCAA
The DNA here is from genome assembly GCA_037306005.1 of Rhinophrynus dorsalis. Taxonomy (NCBI): domain Eukaryota; kingdom Metazoa; phylum Chordata; class Amphibia; order Anura; family Rhinophrynidae; genus Rhinophrynus; species Rhinophrynus dorsalis. Next base: position 128,757,828 of record CM074728.1, read on the forward strand.
TGTCCTTATTTTATACCCCAGCCTTCTGTGTGGCACTGTATCAAATCCTTTGTAAAGTCTAGATATACTAAATCATCTGTCTTGCCGTGATCAGGAATAGATAATATGCAATAATACGCAATGCAATATAATCCTGGCCCAAGACACACTGAAGTGTATGGAGGAATGGATAATTTGCAGTAATATGTAATGCAATATAATCCTGGCTCAAGACTAGAGGTGGGTGAAAAGTGAGAAAAATTTTCCGCCTGACTTTTTGCGAAAAACGGCAGAATTTTTGCAAATGTTTTCTCTTTTTCTCCAATGCAAATTGTTTCTCCTTTTTGCCTATTCCAGCAAATTTTTCACCTATTCCAACACATTTTTTGCCTGTTCAACACATTTTTCTCCTATTCTAACACATTTTTTGCCTGTTCAACATATTTTTCTCCTATTCTAATACATTCTAACACATTGTTTTCCTATTCTAACACATGATAACACATTTTTCCTATTCCAACACATTGTTTTCCTATGTTTAATATGGTACAACATTTCCCAGCACAATATTATTTCTTCCGAGGGCTGTAGTGGCTAAATAAGTAGTTGGAAGTCAAAGTTGTGAGTCCTACAGCAACATCTACCTTGAAAAATGTGTTAGTATGCAGTGTGTATTTGTCCTTTGCCCACAAAACTAAGTTCCTGCTTAAGTGGCACTGGCATGTATTCATGATGATGTCAAGTGATTAAAAAATAAAGTACAACCTACAATGTGGCAGCTGTGTATGGTACTGGTGGTGGGGGACTGGTGTAGTGTGATGATTGGGACCTTGACCAACTGCATCCACCCCAGGAGGAGAGGGATCATCATCATTTATTGCACATGCCGCAACTACAATTAATGCAGACAGTTTTTGCACTAACACTTTACTCCCACGTCACTTTTTCCACCTTTCCCCCACTCACTTGTACATTTGTTAGACACACACTACTGTGTGTGTGTGTGTGTGTTTTTACTCAAAATTGATGGAGAGTGACATCTTGCCTTGGCCCTCAACAAAATTCTCAGTGACGTCTGCTGTATATCAAGTCTGCCACCATCAGCTGTCTAATATATTTATTTGTTTAATTTTTATGTTTTTTTCTTATTTATTTATTTATTTACTTTTAAGTTGTCCACCACATCTTTTCACAGTTAGTCCCTATATATATATATATATATATATATATATAACAAAATAAACAACTTCTTTCCCAGACTTCCCCAGCACAGAGACAATAAAAGTAAAATCAGCAAGCAATTTGGACCCCAGCTGCCTGTGTCTTGCCAGTCAGTCACATCAAATTTTGGGGTATTTTGAGTGAACCTCGTTGCACCCTTCTTATCCCCATTGTTCCCCCTAGACTCCCCTACTGCAGTGAACAAATGCCCTATCTAAATGATTCCCTTGTATATGGCTGTACACAGAATGGCTGCTGTGACACCCTGACACCCTTTTATAGGTCTGTACACAGAATGGCTTCTGTGACACCCTGACGCCCTTTTATATGTCTGTACACAGAATGGCTGCTGTGACGCCCTGACACCCTGTTATATGTCTGTACGCAGAATGGCTGCTGTGAGAACCTGACACCCTTGTATATGTCTGTACACAGAATGGCTGCTGTGAGAACCTGACACCCTTGTATATGTCTGTACACAGAATGGTTGCTGTGACACCCTGACAGTTTTTTATATGTCTGTACACAGAATGGCTGCTGTGAGAGCCTGACACCCTTTTATATGGCTGTACACAGAATGGCTGCTGTGACACCCTGACACCCTTTTATATGTCTGTACACGGAATGACTGCTGTGACACCCTGACACCCTTGTATATGGCTGTAGAAAACTTTTGTGGGGGTGGAGAAACATTTTTCTACCCATTGATTTCAATGCAATGAGCTAGGTGAAAAACGTGGGGAAAAGTGGAAAAAACTGCACTTTTCACTGGAAAATTTTCACCAAATGGAAAGTGCCATTTTTAATTTCAGTTTGAGGTGAAAATTGTCGCCCATCGCTACTCAAGACCTGGCCCAAGTAAAGTCTTAACCCTTTTGGTCATTTGTCACATCTGGGTACAGATGATAATGTCTAATATAAGTATAACGAATATCTAAACATCTGCTTGAAAAATGTTCAGTTTTGCATTTGAAGAAAAATTTTAACTCAAATGTATGACATGCCTATTTTATTGCCTAGGCCAGGAAACAATAAAATATCAATAGCTGAAATCTTGCTTCCATTCTTACTAAAAAGAGGCAAATGTCAGGGATTCTCAAACAGAGCACAAAAAAGGGCGCCCAGTGGTATAGTTCATCCAGGAGTATTCTCCAAGTATAATAAAATGTATATATACTAATGCTTTTTTGTTGGCTTCAGCCTCATATGCATATGAGGATTACAAACCTGTCCCTATTCAAGTCTATAGTAGAAATCACTGCTCCAAATTTGTTCAAAAAAATGCATATACACTTTAATATTGTATTAAAAAATAAATCCAAAATTAAAAATTCATATGTATAATAAATGGTCTGCTAACACGTTTCGTGGCCTCCCCAGCCACTTCCTCCAAGCTCCTGGCCACACAATAAAATAAAGTTTTTTTATATATACAAACAGAACTGTCAGGGACGCCCCTTTTCTCCTGTACTATTTGGGACCGGTTATCAAATTTATTGACCAGTTAATTAGATATCATCCAGATATATGTGGTCTATCAACTGGTTCCTCAAAAGAAAAAAACTTTATATGCACAAAATATGTTCTAATTTTTGCAAGACTCTCATACATCTCTAGATATTATCTTACTTTGCCCAAATGACTTCATGAACAAAACATGCCTATACAAATAATTATTTGTACAGATAATTTCACATTTAAATATGAACCCTTAAAGATATTCTTTCTGAGCTAAGTGTTAATTTCTCCATGTGAAATAGTAAGGGATTCATATAAGAGGGCAAGAGAATACACAGTAAATTCACAGGCATCTGGTGATAAGGATGGAGTTAAAGAGATAAATATTAGTATTGTTAAAAAGACCCCACAGAATTTTTGTGAGTATTTTACTAACAAAAAGCAGTCTAATCATGAATTAGGTGGAGATTCGGTTTATGGATCATTCAAGTGTTGTAGTGGAAGATATCTCACCTGTCCATTCATCATGAATGACGTACATTCATTAAGGTTGAATATCACAATGGAGACTTTTCCAATTGAAATTCAAATGGACTGCTCATCCAGTTTTGTAATCTATCTCTTTACTTCCCCTTGTAATTTGCAGTACATAGGTCGCACTACACAAAAATTAAGATGTTGTGTAGGCCAACATAAAATAAATATATACAATGGATAAACCAAACATAGTGTCTCTAGGCATTTTTTAGCTTATAATTCCAAAAGCACTTTTAGCCTGACCATTATACCGACTGAATTCATATCTGCATCTCCAACTTATGATAGAATTCAACGTCTTAATAATCAGGAGAGTTACTGGATCTTTAGACTCTCAAGCCTTATGCCTTTGGGGCTGAATGAAATTTTGGAAACAACTCTTATTTAAACAGTTTGTTTTCTTATACAAATTCTCAGGAATAAGGTATATTTTACACTCCGTTATACCTAACATCTAGGAAGTGTGCGTCTATATTGTCTGGTGTATCCTCATACTATATTCACACACATTGCTATAGTTTCATACAGTAAACACACACAATGTTACATTAATCTTATTTAATTATAATCACCTACACCAATACACATTAGTTTATAGAATCCATGTTTTTATAGATTACACACATCATAAATTTGTATTTTTGCAAGTTTTATTTTATGGAGGGTATTTATATTTTAATCCTTTTTGGATTTTAGCGCAGCGCGAGGTGTCTAGTGATACTCTGTGTAGTCCGCGGATGCTTGGAGATCTGACGGGTAAATTTACAATACAGATGCCCCTCATTTGATTTTTTATGCACCTTTTTTTTCGGGTGAATAGTTACTTCATGTCACATTTCACACATGTAAACCTCTTAGGGTTGTGATTCACAATTGATTTTTATATATTTTCATTCTCGGTAGACAGTCACTTCACGTTCATTTTTCACACTTATACAAATAGGAGAACGTTTTTAGATTAGTTTATATATGTGTATCCTTTCCAAGGATACTATGTACATGTGCATTTTATGTTCATATAGTTATTAATATATAAAAGGGTCCAATCCAGGATATTATTTACATAATGGAGGGACCGTTACTAATCTTCTTGATAGACCACTTAATTGTCTATATTGGCGTAAGAGATCTCATAGTATATACATTTTATGACTTTAGAATCAGTAATTAGGATTTTTTTAATTCATTGATTTATAAAACCATTGCTATAAGACCAATAAAGCATTACTCACCAATTACATTATATCAATACTTTTTATTATTTCACTTTTTTATTAATGTATCCACATTATTATTTTTTTCTTTTCTTTTGGGTTTTTCATATACATTTTAATCATTATATTTTTATTTTGATTTGATATATAGAATATGTTTTTTGTTTCCTGTTTTTTTATATTTTTTAGTTTTCTATTTCATGGTTTATTCTATTTTATCTTCTTTCTTATTTATCCACACATTTTCTGTTTATCAGTATTTTATATTATTATTTTTCATATTATTTGAGAGAGACATCTCTTGGTGTATTTTACAGAATAGACACCACTATAGGTGAGGGTTATTGTTAGTTTGGTGTGTATTTTGGGATAGAGAATACAATGATTTTATTATTGATAGATTCATGATGAATTCCTATGACATAGGGGTTCTGTTTATCGTTACTGGTGGATTGGGATATAGAAGTATATTTAGGTATATCCAAGTATATTTGCATATGTTCCTATGTGAATTTTCAGAACTCCCTCTTATGGATTCCCCGCAATTCGAGTATATGGTTTCATGCTCTGATTGTAGAAGGTTTTTTTGGAAACAAGTGTCCCATATATCATAAATTTTACATTTTATAACCTTTTATTATGTATATATATGATTATGCATTTTTTTCTCCGGTGGAGATTTCATTCAGTATTTCTCAAGTCCCGATAGTTGATTTTGGCTAGGATTCAGTTAATCCGACCCTTTCATCCCTTCCACTTGTGAGGACAATGTATTTTTAATTGTATTTTTTAGATTATTGTTTTTTTTTCCCACTTTACATTCACCCTATACATCGGAGCAGACGTTTGTCCGCCCTTTCTTTGATGGGGCTCTGTGAAAGGGATTTCAATCATATACACAAATATGTATTTTATATTATGGTGATCTATAACATTTATACGGATTAATATCCCTCTCAAGGGTTAATATCTCAGGGAGGGGTGTTAGATGATTAACAACAGGAAGTTATATTAAGGTGATCATCTCAGGTGTAGGAGATACTTTAACATTGAATTTTAGGCTGCATAAGCTTTGATAAAGTGGTGTTTAACCGTGAAACGCGTAAGAGTCTATAGCGTGTTTTTTTAATTTTCAATTTTGAACAAAACAAACATTTCATCAAGAGTATCCTCCACCTGTATCTTTTTCCGAATTGGATCCTGTTGAAACAGATAAAGTATTCACTGGGAAGTATACCCGAGTGGAGACGGGTTTATAATCTCCACCTGTCTGCTTGTTAGACCGACTGGTATCAGCGGCCCAACCATACGAGTATGTGAGTATATCTGAGATCATTGCTGAATATTTTATTGGTGTTGTAACGATATCACACTATTGGCGCCTTCACGTATTTGTCTTTTGAGATAAATTTTAATTAAGTACATGAAATACTCTGAAACAAAAATAAATCTTTAGGGAAAAAAACTTTTCCTGTCAGTGGCTGGTAATTCTCCCTTCAATTTTGAATGCATTGTTGCATATTCCCATACACATTCCTCTGAGGGGTTTTAACACATTTTATAATATCTCAAATATATGGGGCAACAAAATAGCATATTTTGGGGTGAAACAACCTAGCTAAATACATATTTGATCATTATAATAAATCCTACAGTGCTATTCACTTTCATTCATTTAGTTATTTAGTTATCTCTCTCTCTCTCTCTCTCTCTCTCTCTCTCTCTCTCTCTCTCTATATATATATATATATATATATATATATATATATATATATATACTGTCTTAAGTACAAAAACACAGAGCACAAGGAGGGTTGGCAGTCATTACCTTTAATAATGACTACTTACAGCCCAGATTTCCACATTGCTAACTAGCAGGCTTTTCACCAACAGTTCTCTAAATGAAGTTGACTTACCACTAGTGTTAACCTTAAATATGTTACGCTTATGTCTTACAGAGTTTTTTTACACCCTATTACGGATATTAAGTTAGATCTTAAAATCTGAGACCTGACATGAAAAAAATTCTTAAAAACAGCAGCTAATCTCTCTCTCTCTCCCCCTTACTACCTCCTTCGGGTATAAAGAGGTGTAAATTGTTTCAAATTAATTTTAAATGTCCAGTCCAATTTTAAGTATTTTAACAAACCTTCTAAAGATTTTAACTATCTTCTTACTTTCTTCTTTAGATATCTGCAACTCCCTCATGCATTTCAAAGCAAATGCCCACTCTCCAAACTCCTTATCCACTGCAGTAGAATACCTTATCATTACAAGGAGGTCAATCAACACTGGTTCTCCCTGGGCTAGATTTTGACTGACATATTTACATAAATGGGAACTAGACCACAATACGTATGTCTCAAGTGTGGCTTTGAGAGATGTTCACTTTGCCATACGTGGTTCTTGTGCCCTACATTCACAAAAACGTGCACAAAGTAATATAATAATAATAATGTGACAAACCTTAAGAAAGCAGTAAAAATATTTAAAAAAAACAAGGGTCCTCTCACTTCTGGGAGATTTTTTTATTTAAAAGTTATTACAGCTGAAAAGTATTCCTTTATCAAACCTTTAGCAGCAGCACCAGCAGGTGTAAACAGAGGCATTTTGTATAATTCCCCTCCATGGGAAAGCTTGATACATTGTCTACAGGTGATAAGAACAGTGTCTTTTTGTGACCAGAATTTAAATTTCTTGTTTAAATTGAGCTGTAATACTTTTTAAACTAATACTCTCTAAGAAGTGAGAGTACCCTGGCTTTGCTCAGCACGAAAACTCTGACATTTTTTAAAATAAAAAAAGGTTTCCTGCTCCTTTATCGTCTATTGTGCACCATCCTTATACATGACCGAGAAGACCTAACGTCACACAAAATATTCCTCCATCAGGAAATGGTATTTTTTACTAAGAAAACAACTTAAAGACTCCTAGTCCTCATTCCCCTATAAATCACTTGCGGTTACTGATGCAGTCATCTAGGAGAACCATTCTAATCAGAGGTTCTCTTACAAAATACAAATAAACATGATCCTTCTGGTTGAATAACCCATTAATGGTGATTTTCACCTCAAGTGTCATTAGGTTACATAATTTAGAGCATTCTAACCCAAATCTCTTCTTCTCCACAAATGGAATTTACATTTTATTTAAAGTAACTTACAGTTTCAGTTTTTTAGGTATTTTTCTCCTTTCCTCTATTTTCTTCTTTTGTGAACAAATCTTTATTTCTTCTCTGTATTCAAAGAGTATACAGTTCTTGAAAAGTCTCCCAATACCATATTATGTGGTAGAACTGGCAATTTTGGGACATTGAGGAAGCAAGACACTTTGTTGGCAGCTTTATTTTCAATCTGTTAAATTACGTAATTAAATAGTACTTGTGCATTACAATTTGCAGACATATTTCAAGTTTAAATTTGTTCGCTGCGAAGGTTGTGTTAAAATCTTCTCATGTAACAAAATCGATAAAACATGTAATTTGATGAGGGGTGCCCCCATTTTTATATACATATATATTTGTAGGTTTTTCTTTTAGTTTATCTTTCAACAGAATGTAAATGATTGAGAGAGACACACAGACTGGAGAACATAATAGTGTTTAAATCTTTATTTTCCCCAAAAAATAGCAATTGTACAAAGTAAATAAGTCAATATAATCCATAATCTTAGAAAAACTCAAAATAATGTATTCCTCTTGCTATAACCAAAATGGTAAACAAAATGTGTCAAGAAGATGATAAATTGCACGGAATGGATACAATATGTAAATAATTAGTTAGAAAACTGTCTAAATAATGGAATGTAGATAGTGTTTAGTCCAAGGCCCAATTCTTGTTTCATGTGTTTATTGATTACATTAAAGTCAACGTTGAAATCCATGTTTAATGACGACACAAAATGATGTATGGTAAAAACAGGAAGAGAATATTTCTTCTTTATGGACAGACAAAACAGAGGAGTGAAAGTGATCAATTCAGTTGTACAGAGATATGAAATGATTCAATTGGGAAATGAAAAGAGGTCAGTAAAAGACACTAAACAGGACTATGCAGTTTTTAATGAAGAAGGAACTAAGAGTAATGGAAGACAAGTTTTGCAATTGTGCACAATGCCAGTCAGCTTCTGCTAAGTTATTGTAAGTAAAAGAGTAGACTTTAGCTGTTTTACATACAGAAAATACCTTCCACTCTGTGTTATCGATGCTTAAAGCATAACATGGAACTGTAAAATATTCAAAGATGGAAAATAAAATTAATTGAAATAATTCAAGACTTTAGTTATAAGGAAAGGATCCAAGGGTTTTAAAGCACCTCTTAAATCAATGGTAATGTTTGCCTGTGCTTTAGAGCAGTTTGGTTACAGTTGCTTCTCTCCTGTCATTGAGAATACAGGCCTAAATAGGTCTCAGTTTATCAGTATCATATTTAAGACTAAAGAAATGTGACGCACAACACAGACCAGACGTATTACAGAAAATCATTATCTTAGTAACAAGACCCCCAGGTGGTAGGACGATCATGGTGAGCCGTTTACAGTCTCTTGCACACAATAAGAAAAACCCTAAGGGCTGCATCTTCCTTCGATTTCATACTGGATGTACAACAGAATGAAGAATGAGGAAACGTCCCAGAGGAAACCTTTAAGGAACTTTCTGCCATTCTTACTCTTTACTGCGTTTAATAGGAGAATAGAAATTAATCATTAGCAATTTCAAGAAAGAGCTCCAGGCTTTGTAGAGTGATTAGCACAATTAACATAACCTTGCTGAAACAAACCCGGGAAAATATTAAAATACATTGGGAATACAAATATACCTGGGAAGTCACAAACAGCCAAAAGAGAAATCTATTTTATTTTACTTAGTACTTTTGTATTTGAGATTTACTTTAAAACTGACAAGTGTGCTGATAGAGAAATAATAAACATGTTCTAGGGTAGAAAAGGACAAGTACAGTTGTCAAGATCTTCAAATGTATGAGATGTTTAAAAGAGCAGTACACTTTTTTATGAAAAAAATATATTTTAAGATGTTTCCTGTTGAGTAAAATAAGTGTACTCCCACTACTGACCGATGCATATTTCCAGGTTATTACGGTTTAAACCCTCACTTTTTTACTTTAGCAGTGTCCTCTAGTGGTCAAATTCCAATTAGTTATTCGGTTATATTTTAATGGAGAGAAAGTCAGTGACTTACAGTTCTCCATAGAATGTGATAGAAGCTGCTGTGTCACTTCCTGTCAGTTAGATCAATCAGGACGTAAACACAGTAAATTCACTTCCTGTCAGTGAGAACTATCAGGAGGTAATTACACAGTTAATTCACTTCCTGATTATTTGAACTGTTATAAATGTTGACTACAACAACTGACAGTAGTGGACGTGACCTTGTTTTATTCAGCAGGAAAAACTGTATAACACATAGGTTTTAATAAAAAAAAAAGTTTATTGCTCCTTTAAGAGTCCATAATTATTGCTTTTTATACTGGGCTTCACTTCACTGAAGGTAACAGAGGTCACCAAGATACTGTTCAGAAATGTGTTGGAGATCTTTTTAGCATTTAATGTGTTAACTTGACTGTATTATCCCTAAATTCTGGGCAGTGGTTCTTGAGGAATGTATACAAGTCGACAGTAGATACCTGGAACCTTATAACCGCACAAAGCTGAACTGAACTTATTGCTAATGAGATCCTAGAGGGGAAGTCACTATACATTTTTATTATAATTATGATGCTGTTATAAATCTATTTTCAATAAAAATGAGAACTGGGAATCAATATGCCAGTAATTGGAATAGACGCTGCATAAAGCGCTATAATTATTTCACCCCTTGAATGCTAGCGTTGTCCTTAACACTGAAGGAGTTAATGAAAATCCTAAACAAACAGCTACGTGTGATGAGGAGGAGATTTAAAGTATATCTTTAATTTCATTTCTGTTTAGAGATTTGGAGGAAAGTTCAGGAGGAATTGATGTTAGAGCAGCCAACTCACATGTGCTTAGAGTATTAACCATTTCAGTGCCAGGAGGATCTCAGATACATCACAAAGAAGACTATTTGATGTATGTGAATAAAACATTTGGCACAGTCTATAATCTGAGGCTGTAGTCCCACAGGACAGTACATTTCAGTGATAATAAGGTTATACCAGGTCTGTGTCACAGAACGTTTGTCTGGCATCACATTAACACACCTGCACATTGCATGAAGAGGCAATGGACTTGCACAAGCCCTGCAGGAAGTTACATTTTGCACTATTTTTTTGCTGTTTATATTAACCCCACGAGTGCTAGAGGCATCCAGTGCATTGAAAAGCAATACGTTACAGACTTCTCTAGCAGGCTTAAGGAAAATAAGCCCTGGGAGGAACAGAAATCTTCCTAAAAATATCAGGTAAAACACAGCACCACAGTCCTGTCTCCTGCAACACCAACGTACATCCCCCCCATGTGAATATAGACACCAACGTACATCCCCCCCCATGTGAATATAGACACCAATGTACATCCCCCCCACGTGAATATAGACACCAACGTACATCGTCCCCCCCCCCATGAACGTAGTCCTGGGCTGGAAGAACCCAGTAAGAAATAACAGTAAAAACCCAAACTTTATCTTCTGATATTAAAATGATTCCTGACTGATTGTGCTCCTCAAATCACTAATTACTTCCCATTCCTCTCACTCATTACTATAGAGATCAGTTTAGTCTAATCCTTACTCTAACACATTGTTACATGTCTAACTCACTTCTAACACTGCTGATAAATGAATAAAACTCCCACAATGCAAAGCACTTTAGTCCAGTGCAGCCTCTTAAAGAGACAGACAAGACATGTGTAAAAGACTTCAACTACACATAGGCCAATACCACCCCTCCCCTTTAATGCAATACACTTATAGAAAACACACATTAAAGGGTTGTACTGATTCTTATTCAAAACGTCAGAATAAATGTTTTAAGTACCCTACATTAACCCTTTGAATGACTGAACGGTTAAAGGTTGGTCTGGAGATTTTATACAAGATAGATAGATAGATAGATAGATAGATAGATAGATAGATAGATAGATAGATAGATAGACAGACATGAGCTGGAGATAGATAGATAGATAGATAGATAGATAGATAGATAGATAGATAGATAGAATAGATTATAAATGTGATGCAGTTATATAATCCTTTCTTACACCAGGACACTATATAAATTGGTGTAGCAGTTGGTACGGTGACCAGAACATCTATTTAAACGCAGACACTTATGGGAAGTGGATGATGTCTGTGCAGGAATCAGTACAACCCTGCATTGTGCATTTTCCATATAAAATCCTATATTTACAGTGATACCTGGTCACCTTAAGCATTAAGACTTAATTAACCCCTTGGATGCTGGAAATGAAACCCAATTCATAGCATGCATGGACATTCTACTAGCATCCAAGAGGTTAAACCAGAATAGTAAATGGTTTAGGAATTGATAGATTTAACTCTATTTATTCTTTAGGTGAAAGAGAAATATAAAGTCCCATCCCAGGCTATGTACCGTGATCTCACCTCCCTGTAGTGCCGGATGATTATCATAAGCACAGCGAGGTGAGTACACATTCCTGGAGGTTGGTACACATTCCTGTCTATGGGTACACATTCCTGGAGGTTGGTACACATTCCTGGAGGTTGATACATATTCCTGGAGGTTGGTACACATTCCTGTCTATGGGTACACATTCCTGGAGGTTGGTACACATTCCTGGAGGTTGATACATATTCCTGGAGGTTGGTACACATTCCTGTCGGTGGGTACACCTTCCTGGAGGTTGGTACACATTCCTGTCGGTGGGTACACATTTCTGGAGGTTGGTACACATTCCTGATGGGGGGTGCACATTTCTAGCATTGGTCTACACATTCCTGGCGGTGGGTACACATTCCTGGCTGTGGGTACACATTCTGAGCATTGGGGTACACTTTCCTGGCATTGAGGTACACATTCCTTGTGGTGAGAACACATTTCAGGAATTGGGGTACACATTCCAGGAGGTGGGTACACATTCCAGGCATTGAGGTACAGATTCCAGGAGGTAGGCACACATTCCTGGCATTGGGGTACACATTCCTGTCGGTGGGTACACATTCCTGGCACTGGGGTACACGTTCCTGTCGGTGGGTACACATTTCTGGAGGTTGGTACACATTCCTGATGGGGGGTGCACATTTCTAGCATTGGTCTACACATTCCTGGCGGTGGGTACACATTCCTGGCGGTGGGTACACATTCCTGGCAGTGGGTACACATTCTGAGCATTGGGGTACACTTTCCTGGCATTGAGGTACACATTCCTTGTGGTGAGAACACATTTCAGGAATTGAGGTACACATTCCTGGTACTGGGGTACACATTCCTGGCAGTGGGTACACATTTCTGGTGGTGGGTACACATTCCTGGCATTGGGTACACATTCCTGGCACTGCAGTACACATTCCTGGCATTGGGTACACATTCCTGGTCGCGGGTACACATTCCTGGCACTGGGGTACACGTTCCTGGTACTGGGGTACATGTTCCTGGCATTGGGGTACACATTCCTGGCAGTGGGTACACATTTCTGGTGGTGGGTACACATTCTGGGCAGTGGGTACACATTTCTGGTGGTGGGTACACATTCCTGGCACTGCAGTACACATTCCTGGTGGTGGGTACACATTCCTGGCAGTGGGTGCACATTCTGGGCAGTGGGTGCACATTCCTGGTGGTGGGTACACATTCCTGGCACTGCAGTACACATTCCTGGTGGTGGGTACACATTCCTGGCAGTGGGTGCACATTCCTGGTGGTGAGTACACATTCCTGGCACTGCAGTACACATTCCTGGAGGTTGGTACACATTCCTGGCACTGCAGTACACATTCCTGGAGGTTGGTACACATTCCTGGCACTGCAGTACACATTCCTGGCATTGGGTGCACATTCCTGGCAGTGGGTACACATTTCTGGTGGTGGGTACACATTCCTGGTGGTGGGTACACATTCCTGGCACTGCAGTACACATTCCTGGCAGTGGGTACACATTCTTGGTGGTGGGTACACATTCTGGGCATTGGGTGCACATTCCTGGCAGTGGGTGCACATTCCTGGCAGTGGGTACACATTTCTGGTGGTGGGTATACTTTCTGGGCAGTGTGTACACATTCCTGGTGGTGTGTACACATTCCTGGCACTGCAGTACACATTCCTGGCAGTGGGTACACATTCCTGGCAGTGGGTACACATTCCTGGTGGTGGGTACACATTCCTGGTGGTGGGTACACATTCCTGGCACTGCAGTACACATTCCTGGCACTGCAGTACACATTCCTGGCAGTGGGTACACATTCTTGGTGGTGGGTACACGTTCCTGGCACTGGGGTACACGTTCCTGGTAGTGGGGTACATGTTCCTGGCATGGGGTACACATTCCTGGCAGTGGGTGCACATTCCTGGCAGTGGGTACACATTCCTGGTGGTGGGTACACATTCCTGGCAGTGGGTACACATTTCTGGTGGTGGGTACACATTCCTGGTGGTGGGTACACATTCCTGGCAGTGGGTACACATTCCTGGCAGTGGGTACACATTCTTGGTGGTGGGTACACATTCCTGGCACTGCAGTACACATTCCTGGCAGTGGGTGCACATTTCTGGTGGTGGGTACACATTCCTGGTGGTGGGTACACATTCCTGGCACTGCAGTACACATTCCTGGCATTGGGTGCACATTCCTGGCAGTGGGTGCACATTTCTGGTGGTGGGTACACATTCCTGGCACTGCAGTACACATTCCTGGCAGTGGGTGCACATTCCTGGCAGTGGGTACACATTCCTGGCGGTGGGTACACATTCTGAGCATTGGGGTACACTTTCCTGGCATTGAGGTACACATTCCTTGTGGTGAGAACACATTCCTGGTGGTGGGTACACATTCCTGGTGGTGGGTACACATTCCTGGCACTGGGGTACACGTTCCTGGTACTGGGGTACATGTTCCTGGCATTGGGGTACACATTCCTGGCAGTGGGTACACATTTCTGGTGGTGGGTACACATTCCTGGCACTGCAGTACACATTCCTGGCATTGGGTGCACATTCCTGGCAGTGGGTACACATTCTGGGCATTGGGTTACACATTCCTGGTCGCGGGTACACATTCCTGGCACTGGGGTACACGTTCCTGGTACTGGGGTACATGTTCCTGGCATTGGGGTACACATTCCTGGCAGTGGGTACACATTTCTGGTGGTGGGTACACATTCTGGGCAGTGGGTACACATTTCTGGTGGTGGGTACACATTCCTGGCACTGCAGTACACATTCCTGGTGGTGGGTACACATTCCTGGCAGTGGGTGCACATTCCTGGTGGTGGGTACACATTCCTGGCACTGCAGTACACATTCCTGGAGGTTGGTACACATTCCTGGCACTGCAGTACACATTCCTGGCAGTGGGTGCACATTCCTGGTGGTGGGTACACATTCCTGGCACTGCAGTACACATTCCTGGTGGTGGGTACACATTCTTGGTGGTGGGTACACATTCTGGGCATTGGGTACACATTCCTGGTGGTGGGTACACATTTCTGGTGGTGGGTACACATTCCTGGTGGTGGGTACACATTCCTGGCACTGCAGTACACATTCCTGGCAGTGGGTGCACATTCCTGGTGGTGGGTACACATTCCTGGCACTGCAGTACACATTCCTGGCAGTGGGTACACATTCTTGGTGGTGGGTACACATTCTGGGCATTGGGTACACATTCCTGGTGGTGGGTACACATTTCTGGTGGTGGGTACACATTCCTGGTGGTGGGTACACATTCCTGGCACTGCAGTACACATTCCTGGCATTGGGTGCACATTCCTGGCAGTGGGTGCACATTCCTGGCAGTGGGTACACATTTCTGGTGGTGGGTACACTTTCTGGGCAGTGTGTACACATTCCTGGTGGTGGGTACACATTCCTGGCACTGCAGTACACATTCCTGGCAGTGGGTACACATTCTGGGCATTGGGTACACATTCCTGGTGGTGTGTACACATTCCTGGCAGTGGGTACACATTCCTGGCAGTGGGTGCACATTCCTGGCAGTGGGTACACATTCCTGGTGGTGGGTACACATTCCTGGCACTGCAGTACACATTCCTGGCAGTGGGTACACATTCTTGGTGGTGGGTACACATTCCTGGCACTGGGGTACACGTTCCTGGTACTGGGGTACATGTTCCTGGCATGGGGTACACATTCCTGGCAGTGGGTGCACATTCCTGGCAGTGGGTACACATTCCTGGTGGTGGGTACACATTCCTGGCAGTGGGTACACATTTCTGGTGGTGGGTACACATTCCTGGTGGTGGGTACACATTCCTGGCAGTGGGTGCACATTTCTGGTGGTGGGTACACATTCCTGGTGGTGGGTACACATTCCTGGCACTGCAGTACACATTCCTGGCATTGGGTGCACATTCCTGGCAGTGGGTACACATTTCTGGTGGTGGGTACACATTTCTGGTGGTGGGTACACATTCCTGGCACTGCAGTACACATTCCTGGCAGTGGGTGCACATTCCTGGCAGTGGGTACACATTCCTGGTGGTGGGTACACATTCTTGGTGGTGGGTACACATTCTGGGCATTGGGGTACACATTCTTGGTGGTGGGTACATATTTCTGGCAGTGGGTGCACATTCCTGGCAGTGGGTGAACATTCTTGGCGGTGGGTACACATTCAGGGCATTGGGATACACATTCCTGGTCGCGGGTACACGTTCCTGGCAGTAGGTACACGTTCCTGGTCGTGCGGTGAAGAAGAGGTCTGTCACCTTAGAATTTGATAGTCAGACCACCAAGGAATAAAACCCCCCATGTTCACACCATTCATTCATAAAGGCTTAATCAATCCACTAATCCAGTGATACCTGGCCTGTTAATCGTCCTGAGTCCCAGTGCACTCTGGATATTGTAGTCCTGTGCAGTCAATAACCCAGACCAGTAATACACAGTAGTACCATGGACCCCTAACAGACCAGGTGTTTAGTGTTTCTCTCCTTGTGCATGGGGTAGTTAATTACATGGCTGAGATGTGACTGACTCACCTGAGCACGAGCAGGGAAACCATAAAGGTCCAGTCTGTTAATGGGCCTTATCTATAATATCCTAACAGACCAGGTGTTCAGTGTTTCCCTCTTTGTGCACAGGGAAGTTAATTACATGGCTGATCCTCTGATTAACTCACCAGTACACAAACAGTGAATCCCTGAAGACCTGACCTGTAAGAGGTCCATTAGCAGATGGGTGGTAATCGCCATGCTAGGAACATGATGTGCTCTGTGACATCACGTCCCCGTACATCAGGGACACATAACATAACCCACCGCAGGGTTCCACCGATTCCTCTACAGTTTGTTTTCCTAGTGTCTCTGATTTGAGGGCTATTTGGTCACCTTATTGCACTAAACTTCCACTCGGATACAGTAGTACAGGGGGCTCACTACTGGGAGAGCATTGCCTATCTGGACACAGGGGGCTCATCACAGGTTGTCATCTCCAGGGAATGCCCGTAACCCTCTGAATGTCAGAAGAGCTTGCAAATCAATGCAGAGCAGTGTGTCCCCTACCTATAGTGACACTTATGGAAATGTACACTGCAAGGTTCTGCTGATTCACTTGTGGCCCTGCAGGATGACATTTTGACACTTGATCTGCATTAACTCTTTCCAATGTGTTGGACACTACTCTGGCACTCCAAGAGTTAAATGAGTTCTAGTCACCATATGCAGGGGTGGGATCAAACTGACCTCAAGAGCTACCAACAGTGCATTTTTGCAGGATCTCTCTGCTTAACCACAGGTGGATCTGTTCAGTAACTTTAATGGATCCACATGTAATGGAACAGAGATATTCTGAAAACCTGACCTGTTGGACTGTACCTGGCCCAGCCCAGGCCATATGAATACCTCTCTAGCATTCACTGGGTCATGACCTGTTAGAGGTGCAATAGGAATTATTTAGGACATCTGCCTAGTACTGAACCCCTTAATTTTGAGGGTCAGAGGAATGTGAAACAATTGGAAGGTTTGTGAGACAAATTCAAAAGCCTAAAACAGTTAAGCTGCTTTTCATGATATTTGTGCTTCATCACAGATGAGTAGTCAATGGCTCAGCCA
Source organism: Rhinophrynus dorsalis (assembly GCA_037306005.1). Taxonomy (NCBI): domain Eukaryota; kingdom Metazoa; phylum Chordata; class Amphibia; order Anura; family Rhinophrynidae; genus Rhinophrynus; species Rhinophrynus dorsalis. Next base: position 128,775,438 of record CM074728.1, read on the forward strand.
CTATCATTGATCTAGATGTGCTAAAATCTTACTCCTATCTGTCTTTGTTACTGGTTCCTGCTCAGTGGGACATTAGAAGAACACTAGATATCAAGACATTAGAGGAACACTAGGCACAGGGACATTAGAGGAACATACAAAGACATTAGTGGAACACTAGATACGGGGACATTAGTGGAACACTAGATACGGGGACATTACAGGAACACTAGATATAGGGACATTAGAGGAACACTAGATATGGGGATATTAGAGGAGGAACACTAGATACGGGGACAATAGAGGAACACTAGATATAGGGACATTAGAGGAACACTAGATATGGGTATATTAGAGGAGGAACACTAGATATGGGTATATTAGAGGAACACTAGATATGGGGATATTAGAGGAACACTAGATATGGGTATATTAGAGGAGGAAGACTAGATATGGGTATATTAGAGGAACACTAGATATGGGGATATTAGAGGAACACTAGACATGGGGACATTAGAGGAACACTAGATATGGGTATATTAGAGGAACACTAGATATGGGGATATTAGAGGAGGAACATTAGAAATAGGGATATTAGAGGAACACTAGAAATAGGGACATTAGAGGAACACTAGATATGGGGACATTAGAGGAGGAACACTAGATATGGGTATATTAGAGGAACACTAGATATGGGTATATTAGAGGAACACTAGATATGGGGATATTAGAGGAACACTAGATATGGGGATATTAGAGGAGGAACACTAGATATGGGGACAGTAGAGGAACACTAGATATGGGGATATTAGAGGAACACTAGATATGGGGACATTAGAGGAACACTAGATATGGGGACATTAGAGGAGGAACACTACATATGGAGACATTAGAGGAACACTAGGTATGGTTATATTAGAGGAGGAACACTAGATATGGGATATTAGAGGAGGAACACTAGATATGGGGACATTAGAGGAACACTAGATATGGGGATATTAGAGGAACACTAGATATGGGGACATTAGAGGAGGAACACTAGATATGGAGACATTAGAGGAACACTAGGTATGGTTATATTAGAGGAGGAACACTAGATATGGAGACATTAGAGGAACACTAGATATGGGATATTAGAGGAGGAACACTAGATATGGGGACATTAGAGGAACACTAGATATGGGGATATTAGAGGAACACTAGATATGGGGACATTAGAGGAACACTAGATATGGGGATATTAGAGGAACACTAGGTATGGTTATATTAGAGGAGGAACACTAGATATGGAGACATTAGAGGAACACTAGATATGGGATATTAGAGGAGGAACACTAGATATGGGGACATTAGAGGAACACTAGATATGGGGATATTAGAGGAACACTAGATATGGGGACATTAGAGGAACACTAGATATGGGGATATTAGAGGAACACTAGATATGGGGACATTAGAGGAACACTAGATATGGGGATATTAGAGGAGGAACACTAGATATGGGGACATTAGAGGAACACTAGATATGGGTATATTAGAGGAACACTAGCTATGGGGATATTAGAGGAGGAACACTAGATATGGTTATATTAGAGGAACACTAGATATGGGGACATTAGAGGAACACTAGATATGGGATATTAGAGGAGGAACACTAGATATGGGGACATTAGAGGAACACTAGATATGGGGATATTAGAGGAACACTAGATATGGGGACATTAGAGGAACACTAGATATGGGGATATTAGAGGAACACTAGATATGGGTATATTAGTGGAACACTAGATATGGGGATAATAGAGGAGGAACACTAGATATAGGGATATTAGTGGAACACTAGATATGGGGACATTAGAGGAACACTAGATATGGGGATATTAGAGGAACACTAGATATGGGGATATTAGAGGAACACTAGATATGGGGATATTAGAGGAACACTAGATATGGGTATATTAGTGGAACACTAGATATGGGGATAATAGAGGAGGAACACTAGATATAGGGATATTAGTGGAACACTAGATATGGGGACATTAGAGGAACACTAGATATGGGGATATTAGAGGAGGAACACTAGATATGGGGACATTAGAGGAACACTAGATATGGGTATATTAGAGGAACACTAGCTATGGGGATATTAGAGGAGGAACACTAGATATGGTTATATTAGAGGAACACTAGATAAGAGGACATTAGAGGAACACTAGATATGGGGATATTAGAGGAACACTAGATATGGGGACATTAGAGGAACACTAGATATGGGGATATTAGAGGAGGAACACTAGAAATAGGGATATTAGAGGAACACTAGATATGGGGATATTAGTGGAACACTAGATATGGGGATATTAGAGGAACACTAGATATGGGGATATTAGAGGAGGAACACTAGATATGGGGACAGAAGAGGAACACTAGATATGGGTACATTAGAGGAGGAACACTAGATATGGGTATATTAGAGGAACACTAGAAATAGGGACATTAGAGGAACACTAGATATGGGGACATTAGAGGAACACTAGATATGGGGATATTAGAGGAACACTAGATTTGGGGATATTAGAGGAGGAACACTAGATATGGGGACAGTAGAGGAACACTAGATATGGGGATATTAGAGGAACACTAGATATGGGGACATTAGAGGAACACTGGATATGGGGATATTAGAGGAGGAACACTAGATATGGGTATATTAGAGGAACACTAGATATGGGGATATTAGTGGAACACTAGATATGGGGACATTAGAGGAACACTAGATATGGGGACATTACAGGAGGAACACTAGATATGGGTACATTAAAGGAACACTAGATATGGGGATATTAGTGGAACACTAGATATGGGGACATTAGAGGAGGAACACTAGATATGGGTATATTAGAGGAACACTAGATATGGGGACATTAGAGGAACACTAGATATGGGGATATTAGAGGAGGAACACTAGATATGGGGATATTAGAGGAACACTAGATATGGGGACATTAGAGGAACACTAGATATGGGGATATTAGAGGAGGAACACTAGATATGGGTATATTAGAGGAACACTACATATGGGGATATTAGTGGAACACTAGATATGGGGACATTAGAGGAACACTAGATATGGGGATATTAGAGGAACACTAGATATGGGGATATTAGTGGAACACTAGATATGGGGACATTAGAGGAGGAATACTAGATATGGGTATATTAGTGGAACACTAGATACGGGGACATTAGAGGAACACTAGATATGGGTATATTAGAGGAACACTAGATATGGGGATATTAGTGGAACACTAGATATGGGGATATTAGAGGAGGAACACTAGATATGGGGACAGTAGAGGAACACTAGATATGGGGATATTAGAGGATGAACACTAGATATGGGGACAGTAGAGGAACACTAGATATGGGGACATTAGAGGAACACCATGAACACTAGGTATGGTTATATTAGAGGAGGAACACTAGATATGGGGATATTAGAGGAACACTAGATATGGGGATATTAGAGGAACACTAGATATGGGTATATTAGAGGAACACTAGCTATGGGGATATTAGAGGAGGAACACTAGATATGGGGACATTAGAGGAACACTAGATATGGGGATATTAGAGGAACACTAGATATGGGGACATTAGAGGAACACTAGATATGGGGACATTAGAGGATGAATAGTAGATATGGGTATATTAGAGGAACACTAGATATGGGGATATTAGAGGAACACTAGATATGGGGATATTAGAGGAGGAACACTAGATATGGGGATATTAGAGGAACACTAGCTATGGGGATATTAGAGGAGGAACACTAGATATGGGGACATTAGAGGAACACTAGATATAGGGACATTAGAGGAACACTAGATATGGGGACATTAGAGGATGAATAGTAGATATGGGGATATTAGAGGAACACTAGATATGGGGATATTAGAGGAACACTAGATATGGGGATATTAGAGGAACACTAGATATGGGAATATTAGAGGAGGAACACTAGATATGGGGATATTAGAGGAACACTAGATATGGGGATATTAGAGGAGGAACACTAGATATGGGGATATTAGAGGAGGAACATTAGATATGGGGATATTAGAGGAGGAACACTAGATATGGGGATATTAGAGGAACACTAGATATAGGGATATTAGAGGAACACTAGATATGGGGATATTAGAGGAACACTATGGCCCTCCGTTCTGGAGCAAAGTGGAGTCATTCTGGGCAAATCAACTGCCATAATTCCCTTTGATATGCGTGCAGCTTTTAACGTCTTGCTAGAGAGGCATTTAATGAATTGTGAAGAAATGCTTGTGCAACCTCTCTTGCTTTGAAAGGGTTAAAATCCCTATTTAAATCAATGCGTATTTGCCCCCTGTGGTATAGCTGATTTTCCCAGAATATCGCCATTATTGCACATGAGGCCCTCATATCCTCTAATAATGATGCCCCCACACACAGACACATATTCCTTAACCCTTCGAGTGCCTGTTGGGTATCCAATGCATTTCAAAGCAATGCATCGGCTACCCCCTGGTACTCAAAGGGTTAATATGAATTGAAGACCTGATGACCACAACTAAATAGCTTCTGAGAGAACTGGTTCCCTGAAATGAATATGTGTTTATCTCAGAATATTCTGTGCCTAGAGGTGCGCAAGATTCCTTGTTACCTTCTAGGATCCCAAAACCATCCTACTCCATCTTTTATTCCTTCCTAACAACTTTTTGTTTTTTGTGGGAGGAGTTTTGGGTCTGGAATTCGGTCACACTCAGTGGACAGCCAGTACTATTTATAGAGTCATCTGTGCACCAGTGCCCTTTGAGCTGACACGAAGTGGCCACTGGTATCGGTGAAGTGGACCTACATACATAAAGAATGCATCCTGCAGGGCCCTGTGGATTTCATTGCGGCCCTGCACTACACAGATGTTCTATGTGTCCCAGGTTAAAGGTGACATCTGGTCAGATTCCACGCTCAGTTCACTGGAAACATCTCTAGCGTTCAGAAGGTTAAAAGTGTATGTCTTCCTTGTCTCCCAGTGTATAGTGAGTTAGTATTATCTTCCTCTGTGTGTCTCCAGTGTACAGTCAGTGTGTATTATCTTCCTCTGTGTGTCTCCCAGTGTACAGTCAGTGTGTATTATCTTCCTCTGTGTGTCTCCCAGTGTACAGTCAGTGTGTATTATCCTCCTCTGTGTGTCTCCCAGTGTACAGTCAGTGTGTATTATCTTCCTCTGTGTGTCTCCCAGTGTACAGTCAGTGAGTATTATCTTCCTCTGTGTGTCTCCCAGTGTACAGTCAGTGTGTATTATCTTCCTCTGTGTGTCTCCAGTGTACAGTCAGTGTGTATTATCTTCCTCTGTGTGTCTCCCAGTGTACAGTCAGTGAGTATTATCTTCCTCTGTATGTCTCCCAGTGTACAGTCAGTGAGTATTATCTTCCTCTGTGTGTCTCACAGTGTACAGTCAGTGTGTATTATCTTCCTCTGTGTGTCTCCCAGTGTACGGTCAGTGAGTATTATCTTCCTCTGTGTGTCTCCCAGTGTACAGTCAGTGTGTATTATCTTCCTCTGTGTGTCTCCCAGTGTACAGTCAGTGAGTATTATCTTCCTCTGTGTGTCTCCAGTGTACAGTCAGTGTGTATTATCTTCCTCTGTGTGTCTCCCAGTGTACAGTCAGTGTGTATTATCTTCCTCTGTGTGTCCCAGTGTACAGTCAGTGTGTATTATCTTCCTCTGTGTGTCTCCCAGTGTACAGTCAGTGAGTATTACCTTCCTCTGTGTGTCTCCCAGTGTACAGTCAGTGAGTATTATCTTCCTCTGTGTGTCTCCAGTGTACAGTCAGTGAGTATTATCTTCCTCTGTGTGTCTCCCAGTGTACAGTCAATGTGTATTATCTTCCTCTGTGTGTCTCCAGTGTACAGTCAGTGTGTATTATCTTCCTCTGTGTGTCTCCCAGTGTACAGTCAGTGTGTATTATCTTCCTCTGTGTGTCTCCAATGTACAGTCAGTGTGTATTATCTTCCTCTGTGTGTCTCCAATGTACAGTCAGTGAGTATTATCTTCCTCTGTGTGTCTCCCAGTGTACAGTCAGTGAGTATTATCTTCCTCTGTGTGTCTCCAGTGTACAGTCAGTGAGTATTATCTTCCTCTGTGTGTCTCCCAGTGTACAGTCAGTGAGTATTATCTTCCTCTGTGTGTCTCCAGTGTACAGTCAGTGAGTATTATCTTCCTCTGTGTGTCTCCCAGTGTAAAGTCAGTGTGTATAATCTTCCTCTGTGTGTCTCCAGTGTACAGTCAGTGTGTATTATCTTCCTCTGTGTGTCTCCAGTGTACAGTCAGTGTATATTATGTTCCTCTGTGTGTCTCCAGTGTACAGTCAGTGTATATTATCTTCCTCTGTGTGTCTCCAGTGTACAGTCAGTGTGTATTATCTTCCTCTGTGTGTCCCCTGTGTACAGTCAGTGAGTATTATCTTCCTCTGTGTGTCTCCAGTGTACAGTCAGTGTATATTATCTTCCTCTGTGTGTCTCCCAGTGTTCGGTCAGTGAGTATTATCTTCCTCTGTGTGTCTCCCAGTGTACAGTCAGTGTGTATTATCTTCCTCTGTGTGTCTCCCAGTGTACAGTCAGTGTGTATTATCTTCCTCTGTGTGTCTCGCAGTGTACAGTCAGTGTGTATTATCTTCCTCTGTGTGTCTCCCAGTGTACAGTCAGTGTGTATTATCTTCCTCTGTGTGTCTCCCATTGTACAGTCAGTGTGTATAATCTTCCTCTGTGTGTCTCCAGTGTACAGTCAGTGTGTATTATCTTCCTCTGTGTGTCTCCAGTGTACAGTCAGTGTATATTATGTTCCTCTGTGTGTCTCCAGTGTACAGTCAGTGTATATTATCTTCCTCTGTGTGTCTCCAGTGTACAGTCAGTGTGTTTTATCTTCCTCTGTGTGTCCCCTGTGTACAGTCAGTGAGTATTATCTTCCTCTGTGTGTCTCCAGTGTACAGTCAGTGTATATTATCTTCCTCTGTGTGTCTCCCAGTGTTCGGTCAGTGAGTATTATCTTCCTCTGTGTGTCTCGCAGTGTACAGTCAGTGTGTATTATCTTCCTCTGTGTGTCTCCCAGTGTACAGTCAGTGTGTATTATCTTCCTCTGTGTGTCTCGCAGTGTACAGTCAGTGTGTATTATCTTCCTCTGTGTGTCTCCCAGTGTACAGTCAGTGTGTATTATCTTCCTCTGTGTGTCTCCCAGTGTACAGTCAGTGTGTATTATCTTCCTCTGTGTGTCTCCAGTGTACAGTCAGTGTGTATTATCTTCCTCTGTGTGTCTCCCAGTGTACAGTCAGTGTGTATTATCTTCCTCTGTGTGTCTCCCAGTGTACAGTCAGTGAGTATTATCTTCCTCTGTGTGTCTCCCAGTGTACAGTCAGTGTGTATTATCTTCCTCTGTGTGTCTCCCAGTGTACAGTCAGTGTATATTATCTTCCTCTGTGTGTCTCCCAGTGTACAGTCAGTGAGTATTATCTTCCTCTGTGTGTCTCCAGTGTACAGTCAGTGTATATTATCTTCCTCTGTGTGTCTCCAGTGTACAGTCAGTGTGTATTGTCTTCCTCTGTGTGTCTCCAGTGTACAGTCAGTGTGTATTATCTTCCTCTGTGTGTCTCCCAGTGTACAGTCAGTGTGTATTATCTTCCTCTGTGTGTCTCCCAGTGTACAGTCAGTGTATATTATCTTCCTCTGTGTGTCTCCCAGTGTACAGTCAGTGTATATTATCTTCCTCTGTGTGTCTCCCAGTGTACAGTCAGTGAGTATTATCTTCCTCTGTGTGTCTCCAGTGTACAGTCAGTGTGTATTATCTTCCTCTGTGTGTCTCCAGTGTACAGTCAGTGTGTATTATCTTCCTCTGTGTGTCTCCAGTGTACAGTCAGTGTATATTATCTTCCTCTGTGTGTCTCCCAGTGTACGGTCAGTGAGTATTATCTTCCTCTGTGTGTCTCCCAGTGTACAGTCAGTGAGTATTATCTTCCTCTGTGTGTCTCCCAGTGTACAGTCAGTGTGTATTATCTTCCTCTGTGTGTCTCCAGTGTACAGTCAGTGTATATTATCTTCCTCTGTGTGTCTCCCAGTGCACAGTCAGTGAGTATTATCTTCCTCTGTGTGTCTCCAGTGTACAGTCAGTGAGTATTATCTTCCTCTGTGTGTCTCCCAGTGTACAGTCAGTGTGTATTATCTTCCTCTGTGTGTCTCCAGTGTACAGTCAGTGAGTATTATCTTCCTCTGTGTGTCTCCAGTGTACAGTCAGTGTGTATTATCTTCCTCTGTGTGTCTCCAGTGTACAGTCAGTGTGTATTATCTTCCTCTGTGTGTTTCCCATTGTACAGTCAGTGTGTATAATCTTCCTCTGTGTGTCTCCCAGTATACAGTCAGTGTGTATTATCTTCCTCTGTGTGTCTCCCAGTGTACAGTCAGTGTGTATTATCCTCCTCTGTGTGTCTCCCAGTGTACAGTCAGTGTGTATTATCTTCCTCTGTGTGTCTCCAGTGTACAGTCAGTGAGTATTATCTTCCTCTGTGTGTCTCCCAGTGTACAGTCAGTGAGTATTATCTTCCTCTGTGTGTCTCCCAGTGTACAGTCAGTGTGTATTATCTTCCTCTGTGTGTCTCCAGTGTACAGTCAGTGTGTATTATCTTCCTCTGTGTGTCTCCCAGTGTACAGTCAGTGTGTATTATCTTCCTCTGTGTGTCTCCCAGTGTACAGTCAGTGAGTATTATCTTCCTCTGTGTGTCTCCCAGTGTACAGTCAGTGTGTATTATCTTCCTCTGTGTGTCTCCCAGTATACAGTCAGTGAGTATTATCTTCCTCTGTGTGTCTCCAGTGTTCGGTCAGTGAGTATTATCTTCCTCTGTGTGTCTCCCAGTGTACGGTCAGTGAGTATTATCTTCCTCTGTGTGTCTCCCAGTGTACAGTCAGTGAGTATTATCTTCCTCTGTGTGTCTCCAGTGTACAGTCAGTGAGTATTATCTTCCTCTGTGTGTCTCCCAGTGTACAGTCAGTGTGTATTATCTTCCTCTGTGTGTCCCAGTGTACAGTCAGTGAGTATTATCTTCCTCTGTGTGTCTTCCAGTGTACGGTCAGTGAGTATTATCTTCCTCTGTGTGTCTCCCAGTGTACAGTCAGTGTGTATTATCTTCCTCTGTGTGTCTCCTAGTGTACAGTCAGTGAGTATTATCTTCCTCTGTGTGTCTCCAGTGTACAGTCAGTGAGTATTATCTTCCTCTGTGTGTCTCCCAGTGTACGGTCAGTGAGTATTATCTTCCTCTGTGTGTCTCCCAGTGTACAGTCAGTGTGTATTATCTTCCTCTGTGTGTCTCCAGTGTACGGTCAGTGTGTATTATCCTCCTCTGTGTGTCTCCCAGTGTACAGTCAGTGTGTATTATCTTCCTCTGTGTGTCTCCAGTGTACAGTCAGTGTATATTATCTTCCTCTGTGTGTCTCCAGTGTACAGTCAGTGAGTATTATCTTCCTCTGTGTGTCTCCAGTGTACGGTCAGTGTGTATTATCTTCCTCTGTGTGTCTCCCAGTGTACAGTCAGTGTGTATTATCTTCCTCTGTGTGTCTCCCAGTGTACAGTCAGTGTGTATTGTCTTCCTCTGTGTGTCTCCAGTGTACAGTCAGTGTGTATTATCTTCCTCTGTGTGTCTCCCAGTGTACAGTCAGTGTGTATTATCTTCCTCTGTGTGTCTCCAGTGTACAGTCAGTGTATTATCTTCCTCTGTGTGTCTCCAGTGTACAGTCAGTGTGTATTATCTTCCTCTGTGTGTCTCCCAGTGTACAGTCAGTGAGTATTATCTTCCTCTGTGTGTCTCCAGTGTACAGTCAGTGAGTATTATCTTCCTCTGTGTGTCTCCAGTGTACAGTCAGTGTGTATTATCTTCCTCTGTGTGTCTCCAGTGTACAGTCAATGTGTATTATCTTCCTCTGTGTGTCTCCCAGTGTACAGTCAGTGTATATTATCTTCCTCTGTGTGTCTCCCAGTGTACAGTCAGTGAGTATTATCTTCCTCTGTGTGTCTCCCAGTGTACAGTCAGTGTGTATTATCCTCCTCTGTGTGTCTCCCAGTGTACAGTCAGTGAGTATTATCTTCCTCTGTGTGTCTCCAGTGTACGGTCAGTGTGTATTATCTTCCTCTGTGTGTCTCCCAGTGTACAGTCAGTGTGTATAATCTTCCTCTGTGTGTCTCCCAGTGTACAGTCAGTGAGTATTATCTTCCTCTGTGTGTCTCCCAGTGTACAGTCAGTGTGTATTATCTTCCTCTGTGTGTCTCCCAGTGTACAGTCAGTGAGTATTATCTTCCTCTATGTGTCTCCCAGTGTACAGTCAGTGTGTATAATCTTCCTCTGTGTGTCTCCCAGTGTACAGTCAGTGAGTATTATCTTCCTCTGTGTGTCTCCAGTGTACAGTCAGTGTGTATAATCTTCCTCTATGTGTCTCCCAGTGTACAGTCAGTGTGTATAATCTTCCTCTGTGTGTCTCCCAGTGTACAGTCAGTGTGTATTATCTTCCTCTGTGTGTCTCCCAGTGTACAGTCAGTGAGTATTATCTTCCTCTGTGTGTCTCCCAGTGTACAGTCAGTGAGTATTATCTTCCTCTGTGTGTCTCCCAGTGTACAGTCAGTGTGTATAATCTTCCTCTATGTGTCTCCCAGTGTACAGTCAGTGTGTATAATCTTCCTCTGTGTGTCTCCCAGTGTACAGTCAGTGTGTATTATCTTCCTCTGTGTGTCTCCCAGTGTACAGTCAGTGTGTATTATCCTCCTCTGTGTGTCTCCCAGTGTACAGTCAGTGAGTATTATCTTCCTCTGTGTGTCTCCAGTGTACAGTCAGTGTATATTATCTTCCTCTGTGTGTCTCCCAGTGTACAGTCAGTGTGTATTATTTTCCTCTGTGTGTCTCCCAGTGTACAGTCAGTGAGTATTATCTTCCTCTGTGTGTCTCCCAGTGTACAGTCAGTGTGTATTATCTTCCTCTGTGTGTCTCCCAGTGTACAGTCAGTGAGTATTATCTTCCTCTGTGTGTCTCCAGTGTACAGTCAGTGTGTATTATCTTCCTCTGTGTGTCTCCCAGTGTACAGTCAGTGTGTATTATCTTCCTCTGTGTGTCCCAGTGTACAGTCAGTGTGTATTATCTTCCTCTGTGTGTCTCCCAGTGTACAGTCAGTGAGTATTACCTTCCTCTGTGTGTCTCCCAGTGTACAGTCAGTGAGTATTATCTTCCTCTGTGTGTCTCCAGTGTACAGTCAGTGAGTATTATCTTCCTCTGTGTGTCTCCAGTGTTCGGTCAGTGAGTATTATCTTCCTCTGTGTGTCTCCCATTGTACAGTCAGTGAGTATTATCTTCCTCTGAGTGTCTCCCAGTGTACAGTCAGTGTGTATTATCTTCCTCTGTGTGTCTCCCAGTGTACAGTCAGTGTGTATTATCTTCCTCTGTGTGTCTCCCAGTGTACAGTCAGTGAGTATTATCTTCCTCTGTGTGTCTCCCATTGTACAGTCAGTGAGTATTATCTTCCTCTGAGTGTCTCCCAGTGTACAGTCAGTGTATATTATCTTCCTCTGTGTGTCTCCCAGTGTACAGTCAGTGAGTATTATCTTCCTCTGTGTGTCTCCAGTGTACAGTCAGTGAGTATTATCTTCCTCTGTGTGTCTCCCAGTATACAGTCAGTGTGTATTATCTTCCTCTGTGTGTCTCCCATTGTACAGTCAGTGAGTATTATCTTCCTCTGTGTGTCTCCCATTGTACAGTCAGTGAGTATTATCTTCCTCTGAGTGTCTCCCAGTGTACAGTCAGTGAGTATTATCTTCCTCTGAGTGTCTCCCAGTGTACAGTCAGTGTATATTATCTTCCTCTGTGTGTCTCCCAGTGTACAGTCAGTGTGTATTATCTTCCTCTGTGTGTCTCCAGTGTACAGTCAGTGTGTATTATCTTCCTCTGTGTGTCTCCCATTGTACAGTCAGTGAGTATTATCTTCCTCTGAGTGTCTCCCAGTGTACAGTCAGTGTGTATTATCTTCCTCTGTGTGTCTCCCAGTGTACAGTCAGTGAGTATTATCTTCCTCTGTGTGTCTCCCAGTGTACGGTCAGTGAGTATTATCTTCCTCTGTGTGTCTCCCAGTGTACAGTCAGTGAGTATTATCTTCCTCTGTGTGTCTCCAGTGTACAGTCAGTGAGTATTATCTTCCTCTGTGTGTCTCCCAGTGTACGGTCAGTGAGTATTATCTTCCTCTGTGTGTCTCCCAGGGTACAGTCAGTGTGACGGAACAGGAGGTTCAACTTTCATGTCCCTGTGATATATGAGGACTGTGGGATTCCATGGACATTCCAGCAATACATCTGCTATGGACTTTTCCTGTCTCAAGTCCTTCGACCTCAACCTCGCCATCTATTGGATTGAAACTTGCATTGCAGCATTATGCTCTGCCCTACCATCTATTGGTTGAACCTTGCATTGCAACATTGTACTATGCACTGCCATCTATTGGTTGAATCCTGCATTGCAGCATTGTACTATGCACTGCCATCTATTGGTTGGTGACCTACATTGCAGCATTGCTTTGTCACATGTGAGTATGCAAATATGTCAGTGTTGCATTCTGGGACCTTCAGTTTCTCACCAATGTTTTCATTATACTCCCCCATCCTACATCCTAAAATTGTTAGACCCTGTTATGTGTGTTGTATGTCTTGTCTTCTGTGTATTATGATATTTTGGTATATTCATGTCACTTCAAGTTGAATGAAGGCTGTGAAAGGTCTGGTATTCCATTTCAATAAACAGGTGTGTTTTCCTTACCCTTAAAGCAAGTGTTCAGACTCTGTTATTGGGGGGGAGGTGGGGGATATTTGACACCAGGTCCGTGTAGCCAAAAGTGCATTTATAAAGGCAGTGTCCTTACCTGGGCAGAGGGGTGAGTCCCTGCCAGGAGGAGGTGCCATTGTTGCAGAGGGACCTGAACCTGTTCCCCAGGGCAAGGCAGAGGGGTTAGTGCCTGCCCAGCAGAGGGGACAATACCTGCTCAGCGGTGACCTGTTCCAGTGGGTAGAAGTGTGAGTCCCTACCCAGGTCACTGCTCCCCATTGGGCTGGCTGCACCTGGAGGTCTTCCAATCCGGTTGACCGCTCCTCCTCTGGGTGGTGCAGCTAGATCCAGTAGCAAATGGCCCAGGTCTGTCCGTGGTCCTCTGAGGCCGGTCCGGTGTAAATGACTTGGTAGGCGCCCCCTAACGCTACAGGGGCGGGTGCCTGCCACAGGGGGCCGTCACATTGGTGGCAGCGGTGGGATCTCTGCACTACAGGGTCCAAACCACCACCGGGATTCACCTCCATCAGGAGGTTCAGAGGAGAGCACAGCCAGACCCCGAGATGGAAGCCATTTACAAGAAGCTGAGCATCGCATCGCTGAAGGAGCTGATCATCGCCCGAGGGTCTGATCATGGTCAACGCAGTAAGCTGGAGCTTGTTGTTCAGCTGATAAAGATGGATGTGGAGGCTGGCATAGCTAAGGCCCCAGCTCCACTGCAAAGAACAGAAACCCTCTTTCAGCAGATGATGCGGGAGAGACTGGCTTACTTGACCCCACCCGTCTCTGAGGGTGCCATAAGAGAGATAACGCGGCAGGTTCGGGCAGAGCTAGACTGTGCAGGAGACACAGGGTTCAATAGCAGATCTCTTCTTGATGTTGGGTCCTGGAGAAGCAGCGGAATAGTAATGGATCTTAAGGTAACCCACCAGCTCCCCTGTGTTGTGATCCCTGAACTGGTGAGTGGGAGTGAGCTCACCAGCAGCCCCATGAAGATGGCCCATTTGTTAATGGACACTGCCCTGGAGAAGGAGCAATGTGTGCTCTCCAGGGTCACGGATGATACAGCCCTGAGGAATGGAACTGCGGTCTTCCTCAAGGCAGAGAATGGCCCTGATGTTTGTGGCCTGAAAGGACAGGACCCCAGCAGACTGAAGGAGAACAGTGCTGCTGGCCCTCTTGTTGACCCTATGGACTGTGAACTGATGGGTGGGAAGGCGTTCCCCACCAGCCCCCCTGTGAACCCTGTCCTGGTGAGTAGGAGCAAGCTCACCAGGGCCTGGAAAACCCTTGCTGCGGTGGACGAGACACAGGTCCCCACCAGCAGCCCCTGTCCGTTCCTGTCGGTACCTCGCTGGGTCCCGTCGGCCGACGGGGAGGACGCGACATCCACTTCTGGCTTCGTCGGCGCTTCTGCGCAGGCGTCCCGACGCACGCCCAGCATCTCGGCGTGCACAACGTCCTCCCAGCCTCGCTTCCAGTGCCGGCTCTGCTATTTAAGGAGCGCGCTTCCGGGATTCGGCGCTCAGTTATAGAGTTCTCTCCCGTTGGTTTAGTTTTGTGCTCCTTCCGGTTCTGGTTTGATTTTCCTGATCTTGACCTCGGCTACCTCTTGACCACTGTGCCTCTCCAGTTGCCCTGACCTTGGCAACCTCCTGACCACTGTGCCTCTCCAGTTGCCCTAACCTTGGCTACCTCTTGACCACTGTGCCTCTCCAGTTGCCCTGACCTTGGCTACCTCCTGACCACTGTGCCTCTCCAGTTGCCCTGACCTTGGCTACCTCCTGACCACTGTGCCTCTCCAGTTGCCCTGACCTTGGCTACCTCCTGACCACTGTGCCTCTCCAGTTGCCCTGACCTTGGCTACCTCCTGACCACTGTGCCTGTCCAGTTGCCCTGACCTTGGCTACCTCCTGACCACTGTGCCTCTCCAGTTGCCCTGACCTTGGCTACCTCCTGACCACTGTGCCTCTCCAGTTGCCCTGACCTTGGCTACCTCCTGACCACTGTGCCTCTCCAGTTGCCCTGACCTTGGCTACCTCCTGACCACTGTGCCTGTCCAGTTGCCCTGACCTTGGCTACCTCCTGACCACTGTGCCTCTCCAGTTGCCCTGACCTTGGCTACCTCCTGACCACTGTGCCTCTCCAGTTGCCCTGACCTTGGCTACCTCCTGACCACTGTGCCTGTCCAGTTGCCCTGACCTTGGCTACCTCCTGACCACTGTGCCTCTCCAGTTGCCCTGACCTTGGCTACCTCCTGACCACTGTGCCTCTCCAGTTGCCCTGACCTTGGCTACCTCCTGACCACTGTGCCTGTCCAGTTGCCCTGACCTTGGCTACCTCCTGACCACTGTGCCTCTCCAGTTGCCCTGACCTTGGCTACCTCCTGACCACTGTGCCTGTCCAGTTGCCCTGACCTTGGCTACCTCCTGACCACTGTGCCTCTCCAGTTGCCCTGACCTTGGCTACCTCCTGACCACTGTGCCTCTCCAGTTGCCCTGACCTTGGCTACCTCCTGACCACTGTGCCTGTCCAGTTGCCCTGACCTTGGCTACCTCCTGACCACTGTGCCTCTCCAGTTGCCCTGACCTTGGCTACCTCCTGACCACTGTGCCTCTCCAGTTGCCCTGACCTTGGCTACCTCCTGACCGCGGTGTCTCTTCAGCCTGTCCAGACCTTCGGCTTCCTGCTGTCGGGACCTTTGACCTGCTACGCTCCCTAGCTTCTGTGGCTGCCTGATCTTCTAGCAAGCTGCGGAGTTTCCAGTCCGGTGCACCCAGCTTCCAGACGTCTGGTATCGTTTTCCCTCTTCTCTATATTTTTTACATGTACATGTATAAGATTTTTTTTGTGTGTCTCACCTATATATATATATAGTGTTCTTCTTTATATATATGTATCTGTGCACTTCTGCTAGGTTTGCTTTCCCTCATCTAGTAGTAGTTTCTGTGAGCTAGTGTTAGGGTTCCCTCCTCAGTCTAGTTTAGCGCTAGGGTTAGGGTTTCCTTGTCCTGCTCCTTAGGTTCCACTCTCCTCTCTCTATCTGAGTACGACAGGGCTGACAGTATAACTGAGCCAGTGATGGAGCCTGCAGGGATCATGGACGCCCTATCCGCCCTGAGCAGTCAAATTTCATCCCTGGCTAAATCTGTACAGGAACTACAGAAAAATCAAGTGGTCCTGCAGCATCAGATACAGGAAATGCAACCCCCTCCAGACCAAGCAGCTCTACCAGCGGTCCCTGACTCTAGGGGTGCCACAGCCCCAGAACCTAGAGTACCACTTCCAGACAAATTCAGTGGCGACAGAAGATTGTATAAAACCTTCATGACAGCCTGTGAGTTACTCTTCGCAGTCAATCCCAGAACATACGCATCAGACTTCGTGAAGGTACGAACGGCCATCACGCTCTTGTCAGGTGAGCCCCAGGCCTTGGCCCACCACATATTACAGGAAAACAACCCTGTCCTGATGTCTTGGCCTGCTTTTCATCATGCCATGGACACCATGTATGAAGACCCTCTGAGTTCGGCGTCCGCTCAATCGGCCATCAGAGCCTTGTCCCAAGGGCGACGTCCCGTTGAAGAATACATATCAGAGTTTCGTCGCCTGACCATTGAAACACGGTGGAACGAACCGGCTCTCCTGGATCAATTCCGATTGGGTTTGTCGGAAACACTGAAAGATGAACTGGCCAGAACTGGTGTTCCATCCTCATTGGAGGATCTTATCCTCTTGGTCATTCAGATCGACCGTAGATTACGGGAAAGACGCAGAGAGCGTGCCACCACCCACGCCTTACCATCTTCACACACCACCATCCCTTTTGAGTCTGTGACCCCTCGGTTATCCTCTTCGGAAGAACCCATGCAGTTAGGAGCGGTACACGGACCCTTGTCTGCAACTGAAAAGGACCAGAGAAGACACCTGAATCTTTGTCTGTACTGTGGGGACAGTGGCCACCTCCTTCGGGCCTGCCCTAGAAGACCTCAGAAACCCAGAGGTGAGGATAAATCAGCGGTAGGCATATTGGGTTCCTCCTCGTTTGTCTCTACTCACCTTTCTCTTCTGCTTCATTTACAGTGGGCTGATGTCACTCACTCTGTTCCTGCCATCATCGACTCCGGGGCTAGTGGCTGTTTCATGGATCTAGCAACAGCTACTAAGCTAGGAGTACCCATCCAACCCAAGACCACTCCTTTACTACTACAAATGGCCGACGGTAGGAATCATCAGTGTGGTCCTGTTTCCTCAGAAACCTTACCTCTTCGTATGGTGATTGAACCGGCCCATCGTGAAACGATCAAGTTTGACGTCATCTCCTCACCTTTGTACCCGCTAATACTGGGTCTTCCTTGGCTCAGGAGGAACAATCCCTGTATAGACTGGGCACATAACGTAGTGTCCTTCCCCGAATCCACACCTCCAGATCATTTAATATTGTTGTCATCCCCGTCCACGCCTGCTGTCGTGCTCCCTGAGGCTTACCAGGAATACTCGGACATCTTTGACAAGAAAGGAGTGGACCACTTACCTCCTCATCGCCTCTCTGATTGCTCCATAGAACTGCACGCAGGCGCTCCCATTCCATACGGCCGCCTCTTCCCTCTCTCTGGACCTGAGTTGCAACATATGAAGGCCTATCTGGAGGAATACCAAAGAAAGGGTTTCATTCGGCCATCCACGTCTCCCGCTGGGGCTGGTATATTCTTTATTGAGAAGAAAGATGGGGGTTTAAGACCATGTGTTGACTACAGGGAATTAAATAATATAACCATAAAAGACTGCTATCCCCTTCCTCTTATACCAGAGCTCTTAGAACGTCTTTCTACAGCCTCTGTATTTACCAAACTTGATTTAAGGGAGGCTTACCATTTGATACGCATCAAGCCAGGAGATGAGTGGAAGACCGCGTTCCGGACTCGTTACGGTCACTACGAGTATCTGGTCATGCCATTTGGGCTATGCAATGCCCCCGCAATCTTTCAACGATTTGTTAATAATATATTCTATGACTTACTTGACCAGTATGTGGTGGTATACCTGGATGACATACTCATTTACTCACCCTCTTTGGCTGAACATCGTATCCATGTTCGAGAGGTCCTAAGCCGCCTGCGCCTCCACAGCCTATATGCCAAACTTGAAAAATGCCTGTTCGAGGTCAAGGAAGTGGAGTTTTTAGGGTTCCTCATCTCCTCTAACAGCATCCAGATGGATCCTCGAAAAGTCACCTCTGTTTTAAACTGGCCTACTCCTACCTCAAGGAAGGATATCCAGAGGTTCATAGGGTTTGCAAATTTTTACAGAAGATTCATTCGGGACTTCTCCAAGGTCATTGCACCTCTGACGCATTTAACCAAACTCAATGTGTCTTTTTTGTGGTCACCAGCCGCTCAACAGGCTTTTACACGTCTGAAAACCCTATTCACTCAGGCACCCATTTTGATTCAACCAGACATCCGTAGGCCCTTCATCCTTGAGACCGACACTTCCGACACGGCCACCGGGGCTGTTCTTTCTCAGTGCTCGGGGCCACGAGATCTACTCCATCCTGTGGCATTCTTCTCGAAATCTTTGTCTCTGTCAGAACGGAACTATACAGTGGGGGATAAGGAACTCCTAGCCATAAAGAAGGCCCTGGAAGAATGGCGTCACTTGTTGGAAGGAGCAGAACATCCAGTTATGGTGTTTACGGATCATCAGAATCTGGAATACCTCAGGGGGGCTCGACGATTGTGCTCCCGTCAGGCTAGGTGGGCTTTGTACTTTTCTCGGTTTCATCTGCACATTACCTATAGGGCCGGGTCACAGAACACAAAGGCAGATGCTCTATCTCGTATACATCCACCTGCACAACAACCCCGAGATTCAGTTGACACCATCCTTCAACCAAGCCAGTTCTTGCTCCTTGCTAGGCCTCTATTGGACAGGATCCAGCACTATCCAGCCCCTAACCCGGCCTTCACACACCGTCATTCTCTTCAGATCAAAGACGGACTTCTGTATCATCAAAGTAGTATATATGTGCCTCTACCCTTCCGTCAAGAAGTATTGCACCTTTCTCATGACGTTCCAGCAGCTGGTCACGGAGGAGTACCTCAAACCATAGAACTGGTCAAACGACACTTCTGGTGGCCCAAGATGGTTCAGGATGTTCAGGCCTATGTAGCCACCTGTAACACTTGCATCCAGTCTAAAGCCAGGCATGCCAAACCAACAGGCCTTTTACGCCCACTGGCCATTCCTTCCATACCCTGGAGAGAGATAACAATGGACTTCATCACTGACTTACCATCATCCAACTCCAATACCACAATCCTTGTTGTAGTGGATCGGTTCTCTAAGATGTCTCATTTTATCGCCACTTCCGGGCTTCCTTCGGCAGCCCAAACTGCTGACCTGTTCATCCAAGGCGTCTTCCGACTTCATGTTCTCCCATCCTCCATAACCACAGACCGAGGTTCACAGTTCACCTCAAGATTCTGGAAATCTCTATGCCACGCTTTGCACATTCAACGCAATCTGTCATCTGGTTATCATCCACACACAAATGGGCAGACTGAAAGAGTCAACCAGTACCTGCGCTGCTACTCCACTTATCTACAAGATAATTGGTCTGCTCTTCTCCCGATAGCAGAGTTCACGTACAATAATCATCTCCATCGCTCCTCTCACTCCACTCCGTTCTTCCTCACTTATGGATACCATCCTTTGATGCTCCCAGGTATGCCAAGTCAGGAGGGCGTACCACAAGTCTCTCAGCGTCTCAAACAGCTACACCAGTGCCACCGTCTCCTCCGCCTCCTCCGCCTTACATTGGCCAGAACCCAGCACGGCTACAAAACACAAGCCGATAAGCATCGTTCACCTGAACCCGACTATGCAGTAGGTGACAAGGTCTGGCTGTCTACCGCACACATTAAACTGGCCTGTCCTACCAAAAAATTGGGTCCACGCTTTCTGGGTCCTTTTAAGGTAACAAAACAAATCAATGCAGTGGCCTACCGGCTGATGTTGCCATGTTCATATAAGATCCATCCTACGTTCCATGTCTCTCAGCTCAGACCGTGGACTGCTTCACCCTTCCCTCATCGTGATCCTGTTTGTCCTCCTCCGTTACTGGTTAATGACTCTGAGGAGTATGAGGTCAAAGAGGTGCTGGACTCTCGGCTGAGACAGGGGAGGTTGGAGTACTTGATCCACTGGAAGGGTTATGGCCCAGAAGAGCGGTCATGGGAGCCTGCACGTCATGTCCATGCCCCTGCATGTCTTCGTTCCTATCATCATCTGCACCCAACTCGTCTAGGGCCTGCTTCCGTCCGGAGGACGTCCGTGAGGGGGGGGGCTCTGTCGGTACCTCGCTGGGTCCCGTCGGCCGACGGGGAGGACGTGACATCCACTTCTGGCTTCGTCGGCGCTTCTGCGCAGGCGCAGGCGTCCCGACGCACGCCCAGCATCTCGGCGTGCACAACGTCCTCCCAGCCTCGCTTCCAGTGCCGGCTCTGCTATTTAAGGAGCGCGCTTCCGGGATTCAGCGCTCAGTTATAGAGTTCTCTCCCGTTGGTTTAGTTTTGTGCACCCTCCGGTTCTGGTTTGATTTTCCTGATCTTGACCTAGGCTACCTCTTGACCACTGTGCCTCTCCAGTTGCCCTGACCTTGGCTACCTCCTGACCACTGTGCCTCTCCAGTTGCCCTGACCTTGGCTACCTCTTGACCACTGTGCCTCTCCAGTTGCCCTGACCTTGGCTACCTCCTGACCACTGTGCCTCTCCAGTTGCCCTGACCTTGGCTACCTCCTGACCACTGTGCCTGTCCAGTTGCCCTGACCTTGGCTACCTCCTGACCACTGTGCCTCTCCAGTTGCCCTGACCTTGGCTACCTCCTGACCGCGGTGTCTCTTCAGCCTGTCCAGACCTTCGGCTTCCTGCTGTCGGGACCTTTGACCTGCTACGCTCCCTAGCTTCTGTGGCTGCCTGATCTTCTAGCAAGCTGTGGAGTTTCCAGTCCGGTGCACCCAGCTTCCAGACGTCTGGTATCGTTTTCCCTCTTCTCTATATTTTTTACATGTACATGTATAAGATTTTTTTTGTGTGTCTCACCTATATATATATATATAGTGTTCTTCTTTATATATATGTATCTGTGCACTTCTGCTAGGTTTGCTTTCCCTCATCTAGTAGTAGTTTCTGTGAGCTAGTGTTAGGGTTCCCTCCTCAGTCTAGTTTAGCGCTAGGGTTAGGGTTTCCTTGTCCTGCTCCTTAGGTTCCACTCTCCTCTCTCTATCTGAGTACGACAGGGCTGACAGTTCCTTGTGGATGTCGCCCTGGAGAAAGAGGAGTGTGTGCTCTCCAGGGCCACAGATACGTCTGTCATGGGAAGTGGGACCGCGGTCCTTCCCAATGGCCACATGGACCTTCAACTGGTGAGGGAGGAGACATGCCTCACCAGCAACCCTGCAACTTTTCCTGCAAACCCCATACTGGTGAGTAGGATAGAGCTACCCAGTCCCCCTGTGACCTCTGGCCTGGTGAGTGGGAGCGAGCTCACCATGCCCTGTGAAACCCCGGCTGTGATGAGTGGGTCAACAGCCCTCATCAGCAGTCCAAAGCCTGTTGCCCCTTTTCTTGATACCCCAGCCTTGGTGAGTGGGACCACGGTCCTCACCAGGGATGCCCTTGTTGCCCATGAATCTTTTGACCCCAGCCTGGTGGGTGGGAAGTCATTCCCCACCAGGCCAACTGTTGATCCATCCAAAGGGAGTGGGACCACCGTCCTCCCTAAGGAAGTTGGGAGTTGCCCCAGTTTTGCCAGCAGCCCAACGCCTGTTTGTCCTGGATTGGTGAGTGGGAGTGCGCTCCTCACCGGTCCTCTAGATGCCCCTACCCTGAGCAGAAAAGTCCACAGTGTTGTCAATAGCCCTTTGGATGCCCCTGCCAAACAAGTTCCCAGTGGAGCTAACAGTTTTCTGAGTGTTGCCGCAATTCAGGAGAGTGGGAACAGCATCCTCTCCTGCTCCTGGGGGCTCCTTGCCCCACAAAAAGGAGGAGATGTGCCCCTCTCCCCACACTTTGATCCCCAGGCCATTGAGAGCCCAAAAATCCAGTTGCCACAAACGGATCCTCCCTATAGACTGGCTCTGGACCCTGAGCCGCTGGCCCCAGATCCAGGAAAGGTTGGCCCCAGCCCTGCATGGAGCATGGCCCAGGAGAGGCCTCCCAAGTTGGTGCTAGTCAGGACTCTGAGACAAATGTGTTTTAATTCCCCCTGTAAATCAAGTGAGTTTGCGGGGGGCCTGTGGGAGACCGCCCTGCCACTCACTTATTTGGGAGGGGGGAGGAGTGTGACGGAACAGGAGGTTCAACTTTTATGTCCCTGTGATATATGAGGACTGTGGGATTCCATGGACATTCCAGCAATACATCTGCTATGGACTTTTCCTGTCTCAAGTCCTTCGACCTCAACCTCGCCATCTATTGGATTGAAACTTGCATTGCAGCATTATGCTCTGCCCTGCCATCTATTGGTTGAACCTTGCATTGCAACATTGTACTATGCACTGCCATCTATTGGTTGAATCCTGCATTGCAGCATTGTACTATGCACTGCCATCTATTGGTTGAATCCTGCATTGCAGCATTGTACTATGCACTGCCATCTATTGGTTGGTGACCTACATTGCAGCATTGCTTTGTCACATGTGAGTATGCAAATATGTCAGTGTTGCATTCTGGGACCTTCAGTTTCTCACCAATGTTTTCATTATACTCCCCCATCCTACATCCTAAAATTGTTAGACCCTGTTATGTGTGTCTTGTCTTCTATGTATTATGATAGTTTGTTATATTCATGTCACTTCAAGTTGAATGAAGGCTGTGAAAGGTCTGGTATTCCATTTCAATAAACTTAGGTGTGTTTTTCCTATCACTAAAGCAGATGTTCAGGCTATGTTATTGGGGAGAGGTGGGGGATATTTGACACCAGGTCCGTGTA
Source organism: Rhinophrynus dorsalis (assembly GCA_037306005.1). Taxonomy (NCBI): domain Eukaryota; kingdom Metazoa; phylum Chordata; class Amphibia; order Anura; family Rhinophrynidae; genus Rhinophrynus; species Rhinophrynus dorsalis. The sequence goes on from CM074728.1 coordinate 128,798,282, forward strand.
ACCAAAAGCACCTTTATAAAGGCAGTGTCATTACCTGGGCAGAGGGGTGAGTCCCTGCAAGGAGGAGGTGCCATTGTTGCAGAGGGACCTGAACCTGTTCCCCAGGACAAGGCAGAGGAGTTAGTGCCTGCCCAGCAGAGGTTTTGCAGCACAGGGGATGATACCTGCTCAGCGGTGACCTGTTCCAGTTGGTATAAGTGTGAGTCCCTATCCAGGTCACTGCTCCCCATTGGGCTGGCTGCACCTGGAGGTCTTCCAATCCGGTTGACCGCTCCTCCTCTGGGTGGTGCAGCTAGATCCAGTGGCAAACGGCCCAGGTCTGTCCGTGGTCCTCTGAGGCCGGTCCGGTGTAAATGACCTGGTAGGCGCCCCCTAACGCTACAGGGGCGGGTGTCTGCCGCAGGGGGCAGTCACAGTCAATGTGTATTATCTTCCTCTGTGTGTCTCCCAGTGCACAGTCAGTGAGTATTATCTTCCTCTGTGTGTCTCCCAGTGTACAGTCAGTGTGTATTATCTTCCTCTGTGTGTCTCCAGTGTACAGTCAGTGTGTATTATCTTCCTCTGTGTGTCTCCCAGTGTACAGTCAGTGTGTATAATCTTCCTCTGTGTGTCTCCCAGTGTACAGTCAGTGTGTATTATCTTCCTCTGTGTGTCCCCCAGTATACAGTCAGTGAGTATTATCTTCCTCTGTGTGTCTCCCAGTGTACAGTCAGTGAGTATTATCTTCCTCTGTGTGTCTCCCAGTGTACAGTCAGTGAGTATTATCTTCCTCTGTGTGTCTCCCAGTGTACAGTCAGTGTGTATTATCTTCCTCTGTGTGTCTCCCAGTGTACAGTCAGTGAGTATTATCTTCCTCTGTGTGTTTCCAGTGTACAGTCAGTGTGTATTATCTTCCTCTGTGTGTCTCCCAGTGTACAGTCAGTGAGTATTATCTTCCTCTGTGTGTCTCCAGTGTACAGTCAGTGTGTATTATCTTCCTCTGTGTGTCTCCAGTGTACAGTCAGTGTGTATTATCTTCCTCTGTGTGTCTCCTAGTGTACAGTCAGTGTGTATTATCTTCCTCTGTGTGTCTCCAGTGTACAGTCAGTGAGTATTATCTTCCTCTGTGTGTCTCCCAGTGTACAGTCAGTGAGTATTATCTTCCTCTGTGTGTCTCCCAGTGTACGGTCAGTGAGTATTATCTTCCTCTGTGCGTTCCCAGTGTGCGGTCAGTGAGTATTATCTTCCTCTGTGTGTCTCCCAGTGTGCGGTCAGTGAGTATTATCTTCCTCTGTGTGTCTCCAGTGTACAGTCAGTGTGTATTATCTTCCTCTGTGTGTCTCCAGTGTACAGTCAGTGTGTATTATCTTCCTCTGTGTGTCTCCCAGTGTACAGTCAGTGAGTATTATCTTCCTCTGTGTGTCTCCAGTGTACAGTCAGTGTGTATTATCTTCCTCTGTGTGTCTCCCAGTGTACAGTCAGTGAGTATTATCTTCCTCTGTGTGTCTCCAGTGTACAGTCAATGTGTATTATCTTCCTCTGTGTGTCTCCAGTGTACAGTCAGTGTGTATTATCTTCCTCTGTGTGTCTCCTAGTGTACAGTCAGTGTGTATTATCTTCCTCTGTGTGTCTCCAGTGTACAGTCAGTGAGTATTATCTTCCTCTGTGTGTCTCCCAGTGTACAGTCAGTGAGTATTATCTTCCTCTGTGTGTCTCCCAGTGTACAGTCAGTGAGTATTATCTTCCTCTGTGCGTTCCCAGTGTACAGTCAGTGTGTATTATCTTCCTCTGTGTGTCTCCCAGTGTGCGGTCAGTGAGTATTATCTTCCTCTGTGTGTCTCCAGTGTACAGTCAGTGTGTATTATCTTCCTCTGTGTGTCTCCAGTGTACAGTCAGTGTGTATTATCTTCCTCTGTGTGTCTCCTAGTGTACAGTCAGTGAGTATTATCTTCCTCTGTGTGTCTCCCAGTGTACAGTCAGTGAGTATTATCTTCCTCTGTGTGTCTCCCAGTGTACAGTCAGTGTGTATTATCTTCCTCTGTGTGTCTCCAGTGTACAGTCAGTGTATATTATCTTCCTCTGTGTGTCTCCCAGTGTACAGTCAGTGTGTATTATCTTCCTCTGTGTGTCTCCTAGTGTACAGTCAGTGTGTATTATCTTCCTCTGTGTGTCTCCAGTGTACAGTCAGTGTGTATTATCTTCCTCTGTGTGTCTCCCAGTGTACAGTCAGTGAGTATTATCTTCCTCTGTGTGTCTCCCAGTGTGCGGTCAGTGAGTATTATCTTCCTCTGTGTGTCTCCAGTGTACAGTCAGTGTGTATTATCTTCCTCTGTGTGTCTCCCAGTGTACGGTCAGTGTATATTATCTTCCTCTGTGCATCCCCTGTGTGCGGTCAGTGAGTATTATCTTCCTCTGTGCATCCCCTGTGTACGGTCAGTGAGTATTATTTTCCAATCTGAAGCTTCTGTCCCTCTGTCTGAATCAGGACTCACATTGATCTACATGAATGCTGATGGTTTATTGCTCCCCTGAACACTCATTGTATGAACTTTAATGCACACTGCAGGCATAGTTAACAATCCATCATGGCTGGGGATGAAGGCCTCTATTAAATCCATTCATTTCTGCTCATTTAACTTCAGTTCCTATTGTTCAGTCCACAATCCTAATTTAACTTTGTCTGCCTCCCTGTAGCTATTCCTTCCTTGTGCTGCGTCGACATTTGCAGCCAATTTTGTATCATCAGCAAATGTAATAAGCTTTCCAGTTACTGTGGATTAACATCATTAATGCACAGTATTGAAAAGCACAGGCCCCTCGAGATGCCATTAACAGACCTTTCTTACCTTACGGCTCAGAGCAGGGAGTTTTTTAGCCATAACTCTTTACCGTTCCTTTTTTCTCAATCCATCTCTTAGGATGCACATCAATAGTTTAGCTATAACTTGCATGAGCTTTTTCCCTGGGGCTTGGTGCCAAAAGAGAGACTAATATGTCTAATGTCCACTACATATCCTTTGTCAAGCTTTCCTAATAACTATTAAGTGAAACCGTGAAAGAAGAATGAAGGAGAAGACAAGGAATGGTAGGGCAGCTTAGCGCGCATTGAAAGCTCTTTCCTAAATATTTCAAATAATGCTAGACTAGGTTGTAATTTTTTGCTGTTTTACTGTATGTGTTTGTGGGTTAACATATGTGGATAATATTAATGGTGACTCATAAAAAGCCGATACTGCACATGTTGAAGAGCTTGACCACAAGATCACGTGTATTTCAGCCCTTCACACCGAAGACTGAATTTCAACAAACACACCAAAGGAACAAATCAATCTGGTATCGCTGTGTCATGTGGGACAAATCTCACAGCTGTTAAAGCCCAGGGAATGTCACAAAGTTATGTGTCTTGCTGCAACTTATGGTCTGACAATGTACATGCAGTTTGCATTGGATTCAGTGCTATCACACCAAATATCACAGATTATCACAATTTCTGTTTAGTATTGAAAATGTTCTGTTGAATCCAAAGAAAAGGATTATGGTGGAAAAGTAGAGATTCATGTAATTCACATCACATTGCAAAATGAATGATAATCACATGCTCACCGCATATTTGTTTTATGTTCTTTCAGCTTAAACACGTTGTCATAAAATACTATAAAAACCTGGACAAATAGACCCAAAGGAATTGTTATATAGAAAACTATTTGCCGCTTTGGGAACAAATAAAAACTCTCTTAGGTTTCATTGACTTTTAAATCCTTTGAATGCTAAAGACATTTCTAAGTAATTGTTATGTCTGCCCTTTGGTCTACTTTACTTGCTCCAGATTTCACAATTGTTACTATTTTTTGTGCACGTGTCCCCAAAATTCCCCAAACCACATAAAACTTACGGTGAACTAAATGCTAGGAATTTAACAGAGGACATGCATAGATAAGTGTCCTTCAGACAGTAACCAGGACTGTGGTCAATACATAGAGGATTTACATAGATAAATGTCCATCAGACAGTAACCAGGTCTGTGGTCATTACATAGAGGACTTACATAGATACGTGTCCTTCAGACAGTAACCAGGACTGTGGTCATTACATAGAGGATCTACATAGATAAGTGTCCTTCAGACAGTAACCAGGACTGTGGTCAATACATAGAGGACTTACATAGATGTGTCCTTCAGACAGTAACCAGGACTGTGGTCATTACATAGAAGATCTACATAGATACGTGTCCTTCAGACAGTAACCACGACTGTGGTCATTACATAGAGGACCTACTGTCACGGTTTGTTTTGACTCTCAGACACAGAGTAAGATAAAAATCAAACTTTATTGAAAAGTTTAATGGGAACCCTCACGGGTCCTGAACATACACATATATCACATGCACAAGATAGTTTCAAACAGTAGCTTTTACTACACACAGTATGGTAGGCTCTACCGGCCTTGCCAATGTACCGGGCAAGGCAGCCTAAGGTATGGAACAGCACTATGACTAAGGCTCTACCGGCCCTGCCAATATACCGGGCAGGGCAGCCTGGAAGAGGACACGATTGCAAGAATAAGGCTCTACTGGCCGTGAAAGATGACACAGTTGAAGGAATAAGGCTCTACCGGCCTTGCCAATATACCGGGCAAGGCAGCCTGGAGGATGGCACGACAATCTGAATGTGGCTCTGCCGGCCTTGCCAATATACTGGGCAAGGCAGCTTAAATGACTGAAGGACAGCTCCACTAGTGCTGTATGGATGGAAGCAGCAGCACAGGATGGTACAGTGGAGCAAACCAGTATCATGTATAGGACAACCAGGGAGGTCCAGCCGGTGCAATAATGAAGGCAACTAGCACCTGGTGAAAATGGAGTAAACCAGTACCGCGTACTGGACAGCATTAGGAACGCCCTACCGGTGCGGAAATGAATAGGCTAGCAACCGGTGTAATGGAATAAACCAGTACCACGTACTGGACAACAGGAACGCCCTACCGGTGCAATAATGGAGGCAACAAGAACCCGGTAAATATGGAGTAAACCAGTACTGCGTACTGGACAACGGTAATGTCCAACCGGTTCAATAATGGAGGCAGCAGCAACTGGTGACAGTGGAGTAAACCAGTACCGCGTACTGGACAGCAGTATCGCCCAACCGGTGCAATAATGGAGGCAACCAGCACCCGGTGAATATGGAATAAACCAGTACGGCGTACTGGACAACACTAGGAACGCCCTACCGGTGCTGTAATGAAGATGCTAGCAACCGGTGTTATGGAGTAAACTAGTACCTTGTACTGGACAACAGGAACGCCCTACTGGTGCAATAACGGAGGCAACAAGCACCCGGTAAATATGGAGTAAACCAGTACCGCGTACTGGACAACCGTATCGCCCAACTGGTTCAATATTGGAGGCAGTAGCAACCAGTGAATGTGGAGTAAACCAGTACCGCATACTGGACAACAGTATCGCCCAACCGGTGCAATATTGGAGGCAACAGCAACCGGTAAATGTGGAGTAAACCAGTACTGCGTACTGGACAACAGTATCGCCCAACCGGTGCAATATTGGAGGCAGCAGCAACCGGTAAATGTGGAATAAACCAGTACCGCGTACTGGACAACAGTATAGCCCAACCGGTTCAATAATGGAGGCAGCAGCAGCAGGTGTAATGGAGTAAACCAGTAACACGTACTGGACAACGGAAACGCCCTGCCGGTGCTGTAATGTGGACAGCTAGCACCCGGTGGATTGGGGCAAACCAGTGGTCAGAATGTCGCCCAGACGCTCAAGGTTGATGAGACGGACGTCAGTCAGGATCCATAAGCAGGAACGATAGACAGGCCAGGACAGCTACTGGAACAGCAGGACAGCCAACCCAGGTCAGGAACGGAGCAGGAACAACGGCAGCACTGGATCAGAAACAGAAGCTGGAACGTCAGCCCAACCGGATCAGGAACGGAGGCAGGAACCACGCAGGAGTGACACTGGCGTCTGGATGAATCGCTGACACAGGTAACTGAGCAAACAGGCCCAAAGATACAGGTACAAGGCAGGTGACTACTGACATAGAGACACCACGAAAGGGCAACCAAATGGTGCCTCAGCCCAGTCTATAAAGGCAATACTGGGCGGGCAATAGACAGGTGGCCTATGGAGAGTACACACACCTGACTGACAGCAAAAGTCAGCAATCATGGGCACAGTGATACTTACATAGATAAGTGTCCTTCAGACAGTAACCAGGACTGGGGTCATTACATAGAAGTCTACATAGATAAGTGTCCTCCAGACAGTAACCAGGACTGGGGTCATTACACAGAGAACTTACATAGATAAGTGTTCTTCAGAGATTAGCCAGGACTGTGGTTATTACATAGAGGAATTACATAGATAAGTGTCCATCAGACAGTAACCAGGACTGGGGTCATTACACAGAGAACTTACATAGATAAGTGTTCTTCAGAGATTAGCCAGGACTGGGGTCATTACCCAGAGAACTTACACTTCAGTTGGCAGCCAGTACTGCTGTTATTACATTTAATCTCTTGTAGTTCATTGCTAACAGATTCACATTACTATCTGATCAAGACAAATGCTCCTTATGAGTCTTTCAGGCCTAATGTTGCTTATCATTTGTTGGGAGGAGGTGTGAACTAGAGGCAGGAGGTGGCTAAATAATTGAATCAGCAGAAAGCAATAGATATGCCTATGAATATGTCTGTATGTACGTGGGTGTTAGTATATAATTTTATTAAAAATCATGTGCTTCTTGTGTATAATACCTAATCAGATGAGTGAGTGTGAAGCATCCCTATACAGCTAATGCAAAATCTGTGCAGGTTTGTGGTGGACATTACATGTTAACACAGAGATTCTCAGATCCAGTGCTTTGGATACATCAACAGGTAAGGTTTTAAGGATATCTCTAATTAAAAACAGGTAGATTAATTACAATTAGACATGTGCGAATTCATTCGGAGACATTCGGATTTTGTCGAAAATGGGGTCATTCGGAGACATTTGGCCAATCCGAAACTCAAGGGTCATTCGGAAAAAATGATCCGACTCCGAACAGCCCAGGACCGAAATTCGTCGAAACTTTCGGAAGTTTCGGCAATCGACACATTTCCAAAAGTTTTGACTACTTTTGACCAGGACTTTTTTGTACTTCCTGTGCGCACTGAATTACTTTCCCTCCATAATTTTCCCTCCATGTCTCTAGTCCAATTCCATTCTCCGTTTCATGCAATACTTCCCTCTTTTGTCTGTATTCGAATAGCCTTCTTCGTTTCATGATGGGGGTTGGACTAATGACACAGTCACACAGACAGACAGCTTGCATTTCCTCATTGCGTTGTTGGAGCTCAGAGAGAGAAGAGATTAGAGAGTGTACAGTTGTTGTGTAGGCAGGCAGGTAGCATTAGGCTAGGCATAGGTAGGCAGCCAGCATTAGTTCCAGTTATTGCCACTGCAAGAGCAAGTAATATTTGTTCCTGTGCAAAATATAAAAAAAATTAGGTATTTGTTCGAATACAGGGCCGGCCCTTACACGGGTCCCAGTGGGTCCATGGACCCAGACGGCACTTAGACAGGGGCGGCAATTTGCCGTCCCATAGCATGTTTATTTTGTGCTCTTCCGCCAGTTCTGTGTTGCAGGGTGTCCCATCAGTGTGACTGTCAGCAGCCGGGCAGCCCTATGCTCACTCAGTGGCGATGCCTGCTGGCTGCTTCAGTGACGTGAATTATGTGATAGTGAAACATTATGCCTATTTTGTATTGTTTATCGCCCACCTAAAGTCAAGACTTGAGTAAATAGGTCTACCGTCCCAGATTTGCTAGAGAGGTTTTACAAATACAGGAGGGTGCCCCCTGTACGAAATGAGTCTAAACATTTGGGATCCCTAGTATGAGTGCACAACAGTGCATGATGTGTCCTGAACAGGATTGCTGTGAAGTGTCTCCACCCAGAAGGTGCTGGCCGGGCTGAGCTTCAACATTGTGATGAGTGACCAACTAAGAGCACCGTGCCAGACTTAATCTGCAGCCATAGCATCACCCCCTCCTACTCTCCGGGTCCCGCTTACTGGCAATAACAGGTGAGTCACTAAGAGATCTGAAGCCTTTCTGGAAGTCCTTTCACTTGGAAAGGGGCTAGGTATTACTTGGGGGAATTGCCTCGTGTGTAAATAATTTCTAGGTGGGAGATGAATGTGCATCACTTATGTGTTTCCTAACAGTAGTTAGAATACAACTCCCATCATCCCCTGATTATGACGTTGGGAAATGCCCAGCAATTACCATAGAGCCCTGTATTGCACACTCACGGAAAACGGTGATATTGCTATACTAAGACAATGCTGTGGACCCCTCTTCAGAATAGATGTCAAGCATTTTTTTTATTTCTCTCCTGTGTTGCAGTTTGTTCACAACAGAATGTCTCAATTTTTCTTTTTAACACATTACATCTATCACATTACAATCATTGATGTTTATTCTTGATGTAGTATGAAACACTACAATGTATATACACATAGAGTTATCTGATATGAGGGGAAATCAGGATAGGAAAACGAGAGAGAGGAATTTGGGTACTAAAGAGGGACAGTAGGGTAGGAGGCTGGTACCAGAAAATGAAACCTTAATCTTTACCCATGTACTAACATAGAATGTGACATGTAGTTTGTCCATGTTCGAGTCGACCACTTATGTTGAGTAGGATGTGACAGGCATGGGTTTTCGATGTTCGAGCATATGCTATATTGAAGGACAGGCATGGGGTTTCGATGTTTGAACATATGCTATATTGAAGGACAGGCATGGGTTCTTGATGTTCGACGTTTACATTGTGACTGGCATCCCATGCTGGGGTAGAGGTGACATGCACAGACTTTCAATGTACGACAATGTCCATTTTTGGGATGGATCTTTTTCTAACTGCACACCCTGTCTGCAAATAATGATAGCAGCGTGCACGGAGGCGCACTGCTATAATTTAACCCATGTTAAATTTGCCCGAATAATTCGGAATGGATCAGAATTTCGTCTGAATCGAATAGGCCCGGTCCGAAATTAGGATCATCCGAATTAGAAAAAAAAAATGTGTCCGAATTCGAATTTTACCAAAAATTTTGCCCGTGCACAAGTCTAATTACAATAACTGGTTCACTGATTAACCACCGGTACTCAGCCATGCTCAGCCTAAAAACCTGCACGCTGTTGGTCCCAAGGACTGACACTGCGTTAACTGATATCAGTCTGAAGGTGCTTTATTATTGTTTACAAATGTTATGAAAATATTCAGTTTGTTATATTTTATACTGCAGAGATAAATCATATTTTGTGCTTTAGAAGCATTCTGTAAGTTAATAGCCTTTTTTTGATGGTTCCAGCATATGAAATAGAGTTTTGGGACATCATAACTTTATTGTGGATTGAAGGAACGGAGTCACATCAGTGATAAAATAACCATAGGTTTTTGTGATGTATCAGGGGATTGATATAATAAGATATTTGTCATGGTAAATTGCTGTTTTATTTCATATCTGCCCTAAATACAAATGAAAAGTTTTGCATGAGCTTCTTTTTTAACCATATACTTTTAAATGAGTTTAATATATTTAGAATGTTTATCTATTAGGAGAGGCTTTTGCAAACCTCCCAAACATGCAATAAAGTGAATAAGTCAGACCAACAAAAAGCAGACAGAAAACATGACACCCCTCCAAATGCCGCTCCCCATCCCCAAGCACATCCCCTCCTCGGACTTATAGAGATCTTCATAGACGAGGAGCAGAAGGAGAGAAAACCAAATCCAGTATAATGTCTCTGCACACCTTACACCAGAACATACATAGGGTGAAATGCTGGAAATGTATGGTAACCAGGATTGTCTGTAATCAGTGTGAATACGTTCCTGTGCCACGACTGTCAGTTTTCAGGCATATGTTACTGGGGGGGGCGGTTCGCACCAATGGGAAAAACCCTTCTTAAAAGTGAAGTGGTTTAATCTACAGTCATCTGGTAAAGTATTTCAAGAAAAAAATCTTCACTTTTTTGTGCAATTTCCATAATTTTTTCCAGCAAAATCATAACGGTCTAGTCTTGGGGAAGAGAAATGAAAGTACTATTAGCAGACAGGAATGAGAAGCAGCGATATGGTGGTAACTGGTAAAAACATCTTTGATCACTTTTATTTTTATTTTAAAATGAAAGACGTTTTTAATGTCAGAACGTTTAAGGCAATATTCATCAAGTGCATCTTAACGCCATTTTTAATTCTTTAACCCCTTCAGTACAGCGGTCCTGGGAAGTATCCTTCCCTGAAGGAGCGATTTGAAGATTCCGACGTGCCGGTACACATGACCTGTGATGCGTACCGGCCACACAGAGCTGGGTTGTGAGAGAGACCGCTCCAATTCAACCCCCTGTTTTTACTTACAGCGCTCGCGGAGGAGTGCTGTAAGTAAAATGTACATGACATGTTATGACCGTCGCAAAAACCATGTGATGGTCATAGCACGCCACACGTCGTTAAGGGGTTAAGACCTATTTTCAAACATGACAGATTTACTTCTGAAAATACCATCCTTATCTTCACTATAACTCAGGATCTGACAGTGTTTTCATTATGGTGACTTTTTGAACATTGTGCCCGTAGTACATGACAGTGCGAGATTGTCACATCACATAGCCAATGGGCGCATGCTGCAGATAAGTGTACTGCAGACAATACTCCATCCAACAGAAGGCACAGGCTAGCAGACAGCAGGAAGAGGGCAGATTATTATCTGCAGCACACAGCGGTGCTCCAGCTGCCTCCGTGTGCTTAACAAACAGGTTCAGAACCAGGGGAAGGACACAATCAATTCAGAGATGTGAAGACGGCCAAAAAATAAATCAATACACTTATCTGCAGCATGTGCCCAATGGCTTTGCGACGTGACAATCTCGCGCTGTCATGCACTGCAAGATTGTCATGTCGCGCTGTTTAGCCATGTGATCTGCTGAAAGAGTTGTATGGTCGCACACTCTTCTGCGTGCAACCATTCAAAAGTGAACCATCTGGTCAGTGACCTCTTAGGTGGACCTTCTTTACTCTGGAACTACATACTATGGAAAATCAAATTGTCTAGACTTTGTAATCTAAATCTTTTCATCTGCACGCGGCTCCCAGTTTTCTGTCAGGGACTACGAAAGCAAGATAGTTATACAATACAAAAAAGATAGCATATGGCGTGCAGGGCACTATTCAGAACTCTGCATAGTCTTACTCATTTTGCGTTATATGCAGTGCTTAGTCATATACATGGGAACAAGGTCTGGACAAAGGGAATATATCATTATTTGCATACTAATTTGGTCAATTAATCAGCCGGCTCGGTTACAGTGATGTCCAGACAGATTAATCCAATTGTGACAAACAAAAAGAGAAATTAGAGACCAGTGGAATACAAACATCAGTGGGAAAAATACATAGATCAAAACTGAATAATTAATAATCCATAAATATACATATGATACATATACATATGATTAATTCCTTGCTTTTAATATTTTCAATAAGATTGTTTTATGAAGCCAGCACGTGCATGTTTGATAGGAAACGGTGCTGATTACTTTGTCTCCAAGTTACCGTTGCTGCAGGAGTGAAACCCTGAGCGGTACATCGCCCGTCATCCCTTTCTAGGAGAACCAGCGCTGAGTCTGTCTGATGTCTCACAGTCGGAGACTGGTCACACTGTTGAATGTTGGCACTTTGTCATTTTTCTTGATGGTCAACTGACCAGAAAACTCTCTCGGAAAAGAGATTCCAGAAGATTCTTGTCAAGTAAGAGAGTAAAGAGGAGGTGAAGGTGGAAAAAGCATATTATATACATATAACACACACATTTATTATACACTTATTATACATTTATTATACACTTATTATATATTTATTATACACATTGTAAACATATTCTACATGTTATATACACGTTATACATACATTATACACACATTATACACGCATTATACATTTATTATACAATTATTATACACACATTATACACATATTTGACACTTATTATACACTTATTACACACACATTATACACATATACATACATTATACATTTATTATACACACAATATACACATATTTTACATTATACACATACTATGAACATGGCTTCCCTCTGTGACCTACAGTAGATGATTTTTCTTACAATGAACATGACTTCATTTCCCTCTGTGACCTATGGTAGATGATTTCCTTACAATGAACATGACTTCCTTTCTCTCTGTGACCTATGGTAGAGGATTTTCTTACAATGAACATGACTTCCTTTCTCTCTGTGACCTATGGTAGATGATTTCCTTGCTATGCACATCGCTCCTCTTCTATCGGAGCTGTTAACGGTCTTCCTCTGACTTTCCTGATGAATTCTCCTTGCGTCTAACTGCCAGACGCTGGGTCTCTTCATCCTCAAGTTGACTATCCACTCAACTATAATTCTGCTTCTCTTACTCAACTCAGATGACTTGGCTTCTCCCTTGATTCCTCCTGAGGTTCCACAATAACCTTCTGCCTTGTAAGCCTTACTCATACTTAATCTCACATGAAAATAGTAACAAGTCACATGCGTCTTATACAATCAGTGAGCCCTGACACATGTACCACCAGGACGTTTTACATCTCTATCTTCACCATCCCATAAGCAGCAGGTCAAGAACTGACTCCTATGCTTGTTCCTAATCAGGGATCAGCAACCTTTTCCATTTCGACCTGCTGGGAACTACAATGTCCATCAATCCCCCTCCCCTGTCAATGTCTGGGTGGGAATGATAGATGTTGTTGTCTTTAACAGCCGGTCAGCCAAAGATTGCCTGTACCTGACCCAACCAAACCCCTACAAATGTGTGTGATTCCAAGGGACAAATGATTTAATAATTAATTAACCAAGATATCTAAATAACCTTATCATCTTATCCACAGAATATTAAAGAAAGCTAATGTGCTTAAATTTGTGTTTAATAGACTTATCAATCACTTGTTAATGATCTCTTCTACCTGTACGTCATGGTTTGGATACAAATCTGCAGCTGCAGCACTTTAACTGTGCAGTATTTGGTGACATTAAAGCTGTTAGCATCCATCATAGAGTCTGTTAGAGAAACATTTCTAAATCGTCTGACCACTTCCCTAGATACTGCTGTCTATGTAATCTCATTTACAGTTCAGTACATGGACAACAGCCTAAAACCTTTACTGTGTTAGTTTTTGCTTACACCCTAATCACATTCATTGCATTTCACAGTTATGATATTAGAGATCCCAACCCACCAGTAACATTCCTGTTTGCAGGGCATATCGATCTCTGACTTTTTGTGTTGTCCCACAAATGAATCATATTGTTAACGATTACTGCAGTCTTCATGGAGAAAGCAAAACAGGAAAAATTCTGGAGTAAACCAAATGCACCATAGCAGATAAATACACATTCTCACAATCCCTTTTTATTTTAAAATGGCTTTTAATCACATTAATTCTAGAAAGGTGTCCAATGCATTGCAAAGCAAAACCTCACAAGACCTCACAAGCATTAATAGGAATGCAATTCCCATTTGAATTCCCCTTTAAAGGGATAGTAATGTTTCTAAAAAAAAAAACAGCAGCTCCAATGAATCTTCATACTATTTGGTCCATGGAGAGTGTTACTTCTATACTGTCAGAGTTGTAGTACAAAAGTAATTGAATGATAAAGTATCCCCCTCCCGCCCCTTTTACCTAGTGTAAGCCACCTCCCCTCAGATGTGGAATCTGGACACTTGGCTGGACAGGTCACAGCAAAGGACAATCTTCTTACTGTGATCATAAGGAAAGCCCTGCCCCCCTTAACAGGATTACAGGTTTTTCCCTTATGATCAGTGAAGATTGTCCCTCTCTGCGATACATCCGGACAGTCTTGCTGCTCTGAGGAGAGCACTGTTACATCAGTAAAAGGGACGGGAGGGGGATACTTTATCATTCAATTACTGTTGAACTACAACTCTGACAGAATTTAAATAACACTCTCCATGGCCCAAATACTATGAAGATTAATTGGAGCTGCTTTTATTGTGACACATTACTAATCCTTTAGTATTATTTTGTTTCTGCAGTTTCCTCTGTCTTGGACCTTCCAGACGTTCATTGCTCTGTGTGTTAGAATTAGCCGTATCCAACCAGACATAAGAGTGGGGAGACCATTGTGCTTGGGCAGATTAATAATAATATTTCTATATATTATTAGCAAAGGTGGCACAGCGGTACCAGGGCTGCATAAAATACATTAAATAAATAGAAAGGCGCACAGGAGATGAAGAGGTGAATGAAAGGGATGATTAAGAGATGAATGGAGGGGAGGGGGTGATAAAGAAGTGAATGGAGGGGAAGGGGTGTTGAAGAGGTGAATGGAGGGGAAGGGGTGATGAAGAGGGGAATGGAGGGAAGGGGGTGATGAAGAGGTGAATGGAGGGAACAGGGTGATGAAGAGGTGAATAGAGGGGAGGGGGTAATGAAGAGGTGAATGGAGTGGAGGGGGTGATGAAGAGGTGAATGGAGGGGACGGGGTAATGAAGAGGTGAATGGAGGGGAGGGGGTGATGACGAGGTGAATGGAGGGGACGGGGTAATGAAGAGGTGAATGGAGGGGACGGGGTGATGAAGAGGTGAATGGAGTGAAGGGGGTAATGAAGAGGTGAATGGAGGGGACGGGGTAATGAAGAGGTGAATGGAGTGGAGGGGGTGATGAAGAGGGGAATGGAGGGGAGGGGGTGATAAAGACGTGAATGGAGGGGAGGGGGTGTTGAAGAGGTGAATGGAGGGGAGGGGGAGATGAAGAGGGGAATGGAGGGGACGGGGTGATGAAGAGGTGAATGGAGGGGAGGGGGTGATGAAGAGGTGAATGGAGGGAACAGGGTGATGAAGAGGGGAATGGAGGGGACGGGGTGATGAAGAGGTGAATGGAGGGCAGGGGGTGATGAAGAGGTGAATGGAGGGGAGGGGGTGATGAAGAGGGGAATGGAGGGGAGATGAAGAGGGGAATGGAGGGGAGGGGGTGATAAAGAGGTGAATGGAGGGGAGGGGGTGATGAAGAGGCGAATGGAGGGGAGGGGGTGATGAAGAGGTGAATGGAGGGGAAGGGGTGATGAAGAGGTGAATGGAGGGAACAGGGTGATGAAGAGGTGAATGGAGGGGAGGGGGTAATGAAGTGGTGAATGGAGTGGAGGGGGTGATGAAGAGGTGAATGGAGGGGACGGGTGATGGAAAGGTGAATGGAGAGGAGGGGGTGATAAAGACGTGAATGGAGGGGAGGGGGTGTTGAAGAGGTGAATGGAGGGAACAGGGTGATGAAGAGGTGAATGGAGGGGAGGGGGTGATAAAGAGGTGAATAGAGGGGAGGGGGTAATGAAGAGGTGAATGGAGGGGAGGGGGTGATGAAGAGGTGAATGGAGGGGAGGGGGTAATGAAGAGGTGAATGGAGGGGAGGGGGTGATAAAGAGGTGAATGGAGGGGACGTGGTGATAAAGAGGTGAATGGAGGGGAGGGGGTGATGAAGAGGTGAATGGAGGGGACGGGGTGATGAAGAGGGGAATGGAGGGGAGGGGGTGATGAAGAGGTGAATGGAGGGGAGGGGGTAATGAAGAGGTGAATGGAGGGGAGGGGGAGGTGAAGAGGTGAATGGAGGGGAGGGGGTGATGAAGAGGTGAATGGAGGGGAGGGGGTAATGAAGAGGCGAATGGAGGGGAGGGGGTGATGAAGAGGTGAATGGAGGGGAGGGGGTGATGAAGAGGTGAATGGAGGGGACGGGGTGATGAAGAGGTGAATGGAGGGGAGGGGGTGATGAAGAGGTGAATGGAGGGGAGGGGGTGATGAAGAGGTGAATGGAGGGGACGGGGTGATGAAGAGGCGAATGGAGGGGACGGGGTGATGAAGAGGCGAATGGAGGGGAGGGGGTGATGAGAGGTGAATGGAGGGGAGGGGGTGATGAAGAGGTGAATGGAGGGGAGGGGGTGATGAAGAGGTGAATGGAGGGGACGGGGTGATGAAGAGGCGAATGGAGGGGAGGGGGTGATGAAGAGGTGAATGGAGGGGACGGGGTGATGAAGAGGCGAATGGAGGGGACGGGGTGATGAAGAGGCGAATGGAGGGGAGGGGGTGATGAGAGGTGAATGGAGGGGAGGGGGTGATGAAGAGGTGAATGGAGGGGAGGGGGCGATGAAGAGGTGAATGGAGGGGAGGGGGTGATGAAGAGGGGAATGGAGGGGAGGGGGTGATGAAGAGGTGAATGGAGGGGACGGGGTGATGAAGAGGCGAATGGAGGGGAGGGGGTGATGAGAGGTGAATGGAGGGGAGGGGGCGATGAAGAGGTGAATGGAGGGGAGGGGGCGATGAAGAGGTGAATGGAGGGGAGGGGGTGATGAAGAGGGGAATGGAGGGGAGGGGGTAATGAAGAGGTGAATGGAGGGGACGGGGTGATGAAGAGGGGAATGGAGGGGAGGGGGTGATGAAGAGGTGAATGGAGGGGAGGGGGTGATGAAGAGGGGAATGGAGGGGAGGGGGTAATGAAGAGGTGAATGGAGGGGACGGGGTGATGAAGAGGCGAATGGAGGGGAGGGGGTGATGAAGAGGTGAATGGAGGGGAGGGGGCGATGAAGAGGTGAATGGAGGGGACGGGGTGATGAAGAGGCGAATGGAGGGGAGGGGGTGATGAGAGGTGAATGGAGGGGAGGGGGTGATGAAGAGGTGAATGGAGGGGAGGGGGTGATGAAGAGGGGAATGGAGGGGAGGGGGTGATGAAGAGGTGAATGGAGGGGAGGGGGTGATGAAGAGGTGAATGGAGGGGAAGGGGTGATGAAGAGGCGAATGGAGGGGAGGGGGTGATGAGAGGTGAATGGAGGGGACGGGGTGATGAAGAGGCGAATGGAGGGGAGGGGGTGATGAGAGGTGAATGGAGGGGAGGGGGTGATGAAGAGGTGAATGGAGGGGAGGGGGTGATGAAGAGGTGAATGGAGGGGAGGAGGTGATGAAGAGGGGAATGGAGGGGAGGGGGTAATGAAGAGGTGAATGTAGGGGACGGGGTGATGAGAGGTGAATGGAGGGGAGGGGGTGATGAAGAGGTGAATGGAGGGGAAGGGGTGATGAAGAGGGGAATGGAGGGGAGGGGGTGATGAGAGGTGAATGGAGGGGAGGGGGTGATGAAGAGGTGAATGGAGGGGAGGGGGTAATGTAGAGGTGAATGGAGGGGAGGGGGAGGTGAAGAGGTGAATGGAGGGGAGGGGGTGATGAAGAGGGGAATGGAGGGGAGGGGGAGGTGAAGAGGTGAATGGAGGGGAGGGGGTGATGAAGAGGGGAATGGAGCGGACAGGGTGATGAAGAGGTGAATGGAGGGGAGGGGGTAATGTAGAGGTGAATGGAGGGGAGGGGGTAATGTAGAGGTGAATGGAGGGGAGGGGGAGGTGAAGAGGTGAATGGAGGGGGGTGATGAAGAGGTGAATGGAGGTGACGGGGTGATGAAGAGGGGAATGGAGGGGAGGGGATGATGAAGAGGTGAATGGAGGGGATGGGGTGATGAAGAGGTGAATGGAGGGGAGGGGGAGGGAAGGGGGGGTACAATGGAGAAAATTTTAAACCCATGAATGTTAGAGAGTTATCCAATGTATTTGAGACCTCCTTGGAATTTAAAAGATGAAATGGGAAATGCATATATTTTATTCTCATTAAATTATATATATATATGTAAGTTTGACGTGCTGTTTTCTTCTGAATGTCACACGATGTGAATGAGGCCCACTGAACACGATCATGAAGTTGACTTGATGAAGAAGGACGCTACAGTCTGATGGCACAGAGGGAAATCTTCCTTCACATCATAAATGTGACACGTTTTGAAGAATTATTTCCTGCGACACCTGATGTGATTGGAAACACTGCAATGTAAATGAGGCCTAGTGGGAAAATCTGTTCTTTCCTTCTCAATCTGCGCAGCAGAAAATGTCAGACTATTTCAAGCTTTACAATGACTTGCAGTATGATTACACTGTGCCTATGTGCTGGAGATATTCATGAGTTTGACCCAAGTTCAGTGTTAATTTAGTACCACATCCCTCCACTGAAACCCTTGAGAAAAGACCTGCTTTAAAAGGAATGCATCATTAAACATGTTATATTCCTGTTTAAGCCTTAAAACACAGCCTTTAAGCGTGGGGTAGTCATCTCACTTTCGTCTGCACAGAAGCCAGTCTTCTGCCGTTTTGCATCCATTCAGCAATGTGGGTGTCGGTATTCTAATCCCCCAACAGGTTTTTATTTAGAGGATAAATGAGAATTGTTCCGCTATAAAAAGGGCTACTAAATGCTTTGAGCCAAATGTATAAAGAGTGGTGGTATTCTGGAACAAACCAACTGCACCATCAGGGTAGTGTGATAAATTCATGTGGATTCATGGAACAGCCTCCCGACAGAAGTGGTACTTATACTAAAAGGTAATACAGACGTTCCTGGGATAGAAATATGTGTGTTCATAGACCTACTTAATTTTACATTTTACTTTATCCAGATAGTGAAATGGGCAGACTGGGTGGACTGGCTATTTCTTATCTGTCTTCAAAATCTATTTCCATATTTCAAATGAAGATTCCTTTAAATGTTGTTTTAACTTATTAAAGGGATAGTAATGGTTAATTTTAAGTTGATCTAATATTGTAGACATTAAAAAAAGATTAACATCAATGTAAGTCTTATCTCTCAAACCTTTATGGTCTGAGAGATATAACTTGCTAAAGTTTCCTTTTCGTGGCTGTTTTACTCAAGTCTGCCATCTAGCTGACAGCTGCAGATCCCAGTCATTTGACAGACAGAGGCTCTTCGGCAGAGCTGAAATCACGCTATTTAGAAATAAATACTTCATTGGAACGGTCTACAATGTGTGCTTGCAAGTATATATACTTTAGATATCGTTATATCGGCGCTGCTGAAGAGCCACATCTGTCAAGTGACCAGAATCTGATTCTGACAGCTTTACAGCTCATCAAGCAGAAAGGGGAGGGACCAGAGAACTTTATTTTCCTGTGTCTCTCAAACCATAACGGTCTGAGAGATACGAATAAGTGCAAGTACTCTCTTTTAATTGTACATACAATATAGTTAATACTTTTTTGCTGACATTACTATCCCTTTAAATGTTAGAATGGCCTCACTGTATTGATGTAGGGGTTTATTATGTCATTTTTTTCTATTATGATGGTAATATTGACCCAGGCCTTTATAAGGAACAAGGTAAAGTATTTCTGTGTCCTTTCCTCCTGATGCAATTGTTCCCGATTGGCCACAAAACCTACAGATAAATCATTTTTTAATTTATTTTTAAATACATTATTTTGTATTTATTATATCATATTGTCACTGGTTCCAGCATTTCTATTGAAATTAACCCAAGTTGGAGCAGATGTTCAAATATTCTCTACTAGGAGCTAAATCCTAGTGACACAATCAGCACTTTGCTCATTTGGTCTCGGTTTGTGTTGGGAGTATCCTGGAATGGGTCTCGGTTTGTGTTGGGAGTATCCTGGAATGGGTCTCGGTTTGTGTTGGGAGTATCCTGGAATGGGTCTCGGTTTGTGTTGGGAGTATCCTGGAATGGGTCTCGTAGTGCTTGGATTTAGCTGCTTTTCGTCAGACCAGCAGGCTCCATGGAAAGTGCTGGGAGTATCCGTGTGAAGATAGTTGAATCCACCATCATCAAGATAAGACACAGATCATATAAGTCATAGCTCTGACGCCATCTGGCATATTGGAAGGTAATATATTGTAGACTTGATTTCACTAGGAATCACTCTTTTCTGTACTTTACCCATCTAATAAGTTTGTCCTATTTGAGTGCTTGACCATGCTCATTGATGACTGACAGTGTGTTTGTGTGGTGGTGAGCTTATCAATGAAACCTTCTGGATTCTGGAAATGTCTTCAGTTCATTGTGAACCAATAGAAAGTAAACATATCTCACTTAAAAGGTTAAACATTTGTGCTCTATCGTACCGGAGAACTATCAGGGTTTTGACCCATATCATAGGGTGATACAATCTAGTGGTTGCCGCTGTCTGATCTGCACCAATTTGCTGCTTCATTAGTCTCTAAATTGGTGGTATTTATACCAGAAAGGCAGAAGGAGAAGACCCGTCATCTCTGTGTGTATACAAGCAGTGATATCTCTCGGTTGTACAGAAAGACAGAGAGAAGTGTTGCTTGTTGTAACATTCACGGAGGTTGGAGTCAAGATGCAGATGATTCTGGTCCACACAGAGCCATCTTCTCATGCCCTGGGGTTCAGCCCCAGAGGTTGCGTTGTTACCTGTATTTGGGGACGCACACCTGAGACATGGTGCAGTAGGGCAGAAACAACAGCAAGTCAGATGATTTGAGGTCCAGGGAAGTCAGATTAGGTTCAGAACTGATAAAAAGACAGACAGCTCAGGGAAGGCAGCAATCCAGAGGAGTCCAAGGAAACAAACAAGTTAAGATCAGGACGACAGGAACTAGAGAATAATGCCAAACAGCAAGGAAGAAGCCTAAGCTCTGCTGGACTTTGGAAGGTGCATCTAATAAAAGAAGTTTGGCAGCAAACAGACCATTGTTTGCTCTTCCCGTGCATCCTCACACTGTGTATGACTACAGATATGTGCAATGTAGTTCTCCCTGTGTTACAGCTTTGCACTGAATTTATCACACTCAGCATGAACTTGCTGGACACCATCAAGATGGACATAATCTGGACGCTTGTCTGTGTATATAAAAGTAATTAGATAGTTAAGGTGTCTGGAATGTGAGAGATAAGTTCTTCTTATCTATGTATTTGTACAAGCAGTGATATCTCCAAGTTGTACAGAAAAGCAGAGGGAGAAGTCCTGTGTGTGTACAAGCAGTGATATCTCCAAGTTTTACAGAAGGCAGAGGGAGAAGTCCTGCTTTTCTTGTGTGTGTGCAAGCACTGATATTACTAAGTTGTACAGAAGGCAGAGGGAGAAGTCCTGCTTTTCTTGTGTGTGTACAAGCAGTGATATCTCTAAGTTGCACATAAGGCAGAGGGAGAAGTCCTGCTTTTCTTGTGTGTGTACAAGCAGTGATATCTCTAAGTTGTACAGAAAGGCAAAGGGAGAAGTCCTACTTATCTGTATATGTATAACAAGTGATGTCTCTAGGCTGTACAGAAAGGCAGAGGGAGAATTCCTGCTTATCTGTGTATGTATAAGAAGTGATGTCTCTAGGCTGTACGTAAATGCAGAGGGAGAAGTCCTGCTTATCAGTGTGTGTATAAGAAATGACACCTCCAGACTATACATATATGTGAAGGAATATTCCCTGCCTTTATACTGTGTGATATCTCTAAGGACTCGGAGGTGAACCAAACATGGACATTTCACCTAGAATTTCCCAAATGGCAACTTTAAAGGGATAGTCATACTTAAAATGTAAAAAAAAATATGTTGTATGGTTTATCCTCCTGAGTAAAACAAGGGTACTCCCACTGCTGAAAGTGTTTTATTCAAAAGTTATTACAGCTCAAAGTTGAATTTTACGGTGCAATATCACAGTGGCCTGAAAATGTACAGTGGCGCTGTTGCTACACCAGCCTATGGAGATTTATGGTCTCAGGACCAGAGCTGTCCATAGGATGGTGTAGCAACAGCGCCACTGTACAATTTCAGGCCACTGTGATATTGCACCTAAAAAGTTCAAGTTTGAGCTGTTATAATTTTTTAATAAAATATCTCTCAGCAGTGGGAGTACCCTTGTTTTACTGAGGGAGATAAACCCCATAACATATACATATTTTTAATTTTAAGTATTACTATCCCTTTAAGATGTAACTTTACAGAGATGTCAGGGTCACCTTAATGTGATTATATATGATATTATGTGGGAGTAATACTAGTTATACAATAAAACCTAATACACAGTTAATATTTAGCTGGCATTTCATGGATTCTGATCTCACTATAATCCTCACTTTCTATTACCGCTCATTTCCCCGCTTTGTTGCACTGCGACCTCTCTAGTACTTTTATACCATCGGATTGTCCTGAGGAAACGATGCACTGGGTCCTGAAACAAGGCAAATTGCTACACAGTGTACTGAGTATATATGGTGTTTAGCCTTTTAAAGTAGATATAATTTTGTCACACCTGACCCCTGGATTGGAGCTTATCTGATAGTCATCGCTTAAGGGTCCACAGGTCACTGGATTGTGTGAATGCTATTCCCAGCAATGCTCTATATTCTATCAAATGTACTGCTGTATACATATGTACACACACAAACATATATATGTATGTATATATCTATATTTATATCTATCTATCTATCTATCTATATAATATATATATATATATATATATATATATATAGACAGAAAAGACAACTTCCAGCACTAACTCACCTAAATGTGTAAAGAATATATATGTGTATATATATATATGTGTGTGTATATTGCCTTATAATACTATTAATTATATTAAAGTGTCCATTAAGGAATGAATAAAGATACCTGAAGTGTGCAGCAAGGAATACAGGGGTTCTCCAACCCCCCAAAGAAGTGTAAACATAGAACAGACCATAAACCTGCGCTCCTCCAGAATAATAGTGATTAGTGCACCCTATATAGGGCATATGTGATAACACTGTATAAGAATGAGGCATTAGTGCCAACCTTTTTAGGCCCAAAAAAGAGGGGGTAAGCTTGCCAACCACATCAAGGTTCCTCATTTATGGCAAGTACCTACTCTCAACACTTAATCCCTATCTAAGGGATTGAGAGTAGGTACTTGCCATAAATGAGGAACCTTGATGTGGTTGGCAAGCTTACCCCCTCTTTTTTGGGCCTAAAAAGGTTGGCACTAATGCCTCATTCTTACACAGTGTTATCACATATGCCCTATATAGGGTGCACTAATCACTATTATTCTGGAGGAGCGCAGGTTTATGGTCTGATATATATATATATATATATATATATATATATATCTCCTATATAATAATTCTCTAGAAAGTTTGTAATGACGCAGTCATGCGCAGTAGAAACTGCCCGTGATGAGGCTGATACAGAGCTGGGCGCTCCTAAGGAGAGTCCAGCTCTGTATCAGCCACCACGCTGACAGTCTCTGCTGTGCATGACTGCACCGCGACCGGCTGGCACTGTATCAGCCACGGAGTGGGCAGTCTTTACTGTGCATGACTGCACCGTGACTGGCTGGCACTGTAACGGCAACGGCGTGGGCAGTCTTTACTGTGCATGACTGCACCACGACTGGCTGGCACTGTATCAACCATGGAGTGGGCAGTCTCTACTGAACATGACTGCACCGTGACCGGCTGGCACTGTATCAGCCACGGCGTGGGCAGTCTTTACTGTGCATGACTGCACCACGACTGGCTGGCACTGTATCAACCACGGAGTGGGCAGTCTCTACTGAACATGACTGCACCGCGACCGACTGGCACTGTATCGGCAACGGCGTGGGCAGTCTTTACTGTGCCTGACTGCACCGTGACTGGCTGGCACTGTATCAGCCACAGAGTGGGCAGTCCTTACTGTGCATGACTGCACCGCAACCGGCTGGCACTGTATCACCCGCAGCGTGGGCAGTCTTTACTGAGCATGACTGCCTGCGACCGGCTGGAACTGTATCAGCCGCAGTGTGGGCAGTCTCTACTGAGCATGACTGCCCTGCGACCGGCTGGCAGTGGCACTGTGGCCCGTGTAATAGTGTATATATATATATATATATAAAACAAAGGGTCAGCACCTGTGGTACTTGTTGATAAACACATTTTATTTGAGAAAAAGGGAATTCAATGGACCGAAATGTCGACTTCCAATTTCTCAAAAAAATGCTGTTTTCCCAAGTCCCTCGGGTGCAATTCTCCCTTTTTCAAGTCAAAAACATACTGGTTTTAAAAGAGAAGACATTGCCATGCCAAGGACAGCACCAAGTGATAAGTAATAAATCACCAGGTTATCATAGGAATGTGGGGTGGAGGGGTTGGGTATGAGAGATATAGAGAGAAAGAATGATACAAATCCATAGTACATATATAAATATATATAGAAATAGCAAAATAATATAATACAAGAAATATGGTAAAACACCTACTTATTATTAGAAGGAAATATTATGTGAAGTTTTGGTAATGTGTGAGGAATCCCAAGTTCTTATTTTGTCCAGTGTGTTTGGTGTTGAAAAAAATTATGATCTTAATTTCAAATGTCTTTCTCTCTGGTGTATTTCTGACGTTCGATCTATTTCGATTTTAAGGTTATGGATGGAGTGGATTCTCTGGGTACAATGGTGGCCAAATGGGGTATGGGTCTTTGTTAGTGATGAGCGAGCACCCCAATGCTCGGGTGTTCGGGTGCTCTGACCGAGCACCCCCTGAGGCTCGAGTGCTCGGCCGAGCACCCGAGCCCCATTGAAGTCAATGGGAGGACTCGAGCATTACACCAGGCACCCCCTGCTCTGATGAGGGGAGGGTGCCTGGTCCATAGGAAAAGGGCAGAAAAAGATGGAAACACTACAGAAATGGTTCAGGGACAGCATAGGGAGGATGTCTGGATGCACCTTGGACTCCAACATCGCTGCTGGGAACGATCTTTCGCCCGTAGTACGCCATTTTTACAGACTGACCATAAAACACACAAAAAGGAAAATAAAAACGACTTTAGGCGAAAAATTGTTACCAAACAATATTTGCTGTATATTTACTTGTATATCATCTGCAAATTCTCCCAAAAATTTCCTTGATTTTCAGAACTGAGGCCATGATTAAGAGGGAAACGTGCGCAGAGGCAAATTCTCCCAAAAATTTCCTTGATTTTCAGAACTGAGGCCATGATTAAGAGGGAAACGTGCGCAGAGGCAAATTCTCCCAAAAATTTCCTTGATTTTCAGAACTGAGGCCATGATTAAGAGGGAAACGTGCGCAGAGGCAAATTCTCCCAAAAATTTCCTTGATTTTCAGAACTGAGGCCATGATTAAGATGGAAACGTGCGCTGAGCTGACCATCTAAAACATTATGGGTGAGGGTCTGCTGCAGAGCTGACCATCCTAAACATTATATGCGAAGGCCCGCTAGTGAGCTGACGCTATAAAACATTATATGAGAGGGCCCGCTAGAGAGCTGACCCAATAAAACATTATATGAGAAGGCCCGCTGGTGAGCTGACCTATATAAAAATTGTCAAACAGGGCCCGCTGGTGAGCTGACCCTATATAAAAATTATATCACAGGGCCCGCTGGTGAGCTGGCCCTATATAAAAATTATATCCCAGGGCATATGGAAGAGGAGGAGGAGGATGAGAAGATTAAGAGTCAACCATATACCCGTTTTTTGGGTGGAAGGGGTGAATGGGAATACAGAGTATTCCCATCATTGTAAATAACATATATAAAGTGAGTTTATGTTCCCCCGGGGCTTTCCTCCAGTGGAGTGGAGAAGTCAGGGGAAATCCAGGCCTTGTTCATTTTTATAAGTGTCAACCTATCAGCATTGTCGGTGGAAAGGCGGATACGCTTATCTGTTATGATGCCACCAGCAGCACTAAATACCCGCTCAGACAGAACGCTGGCGGCAGGGCAGGCCAGCACCTCCAAGGCGTAGAGTGACAGTTCATACCACGTGTCCAGCTTGGACACCCAGTAGTTGTAAGGCACAGAGGGATCATTGAGGACGCTGACACGGTCTGCTACGTACTCCTTCACCATCTTCCAAAACTTTTCCCTCCTTGTGACACTAGGCTGCGCATCAGGGTGAGGGTGCTGGCGGGGTGTCATGAAGGTGTCCCACGCCTTGGAGAGTGTTGCCCTGCCTTTCTCGGAACTGCTGTGTGCTCCCCTTTTCTCCCCTTCTCGGTTGGCCAAGGTAGCACGTACTCTGCCGCCAGCGTTGTCAGATGGAAAATTTTGGAGCAATTTTTCGACAAGAACCTTCTGGTATTGCAACATTTTGCTTGTCCTCTCCACCGGAGGAATGAGAGATGAGAAATTCTCTTTGTAGCGGGGGTCCAGAAGGGTGAACACCCAGTAATCCGTGTTGTCTAAAATGCGTACAACGCGTGGGTCACGGGAAAGGCAGCCTAACATAAAGTCAGCCATGTGTGCCAGAGTACCAACAGTCAAGATTTCGCTGTCCTCACCAGGACGATGACTCTCAATATCCTCATCCTCTTCCTCCTCTTCTGCCCACCCACGCTGAAGAGATGGAACTAAAGTTCCATGGCTACCCTCTGTAGCGGAGGCAACCGTGTCTTCCTCCTCCTCCTCCTCCTCCTCCTCCGCCTCCTCCAAGTGTCGCTGAGAAGACGAAGTGAGGGTGCTCTGGCTATCACCTTGTGTAAGCTCTTCCTCCCCCATTTCCACCTCTTCCACATGCAAAGCGTCGGTTTTAATTGTGAGCAGCGAGCGTTTCAGTAGACACAGAAGTGGGATGGTTACACTGATAATAGCGTTATCGCCGCTCACCATCTGTGTCGATTCCTCAAAATTGCGTAAAACCTCGCAGAGGTCTGACATCCATTCCCACTCCTCACTTCTGATTACAGGAAGTTGAACGGAGAGGCGACGACCGTGTAACAGCTGGTACTCCACTACTGCCCTCTGCTGCTCACAAAGCCGGGCCAACATGTGGAAGGTGGAGTTCCAGCGCGTGCTCACGTCACACAGCAGCCGGTGAGCTGGCAATTGTAAGCGCTGCTGCAGCTTCAACAGGCCGGCTGAAGCTGTTGATGACTTACGGAAATGTGCACACACGCGGCGCACCTTGGTCAAGAGATCATGCACATTGGGGTAGGTTTTTAGAAATCGCTGCACCACTAAATTAAATACATGCGCTAGGCATGGTACGTGTGTGAGCTTGCCGAGCTCCAAAGCCGCCACCAAGTTACGCCCATTATCACACACAACCATGCCTGGTTGCAGGTTGAGTGGCGAGAGCCACTGCTCGGTCTGGTGACTAATCCCCTGCAACAGCTCTGAGGCCGTGTGCTGTTTGTCCCCAAGGCAGATCAGCTTCAGCACGGCCTGTTGACGCTTCCCCACTGCAGTGCTACACTGCTTCCAGCTACTGGCTGATGGGGGAGTGGCGCTGTGTGTAGAGAATTCGGAGGTGGAAACGGAGGAGGAGGAGCCAATAACGAAGGTGCTGGTGGAAACCCTGATGGAGGTAGGGCCCGCAATCCTCGGCGTGGGTAGCACCCGTGCCATCCCAGGGTCCGAGTCGCTCCCAGCCTCCACGACATTCACCCAGTGTGCCGTCAGGGAAATGTAGCGTCCCTGGCCACAAGCACTTGTCCATGTGTCAGTCGTTAAGTGGACCTTCCCAGTAACTGCGTTGGTCAGGGCACGGGTGATGTTACGGGACACATGGTGGTGTAATGCGGGGATGGCACACCGGGAAAAGTAGTGGCGGCTGGGGACCGCGTACCGAGGGACAGCTGCTGCCATCAGGCTGCGGAAGGACTCAGTGTCCACAAGCCTAAATGGCAGCATTTCGATGGCCAGTAATTTGGAAAGGTGTGAGGTTAGTGCTATGGCCTGTGGGTGGGTGGCTGGGTACTTTCTCTTGCGCTCAAATGCCTGGGGTAACGACATTTGGACGCTGTGCTGGGACAGGGAAGTGGATGTGGTCGCTGATGGTGCTTCAGATGCTACAGGTGCAGGGCGGGAGGTATGCGGGCCTGCGCCTTCGACAGGCGATTGGCCGGCACCGAAAACAGGGGAAGAGGAGGCAGTGGTGTGGCCTGCAGACACAGATGGGCGATCCAGGCGTTCCTCCCACTTACTACGGTGCTTGGATGCCATGTGTCGGATCATGCTGGTGGTGGTGAGGTTTCTAGTGTTCATGCCTCGGCTCATTCTGGTGTGGCACAGGTTGCAAACTACAATTCTTTTGTCGTCCGCACTTTCCTTAAAAAAACGCCATACCGCGGAACACCTACCCCTTGGCAAGGTAGATTTACGCAAGGGGGTGCTCCGTGGAACATTTGCGGGCCGGTCCGCCTTCTTTCTGTAGCCACACCACTGCCTCTTCCAGCCTGTTGCGGTGCTGCAGATGGCTCACCCTCAGGACTGCTGTCATCGCTCGGCTCTACACCTTCCCAGGTGGGGTCAGTCACCTCATCGTCCACCAAGTCCTCCTCCACTTCCTCACTCTGATCATCCTCCTCAAGTCTTGATCCCACCACATACTCAGTCATTGACAACTGTATAACATTCTCCTCAACAAGGTCTTGAGACGGAAATAGTGGTTGATTTAATGGCAACTGTGTCTCATCATCATCATCATCATCCACTACTTCCTTTGACCTTAAATGCCGTTCACATCTGTCATCTTCTTGTGATTGGGTAGCCTCTAGAGGTTGTGAATCAGGGCACAAGATGTCATGTTCCTCTGCAAGCGTGCTTGGAGAGAGGGTCAAATGAAGGATTGGTGATGAGACGAGCTCCTCACTATATCCCAGTGTGGGATCACTTCTTTGACCAGACCGTGTATGGTGGGAGGAAGGATGATCAGAGTGAGGATTATGTTGACCAGACTCTTGGCTACTGAGAGTGGACTTGGTGGAAGACAGGGTGGTGCTTAACCGACTGGAAGCAGTATCAGCTGTCATCCAACCGACCACCTGT
Organism: Rhinophrynus dorsalis; assembly: GCA_037306005.1. Taxonomy (NCBI): domain Eukaryota; kingdom Metazoa; phylum Chordata; class Amphibia; order Anura; family Rhinophrynidae; genus Rhinophrynus; species Rhinophrynus dorsalis. The sequence goes on from CM074728.1 coordinate 128,826,952, forward strand.
TCGCAGTGGTCGGACCTCGAGAGTGATGTCCTGCGACGCCCTGTAAAATTACACATGAAGCTAGGTATGGTGGATGTCTTTCTTTCTTGTGCTCTGGCACCAGGCACAGTTTCTCTGCGTCCTGACCCGCGCCCTGAACTTTCAGGATCACGTCCACTTCCCCGTCCCTTTTTACCCGCCTTCTTCATCTTACACAGAATATGTGACTTTAATATTTGAGTTTGAAAACTTAACAGTATTTCTTATTATTCTGCAACTGTACAGAGTACACAGAATAGGCTGTTAAACGGCGGTGAAACACACTGAATGGAATATGTGACTTTGATATTTGAGTTTGAAAACTTAACAGTATTTCTTCCTATTCTGCAACTCTGCAGAGTACACAGAATAGGCTGCTAAACGGCGGTGAAACACACTGAATGGAATATGTGACTTTAATATTTGAGTTTGAAAACTTAACAGTATTTCTTATTATTCTGCAACTGTACAGAGTACACAGAATAGGCTGCTAAACGGCGGTGAAACACACTGAATGGAATATGTGACTTTAATATTTGAGTTTGAAAACTTAACAGTATTTCTTATTATTCTGCAACTCTGCACAGTACACAGAATAGGCTGCTAAACGGCGGTGAAACACACTGAATGGAATATGTGACTTTGATATTTTAGTTTGAAAACTTAACAGTATTTCTTATTATTCTGCAACTCTGCACAGTACACAGAATAGGCTGCTAAACGGCGGTGAAACACACTGAATGGAATATGTGACTTTGATATTTTAGTTTGAAAACTTAACAGTATTTCTTATTATTCTGCAACTGTACAGAGTACACAGAATAGGCTGCTAAACGGCGGTGAAACACACTGAATGGAATATGTGACTTTAATATTTGAGTTTGAAAACTTAACAGTATTTCTTATTATTCTGCAACTGTACAGAGTACACAGAATAGGCTGCTAAACGGCGGTGAAACACACTGAATGGAATATGTGACTTTAATATTTGAGTTTGAAAACTTAACAGTATTTCTTATTATTCTGCAACTCTGCACAGTACACAGAATAGGCTGCTAAACGGCGGTGAAACACACTGAATGGAATATGTGACTTTAATATTTGAGTTTGAAAACTTAACAGTATTTCTTATTATTCTGCAACTGTACAGAGTACACAGAATAGGCTGCTAAACGGCGGTGAAACACACTGAATGGAATATGTGACTTTAATATTTGAGTTTGAAAACTTAACAGTATTTCTTATTATTCTGCAACTCTGCACAGTACACAGAATAGGCTGCTAAACGGCGGTGAAACACACTGAATGGAATATGTGACTTTAATATTTGAGTTTGAAAACTTAACAGTATTTCTTATTATTCTGCAACTGTACAGAGTACACAGAATAGGCTGCTAAACGGCGGTGAAACACACTGAATGGAATATGTGACTTTAATATTTGAGTTTGAAAACTTAACAGTATTTCTTATTATTCTGCAACTGTACAGAGTACACAGAATAGGCTGCTAAACGGCGGTGAATCACACTGAATGGAATATGTGACTTTAATATTTGAGTTTGAAAACTTAACAGTATTTCTTATTATTCTGCAACTCTGCACAGTACACAGAATAGGCTGCTAAACGGCGGTGAAACACACTGAATGGAATATGTGACTTTGATATTTTAGTTTGAAAACTTAACAGTATTTCTTATTATTCTGCAACTCTGCACAGTACACAGAATAGGCTGCTAAACGGCGGTGAAACACACTGAATGGAATATGTGACTTTAATATTTGAGTTTGAAAACTTAACAGTATTTCTTATTATTCTGCAACTGTACAGAGTACACAGAATAGGCTGCTAAACGGCGGTGAAACACACTGAATGGAATATGTGACTTTAATATTTGAGTTTGAAAACTTAACAGTATTTCTTATTATTCTGCAACTCTGCACAGTACACAGAATAGGCTGCTAAACGGCGGTGAAACACACTGAATGGAATATGTGACTTTAATATTTGAGTTTGAAAACTTAACAGTATTTCTTATTATTCTGCAACTCTGCACAGTACACAGAATAGGCTGCTAAACGGCGGTGAAACACACTGAATGGAATATGTGACTTTGATATTTTAGTTTGAAAACTTAACAGTATTTCTTATTATTCTGCAACTCTGCACAGTACACAGAATAGGCTGCTAAACGGCGGTGAAACACACTGAATGGAATATGTGACTTTGATATTTTAGTTTGAAAACTTAACAATATTTCTTCCTATTCTGCAACTCTGCACAGTACACAGAATAGGCTGCTAAACTGCGGCGAAGCACACTGAATGGAATATGTGACTTTGATATTTTAGTTTGAAGACTTAACAGTATTTCTTCCTATTCTGCAACTCTGCACAGTACACAGAATGTGCTGCTAAACTGCGGCGACGCACACTGAATGGAATATGTGACTTTGATATTTTAGTTTGAAGACTTAACAGTATTTCTTCCTATTCTGCAACTCTGCACAGTACACAGAATGTGCTGCTAAACTGCGGCGACGCACACTGAATGGAATATGTGACTTTGATATTTTAGTTTGAAGACTTAACAGAATGTGCTCTAATCTGCAACTTTGCACACTAAACAGAATGTGCTCTAATCTGCAACTTTGCACACTAAACAGAATGTGCTCTAATCTGCAACTTTGCACACTAAACAGAATGTGCTCTAATCTGCAACTGTGCACACTAAACAGAATGTGCTCTAATCTGCAACTTTTCACACTAAACAGAATATTTTTTTTTTTTTTTTTTTTTGTTTTTTTCCCCCCACACAAAATAACCTGCTGCCCCCACACACAGTAGTCCTAAAAAGGACTTTTGGTTCTTTTTTTTCACAATTTTTTTTTTCCTCCCTACACTGCCTTTCCCTTCCTATCCTCAGCTCTCCCTGGCTCAGACTGAGCCGAACTCGATGGTCAGGTGCTATACAGCACCCGACCACGGGTTCTGGCCAGCCAATCAGTGTAATGCCAGCAGCCAACATGGCTGCTGGCATTACACCGATGTCAGAGCCTCCCTGCACGTTTATTGGCTGCGCAGCAGCCGCAAAACGTGCGGGGAGGAGACCCGAACATGGCGGGCGAGCACATGCGGTACTCGTACGAGTACCACCATGTGCCGAGCAGAGCGATGCTCGAGCCGATCCGAGCATCGGCCGAGCATGCTCGCTCAACACTAGTCTTTGTTTTATGGTAGTTCTCAATAGATTGTCTGTGTGTTTTCACCCTTAGATGTAGTGGTCGGCCTTTTCACCAATGTAATATCCAGATTCACATTCAGTGAATTGTATCATGTACATCATGTACTTGAATATAATCATTTAATGTTGTATATCTTGTTGTGTTGTGCAGTATTGTTTTCACAAATGTATTGGCATAATTTGCATTGCAGTTTGTTGCAAGGTTTGGTCCCGTTATCAGTGTTTGTCTGTTCGTTGGTCAGTTTTCTATTGATCAATTTTTGTTTCAGATTCGGAGGTTGCCTGACTGTCAGAATAGGCGGCTGGGGGAATATGTCTTTTAACCCCTTAACGACCCTTGATGGTCATAGTACGTCATGGGTCGATCTGAGTTAACAGCCCATGATGTACTATGACCTTCATAGAATTACAGGCTCCCCCCGCAGCTGCACGCCGTTCAGGGAGTCCGGAATCAAAATTAAAAAAAAGACTCTGTGGTCCTTTAGTGACCGCTGTTTGCCTGTGTGGCCGGTCATTAAGGGGTTAACACTACATTGTCTGTTAGCAGAGGTTGTAACTCTTTGATGATGTTGCATATTTCTTCTAGTTCGGGATTGTATGTGGTCACTAGTGGTAAATGTGTAGAGTCTTCCTTCTCTTTGTATTGTAACAGGTGTTCACGTGGCATTCTCAATGCTGATGTTTTCTTGTTTATGATTGTCCTTGTTTTATAGCCTTTCTGTGTGAATGACTCAGACAATGTTTGTAGATGTTTGTTGTGGTCCTTGGTATCAGTGCATATGCGATGGTATCTGATGGTATCTGATAGCTTGGCTGTGAATGATTCCTTGTTTAGTGAGAACAGGGTGAACACTGCAGTTGTACAGAGAACGTCCCCTGTCCGTTGGTTTTCTGTATACAGATCAGAGCAGTTTGCCATTGGTGAGAGTTATGTCCAGAAAATGTGCGCTTTCCGTACAGAAATCCATTTTAACTTTAATGGATGGATAAAATGTATTGAATATTTTTGGAAATCTTTGAGGCCTTCTTCACCTTCTGTCCATAGGATGAATATATGACTGATATAGTGTAAATATTTATAAGGTTTGTGGAGGTATATATCACGAAACCTCTGTTCCAGGTCAGCTATAAAACGATTTGCATACTGTGGTACCATCTTTGTGCTCATGACACATTCCATTATATGTAGGCAGAAGTCTTGGTTAAAGGTAAAATAATTGGGTTTGAGGATAAATTGTATCAATTTAGTTATAAATTGTGGACTATATTTCTGGCTTTTGGCCTGTAATTATAAGAACTGATGGCAGGCATTAATTCCATCCTGGTGTGGGATGTTGCTGCAGAATTATTCCACATACATGGTAACTAGAATTGTCCCGGTAGGTAAATCTTTGATTTGGTTGAGTTTGTTAAAGGAGCAGTAAACAATTGTTTATGAAAACAGTTATTTTATAGAGCTTTTCCTGCTCAATAAAACAAGGTCACTCCCATCGCTGTCAGATGTTTTATTCAACATTTATAACAGTTCAAATAATCATGAAGTGAATTTACTGTGTTTACTTCCTGATAGTTTTAACTGACAGGATGTGAATTTACTGTGATTACTTCCTGATAGTTCTAACTGACAGGAAGTGAATTTACTGTGTTTACTTCCTGATAGATCTAACTGACAGGAAGTGACAGGCAGTTTCTATCACATTCTATGGAGAACTGTATATCCCTGACTTTCCTCTCCATTTGAATCTAACAGGAAATCTAATTAGAATTTGACCACTAGAGGGCACTGCTAATGTAAAAAAAACATGGGTTTAAACTGTAATAACTCTGGAAATATAAATCTCTCATCAGTGGGAGTACCCTTATCTTACTCAATAGGAAAATCCCTACAATATATATTTTTTCATAAAAAAAGTTTACTGCTCCTTTAAGGAAGTATGTGGTATATATACATATATAAATATATCATCATCTTCAGCAGTTGTTGATCCACTGCAGGATGAAGGCCTTCTCAGCAAGTTTACAACAACTTCAGTCCTGGGCTTTTGTTGCCAATGTGTACCAACAACTTTGGCAGTTTCATCTACCCATCTTGGGCTCGATTCTATTACCAGTGCTAAAAATAAACAGGTGTGTTTTTTAAGTCAGTTTTTAGTATCCTATCAGCCAACTTGTGAAAACAAAATCAGCAGTAATTATACGCACCGCCAGTCAAAACAAAGCCCATAGGAAACAACTACAAACAATCTGCAAGTAGCATTGCGTTACCCACGCTCAGTATTAGCGCCTGTTATGTGGTTACATTTTCTGTCGGTGACCCTGCGCCTCTGAGGTTGAGGTGTAGAAGCCACAAAGATGGTTTCAAAACCATTGTTGTATGAACAAAAGCCGTGTATAATACAGTATACAGCATAGAAATCCAACATAGCGTGCCCCCCCTTTGACATATTAACCCCCCCTTGAAATTCGACTTAAAGTTCTTTCTTTCACCATTTTAATTCAATAAATATTGTTCACATTCAACATTTTAACCCTTCCCATTTAAAATTGAACTTATAGTGCTTTCTTTCTGACTAGCCACACTGTAGCTTTTGAGACATTTCATGTTTTTTATTTTTAATGCTTTTAACTTTCCTCCCGCCTACTTTTGCCCGCTAAGTCATGTGAAGCAGCATGTTGAGAGGAACATACTTATCGTTTTAATTATCTGGCACCCGGTATGTACCCTGGCATTAAAGCGGTAATGTCACCAATTCTAGAAGAAGTATAGCACTGTATAATGGCCGATAGTGTTGGTCTGGCCATGTCAGGTTTATGAACACAGTACATTCTCTCTTTGATAACTAAATGTAAGACCCGAGCCTAAGAGTGTCGGCTAGCTGGAGTGTAACCAGGTAATCAGAAAGGACAGTCATTTATAACTTTGATACAGTGTGGCTAGTCCGAAGCCACAGTGACAATACAAAGCAAGGTTGCATTGTAACTCCTTCTAGTTCGGTGTCAATGGCACGTCGGATTATGCCCCTACAGCAATAAGCAGTAATAGGATCTTCCCTGTGATACAGTGGCAAGTCAGATAGTACCCCGAATATTCAGAGCTATCTTTTCTATCTCCTCTTGACATATTCATAGATAGTTTCAGTATTTGTTCACTGCACTATGGCTATAGACCATATGACAGATAAGTAAATGGGTCTTGAGTTATATGGTGGATTGATTTGGACGATCTAGCTTTGCATGTTAGAGGCTCACGTACATTATAGATTAATGTCCAGCCTCTATACCATTTAGTGCATCTTTTTGTACTGACAATGAACTAAATCCCACATTGCCCCTAGAACACCTGTGATAAAGAGATATCAGTGATCACTATCATTCAGAGAGTTTATTATAGTGAAATGCATTTACCTGACATCTCAGCTGCCTGCTGTTATTGATAGACAGTACTTACATACAACCTGGATGCACTTCTGTAACATAAGCAAGAAGGGACCACGTTGCCTTCCGCCATCGTTCCCCAGTCTCTGCCTCTCAAAGCCGGATGGTGCTGTCAGATGCACCGGTCGAACAAATTGATGGACTGGTCGAACACCGTGGTGTCGCAAACTCTGTGTGAAAGTCGACAAAGTGGTAGCGGCGTCAACTTTGTGTCTGAGTCGGAGGACAGCCAGGCGAACAGAGAAAGAGTCAAAGGGACGCACAGCCAGAGCTGGGTCGCAAACTGGTACCACGGACCACAGAGAGTGAGGCCTCTACTCCCGGTTGGACAGATAACAGGAAAAGTGTCGCAGGAACCAATGGAAGGTCGAAGACGAGTCCATGTCGCCGCCTGACAGCATACGAAGTTGAGTAGCAGGAAGCTGGCAGCAGGCGGTCGACAATGCAGGATACTCAGCTCAGATGGGCGTCAAAGTGTCCAATTTATACCATAGGAACATAAGACACCAGGACTCCTTGTTCACTCAGAATAACTCTCAACTTTATTGGAACAAACCACACATATTTATACAACTCAGCTACGTTGGAATACATGGGCCAACCAAATACAATAGGGACATAATTCAAAGGACCAACAGCAAATGGTCTAGTAAATACAATGACTCAGACATGATTACATTTCAAACACAAAAGGGTTGCTGAATTTAGACAATGGACACAAAGACTTGAGGGGCTTGAATGAATTAACACACGGCAGGGAGTCTTACACAGTTCACAATACACTGGCTTGAGTGGTTAGAATACAAATTGGAGGTAACTTTGCCCAAACTCAAATAATTAACCCTTACTACCCATTTCATTGGAATCAAGCCAGCAGTCCATGGTTGTCAGTCTCTTTGGGCCCAAAAATGTCCACAGTCTCTAGGGGTACTTAGGATAACAGTTCCAACCCAGACAAGGGCTCCAGTAACGGGCTATGCTCCATTACATTTTCACCTTGGAAAGTCTCCTGTTTCATATAGATATACACATGCATTTTAAATAGAATTAATAAAAGTTATGTTTTAGGTTCAAATTCATGTGACTAATAGGGGCCATGAACTTTCAGGATTAGTCTAGATAGAGTGCTAGCACTGCAGGGGTTTTTTCTTTTTTTTTAAATTCCTAATTTTCAATTGCTGTGATCTTGTAAACGGAAAGCATTAGTGTTCGGTGCTAGTCTCCTTTTTTATAATAGTTTCACGTATTGCCATGTAATTTGGGTCACACTTATTCAGTAACCTTCTTCATAACAGTAAAGGAGGGGTTAATATCACTCTACATATTGTAGAATTAAAAGGGATGTATCGCCTTATTAAAAATTTGCTTTAATCTGTCAGTCTTAGTTATATCAACAATGCTGTACCTTTTTTTTTTCGCTATAGAAATCCAGTTTTCCAACTTACTTTTCCTCCTCTGACATGTTTTCTTCACTCTGATCGGCAAAACACGTGCCGAAGAGTATACAGGAGAGATCCTCCTCCACGCTGGTCTGTCTGTAAGCTGGAGCACTCTCATTGGCTAGATATCGATCTCTGCCAGTAAGAGTGCTCCAGTTTACAGAAAGACCAGCGTGGTGGAAAGTCTCTCCTGTATACTCTTTGGTAAGTGTTCTGGAAAACTGGATTTCTATAGCGAATTAAAAAAAAGAAAGAAAGGCACAACATTGTTGATATAACTAAGACTAATAGAATAATGCAAACTTTTAATAAGGTGATACATCCCGTTTAACACATCACACCCGCACAAGATACCAGAGATGAACAACACTGGTGTAGCAAGTAGCGACACGAGACACCACCCCCGAAGGGGTTAATGAATGCTATGGTCAAGACTCGGAAGACTACCGGATGCGCCCTACTGAACCCAAAGCGGATGACCAAGCGAACAATTGAATGGTGTGGAGGAGCATTGACACACTGAGACTCAAAACCCACAGACTGGACTGCACATGGTACCGGAGTACCGTACTAATGGGAGGCACAATAACGGGAGAGATATGCCCAGTAAATAGCAGCAAACACTGCCAGGTCTTCGCCCAGCCGGGCATGGAGGAAGCAGGAATACAGCCAAGCCAATTCAGTATACAGCACAGGATTGTCAGCCAAGCCGGGTCGGTACATGGAGCAGGGTCGTCGGTCTCGCCGGGTTGGTACATGGAGTAGGGTCGTCGGTCTCGCCGAGTTGGTACACGGAGCAAGAATGTCAGCCAGGCTGGGTCAAAACAGGAAACAGGAACGTCAGCCAATCGAATCGGTACACAGAAACAGGAACAATAACAAGAACGAAGTGAGGCAGTCCGGGGTCATACACTGGTATCAAACAAACAGAACTAGCGCTAGGCATGAGGTACACCATGAAAGGGCAAACGCTAAGTGACAGCCCAGGGTATAAAAAGGTTGTCACTGGGAGGAGCTGTGTAGCGCAGCCAATGAGAAGGCACCAGTAATAAGACTATCAAAATGTTGTGTAATCAGGGATGCCGTGATACTCTTTCAGTGATGTCATAGACCTTTGTTTGCTGATGAATACCCGCACACATTTTCCAATCTCTTTTTCTTATGTTTAGAATTCACGGCTCCATACTTCTCTGTGTATGTTTAAGTCTTTGTATGGATTTGGCATCCAGTGCCCATTTATATATATATATATATATATATATATATATATATATATATATATATCTATAGATATATATATATATATATATATATATAGTTGATAATTGGCTCCCTCTTTGCTTCTCCTTTTTTCATCTATGTGGGTCACTGTTATATAATAATAGAACAACATGTGGAGAGCAACCACGCACATCTTGTCTCGGACTCTCAGTAAAGAAACACATGAAACAGTACAAGTGAATTTAAACCACTTTATTGATCAATAGATAATAAGAATACTAGTAGTAATGAATAACACTTCCTCAGTCAGAGGGGAGATAGACGTGATGACACTGTCTAGTCCACTACCCAGGAGCTGATACTGAACCACCGTAGGTCTATGGTACTGAGTCTTAGAACCAGACTTGACTCTACCACAACAGGAAGGAATGATAAGACTAGTGCAGGAGCGCACCCAGAGGAGGCACAGAGTGTGAATAGACCACTAATACCAATAGCGTAACTGGTAGCACCACTCGAGGCAGCAGAGTAGGTGCTTAGATAGATGCAGCCAGACAGGAGCGCACTACTGAGGCAAGGAGGGAGACAAGCTGCACTCTATCTTACCGAAGGCAACTAGGAGGCACAGAGCATAGGTAGCACCGCAAGTGCTAAGCCAGGCAATAGGTAAGCATAAGAGGTGAGTGCCCAGGAGCGAGACTAAGTTGCACTAGCTGTCTGGAGGCAAACGGAAGGCACCAAGCGGAGACAACCTGCAAGCGACCAGCTGCTGGCTGAGCTACGAGGTAAGGGAGAGAGCCCTGAATCGGCCCAGTGGTAGTCAGACAGGAGCGAGGCACAAATGGAGCATCAGTCAGACAGGCCACAGTCAGGAACTGGATTGGGTAGTCAGCCACAGCAAAGGTCAGCACAGAGTGGATAGTCAGATAACCCAGAGTCATACACGGATCAGGAAGTCAGCCACAGCCAAGGTCGCATCCGGAGCAAGTAGTCAGACAAGCCAAGTATCGAACACCAGGAGACAACGTAAGCCAAGCAAGGGTCAGAGGAACAAACTAAATGCACACAGGAACACCACAAGAGGGCAACAATTCCTAGCCTCAATGAGGGTTATAAAGCAGCAGAAGGAGGCGGGACCCAATTAGGCCCAACAGAATAGGCCCATAAACAGGTGTCCGTGTCAGTGCCTGACACATGACTTATCAATGAGGAAGTGACTGGAGGCCATGCCAGCCGATGGCCATACAGAGGTAAGCACAGGATCACTTAAGCCTCAAAGGGACACTGTGATACATCTGTGAGGAGGCAGTATAATATCCTTCATCAGTGCTTCAGGCCGATGCTATCAATGATCATATATGTTTGTGAATATAATTATATAAAATACAAATCAGATCCTTTGTTGTAGGCTTCATACACTATGGAGCGATGCCTTTCTTTTCTGCCCAGTTAGGAACGTTGGGCTCTTCTGCCTTCATGGTAAGAACTGTAGAAGTCTGAGGGTGAAGTCTACTGTATTAGGGATGAGTATTCGTGTTACTGAGAATTAACCAACAGCGATGAAGTGATATGGGAGGAGAGAGTTGGGCATTGCTAAATGGTTCCAAAATATATACTTTTTAGGAAACATACACTTGAAGATAGTCAGATACTTTTTATTATTTTTTTGAAATTACATGTATTAAAATAATTTGATAGTTTCCTTTAAAATTTTCTCACAGCTTTAGATTTAATTTAGGTTTAAAATATTCCTTTTGCTGGAAACCTTCCCCTTGATCAGTTGAAATCATTTGGAAGCGTGGTTGTTTTATGGTAATTGATGTCAGCGTGTGTCCAGGTTATGACACAAATCCCTTTGGTTTTCTTTTCTCAGAGTGAAGCGATTCCCGGGTGAACTTCAGGTCACATTTTATATTCAGGAGACGAGTGTCTTTGTTTTTTGCATTTCATAAGTGTGTGTGATGCCTTTTATATACAAACTGAACATAGCGATACAGGGACAAATCCCTGCTTCTAGAGTCAGACCTCTCCTTTAGCCTCGGGTCTCAGGACACTGTTCATTTCTTATTCCCTACCAGAGTGGTATAGAAATACGGATAATATAATGCTGTTTTAGTTATACATGCAGCACAGGTTGTGATTCTTCCAACAAGTTAATTTTGCACTAGAGACTGAATGTGATTCATGGAAAAAAGATTGCAAGATAGATCTGGGACATAAAAGCAGGACAATTTATTAACCATTTGCTGAAGCGCTGTCTACTTGGAGCACATTGTAATTGCCATAAAAACCAGCACTATTTATCTTTTATTTACAATATGCTGTAATGTCCCCATAAAAGCTTCACTCTGCTGACCTTTACATGTTTTATACTGAGCATTAATATAAGCACTGACAACAGGACTGTTATATAGAGAGTGTGATATCTATACATGTAATACAGAGGACTGATATATGGAGCGTCTGAGATCTATACATGTAATACAGAGGACTGGTATATGGAGAGTGTGAGATCTATACATGTAATACAGAGGACTGGTATATGGAGAGTGTGATATCTATACATGTAATACAGAGGACCGGTATATAGAGAGTGTGAGATATATACATGTAATACAGAGGACTGGTATATGGAGAGTGTGATATCTATACATGTAATACAGAGGACCGGTATATAGAGAGTGTGATATCTATACATGTAATACAGAGGACTGGTATATGGAGAGTGTGATATCTATACATGTAATACAGAGGACTGGTATATGGAGAGTGTGATATCTATACATGTAATACAGAGGACTGGTATATAGAGAGTGTGATATCTATACATGTAATACAGAGGACTAGTATATAGAGAGTGTGATATCTATACATGTAATACAGAGGACTGGTATATGGAGAGTGTGAGATCTATACATGTAATACAGAGGACTGGTATATAGAGAGTGTGAGATATATACATGTAATACAGGACTGGTATATGGAGAGTGTGAGATATATACATGTAATACAGAGGACCGGTATATGGAGAGTGTGAGATATATACATGTAATACAGAGGACCGGTATATGGAGAGTGTGAGATATATACATGTAATACAGGAGTGGTATATAGAGAGTGTGAGATATATACATGTAATACAGAGGACCGGTATATGGAGAGCGTGAGATATATACATGTAATACAGAGGACTGGTATATGGAGAGTGTGAGATATATACATGTAATACAGGACTGGTATATGGAGAGTGTGAGATATATACATGTAATACAGAGGACTGGTATATGGAGAGTGTGAGATCTATACATGTAATACAGAGGACTGGTATATGGAGAGTGTGAGATATATACATGTAATACAGAGGACTGGTATATAGAGAGTGTGAGATATATACGTGTAATACAGAGGACCGGTATATGGAGAGTGTGAGATATATACATGTAATACAGAGGACCAGTATATGGAGAGTGTGAGATATATACATGTAATACGGAGGACCTGTATATGGAGAGTGTGATATCTATACATGTAATACAGAGAACCGGTATATGGAGAGTGTGAGATATATACATGTAATACAGAGGACCGGTATATGGAGAGTGTGAGATATATACATGTAATACAGAGGACTGGTATATGGAGAGTGTGATATCTATACATGTAATACAGAGGACCGGTATATGGAGAGTGTGATATCTATACATGTAATAGAGAGGACTGGTATATGGAGAGTGTGATATCTATACATGTAATACAGAGGACCGGTATATGGAGAGTGTGAGATCTATACGTGTAATACAGAGGACCGGTATATGGAGAGTGTGAGATCTATACGTGTAATACAGAGGACCGGTATATGGAGAGTGTGAGATATATACATGTAATACAGAGAACCGGTATATGGAGAGTGTGAGATATATACGTGTAATACAGAGGACCGGTATATGGAGAGTGTGAGATCTATACATGTAATACAGAGGACCGGTATATGGAGAGTGTGAGATATATACATGTAATACAGAGGACCGGTATATGGAGAGTGTGAGATATATACATGTAATACAGAGGACTGGTATATGGAGAGTGTGAGATATATACGTGTAATACAGAGGACCGGTATATGGAGAGTGTGAGATATATACATGTAATACAGAGGACTGGTATATGGAGAGTGTGAGATCTATACGTGTAATACAGAGGACCGGTATATGGAGAGTGTGAGATATATACATGTAATACAGAGGACTGGTATATAGAGAGTGTGAGATATATACATGTAATACAGAGGACCGGTATATAGAGAGTGTGAGATATATACATGTAATACAGAGGACTGATATATGGAGAGTGTGAGATATATACATGTAATACAGAGGACTGGTATATGGAGAGTGTGAGATATATACATGTAATACAGAGGGCCGGTATATGGAGAGTGTGAGATATATACATGTAATACAGAGGACTGGTATATGGAGAGTGTGATATCTATACATGTAATACAGAGGACCGGTATATGGAGAGTGTGAGATATATACATGTAATACAGAGGACTGGTATATGGAGAGTGTGACATCTATACATGTAATACAGAGGACTGGTATATGGAGAGTGTGAGATCTATACATGTAATACAGAGGGCCGGTATATGGAGAGTGTGATATCTATACATGTAATACAGAGGACTGGTATATGGAGAGTGTGAGATCTATACATGTAATACAGAGGACCGGTATATGGAGAGTGTGAGATATATACATGTAATACAGAGGACTGGTATATGGAGAGTGTGACATCTATACATGTAATACAGAGGACTGGTATATGGAGAGTGTGAGATCTATACATGTAATACAGAGGGCCGGTATATGGAGAGTGTGAGATATATACATGTAATACAGAGGACTGGTATATGGAGAGTGTGAGATATATACATGTAATACAGAGGACCGGTATATGGAGAGTGTGAGATATATACATGTAATACGGAGGACCTGTATATGGAGAGTGTGATATCTATACATGTAATACAGAGAACCGGTATATGGAGAGTGTGAGATATATACATGTAATACAGAGGACCGGTATATGGAGAGTGTGAGATATATACATGTAATACAGAGGACTGGTATATGGAGAGTGTGAGATATATACATGTAATACAGAGGACTGGTATATGGAGAGTGTGAGATATATACATGTAATACAGAGGACTGGTATATGGAGAGTGTGAGATATATACATGTAATACAGAGGACTGGTATATGGAGAGTGTGAGATATATACGTGTAATACAGAGGACTGGTATATAGAGACTGTGAGATATATACATGTAATACAGAGGGCCGGTATATGGAGAGTGTGAGATATATACATGTAATACAGAGGACTGGTATATGGAGAGTGTGAGATATATATGTGTAATACAGAGGACTGGTATATGGAGAGTGTGAGATGTACTGATGTTATATGGAGGGAATGGTATATATGGGCTGTGGGGTTTATTTATGTAATAACAAGGCACTGGGATCCTATAGGAGTGAAATGCCAATGTCCCATGTATACACAGACAACAGAAGTTCAGTTCTACTCCTAGTTAATTGTTCTCCAGGGACAAAAGAACAAACCAAAAATCCTTAATGATCCAAATGGAGATTTTAACTGATTAAGTGCTGGACAGGTATCCTGTGAATTGGAAAGCCCATTTTAAATCAATGTGGATGTGTATTAGTCTCTTGTGATGCCGCTGGTTTACTCCTAGTTGCCCCATGTAGCCGTGTGTATGTGTCACTGACCCTTGGACTGGAGGAGGAGAGTCCACGCTGCTCCCAGGAGACATCACAGGTCAGAGGTTAAGGACAATAGAAAGTACTGGAGTCCTCACCACAATTCAGTGGGTCAGAAACCCCAGTTACATAAAGAGGAATTGGGGGCTTTTACTTCACTATTGTACAGTTAACCCTCTGAATACCAAAAATGTATACAAAATGTGACTGTTGAAAACACTGTTTTTGGTAAGAATGAAACCTTACATATTTACCACCAGTGAAATTCCTCTAAAACACTGTCTTTGTGTGAGCAATCTGCCTGAGCAACACGTTCACTCACCGCTCCAGTCAGCGGGGACTTCTCCTACTTAGGTAACATATTGTTCCGCAGACGAGTTCTAAGGTTGACTGACTTTCAATTTCTCATTATTTTCGCTCTGTGTTTTGTTCTTTTTGATATTTTTTGACTCTTTGAGGAAGAATGTGAAAAAATAATTATTGAGAGTTTACAAACCAAAACACATTTCACTCTTGATATCCAGAAGGCATTAGATTAAGAAACCTATAGCCGTCTAATACAACAGCGCAGAGATTTGTAGGGATTATTTGCTGTTTTTGCAGGAGGTGCAGACGCCCAGTCCTGAAGGGGAATTCATTTGCATGCCGCTCAGCAGCGAGATGCTCTCAACTGGAGCAGAGAGAGTAAAAACACACGGCAGCCCATCTGATTACATATTGTGGCAGCGGCTGCAGAAGGAGAAAAAAAAAGATTTCCATTCTATTTCACTTGCTTATAATTCAGCTTGAAAAGCACAACATGTGAATAAAGACTTTAACCCTGAAGAGAACATTACAGTTTGTGATTTGGTTCATCCATATACCATCAGCCACATGCCCATGTCTCCTCTCACTGGAACACGCACTGATTTACACTAGGTGGACGAGAGGCAGTACAACATTTCTCCACAACCTACCTCCCTTCACTGTACAACATGTAACACCTACCTTCTCCCAAAAAAATATTAATTATTATTATATACAGGCTTAATTATTATTACTATCTACAAAGTGAGTGGTCGCTTCTATCTAAAAATTATTACCAGATACTCCCTTTCCTTTGCATGTCAACTGCAAAAACTCTATCTCAGACACTCATTCTATCCAGACTTGACTACTGTAACATTTTACCCTCTGGTCTTCCTGCTTCTCATCTTTCTCCACTTCAATCTGTTATCAGTTCAGCAGCAAGAATCACCACATTTGCTCCCAGATACCTGCCCTCTCATCTCCTCCTGAAATCCCTCAATTGGCTCCCTATAAAGTATCGTATTTCTTACGTATTTCTCCTGTAAGTCACTGTGTTCTTCAGCACCCACTTACATTTCTGCCCTTATCTCCCGCTACACCCCTTCCCATACCCTACTGTCTTCCCAAGGGTTCTTCTTGTTCTCTCCCTACACAACTCGAGCCATCTCTTGACTACAATCATTTTCACTGGCTGCCCCTTCACTTTGGAATGCCCCCCTATCACCATTCGCCAATCATCCACAATCATCATGAATCTCCTCAAAACCCACCTGCTCAAGGAGGCATCTCAATAGCAATATCCTCATTCCTGCACAATAGTGACATCAGAATCTTTCTGCACTTCCTTCACCACACCTTGTACCTGCACTTATAATCATCCCCCTACTGTCTCTGTATGTCAGCATGAACTCTAATTAGATTGTAAGCTCCTTGGGGCAGGGTCCCTTTCATAGTGTATGTTTCCCTTACTGCACTTTCCCCAAAAACTAATGCAATGATTGCACTTTAGCTTAATGATATTAACCCTGTTTTGTATTTTTGTATAGTATTTCAGATTCTGTTAAGTGCTGTGTACATGTATAGTGCTATATAAATAAAGATACATAAATACCTCCATGAACAGAGTTAAATGAGTGGAGAGGGTCTTGGGCAGAAGCAGTAACAAGATAGAGGGGGATAGATGAAAATAAACAAGAGGAGAAGGCAGGTGGTGGTGCTGAACATTTGGAGGACAGTTTGGTGATGAGCCCTCTATAGGACTGGTCACAGGATAGTCATGGATTCTTAATACAAAGCATTGTTAAAGCAAAACTGAGATTACAAGTAGGAGAAAGTAGAATATTATGAGGATTGTGTGAAGACCTCACTATAAAGACGAGTCTTTAGGAAGCACTTTAAGGTTGGAAAGCTGAGAGAGAATCTCACAGACTAGGACGATGAGATCCAGAGATTGGGGCAAACCTGGAAAGGTCTTTGAGACGTAAGTAAGAAGTGCTTCTGAGAAGCAGAATGCTGAGTGAGATAAATAAGCCTGGCAGCAGTATTCACACCAGATTAGAATTAGTGTCGGGAGAGGAAGACCAGTTAGGAAGGGTTACAGTAGTCCAACTCCGTGTGATTAAATAATAACTTAGTGTCTCATTGGCATCTTTTATGAATCAAGGCTATGTTTTGGAAATGTTTTGGAGATGAAAGAAACAGGATTTTCTTAGTGATTCAACATAGAATTGAAGAAGGGGTATATAAGGTGAGTTGGTGGGGGCATATTTTTGGCCCTTGTAGGGAAAATGGTTGCCTAGCACTGCTTTACATCTTCCGTTCTTACCATACAGTTATCAGTCAGTTCTCAGTCCTGCTCTGAGGGATTACTAACACAAAGGAGTTTACACCTGTTCTTCACATCACAGCCAATCATTTTCAAGAACAGCTGCTCAAATCTGATTGGCTGGGATGTGAAGAACATCCCAGCCAATGGCAGTGAGGGCAATTGAAGTGAGCCTGCCCCTATATAAAGGCAGGCTCACTTCAAACGCTCTCAGTGTGTTACGGTCATCGGCCCGTACACAGCCGAAGAGGAGCGTCGTGGGACATTTGTGTCTACGCCACCGCCGCCCTCGCTGCAGCTCCAAGTGGCGGAGACAGTTAAAGCTAAGTTAACTTTTGGGCATTGATGAATCTCATTGATTTATGTATATATGGAGCTTTCTAATTCATTGGCATTTATCCTTCGGGCCATTACATGGAGGCATATATGGGTATATTTATAGAGCACGAATATTTAACCCTTTGAGTGATAGTGAGGTACGCAACGCATTGCAAAGCAATACTTTGCGTACCCCTCTGCCGCTCAAAGGGTTCTGGAATGTATTTGTTCATGCTTGATTCTTATACTGACAAGACTGAAGAGGAGGCGGAAGACTGAAGAAAGAAGACAGAAGGACAGTGGATGAGAAGACAGAAGGACAGTGGGTGACAGGTAAGTGTAACATAGATCAGTTAATGATCAGTGCTTGGCAGTATGTCAGGCACCGATAGTTAATTGTTTTTCACTGTTCAGTTCCCAATATCACTGTTTTTAGCTGCGTTTTGGGAACTAAATGCACAAAATGGACATTCAGCCACAAGACTGTTTTTGTGGCTTAACATCCTTTGGAGTTCTAGCTGGTAGGGCCTTTAAATAACGCGTTAAATCTTAGTTTAACAGCCGGTATTCACTTTGGCCCTACGGGCTATGTTAACGCCTGCCTTTAAATCTACCCCAGGACTCTGGAAGGAAATAAAAGATGTTTTATTTACAGACTAGTGCAAAAGGCCGTGTACGCGGGCCAAGGTCCGGATGATGTTAACCCTTTGAGTGCCCGTTGCATACCCCTCTGGCACTCAAAGGGTTAAGAGGCCAGTCCTGCTCTGAGTCCTGCCGTCGACGCAGTCATGCACTATATAGACTGACCGAAAGCACAGAACTCCCAGAATTCCGTGCTCCCAGCATTCTTTGCTCCCAGCATTCCATGCTTCCAGCATTCCTACACCTCTCAGCATTCCATGCTTCCAGCATTCGTACTCACAGCATTCTGTGCTCCCAGCATTCTGTGCGTTCGGGCAGTCTCTACTGCACATGACGGCTTCTGACAAACATCCTGGTGAATTATTATAGGATATCAGCTTAGACATCATATTTAGATTAACTGTCCTATATAATCCTATATAATAATTCACTAGGATGTTTGTCACGATGCAGTTATGCGAAGTAGAGACTGAGCGCGCTCGGCAGTCTCTACTGCGCATGATTGCATCTCGTGAGTGAGGTGACGCAAGACCGCATTGCGTGGAGCAGTGAGGTAGCAGCCTCTTAACCTTTTGACTTTTAACTCTGGCACTCAAAGGGTTAACATTACCCAGACCTTGGCCTGTGTACACGGGCTTTTACACTATTTATATTATATGTAAATTAACTATACATCCCAAGTCATTTTATTATCACAAAAACTGTTCCCCACTCGTTACATTAGCGGAGCCGTGACAGATTCCAGAAGAGACTAAACAGGATTAGCGCCACCTTGGGACATGTGCACAAAGGAATTCTGGGACAAACCAACAGTACCATGGGGGGGATAACAATTCCCCCAATTAAAATGAATTTAAATGTGACTATGGAGGTATCCAATGCAACGTATTGTATTTGAGACCTCTCCAGCATTCAAGGGGTTAAAGGTCCAATTGAAATCAATGAGGCTATCCATATCTCCCCCTTGGGTGCTGTTGGTTGGCTCCAGAATTGCTCTTTTTCTTTCATGGTTTCTCTAATAACGAGTACATGTTTTGTATCGTTATCATCATGTAAATTGAGCTTTTTCTCATTTTGGCTGGGATTTAATTACAGGTGATGAATTCATCACGCAAGTTTATTAATTAGTAGGAATGTTTATTTGTTCCCTACAGTGCACTTGGTTTGACCCAGAATTGCTGCGCTTTTGTCTTGTTAATATGGACTGCTGGCAGATGGGGATGATGGGAGCTGAAGTCCAGGAACTGATCCCCTGATCTGGACCCGTATCAGTAGGTCAGTGATGACCGTCCATCTCCCTCACTTACAGTCACAGTGTGCTCAGCCCAGACGCACATGGACAGTGACCGTGTATCTGCCTCTTTGGCGCGGGATCATGACAGGCCAATCCCTCGGCTAAACAGGAGATTACAGATGACCTGTTGTCATCCAGAGAAGAATTACTGCTCGCTCTGTGACTCCAGATCAGGTCTTGTTTACTAGCGCTGGCGCACAATGAAATATACCTGCGACTGAGAGTTTACTGTGCCAGCGTCTCTCCTTGTGTGCCTCCCACTCATGACATTTGGCTAGCAAGTGGTGCACTCTAAATTGTTTCTTTTGGCTATTTGAAAATGATTGCTCAGTGAAATATAATTGAATAGAAGAAAATGTCTTTGGCATCAGTTCATTAACAGATGTCTGCCTTTGGGTCACACTACCTGAAGCAACATAAATATGCCATTGTTAGAATTAATTACAATGTAAAATATAGCTTTAATGTGTATACATAAATTGACTAATTAGAAGGAAATGCCACAAGATGTAGCATTTATAGCATGTAATTGTGTCTGCTGCGAGGAAATAGAGCAGGGATTTCTACACACGACAGTGTGGGCTTTATCCTGTAAGGGAAGAAAGTCATATCCAGCCAGATTCCTCCTGATAATGCCCAAAGCAGAGGAAATAGACCGCTAGATGGAGAACGCTTACAGCCTTGGAGTTAAATACTCTTAAACATTGTATATCTTTATAGTTGATTTATGTTTTTGTGTCTTTATAAACACTGTATGCATATAAGGCTGGTAAAGCTGAGAGACTTGATTGGGGTACAACATAATATAGAGTCCACTGGCACACAAACGGTTAAGGATCAGTGTTTAGAAAAAGAAAACATATTCTGTACAGACTTTTCTGCTGAGGATGCAATGCTGGGAGATGAATCATACTAATGTTATTACAGTTCAATGTGGCATAAAGCAGGGGAGCTGTTGCTCTCATAGTCTATGGAAAATTGTAGCAAACGTGTCACCTGTCCCGTATGATGCAATATAGAAAACTGTCTGGACATGATGGGGGTTATTCCCTAAAGTGTGATAAGGAGGCGATAAAGTGGTGATGACTTCTCAAGTGATATCACTTCTCCAGTTCCTATGTTATTCTATGGAGCCTATACACTAAGATTTCTTACGTTTTGGAGATCTTAGTGAATAGGCTCCATAGAATAACATAGGAACTGGAGAAGTGAGATCACTGGAGAAGTCATCTCTGCTTTATCACCTCTTTATCACCCCTTAGTGAATCTCCCCACAGGTGACACTGTTGCTAACAGTTTAACATAAAAGACAACAGTTGTGTTGTACTCTCTTTTAATGAAGCAGATCCCCATTGTTTTACATTAACGCCCCCCACAACACAAGGCTTTTCCTATAGTCAAATTTCTCTTCTCATTAAAGGAAGTTTATGAACAATAATTATACAATCTGTTCTCCTAATTTAGAGTAGCTTATTAATCCACTTGTAGTAATGAGGGCCTAGTATTGGTAATGCTGTTTTATTTGGACTAATAGTTCATATTTTAAGGCAAGCTTTTGAGAGATCCTTTCTTGTTATTAGGTACTATGGGGTGTTAGTCACAATGTTTGTTTGATTCAAGGCCAAATTCCAAAAAGATAACAGTTTAGGATACTGCTGTCCGGCACTTGGAACAAGACAAGACATAATGAGTGCATAACCAGCAATGTAGAGAAAAGGATCAGAGGACAAAGATACAGAATCAGCGAATATATAAACAGATATACTAACGGAGATATGTCATATACATTTCTGTTAACTGGTTAAAAATCATCCATCAATACTTAGCCCTTTTTCATTAATCTTATAGATAATTATCATCCTCAGTTCAAAGACCTATCTTTTTTGTATGCTCTTGAAATTCCGCTTAAAGTGATAGTAATACTTCGTTTTATCTTTATTTTATTTTGTAGGCATTAA
Source organism: Rhinophrynus dorsalis (assembly GCA_037306005.1). NCBI lineage: Eukaryota > Metazoa > Chordata > Amphibia > Anura > Rhinophrynidae > Rhinophrynus > Rhinophrynus dorsalis. The sequence continues at coordinate 128,848,918 of CM074728.1, forward strand.
AAAACATGAAGAATGATATAAGTCTTATCTCTCAAACCTTTATGGTTTGAGAGATATTCACAAGCACAGTTTCCCCTCCCGCCCCTTTTACCTAGTGTAAGCCATCTCTTCTCAGATGTGGAATCCAGTCCATAGACCAGACAGATAACAGAAGGGGACAATCTTCTTCCTATGAGAACAATGAAAGCCCTGCCCCCCTTGACAAGTTTTTCAGGTTTTTCCCTTATCTTAATTGAAGATTGTCCCTCTCTGCAGTCTACCTGGGCACCTCCCTTCTGATCTGGCTGAGCAGTGTTACATCAGTAAAAGGGGCAGGAGGGGGATACTTTATCATTGAATTACTCTTGTACTACAACTCTGACAGTATTGAAATAACACTCTCCAAAGTCCAAATACTATGATGATTAATTAGAGATGCTTTTATTATGAAACATTACTATCCCTTTAAGGCTTCAACTGCAAAACTTTTCATGGTCTAGTTCTAACCAATGATGTCTAACTTGGGGCGTTCTTCCCTTCTTTATGAGACGTTATTGTGGCCTGTTTCACCAGTTGTAGTATTGCTGGTCTCACTTATGGCATTGAACCATTTAAATTACAGTGCTGGATGTACATCATTTGATCCTGGTGTTGAAGGTCTGTGTATTGTGCATTGCAAATTCAGATTTATTTATTTATTTAAAGTTCGCAACATATATCATTACATGATTTTGTCTCATTGTTTGAATGATCAGGGTCCTTAGCGAAAGATGGAAAAATTCACACATCAATGCACCAAAACCACAGACGAATACATCTATCTTCTCAACGCCGTCCTCCACCCACCACATATTAGAGGAATCAAATGAACTTATTTTGAATGGTAAATCTATAAAACAAAAATAGCTACTTAGATTAAACTATAATGACAATTGTAGCATTGTGGTATATAATACATTTCCTTTCTGAAGTGTAGGCCAAAATGCACTTTAACATTCAGATGTCATGAATTTTCTTTTGCTAATGAGAGAGAATGTCTGTGACTGTGAGTGACCTGCAGATCCTTGTCTAACCAGACAACTCCTGTAGTCACACAGCTGGACACGCAGCTCGGTACAGTAAATGTGAGCAGGGAGCTTTCTTATACTATAGAAGACTATAGACCAAGAACCTGCCCCACTCAGTAACAAGAACCTGCCCCATTCAGTACCAAGGAACTGTCACACTCAGTACGAAGAACCTGCCCCACTCAGTACGAAGGACCTGCCCCACTCTGTACCAAGGATCTGCCCCACTCTGTACCAAAGACCTACCCCAATCTGTACAAAGAACCTGCCCCACTCTGTACAAAGAACCTGTCCCAGTAAGTACCAAGCACCTGCTCCAGTCAGAACCAAGAACCTGCCCAACTCTGAACCAAGGACCTGTCCCACTCAGTACCAAGAACCTGTCCCACTCTGTACCAAGGACCTGCCTCACTCAGTACCAAGGACCTGCCCCACTCAGTACCAAGGACCTGCCTCACTCTGTACCAAGGACCTGCCCCACTCTGTACCAAGGACCTGTCCCACTCAGTACCAAGGACCTGTCCCACTCAGTACCAAGGACCTGCCTCACTCTGTACCAAGGACCTGCCTCACTCTGTACCAAGGACCTGTCCCAGTAAGTACCAAGGACCTGCTCCACTCAGTACTGAGAACCTGTCCCAGTAAGTACCAAGAACCTGCCCCACTCAGACATGGGGGAGGGCCCGGGTCCAGACACCCCACTGCTGGTCCCCATCTCCCCCTCCATATGGCAGCAAGAGCAGCGTCTCCTCACACAGACTCTCCTCACACAGACTCTCCTCACACAGCGTCTCCTCACACAGAATCTCCTCACACAGACTCTCCTCACACAGACTGTCCTCACACAGACTCTCCTCACACAGACTGTCCTCACACAGACTCTCCTCACACAGAATCTCCTCACACAGAATCTCCTCACACAGACTCTCCTCACACAGACTCTCCTCACACAGACTCTCCTCACACAGAATCTCCTCACACAGAATCTCCTCACACAGATCTCACACAGACTCTCCTCACACAGACTCTCCTCACACAGACTGTCCTCACACAGAATGTCCTCACACAGCGTCTCCTCACACAGACTCACACAGACTGTCCTCACACAGACTCTCCTCACACAGACTGTCCTCACACAGACTCTCCTCACACAGACTGTCCTCACACAGACTCTCCTCACACAGACTGTCCTCACACAGACTGTCCTCACACAGCGTCTCCCACAGCGTCTCCTCACACAGACTCTCCTCACACAGACTCTCCTCACACAGAATCTCCTCACACAGACTCTCCTCACACAGCCTCTCCTCACACAGACTGTCCTCACACAGCGTCTCCCACAGCGTCTCCTCACACAGACTCTCCTCGCACAGACTCTCCTCACACAGAATCTCCTCACACAGACTCTCCTCACACAGCCTCTCCTCACACAGACTGTCCTCACACAGCGTCTCCCACAGCGTCTCCTCACACAGCGTCTCCTCACACAGACTCTCCTCACACAGACTCTCCTCACACAGAATCTCCTCACACAGACTGTCCTCACACAGACTCTCCTCACACAGACTGTCCTCACACAGACTCTCCTCACACAGACTCTCCTCACACAGACTCTCCTCACACAGAATCTCCTCACACAGAATCTCCTCACACAGAATCTCCTCACACAGACTCTCCTCACACAGACTGTCCTCACACAGAATCTCCTCACACAGATCTCACACAGACTCTCCTCACACAGAATCTCCTCACACAGACTCTCCTCACACAGACTCTCCTCACACAGACTCTCCTCACACAGACTGTCCTCACACAGACTCTCCTCACACAGAATCTCCTCACACAGAATCTCCTCACACAGACTGTCCTCACACAGACTCTCCTCACACAGACTCTCCTCACACAGAATCTCCTCACACAGACTCTCCTCACACAGACTCTCCTCACACAGAATCTCCTCACACAGACTCTCCTCACACAGAATCTCCTCACACAGACTCTCCTCACACAGACTCTCCTCACACAGAATCTCCTCACACAGAATCTCCTCACACAGACTCTCCTCACACAGACTGTCCTCACACAGACTCTCCTCACACAGACTCTCCTCACACAGAATCTCCTCACACAGACTCTCCTCACACAGACTCTCCTCACACAGAATCTCCTCACACAGACTCTCCTCACACAGCGTCTCCTCACACAGACTCTCCTCACACAGACTATCTTCACACAGACTCTCCTCACACAGACTCTCCTCACACAGAATCTCCTCACACAGACTCCTCACACAGACTCTCCTCACACAGACTCTCCTCACACAGAATCTCCTCACACAGACTGTCCTCACACAGACTCTCCTCACACAGACTCTCCTCACACAGAATCTCCTCACACAGACTCTCCTCACACAGACTCTCCTCACACAGAATCTCCTCACACAGACTCTCCTCACACAGAATCTCCTCACACAGACTCTCCTCACACAGACTCTCCTCACACAGACTCTCCTCACACAGAATCTCCTCACACAGACTCTCCTCACACAGACTCTCCTCACACAGAATCTCCTCACACAGACTCTCCTCACACAGAATCTCCTCACACAGACTCTCCTCATACAGACTCTCCTCACACAGACTCTCCTCACACAGAATCTCCTCACACAGACTCTCCTCACACAGACTCTCCTCACACAGAATCTCCTCACACAGACTCTCCTCACACAGAATCTCCTCACACAGCCTCTCCTCACACAGACTCTCCTCACACAGACTCTCCTCACACAGAATCTCCTCACACAGAATCTCCTCACACAGACTCTCCTCACACAGACTGTCCTCACACAGACTCTCCTCACACAGACTCTCCTCACACAGACTCTCCTCACACAGAATCTCCTCACACAGACTCTCCTCACACAGACTCTCCTCACACAGAATTTCCTCACACAGACTCTCCTCACACAGACTCTCCTCACACAGCGTCTCCTCACACAGACTCTCCTCACACAGACTGTCCTCACACAGACTGTCCTCACACAGACTCTCCTCACACAGAATCTCCTCACACAGACTCTCCTCACACAGACTCTCCTCACACAGACTCTCCTCACACAGAATCTCCTCACACAGACTCTCCTCACACAGACTCTCCTCACACAGACTCTCCTCACACAGAATCTCCTCACACAGACTCTCCTCACACAGACTCTCCTCACACAGACTCTCCTCACACAGACTCTCCTCACACAGACTGTCCTCACACAGACTCTCCTCACACAGACTCTCCTCACACAGACTCTCCTCACACAGACTGTCCTCACACAGAATCTCCTCACACAGCGTCTCCTCACACAGACTGTCCTCACACAGACTCTCCTCACACAGACTCTCCTCACACAGAATCTCCTCACACAGAATCTCCTCACACAGACTCTCCTCACACAGAATCTCCTCACACAGACTCTCCTCACACAGAATCTCCTCACACAGAATCTCCTCACACAGAATCTCCTCACACAAAGTCCACTCTATCAGAGACTGAACTAACTAAAACTAAAAGGAAAACACAAAACAACACCTCGGGCTCCGGTAACAAGAAATCCCACCCCACCCCTCAGTTCTCACACCTGCATGTAAAGAATGGAGAGTGAATGAATGCTGAAGACATCTCCAGGGCATTGCTTTACTCTCTAGCATCCAAAGGGTTAAAAGTCCTGTCTAATTCAATGTGAGTTTTTATTTGACCAAATGGTGCACTTTGTTTTGTCCCAGAATTACTTCACGTTTTCTTTAATATAAGACACTAATTATATAGGAAATAAAAAATGATTCACAGGACACCGTTCCCATCATTCTGCTATACAGGGAACAGAAGGATCTGCTGTTCTGATAAATAATAATCACATTTGTTTTATGACAGATGGTGTTTCCCTGTCTGCTGTCAGCACCATAAGATTAATGTGTCCAGAGTCATCTACATGGTGATTACAAAGGAGATGCATCGTGTTGGTTTTCACTGCTTGTTTCTTTATCAGTCTTCTTCTACATGGGATTTACTGGTCACAGAAAGGTAAGTAGACGTTATCATGTTAGTTTTCCTATAAGAATTTCAATTGTAATCAATATACATAGAATATTTTAGGAAAGAATCTCACTGATAAGGATCAATGCACATTTACATTTGCTTCCAATCAGGGAACAAACCTTTGTAGCCCAAACTCACACTTAAAGGAGCAGTAAACTTTTTTTATGAAAAAATATATATTGCAGGGATTTTCCTATTGAGTAAAATAAGGATACTCCCACTACCGAGAGATTTATATTTCCAGTTATTACAGTTTAAACCCATGTTTTTTTTACATTAGCAGTGCCCTCTAGTGGTCAAATTCTAATTAGATTTCCTGTTAGATTCTAATGGAGAGAAAAGTCAGAAAAATCAGAGACATACAGTTCTCCATAGAATGTGATAGAAACTGCTGAGTCACTTCCTGTCAGTTAGAACTATCAGGAAGTAAACACAGTAAATTCACTTCCTGTCAGAACTATCAGGAAGTAAACACAGTAAATTCACTTCCTGGTTATTTAAACTGCTATAATTTTTGAATAAAACATCTGACAGTGATGGGAGCGACCTTGTTTTATTCAGCTGGAAATACTCTGTAAAATATGTGTTTTTATAAAAAAAAGTTTACTGCTCCTTTAAACTGGTCACCACTTCACAACTTGATGTGTCCAGTACAGAAACGTATTAGGCAAACAAGATAAAAGCTAGGTCCTACTCATAGTTTTACTAATATAGACAAGCTGTTCTTTCTATTGTTCATAATGTTATCAGATTGTCATAAATGTGTCATCTATATCTATTAATACATATTTTTTAGTTTAGCTGTTCAGTTCTAATGGGATAATGTGCTTGGAAGGAATCCAGCAGATCTTAAAAGCTGTACATGAGAACAGGAACAGATTTTGGAAGAAGCTATTCAGTCGGTTACACCCCTAGATCCACAGAAGCCCAATCCCTGGTTTGGTATGGACAATAGAACTCAAGCAGCTGAGAATAAGGCCCATTAGACTGGTTTAATTGGAGAAGAACTTACAGAGAAAACAATCGAGTTCATTTCAAGAGAGGATGATACCTGTAGACAATTGTAGACAACTATAGACAACTGTAGACTCTACTCATCGCAGGTCGGCCACAGGTAATGTGAAGTACAATCTGCCTATTTGTAAAAGATGTCTGAATAGTAAAATAGTAAGGTGATTCACCGTTTTGTTTCCCCTACACCCTGTAGGAGCAAGTTTAGAGGCAAACAGAGCAAGCGTCTGACACAAAGTACAGACACGTTTTGCCGTTTAAGTGTATATACCTTGTCAAGTTTTTGATGGGGTTATTTACCCAATGCCCACTACTTGCTCTATAATTATTTCTTAAGATTTATCCATCCAGAACCTGACTATTTTTAACTATTTCACCACTATAGTTGTTTTGGGTTTTTAAGAATTACCAATAAAATTTGTATTTTAGAATGTATATTCAGTGTGCACCAAACACAGCATTTTCCTTTTTCTCCTCCCTTAATGTTGATCATTGATGAAAATGTTGGGGTAGCACCTAAAATAGGTTTTTCCATTATTAAAGGAAAATAAAATAAAAAAGTCCCCCAGTATGAGGGTACAATATTTCCTTAATTAACAGAGGGATATATTAATACCTTTTGGATTTCTATAGAGTATAAGTGCAGTTCTAAGCTTTACAATGTGACGTATGAATAACAGGGTGCTGCCCCAGACAAAGTCTCATGTAGGCGATGTGCGTTGGGTCAGGCCAAGTGACTCCCTGTTCTCTGTTACTCATACTTCACATTATCTGTGGCCGACCTGGGATCAGTATATGCTACGTTATATCTATAGAGCTTTATTGTGCCCTTTTTTCACGTGTGCATGAGTTTTGTACTTTAGGATTTGCACTTTACGCACTTTTTTGTAGCATTTTCATCCTAGGAATTCCATTATCGGAGTACTATATTATTGTTATTAATTAATCTTAGCAGCTCTAGATTATACTTTATAGAGTATTTACTGTCTGGATCGAGTACGTTTGTATTATTTGGGTATTTACATTGTCTCTCCTACAGGTTTTGTGAACCTGTTTGTAAATGTTTTTATTTTATAGAGATTTATTTTTGTTATATTAAAATTTCTTTTGCCACTAATGAAATGTACTTATATCTTTACTGTGTGCCGCCGTGAATGGGTTTCTTTTTTGGTCCTTTTGCACACCTGTACTCTGGGGGCGGCCTATAGGGACCTCATTATTTAGTTTTACTATTTACCCTGAAGTGCAACGCACTATGACAGTTCTCATGTTGTTGTTTTCTTCATTATTTACTGGTGCAAGTCTCTGTTTTTTCTTAGTATAGAAATAGAATTAATTTTCTGCTTAAGATTTTGAGTAGAAAAATTCTAGATTTAAATCTCCACCTGTAAAAATATAGGATAGTTGAGGGAATGTATATTAGATGCTTTTTCACATTTTAGCTTAGATCTCAGAAGCTTTGTTTGTATGAATTTTCTGTTAAGAATAAATTGGATCAGGACTGTATGGGAGACAGAAAGATAATTGGAAGAAACCAGAATCAGTACTGAAGCATGTACAAAACTATGTCAGAACTTGGAATCAAACTACAGACTTCTGGCAGGGTCCCCATCTGGGAAACCATGTTAAAGAAAGACCAACTTCAAAACTGTCTTGATCAGAGGGTAAATGCTTGTGAAAAGAAAATGAGTCAGTTTAGTGAGTCTACCCTCCATGAGCACAGGTCTAACAGGTCAAAAGTAATTTATTTGCATCCCATAAAGAAAAAGGCCATTTTCTAGTTTTATGGATACCAGGATGTCAAGAATAATAATCCTTTATTTATATAGTGCACACAGATTCCGCAGCGCTTTACACTCATATTGGTTCCTGTCCCCATTGGGGCTCACAATCTAAATTCACCTATCAGTATGTTTTTTGGAGTGTAGGAGGAAACCGGAGTACCCGGAGGAAACCCACGCAAACACGGTAAGAACATACAAACTCATTGCAGATGTTGTCCTTGGTGGGATTTGAACCCAGGACCCCAGCGCTGCAAGTCAACAGTGCTAACCACTGAGCCACTGTTACGCAGGCCACAGTGCCACTGCCAGCCGGACATGGGACAGTCATGAGCAGTAGAGGAGGAGCGTCCAGCTCTGTATCAGCCATGGTGTGGGCAGTTTCTTCTGTGCAGGACTTTTGTCGTTACTCACGTTTTAGTGAATTATTATATAGGGTGAGAGTTGGTACCGTGTTAGCCGTAGAAATACAGGAGGCAAATATAGTTTTTGATACCTTTTATTGGCTAACTAAGCAGATTTAAATGCAAGCTTTCAAGACCTTAGGTCTCTTCCTCAGGCAAGATAACATGAGAACATGAGAACATGATAACGTGTCTGAGGAGGAGACCTAAGGTCTTGAAAGCTTGCATTCTAAATCTGCTTAGTTAGCCAACAAAAGCTATCAAAAACTATATTTGCCTCCAAGGAAATATAAAGTTATGGCTGTCCTGAAGAATTTCTAACGATTTCCAGTAACAAAGATATATTCTTAACAGTAAAGAAGTCTATTGCACAAAGAGAAATTCAGCTATAGAAGAGGACTAAATACATTTAACAGACGGATTAGTAAAATATATTTCATGAACACAACTAAAAATCTTAAAATTAATATCTAATAAAGAAAAATTATATTAGGTCAGATAATTGGAGCAGAGAAACCCTCTTCAATGTCCTCCACTGATTGTCTTCTAATTACATCCACTTTACCATAAGGTGACCCTGTTTACTACATAATCATAGAACAGCAGGACAAGTCTAGACAGATGTGCACTTAACACATATTCACATACTCAAGATCCCTGTGATCCATACAAATCATTGGAGAAATATTCATTTCTTCCGGAAACTATTAACAGCAGTTTTAGTTGAGTGAAACGTTTATTATCAATGTCATAATTAAGCTTTTAAGAAGACAATTTATGAGAGAAAAAGAAACAAAGGTAAAGTATGGACTTGTTTCCTTATCATTAATATGAGATTGTGCCAACAACATTAACCATCAGCTAAGTGAGGATTAGAGGTGGGTTAAACCTGAATAGTAAAGGTCAAGTCTAAGTGAGGATTAGAGGTGGGTTAAACCTGAATAGTAAAGGTCAAGTCTAAGTGAGGATTAGAGTTGGGATTAGAGGTTGGTTAAACCTGAACAGCGCATGTCAAGTCTAAGTGAGGATTAGAGGTGGGTTAAACCTGAATAGTAAATGTAAATTCTAAGTTAGGAGTAGAGGTGGGTTTGGTTTCCAGCCAAACAGATTTGTAAAGGAGAAAGTCAGACACACGGACATACGTGAACACAAACAGACACACGTGAACACAAACAGACACACGTGAACACAAACAGACACATGCACACTCCAGAAGTCCTGCCTTGTTGACCCTGGAAGTGTTAGTAACCCATTCCAGCAGTCCTGCCTCATATGAACAAGTAATGACCCAAAAAGGATTATTATGAACTAGTATAAAAGCCTGTGTACACGGGCCAAGGTACCCCTCTGGCAATCAAAGGGTTAAAAGCCCAATCCTGCTCTGAGTCATGCACTGTAGAGACTGGCCGTAAGCACAGAGCTCCCAGCACAGAACTCCCAGCATTCCTACACCTCCCAGCATACTGTGCTCCCAGCAGATAGATAGATATGAGATAGATAGATAGATAGATAGATAGATAGATAGATAGATAGATAGATTCTATGCATCACATTACATCACAGTACATCACAGTACATTACAGTACGTCACAGTACATTACAGTACATCACAGTACATCACAATATATCACATTATGTCACAGTACATCATCACAATACATCACAGTACATCACAGTACATTACAGTGCATCATCACAGTAAGTCACAGTACATCACAGTACTTCATAACAGTACATCACAGTGCATCACAGTACGTCACAGTACATCACAGTACATCATCACAGTACATCACAGTACGTCATAGTACATCACAGTACATCACAGCACGTCACAGTACATCACAGTACATCATTACAATACATAACAGTACATCACAGTACATCATCACAGTACATCACAGTATGTCACAGTACATCACAGTACGTCACAGTACGTCACAGTACGTCTATGTCACAGTACATTACAGTACGTCACAGTACATCATCACAATACATAACAGTACATCACAGTACGTCATCACAGTACATCACAGTACGTCACAGTACATCACAGTACATCTACGTCACAGTACATCACCGTACATCATCACAATACATAACAGTACATCACAGTACGTCATCACATTACATCACAGTACGTCCAGTATGTCACAGTACGTCACAGTACATCTACGTCACAGTACATCACAGTACATCACAGTACGTCCAGTACGTCACAGTAAGTCACAGTACATCTACGTCACAGTACATCACAGTACATCACAGTACATCACAGTATGTCACAGTACGTCACAGTATATCTACATCACAGTACATCACAGTACGTCACAGTACATCATCACAATACATAACAGTACGTCATCACAGTACATCACAGTACGTCATCACAGTACATCACAGTACGTCACAGTACATCACAGTACATCACCTGTATTGTTTTCTCTAAATACCATAGACCTCATTGTATACATAATCCCCCATATTTATTTTTTTTTCCTGAAGGTTCTATGTCTTGATGGCAACAGATTAAATCCAGAAAAGTCAAATTAAATTTAAACACAGCAACACTGTATCTGTAATATTTTAGGGTATATTTCTATTTGTGGATTAAGATTATCAAGGTTACTATTTACCAGAATGAAACTCTACAGTACAGCATCATAATACTTTCATTTCACATATAAGTATTGGCCATAAAATGTGTGAATGAACAGTGTAGAACAAATAAAATATACAATGTTACATGTTTCAATCTTGTATTTCTCTGTCCAGTTCACAGGGAAAATACAGCCAACAATGTAATCTTGCCTCTTTTAAAGAGTGCATCCAGGGGGTTAATGTGAGCTCCAGATGTGTATGATCCAGCCTAACAAGAAAGAACTCAAACATATCCTATCATTTGGTCTCAGCTCCCAGTGAGTCGTATAATCCAGCTTCCTATGACAGATAGCTTTAGTTAACTGTGGGGGGTGCATGAATCTTACTGTTCTGCTAGCACAGGTCTGAATATCAGCGGCTGCTGCGTGTGCACTAGAGCACATGATCACTACAGTGCCTGCCACACACACATACACACACACACACACACACACACACACTCATTGATAAGACTTTAATACCAGAAATGCCCCAAATACAGTTCCTTACAGCAGGCGCAGGAAAATGGTGCAAATCTATCCCGTTCCTCATATATAACATAATACAAAGGACAGAGGAAAGGAACACAGTGAGAATCCTTTATGCCCCTTAGTGCAAGATGTGCCAGTACGTCTATGTATGTAGGCATATGTAGCTTAGTAAACTGGAGTTAGGTAGGTGTAAGGATAAGAAATATGTTCCTATGGATCATTTAATGCAGAATCTTAGTAGTCCATGTCCCTAGTCCCTCTGTCTATGTGATTGTATTCATTGTTTATGTGACAGGATAGAAAATGCTACAAGATTCACATATTTGGATTTAGAGGAGAATTTGGACAATTTTATATATCATTGCTGAGAATATATTGTAAATGTCAGACATAAAAGTATTTCTGACACCAGGACTGATAGCCACCAATGCAACGTTCCAGCTAACTGCACTGATCTTCATACTTTTTTGCCATATGACCCAATCAGACGGGACTTAAGTTGTTTTCAGGACTGGCACCGGCAAGGTATGAAATGCAAAAACCATTCTAGGACCAACATTAATATGTAACCGAGCCATTCTCTCCAGGTAATACATTGTGTGGTTTTCCATTTTTGACATGTGTCAGGGAGGTGGTACTTGAGAGCATTTGCATTTCATTTGTATGTGAAGCAATTAGTAAAGGTCTGTGTCGATGAGAAAGGTTAGATTTATTGGCAAGGCTGCTATTTCTATACATTTATTTTATACCTTTAGACTGAGCCCAAGTGGTACTAGATTTGATGTGGACCTAGTAGGGGAATTTCTGGAGTCACAATGTTGTTTTATGAAGCAGTGGGTGTCATGCAATCCATACATACTGTATATAAATCTAAGCGGTTTCCAATGGGATGTGTCTGGGGCATAGCATATTTTCTGATTGGCTAATGAAGGGGCACCACAATGACACCTTGTGGTGGGGAATCAGAACCCCTCCAGATGCCCCCCAGGTACTGATCTCCCAGACAACATGGCTCCCCTAATTCCATCTCACCTGAACTACCAGGCAGGAGTGGACAATTATCAGCACCCACACTGACGTGGAAAGCTCTTCTGATCCCACACACTCCTACCTGGAAGTTCTGGTAGAATGAATGCAGGGGAGCATGATTACCCCCATGCGTCACCTCTATTAGTCTCCCAGCTGAATAGGCTATGAGATGAGTAGCTGGGGGGCATCAAGAGGGGCCCTGATGTTCTACCACAAGGTCTGATTTAAAAAAAAACATTGAGAATGAAAATAATAATAAAAAAAAACATAAGGGTTAATTGTGTGGTCAAAGCTGAGCTGCTAATGTTAGTTAAATATAAAATAATACACAATGAAGAGGTAATAATTAGTGTTGAGCGAGCATGCTCGGCCGATGCTCGGATCGGCTCGAGCATCGCTCTGCTCGGCACATGGCGGTACTCGTACGATTACCGCCATGTGCTCGCCCGCCATGTTCGGGTGGAAGGGATCTGTGCCGGAGGAGGCACAGATCTTGCAGACGCTCCGCTGGACCACCAGGGACTGGAGGTAGGGGGCATTGCGGAGATGAAGGGGGCATTGCGGAGATGAAGGGGGACATTGTGGAGATGAAGTGGGACATTGCGGAGATGAAGGGGGCATTGCGGAGATGAAGGGGGCATTGCGGAGATGAAGTGGGACATTGCGGAGATGAAGGGGGCATTGCGGAGATGAAGGGGGCATTGCAGAGATGAAGTGGGACATTGCGGAGATGAAGGGGGCACTGCGGAGATGAAGGGGGCATTGCGGAGATGAAGTGGGACATTGCGGAGATGAAGGGGGCATTGCGGAGATGAAGGGGGCGGCATTGCGGAGATGAAGGGGGCATTGCGGAGATGAAGTGGGACATTGCGGAGATGAAGGGGGCATTGCGGAGATGAAGTGGGACATTGCGGAGATGAAGGGGGCATTGCGGAGATGAAGGGGGCATTGCGGAGATGAAGGGGCACTTTGTGGAAGGGGGACATTGTGGAAGGGGGGCATTGTGGAGATGAAGGGGGGCATTGACCAGGCACCCTCCCCTCATCAGAGCAGGGGGTGCCTGGTGTAATGCTCGTGTCGCCCCATTGGATTCAATGGGGCTCGGGTGCTCGGCCGAGCACTCGAGCCTCCGGCGGTGCTCGGTCAGAGCACCCGAGCATCGGGGTGCTCGCTCAACACTAGTAATAATTAACTTCAGTATATTTAAATTATCAGTATAGTGTTATTATGAAGAAATCTTATGCTATGAGGAGCTTATATCAGTGCATAGGTAACAATTATTATTCGGACTGTGGGATATCAGAGCTACGATAGGTAACAATTATTATTAGGACTGTGGGATATCAGAACTACGATAGGTAACAATTATTATTAGGACTGTGGGACATCAGAACTACTATAGGTAATAATTATTATTAGGACTGTGGAGTATCAGAACTACTAAAAGTAACAATTATTATTAGGACTGTGGGATATCAGAGCTATGAGGTGCTTGTATTAGTACATAGGTAACAATTATTATTAGGACTGTGGAGTATCAGAGCTACTATAGGTAACAATTGTTACTAGGACTGTGGGATATCAGAGCTATGATGACAAAGGGAGATGACAAACTGAATTCCTGTCACATCTCTTCTGTTTTAGGAGGTGTCTTGGATAAGTTTGAAGGTTCAGTCCTAGTTTAGGGAACCATCTCTAGAGTTGAAGGAGTTAATCATAGTTCTCCAAATGCACCCTTACCTTTCCAATGTGGTTCATATAAAGAGGTAAAAAAATGCAGAGCCCCAAAATGACAATGCTATGTTATGTTGACCTTGTTAGTAAAAATATGCAGACAAAAAAGAGGTTGACTGATATATCAGTTATCAGAAAACCTTAACACAAACATTGCACAATTTAATTAAAATGTAAATATAGTTATTGTGGACCATTCAGACACCAGTGAAGACTGGTCTCTTTTCACACCACTCAGTGTATTCTAATCACTATTAGTAATAGCTTGAATTACCATTCCTGTTGCTGCACACAGAACGCTAGTCTTAATTCCCCAAATAACCTGGAATATTGAAGAACTTCCAGGATGTGTTTTAATGCACATTATCTCTAATGAAGTGATTAAATGTAACTAACCTTTAAGTTTAATTTGCCAGCATTTACACATGCCTGCCAACATGAAGCCCTACACAAACTGACCTGTTTCTATTGTAACTACATTTGCAGGGAAAAAATGTAAAGTCACATGAAACGATAATATAAAAATACATAATTATTTAGTAGATGCATGACAGATTGTTATTCTTATTAATAATAACGTATAAGGCTCCATCATATTTAGTAACTCTGTACAATTGGAGAACTCGTTATAATTAGGGAACTCATGCAGACATTAACCCTTTGAGTGCCAGAGGGGTACTATTTTATATAAAATGCTTTTTTCACTCTTATAAAATGTGCCATCCATTAGTTCTTGGACCTAAAAATGTTCGTATGGTTGTAAAATTCTCAAAGGTTCAATGAGGTCATTCATCATAATTACTAAATTATTAAAGCTCAACAATGTTCTTCATCATCCTATCAAATTAATGTGTAGATTTAAACATAATAGGACGGGAAAGATTTAGGTCATTTAGCAATTGTAACTAGTCATCAAGTTTTCTGTATTAGTTTAACAGAATTAGATTTCTGCATGCCATGTATTCTCTAACCATTTGTAAGAGCAAAGGTCATGTAACCGCTGAATAAAATCAATCTGTTTATTTGCCAGATTAAAAGATCAGACATCTTTGCTGAAAATCAGATAGCTGGCTTTTTGGGAGTGTGTGATTAAGGGTGATTGGCTAAGGGAAGTCACCTGGCTGCTGTGTAACTATAAATACAGTCCCTAGGGTCATTTGAGTGTGCTCTTTGAGACTGCATTTTCAAGTGACTGCAGGCAAGTGAAGGAGTTAGAAAGAATCTGGAGTTGGAATAGAAGCAGGAGTTGGAAATCAGCAGAGCTCTGAGGTGATGATAATTTCAAGGGATCTACTGCATTCACATTTAAAGTTTACTTACTTTAGAGTGAGCATTAGAGGACAGAATAAATCTACTTGATTTGTAAAACCGAGCATGAGTGATAGCAGGTTAGACAATCTCACGCAGTGCACTTCTTGTCACATGTCTAAACACTTGGAGCAATCATTCCAGGTGTTATACCGCTGTGCCAAGTGTGAGCATATTTTCTTTTTAAAGTCTAAGATATTGGATTTGGAAAGAAATCTTGCAGCATTGCGAGACATTGGAAACCTGGAAAGCAGTTTAGAACTCAAAGAGCAGGTAGTATGTGGGGTTAGTGGTGAAGAGGGTGGAGTTGTAGATGAGGAGCGACAGGTAGGCAGCTGGGTAACAGTAAGGAGGGGAGGTAGTGGGCAGAGGAAGAGGAAGGCCAGTTCTGAGTTAACTCAGTCCAACAGGTTTGCAAGATTGTGTGAAGATGTTGATGAGAATTGCTCAGAATTGGTAACACTGGAGAGGGCTGATTCCTCTAGCAGCCAGGGCAACAGTCCTCCTTCCAGGCTAGATGGGATGCAGAGCAGGCAGAAACCAAGGCAGATGGTGGTAATAGGGGACTCTATTATTAGGAGGGTAGATAGGGTAATCTGTCACCAGGAACATGAATGCCGAACAGTATGCTGTCTCCCGGGTGCTAGGGTTCGGCATGTTGCGGACAGGACTGACAGATTGTTGGGAGGGGCTGGAAGGGATCCAACTGTCTTGGTACATATTTGTACCAATGACAAAGTAGGAGGAAGATGGAGGTCCCTAAAGAATAATTTCAGGGACTTAGGGTGCAAGCTCAAAGCAAGAACCTCTAAGGTAGTATTTTCTGAAATACTACCTGTGCCATGCGCCAGTGCAGGTAGACAGAGGGAGCTCTGGGAGCTTAATGCATGGCTCAAGCAATGGTGTAGGAAGGAGAGTTTTGTGTTTTTAGAGCACTGGGCTGACTTTGCTCTTGGGTACAATCTATATGGAAGTGATGGATTGCACCTAAATTGTAGAGCCTCTGTGCTAGGGGAGAGAATGCTAAGAAGCTTGGAGGAGCTTTTAAACTAGGAAAGAGGTGGGTGGGTATAGATAGCAAAAATGGGGTAGATAGAGCAGATAGGAACTGGGTCCACGTAAATGACCAGGGGGGTGGAGAAAGGGTGGGGATAAATATATTCAATAGGGAGGAACTCCTAGTAAATAAAGATGCAGATAAAAGGCATGTAGGGAGTGATATATGTAAAGACTTCAAAATTAGTTATATGCTAGCAAATGCAAGAAGTATGGTAGATAGTATAGGAGAACTAGAATTGCTGACGGTTAATGAGAAATTGGACATAATTGGTATAACAATAACATGGTGGAATGATACTATCACGGTGCCCGTGCTTTTTCCTGTCAGACTCTGTGTGTTGCGCTCCCATTGGCTGGGCTTGGTTTGGCCCATCCAGTATGGCCTTTTTATACTGGGCCTCTGGCACCGGTTGGGTGCCCTATCGTGGTGTTCCTGTACCAGTGCTTACTTGTGTTGCTGTGTTCCTGTGTACCGACTTGGCCCGTCTGACTACTCTGCTTCTGGTTCCTGCTCCGTGATTCGACCCGGCCTGGCTGAAGTTCCTGCTCCGTGACCTGACCCGTCTTGTCTGACGTTCCTGCTCCATGACCTGACCCGGCTCGTCTGACGTTCCTGCTCTGAGATCCAGCCCAGCTCTCCAGTTCCTGCTCATCGTGTCGCCTGGGCAACATTCTGACTTCCGCTTAGTCTGGGCTGCCAAGACAGAGAGCCACTGTAGCATCCGTTACTGCTGAGCCTCCCGTTAACTCTTGCAGTGCTATTGTTGCCTCCGTTACTGCTGAGCCTTCCGTTAACTTTTGCAGAGCTTATTGCCGCCTTTACTGCTGAGCCTTCCGTTAACTCTTGCAGAGCACTGTTGCCTTCATTACCACTGAGCCTTCCGTTAACTCTTGCCTCCGTTACCACTGAGCCTTCCGTTAACTCTTGCAGAGCACTGTTGCCTCCGTTACCACTGAGCCTTCCGTTAATTCCTGCAGAGCTATTGTTGCCTCCGTTACTGCTCCGGCAGTGTGATCGTGGTTGCGTTCCTTTCAGCTCTTGCAGAGTACTGTTGCCTACGTTACTGCACCGGCAGGGTGCCATTGGGTCATTTCTATCAGCTCTCGCAGAGTCCTGTTGCCTCCGTGACGGCACCGGTCGGGTGCCATTGGCTCAAGTCTGTTCAGCTCTTGCAGAGTATTGTTGCCTCTGTTACTGCACCGGTCGGGTGCCCATGGCTCAAGTCCGTTCAGCTCTTGTAGAGTATTGTTGCCTCCGTTACTGCTATGGCAGAGGGTATACGTCTCAGCTCTGCTCTGCAGATCTAGGTGCTTGTCTCCATTCTCGCACCACAGTCTCCTGATAGCTGTTATCCATCATACTGGGCTTTACTGAACACACCACATCAGAGACTGATTATATCATTGGACTTTACCCATGCTGTGCTGAGGTTGCCTTGTTATGCCTGACCTGTGACAGTATCTGTACCATCCTATACATTGTAATACTGGGCCTGTGTGGGCATATATCTATGACCTATATATTCCTGTCTATTCCATTGTGTTACGCTATAGCCGTTAAGGGCATTTTCATTGTGTCTTTTAATAAAACAGTGTCGTACAAACCGTTACAGATACACATGATTGGGCTGTAAATATAGAGGGCTGTCACAGGAACCCCATGGCCCTTGACTCCTGGAGGGGCCTGGGGGTCAGCCCCCTCCCTACAGATCATGGATTCCACTCATGGGGAAGCGCCTTTGCCAGCTTACCAGTCCCCTCTCAGGTCTAAGTCACCCTGTGCTTATTGGGGGCACAGGATGACTGGGAAAACCCACCTGGTCTGCCCAAAGCAGACCCAACAGACTAATCAGCCCTGAGGGCTGTGTGTATCTCAACAGGACCAACCTAGAGACTCTGTGGACTGTTTTAATTAGTGTTACGACTACTGGAGTTAATATTGTTTTGGGGAACTATTCTACACAAAAGGACTGGAGTTCACAGGCTGCGACAGCCGGCAGGAATAGTGCAAAGCTGGCCAGACCCCAGGACTGTAGGGGCTGGCTGGGAACAAGGTTTCTGGGTTTGGAACTATCTCAAGAACCCCAGAGACTGTGGACATTTCTGGGCCCAAAGAGACTGACAACCATGGACTACTGGCTTGCTGCCAAGGAAATGGGCAGTAAGGGTTAAGTATTTGAATTTGGCCAAGGATGCTGCAAATGTATATTGCAGTCCCTCAAGCCTTTTGTTTCAAGGGATAGTAATACTTCGTTTTAACTTTATTTTATTTTGTAGGCATTAAAAAAACATGAAGAACGATATAAGTCTTATCTCTCAAACCTTTATGGTTTATGAAATATTCACAAGCAAAGTTTCCCCTCCCCGCCCCTTTTACCTAGTGTAAGCCATCTCTTCTCAGATGTGGATCAGGTTGTAAGACCAGAGAGATAACAGAAGGGGACAATTTTCTTTGTATGAAAACAATGAAAGCCCTTCCCCCCTTGACAAGTATTTCAGCTTTTTCCCTTATCTTAATTGAAGATTGTCCCTCTCTGCAGTCTACCTGGGCACCTCCCTTCTGATCTAGTTGAACAGGCGGGGGATACTTTGTTTGTGAATATCTCTTAAACCATAAAGGTTTGAGAGATAAGACTTATATCATTCTTCATGTTTTTTTTAATGCCTACAAAATAAAATAAAGTTAAAACTAAGTATTACTATCCCTTTCATTGTTCACCCTCACCCAAGCTCTGTGTGTATTGTAGCCACTCCAGTCATTGTAGGTCTGTGAACTGTACGGAGACCCCCTGTGGTGTGCTAACCTAATCACGTCTGGCCCTTTGTATTGTGTTGTACCATTCGTTGCTAGCCTTTTGTGTAGTAATGCAATCATGTCTGTGTTATTGTAATTGCTGAGACCTTCTGTTGTTGGCCCTTTGTCTTGTATATTGTGATTGTATTATCCCTGTGACTCACCTATTGTATCCTGCCGGCCCATGTATTTCAATGTAGGTTTTGTGTATAAATATGTGTGATTTGTTCCAATAAAGTCAGCTGTTATTCTACCACAAGGCACTGGTGTTGTCTGATGCTTGGGGGAAAGCGTGCTGTATCCAGAGTGTGCTGTTGGTACAATGACACTAGTTTTGCCTAGTTTTGGGGTATATTGCAGTATGCTGTTAGATGTCCATCTGGCTCGTAGCAGAAGAAGTGACCATTGACAGGGACACCAAGGCTGGGTGTCTGTGGTACCGTCACAAGAGCTATTCCCTGTTTAGGAGAGGCAGGATTAATAGAAAAGGGG
This sequence comes from Rhinophrynus dorsalis, assembly GCA_037306005.1. NCBI lineage: Eukaryota > Metazoa > Chordata > Amphibia > Anura > Rhinophrynidae > Rhinophrynus > Rhinophrynus dorsalis. The sequence continues at coordinate 128,868,793 of CM074728.1, forward strand.
GAGGTGTGTGCTTATGTTTGAAACCAGAACTAAATCCAGTTTTGAGGGGTGATATTAGTGAAGAAACTGATCAAAATGTGGAGTCCTTGTGGGTAGAAATTGAGACTAAATGTGGTGTAAAAGATAAAAAAAAAAAGGTGTTGGTGGGCATATGCTACAAACCACCAAATATTGATGACAATGTTGAGGCCCAACTGCTATTGCAAATAAGGAAAACTGCCCAGCTTGGGCATACTATAATTATGGGAGATTCTTATTATCTAGATATCAACTGGAAAAATGAGACCTGTCAGAGTGCTAAGGGTAGCAGGTTTGTAAGCATACTTCATGAATGCTACATGTCACAAATGGTGGAAGTGCCGACAAGAAATAACAATGTATTGGACCTAGTGATAATGAATAACACAGAAATGGTATCCAATATTAAGGTAAGAGAACATTTGGGAAACAGTAATCACAACATGGTTACATTTGAGATCAGCCTGGCAAAGAAAAACTGTATAGGTTCAACCAAAACTCTTATTTTAAAAAACCTAACTTCAAATTGTTAAGGACTTCAATGCAACATATAGACTGGGATACATTATTTAAAGACAAAAATAAATAAATGGTCAGAATTCAAATTTAAATTGCGGAAATGTACCCAACAGTATATACCAATGGAGAACGAATGCAAAAGAATTAAGTCACAGCCAATGTGGTTAACTGCACATGTAAAGGAGGAAATGGCAAATTAAAAAACAACATTCAAACTATTTAAGTCGTAAGGAACTGAACATTTTTTCTTAAAATACAGGGAGTGCAACAAAGATTGCAAAAAGGCAATTAGGGTAGCAAAAATAGAAAATGAAACTCAAATTGCAAGGGAAAGCAAGACTAATCCCAAAAAGTTTTTCAAATATATAAATAGCAAAAAAATTAAGAGGGAGTGTATTGGACCTTTCAAAAATGAGATGGGTGAGATGATTAGTGAGGATAAGGAAAAGGCCGATGTTCTAAACACTTTCTTTGCATCAGTATATACAAAAGAGCAAGGAATGGTAGAAGAGCCTCCACAAGTAACTAATAAAGCAATACAATTATCAGATATTGGGTTAACTCAAGAAGATGTCATGGGTAGACTGAACAAAATTAAGACCGACAAAGCACCGGGTCCTGATGGTATACATCCAAGGGTTCTTCAGGAACTCAGTGCAGTGTTAGCAAAACCCCTATATTTACTCTTTAAAGATTCTCTCACCACAGGCTCAGTGCCACAGGATTGGCGAAGAGCTAACATAGTGCCTCTGTTTAAGAAGGGAACTAAAACAGAACCTGGGAATTATAGACCTGTGAGTTTGACCTCTGTAGTGGGAAAACTGATAGAAGACATAATAAGGGACTACAGTATATTCAGGATTACAACACAAAAAATAAGGTAATTAGCAGGAATCAACATGGTTTTATGAAGAATAGATCATGCCAAACTAACCTTTTCAGCTTCTATGAGGAGGTAAGCAGCAACCTAGACAAAGGCAAGGCAGTTGATGTAGTATATCTAGACTTTGCAAAGACATTTGATACAGTGCCACACAGAAGGCTGGGGTATAAAATAAGGAAATCGGGGCTAGGAGATAACCTTTGCAATTGGATACAAAACTGGTCGAAGGGTAGGGAACAATGTCTGGTTGTAAAAATTCTCCAACACATTTAAAGTGGAGAGTGGACTACCTCAGGGTTCAGTATTAGGTCCGCTGCCATTTAACATGTTTATAAATGACCTGGAAATAGATATAGAAAGCAAAATATCAGTGTTACTATTTGTAGATGGCACTAAATTATGCAGAGTAATTAATTCAGAACAGGATAATTGCTCTCTACAGAGGGATTTATATAAAATGGCAGATTGGGCAAACAAATGGAATATGAAGTTTATTGTGGGGAAGTGTAAAGTCATGCATTTGGGAGGAAATAATCCCAAGGCTACTTATGAACTTAATGGAATCATTTTAGGGGACTCGTTGCTAGAGAAAGACCTGGGTATCCTTGTCAACTACAAACTTGGAAACAGTGACCAGTTCCAAACAGCAGTAGCAAAGGCAAACAAAATCCTGTCTTGTATAAAAAGAGGTATTGCAGCAAGAGTGAATATGCCATTATACAAATCATTGGTAAGACCTCACCTTGCGTATGCAGTGCAGTTTTGGGCACCGGTTCTGAAAAAGGATACACTAGAACTAGAGAGGGTACAGCGGAGAGCAACAAAATTAATAAAGGGAATGGAGGACTTGACATATGAGGAATGACTAGACAAACTTGGTTTATTTACTCTAGAGAAAAGACGACTAAGAGGAGACATTATCACAATGTACAAGTATATGAGAGGTCAATACAAGGATCTCTACGGTGAGTTATTTATTCCAAGGTCTGATCAGGTGACCAGGGGACACCCCTTGAGATTAGAGGAAAGGAGGTTTAGACTTCAGCAGAGGAAGGGTTTTTTACAGTAAGGCTTGATAAATTGTGGAATTCTTTGCCCAAGGAGGTGGTTATGGCAATGGATACAATGGATACATTTAAGAGAAGATTAGATACACTTCTTTCAAAAGGGAACATACAGAGTTATACTGTATCAGTAGGCAGATCAAGAAGATCTGAAAAGGTCTAACTTATTTGGTAGCAGGATAGCTATACAGTTCTCATGTCACTAGGGTATGAGGCAAAGGTTGAACCTGATGGACTTGTGTCTTTATTCAACCAAATTTACTATGTTACTATGTATACAGTTGTCACCCTTATTAAAAGAATGGCAGTTGTTTCAGAATTTTGTTTTGGTTGGGCCAAGAAGGAACATTCCATTTATTCAATTTTCCTTATCCCTCTGAGTGCCACCCATTTGTCTGCACATCTCTCTGGCACTCAGAGGGTTAATCTGATGATCATAATTGTGTGGAATCATGGAATCCAAAATAAGTGTAACATTTATGTCTCAAGGAAATGGGATGCCGCTAAAGGCAACTACCAGCATCTAACTGAGAATCCCCATCACCATTTCCTGTATCTCGTGTCTTGTTTTTCTTAACTACTGTACATTTTGCATTGGATATTCATAGTTTTATTCTCTTATTCCCTACCTTTATGTCCCAGTGTTTGATGGCCAGTTGTGGTCAGAATAATTTGAATTTATCTTATTAACAAATATAATTATTATCATTTATTTAAAAAAGAAGCAGTGAAGTAAGCAGATTTAAAGTGTTATAAAATATACTGTACAGTTCCACGACAATGTTTGCTACAACATACAATATAAAGATACTGAATTAACCTTGTTTCTTATATTATTTCATTAGCCTGTTCATGCATTGTTATTCCCCTGAATATCATTTGAATTCAACCAAACCAATGGAACATTTAATTATTCCCCAAATTACAGGGATTGCGTGCAACCAAGATAAGTGTTCTTTTAGGTGTTTAACACTTTATAGAACCTGAGCTGCGCTAAAACTGCAATATTCTACGCTCTGTGCCTCTCACTAATAGTCAGAGCACAACCTATACTGCAGTAATAGGAGGAGTCTGTGTTGTTCCTCCCCATTACATCACTGATGCATCGTTAAACATGCTCCAACCTGCTCCCATTGTTTAGAGTATTGTGTCCAAAACAGTTTAGCAAACTAACTGTAAAGCACGTTAGAATGGTTGAGGATGACGGCAGTTGGAGTCTCCAACAGCTGGAATACCATAGGATGCAAACTGTCTTTAAAACATTTATTCCTAGGGTATACTTCATCATTAATTATCCCTTACATTTAAAATATATACATCAAATAGTTAAAATGACAGAATACATCACTTTGCAGTTTACAAACTGATTCACCAACAGTAAACTAAAATGAGTTTTGGGGAAGCCATCCAATCATGAAGAACGATGTCAGGCATGTAGTGTGTGCTAGCAGCTTTAGAAAGCACTGTCTGGGCACCTCTCTACTGTTGTTTAAGATATGATTCAGTATAATGATCTGTTCCACAGTTCCCATCAGTATAATGATCCATTCCACAGTTCCCATCAGTATAATGATCCGTTCCATAGTTCCCTTCAGTATAATGATCTGTTCCATAGTTCCCTTCAGTATAATGATCCATTCCACAGTTCCCATCAGTATAATGATCCATTCCACAGTTCCCATCAGTATAATGATCTATTCCATAGTTCCCTTCAGTATAATGATCTGTTCCACAGTTCCCATCAGTATAATGATCTGTTCCATAGTTCCCTTCAGTATAATGATCTGTTCCATAGTTCCCATCAGTATAATGAGCTGTTCCATAGTTCCCTTCAGTATAATGATCTGTTCCATAGTTCCCATCAGTATAATGATCCATTCCACAGTTCCCATCAGTATAATGATGCATTCCACAGTTCCCTTCAGTATAATGATCTGTTCCATAGTTCCCATCAGTATAATGAGCTGTTCCATAGTTCCCATCAGTATAATGATCTGTTCCATAGTTCCCATCAGTATAATGAGCTGTTCCATAGTTCCCTTCAGTATAATGATCCATTCCACAGTTCCCATCAGTATAATGATCTATTCCATAGTTCCCTTCAGTATAATGATCTGTTCCACAGTTCCCATCAGTATAATGATCTGTTCCACAGTTCCCTTCAGTATAATGATCTGTTCCATAGTTCCCATCAGTATAATGATCTGTTCCATAGTTCCCTTCAGTATAATGATCTGTTCCATAGTTCCATTCAGTATAATTATCTGTTCCATAGTTCCCATCAGTATAATGATCTGTTCCATAGTTCCCATCAGTATAATGATCTGTTCCATAGTTCCCTTCAGTATAATGATCTGTTCCATAGTTCCCATCAGTATAATGAGCTGTTCCACAGTTCCCTTCAGTATAATGATTTGTTCCATAGTTCCCTTCAGTATAATGATCTGTTCCACAGTTCCCATCAGTATAATGATCTGTTCCATAGTTCCCATCAGAATAATGATCTGTTCCATAGTTCCCTTCAGTATAATGATCTGTTCCATAGTTCCCATCAGTATAATGATCTGTTCCACAGTTCCCTTCAGTATAATTATCTGTTCCATAGTTCCCTTCAGTATAATAATCTGTTCCATAGTTTCCATCAGAATAATGATCTGTTCCATAGTTCCCATCAGTATAATGAGCTCTTCCATAGTTCCCTTCAGTATAATGATCTGTTCTATAGTCCCCTTCAGTATAATGATCCATTCCACAGTTCCCTTCAGTATAATGAGCTGTTCCATAGTTCCCTTCAGTATAATTATCTGTTCCATAGTTCCCTTCAGTATAATGATCTGTTCTATAGTCCCCTTCAGTATAATGATCTGTTCTATAGTCCCCTTCAGTATAATGATCTGTTCCATAGTTCCCTTCAGTATAATGATCTGTTCCAGAGTTCCCATCAGTATAATCAGCTGTTCCATAGTTCCCTTCAGTATAATGATCTGTTCCATAGTTCCCATCAGAATAATGATCTGTTCCATAGTTCCCTTCAGTATAATGATCTGTTCCATAGTTCCCATCAGTATAATCAGCTGTTCCATAGTTCCCTTCAGTATAATGATCTGTTCCATAGTTCCCATCAGAATAATGATCTGTTCCATAGTTCCCATCAGTATAATGATCTGTTCCATAGTTCCCTTCAGTATAATGATCTGTTCCATAGTTCCCATCAGTATAATGATCTGTTCCACAGTTCCCTTCAGTATAATGAACTTTTCCATAGTTCCCATCAGTATAATGATCTGTTCCATAGTTCCCATCAGTATAATGAGCTGTTCCATAGTTCCCTTCAGTATAATAATCTGTTCCATAGTTCCCATCAGAATAATGATCTGTTCCATAGTTCTCTTAAGTATAATGATCTGTTCCATAGTTCCCATCAGTATAATGATCTGTTCCACAGTTCCCTTCAGTATAATGATCTGTTCCATAGTTCCCTTCAGTATAATGATCTGTTCCATAGTTCCCTTCAGTATAATGATCTGTTCCACAGTTCCCTTCAGTATAATGATCTGTTCCACAGTTCCCTTCAGTATAATGATCTGTTCCATAGTTCCCATCAGTATAATGATCTGTTCCATAGTTCCCTTCAGTATAATGATCTGTTCTATAGTCCCCTTCAGTATAATGATCCGTTCCACAGTTCCCATCAGTATAATGATCTGTTCCATAGTTCCCTTCAGTATAATGATTTGTTCCATAGTTCCTGTCAGTATAATCAGCTGTTCCATAGTTCCCATCAGTATAATGATCTGTTCCATAGTTCCCATCAGTATAATGATCCGTTCCACAGTTCCCTTCAGTATAATGATCTGTTCCACAGTTCCCATCAGTATAATGATCTGTTCCATAGTTCCCTTCAGTATAATGATCTGTTCCACAGCTCCCTTCAGTATAATGATCTGTTCCATAGTTCCCTTCAGTATAATGATCTGTTCCACAGTTCCCATCAGTATAATGATCTGTTCCACAGTTCCCATCAGTATAATGATCTGTTCCATAGTTCCCATCAGTATAATGATCTATTCCACAGTTCCCTTCAGTATAATGATCTGTTCCATAGTTCCCTTCAGTATAATGATCCGTTTCACAGTTCCCTTCAGTATAATGATCTGTTCCATAGTCCCCTTCAGTATAATGATCTGTTCCATAGTTCCCATCAGTATAATGATCATTTCCACAGTTCCCTTTAGTATAATGATCTGTTCCATAGTTCCCATCAGTATAATGATCTGTTCCATAGTTCCCTTCAGTATAATGATCTGTTCCATAGTTCCCATCAGTATAATGATCTGTTCCATAGTTCCCTTCAGTATAATGATCTGTTCCATAGTCCCCTTCAGTATAATGATCCATTCCACAGTTCCCTTCAGTATAATGATCTGTTCCATAGTTCCCTTCAGTATAATGATCTGTTCTATAGTCCCCTTCAGTATAATAATCCATTCCACAGTTCCCTTCAGTATAATGATCTGTTCCACAGTTCCCTTCAGTATAATGATCTGTTCCATAGTTCCCTTCAGTATAATGATCTGTTCTATAGTCCCCTTCAGTATAATGATCCATTCCACAGTTCCCTTCAGTATAATGATATGTTCCATAGTTCCCTTCAGTATAATGATCTATTCCATAGTTCCCTTCAGTATAATGATCTGTTCCATAGTTCCCATCAGTATAATGATCTGTTCCACAGTTCCCTTCAGTATAATGATCCATTCCACAGTTCCCATCAGTATAATGATCTGTTCCATAGTTCCCTTCAGTATAATGATCTGTTCCATAGTTCCCTTCAGTATAATGATCCGTTCCACAGTTCCCATCAGTATAATGATCCGTTCCATAGTTCCCTTCAGTATAATGATCTGTTCCATAGTTCCCTTCAGTATAATGATCTGTTCCATAGTTCCCATCAGTATAATGATCCATTCCACAGTTCCCATCAGTATAATGATCTATTCCATAGTTCCCTTCAGTATAATGATCTGTTCCACAGTTCCCATCAGTATAATGATCTGTTCCATAGTTCCCTTCAGTATAATGATCCATTCCACAGTTCCCATCAGTATAATGATCTATTCCATAGTTCCCTTCAGTATAATGATCTGTTCCACAGTTCCCATCAGTATAATGATCTGTTCCATAGTTCCCTTCAGTATAATGATCTGTTCCATAGTTCCCATCAGTATAATGAGCTGTTCCATAGTTCCCTTCAGTATAATGATCTGTTCCATAGTTCCCATCAGTATAATGATCCATTGCACAGTTCCCTTCAGTATAATGATCTGTTCCATAGTTCCCATCAGTATAATGATCTGTTCCATAGTTCCCATCAGTATAATGAGCTGTTTCATAGTTCCCATCAGTATAATGATCTGTTCCATAGTTCCCATCAGTATAATGAGCTGTTCCATAGTTCCCTTCAGTATAATGATCCATTCCACAGTTCCCATCAGTATAATGATCTATTCCATAGTTCCCTTCAGTATAATGATCTGTTCCACAGTTCCCATCAGTATAATGATCTGTGCCACAGTTCCCTTCAGTATAATGATCTGTTCCATAGTTCCCATCAGTATAATGATCTGTTCCATAGTTCCCTTCAGTATAATGATCTGTTCCATAGTTCCATTCAGTATAATTATCTGTTCCATAGTTCCCATCAGTATAATGATCTGTTCCATAGTTCCCATCAGTATAATGATCTGTTCCATAGTTCCCTTCAGTATAATGATCTGTTCCATAGTTCCCATCAGTATAATGAGCTGTTCCACAGTTCCCTTCAGTATAATGATCTGTTCCATAGTTCCCTTCAGTATAATGATCTGTTCCACAGTTCCCATCAGTATAATGATCTGTTCCACAGTTCCCTTCAGTATAATTATCTGTTCCATAGTTCCCATCAGTATAATGATCTGTTCCATAGTTCCCATCAGTATAATGAGCTGTTCCATAGTTCCCTTCAGTATAATTATCTGTTCCATAGTTCCCATCAGTATAATGATCTGTTCAATAGTTCCCATCAGTATAATGATCTGTTCCATAGTTCCCTTCAGTATAATAATCTGTTCCATAGTTTCAATCAGAATAATGATCTGTTCCATAGTTCCCATCAGTATAATGAGCTCTTCCATAGTTCCCTTCAGTATAATGATCTGTTCTATAGTCCCCTTCAGTATAATGATCCATTCCACAGTTCCCTTCAGTATAATGAGCTGTTCCATAGTTCCCTTCAGTATAATGATCTGTTCCATAGTTCCCTTCAGTATAATGATCTGTTCCATAGTTCCCATCAGTATAATCAGCTGTTCCATAGTTCCCTTCAGTATAATGATCTGTTCCATAGTTCCCATCAGAATATTGATCTGTTCCATAGTTCCCTTCAGTATAATGATCTGTTCCATAGTTCCCATCAGTATAATCAGCTGTTCCATAGTTCCCTTCAGTATAATGATCTGTTCCATAGTTCCCATCAGAATAATGATCTGTTCCATAGTTCCCTTCAGTATAATGATCTGTTCCATAGTTCCCTTCAGTATAATGATCTCTTCCATAGTTCCCATCAGTATAATGATCTGTTCCACAGTTCCCTTCAGTATAATGATCTGTTCCATAGTTCCCATCAGTATAATGATCTGTTCCATAGTTCCCATCAGTATAATGAGCTGTTCCATAGTTCACTTCAGTATAATAATCTGTTCCATAGTTCCCATCAGAATAATGATCTGTTCCATAGTTCTCTTAAGTATAATGATTTGTTCCATAGTTCCCATCAGTATAATGATCTGTTCCACAGTTCCCTTCAGTATAATGATCTGTTCCATAGTTCCCTTCAGTATAATGATCTGTTCCATAGTTCCCTTCAGTATAATGATCTGTTCCACAGTTCCCTTCAGTATAATGATCTGTTCCATAGTTCCCATCAGTATAATGATCTGTTCCATAGTTCCCTTCAGTATAATGATCCGTTCCACAGTTCCCATCAGTATAATGATCTGTTCCATAGTTCCCTTCAGTATAATGATCTGTTCCATAGTTCCCGTCAGTATAATCAGCTGTTCCATAGTTCCCATCAGTATAATGATCTGTTCCATAGTTCCCATCAGTATAATGATCCGTTCCACAGTTCCCTTCAGTATAATGATCTGTTCCACAGTTCCCATCAGTATAATGATCTGTTCCATAGTTCCCTTCAGTATAATGATCTGTTCCACAGCTCCCTTCAGTATAATGATCTGTTCCATAGTTCCCTTCAGTATAATGATCTGTTCCACAGTTCCCATCAGTATAATGATCTGTTCCACAGTTCCCATCAGTATAATGATCTGTTCCACAGTTCCCATCAGTATAATGATCTATTCCACAGTTCCCTTCAGTATAATGATCTGTTCCATAGTTCCCTTCAGTATAATGATCCGTTCCACAGTTCCCTTCAGTATAATGATCTGTTCCATAGTTCCCATCAGTATAATAATCTGTTCCACAGTTCCCTTCAGTATAATGATCTGTTCCATAGTTCCCATCAGTATAATGATCTGTTCCATAGTTCCCTTCAGTATAATGATCTGTTCCATAGTTCCCATCAGTATAATGATCTGTTCCATAGTTCCCTTCAGTATAATGATCTGTTCCATAGTCCCCTTCAGTATAATGATCCATTCCACAGTTCCCTTCAGTATAATGATCTGTTCCATAGTTCCCTTCAGTATAATGATCTGTTCTATTGTCCCCTTCAGTATAATAATCCATTCCACAGTTCCCTTCAGTATAATGATCTGTTCCACAGTTCCCTTCAGTATAATGATCTGTTCCATAGTTCCCTTCAGTATAATGATCTGTTCTATAGTCCCCTTCAGTATAATGATCCATTCCACAGTTCCCTTCAGTATAATGATATGTTCCATAGTTCCCTTCAGTATAACGATCTATTCCATAGTTCCCTTCAGTATAATTATCTGTTCCATAGTTCCCATCAGTATAATGATCTGTTCCACAGTTCCCTTCAGTATAATGATCCATTCCACAGTTCCCATCAGTATAATGATCTGTTCCATAGTTCCCTTCAGTATAATGATCCGTTCCACAGTTCCCATCAGTATAATGATCCGTTCCATAGTTCCCTTCAGTATAATGATCTGTTCCATAGTTCCCTTCAGTATAATGATCTGTTCCATAGTTCCCATCAGTATAATGATCCATTCCACAGTTCCCATCAGTATAATGATCTATTCCATAGTTCCCTTCAGTATAATGATCTGTTCCACAGTTCCCATCAGTATAATGATCTGTTCCATAGTTCCCTTCAGTATAATGATCCATTCCACAGTTCCCATCAGTATAATGATCCATTCCACAGTTCCCATCAGTATAATGATCTATTCCATAGTTCCCTTCAGTATAATGATCTGTTCCACAGTTCCCATCAGTATAATGATCTGTTCCATAGTTCCCTTCAGTATAATGATCTGTTCCATAGTTCCCATCAGTATAATGAGCTGTTCCATAGTTCCCTTCAGTATAATGATCTGTTCCATAGTTCCCATCAGTATAATGATCCATTCCACAGTTCCCATCAGTATAATGGTCCATTGCACAGTTCCCTTCAGTATAATGATCTGTTCCATAGTTCCCATCAGTATAATGATCTGTTCCATAGTTCCCATCAGTATAATGAGCTGTTTCATAGTTCCCATCAGTATAATGATCTGTTCCATAGTTCCCATCAGTATAATGAGCTGTTCCATAGTTCCCTTCAGTATAATGATCCATTCCACAGTTCCCATCAGTATAATGATCTATTCCATAGTTCCCTTCAGTATAATGATGTGTTCCACAGTTCCCATCAGTATAATGATCTGTTCCACAGTTCCCTTCAGTATAATGATCTGTTCCATAGTTCCCATCAGTATAATGATCTGTTCCATAGTTCCCTTCAGTATAATGATCTGTTCCATAGTTCCATTCAGTATAATTATCTGTTCCATAGTTCCCATCAGTATAATGATCTGTTCCATAGTTCCCATCAGTATAATGATCTGTTCCATAGTTCCCTTCAGTATAATGATCTGTTCCATAGTTCCCATCAGTATAATGAGCTGTTCCACAGTTCCCTTCAGTATAATGATCTGTTCCATAGTTCCCTTCAGTATAATGATCTGTTCCACAGTTCCCATCAGTATAATGATCTGTTCCATAGTTCCCATCAGAATAATGATCTGTTCCATAGTTCCCTTCAGTATAATGATCTGTTCCATAGTTCCCATCAGTATAATGATCTGTTCCATAGTTCTCTTCAGTATAATGATCTGTTCCATAGTTCCCATCAGTATAATGATCTGTTCCACAGTTCCCTTCAGTATAATGATCTGTTCCATAGTTCCCTTCAGTATAATGATCTGTTCTATAGTCCCCTTCAGTATAATGATCCATTCCACAGTTCCCTTCAGTATAATGATATGTTCCATAGTTCCCTTCAGTATAATGATCTATTCCATAGTTCCCTTCAGTATAATGATCTGTTCCATAGTTCCCATCAGTATAATGATCTGTTCCACAGTTCCCTTCAGTATAATGATCCATTCCACAGTTCCCATCAGTATAATGATCTGTTCCATAGTTCCCTTCAGTATAATGATCTGTTCCATAGTTCCCTTCAGTATAATGATCCGTTCCACAGTTCCCATCAGTATAATGATCCGTTCCATAGTTCCCTTCAGTATAATGATCTGTTCCATAGTTCCCTTCAGTATAATGATCTGTTCCATAGTTCCCATCAGTATAATGATCCATTCCACAGTTCCCATCAGTATAATGATCTATTCCATAGTTCCCTTCAGTATAATGATCTGTTCCACAGTTCCCATCAGTATAATGATCTGTTCCATAGTTCCCTTCAGTATAATGATCCATTCCACAGTTCCCATCAGTATAATGATCTATTCCATAGTTCCCTTCAGTATAATGATCTGTTCCACAGTTCCCATCAGTATAATGATCTGTTCCATAGTTCCCTTCAGTATAATGATCTGTTTCATAGTTCCCATCAGTATAATGAGCTGTTCCATAGTTCCCTTCAGTATAATGATCTGTTCCATAGTTCCCATCAGTATAATGATCCATTCCACAGTTCCCATCAGCATAATGATCCATTGCACAGTTCCCTTCAGTATAATGATCTGTTCCATAGTTCCCATCAGTATAATGATCTGTTCCATAGTTCCCATCAGTATAATGAGCTGTTTCATAGTTCCCATCAGTATAATGATCTGTTCCATAGTTCCCATCAGTATAATGAGCTGTTCCATAGTTCCCTTCAGTATAATGATCCATTCCACAGTTCCCATCAGTATAATGATCTATTCCATAGTTCCCTTCAGTATAATGATCTGTTCCACAGTTCCCATCAGTATAATGATCTGTGCCACAGTTCCCTTCAGTATAATGATCTGTTCCATAGTTCCCATCAGTATAATGATCTGTTCCATAGTTCCCTTCAGTATAATTATCTGTTCCATAGTTCCATTCAGTATAATTATCTGTTCCATAGTTCCCATCAGTATAATGATCTGTTCCATAGTTCCCATCAGTATAATGATCTGTTCCATAGTTCCCTTCAGTATAATGATCTGTTCCATAGTTCCCTTCAGTATAATGATCTGTTCCATAGTTCCCATCAGTATAATGAGCTGTTCCACAGTTCCCTTCAGTATAATGATCTGTTCCATAGTTCCCTTCAGTATAATGATCTGTTCCACAGTTCCCATCAGTATAATGATCTGTTCCACAGTTCCCTTCAGTATAATTATCTGTTCCATAGTTCCCATCAGTATAATGATCTGTTCCATAGTTCCCATCAGTATAATGAGCTGTTCCATAGTTCCCTTCAGTATAATTATCTGTTCCATAGTTCCCATCAGTATAATGATCTGTTCAATAGTTCCCATCAGTATAATGATCTGTTCCATAGTTCCCTTCAGTATAATAATCTGTTCCATAGTTTCAATCAGAATAATGATCTGTTCCATAGTTCCCATCAGTATAATGAGCTCTTCCATAGTTCCCTTCAGTATAATGATCTGTTCTATAGTCCCCTTCAGTATAATGATCCATTCCACAGTTCCCTTCAGTATAATGAGCTGTTCCATAGTTCCCTTCAGTATAATGATCTGTTCCATAGTTCCCTTCAGTATAATGATCTGTTCCATAGTTCCCATCAGTATAATCAGCTGTTCCATAGTTCCCTTCAGTATAATGATCTGTTCCATAGTTCCCATCAGAATATTGATCTGTTCCATAGTTCCCTTCAGTATAATGATCTGTTCCATAGTTCCCATCAGTATAATCAGCTGTTCCATAGTTCCCTTCAGTATAATGATCTGTTCCATAGTTCCCATCAGAATAATGATCTGTTCCATAGTTCCCTTCAGTATAATGATCTGTTCCATAGTTCCCTTCAGTATAATGATCTGTTCCATAGTTCCCATCAGTATAATGATCTGTTCCACAGTTCCCTTCAGTATAATGATCTGTTCCATAGTTCCCATCAGTATAATGATCTGTTCCATAGTTCCCATCAGTATAATGAGCTGTTCCATAGTTCCCTTCAGTATAATGATCCGTTCCACAGTTCCCATCAGTATAATGATCTGTTCCATAGTTCCCTTCAGTATAATGATCTGTTCCATAGTTCCCGTCAGTATAATCAGCTGTTCCATAGTTCCCATCAGTATAATGATCTGTTCCATAGTTCCCATCAGTATAATGATCCGTTCCACAGTTCCCTTCAGTATAATGATCTGTTCCACAGTTCCCATCAGTATAATGATCTGTTCCATAGTTCCCTTCAGTATAATGATCTGTTCCACAGCTCCCTTCAGTATAATGATCTGTTCCATAGTTCCCTTCAGTATAATGATCTGTTCCACAGTTCCCATCAGTATAATGATCTGTTCCACAGTTCCCATCAGTATAATGATCTGTTCCACAGTTCCCATCAGTATAATGATCTATTCCACAGTTCCCTTCAGTATAATGATCTGTTCCATAGTTCCCTTCAGTATAATGATCCGTTCCACAGTTCCCTTCAGTATAATGATCTGTTCCATAGTTCCCATCAGTATAATGATCTGTTCCACAGTTCCCTTCAGTATAATGATCTGTTCCATAGTTCCCATCAGTATAATGATCTGTTCCATAGTTCCCTTCAGTATAATGATCTGTTCCATAGTTCCCATCAGTATAATGATCTGTTCCATAGTTCCCTTCAGTATAATGATCTGTTCCATAGTCCCCTTCAGTATAATGATCCATTCCACAGTTCCCTTCAGTATAATGATCTGTTCCATAGTTCCCTTCAGTATAATGATCTGTTCTATAGTCCCCTTCAGTATAATAATCCATTCCACAGTTCCCTTCAGTATAATGATCTGTTCCACAGTTCCCTTCAGTATAATGATCTGTTCCATAGTTCCCTTCAGTATAATGATCTGTTCTATAGTCCCCTTCAGTATAATGATCCATTCCACAGTTCCCTTCAGTATAATGATCTGTTCCATAGTTCCCTTCAGTATAACGATCTATTCCATAGTTCCCTTCAGTATAATTATCTGTTCCATAGTTCCCATCAGTATAATGATCTGTTCCACAGTTCCCTTCAGTATAATGATCCATTCCACAGTTCCCATCAGTATAATGATCTGTTCCATAGTTCCCTTCAGTATAATGATCCGTTCCACAGTTCCCATCAGTATAATGATCCGTTCCATAGTTCCCTTCAGTATAATGATCTGTTCCATAGTTCCCTTCAGTATAATGATCTGTTCCATAGTTCCCATCAGTATAATGATCCATTCCACAGTTCCCATCAGTATAATGATCTATTCCATAGTTCCCTTCAGTATAATGATCTGTTCCACAGTTCCCATCAGTATAATGATCTGTTCCATAGTTCCCTTCAGTATAATGATCCATTCCACAGTTCCCATCAGTATAATGATCCATTCCACAGTTCCCATCAGTATAATGATCTATTCCATAGGTCCCTTCAGTATAATGATCTGTTCCACAGTTCCCATCAGTATAATGATCTGTTCCATAGTTCCCTTCAGTATAATGATCTGTTCCATAGTTCCCATCAGTATAATGAGCTGTTCCATAGTTCCCTTCAGTATAATGATCTGTTCCATAGTTCCCATCAGTATAATGATCCATTCCACAGTTCCCATCAGTATAATGGTCCATTGCACAGTTCCCTTCAGTATAATGATCTGTTCCATAGTTCCCATCAGTATAATGATCTGTTCCATAGTTCCCATCAGTATAATGAGCTGTTTCATAGTTCCCATCAGTATAATGATCTGTTCCATAGTTCCCATCAGTATAATGAGCTGTTCCATAGTTCCCTTCAGTATAATGATCCATTCCACAGTTCCCATCAGTATAATGATCTATTCCATAGTTCCCTTCAGTATAATGATGTGTTCCACAGTTCCCATCAGTATAATGATCTGTTCCACAGTTCCCTTCAGTATAATGATCTGTTCCATAGTTCCCATCAGTATAATGATCTGTTCCATAGTTCCCTTCAGTATAATGATCTGTTCCATAGTTCCATTCAGTATAATTATCTGTTCCATAGTTCCCATCAGTATAATGATCTGTTCCATAGTTCCCATCAGTATAATGATCTGTTCCATAGTTCCCTTCAGTATAATGATCTGTTCCATAGTTCCCATCAGTATAATGAGCTGTTCCACAGTTCCCTTCAGTATAATGATCTGTTCCATAGTTCCCTTCAGTATAATGATCTGTTCCACAGTTCCCATCAGTATAATGATCTGTTCCATAGTTCCCATCAGAATAATGATCTGTTCCATAGTTCCCTTCAGTATAATGATCTGTTCCATAGTTCCCATCAGTATAATGATCTGTTCCTAAGTTCTCTTCAGTATAATGATCTGTTCCATAGTTCCCATCAGTATAATGATCTGTTCCACAGTTCCCTTCAGTATAATGATCTGTTCCATAGTTCCCATCAGTATAATGATCTGTTCCATAGTTCCCATCAGTATAATGAGCTGTTCCATAGTTCCCTTCAGTATAATTATCTGTTCCATAGTTCCCATCAGTATAATGATCTGTTCCATAGTTCCCTTCAGTATTATAATCTGTTCCATAGTTTCCATCAGAATAATGATCTGTTCCATAGTTCCCATCAGTATAATGAGCTCTTCCATAGTTCCCTTCAGTATAATGATCTGTTCTATAGTCCCCTTCAGTATAATGATCCATTCCACAGTTCCCTTCAGTATAATGAGCTGTTCCATAGTTCCCTTCAGTATAATTATCTGTTCCATAGTTCCCTTCAGTATAATAATCTGTTCCATAGTTCCCATCAGAATAATGATCTGTTCCATAGTTCCCATCAGTATAATGAGCTGTTCCATAGTTCCCTTCAGTATAATGATCTGTTCTATAGTCCCCTTCAGTATAATGACCCATTCCACAGTTCCCTTCAGTATAATGATCTGTTCCATAGTTCCCTTCAGTATAATGATCTGTTCCATAGTTCCCATCAGTATAATCAGCTGTTCCATAGTTCCCTTCAGTATAATGATCTGTTCCATAGTTCCCATCAGAATAATGATCTGTTCCATAGTTCCATTCAGTATAATGATCTGTTCCATAGTTCCCATCAGTATAATGATCTGTTCCATAGTTCCCTTCAGTATAATGATCTGTTCCATATTTCCCATCAGTATAATGATCTGTTCCACAGTTCCCTTCAGTATAATGATCTGTTCCATAGTTCCCATCAGTATAATGATCTGTTCCATAGTTCCCATCAGTATAATGAGCTGTTACATAGTTCCCTTCAGTATAATAATCTGTTCCATAGTTCCCATCAGAATAATGATCTGTTCCATAGTTCTCTTAAGTATAATGATCTGTTCCATAGTTCCCATCAGTATAATGATCTGTTCCACAGTTCCCTTCAGTATAATGATCTGTTCCATAGTTCCCTTCAGTATAATGATCTGTTCCACAGTTCCCTTCAGTATAATGATCTGTTCCACAGTTCCCTTCAGTATAATGATCTGTTCCATAGTTCCCATCAGTATAATGATCTGTTCCTTAGTTCCCTTCAGTATAATGATCTGTTCTATAGTCCCCTTCAGTATAATGATCCGTTCCACAGTTCCCATCAGTATAATGATCTGTTCCATAGTTCCCTTCAGTATAATGATCTGTTCCATAGTTCCCGTCAGTATAATCAGCTGTTCCATAGTTCCCATCAGTATAATGATTTGTTCCATAGTTCCCATCAGT
Source organism: Rhinophrynus dorsalis (assembly GCA_037306005.1). NCBI lineage: Eukaryota > Metazoa > Chordata > Amphibia > Anura > Rhinophrynidae > Rhinophrynus > Rhinophrynus dorsalis. Next base: position 128,886,643 of record CM074728.1, read on the forward strand.
ATAATGATCCGTTCCACAGTTCCCTTCAGTATAATGATCTGTTCCACAGTTCCCATCAGTATAATGATCTGTTCCATAGTTCCCTTCAGTATAATGATCTGTTCCACAGCTCCCTTCAGTATAATGATCTGTTCCACAGTTCCCTTCAGTATAATGATCTGTTCCACAGTTCCCATCAGTATAATGATCTGTTCCACAGTTCCCATCAGTATAATGATCTGTTCCATAGTTCCCATCAGTATAATGATCTGTTCCACAGTTCCCTTCAGTATAATGATCTGTTCCATAGTTCCCTTCAGTATAATGATCTGTTCCATAGTTCCCTTCAGTATAATGATCCGTTCCACAGTTCCCTTCAGTATAATGATCTGTTCCATAGTCCCCTTCAGTATAATGATCTGTTCCATAGTTCCCATCAGTATAATGATCTGTTCCACAGTTCCCTTCAGTATAATGATCTGTTCCATAGTCCCCTTCAGTATAATGATCTGTTCCATAGTTCCCATCAGTATAATGATCTGTTCCACAGTTCCCTTCAGTATAATGATCTGTTCCATAGTTCCCATCAGTATAATCATCTGTTCCATAGTTCCCTTCAGTATAATGATCTGTTCCATAGTTCCCATCAGTATAATGATCTGTTCCATAGTTCCCTTCAGTATAATGATCTGTTCCATAGTCCCCTTCAGTATAATGATCCATTCCACAGTTCCCTTCAGTATAATGATCTGTTCCATAGTTCCCTTCAGTATAATGATCTGTTCTATAGTCCCCTTCAGTATAATAATCCTTTCCACAGTTCCCTTCAGTATAATGATCTGTTCCACAGTTCCCTTCAGTATAATGATCTGTTCCATAGTTCCCTTCAGTATAATGATCTGTTCTATAGTCCCCTTCAGTATAATGATCCATTCCACAGTACCCTTCAGTATAATGATATGTTCCATAGTTCCCTTCAGTATAATGATCTATTCCATAGTTCCCTTCAGTATAATGATCTGTTCCATAGTTCCCATCAGTATAATGATCTGTTCCACAGTTCCCTTCAGTATAATGATCTGTTCCATAGTTCCCTTCAGTATAATGATCCATTCCACAGTTCCCATCAGTATAATGATCTGTTCCATAATTCCCTTCAGTATAATGATCCGTTCCACAGTTCCCATCAGTATAATGATCCGTTCCATAGTTCCCTTCAGTATAATGATATGTTCCATAGTTCCCTTCAGTATAATGATCTGTTCCATAGTTCCCATCAGTATAATGATCCATTGCACAGTTCCCATCAGTATAATGATCTATTCCATAGTTCCCTTCAGTATAATGATCTGTTCCACAGTTCCCATCAGTATAATGATCCATTCCACAGTTCCCTTCAGTATAATGATCTGTTCCATAGTTCCCATCAGTATAATGAGCTGTTCCATAGTTCCCATCAGTATAATGATCTGTTCCATAGTTCCCATCAGTATAATGAGCTGTTCAATAGTTCCCTTCAGTATAATGATCTGTTCCATAGTTCCCATCAGTATAATGATCCATTCCACAGTTCCCATCAGTATAATGATCTATTCCATAGTTCCCTTCAGTATAATGATCTGTTCCACAGTTCCCATCAGTATAATGATCTGTTCCACAGTTCCCATCAGTATAATGATCTGTTCCATAGTTCCCATCAGTATAATGATCTATTCCACAGTTCCCTTCAGTATAATGATCTGTTCCATAGTTCCCATCAGTATAATGATCTGTTCCATAGTTCCCATCAGTATAATGATCTGTTCCATAGTTCCCTTCAGTATAATGATCTGTTTCATAGTTCCCATCAGTATAATGACCTGTTCCATAGTTCCCATCAGTATAATGATCTGTTCAATAGTTCCCTTCAGTATAATGATCTGTTCCATAGTTCCCTTCAGTATAATGATCTGTTCCATAGTTCCCTTCAGTATAATGATCTGTTCTATAGTCCCCTTCAGTATAATGATCCATTCCACAGTTCCCTTCAGTATAATGATATGTTCCATAGTTCCCTTCAGTATAATGATCTATTCCATAGTTCCCTTCAGTATAATGATCTGTTCCATAGTTCCCATCAGTATAATGATCTGTTCCACAGTTCCCTTCAGTATAATGATCTGTTCCATAGTTCCCTTCAGTATAATGATCCATTCCACAGTTCCCATCAGTATAATGATCTGTTCCATAATTCCCTTCAGTATAATGATCCGTTCCACAGTTCCCATCAGTATAATGATCCGTTCCATAGTTCCCTTCAGTATAATGATATGTTCCATAGTTCCCTTCAGTATAATGATCTGTTCCATAGTTCCCATCAGTATAATGATCCATTGCACAGTTCCCATCAGTATAATGATCTATTCCATAGTTCCCTTCAGTATAATGATCTGTTCCACAGTTCCCATCAGTATAATGATCCATTCCACAGTTCCCTTCAGTATAATGATCTGTTCCATAGTTCCCATCAGTATAATGAGCTGTTCCATAGTTCCCATCAGTATAATGATCTGTTCCATAGTTCCCATCAGTATAATGAGCTGTTCAATAGTTCCCTTCAGTATAATGATCTGTTCCATAGTTCCCATCAGTATAATGATCCATTCCACAGTTCCCATCAGTATAATGATCTATTCCATAGTTCCCTTCAGTATAATGATCTGTTCCACAGTTCCCATCAGTATAATGATCTGTTCCACAGTTCCCATCAGTATAATGATCTGTTCCATAGTTCCCATCAGTATAATGATCTATTCCACAGTTCCCTTCAGTATAATGATCTGTTCCATAGTTCCCATCAGTATAATGATCTGTTCCATAGTTCCCATCAGTATAATGATCTGTTCCATAGTTCCCTTCAGTATAATGATCTGTTTCATAGTTCCCATCAGTATAATGACCTGTTCCATAGTTCCCATCAGTATAATGATCTGTTCAATAGTTCCCTTCAGTATAATGATCTGTTCCATAGTTCCCTTCAGTATAATGATCTGTTCCATAGTTCCCATCAGTATAATGACCTGTTCCATAGTTCCCTTCAGTATAATGATCTGTTCCATAGTTCCCATCAGTATAATGACCTGTTCCATAGTTCCCATCAGTATAATGATCTGTTCCATAGTTCCCATCAGTATAATGATCTGTTCCATAGTTCCCTTCAGTATAATGATCTGTTCCATAGTTCCCTTCAGTATAATGATCTGTTCCATAGTTCCCATCAGTATAATGACCTGTTCCATAGTTCCCTTCAGTATAATGATCTGTTCCATAGTTCCCTTCAGTATAATGATCTGTTCCATAGTTCCCATCAGTATAATGAGCTGCTCCACAGTTCCCTTCAGTATAATGATCTGTTCCATAGTTCCCTTCAGTATAATGATCTGTTCCACAGTTCCCATCAGTATAATGATCTGTTCCATAGTTCCCATCAGTATAATGATCTGTTCCATAGTTCCCATCAGTATAATGATCTGTTCCATAGTTCCCTTCAGTATAATGATCTGTTCCATAGTTCCCATCAGTATAATGATCTGTTCCACAGTTCCCATCAGTATAATGATCTGTTCCATAGTTCCCATCAGTATAATGATCTGTTCCATAGTTCCCTTCAGTATAATGATCTGTTCCATAGTTCCCATCAGTATAATGACCTGTTCCATAGTTCCCTTCAGTATAATGATCTGTTCCATAGTTCCCTTCAGTATAATGATCTGTTCCATAGTTCCCATCAGTATAATGAGCTGCTCCACAGTTCCCTTCAGTATAATGATCTGTTCCATAGTTCCCTTCAGTATAATGATCTGTTCCACAGTTCCCATCAGTATAATGATCTGTTCCATAGTTCCCATCAGTATAATGATCTGTTCCATAGTTCCCATCAGTATAATGATCTGTTCCATAGTTCCCTTCAGTATAATGATCTGTTCCATAGTTCCCATCAGTATAATGATCTGTTCCACAGTTCCCTTCAGTATAATGATCTGTTCCATAGTTCCCATCAGTATAATGAGCTGTTCCATAGTTCCCTTCAGTATAATGATCTGTTCCATAGTTCCCATCAGAATAATGATCTGTTCCATAGTTCCCTTCAGTATAATGATCTGTTCCATAGTTCCCATCAGTATAATGATCTGTTCCATAGTTCCCTTCAGTATAATGATCTGTTCCACAGTTCCCTTCAGTATAATGATCTGTTCCATAGTTCCCATCAGTATAATGATCTGTTCCATAGTTCCCATCAGTATAATGAGCTGTTCCATAGTTCCCTTCAGTATAATAATCTGTTCCATAGTTCCCATCAGAATAATGATCTGTTCCATAGTTCCCTTCAGTATAATGATCTGTTCCATAGTTCCCTTCAGTATAATGATCTGTTCCATAGTTCCCATCAGTATAATGATCTGTTCCATAGTTCCCATCAGTATAATCAGCTGTTCCATAGTTCCCTTTAGACGTCACCTCAGTGCATTACTATTCTTTTCCTTAGTAAAACGCTTTAGTGAAGGGAAACACTGTAAGAAGCTGATCTGAACACATGAGAAGTATGACCTTGTTCTACATAAACCAATATAATGCTGACTGTGAAATGGAATTATTCTCCTTATTTTACAGTAATTAAATTTAATCTATCTCAGTATAAACTTGTTTAATTGTGGTATGAGCAGCGCTCTTGAAAAATGAAGTTTTTAACTCTCGATGTATCTGACTTGGAATTATAATAAATAGGACAAATATTATAGTACTACCAAGATCCTGTATATAATTGTTTTAATTGATTTTCCACACCCTTACTTTTATTAACCCTTTCACTACTCCCATACTAAAAAAGGATTATTTTTTAATGCAAATGGTGGATAAAATCAATGATTACAGTGACTCTTAGGAGTCAGCAGTCAAATCTCTCTGTTCGCTCCTGTTTATTATCCCTACACACGGCAGGAGCTTATATGAAACTATCAATAAGTATTTTATTTCCACTCTATAATATACAAAATGGACAGTTTTTCTTTTAAATGTGTTGCAATTTATACATAGTGAAATTAATAATATAGCAAATGTGAAAATCACTACTGCACATAGGAACATGTGTGTGTGTGTGTGTGTGTGTGTGTGTGTGTGTGTGTGTGTGTGTGTGTGTGTGTGTGTGATAGGGCATAGGGATGGGCATAGGGAAAGGTGACACTGGGAAAACCTGATCATAATTAAGTGCTGCAAGATGTGAAACGCGTAGATCAGAGGAATTAAAGACCTGCTAGTGTTCCCAGTCTGCTAGTATTGCCTTCTGAAGTTTTCTGTATATGATGCCATGAAGGTATGTGATTTTATGGGGAATTCTACAATAAAGATGTTTTTTAAAGCAGAACATTTCAACCTTATAACATTGCCCCCAATCCATTACTAATATAGTGATAGGTAAAGCCATACTTCTATTATGCTCAATAAGTCCTCGTTATTGAAGAAAATAAACTTCTTTTGTAGCCGCTAGTGGACAACAGTGCAGACATCTTAGAGGAAAGGTACCCCTGAGCTTGCGCTGTCTGTCCCATGTACTGCCCACATTGGTGGTGACGTTCGCTGGTTACTTTAAGGTAATGGAAGTTGCTGATGGTGCAGGCGCACACACTTCTCTTGTAAGCTCTGTGCAGTGGACGCCTGCAGAACAAGTTGATTTTCTTCAATAATGAGGACTTATTCAGCATAATAGAAGAATGGTTTTACCTATCGCTATATTAGTAATGGATGGGGGGCAATGTTATGAGGTTGATAGTTCCGCTTTACATTTTGGATACATTCATGGTATTGAAGAAGATACGGATATCGCGGTGCGAATCAATATGAGCAAGCTATACTCTTTTGAAGGATTGAGAGATGCTCCATTTTGCACCCTTTATTAGATTTTATACTATTTTACAGAGTTTCCATCTTTTCCTTCTTTGCGCAGTGTCACTGAGTTGTGTGTTTGTGTGCGCTCATTTTTTTGCAAACCAGGCACACTTTGTAGACCGTTCCAGTGAAGTATTTGTTTTTTAGACTGCGGTATTTTGGCTCTGCTGAAGAGCCGCCAGCAAGCACACTTTGTAGACCGTTCCAATGAAGTATTTATTTTTTAGATAGCAGTATCTCGGCTCTGCTGAAGAGCCACTGGATGTTACTGGGACCAGGATCTCCTTCTGCTGACGTCAGTGAAAGGGGAGGGAGGGGGAACTTTAAAACCTTTTATCTCTCACACTATAAAGGTCTGAGAGACAGGACTTTGAAAAGTTAATTTATTTTTGTAATATCTACAATATTAGATTTTATTTAAAAAGACATTACTAACCCTTTAATATGACTTTTATTCAGTAAAATAACAAATAATCCGAGTAAACAAAATATATAATATGGACAGAAATGCATTTTATCTTGGAAATTCTAACAAATTTATTTTTAAAGCGTTAGCTATTGAGGGCTTTATTGGTTCAGATCTAACGTTTTAGATTAGTTCATCTGTGGGTTTTCCCTTTAAATTGTCAGAGATGTCTGTCCAGCGTTTTGTTTTAGCATTGAAATTGTTAATCATTTTCTGCTCACCCACCTGCTTCCAATCTGTTATTTTCTCAGACACCTACAATGTTTATTCTCTTTATGTCGGTTGACGTGTAGGACGAGTACATCATGTCTGTAGGTTTATGTATTCATATACGGTACAATCTCATACAGCATTGTATTTACCCGTATGAACTGCTGGATAACTAGCTTCAAACACCTCTGTTGTCATGTGAAGGAGTGTATCATTCAAATGACACTTAATATGAATAAATTACAACTGCTGGAGCAGCTTGCACCTCATGGATAAAACATAAGGGTGTGTGCTCACACTTCTGTGTGTGTATGTGTGTGTGTGTCTGTGTGTGCATGTATGCGTGTTTGTGTATGTTTTTGTGTGTGTGTGTGTGTGTGTGCATGTAAGTGTGTTTGTTTATGTTTGTGTGTGTGTGTATGTGTGTTTGTGTATGTTTGTGTGTGTGTGCATGTATGTGTGTGTGTATGTGTGTGCATGTATGTGTGTTTGTGTATGTTTGTGTGTGTGTGCATGTATGTGTGTGTATGTGTGTGCATGTATGTGTGTTTGTGTATGTTTGTGTGTGTGTGCATGTATGTGTGTGTGTGTGTTTGTGTATGTGTGTGCATGTATGTGTGTTTGTGTATGTTTGTGTGTGTGAATGTGTGTTTGTGTATGTTTGTGTGTGTGTGCATGTATGTGTGTGTATGTGTGTGCATGTATGTGTGTTTGTGTATGTTTTTGTATGTGTGTGTGTGTGTGTGTGTGTGTGTGTGTGTGTGTGTGTGTGTGCGTGTACCACTGTTTAGTCAAGTGTTCAGAAAAAAAGCAGAAAATAGATTGCACTATTTGTCATAAAGATGGGGGATTATGACGCTAATTAGTCTATCTCCAGTCGGCTCCAACAGTAACATACTGCTTACTAAGTGGATTATATCTCTTACTATTAGTCTGAGCTATTTCTGGTATCACATACTTCTGCAAGTATAACGATCATTTAGTATTAGTGACTATATCATAAGAGCCTTTCAATATACTCATATAGTTTTATCCGCCAACATATGGTGCTATAATTTATGCATAGTATATTTAATCACTTAGGGTTGCCTTTTTGAAATTTAATATTTTAAATTCACTAATAAAGTTTGTGTTTTTTAATTAGTTTTTGATCTATACTGTGGTTTGTGGCCTTTGAGTCTGCCTGTCCTTATCAGGGAAGCACCAGGAGTCCAATTTAAAGGGATAGTAATACTTCGTTTTAACTTTATTTTATTTTGTAGGCATTAAAAAAAACATGAAGAATGATATAAGTCTTATCTCTGAAACCTTTATGGTTTAGGAGATATTCACAAAGTATCCCCCCCCCCCGTTCAACCAGATCAGAAGGGAGGTGCCCAGGTAGACTGCAGAGAGGGACAATCTTCAATTAAGATAAGGGAAAAACCTGAAAAACTTGTCAAGGGGGGCAGGGCTTTCATTGTTCTCATAGGAAGAAGATTGTCCCCTTCTGTTATCTGTCTGGTCTGTGGACTGGACTCCACATCTGAGAAGAGATGGCTTACACTAGGTAAAAGGGGTGGGAGGGGAAACTTTGCTTGTGAATATCTCTCAAACCATAAAGGTTTGAGAGATAAGACTTATATCGTTCTTCATGTTTTTTTTAATGCCTACAAAATAAAATAAAGTTAAAACGAAGTATTACTATCCCTTTAAGGGTCTCCTTTGCTTTTTCCTTCTTCAGGTACTGCATTTTTGTTTTCAAGTCTTCAACAAAGTTTTTGGTCAAAACAAACCTTTTCTGGATATTTCACTGTTAAAAAAAATGCATTGGGGACCTCTTTAGTATTGGCCAGTCTGTCAGTGTGGGTACCTGTCTATTTGTGTGTGCGTGTGCTTTTGAGCGTTCACTCTGAACTTATTCTGAACCAGATTTTTTACCATAATGCCACAAATCAATCCGTGATCCAAATGCCCAGAGTTTTGCTCATTTCTAGTTCTGCACATAGTAGGTGAAGAAATTGCACAGCATGAACGATAAATAAGATGTACATTTCAGCAACGATCATAGAAGCTAAAGGGTTGATGTAGGTAATTTTATCACAAAAGGATGTTTCATAACTCACTTACTGAACATGTCAAACTAACTGGAAGGTCTGTCATGTCTCGGCACTTAACAGAGACTGTTCAAAAGAACATTTTACAAAAGACTAGCTTGACTGATTAAATGATTTTGTACAAATAAACCAGCCATTTAAAGTATATGTATTTGTCTAAATTTCCAGAATCAATCGGAGACTACGATACCACTTCCCATGTGAACAGGTCACTGTCATTTAGAGAACTCTGAAAAGATCTCTTTATGTCACACTAGATTTAACTCTGTAATTGATTCCAGTCAGCTGGCTTAGTTACATATTTACATAGAGGCATAGTAAATTAGGTTGAGAAATATTGTTTTATATAGGTTAATTCATGTAAGGCATGCAATCTCAGGTCAGTGGAAAGATTTAGTGGTGTTCTTATGCAAACATATCCTTGAAAAGAAATGTTAGTATCTCTCCTTCAAAAGGAAGCCACTGGTAAGCATTCATAATATTTTGAGGTGACAATAGACTAAACCCCATTCAGACCCTTAGAGATAAATGGAAGTTGATATTGATGTTGCTAAGCTATCTGGTCATAAATGGGATGAAGCTTTGGCGCATCCTAAACATTTGTCAGTATCTTCGCAGCATCAGTTAATACAAAAAGTACCACAGAGAATATACTTTACACCCGCCACACTTCTTAAGATATGTTTGAAGCCTACCAACACCTTTTCTAATCGTGTTTACCAAAATACTTCACTGAATTTATTTTTTCATGTTGAAGTTTGTCTTTTGGTCAGTTATCCCCCAACTACCTAAAAAAGCAGACAATATATCTAGCGAGAGCTATCTCACAATTTTATAAGAATATGTATATTAAGTTAGTTACATAGATTGTATTCAGTATTGATCTTGATTTACTCTGTTATCACTACATCTTGTAACTGTGAGAATCTTATCCATCATCAGTATGCACACTGAATTGTGTTGGCTGGACACATAGTTAACCCTACCCCATTTTTACAACACTTGATTTTATTGATTTTTATTTTATTTACTAAAGGTTAGGTTTTATAACTGTGAGTGTACCTGTTATTTTGGGAATCTCCACAATACTTACCATCAACAGGGGTGGGTTTGGTGCTTATTTATCTGTTTTCTTTTGTCTCATTTTTGTATTTTGTATTTTACATATAATAACAGATTAGCACATCCCCTTTAGACTAGGGAAACCCTATGCACATTTCTGCGTCGTGTATCTCCATTTCCTTTAACCTTTTCCTGATGTCTCAAATCTAAGGGCTCCTCACTTCTAAGGGCACATACTTTCCTTTGATGTGGGAATTTACTTCAAAAAATCAGTCTTGGATCTGGGTAGTTCAAACTCTTGGATCATCCAGAATCCATATCCTGGAAAAAATTATCTTTATTTGTACTGACTCTGCATGATTTTCTCACAACAATATTTATATTTCAAATGATAATTATGACCAAAAAACCTATAGTGATGGCCTGGAAGGGTCCTTCCCATATCACCATATCCACACTCAGTGACAAATTACCACCTTTTTATAATATATAGAATGGGTCATTATTTGCCAGATATACAGTGGATATGGACGCTGGGTTTTGGAGTTGGGGTAGGGGTGGGGGTTACTTGCTATAGTGGGTGGGGTTGTTCATTTCGTTTGGGTTAAACTGTATTCCTTGGTGATTTCCAGTCTCTTCTGGATTGTTATTCATCTGTCATTTTTATTTGGTTATTCTGTTTGAAGCCTCAGTAAAGACCATTAAAAATATTAGGTTGAAAAAAACAAAAGTTCATCAAGTTCAAACTATGCAATAGAATATAACAAAAAAATGAGACCTGCATAATCCTTCCCAACTACAAAGTGGGTGTTAGTCTAGTTACAATAATTACTAATTCTTAGAATTATACTGTAGTAATACACGTGCTAGAAATATGCTTGTACTTCTCTTAAATGTATCTACTTTGTCTGCTGTCACCTAATCCCTAGGCAAAACATTCTACAATTTAACAGACCTTCCTGTAAAGACCCCCTTGCTCTGCTCAAGATACAACCTAATTTCCTCTAATCCTAAGGGGTAGCCCCTAGTTATCTCACAAGCCTTGGAATGAAGGGTTCACTAGAGAGATCATTGTGTTGACCTCACATAGCACTGACAAATGCATTTAATCTATCACTCCACTATGCAATCGGGACTTCAAGAATATGTCACATTTTGCCAAAAAGATAACTTGGACCTGTGCCATGTGATCACATCATTCATTTCTGTGCAACATTCTTATCACACACTTTTCCAAAAATTATTCAAACACAACCCTTTCCCAACTTAACTCATCAATGAAAATATATCAATGTGTCTCAGAAATGTCACAATTTATTGGAATAAAACATTCTTTAATAGAGACCGTGAGAAGTCCACAAGTATTATTCCAATAAAGAGACGTTAACAGCAGTCACTGTGAGATGTTTCTATGTATCATTCTTATAACTACGTTAATAATAGCTCCTCCGAGATGGCCATATGTGTTATTATAATCAGAAATTTTAATAACTGGTAACATTTTCCAAATTTAACCTCATTTGAGATCATTTCAAGAGCATGTTTATCACAGTGTCCCAAAAAGTCCCTATGCAGGTAATTATTATTAATACCTCTACATTGGGTGTCTTTCCTTTGTAGGAGCTAAATACGCTTTTGTATTCTGTATTTTGTCTCTGCTTCTTGTAATATAGTTGGTACGTTTGTCTCTATGGGTCATTATTGAATTTTCTGGGGATTAACTTTTGGATCTGTCTTATGTGTCACTAATGTTACATTTCGGACATGTTGTTTAATAAGTAGATGTAAATTATTCTATATAAATTGCATTTATAGCTTTTTTTTTAACATTTTTGACAAATTGGTACATATGCCCCATAGAACATTATGTTTCGTCTTGTTAAAATACTTAAATCAGTTTTAGATTGTGGTTGTTATGTTAAGAGCTAAGCACTTACATGTAATTCAATTAATAACTGAACTAAAGAAATGATGCAATTAACTCAAAATGCAATATATTATTGATCCACATCCTAGGTATTTTGCCAGTAGCAAACTGTGCAGAAACGTAGATCACTAATGCTCAATCAAGCAGAATTTTTTTAGAAATGCAAACTAACAGACATAGCAGATGGGCTCACAGCATTGAAGTTTCAAATGCATTATTAAAGCTGTAAGTTTTGCCAAAAGTTTATGCATTTATTTTTTGACTGAATATCATTTGTAACTGTGACAACCGATAGCTAAATACAAATAGATCATAGGTAAAAATGTACTAACGGTTATTGATATATCTGAAGAAAATGACAGGCCACAATTGGTGAGTCCCAAGCAGAGTTTTGCATTGACGCTCAATCAGAGTATCACTTCAGTGTCACTCAATCAGAGTATCACTTCAGTGTCACTCAATCAGAGTATCACTTCAGTGTCACTCAATCAGAGTATCACTTCAGTGTCACTCAATCAGAGTATCACTTGTATCGCTTAATCAGAGTATCACTTCAGTGTCGATCAGAGTATCACTTAAGTGTCACTCAGAGTATCACTTCATTGACGCTCAGAGTATCACTTCAGTGTCGCTTAATCAGAGTATCACTGCAGTGTCGCTCAATCAGAGTATCACTGCAGTGTCGCTTGATCAGAGTATCACTTCATTGTCGCTCGATCAGAGTATCACTTCAGTGTCACTCAATCAGAGTATCACTTCAGTGTCACTCAATCAGAGTATCACTTGTATCGCTTAATCAGAGTATCACTTCAGTGTCGATCAGAGTATCACTTAAGTGTCACTCAGAGTATCACTTCATTGACGCTCAGAGTATCACTTCAGTGTCGCTTAATCAGAGTATCACTGCAGTGTCGCTCAATCAGAGTATCACTGCAGTGTCGCTTAATCAGAGTATCACTGCAGTGTCGCTTGATCAGAGTATCACTTCATTGTCGCTCGATCAGAGTATCACTTCATTGTAACAACACACTAAATCTATATATATAAAAGAAGACTTTGTGCCTCGTAAAACACACCCATGGACAGCAGTAAAGAGGATTACTGCTCCCATTGGGTGATTCAATGGGGGTGTGATTTTTGGCCCGCCCCCACTATCCAGCCCACCCACCACTATCTAAGGCTGAAAAAAAAATGGCTGCCACTCACTCCTACACCACAGACATACACACATGCCCCCCACACCCTGGCAGACACATACACACATATACACACACTCATACAGAAACACACACACACACGCACACTGAGAAGATGAGGATGATGGGAACTATGTTCAAGCTACAGCTGGAAGGCCATGGTCCAATCTGTATTATGCAGCTTCTTCATTGCCTGTGTGTGAGCCTGCACAGCCCTGCCAATTACTGAGCTGATTTCTAAACAATCAGCAGGCAGGATGCTGGGGAGTTGACTTGCTAGAACAGAGAAGCTGGAAAAGTGGAACAATAGCAGAGACATGATCAGGCAGTGTAGTGCAGGGCTTCAGCTGAGCTGGTAAGTGGCAGATACATGGGTGTGACTGTATTTATATATTGCACAAAGAGAGAGAAAGAGAGCAGATTGTTAGTCTGTCTGTATGCTGTACGTAGGTCACTGTATAGTATGTATGACAAACTATTTATATATGGTCTGGCATTGTATAGTATACAGTCTGTGTATAAGGACTGGCACTATACAGTATAGGAGGGACAGTGCCTGTTTGAGACCCAAATCCCTCTGCTCCTCTATTTAGGAGATCACACTGTGTGGTGTATATACCAGTGTATCAGATTGCTCCACATCAATAAAACCCACAGTAATGTGGGTATAATCTTCTGTATATATTTTATAAATTAACCTGTGTAAAAATACTTTCATCTTCTTCTAAATCATTCACTTACACAAAGAGTAACTTAACCATTTCAACCGCAGAGGGGATGCAATGCATTGCTTACCCCCTGGCACTCAAAGGTTTAAAAATGCTCTAAAATACACCACCAGCCACGCCCCCAGTAACACCACCTAAAACACAAGTGTCCCTCTTTGGGCAGTTGAAATGTTGGGAGGTATGTTACTTACACTGCTCGCACTGTATGTATGTATGTTCTGATTTGCATCTGTGTGTCACTGTTTGTGTATGTCAGTGCATGTGTGTGTGTGTGTGTATGTGTGTTGCATGCTTCTCTATCGCTGTGTGTCCCCCTGTATATGTGTGTGTTTGCACATGTGTCTGTGTACCACTGTGTGTACCTTTCTGACACATACAACCTACTCCATATTTCACTATCATATCATTTATTTAAAAAAAAAAAAAAAAAAAAAAAAAACAACAACATTCCCTGCATAACATGACAGACAACGCTGTCCCAAATTGCTAGTGTTACATAAAATGTTATATTATCTGTGATGTCCTTTGTGTTCTCTCTATACATTTATACTAAAATGCAAAACTCTTCATGTCATCTATAATTTCCTCTTAGAAATTATATATTTCCAGTGACAGATCTCCTGTTTTCTTGTATGAAAACAAACCAAAAGAATGTGACGAGCGCACACCGAGAAAGAGCAAAATAAAGTAGTTTGCGCAAGGCATGTGTGGCCTCTCAGGTGCTGCTCAAGTCACGTTTTGCGCTCCCATGTGCCATTGCAGAGAGTAAATTTCTATATTCATATCAGTCTGGTCCCACCCACAGGCAGTCCAGCCCAGAAATGTCAGGCAAATCCTCTCCGCACGAGAGAAGCAGCACAACCCCAGACGTACGTTTCGGTCTATGTGGACCTCGTCAGTGGGATGCAGCTGTTCCCCTCTAGGCACACAGAAGCAAGGGCCCATGCCTGGGATACCCTTCCACTTAGGGAGACAACAAACCAAAAGAATGTGACAAGCGCACACCGAGAATGAAGTAGTTTGCGCAATGGTGCATGGGAGCGAAAAATGTGACTTGAGCAGCACCTGAGAGGCCACACATGCCTTAAGCAAACTACTTCATTTTGCTCTTTCTCAGTGTGCGCTCGTCACATTCTTTTGGTTTGTTTTCTTGTATGAAAGCATTTGCCTCTTATTAATCACCTTTACTTGTAAAATAATCTGTTACTTCGTATTGAGCACCAGTATCTTGCTTTCCTCCTAATATGTTTCACACCAGTTTAGTTGCTTATCTTGGAATGATGTCGTATTTATTCATTTACTTTGTGATGTGGTCTCTACAATGGAATACATCACTCTGAAAAGTAAATTTAATAAAAATGTACTTTAAAAAATCACCAAAAAACAAATAGTTATTACAATTGTGTTTACTATATTTAATAATTTTAATAAAAAATAATTTAATTCAGTAATTTCCAGTTCAAAAAGCTAATTACATAGAACAAATACTACAATGATTAAAAGAGAATAGTAAGATTTCTCCCCTGTTTTACTTTCAGTCCATTAGTGTGTGTAATGTGTTAATTATGAGTGCGGTGTATTGAATATTGAGTGGTTTCTAATCACACCCATCTCAGACCATTTGTACACTCACCAAAATGAAGAAAAAGAAGGAGGAAGATAGAAGAAGAAGATAGAAGAAGAAGATGAACATCAGGATTCAAGGCAAGTGTTTCTTTTCAGAGGCTGTTGCTTTTGTAATGTAATCGTATTAACCCAATAAGTGCCAGTACCCCATTGGGCCCCAATTAATACATCTACTGGGGATTTTTTTTTTTTATTTTCAATGGGCGAACATGCGCTAACTTTATCTGACGACAGGTTTTTATTTTTGCTGATGTTTTGTCATAGCGCAGGTAACCTGGATAGCTTATTATGATAAAATGCCATTGGCTGTATTTTTTAGTCATTAGACCTAATTGAATCAAGTCCTTAGTCTCTGTCTAAATTACTGTTTTCTTTATTGCTTGGGCATCCCTATTACACTTAGGGGGAGATTTACTAAGGTGTGATAAAGAGGTGATAAAGATATGATAACTTCTACAGTGATATCACTTCTCCAATTCCTATGTTATTCTATGGAGCCAATGGACTAAGATTTCTCCAACTGAGGAGATCTTAGCCCATAGGCTCCATATCACTACTTTATCACACCTTAGTGCATCTCACCCTTAGACTCCTTTGTGCTCTGTTTCTTTTTTTCTCTGATATATATATATATGTGTGTGTGTATATATATATATATATATATATATATATATATATATATATATATATATCCAAAAATATAACAGTATGAAAGCACTCTCTCCTGGTATAGCCTTTTGCCCTGGTGCACGATCCTCAAAATAGAAATGTAGAAAGAATGATGCAGGGCAGCACCCGTGGGACTTTTTGAGAAATACTTTGTTGTTACAATCGGCAAACAGCTGTAGATATATATATATATATATATATATATATATATATATATATATATATATATATATATACATACACCTTGCCCAACGGGCTCTGGGAAACATCTGAGCAACAAGGATTGTGGTACCCTCCTTTAAAGAATAGAAGCCTTGAACCAGAACCTCTATTTATGAGCTATAACTGTAGAATTTCCCTATTGATTGTCCAGTCCATTGAAACTTATTATTCCATTATCTTATTTGGTTATCATCCCATTTAATCATCAGTCATCTCGTTTTATCTAATCATCTCATTGCATGAGCTGTGGACCAATAAGATTGCACCCTGGATTGATTTGCCTCTCAGTATCCCCTGTAGATTGCTATGTATAGAAAATGAATGCTTTGGACTGCAATTTGGCTTCCAGTGAACTCTAACTGCGAGCATCTTTCACTTAGATTAAAGCTCTTGGACAGAAGTTTCTCCATTAGATCAATATCTGTTTGGGTTTTCTTTTACAGCAATACTTTTTATGCATATATTGCTTACATACAAATATTAGATATTTTATTGTTATATGGAATTGTATCACCTTTTTTAGAGATTTGTTTCATCACTTCCTGCTCATCACTGTGCAGCTATGATTCTGCAGTGTGTCTCTATATAATATCCATTGTGAGCCTCTATTACGCCTCCTGCTGGTGAGCGTGAAGTTTTGTTTATTTTTTATTTAGTTCCATCAACAGAGAATAGCCAGTTGACATCTGCCTTTCCTCAAAAAATAAAAATCACTATAAGCATGCCATTTATCTTGACTCCTAGACTAGAGATAGCAAAAAGTCCTAATTTTTTGGTTGTGGAAATTTTCACAGGAAAAAATACAATTTCTCACTCTTTCCTCAATAATTCCCATGCATAGAATATACATAAAATTTGCACCGTTTTGCCACATTGCATGATTTTAGTGCTGATTTCCCCTTTGCATTCTATGTCAGGGAGAATTCCTGCTGAAACTCTATACTGCTGCTGGGAGATGAAGGGGAGAAATCTACAGCTGGAAGTAAATGCTATTACCAGTCCCACAAAAACATAAACCACGAACCAGCTGTTATCAGGCTGAGTCCATGTGCCCAGGACACCAACCACAAGCTCGTACAAAGCTGGCACGGACGTTCATTAGTTCAAACCTCTGCCCCTGATCACGGAGGGAATACAGGATTTCTGTGTTTGGATTTCAGCATGGAGATAACACAACCCGTCTCCATTACTCTCCTCCTCACTCCTCCCTCTCTAGATATTGATTGAGTCATTCCTTTATTCACTCGTTCTCCCCTGTCCTATCACTCTGTGTTATTAATGTGCTAGAGACCTGTAGCTATCATGGTGCCCGTGATTGCTGCAATTCAGTGTCTATCACCCGTAGGGGGCTCCCATTGGCTGTCTGCCTTCAGCCCGCCTCACATTGCCTCTTTAAACTCAGTCTGGGCACCCTTTGGTTGCCCTTTCGTGATGTCTTTGACAGCATCCACTTCCTCCTTTCTGCAGTAGCTGATTGGGCCTTTTGCTGAGTTCCTGAGTTCCTGCTTCTTTTTCAGTTCCAGTCCAGTTCCGGTTGTTCTCATCAGTAGCTGATTGGGCCTGTTGCTGAGTTCCTGAGTTTCTGAATCAACCTGTTCCTGAGTTTCTGCCTGCTTTGTCAGTTCCAGTCCGGTTCCGGTTGTTCTCATCAGTAGCTGATGTTCCTGCTGCCAGTCTGCTTCGCCGCGCTTGATCCGGTTGATCTTCTCTGCTGGTTCCTGTTGTTTCCTGCTTCCAGTTCCTGCATCTGTGGCGACATTGTTCTTCATTCGCTTCGGCGACATTTCCTCCTGTTGGTTCCAGCGTGCGGACGTTGGTTTGCTCCATTAGCCTTGTGGCTCACATTCAGCCTGTTGGTTCCAGAGTGCGGACGCTGGTTTGCTCCATTAGCCTTGTGGCAATCATTACAGTCTGTTGGTCCCAGCGTGCGGACGCTGGTTCGCTCCATTAGCCTTGCGGTTCTCATTACAGTCTGTTGGTTCCAGCGTGCGGACGCTGGTTCGCTCCATTAGCCTTGCGGCTCACATTACAGTCTGTTGGTCCCAGTGTGCGGACGCTGGTTCGCTCCATTAGCCTTGCGGTTCTCATTACAGTCTGTTGGTTCCAGCGTGCGGATGCTGGTTTGCTTCATTGGCCTTGCGGCTCCCCTTACAGTCTGTTGGTTCCAGCGTGCGGACGCTGGTTTGCTCCATTAGCCTTGCGGCTCCCATTACAGTCTGTTGGTCCCAGCGTGCGGACGCTGGTTTGCTCCATTAGCCTTGCGGCTCACATTACAGTCTGTTGGTTCCAGCGTGCGGACGCTGGTTTGCTCCATTAGCCTTACGGCTCACATTACAGTCTGTTGGTCCCAGCGTGCGGACGCTGGTTTGCTCCATTAGCCTTGTGGCTCACATTACAGTCTGCTTGGTCCCAGCTTGTGGATGCTGGTTCACTCCATTAGCCTTGCGGCTCACATTATAGTCTGTTGGTCCCAGCGTGCGGACGCTGGTTTGCTCCGTTAGCCTTGCGGCTCACATTCAGTCTGTTGGTCCCAGCGTGCGGACGCTGGTTTGCTCCACTAAGCCTTGCGGCTCTCATTCTGCCTGTATGTTCCTAACGTAGGGCGCTGGTTTACTCCCTGACTTGCAGTCAGGTTCTTGATGGTTCCGAGTGCGCTGTCCAGTCCTAACAGCATTGATTCCTATAGTATATGAGCACGAGAGTTTCTGATTACTGTGAAACCACTTGACCTGGTAACCTCTATATTCCATCTTACTGTCATTATCATCTGACAGTCATTAGGTCACTGTGGTTGTCACCTTCCTTTGGGCTGCCTTGCCCGGTATATTGGTAAGCCTGGTAGAACCTTTTATGTTGCCACCTTAAGGTTCCCTTACCCGTTATTGGCAAGGCCGGTAGAGCCTACTCATTGGTATTCCGTCAGGCTGCCTTGCCCGGTATATTGGTAAGGCCGGTAGAACCGCATACTATTCCATCTTAAGGTTGCCTTAACCGGTATTGGCAAGGCCGGTAGAGCCTACTACACTGGTATCCTGTTAGGCTGCCCAGCCCGGTATATTGGCTGGGCCGGTAGAGCCTCTTGTTCCAGACTCGCCTGGGTTGCTTTGCCCGGTATATTGGCAAGGCCGGTAGAACCTATTTGCTATTGTCATTATCTTCTATGTATTGTTTGTATGTGTATGAAAACCCTATGGGATTGCCTTTAACTTTTCAATAAAGTTATATTTTTACCTAAACCTTACGTCTGAGAGTCTTAACAAACCGTGACAGTAGCACACAAGGGGTTAAAATCATCAAATGACAGTTGGTTTCTGAGAACCACTAAACCTTGAAACAGAGAACTTTGGGATGTATGGGAAAAGTGAAGACAGTCTGAACCAAACCAGTTTTCCCAGAGAAAAAAACAAATCCAAATGATTTACATATTTAATTTTATCATGCTAGAAAGGTCTCCAAACAATCGCATACTAGTATTACTCTATAGACCTTACTAGCATTCAAAGGGTTAAAATAGCCATTTATGGGGATTCTGTGAAGTTATATTTGTTCCCCTTGAATTACTCCACTTTACTTTTGACCGATGGCCCAAGGAGCCTACGATGCGCTTTGTGGTGATACACTTATTCTGTCACTCTTACAGTTGTTATTGGGCTGTGTATATTGGTCTTTCAGCCGCAGGAATACTGAGCAGAGTCAATAAAAAGTCAGTGCAGGGAACTACAATCCAGCAAGTCTGATGGGAGTCTTTCCAGAATCAAATAAGGATAAAGTGTCACTGACACAGACAAAGGCAAGTCATCCCTGCTGTGACTCGGGTTTAGAAGATCTGGTAGCCTGTGTTCTTTTGTGTCACTTCACTAGCTCAACGGCTGGCCTGTGTCACCTGACAGGTCACTGTACAGTAATAGTTTAGTGCAGGGCAATTAAATGTATCTCAGTTTTCTGACCAGTGTGTATAACCCACAGGAAAAGACCAATGTTTGTAGGTTAAAATAGAAATGATAATTCAAGTTAAATTTTACATGTTCATGTGTAATACGTACAAGTATAATATGTACAAGTGTAATATGTACATGTATAATATGTAACAACGAGGCTCTGATAATACTGAAACATGCAAATGGTACAAAGCACGTATAGAGAGATCTGAGGCAATCCAACTGCACCAGGAGTACAAGTAAACATCATCGGGTTCTTTAAATCCTGGAATGCTAGATCAGTAAGAGCAGATGGAAGGACCTGGAGAGATCAAGGCATTAGAAAGGGGCAGAATCGGGGACTTCAGTGCTATGAACACCTCTAGGAAGGTGAACTGATGAGGACTCAGAAGCCATGGGGCACAGGTATATGTAAGTATTTTGTGAATAATAATATTAAAAAAAAGCTATGATACTTAATTCAATGCTAGAGACAGTTTCAATGCATTAGCAGTGGAGGGCTGATAGCTTTTGACCTGGGAGGTGTAACCCCTCTGGGATCATAGTGATTTCTGCTGCCACTGACTATCCTGCAGTTCCTGTGGAGTGGCCAGCAGATGGCGAGCTCCAATGCACATGGATGGATATTCAGGACTCCATTTTAGTTTTCAGTTTGGTTTTAGAGCTGGGTTGAAGTGAGTGAAGGAGCCTCTTTTAAGCAGGGAATGCTGTCCTGACTGATCCAGTACTGGAGGATCCTGGAAGAGGCATCCCAGCAGACAGCTGTAACCAGACCAAGGCACATAACTGATCCTGGCAGGGAATGCTGTGAAGAGTGCAGGAATTCCAGCAGCAGTTAAAGGAGCAGGCGCTCCCCTTCCTGAACTGACCAGATTGCAGACCGTGGAGTGGTAAGCTTGAAACCACTCCCCCTTTTTCACCAGAGGGCACCCTGAATCTGGTTACACAATTAAAGAGACCTTGCTCTATAGATTCTCTGATCATTGGAAGATTACAGCACAACACAAATATAATGTGGATTCAGAGACGGATTAAGGCTACATAGGGCCCTAGGCAAGGTAGCATTTTGGGGCCCCACATCTTTTTATCTGGTGCTTCTGACACAGAGTGCTGTTAGCAGGTACTGGTTTTTTGGTTATAACGGAACTAAAAGGGCATATGACACAAGATGTTTGTGGCAGCAACAGCAGGGTCTCTGTCTGTGATTCCTTTCTTGCAACCAGGGCCCCTTATATTGCCCTGGGCCCTAGGCAGTAGCCTAGGTTGCCCTAATGGATGATCCGGCTCTGTGTGGATTACAATTACTCTGGGCCCCAACTATGTGCACCAACTAATGGTACCCAACTGCCACTAGGGTGAAGCCTAGGGTGGGCCGCAGTATTTGTTGTGGGTGGGTGAATACCATATTGACTACTGCACTCGTGAACTGTTTTACTGTATTACATTCATGTATCTGTTATATTCCTGTATATCTGTTATATTCCTGCACAGGGTTTTCTTTCTGTGCAATACAAAGTTCTATGTAAGATAGTTCTGTGTCAGTTTTATTGCTCACTTAAATATGTTCCCAGCTGGGCCCCACATCTGTACCCTGGATGCCTAGCTGGGTGGAGGCACTGCCGCAGTCATGTACCCGGACTCCCAGGTAGCGGAGGCTCAGGATCGGCCTGCAGAGCACAAGGAGGTTTCTGGGGTAAAGGATCACAGGGGTGTCTGTGGGCCTACTCAAAACCCCGTTACAGGGGGAAATATTTGCCTATTTTGAATATTGTATAAAAAATAGGGCTAGCACAAGTACTACTAACGTAAATAACTATGGCCAAACATAATCTACATTTAGAGCAGTTGCTCCCAGGGACTAAACAACTACAATCACATAGAAACAAGAGGTTTCAAAAAAAAGAAGACCCACTAATGAGGCACACTAGACCACAGAAAGAAGTATAATGAAAGCAAATCTTTATTTCTGTATCAAAAATATATATATTATACAAAATCACAAGAAATTACTCTTAATAAAAACATTTAAAAAACATACAATAAGTCAATAAGGTCTAAACATGTAGCCAAAAACTATACATGAAAATCACATCATATATACTGTACATATAAATATATTATGGTTGATCCTTAACTCTTGACAAGTGATACAATATCACAATAGCAATAAAAGTCCTGGGATCCCAGAGAACCGGGACTCAAAAGTGCTCAGGTGCAAAAAAATATAAATACAACGATACAAAACATGGGGTCCCATCAAAAAATAAGAATGAAATTAGGCAAAACAAAGTGGAACACCAGAAGCAATACTTATCAGACAGGTCACAATGAAAAAAATGGCTATATGGAACTCAACAGACCTTGCACATCCCAACATGTATCGCCCATCCGGGCTTCATCACTAACCAAATGGCTGGGGAAAGAATCAGTACAACATGCAAAGGGGCTCAGGTCAGCAAGTCTGAACAGCCTTCAACTTGGTCTTGACTTAGTATGGGAAAGACTAGAACCATGTTATGGTAGTCCCGAAGCAGTCGAAGATGCACTCTTCGAGAGAGTCGACAATTTCCCCAGAATTACAACCAAAGATTACATGAAGTTGCGAGAACTCAGGGACCTGCTACAGGAGCTGGAGTCTTCAAGGACAGACCAATCCCTATCAGGTCTCAACGTTCTACACTCTGTTTCTGGAGTGAAACCCAATCGTTCATTGGTCAGGTCAGAATTCTTTAACCTATTCAACATACAAGATAGCGCCTGCCCTTACACACTCCTGACGTGCGCAGGGCGGATAGAAACAATAGGCAGAAGAGTAAACGGCTCCACCATATGCTCAGTGGATGGCAAAGTAAGGATGCCTCTCCCCACACTAATAGAGTGCAATCATATGGCTGAGGATAGAAGTGAAATCCCTACACCAGACGCTGCACACTACCACCTTTATCTCCAGGCGATAGCTCATTGCATCCCACCATTAGATGGAAGTGCCCAGATCTTACTGCTACTCGGCAGAGACATCATGAGAGCACATAAAATCCGCGAACAACTGAATGGGTACCGTAATGCTCCATGTGCACAAAGGCTCGACCTAGGATGGGTGATAGTGGGCGAAGTATGTATCGACAAGATATGCAAGCCAGATAATGTAGAAAATCTCAGAACAAACCTACTGGAGAATGGTCATGCATCTCTCTTTAGACCATGTCCGTACCACTTCCACGTCAAAGAGAAGCTTGGGAACCAAGAGAGACAAAGGCATATCATCAAAACTCAAAGAGGCATTCCTGAGTCAGAAAAACACACATATGAGCTAGGATGTACAGTGTTCCAGAGGACAAGGGATGATAACAAGCAAGCACCATCAACGGAAGATGGAGAATTCCTGAAGTTGATGGACAAGGAGCTCTTCAAAGACTAATCGGGCAGTTGGGTGGCACCATTACCCTTCTGTTCACCTAGAAGACGCCTCCCAAACAACAGAGAGCATGCCATCTCCAGGCTCAATTCTCTCCTCTGTAATTTACAAAGGAAATTGGAGACCAGAGATCATTTTGTGGCCTTCATGCAGAAGATATTCCTTAATGGTCATGCTGAACAAGAGCCCCCATTGAAGGAAGGCAAAGAATTCTGGTACCTTCCCTCATTCGGCATCTATCATCCCTAGAAACCCGGTCAAATCTGGGTAGTGTTTGATTCCAGTGCTCAATACCAAGGAGTCTCTCTAAATTACGTCCTCCTCACTGGACCAGATTTGACTAATAGTCTTCTAGGAGTGTTGATCCACTTTCGCAAGGAGCCAATTGCCATAACGGCAGACATCCAAAAGATGTTCCACTGCTTCCTTGTGTGAGAAGACACCAAAAATTACCTAAGATTCCTGTGGTACCAGAACGACGATATAGATATGTAGAATGAAAGTGCACATCTTCGGCAACAGCCCATCACCTGCAGTGCCCGCTTATGGGCTCAGATGGACAGCCCAAGAAGGAGAGGAAGAATATGGGAAAGATGCCAGAAATGTAATTGAAAGAGACTTCTATGTGGATGATGGGTTGAAATCGGTTCCCACGGAAGAAGAAGCTATAGACCTGCTCAAACGAACGTAAAGGATGCTAGCAACTGCCAACTTAAAACTGCATAAAATAGCTTCCAACAGTGCCACAGTAATGAAGGCGTTTCATAATGACGATCATGCAAGCGACCTGAAGTATTTGGATCTAGGGACTGACAAACCTCCCATACTACGGAGTCTCGGGTTAAGCTGGAATCTCAAGGCAGACACATTTCCATTTCAGTTGTCTATCGAGGAAAAACCCTACACCTGAATGGAGTCCTGTCTACAGTAAACAACCTCTATGATGCGCTGGGATTCGTTGCCCCAATCACAATTCAAGGAAAGTATCTTCCTAGGGAAATAACCTTTGAAAAACAGGACTGGGACACCCCACTACCTCCAGAAAGATGTAAAGAGACATGGAAGGATTCTTTAAGACCCTTGAGCACCTTCAGATCCCACGCACCTACTCGCCGACATCCCTCAATGCTACATACAGCAAAGAGCTTTGTGTATTCTCAAATACCTCAACAAAGGCAATAGCAGCGATGGCCTACTTAAAAACCACAGGAGCAGATGGTAGACACCATGCCAGGTTCATCCTTGGCAAGGCTAAGCTGGCACCATGTCCCAACCATACTATACCCAGACTCAATCTATGTGGCTCAGTTCTAGCAGTAGAGCTGGCAGAGTTAATTGAAAATGAAATAGACTGCAAACCAGATGCTATCAGGTTCTATACCGACAGTAAGGTGGTGTTAGGTTACATATGCAACAAGAAAAGAAGGTTCTATGTGTATGCAGCTAACCGAGTGGAAAGAATAAGTAAGTAAACCCAACCAGCTCAATGGTACCACATGCCCACAGATCAGAATCCTGCTGATACTGCCACTAGATCAGTGCCTGCAGCAAATCTACAAAATTCATTGTGGCTTACAGGACCAACGTTTCTGACACAACCCAATGAAACACTGTCAACCTTAGCTTGTGACTTCGAACTTATAGATCCTGAGAGGGACCTAGAAATAAGACCTGAAGCAGCTGTTCTACTTACGAACATACTGCCAAATAACGTGTTCGGATCACAATGATTCTATCGCTTTTCAAGGTGGACACCTCTCCTGCGAGCAATGGCACACCTTAGACATATAGCCATCTCTTTCCACCATATGCCTGATGCTAAAATTATTGGCTGCCACGGCTGGCACATCTGCAAAAGGTTACATATTACAGATGAATTCACAAAGGCAAAGGAGATTGTTCTCCATCATGTTCAGAGAGAAATGTATGCAGAGGAGATCAATTGCATCCACTAAAAGAAGAGCATCTCTAAAAATAGCCCGCTTTGGAAGTTGAATCCCTTCATCATTGAGAATGGCCTCATGAGGATAGGGGGCAGCCTCAGCAAGTCCTGCCTAAGCAGGGAGGAAGCAATCCTCTTATTGTGCCTGGTCAGCACCACATTGCTACTCTGTTGTACTCTGTTGCATCAAGGATGACATTTCACTGAAGGAGCTATTAGAGTGGCAGGAATATGGATCATTGGTGCTAAAAGGTGCGTTGCCAGAATACTCCAAAAATGTGTCAGGTGCCGTATGTTGCGGGGCAAAAACCAAGATCAAAAGATGGCGGACCTGCCATCTGATAGACTTAGTACAGAACCCCCCTTTACTTGCATGGAGCTTGATGTTTTTGGACCATGGAAGGTCATCACATGAAAAATGAGGGGTGGACTTGTGGGTTGTAAAAGATAGGCAGTGCTCTTCACCTGTATGAGTATACGTGCTATACACATTGAGGTATTAGAATCTACGGATGCATCAAGTTTCATAAACACCCTGAGAAGATTCTTCTCAATCAGAGAACCAGTCAAACAAATACTTTCCGACTGCAGAATTAATTTCGTTGTGGTGTGCAAGGAACTACAAATAAACACAAATAATGTTGAAGACAACAACATCCAGAAATACCTGCGTGACCAAGGGTGTACGTGGATATTCAACTCTCCTCATTCTTCTCACATGGGTGGTATCTGGGAACGCATGATCGGAGTAGTTTGACACATTTTGGATTCTATGATGTTCAAAATGAATTTGGCACGACTCACCCATGAAATGCTAACCACATTTATGGCTGAGTTGTCAGCAATTGTCAATGCAAGGCCTTTAGTTCCGGTGTCTACTGATCCAGAATCACCAAGCATCCTAACTCCAGCAATGCTCTTTACACAAAAGGTAGGAGACATTCCTACTCCAGTCTGAGATCTTAACTCAAAGGACATGTATAAACGTCAGACCCCTCTAGCATTCAAAGTGTACAACTTTATAAGCCCAATTTCATGAACATTTTGTTTCCAACAGGAGTTTGGTTTGTTCCAGGACAAGACTCTCTCTAGTATATTATCTAATAACACTGAGTTTTCCAGTATGTTGGTAGAAGTAAATGTTGTATTACCTCTCTATTTACAACATGGAATTATTTCTATTACACTATATAATGTGAATGATGAAAGTGAGATAACACAATTACTGATGATATTAAAATGACAGCTTCACTAGAATGATAAATGGCTTAAAGCAAGTATTAATTATACCATGTCCCATACATAGTGTTCCATTGTTTTAGCTGACAATAATGACAGAAGATAACAATGGAGAGTTTTATTAAATTAATCAGTGATTCATGTCTTGTCATTCTGTAATATCTAATTATTCCCTTAACACCAATCTGTGGCTCTCGCTTTAATTTTTCTATTTATTTGCATGCATAATAAAAATGAATAATAATAAATGTATATTTATCTTATATAGAGCACCTATAATATAATTATTCTGGAACATTGAGACTGGTAGAGTTCACAGTGTTTGTTTTGGTGCCTGTAGAACAGGGAGATACAGTGATTAGCTGGCAGGGGAATTGAATCAGGTTTTGCTGTTTCACAGACAGTGTCTTGGCTTCAAAGTTGGTCACTTAACAAAGTGGTTCTCAGACCTTTGCTCAGGGGAACTTGTGGATTCCCTGCTTGTGCTTAACCCTTTTGCATGCCAGAGGGGTACACAATGCATTGCGTACTCCTCTGGCACTCTCAGGGTTAAGTTACTCAAACTGACTGAGCCTATGACCAGTTTCCCTGCATTTAAGCAAGAAAATCCTCAAGTCCTGGCCTGTTAGTGGTCTTTGAGGACAAGTCTGAGGAACAGTATATAACCAACAGTATATAACCAGGTGAGCGCGCCCTTCTCAGCAGGCTTTGGTCATTGTTTATATAGCGTCCTACATGTATACAGAGCATTAAAGAAACAGTAGTGATATTACAGTGCAGGGATATAGATACAGTATTGATATTACAGTGCAGGAATATAGAAACAGTAGTGATATTACAGTGCAGGAATACAGATACAGTAGTGATATTACAGTGCAGGAATATAGAAACAGTAGTGACAGTACAGTGCAAGGATATAGATACAATAGTGATATTACAGTATAGGAATATAGATACAATAGTGATAGTACAGTATAGGAATATAGATACAGTAGTGATATTACAGTGCAGGAATAGAGATACAGTAGTGATAGTACAGTGCACGGCTATAGAAACAGTAGTGATAGTACAGTACAGGAATATAGAAACAGTAGTGATATTACCATACCTGGGAACTTCCAGTTGAGGGCTACCCGGAGGGTAGTCCTCTGTTCACCAGGGGGGTGACAAAAATGACGCTAAAAAGGGGCGGGGCTTGCCGCGAGTGAGGGGGGGATTAACCCTGTGTGTGCCAGAGTGGTACGGAATGCATTGCAAAGCAATGCATTCCTTACCACTCTGGCACTCAGAGGGTTAAAGGTGTCACACAGAAGGCTGGGGACTGAGGATCAGCTGGAGAAAAAGCGGATGTGGCAGACTTTCAATAGAAACTCTGCCACATCCGGAGGAATCAGCCTCTGCCCCGGAGACCCGGTAAAATTCTGTCAGAACCGGAGTCTCCGGAGCAAATCCGGAGAGTTCCCAGGTATGGATATTACAGTGCAGGAATATAGATACAGTAGTGATATTACAGTACACGGCTATAGAAACAGTAGTGATATTATAGTACAGGAATATAGAAACAGTAGTGATATTACAGTACAGAAATATAGATACAGTAGTGATATTACAGTACAGGAATACAGATACAGTAGTGATATTACAGTGCACGGCTATAGAAACAGTAGTGATATTATAGTACAGGAATATAGAAACAGTAGTGATATTACAGTGCAGGAATATAGAAATAGTAGTAATAGTACAGTACAGAAATATAGATACAGTAGTGATATTACAGTACAGGAATATAGATACAATAGTGAAATTACAGTACAGGAATATAGAAACAGTAGTGATAGTACAGTGCAGGAATATAGATACAGTAGTGATGTTACAGTGCAGGAATATAGAAACAGCAGTGATATTACAGTACAGGAATATAGAAACAGTAGTGATAGTACAGTACAGAAATATAGATACAGTAGTGATATTACAGTTCAGAAATATAGATACAGTAGTGATATTACAGTGCAGGAATATAGAAACAGTAGTGATATTACAATACAGGAATATAGAAACAGTAGTGATAGTACAGTGCACGGCTATAGAAACAGTAGTGATATTATAGTACAGGAATATAGAAACTGTAGTGATATTACAGTACAGGAATATAGATACAGTAGTGATAGTACAGTGCAGGAATATAGAAACAGTAGTGACATTACAGTGCACGGCTATAGAAACAGTAGTGATATTATAGTACAGGAATATAGAAACAGTAGTGATATTACAGTACAGAAATATAGATACAGTAGTGATATTATAGTGCAGGAATATAGAAATAGTAGTGATAGTACAGTACAGAAATATAGATACAGTAGTGATATTACAGTACAGGAATATAGATACAGTAGTGATATTACAGTACAGGAATATAGAAACAGTAGTGATAGTAGAGTGCAGGAATATAGATACAGTAGTGATGGTACAGTGTAGGAATATAGAAACAGTAGTGATATTACAGTACAGGAATATAGAAACAGTAGTGATAGTACAGTACAGAAATATAGATACAGTAGTGATATTACAGTACAGTAATATAGAAACAGTAGTGATAGTACAGTGCACGGCTATAGAAACAGTAGTGATATTATAGTACAGGAATATAGAAACAGTAGTGATATTACAGTTCAGAAATATAGATACAGTAGTGATATTACAGTGCAGGAATATAGAAACAGTAGTGATATTACAATACAGGAATATAGAAACAGTAGTGATAGTACAGTGCACGGCTATAGAAACAGTAGTGATATTATAGTACAGGAATATAGAAACTGTAGTGATATTACAGTACAGGAATATAGATACAGTAGTGATAGTACAGTGCAGGAATATAGAAACAGTAGTGACATTACAGTGCACGGCTATAGAAACAGTAGTGATATTATAGTACAGGAATATAGAAACAGTAGTGATATTACAGTACAGAAATATAGATACAGTAGTGATATTATAGTGCAGGAATATAGAAATAGTAGTGATAGTACAGTACAGAAATATAGATACAGTAGTGATATTACAGTACAGGAATATAGATACAGTAGTGATATTACAGTACAGGAATATAGAAACAGTAGTGATAGTAGAGTGCAGGAATATAGATACAGTAGTGATGTTACAGTGTAGGAATATAGAAACAGTAGTGATATTACAGTACAGGAATATAGAAACAGTAGTGATAGTACAGTACAGAAATATAGATACAGTAGTGATATTACAGTACAGAAATATAGATACAGTAGTGATATTACAGTACAGGAATATAGAAACAGTAGTGATAGTACAGTGCACAGCTATAGAAACAGTAGTGATATTATAGTACAGGAATATAGAAACAGTAGTGATATTACTGTACAGGAATATAGATACAGTAGTGATAGTACAGTGCAGGAATATAGAAACAGTAGTGACATTACAGTGCACGGCTATAGAAACAGTAGTGATATTATAGTACAGGAATATAGAAACAGTAGTGATATTACAGTGCAGGAATATAGAAACAGTAGTGATATTATAGTACAGGAATCTAGAAATAGTAGTGATATTACAGTGCAGGAATATAGATACAGTAGTGATATTACAGTACAGGAATATAGAAACAATAGTGATATTACAGTACAGGAATATAGATACAGTAGTGATATTACAGTGCAGGAATATAGATACAGTAGTGATAGTACAGTGCAGGAATATAGATACAGTAGTGATATTACAGTACAGGAATATAGAAACAGTAGTGATATTACAGTACAGGAATATAGAAATATTAGTGATATTACAGTACAGAAATACAGAAACAGTAGTGATATTACAGTACAGGAATATAGAAACAGTAGTGATATTACAGTGCAGGAATATAGAAACAGTAGTGATATTACAGTACAGGAAAAAAGAAACAGTAGTGATATTACAGTGCAGGAATATAGAAACAGTAGTGATATTATAGTACAGGAATATAGAAACAGTAGTGATAGTACAGTGCAGGGATATAGATACAGTAGTGATATTATAGTACAGGAATATAGAAACAGTAGTGATATTACAGTGCAGGAATATAGAAACAGTAGTGATATTACAGTACAGAAATATAGATACAGTAGTGATATTACAGTACAGGAATATAGAAACAGTAGTGATATTACAG
The DNA here is from genome assembly GCA_037306005.1 of Rhinophrynus dorsalis. NCBI lineage: Eukaryota > Metazoa > Chordata > Amphibia > Anura > Rhinophrynidae > Rhinophrynus > Rhinophrynus dorsalis. The sequence continues at coordinate 128,917,466 of CM074728.1, forward strand.
TACAGGAATATAGAAACAGTAGTGATATTACAGTACAGAAATATAGATACAGTAGTGATATTATAGTGCAGGGATATAGCTACAGTAGTGATATTATAGTACAGGAATATAGAAACAGTAGTGATATTACAGTGCAGGAATATAGAAACAGTAGTGATATTACAGTACAGAAATATAGATACAGTAGTGATATTACAGTACAGGAATATAGAAATAGTAGTGATATTACAGTGCAGGAATATAGAAATAGTAGTGATAGTACAGTGCAGGAATATAGAAATAGTAGTGATAGTACAGTACAGAAATATAGATACAGTAGTGATATTACAGTACAGGAATATAGATACAGTAGTGATATTACAGTACAGGAATATAGAAACAGTAGTGATAGTACAGTGCAGGAATATAGAAACAGTAGTGACATTACAGTGCACGGCTATAGAAACAGTAGTGATATTATAGTACAGGAATACAGAAACAGTAGTGACATTACAGTGCACGGATATAGATACAATAGTGATATTACAGTACAGAAATACAGAAACAGTAGTGATATTACAGTACAGGAATATAGAAACAGTAGTGATATTACAGTACAGAAATACAGAAACAGTAGTGATATTACAGTACAGGAATATAGATACAGTAGTGATATTACAGTACAGGAATATAGATACAATAGTGATATTACAGTACAGGAATATAGAAACAGTAGTGATATTACAGTGCACGGCTATAGAAACAGTAGTGATATTATAGTACAGGAATACAGATACAGTAGTGATATTACAGTGCACAGCTATAGAAACAGTAGTGATATTATAGTACAGGAATATAGAAACAGTAGTGATATTACAGTGCAGGGATATAGATACAATAGTGATATTACAGTACAGAAATACAGAAACAGTAGTGATATTACAGTGCAGGAATATAGAAACAGTAGTGATATTACAGTACAGGAATAGAGATACAGTAGTGATAGTACAGTGCAGGAATATAGAAACAGTAGTGATAGTGCAGTGCAGGAATATAGATACAGTAGTGATATTACAGTATAGGAATATAGAAATAGTAGTGATATTACAGTACAGAAATACAGAAACAGTAGTGATATTACAGTACAGGAATATAGATACAGTAGTGATATTACAGTGCAGGAATATAGAAACAGTAGTGATATTATAGTACAGGAATATAGAAATAGTAGTGATATTACAGTGCAGGAATATAGATACAGTAGTGATATTACAGTACAGAAATTCAGAAACAGTAGTGATATTACAGTACAGGAATATAGATACAGTAGTGATATTATAGTACAGGAATATAGAAATAGTAGTGATATTACAGTGCAGGAATATAGAAACAGTAGTGATATTACAGTACAGGAATATAGAAACAGTAGTGATAGTGCAGTGCAGGAATATAGATACAGTAGTGATATTACAGTACAGGAATATAGAAATAGTAGTGATATTACAGTACAGAAATACAGAAACAGTAGTGATAGTACAGTGCAGGAATACAGAAACAGTAGTGATATTACAGTGCAGGAAAAAAGAAACAGTAGTGATATTACAGTACAGGAATATAGAAACAGTAGTGATAGTACAGTGCAGGAATATAGATACAGTAGTGATATTACAGTGCAGGAAAAGAGAAACAGTAGTGATATTACAGTACAGGAATATAGAAACAGTAGTGATAGTACAGTACAGAAATATAGAAACAGTAGTGATATTATAGTACAGGAATATAGATACAGTAGTGATATTACAGTACAGGAATATAGAAACAGTAGTGACATTACAGTGCACGGCTATAGAAACAGTAGTGATATTATAGTACAGGAATATAGATACAGTAGTGATATTATAGTACAGGAATATAGAAACAGTAGTGATATTACAGTACAGGAATATAGATACAGTAGTGATATTACAGTGCAGGGATATAGAAATAGTAGTGATAGTACAGTGCAGGGATATAGAAACAGTAGTGATATTACAGTGCAGGAATATAGAAACAGTAGTGATATTACAGTGCACGGCTATAGAAACAGTAGTGATATTACAGTGCAGGAATGCAGAAACAGTAGTGATAGTACAGTGCAGGAATGCAGAAACAGTAGTGATAGTACAGTATAAGAATACAGAAACAGTAGTGATATTATAGTACAGGAATATAAAACAGTAGTGATAGTACAGTGCACAGCTATAGAAACAGTAGTGATAGTACAGTGCAAGAATACAGAAACATTAGTGATAGTACAGTAGGGGAATACAGAAACAGTAGTGACAGTACAGTATAGGAATACAGATACAATAGTGATAGTACAGTAGGGGAATACAGATACAGTAGTGATACTACAGTATAGGAATACAGATACAATAGTGATAGTACAGTATAGGAATACAGAAACAGTAGTGATAGTACAGTATAGGAATACAGATACAGTAGTGATAGAACAGTATAGGAATACAGATACAGTAGTGATACTACAGTATAGGAATACAGATACAATAGTGATAGTACAGTATAGGAATACAGAAACAGTAGTGATAGTACAGTATAGGAATACAGATACAGTAGTGATAGTACAGTATAGGAATACAGATACAGTAGTGATAGTACAGTATAGGAATATAGAAACACTAGTGATAGTACAGTAGGGGAATACAGAAACAGTAGTGATAGTACAGTATACGAATACAGAAACAGTAGTGATAGTACAGTATAGGAATATAGAAACAATAGTGATAGTACAGTATAGGAATACAGATACAGTAGTGATAGTACAGTATAGGAATACAGAAACAGTAGTGATAGTACAGTATAGGAATACAGATACAATAGTGATAGTACAGTATAGGAATACAGATACAGTAGTGATAGTACAGTATACGAATACAGAAACAGTAGTGATAGTACAGTATAGGAATATAGAAACAATAGTGATAGTACAGTATAGGAATACAGATACAGTAGTGATAGTACAGTATACGAATACAGAAACAGTAGTGATAGTACAGTATAGGAATACAGATACAGTAGTGATAGTACAGTATAGGAATACAGAAACAGTAGTGATAGTACAGTATAGGAATACAGATACAATAGTGATAGTACAGTATAGGAATACAGATACAGTAGTGATAGTACAGTATACGAATACAGAAACAGTAGTGATAGTACAGTATAGGAATATAGAAACAATAGTGATAGTACAGTATAGGAATACAGATACAGTAGTGACAGTACAGTATAGGAATTCAGATACAATAGTGATAGTACAGTATAGGAATACAGATACAGTAATGATATTACAGTATAGGAATACAGATACAGTAGTGATAGTACAGTATAGGAATACAGATACAATAGTGATAGTACAGTATACAAATACAGAAACAGTAGTGATAGTACAGTAGGGGAATACAGAAACAGTAGTGATAGTACAGTATAGGAATACAGATACAGTAGTGATAGTACAGTATACGAATACAGATACAGTAGTGATAGTACAGTATAGGAATACAGATACAGTAGTGATAGTACAGTATAGGAATACAGATACAGTAGTGACAGTACAGTATAGGAATACAGATACAGTAGTGATAGTACAGTATAGGAATACAGATACAGTAGTGATAGTACAGTATAGAATACAGATACAGTAGTGATAGTACAGTATAGAATACAGATACAGTAGTGACAGTACAGTATAGGAATACAGATACAGTAGTGATAGTACAGTATAGGAATACAGATACAGAAGTGACAGTACAGTATAGGAATACAGATACAGTAGTGATAGTACAGTATAGGAATACAGATACAACAGTGATAGTACAGTATAGGAATACAGATACAGTAGTGACAGTACAGTATAGGAATATAGATACAATAGTGATAGTACAGTATAGGAATACAGATACAACAGTGATAGTACAGTATAGGAATACAGATACAGTAGCGACAGTACAGTATAGGAATACAGATACAGTAGTGATAGTACAGTATAGGAATACAGATACAACAGTGATAGTACAGTATAGGAATACAGATACAGTAGTGATACTACAGTATAGGAATACAGATACAATAGTGATAGTACAGTATAGGAATACAGATACAGTAGTGATAGTACAGTATAGGAATACAGATACAACAGTGATAGTACAGTATAGGAATACAGATACAGTAGTGATACTACAGTATAGGAATACAGATACAACAGTGATAGTACAGTATAGGAATACAGATACAGTAGTGATACTACAGTATAGGAATACAGATACAATAGTGATAGTACAGTATAGGAATACAGATACAACAGTGATAGTACAGTATAGGAATACAGATACAGTAGTGATAGTACAGTATAGGAATACAGATACAGTAATGATAGTACAGTATAGGAATACAGATACAACAGTGATAGTACAGTATAGGAATACAGATACAGTAGTGATAGTACAGTATAGGAATACAGATACAGTAGTGATAGTACAGTATAGGAATACAGATACAGTAGTGATATTACAGTATAGGAATATAGATACAGTAGTGATAGTACAGTATAGGAATAGATACAGTAGTGATATTACAGTATAGGAATACAGATACAGTAGTGATACTACAGTATAGGAATACAGATACAGTAGTGATAGTACAGTATAGGAATACAGATACAGTAGTGATACTACAGTATAGGAATACAGATACAATAGTGATAGTACAGTATAGGAATACAGATACAGTAGTGATAGTACAGTATAGGAATACAGATACAGTAGTGATATTACAGTATAGGAATACAGATACAGTAGTGATACTACAGTATAGGAATACAGATACAGTAGTGATAGTACAGTATAGGAATACAGATACAGTAGTGATACTACAGTATAGGAATACAGATACAGTAGTGATAGTACAGTACAGGAATACAGATACAGTAGTGATACTACAGTATAGGAATACAGATACAGTAGTGATATTACAGTATAGGAATTCAGATACAGTAGTGATAGTACAGTATAGGAATACAGATACAGTAGTTATAGTACAGTAAAGGAATACAGATACAGTAGTGATAGTACAGTATAGGAATACAGATACAGTAGTGATAGTACAGTAAAGGAATACCTTTGGAGGGTTATTGTCACTGATAACAGCTGACCATATACTGCTATACCAAAAGCACCACCGTACCAACATCTCTCTTTATGTTCTGTGAGTTCACGTCTTGGGCGCGTCACTGGCGTGTACTCAAGATAAATCGTACGTGCACTTGTCATTTCCTTTTCTATCACTGTAAATAAGGCTGTTCAGTGTAACTTTTACTCATCAGTCAAGATATAACCTGGATGGACCTTTCTTTGCTTGAAATCGTAATTTTTTTAATTTTTATTTAAAATGGAGCTTCTGCCTGAAGAACAACATTTACAGTAATCTGATGATTAAATACATCCATTACATCACTATAATTATTTAGTCTAGGGTCCATTAAGCAGTAGCTTATTAACTTAATGCTCCTGGAGACACACACCTATCTTTATCTGGATTTTTTTGTAACTATTAAACACTTTCAGTTTAGAATACAAGTATAGAATACCACACACACACACACACACACACACACACATATAGACAAACACACACACATATAGACAAGCAGATGTGCACACAGACACACCCATGCACACACACACACACACACACACACATACATATACAGAAAAGCAAACACACACACATATATATAAAGACACGTACGCACACACACATATACAGACAAGCACACACACATATACAGACACACACATGCACACACATACACACACAAACACACACACACACACACACACACAGAAACACACATATACAGAAAAGCAAACACACACATATATATAAAGACACGCACGCACACACATATACAGACAAGCACATACACACAGATGCATGTACAGACAAGCACACACACACATATACAAACAAACATACAGACAAGCACACACATATATATACTAACTCACACATATATACAGAAACACATACACACACACACATATAAAGACAAGCACACACACACACACACACATACATAGACAAACACACATGCATGCACTTACAGACACACACATATACAGACGCACACACACATATACACACACATACAGACAAGCACACACACACATATACAGAGACACAGATGCATTCACACACATGCACTCATGCATACACACACACACACACAAATACACACACACACACACACACACATACATACATACATACACACACACACACACACACACAAATACACATACACACACACACGCATACATACATACATACACATACAAACACACCTAAGCTACCTAACATAGACATGAGTGGACCTTCCAACATTAGCGTTAGGGAGGAGGGGAATGAAGGTAGGTAGACAGGCTGGACATAGCTGTGAGCGATATATAGCAGTTGGTTTGCTCCAGAATTGCTTGTTCCTTAGTACATCAGTCCTGTTTGCTTCATTTTCAAGAACCTAGTTTTATTGTATTCCTGATCTAAAGACCTGAAATCAACCCCTGAAAAAGGGAAAAGTTGGGCATTAGGCAAGAGATATGTGGTCTTAGATTCAGGAAGGTAGTTCGTGTCAGTTGATCTGCCTTCTCCTGAGGTCCTATACATATGATTTAACTTGATCTGTCACCAGCTATCTCTTCCCCCAGCCTGCCTACCATTCCCCTTATCCCTAACTGCCATGTTGGTGGGTACATAGGAGTTTGCATAAAGGTTTTCAATACAAACTGAGAAACACATTATCTGGCAAGTAATAACCTTCTATAAGGAGAAATTATGGCACACATAAAATGTTATAAGAGAGAAGCCAAAAAGCTTTAAGGAAAATTGTAAGATTGAATAATAGATAACTCGTTAATGTTCAGTAATATAATTTTTGTGATATACAGTGAATGTGGAAAGTGGAGATTGTCCGTTTCCTTTTCTACTGTATTTGAAATTTGTGTAATATAGTCAAGGTTATTGCATACGTTTGCTAAATATGAATAACATTCAGAGCTTTCTCTGGAGGAATTTTAAAGTAGGAGCCGTGACAGCAAGTAGCTGGGCAAAGAGATCCATTTAGAAGATCTATCAGTGGGAACAGCAGGACTCATCTAAATTAGACTGATTCACCTTTCTGACATTCCTGCTATAATCTGAATGGTTTCCAGATGGCGTTTTAGGTGATAATCATGCACGTTGCAAACATTAAGAGGCAAATGTATCAGACTAAAAGAAAACTTGTATACTTATAATTAAAGTGATTGAAGAGTTTGGTCAGGGTTTGGAATAGCTGTCTCGTAGTGAGTATGTGTTAGATGGGATGGGATTGTGACAGCAACGAGCTTTAGTCCCCAAATAAAGGTTTCATTTTGACATGGAATTTGGGATATGAAAGAAATGTAAACATTGAATTAAACTGACCTTTCATCAAACATGCCAAATATGTTTTCTATAAATTTGCAAAATCAACTCAGACTAGACATTCAGTATATTGACTATAATATTAGTTGTGTTATTTTAAGACAACTTGTACTTAAAGAAAACGTTTCACAAAAAGTAGATATAATTATGTGTAAACAAAGTCCACAGAAAAAGTGCAGAAATGACAAGAAAATACCTGGGTCATCTAATTGAAACAATACAGAGAGAGAGAGGACATTAGTAATAGGTCATTGAATGGAGTGGAGAAGGACATCCCAACCTAACTGCCCCTCACATTTTATCTGAAGATCGATTTCCTCTAAGGTCAATATAAGGTCATGTTAACATTTTAAAGTGATAGTAATGTTTCACAATAAAAGCAGCTCCAATCAATCTTCATAGTATTTGGTCCATGGAGAGTGTTATTTCAATACTGTCAGAGTTGTAGTACAAGAGTAATTGAATGATAAAGTATCCCCCTCCAGTCCCTTTTACCTAGCGTAAGCCTCCTCCTCTCAGATGTGGAATCTGGTCTCTTGACCGGACAGATCACAGCAAGGGACAATCTTCTTACTGTGATTATAAGGAAAGCCCTGCCCCCATTGACAGGTTTTTCAGGTTTTTCCTTATGATCACTGAAGTTTGCCCTTCTCTGTGACCCATCCGGACAGTCTTGCTGCTCTGAGGTGAGCAGTGTTACATCAGTAAAAGGGGCAGGAGGGGAAACTTTATCATTCAATTACTCTTGTACTACAACTCTGACAGAATTGAAATAACACTCTCCATGGCCTAAATCAGTGTTTCTCAACCTTTTTTGCTCGGGGCACCCCTAACACATAATCTTGAACATTCGGGGCACCCCTAACATATTTAATGTAATTTATCAAGGGCATAATTAAGGGTACAATACACAAATATACAGTTATTATTAGGTTTTATAATCATAATAACAAAACTAAACATTTTGTACATATTCATTTTTATAAATCTTTATTTAGAGGTCCATTTTTGTTAGTCTTTATAGAAAACACTGGGCACCCTAAATTAATGTCCGCTGCACACCAAAGTGTCACGGCACCCTGGGTGAGACTCACTGGCCTAAATACTATGAAGATTAATTGGAGCTTTTATTGTGAAAAATTACTATCCCTTTAAGGACCAGAGGGGCGTAAAACACATTGCATGGAACACCTCTCTGGTCTTTAAAGGGTTCAGGTAGTTAGAATGGATCCCTGGAAATAAAGCAAAACAAGGAACACAATTAGACAAAGGCAATTTCCAAGAGAAAGACAGAAAGGCAAATGAATACAATAAAAGTGGAGGTCTGGGGTAAGATGTCTGCACCACATGGAACAAACAACCCCACTGATTTAAATAGGATTTCTAACCCCTTGAAGTATTTATTATATTACATTGTCTTCTCTGTTGATTACTGGATAATATATTTGTTATTGTGACTTCTATTTTTTTTGTATAGGAAAAAGCATAGACTTTGAGGACAGATAAGAACCAATAGGCACATCCATTGCCCATTTCATATCCAGATATTGAACAATCTTGCACAGTTCTCAGAACAGACTTATGTGAAGCCCAGGAATGAATTCCTTCACTGTATCTGCCCCTACCACTTCCATAGGTCTATCACCATACCTGGGAACTCTCCGGTTTTGCCTCGGAGACTCCGGATTTCAAACTGAATTACCGGGTCTCCAGGGCAGTGTGTGACTCACCGGGTGGGCAGAGTTTAAGTAGAAACTCTGCCCACTTGAGCTCCATCCTGCCCCGGTTCCTCCCACTCCCCGCCCTCTTACCCTCCATTCCCAGGTATTTTGCAGTTTGTTTTTTTTTGTCCCCCCCATCCCGACTAAGCACCGCCCCTTTTATGACGCGAATCGCGTCATTTTCCTCCCCGGTCGGCACTGACAGGGTGACCATTTGGGTAGCTCTGCTTCAAAAGTTCCCAGGTATGTCTATCACTCTTATGCACATTAGTTCTGAATCTTCCACCCACTAACCTTAAGTCCTGCCTTTATATTCTAGTATTTCTATTTTCCTGAAAAATGGTTCCTTCCACCATGAATCCTTTCTATCACACCCTCTCGCCGTCCTCTTTTTCAAGTTGTTCACATCAAGGTCTTGCAGTCTAACCTGGTGAATGTTGTAAAAAATGTATTGAATCATTTTAGTGACTTTTCTTTGAACTGCCTCGTATTTAGTAATATCCTTCTTGAGATTTGGACACCAAAACTATACTCCAGGTGGGGTCTAAACAGAGATCTATAAAGTGGCATCAATACCTCTGCTGAGAATACCTCTTCATATTCAGCCCAGCAGCTAGTCAGGTTTTAACACTGCTTTACTGCACTGCTTGCCTACCTTCAGGTCATGTGCTTTCTTAGTGAAATGAGTGTATGGGTAGTTAGTCTGTCTAAACCTGAAAAAATTGGCGATACTGGGATTTTCTACATCATGAACTGTAGACCTACCCATTTGACACAATGCTCACAGATTATGAGCTTTAAAAGTTGAGTTCTTGATTTCTGGAGGATATTGAGAGGTTCTTTATTGGTAGAAATTCCACAGCCTGTACCAGTATGAAGTCTGGAAACTGATGGAGGTTTTTAACTAATTTTCCAGTGGAACGCAGGAAAAAAGGTGGTACAGTATTAGCCAGTAGTACTTTTGTAATAAAGAACTTGCAAGAGCGATGTAAAGCTGATTCCTTATAATGACTGATAAAGCTTGAATGCTCTATGTTTTCAGTTACATCACTCTTGTGACTTCTTTATTACAAAAGTACTTAGAATCCCATCTTCCACAGAATAAAATAGCTAGCTCCTCTAGTTCTGCTGGATTATGGGGGTCTTAGCCAAACCCCAGAAAATCTGGATACTTTGAGCATTCTGGACTTCATGTGTCAGAAATGTACAAGTTCAAGGTGCTTTGCTTGAAAACGCTGAAATAGCCGTATGACCTCTGTGGACCTTAAGTTAACTGTCTGCAAACTTGGGGGGGGGGGGGGCTGTCAGATGATTTTTCAGCTAAAAAAGATCCCTGTTGTACCTTTTATGCAATTAAAACAACTTGAGTCCCAGAGAGATATGTAACAAATGGCCTTGTTTACTCCTCTGACACTCAAAAGGCTAAGTTAATCTTGTACTGAATTTACAACTTCACTGGGGGCCAGTGTAAACATCAGAGGATAGTTGTAATATGTTTGGTGCAACCAACACACAACAGCATTCCAAGTGCCATCTTCCATAGAAGCTAAAGTCTGTTTATCCACACAAGCTTTCAGTCCGTATATTGTGAGTGTCTTTAATTTAACCACCCAGACACAAAAGCATTACACAAGTATGGCCATATGTGTAAAGATAAGAACTGATTTCACCAGATGTGAAAACGGATATTCTAGAACTGGAGAGAATACAGAGAATGGCAACAAAATGAATGAAGGGAACGGAGGACTTGAAGTATGAAGAACGTCTACACAAACTTGATGTATTTCCTCTAGAACAGGGCTGTCCAAGTTCAGCCTTCAAGGGCCACCAACAAGTTGGGATGTAAGCACAGATGAGTTAATCAGTGTCTCTGCACCTAATCAGGGAAATCCTTACATCCTGGCCTGTTAATAGCCCTTGAGGACTGGACCTAGGCAGACCTGCTCTAGAGAAAAGACACCTAAGAGGAGATCTTGTTACACTGTATAAGTATATGTGAGGTAAATGCAAGGATCTCTCTCTGGTGAGCTTTTCATTACAAGGTCTGGTCAAATAATTAGGGGCCACGCCTTAAAGGGATAGTAATACTTTGTTTTATCTTTATTTTATTTTGTAGGCATTAAAAAACATGAAGAACGATATAAGTCTTATCTCTCAAACCTTTATGGTTTGAGAGATATTCACAAGCAAAGTTTCTCCTCCCGCCCCTTTTACCTAGTGTAAGCCATCTCTTCTCAGATGTGGAATCCAGTCCATAGACCAGACAGATAACAGCAGGGGACAATCTTCTTCCTATGAGAACAATGAAAGCCCTGCCCCCCTTTTACCTAGTGTAAGCCATCTCTTCTCAGATGTGGAATCCAGTCCATAGACCAGACAGATAACAGAAGGGGACAATCTTCTTCCTATGAGAACAATGAAATCCCTGCCCCCCTTTTACCTAGTGTAAGCCATCTCTTCTCAGATGTGGAATGCAGTCCATAGACCAGACAGATAACAGAAGGGGACAATCTTCTTCCTATGAGAACAATGAAAGCCCTGCCCCCCTTTTACCTAGTGTAAGCCATCTCTTCTCAGATGTGGAATGCAGTCCATAGACCAGACAGATAACAGAAGGGGACAATCTTCTTCCTATGAGAACAATGAAAGCCCTGCCCCCCTTTTACCTAGTGTAAGCCATCTCTTCTCAGATGTGGAATGCAGTCCATAGACCAGACAGATAACAGAAGGGGACAATCTTCTTCCTATGAGAACAATGAAAGCCCTGCCCCCCCTTGACAAGTTTTTCAGGTTTTTCCCTTATCTTAATTGAAGATTGTCCCTCTCTGCAATCTACCTGGGCACCTCCCTTCTGATGTGGCTGAGCAGTGTTACATCAGTAAAAGGGGCGGGAGGGGGATACTTTGTCATTGAATTACTCTTGTACTACAACTCTGACAGAATTGAAATAACACTCTCCAAAGTCCAAATACTATGATGATTAATTAGAGCTGCTTTTATTATGAAACATTACTATCCCTTTAAGATTAGAGGAAAGGAGGTTTCAACTGCAGCAGAGGAAAGGGCTTTTTACAGTAAGGTCTGATAAACTGTGAAATTCCTTGCCAAGAAATGTGGTAATAGAAGATACAATGGATGCATTTAGGAGAAAATTAGATGCTTTGTAGCAGAAGCATACATATAAACCAGCAAATTCTGATAAATAGATTATATTATTATTTTATTATTATTATTATTATTATTATTATATTACTTTCCTTTTCTTGGTTATACTGTGGCAAAGGTTGAACTTGATGGACTTGTGTTTTTTTTTTCAACGTAATTTACTATGTAATTATGGAAGAGAAGTAATTGTGGAACAAGTCTAGGGCACCATAGAGATTAACTAAAAATTCTCTAAACTCCTAGTCATTTAAATTGGGTTTTAACCTCCTGCACAACAGACCTCTCTAGATATGAGATGTTTATTGTTGTCTATAGTGCAGCTGGGTTGCCCAGAATTGCACTTTTTTGCATTGTTCTTATGGCCTGTAATCATACCTGGGAACTTTTGAAACAGGGCTACCCGGAGGGTAACCCTGTCAGTGGCCAGGGGGAAGAAAATTATGCGAATCACATCATAAAAGGGGCGAGGCTTAGTTGCGGGGGGCGGGACAAAAAAAACCCCTGCAAAATGGATGTAAGAGTGCGGGGAGTAGGAGGAACTAGGCGGGATGGAGCACAAGTGGGCAGAGTTTCTACCTAAACTCTGCCCACCCGGTGATTCACACATTGCCCTGGAGACCCGGTAATTCACTTTGAAATCCGGAGTCTCTGGGGCAAAACCGGAGAGTTCCCAGGTATGCCTGTAATATTAAACTTAGGGTTTGTGTCCTCCCTGTGTCCAAGGTCTTGCCACCTCAGTCTATAACCTTCTATTAAATGATTTTAGTTGATCTGTTGTCAAGGGCAGTAACATCCATTTATTTCTGTTGCATTTTAAAATGTAAATACAAATTTTGCAAATGACTTCAAAGAGCCAAGCGTGCGCCAAGTTGCGCTTTGTTATTCATCTCTTATACAATCTTGGTGGGTTTTCATTTATCAGAACAACTCAAGACAAGCTGCACTTTGTTATTAGTGTCTTATACAATCTTTGTGCCTTGCGTTTAGCTGAACAACTCTAGACAAACTGTGCTTGTTATTTGTGTCTTATACAATCTTGGTGAGATTTCATTTACACAAACAACTAAAGACAAACTGTGCTTTGTTATTCATGTCTTATGGAACCTCGGTGAGATTTCATGTATCCGAACAACACAAACAAGCTGTACTTTGTTATTCATTTCTTATACAACCTTGGTGAGATTGTATTTACCTGAACAACTCAAGGCAAACTGTGTTTGTTATTTGCATCTTATACAACCTTGGTGAGATTTCACTTACCCAAACAACACAAACAAGCTGTACTTTGTTACTCATGTCTTATACAAACTTGGAGATGAGCTTTCATATACCCGGAACAATAAAGAAAAATGTGGCTGCATTAGCTAAAAATAAGTATATTCCTAATAAAATCACTAATTTCCTGGGTGCACTCATGGGTCAGCAAGACATATGAAAAAGATAGGCTCTTGACTTCCTACAAATAGAGGCCCATTGAAACGAGGCACAAACTGAAGTATCCAAAAATAGAAAAAGGCTTCATTCAAAATACAAAATATAAGAAATAGCAAGCATTACATAAAATATTAAAACACCCATACAGGCAAGGCAGAATATAACCAAAAGCGTAAGGACATTAACTCTATATATCCTAGACATAAGGAGGGAGACAAGAACATTGTAAAAAAAATCATAATGAAAAAAATTCCAAAATAATAATCAATGATACACAATATACATATCTCCCACAATATACTTATCTCCTCAACATAATAAATAGAGCCATAGGGAACGTGTCCAAGGTCTGAATCGTCTATGGACCCAAACCTGTATCGCCGCCCCAGTTGTGGCATCGTCAGGGATTCATAGACGCATAGACGAGTTTTTTATTTATATGTATTGTGTATAAGAAAGAGTAACTTATAATTTTATGGCAAGACACAGAGGCTCCTATTATGCATTAAAGGGATAGTAATACTTCATTTTAACTTTATTTTATTTTGTAGGCATTAAAAAACATGAAGAAAGATATAAGTCTTATCTCTCAAACCTTTATGGTTTAAGAGATATTCACAAGCAAAGTTTCCCCTCCCGCCCCTTTTACCTAGTGTAAGCCATCTCTTCTCAGATGTGGAATCCAGTCCATAGACCAGACAGATAACAGCAGGGGACAATCTTCTTCCTATGAGAACAATGAAAGCCCTGCCCCCCCGACAAGTTTTTCAGGTTTTTCCCTTATCTTAACTGAAGATGGTCCCTCTCTGCAGTCTACCTGGGCACCTCCCTTCTGATCTGGCTGAAGAGGGGGGGGTATACTTTGCTTGTGAATATCTCTTAAACCATAAAGGTTTGAGAGATAAGACATATCATTCTTCATGTTTTTTTAATGCCTACATAATAAAATAAAGATATAACGAAGTATTACTATCTCTTTAATCTCCATCTTTAATACTCCAGCAGAAAAATATAAAACAGTTCCATACAGAAAGAAAAAAAATGTACATAAGAGTGTGGTAACCCCTCCCCTTACATATTGTTAGCCAATCATATCCCAATAAACTGTATAACTGTAGAGACAAGTATTCACACTTCCTCTTTCTTTGCTACTCTGGCTACAGATAAGTACTTAAAGGGATAGTAATGTTTCATAATAAAAACAGCTCTAATTAATCATCATAGTATTTGGACTTTGGAGAGTGTTATTTCAATTCTGTCAGAGTTGTAGTTCCAGAGTAATTCAATGATAAAGTATCCCCCTCCCCCCCCTTTTACTGATGTAACACTGCTCAGCCAGATCAGAAGGGAGGTGCCCAGGTAGACTGCAGAGAGGGACAATCTTCAATTAAGATAAGGGAAAAAGCTGAAAAACTTGTCAAGGGGGGCAGGACTTTCATTGTTCTCATAGGAAGAAGATTGTCCCCTTCTGTTATCTGTCTGGTCTATGGACTGTATTCCACATCTGAGAAGAGATGGATTACACTAGGTAAAAGGGGCGGGATGGGAAACTTTGCTTGTGAATATCTCATAAACCATAAAGGTTTGAGAGATAAGACTTATATCGTTCTTCATGTTTTTTTAATGCCTACAAAATAAAGTAAAGTTAAAACAAAGTATTACTATCCCTTTAATTATTGTGTATTTTAGTAAAGATGTAATTTTTTTTGTTCCTTTTATTATATATTAATTATATTTCTTTATATTAGTTTCTTATTAATACAGTGACCTTGTCTCAGTTCTAATTTGGACCTTTGCCTTCTTTGACTGATTAAATCTATAGCTCTCTACATAGGTGGATCCCTTTCTTCATTTCCTCCTCATTTGTGACCAACTTCACTTCATCCTACTTGCTCTTGCTTGTGACTCATTGGCCTCTCAGCGCTCGCGCACGTGCAGGCATCTTCTGAACTCTTTCTCTTTCTTTACCTCATGGATCTCCCGTTGGTATTTTAACTCCATTATTCTCTGTTTCTTAATGCAATTCACATTGTTTTCTTATTGGTAAGAGGCCTCTCAGTTTTTTTCAGTTCTTTCTCCCCTGTTTTACTTGTTTCTACCTCAGCGTTGCGGCCATTTTACTTCAGGGCTGAGCCCTGCTTGGTTACCATGGGCATTTCCAAATTACCTCAGGAGCTGACACCATTTTGTGGCCTCCTGTGGTAACGACAGACACATTCTACAGTCAGTTGTTTATTGGTTGTCCTTTTCTGTGCTGATTTTTCAGCACATTTTACTCTGATTTCACATATATAAATATATATATATATATATATATATATATATATATATATTCACTTGCCTTTAGTATTGTGAGTCTTTATACCTTTCTCCTCAACTTTACAGATTATATCTATATATAATATTTTATAGATTTTATATATTTATACTAAATTCATTTGCCATATATATATTGCTACCTTTCCCAACATGTCTCATAAGAAATTAGTTTCTCCAATCAGCCCTCAAAAATCTAATAGGATTCCTGCTCATTTTATTCTGGAGGCTAACATTTCAATGAACTCAGACTCTAAAGAGGCATCCTGCTGCTTACCCCTTTGAGTGCCAGAGGGGTAAGCAACACATTGCAAAGCAATGCGTTGCGTACCCCTCTGGCACTCAAAGACTCAAAGAGTTAAGCAGCAGGACGATTAGGCAGCTGAAAAGGAATGGGATCACAAATAGCAGTAACATGGAAGATGGATGATGAAGGTTCCACTTACCACAACTGTCTCCAGTGATGCGCCTGTGGCAGTAGCAGAAGAATAAGTAGCCCCCAGTATATGTGGAGAATATAAGAAGTTGGCCATTAAATTATCTCAATCTGCCCCTCCTCCAAAATCATGGGTGCATTGTTATTAGAATATATATTTTTCCCTTGAGAACAGGAACTGTGGATCTCATCAGCAACTGCAATGTGCACAGTGTGTGTGGTAAATAACATCTGGAAGTACAACTGTATCCAAACACCATGACACCAGAATCCAAGTACTGCCACTGTCACTGTACCCCTTGTCCAGACCCCGCTAAGGACACATGACAACTTGCTGACAGTTTAATAGTAATGATGAACCCTACCTGAGAGAATCCTAGCATATTATGTGGGATGGAATCTCCTCAGAAGCCACCTGATGACCTGGTATTGATTCTCCTCCACCACACTGGCATGTGTCAGTGCACCACACAGTGTGCAATGGGTAGAGATGAACTGCCATATCCTAACACTAACAGAGTGGCTATCATTTGGCGGGGGAGGTAACGATGAATGAGGTGGATTGGCAGGAGATGTACTTGTTACCCTAGAGGAAGAAGGTGATGTTGATGGCGAGCTAGTTGTTTCACTCATCATGGAACTTCCAGTGTCTGTCTGGGTTACTTTATTCTTCCTCCTCTTTGATCTCCACCTTTCTGGACAGTCAGGGGGAACAGTAACAGTGGTGCTAGATTTCTGTAATGGGTGTTTGGCTTTAACGTGTTTGACAAAAATGTCATGGTGTCTGTGTTTCATGTGTGATATCAGGGCGGTTGTGCCAAGATGTGTTCCCTCCTTTCCCCTTCTCACTAACTTGTCACAAATGTTGCACTGTACAGTTGTTGGTGATGACTGCACTGTGCCTGCCGGAAGAGAATAATAGTCCCACACCAATGACTTCTGGGGGGAGGGATAGGGAACAGGTGGAGAAGAATGGCCTCTTTCTTCTTGTCCTCCGCATTCTCCTTCACTTTCTGTGGCAGAGGATAATGTTGCTGCAATGTGACAGAGGGTCCCTTGCTGTCACACTTGGCATAATTTTCTCCTTCCCCCCGAGTACTACAACACACACTAGCAGCAGGCAAAGTATCGGTGGCAGCAGGTTCAGCACTGGCAGCAGGTACAACACTAGCGGCTGCAGGTACAGCAATGGTGGCAGCAGGGGCAGCATGTCTTGCAGTAGGCACAGGCAGCTGACCTGTCCTGCTCTCACTATCCTTTTCTCCCTCCCTTCCCATTCCCTTTTCTCTCTCCCTTCTTATTAAATTCTCCAAGATCCCTTGGGGTGATTTAGGGGGACTGGACAGCATTGGTTCTGTCCTGCTGGTCACTTCCTCCTCCTCAGACTCAGTGGACACATAATAAGGGTCCTTCCAGTTCCTCTTTTTGCTGCTCATAGTGATAGGAGTCACTATGAGCCTCTCCTGCCTCAATTTAACAAACAAAAACAATGTAAATCAATGGGCGGAAACTTTATACCCATTGAAAAAATGACAAAAAATTTTGGCCAATGGGCGAAAGATGTGGAAATTTTAACTGCGTTTTAAAGCGGATTTTCCCATGAAAAAGCAAATGACAATGTAGTTTTTACGGAATTTCCAGTGGGAACATGGAGACAAGTTTCACCCACACCTATTTAAGACCTTTTATTTCAAACCTATTACTCATGTAACTGCTAATGTTATGCAACAGCTTTGAACTGGTATAATAGTCGCCTCCGTGTCTTGCTATTAAATCCAGATTTTTTTTTCACTAAGTTAGAAAAATCGTCAAATTTCATCTCACACACCCTGCCCACCTTCCAGGTACTACATGTCATGCTCTGATTTTTCGGATTCTACATTCATTGAATTAAAGGGATAGTAATGTTTCACAATATAAGCAGCTCCAATTAATCTTTATAGTAATTGGGCCATGGAGAGTGTTATATCATTACTGTCAGAGTTGTAGTACAAGAGTAATTGAATGATAAAGTATCCTCCTCCCGTCCCTTTTACTGATGTAACACTGCTCACCTCAGAGCAGCAAGACTGTCCGGATGGATCGCAGAGAGGGACAATCTTCAGTTAGCATAAGGAAAAACCTGAAAAACCTGCCAAGGGGGACAGGGTTTTCTTTATAATCACAGTAAGAAGATTGTCCCTTGCTGTGATCTGTCCGGTCAAGAGACCAGATTCCTGAGGGGAGGTGACTTACACTAGGTAAAAGGGGTGGGAGGGGGATACTTTATCATTCAGTTACTCTTGTACTACAACTCTGACAGTATTGAAATAACTCTCTCCATGGTACATATAGTATGAAGATTAACTGGAACTGCTGTTTTTGTGAAACATTACTATCCTTTTACCTTAGTGAAGACAGAGATCAGCAAGTAAGGGTCATTCCCTATATGTGACATGAAGTGTAAGATTGTCCTAGATCAGCAGAATGTAAATTTGAAGTCCCTATATTTCACCACCATTCACCCTTTGAGTGCCAGGGGGTAAGCAACGCATTGCTTTGTAATGTGTTGCATACCCCTCTGGCACTCAAAGGGTTAAATGAAAACTTTTATCAAGAAACACGTTTTATTTATTTTAATAAATATGCCAGTGTTAGTGTTTTTTTTCTGTGTTTTGTAGTTTTTGTGGATTAGGCTCTAATGCAGATGAATTTGTGTTCCTCACCCCCTGCCCTTTATCTGAGCAGCTCTGTGCAGCCGCCATAAAACCTAACGGCCGTTCTGGTAAGACTGGGACCATCATCTATTTTTATCGGTGGTCTTTAGCCAAATATTGGGGGGGGGCATTGTGCAGTTTACCAGAAATCAACACCTTGTACGCCAGGCTTTGCACCAGTGCAGACGGGATGGGTAGAAGGGGGGATATTGTACAAATACAACTGCACAGAATCATTAAAGGGATAGTAATACTTAAAATGTAAAAAAAAATATGTTGTAGGGTTTATCCCCCTGAGTAAAACAAGAGTATTCCCACTGCTGAAAGATGTTTTATTCAAAAGTTATTAATTTTCAAAGTTGAATTTTTTAGGTGCAATATCACAGTGGCCTGAAATTGTACAGTGGCGCTGTTGCTACACGATCCTATGGACAGCTCTGGTCAATTGACCATAAATCTCCATAGGATGGTGTAGCAACAGCGCCACTGTACAATTTCAGGCCACTGTGATATTGCACCTAAAAAATTCAACTTTGAAAATTAATAACTTTTGAATGAAACACCTTTCAGCAGTGGGAGTACTCTTGTTTTACTCAGGGGGATAAACCCTACAACATATTTTTTTTTACATTTTAAGTATTACTATCCCTTTAAGACTAAAGGGAACTTTTCACACCCACAACAAGTGATCAATTCACTAGATTTGTAAGGTGAATATTGGATATTTTGTCCATCTCTTTTCTTGATTACTTAAAGGAACACTAACATCTGCTATAATAATCTCCACTTATCCTCATTTGGGCATGAATCCTAATGGATACAATTAATTAATTCTACTTAAATTAATTCCCCAAAATGACCTAATTAGTACTGGATATCATGTCAATGGACACAGGACTCCAGGACTCCAAACTCCTCCTTTTTTAGGCATCAACTGTAGATCTTCTTTCCTTTCAATTTCCAAACCAATGTCATATTATATATTCTTTAAAAAAGAACATTTATTCAAAGCAACGTTATTTCTAACCACCTTCTAATTGGTCTGTTGTGGTAAAAAAAAAACCAGACACCCATACACTGCAGCCTTTTATTACTATGTGATAAATCGTATCCGTGTGTTTTACTAACAGAGCGTCCTTAGTACAGAAACACATCTCTATTGCCCAGTCCTGATAGTCTTTGTCAGCCCTGCGCCATTGTTCTGAATTATTTAGACATTCTGTGAACTCAAGCAGGAAAATAGACCATGTATTTCATAGGTAGCCAGGCAGCATTCCACGTGCTGTGTACAGCATATCCACACAATTAACTTGTGTTTCTCACCGACAATGCACGTTTCTTCTCCTGTTGTGGTTGGGTAATTTCATTTCAGGTTGACATTTCGTTCTTTGTACTGATAGAGTTAATTAATTTGGGCCATTTGCTATTATCTTACAATGCTTTTGCATTAAGATATGGAATTACATGAAACACTTCTATATTGATTGTGTTAACACTTTGTTTTGGCCTTGTTCTTGTATATAAAATACATATAACAGGTCAGAGGTAAAGACAAAGTTTTCTAACGTATAACCTTATTGATTACTAGTTGTGATCTCATTTGTTGTGAGTTATGGCTGTAATTTTACTTATCGTAGAGGGAAAACAGCATTCGTTCCTGACACGAGCAGATAGTTGTATTTACTAGAGATAAGCACACATGCAAAAAACAAAAAGACCTTACAAGGACAGTCTTGTACACAAGGAATTTCATATATATTATTGTTAGTTTGTATTCCCTTTTTTTCCTTTTTAGAGGAAAATTGAAATTTAACCCATCAAATGGTAAAAGGGTCTCCAAATAATTTTGTGATGTGTGCACAAAGTATTTTCTTCTCAATCAATTTTTACAATATCTTTTACATTTGCATCTAGGAGAATTTCTAAATCAGATTATAAATTACAAAGATAAATTATATATTAATGGTAGCTATATTGATGCAGTAATGTATATGTTATGTGTTCATAATAAATATCTACAAATCTGCTTTTTCGCCCATATAGAATAAACAGCTATGGATGACTGGACCATCCACTATTCACTACATGTATCAATTCAGAAGATCTGGGAAAAATGTTGGTTCCATCTGAATGTGATTCAGATTAAATTGCAGATGGAAAGAGGGCAAGGGGCAGGTTGAGGCGGGGAGTCCAGAACATAAATGGTGGGGCAGGAAGGGGTGGGAGCAAGAGGGGGGACACTAGAGTGTTTATGAGAAAGGAACAAGGGGCAGAAGTGCTAGTGGGTTGTGGACAAATGATCATGGGAGAAAGGGAGGAGGGGGAGTGGGGGAAAGTGGAAGGGAGAAGGAGGGGGAGTGGGGGGAGCAAGAGGGAGAAGAAGGGGGAGTGGGGAAGCAGGAGGGAGGAGGGTGAGAGAGAGGCAAGGGGGGTAGGAGGAGGGGGAGAATGGGGGAAGCGATAGGGAGAAGGAGGGTAGCGTGGGGGAAGTGGGGGGGTAGGAAGAGGGGGAGAATTGGGGAAGTGATAGGGAGAAGGAGGGGGAGAGTGAGGGAAGTGGGGTAGGAGGAGGGGGAGAGTGAGGGAAGTGGGGGGTAGGAGGAGGGGGAATGGGGGAAGCAGGAGGGAGGAGGGTGAGAGAGAGGCAAGGGGGGTAGGAGGAGGGGGAGAATGGGGGAAGCGATAGGGAGAAGGAGGGTAGCGTGGGGGAAGTGGGGGGGTAGGAAGAGGGGGAGAATTGGGGAAGTGATAGGGAGAAGGAGGGGGAGAGTGAGGGAAGTGGGGTAGGAGGAGGGGGAGAGTGAGGGAAGTGGGGGGTAGGAGGAGGGGGAATGGGGGAAGCAGGAGGGAGGAGGGTGAGAGAGAGGCAAGGGGGGTAGGAGGAGGGGGAGAATGGGGGAAGCGATAGGGAGAAGGAGGGGGAATGGGGGAAGGGGTAGGGAGAAGGAGGGGAGAATGGGGGAAGCTATAGGGAGAAGGAGGGGAGAATGGGGGAAGCGATAGGGAAATGGAGGGGTGAGTGGGGGAATCGATAGGGAGAAGGAGGGGGAATGGGGGAAGCAATAGGGAGAAGGAGAGGAGAATGGGGGAAGCGATAAGGAGAAGGAGGGGAGAATGGGGGAAGCGATAGGGAGAAGGAGGGGAGAATGGGGGAAGCGATAAGGAGAAGGAGGGGAGAATGGGGAAGCGATAGGGAGAAGGAGAGTAGAATGGGGGAAGCGATAAGGAGAAGGAGGGGAGAATGGGGGAAGCGATAGGGAGAAGGAGGGGAGAATGGGGGAAGCGATAGGGAGAAGGAGGGGAGAATGGGGGAAGCGATAGGGAGAAGGAGGGAAAATGAGGGAAGCGATAGGGAGAAGGAGGGCAGAATGGGGGAAGCGATAGGAAGAAGGAGGGGGAATGGGGGAAGCGATAGGGAGAAGGAGGGGGAGAGTGGGGAAAGCGATAGGGAGAAGGAGGGGGAATGGGGGAAGCGATAGGGAGAAGGAGGGGGAATGGGGGAAGCGATAGGGAGAAGGAGGGGGAGAGTGGGGAAAGCGATAGGGAGAAGGAGGGGGAATGGGGGAAGCGATAGGGAGAAGGAGGGGGAATGGGGGAAGCGATAGGGAGAAGGAGGGGAGAATTGGGGAAGAGATAGGGAGAAGGAGGGGGAATGGGGGAAGCGATAGGGAGAAGGAGGGGAGAATGGGGGAAGCGATAGGGAGAAGGAGAGGAGAATGAGGGAAGCGATAGGGAGAAGGAGGGGGAATGGGGGAAGCGATAGGCAGAAGGAGGGGAGAATGAGGGAAGCGATAGGGAGAAGGAGGGGGAATGGGGGAAGCGATAGGGAGAAGGAGGGGAGAATGGGGGAAGCGAAAGGGAGAAGGAGGGGGAATGGGGGAAGCGATAGGGAGAAGGAGGGGAGAATGGGGGAAGCGATATTGAGAAGGAGGGGAGAATGGGGGAAGCGATAGGGAGAAGGAGGGAAAATGAGGGAAGTGATAGGGAGAAGGAGGGGGAATGGGGGAAGCGATAGGGAGAAGGAGGGGGAATGGGGGAAGCGATAGGGAGAAGGAGGGGAGAATGGGGGAAGCGATAGGGAGAAGGAGGGGAGAATGGGGGAAGCGATAGGGAGAAGGAGGGAAAATGAGGGAAGTGATAGGGAGAAGGAGGGGGAATGGGGGAAGCGATAGGGAGAAGGAGGGGGAATGGGGGAAGCGATAAGGAGAAGGAGGGGGACTGGGGGAAGCGATAGGGAGAAGGAGGGGGAATGGGGGAAGCGATAGGGAGAAGGAGGGGAGAATGGGGGAAGCGATAGGGAGAAGGAGGGGAGAATGGGGGAAGCGATAGGGAGAAGGAGGGAAAATGGGGGAAACGATAGGGAGAAGGAGGGGAGAATGGGGGAAGCGATAGGGAGAAGGAGGGGGAGAGTGGGGGAAGCGATAGGGAGAAGGAGGGGGAATGGGGGAAGCGATAGGGAGAAGGAGGGGGAATGGGGGAAGCGATAGGGAGAAGGAGGGGAGAATTGGGGAAGCGATAGGGAGAAGGAGGGGGAATGGGGGAAGCGATAGGGAGAAGGAGGGGAGAATGGGGGAAGCGATAGGGAGAAGGAGGGGAGAATGAGGGAAGCGATAGGGAGAAGGAGGGGGAATGGGGGAAGAGATAGGGAGAAGGAGGGGAGAATGAGGGAAGCGATAGGGAGAAGGAGGGAAAATGGGGGAAGCGATAGGGAGAAGGAGGGGAGAATGGGGGAAGCGATAGGGAGAAGGAGGGAAAATGGGGGAAGCGATAGGGAGAAGGAGGGGAGAATGGGGGAAGCGATAGGGAGAAGGAGGGGGAATGGGGGAAGCGATAGGGAGAAGGAGGGGAGAATGAGGGAAGCGATAGGGAGAAGGAGGGGAGAATGAGGGAAGCGATAGGGAGAAGGAGGGGAGAATGAGGGAAGCGATAGGGAGAAGGAGGGGAGAATGAGGGAAGCGATAGGGAGAAGGAGGGGGAATGGGGGAAGCGATAGGGAGAAGGAGGGGGAATGGGGGAAGCGATAGGGAGAAGGAGGGGAGAATGAGGGAAGCGATAGGGAGAAGGAGGGAGAATGGGGGAAGTGATAGGGAGAAGGAGGGGAGAATGGGGGAAGCGATAGGCAGAAGGAGGGGAGAATGAGGGAAGCGATAGGGAGAAGGAGGGGAAAATGGGGGAAGCAATAAGGAGAAGGAGGGGGAACGGGGGAAGCGATAGGGAGAAGGAGGGAGAATGGGGGAAGTGATAGGGAGAAGGAGGGGAGAATGGGGGAAGCGATAGGGAGAAGGAGAGGAGAATGGGGGAAGTGATAGGGAGAAGGAGGGGAGAATGGGGGAAGCGATAGGGAGAAGGAGGGGAGAATGAGGGAAGCGATAGGGAGAAGGAGGGAGAATGGGGGAAGCGATAGGGAGAAGGAGGGAGAATGGGGGAAGCGATAGGGAGAAGGAGGGAAGAATGGGGGAAGCGATAGGGAGAAGGAGAGGAGAATGGGGGAAGTGATAGGGAGAAGGAGGGGAGAATGGGGGAAGCGATAGGGAGAAGGAGGGGAGAATGAGGGAAGCGATAGGGAGAAGGAGGGAGAATGGGGGAAGCGATAGGGAGAAGGAGGGAGAATGGGGGAAGTGATAGGGAGAAGGAGGGGAGAATGGGGGAAGCGATAGGGAGAAGGAGGGAAAATGGGGGAAGCGATAGGGAGAAGGAGGGGAGAATGGGGGAAGCGATAGGGAGAAGGAGGGGGAGAGTGGGGGAAGCGATAGGGAGAAGGAGGGGGAATGGGGGAAGCGATAGGGAGAAGGAGGGGGAATGGGGGAAGCGATAGGGAGAAGGAGGGGAATGGGGGAAGCGATAGGGAGAAGGAGGGGAGAATGAGGGAAGCGATAGGGAGAAGGAGGGGAGAATGAGGGAAGCGATAGGGAGAAGGAGGGGAGAATGAGGGAAGCGATAGGGAGAAGGAGGGGAGAATGAGGGAAGCGATAGGGAGAAGGAGGGGGAATGGGGGAAGCGATAGGGAGAAGGAGGGGGAATGGGGGAAGCGATAGGGAGAAGGAGGGGAGAATGAGGGAAGCGATAGGGAGAAGGAGGGAGAATGGGGGAAGTGATAGGGAGAAGGAGGGGAGAATGGGGGAAGCGATAGGCAGAAGGAGGGGAGAATGAGGGAAGCGATAGGGAGAAGGAGGGGAAAATGGGGGAAGCAATAAGGAGAAGGAGGGGGAACGGGGGAAGCGATAGGGAGAAGGAGGGAGAATGGGGGAAGTGATAGGGAGAAGGAGGGGAGAATGGGGGAAGCGATAGGGAGAAGGAGAGGAGAATGGGGGAAGTGATAGGGAGAAGGAGGGGAGAATGGGGGAAGCGATAGGGAGAAGGAGGGGAGAATGAGGGAAGCGATAGGGAGAAGGAGGGAGAATGGGGGAAGCGATAGGGAGAAGGAGGGAGAATGGGGGAAGCGATAGGGAGAAGGAGGGAAGAATGGGGGAAGCGATAGGGAGAAGGAGAGGAGAATGGGGGAAGTGATAGGGAGAAGGAGGGGAGAATGGGGGAAGCGATAGGGAGAAGGAGGGGAGAATGAGGGAAGCGATAGGGAGAAGGAGGGAGAATGGGGGAAGCGATAGGGAGAAGGAGGGAGAATGGGGGAAGTGATAGGGAGAAGGAGGGGAGAATGGGGGAAGCGATAGGGAGAAGGAGGGGGAATGGGGGAAGCGATAGGGAGAAGGAGGGGGAATGGGGGAAGCGATAGGGAGAAGGAGGGAGAATGGGGGAGCGATAGGGAGAAGGAGGGAGAATGGGGGAAGCGATAGGGAGAAGGAGGGAGAATGGGGGAAGTGATAGGGAGAAGGAGGGGAGAATGGGGGAAGCGATAGGGAGAAGGAGGGGGAATGGGGGAAGCGATAGGGAGAAGGAGGGGGAATGGGGGAAGCGATAGGGAGAAGGAGGGAGAATGGGGGAAGCGATAGGGAGAAGGAGGGGGAATGGGGGAAGCGATAGGGAGAAGGAGGGGGAATGGGGGAAGCGATAGGGAGAAGGAGGGAGAATGGGGGAGCGATAGGGAGAAGGAGAGGAGAAATCCATGTTCATGTTCAGTACATTACATGGATGACTGTTCTGGACAGGAACGTACTGTGATTGATATGTGAACCCGTGTTTATTTGTTTGTTTGTCTTTAGATTAATCACATTTATAGATTTATGATCGACTTAATTGTAGATAAAATATAAAAACAAAACACATACAAAGTGATCATGTTTATGGAAATGTAATCCTGAATTTAACGGCTTTGATTTTTAATGGCAGAGCGTTACCTTTTAAAGCGGAAGTACCACCCTATGTAAAGTCGCCACCCAATAATTAGGACTATGGAGACTAGCTTCTTAACCTCTTAGTGACCGGCCACACGCGCCCTCGGACGGCACTTAATGCCCACCATACATGTACGTCCTTTGTCCACCTGGGACATCTGCTCGGGATGTACATATACGTCCTCAGACAGTAAGAGGTTAATACTGCTATTATCTTCCACAATTACCGCATTCTGAAGTTATCCTGTTTCTTGTGAGACCGGCAGTCAGGCTTGGACAGACATCTTGCTCAGGGAGGTCTGCGCTCCTGCACTGTCTCCTCTAGGGGGCACTGCATGGAGTTGAAAGGCACCCGAAGGGTCTGATGGCTCAGGCACACAGATGGCTCTACAGCAAGAAACCTGGCCGTCAATCTCTAAAGAAACAGGATTACTTCAGAACGTGGTACTTGTCTAATAGCAGTATTAAGACGCTAATCGCCATATGTCTAATTATTGTGGGGCTACTTTTTATTGGGTGGTAGTTCTGCTTTAACATGGAACAGCAGATGATCAAAACTAAAGAAGGAGATTAACAAAGAGACAAACCTGCGCTCCCCTATATAATGTGTACATGTGCCCTGTACTGAGCATATATAATACTTATTAGTAAATAAGTGAGATTTTAGTCTTATTAGTTAGTCTCACAAATTGTCCAGTTCACGTATAACCTTGCCACCTCATCAAGGTATCTCACTGTACCATACGTTTGTCTTACACATGGCATGTAGAGATACTGAAGATCATTCATTATGTTTTTATGGATTTATACTTAATGTGATGTTATCACTAAATAAACAGAATCTGTAAATGAAACTGTTCTTAAGTTTATATTTCAGTTTAAAGGGATAGTAATACTTCGTTTTAACTTTATTTTATTTTGTAGGCATTAAAAAAACATGAAGAACGATATAAGTCTTATCTCTCAAACCTTTATGGTTTAAGAGATATTCACAAACAAAGTTTCCCCTCCCCCCCTTTTACCTAGTGTAAGCCATCTCTTCTCAGATGTGGAATGCAGTCCATAGACCAGACAGATAACAGCAGGGGACAATCTTCTTCCTATGAGAACGATGAAAGCCCTGCTCCCTTTTACCTAGTGTAAGCCATCTCTTCTCAGATGTGGAATCCAGTCCATAGACCAGACAGATAACAGAAGGGGACAATCTTCTTCCTATGAGAACAATGAAAGCCCTGCCCCCCTTGACAAGTTTTTCAGCTTTTTCCCTTATCTTAATTGAAGATTGTCCCTCTCTGCACAGGGCCGGATTTTCCGTAAGGCAGAGTAGGCATCTGCCTACAGGCGCACCCTACAGAGGGGCGCCTGCCACTACAACTGATTTTTTTTTTTTTTTTTTTTGCGCGGCTTGACATGCCGCTCCGAGCCGCCAGCCGCCGCATTACAAGCTGTGAGCTCTCCCGGCTCTTTAGCAATGCAGAGCGCTGGGAGATAAAATCTCCCAGCGCTCTGCATTACTAAAGGGAAAGCCGTGCGGGAGCTCCAGCAGCTCCATGTCTGTGCACAAGCACAGATCTCTCCAGCCGCTGGACCACCAGGGACATAGGAAACGGATGTGGGGGAGAGAATGAGGCTTAACCCTTTGAGTGCCAGAGTGGTACACAACGCATTGCAAAGCAATGCGTTGTGTACTACTCTGGCACTCAAAGGGTTAATTTGGAGATAATGGGAGCAATGTGAGGTCATTATGGGGATGATCATGGGGGGCAAACGATGTGCTGATGGGGGGGCAATGTGAAGTCAATGTGGAGGTGATGGGGTCAGTGTGGAGCTGATGGGGGGGCAATGTGGAGGTGATGGGGTCAGTGTGGAGCTGATGGGGGTCAATGTGAGGGAAAGTTGAGATGATGGGGCAATGTGGAGCTGATGGAAGGCAATGTGGAGCTAATGGGGGGCTATGTGAGGGCAATATGGAGATATGGAGCATTGTGGAGATGACGGGGGGGGGGGCGCTTCAGATATCTCTGCCTACAGGCTCCTGATATATAAATCCAGCCCTGTCTCTGCAGTCTACCTGGGCACCTCCCTTCTGAAATGGTTGAACAGGGGGGGGATACTTTGTTTGTGAATATCTCTTAAACCATAAAGGTTTGAGAGATAAGACTTATATCGTTCTTCATGTTTTTTTAATGCCTACAAAATAAAATAAAGTTAAAACGAAGTATTACTATCCCTTTAAGCATGCAATGTGACCTTCCAGACTGAGGCTACCATTCTACATTTCTAATCACCAATATAAAGTAAATTGTGACAATAACTGTCACTCTTACAAGCAGCACAAGGGGCAAACCGCTATTAGAGTTTTCATGTCAGCTAATTAAAGCCCAGAGGTACCAAAGAGCTAAATATTGAAAAAGATAAAAGCAGAAGCCAAATAAAGTTCCTGGAACGGATTAAAACATTTTAAAGAATCTTCTACAGATAGGCAGCATTTGAATAACAAAAGTCTCAGGGAACATCTAATACAGTTTGCGACTCAAAGTAAAAATAAAAGACTATTTAATTGGTTTCCAGATTCTGTGCTGAAAATACACACCAATTATTATCTCCTAGGTGCTTTGATGAAATCCAGCAGGGAGCAATTGCAGAGCTTTAAACTCAAAAACAAAAATTAAGTAAATTAGTCATTATCCTGCGTCGTTTATAAAGCCAAAAGATATGGTTTCTGATTTTTTTTTCTGATGTTTAAAAATCACATCTCCCAGTTTTCAGCCATTATTCTTCCACGGATAAGATGGCATCAAGCTTGAGGTCTCTGATTTTCATCTTAAATACAACCTTTAAAAGCCTGTCAGAAAGATGGATACGACTTATAAAACTCGTTTCCTTTGAGATGCGGTACGGTTGTCTTTTGGTCTCCCAGCTGCCATACTGTAAGGCAAGCTGCATTACTAATAAAATAAATATGCAGAGCACACAGGCCGAGACAGACCCCAGAGCAACGAGACAGGACGCAAGGACTTGTGGCACTGATCAGGACAATTCTGCATTAATCACTTGTATTAATGGGTCATATATATAGCACCCAGCTTCCAGGGACGCTGATCGTTTCAGCTTTCAGGTTGTTATTTTCTAGCACAATTATTAAATAAAACCATGACAAATATCTTGTTTTCTCTTATTTTAGGACTTATTTAACATGCTAAAGAGGGTGAGCAATGCATTGAGCCTATTGTACTAAAGATAACTGTATTAATCCTGTGGCAAACAAACTGTACCTAAGGGGACAAACAAAAATTCCTCAAGTTCCCGTTGATTTAAATGGAATGTTGTCACTGGATTGCTAACAGGTCTACAAATTCCAGGGGTTAAAAAAGTCAACTTAAATCAATGGGAATTGCTATTTGCTCCCTGCGGTGTAGATGGTTTGCTCCAGAAAGGATCCAGCACTCTGTTGTCCATCAGTCACACACACCTGAGGTGATTATGGAATATCTTTCTTATTTATAATTAAATAAAATAAATGTGTTTACAATGTTTTGTGTCCTCTCCTATTCTCCCTAATCTGCCCCTTATGTACCCTTCTTCTTCCAGCCTTCTTGCCCTTTAATGGAAGGAGGGAGATTCCTGGATTCGCTTTGTGGTGAGGCTCAGATGGACTCATGGGAAGGAAAGGGTAGGGAGGTGATCTGCAGGTCTCCATCCCACCCAACATTAAGCGTGTGTTTTTCACTTCAAATTCCAGGTGCTGTGAAATGCTTTACTTACCTCTCTGGCACATAATAGGTTAACTAAGAGGCTGTGAGCTGCACAAGCAAAGCAAAGAGCCTGAGAAGTAATGTACCTAATATAACTGAATGATCGTGGCGATGACCCACTCCACCGCAGTCATAATACAGTCGGATCCTCTCTTACAGAAGATGTAAATGTCCACTGCAAGTCTTACACATATTGTATCAAAAGAAACAACACAGCCTATGCTAGAAAATCATCAGAGCCCTAATTATAAGGTCAAATTGCTATTCTAACGGCATTGAACTGGTCTCTAGTGTTAGCAAATGGATCTCTGCCAATACTTCATTCATGGATAAGTTAATTAGGGCTCCGATGATTTTCTAGAATAATTTTTGTTGCTTGTTTTAATAAAACTACAACACGGAAAATGAATATTAATACTTTTACTTTATTAACAATTACAATCCAAATAAATAGCCAGCCCCCTATAAACATCCTAGTGCTTACTAATACTCCAACATTACTTGACTAGCACAGTGTAATAATTACATGTTCAACACTACTTGACTGAGAGCCATGCCACCATCCAACCCTAACTAGGAAGCTGTAACCTAAAAGCTATACTCCTCGAGCCTTAGGACCATGCTTAAGAACCAGTAACAGCACTGCAAAGCTCAAGCTTCACCCAGCAAGCACTTCACGATGCTGTGACAACAGACCATTTCACATTTCATACATGAGGCCACCAAAGCACCCATACTGAACCCCACTATACCAGCATCCCAAACTCCATTCATCACCAGGATTAAGGGTGAGAACACAGCACATGACCTGCTAGGTCAGGCCCCCTCCACTTTTGGGAGTTCCATTAACTGAATTTTTTCTTCATTGCCCAAAGCTTAACCCTTTAAAAGACTAGAGTGCTGTGTAATACATTGCTGAGAAATGCATACCCAGTCAGTCTTTAAGTGTTAATCCTATGCTGTACCCTAGAACAGAGGTTCTCTACCTCGTCGTTTTCTGAATCTTTCTGGTACACTGGTCATTGAGATCCACTAATTACACATATGTTCTCCCCCTGGGATCCAGAAAACCTGCAATGTCAGTGGGAGGGAGGAAGTGGCTCAGGAAGACATTTTGCACTGCACACATACATGGCTTCCTTTCTCTCCTCTGAAACGTAGGAGCTGAACTTTTCTAAATGAACCTCAGTGTGATAAATTTACTTTATATTAGCTATAACCTCTTTTCCCTTTGTAGTAGAAATAAACCTGCTTCTTGTGCTGTGCCAATCCCGCAGAGAACCCTAAATACTTTTATCATATCCATCCTCGGCTTCCCTCACCCCAGGCAGAACGCACTTTGTGTGGCTAATCTTTCTTCATGACTTTTAGCAGTTGATACATTTTTCAGTGTTATTGCTCTTCCTATAGGCTTTAGAGGCAAGCGATAGTTTTATTGCCACCTTTTGAGCATGAGCAAATGAAATACATTATCGAGCTACACAGAGACTTATTTGCTTTTGTAAACTTTGCTATTTTCCAATCTCTAGAATAGCTCCTGTAATTGGCTGTTTAACCCCATGGAAGCTGTAGGCCTTACCAAAAGCAATGCAAAGTGTAGTGATAATTCAAAACTGAACAACAATTTAATTAATTTAGTGTCATGCTTTAAATTCCCTGTTCCAATCAGAAAAATGAACATGCTTTATTGCCAATTTTCCTTTTAGTAAAATATCCTGTATGAATACAGAGGATCACCTTTACTGTCGACGCACAAGAGTATTTTTATATGCAAAATGTTGGCAAGTGTTTGCTCATACACACACACACACACACACACACACACAGACACACACACACATACAGACACACAAACACAGACACAGACAGACACACACACACACACATGCAGACACACACACACACATACAGACACACACACACAGACACATACACACACACACACATACAGACACACAGACACAGACAGTCACACACACACACACACATGCAGACACAGAGACACACACACATACAGACACAGACACACACACACAGACACACACACACATACCGACACACACACACACACATACAGACACACACACACACACCCTCTATGTATAAGGTCTGCAGGTGACTTTAAGCAATAACATTGCACTAAATTTCCCCTTCATGAAAACCATTGTTCCTGATGGATCTGGTCACATAACAGTTGTCACTCCAAGTAAAACAGCATTAGACGGGATCTTGCTTTGGGCACAGCTAGGACTGCAAGATCAACTCATTAAAACTGTACACATATGAAGATTGCCTGCTACATGGTTGTATGGAAACCACTGCAGACCAGTACTAACCAGTGCAGACCTGCAGTAATATTTGCCCCATTTTAAAAAGATGATCCAGCACCCATAGGCATAGCAGTATGCCTGATCTGCACAATGGCCGATGGGCCTCCATGGAGATCTTTCAACAGCCTACACTGCAGGTTACCATGATGCTCACAACCTCCAGTGACTGGCTAAACCACAGGGGCATTGCCTAATAATATGGCAGGCTGATGGTCATGTGACCCAGCCCTCTGCCTTATCACTGACATACCCCATGCAATGGTAATGTCGGGGGAGCCCAGGTCAGTTGAGGTGGGTAAAGGCAGATGGCTTGCTATGCTCTAAAAACAGAAAGAACAGTGGCCCCTGTCATCAAGGCGATGGTCACATTTAATAATGCAGAACAGCATTTTATTTCTGTTTTCATTGTTACAATAGATGTATCAGTATTTTATATACCTCCTGCACTATTATATTACTTTTTCAATTTTATTTGCGGCATATTTATATGTTTATATTTTTAAAGATGGCTTATTTGAGACTAAGGACCTTTAAAACCATAACGTATTTCTCCATCAGGCTTGACTGGACACACCAAGTAATAAAAATGGATTAAAATGAGACTCTTTATTAGGTCACCATAAAATCAGACGTTTCCATTACACGATTCATATTCATCAGGGTTCTTGATGAAAATTACTCATATAACTGTAACGCTGACTTTTATGATGATCTAATAAAGAATTTTAATATATTTTAATTATCTGGTGTGTACTGTTAGGCATGATGAGTATTATGGGTCTGTGATTAATATTACAGGATCACCCACTGGATGGCAAGTGGATAAACATACGTGTTATGGACTGTTGGGCCACAAGAGAGAAATGGAACTACTCTGGTGTAAACCATCTGAATTATAATAAAAATTCCCACTGATTCAACCCTTTAAGGTTCAGAGTGGTGTACAACGTCTACCTTCCAAGGTGTTAAAGACCCATTTAACCCTTTAAGATCAGACTGAGAAGCCATAGACTGATCTGAGCAGCAGAGGATCAGACTGAGAATCCATATACTGACCTGAGCAGTATTGGATAAGACTGAGAAGGCCATAAACTGATATGAGCAGCAAAGTAGAAGACTGAGAAGCCTTAGACTGATCTGAGCAGTAGTGAACCAAATTGAGAAGCCATATACTGTCCAGAGCAACAGAGGAGCAGACTGAGAAGCCATAGACTGATCTGAGCAGCATTGCTTCAGACTGAGAATCCATAGACTGATTTGAGCAGCAGTGCATCACACTGAGAAGCTATAGATTGATCTGATCAGAAGCTGATTGGGCTGAGAAGCTATAGACTGATCTGATCAGAAGCTGATTGGACTGACAAGCTATAGACTGATCTGATCAGAAGCTGATTGGACTGAGAAGCTATAGACTGATCTGATCAGAAGCTGATTGGACTGAGAAGCTATAGACTGATCTGATCAGAAGCTGATTGGACTGAGAAGCCATAGACTGATCTGATCAGAAGCTGATTGGACTGAGAAGCTATAGACTGATCTGATCAGAAGCTGATTGGACTGAGAAGCTATAGACTGATCTGATCAGAAGCTGATTGGACTGAGAAGCTATAGACTTATCTGATCAGAAGCTGATTGGACTGAGAAGAAATAGACTGATCTGATCAGAAGCTGATTGGACTGAGAAGCTATAGACTGATCTGATCAGAAGCTGATTGGACTGAGAAGCTATAGACTGATCTGAGCAGAAGCTGATTGGACTGAGACGCTATAGACTGATCTGATCAGAAGCTGATTGGACTGAGAAGCTATAGACTGATCTGATCAGAAGCTGATTGGACTGAGAAGCTATAGACTGATCTGAGCAGAAGCTGATTGGACTGAGACGCTATAGACAGATCTGATCAGAAGCTGATTGGACTGAGAAGCTATAGACTGATCTGATCAGAAGCTGATTGGACTGAGAAGCTATAGACTGATCTGATCAGAAGCTGATTGGACTGAGAAGCTATAAACTGATCTGATCAGAAGCTGATTGGACTGAGAAGCTATAGACTGATCTGATCAGAAGCTGATTGGACTGAGAAGCTATAAACTGATCTGATCAGAAGCTGATTGGACTGAGACGCTATAGACTGATCTGATCAGAAGCTGATTGGACTGAGAAGCTATAGACTGATCTGATCAGAAGCTGATTGGACTGAGAAGCTATAGACTGATCTGATCAGAAGCTGATTGGACTGAGAAGCTATAGACTGATCTGATCAGAAGCTGATTGGACTGAGAAGCTATAGACTGATCTGATCAGAAGCTGATTGGACTGAGAAGCTATAGACTGATCTGATCAGAAGCTGATTGGACTGAGAAGCTATAGACTGATCTGATCAGAAGCTGATTGGACTGAGAAGCTATAGACTGATCTGATCAGAAGCTGATTGGACTGAGAAGCTATAGACTGATCTGATCAGAAGCTGATTGGACTGAGAAGCTATAGACTGATCTGATCAGAAGCTGATTGGACTGAGAAGCTATAGACTGATCTGATCAGAAGCTGATTGGACTGAGAAGCTATAAACTGATCTGATCAGAAGCTGATTGGACTGAGAAGCTATAGACTGATCTGATCAGAAGCTGATTGGACTGAGAAGCTATAGACTGATCTGATCAGAAGCTGATTGGACTGAGAAGCTATAGACTGATCTGATCAGAAGCTGATTGGACTGAGAAGCTATAAACTGATCTGATCAGAAGCTGATTGGACTGAGAAGCTATAGACTGATCTGAGCAGAAGCTGATTATTCTGAATCAGTTCTTTTAGTCCTAATATAATCTCTCTGATGATATTTCATGAAGTGAACTGACACCTGATTCAGTCTGATAAGGACAAATAGGAGAGACAGGAGGGAAAGCAGCTTCACAATGGACTTGTGTATGAATGCAATACAAAGGACTATTAGGGCTTATGAATAAAGGCAAATGCGCCAATTGCAGGGCAAAGAAACTGCACCAAATGGGACAAATAAATATTCCTTTTGCGTGGATATGTGAGTTTTAACCCCTTGAGTGCTAGAGAGGTTTGCAGCATGATTTGTTATATTTAGAGGATTAAGGCCACACTAATTTCACTGGGTATTTGATAATATTAATTGCCCCCTCAGTGCAGTTAGCTTGCTCTAGACTTGGTGGTGTTTGTACATGAGGTCTTTGGGGGATGTATTAATCCTTTATCTGTGGGACATAGAACAATTGTCACTTTTGTTTACAAGCGATAATAGCAGCGGGTCACACAGACATACATCCAAATTTATAAATACGTTGTTATCTGAGAAATTCACTGGGATTTTTATTACACGCACATTTCTATCACATAACATCATGTTTTCTTCCATTACGACTAGGTTATACCTGGGGTTATAACCAAACCACTAAATCTGCCTTTATTTGTCTTGTCTTTTATTTACATGTCATTTCTGACACTATTCTTAACTGGATCACTCCAACTAGTATAGGTACTTAGTGAAACAGACACTGAGCGTTTATGTACATATCCGCATGTCTTGTTTTGCAACAATTTTATGGACACTTAATTTTTTCACTGGTTTTATACATCCCCTCTTTGTTCCTAAATACCATTGTGCACTTACGTTCAATCGTTGGTTTAATTTGCATTTATACCTGTAGGTGCCACAAACAAATGTTATACCTGACACATGAAAGCTGACGTGTTAAAGGGATAATAATGTTTACATTGGAAAATTATGTATATATATGTATATGTGTATATATATATATATATATATATATATATATATATATATATATATATATATCACATGAATTATGCAGATAAGTAAAAATGGGTACACCCATTGCTAAAAGATGTTCTATTCATAAGTTATTGCAGTTTAACCTGTATAGTGGCACTGTCATTTCAGTTCAGCTGACCATAAACTTCCACTGGATGGTATAATAACAGTGTCACTGTGACATTTCAGGCCATGAAGATACTGCACCCAAAATATCAAGTTTGATCTGTAATAAGTTTTCCATAATGAGTTCTATTATCCATTTAAGAAATTGAGCAATGAATTAAGTTACGTCATAATACAGCTGATAGATGAATGAATACTTATTGTACTTGTGCACATACAGTATTCAAATTGTATTCATTAATACACATAATTAACCCTTAATTGGTTTGCAATACATTTTACACCCCTCTGGTCCTTAGAGGTTTAATCTGACAAATGGATTGCCACTAAAACCAGTTTTTCCTCAAATAAATGCAAATAATATATAAAACTACCATTTTCTCTGTTATTTTCTGTTATTATGTTAATAACGTGTTTCAATAAGTAACAAGCACATTGTGACCTGAATGTTTTCTGAAAGGAAATTGAGTTTATTTGCACAAATGAAATAACATAAAACAGAAGATATTAGAACTAGAGACACTAACCCCACTTCTCACACCAACCGATTAACCACTAACTTCTCCTTCAAGTCTATAAACTGGGGATATTAGTATAATTCTGGGACATCCCAATGCACCAGAGGCAAAAATATAATGTTCCTCAAATTTCCATGGATTTAAATATGGCTTTTAACCTTTTAAATGCTAGAAATATCAACAGTACATTTCAGCACAGTGAACAATGTTATTTATTAATTGTGTTACCATTGGTTTGCTTTGGATTCATGTGGCACAATCTGTTTTTATTCACACTCAACATGTGTTCCTGTTGCTCACTGGATGACCTGTTGGTATCAGAGATGACTTGGGTGTGACGTGATGTCGCCTTCTCGCCATTTATGCTCTGCCTTTCTGATTTAGGAATGAGCAACTTATAAAACCCATAACTCAATAAAACCTACACATATATCAAGCATTGCCATAATCCAGAATACAAAGCCTACAGAACACAGGTTTTCTTTTTTACACAATTGCCCTTTAAGTTTACCTTAGCAACTATTGTAAGAAAAGATGAATTCAGTGTTGAGTAACATATTGGGAGTAAATATGAATTAACTGCTACTTGGAC
The DNA here is from genome assembly GCA_037306005.1 of Rhinophrynus dorsalis. Lineage (NCBI taxonomy): Eukaryota > Metazoa > Chordata > Amphibia > Anura > Rhinophrynidae > Rhinophrynus > Rhinophrynus dorsalis. Next base: position 128,955,144 of record CM074728.1, read on the forward strand.
AATACATATATATATATATATATATATATATATATATATATATATATATTTTTTTTTTTTTTTTTTTTTTTTTTTTTCAAAGCTATTTAATTCTCCTTTCATTCATTTCAAGTCAATGAGAATGTCTATGATCCTGATAACAGAGAGGATTCGGAGACATTCAATCTGTGAAACTAAGAAGGCAAAGCAATTTTGAAATGTCCTTCGGAGAGTCCAAGTGTTAAATGAAAGCATTGATAGGATCTCCAGACTTGCTATACACTTCCATTTAATATATATAGTTCAAAACTGCCCTCTTCATTCCTAAATGTGTCTGCTTAGAACCAGGAGATATAGAAACGGATGATGAAAATTCTCCCAATTCATGTCCAAAACAAGTATACAATGTAGAAAATATATTTGTGTATAACAGAGTTAATTATTGTCTAACTTACAAATGTGATGAATTGGTGAAATCTTTTTGTCGAAGCCTTTATTTGGTGACCTGGGGGTCAGCAATAATACGATGGCACATTTATGGAAGAGATAAATGACTTTCCTAAAGGGACGTGCCTGTTGGGCAGCAGACCTAATAAACTGTAGTTATGGGTTCTACCTTGTCAAGCAGGGAGGCTATAAAGCTGGAAAGTCAAGTTGGAGAACAAGTATTAGGTCTCTGGGACGTTGGGAAAATCACTGTTTATTTCGCTGTACGATTTAGCAATCAGGTGGAGGGTAGGACCATGTGCTAAAATTGGAGCAATTCTGGGGCAAACCAAAAACATCCCAAATTCTCTATTATGGAAATGGGTCTTTAACCCTTTGAGAGCCAGGGGGTGCAAACATATTGCTTTGCAATGCATTGCGTACCACTCAGGCATTCAAAGGATTAACCCTTCAAAGAGAGGTGACCAACAAGTGTTTTACCTCTTACAATTCCCGAGAGGTCCCCAGTGTATGGCTGCGCAATGTGTGGGAGACCCTCTAGCATTCAGAACGATCTCACTTCTGTTTACATATGGACACATTTTTATTTGTGCTCTTGCAGTCAGTTTGCACTAGAATTGCTCTAATTTTCCTTAATGCGTATCTCTTTTATGCTAGTGACATCTGGTGATAATCCTCTGTTCACTATCCCCCTTCATGAGGTGCAGTCTCTATGATCTATTTATCAGATGGAGAATTGATTGGAAATTGGCAAAAAGGTATGTGGAGTCACCCTGGGTCTTTGTTATATATCGGGGAACACCTTGAGACATAACTAGGCCTATGGATGAGGTGCAAATTATCTAGGAACTCCAGGCAATGATTGTCTTCTGGGGTAATGACCTGCAGTCCTACTTAGACATGAGATTCTGACCAGGGAACACCCTGTGATACAACTAGGCCTATGCATGAGGCACAGATTATCAAGAACTCCAGGCAATGACCATCTTCTGGGGTAATGACCTGCAGTCCTACTTAGTCATGAGATTCTGACCAGGGAACACCCTGTGATACAACTAGGCCTATGCATGAGGCACAGATTATGTAGGAACTCCAGGCAATGATCGTCTTCTGGGGTAATGACCTGCAGTCCTACTTAGACATGAGATGATTCTCACCAGGGAACACCCTGTGATACAACTAGGCCTAAGCATGAGGCACAGATTATCAAGAACTCCAGGCAATGATCATCTTCTGGGGTAATGACCTGCAGTCCTACTTAGACATGAGATGATTCTCACCAGGGAACACCCTGTGATACAACTAGGCAATGATCGTCTTCTGGGGTAATGACCTGCAGTACTACTTAGACATGAGATTCTCACCAGGGAATACCCTGTGATACAACTAGGCCTAAGCATGAGGCACAGATTATGTAGGAACTCCAGGCAATGATCATCTTCTGGGGTAATGACCTGCAGTCCTGCTTAGACATGAGAGGATTCTCACCAGGGAACACCCTGTGATACAACTAGGCCTATGCATGAGGCACAGATTATGTAGGAACTCCAGGCAATGATCGTCTTCTGGGGTAATGACCTGCAGTCCTACTTAGACATCAGATTCTCACCAGGGAACACCCTCTGATACAACTAGGCCTATGCATGAGGCACAGATTATCAAGAACTCCAGGCAATGATTGTCTTCTGGGGTAATGACCTGCAGTCCTACTTAGACATGAGATGATTCTCACCAGGGAACACCCTGTGATACAACTAGGCCTATGCATGAGGCACAGATTATGTAGGAACTCCAGGCAATCATAGTCTTCTGGGGTAATGACCTGCAGTACTACTTAGACATGAGATTCTCACCAGGGAATACCCTGTGATACAACTAGGCCTAAGCATGAGGCACAGATTATGTAGGAACTCCAGGCAATGATCATCTTCTGGGGTAATGACCTGCAGTCCTGCTTAGACATGAGAGGATTCTCACCAGGGAACACCCTGTGATACAACTAGGCCTAAGCATGAGGCACAGATTATGTAGGAACTCCAGGCAATGATCGTCTTCTGGGGTAATGACCTGCAGTCCTACTTAGACATCAGATTCTCACCAGGGAACACCCTCTGATACAACTAGGCCTATGCATGAGGCACAGATTATCAAGAACTCCAGGCAATGATTGTCTTCTGGGGTAATGACCTGCAGTCCTACTTAGACATGAGATGATTCTCACCAGGGAACACCCTGTGATACAACTAGGCCTATGCATGAGGCACAGATTATGTAGGAACTCCAGGCAATCATAGTCTTCTGGGGTAATGACTTACACTGCTTGCAACAGCGGGTGACAGTGCACTACAGAGTGTACAAGACTTATCAGATTCCAAAGGGTTAACATTTCCATCTTCATCAGTCAATGCTTTTATTATACACATATAGTGCATTTGTTTTGCTCAACATTCATCTTGATAATTATGCCCCACATTCTTTCCGGTCAAAGACTTAAAGGAGCAGAAAACTTTTTTTTATGGAAATCTGAATGTTTTAGGGCTTGTCTTGCTGTGTAAAAGAAGACAGCTCCCTCCACTGCCATGAACAGGAAGTAACAGCTTCAACACTTCCTGAACACATTGTACAGAGAAAGGAGAAAGCAAGGACAAGCAGTATATGGTGTAGCATATTGAATAGCCAAAACTGGTCAAATACAATAATATAATATTGTGCTGCCATAAAATATTAGTAGCAAAGCGAATATACAGGGGATACTGTACTGCCCCCCCCCCACAGGGTATTCACACAAGCAGCTCAGTCCTACAAAGCAAAGTCTTCCACCAAAGGGTTAACTGAAAGAAATAGAAAGAAAAAAACAAGCAGAAGAGCGCTAATATTCCACGTCACATGTGATAAATGCCATCAATAAATACATGAGAGCGCTCGGAAAATGCCCTTACTTGGAAGGTTGTGGAGCAGTGATAATATCTGTTCAACCAGTCGCAGGCCTGTGGGGAATGATCTAAGGGTCCTCCCCACCGGGACCATCGGACACGCGATACAGAGGCCAGTGGATAGACTGAAGCAGACCACCAATATTGATAAAAATCCTTTGTTATAAAAATGTATAATAAAAATAGGTATGATATAAAAAATAAATAAATATATTTAATTCTCAACACGTTTTATGGTCGGCACAACCATTTCAGCCTTTTTTGTGGATTTTGGAAATTTTATATTCTATTTGATCCGATCCATATAGAATATTAGCTCTCTCCTGGCTGTGTGTGAACCGTTATTAATGATTCTCCTCTCTCATAGAATGCAACTCACTAACTGAACACCAGGGGAGCTATAGCCTAACTTTTTGGTAACTAGGGGGCACTGTTAATATGAAAAAACATCAATTGAAACCATAATAACTTCACCATTGTTTTAGTCAGTAGGAAAAGTCCTAAAAGTCCCTAAAAGAGGACCTAAACGTTGCATATCTTTAACCATTAAACAGTGTTCTTTTTATTTTTGAAAACAGAGTCCACAGTCATTTCCTGCATATTCTGTTTATCTGGAGCACCTGGTACTACACATTAATATAGTGTGAGTTCATATCCTTATGGTACATATATAGATAGATATATATAGATAGATAGATAGATATTAGAGACAGATAGATAGATAGATAGATAGATAGATAGATAGATAGATATGAGATATATAGATAGATAGATAGATAGATAGATAGATAGATAGATATGTGATAGATAGATAGATAGATAGATAGATAGATAGATAGATATGTGATAGATAGATAGATAGATAGATAGATAGATAGATAGATAGATATGTGATAGATAGATAGATAGATAGATAGATAGATAGATAGATAGATAGATAGATGATAGATATGAGATAGAGATAGATAGATAGATAGATAGATAGATATGAAATAGATAGATAGATAGATAGATAGATAGATAGATATGAAATAGATAGATAGATATTAGATAGATAGATAGATAGATAGATAGATAGATAGATAGATGATAGATATAGAGACAGATAGATAGATAGATAGATAGATAGATAGATAGATAGATAGATTTGCGATAGATAGATAGATAGATAGATAGATAGATAGATAGATATGAGATAGATAGATATGAGATAGATAGATAGATAGATAGATAGATAGATAGATAGATATGAGATAGATAGATAGATAGATAGATATGAGATAGATAGATATGAGATAGATAAATAGATAGATAGATAGATAGATAGATAGATAGATAGATAGATAGATAGATAGATAGATATGAGATAGATAGATAGATATGTGATAGATATGAGATAGATAGATAGATAGATAGATAGATAGATAGATAGATAGATATGAGATAGATAGATAGATAGATAGATAGATAGATAGATATGAGATAGATAGATAGATAGATAGATATGAGATAGATAGATAGATAGATAGATATGAGATAGATAGATAGATAGATAGATAGATAGATAGATAGATAGATAGATAGATAGATATGAGATAGATAGATAGATAGATATGATAGATAGATAGATAGATAGATAGATAGATAGATAGATAGATAGATAGATAGATAGATATGAGATAGATAGATAGATAGATAGATATGAGATAGATAGATTGATAGATAGATAGATAGATAGATAGATAGATATGAGATAGATAGATTGATAGATAGATAGATAGATAGATAGATAGATAGATAGATAGATAGATTTTCTTTTAATAAAAAAAGTTGAATGCTCCTTTAACTCATTCAGGTTCTATTTATATTAATTCACATTATAAATGAAAGTTCTGTAAAATGAAAAGTTATAAGACGTATACGCTTGTTATATTGGATCAAACCTTCTGCTTTCTGTATTAAACTGATAAGTGGCACTTGTTTGTGTCTCTGCACTACCTTTTATGTTACAAAAGCAGCTAATTAAACTGTTCAATCTCTTGTTTGGTATCAGACGTATAAGTAAGTGCACTTGCAGCCGCACAAGAAGTAAAGAAAACATGTTGGTGTGGAATGGGATGAATCATTTCACACACTTGATATTCCCTTTGTTACAATCCTGCTGCCTTCCTCCTCTCACCTCACTTCTAGACAGCTCAAGAGCCCATCTTTCAGGTTTCACAAGGCAATAAAAAATCAAAAGAAAACCATTCTCTAGACACATAAAACAATTTGAAAAATCTTGTATAAAATTAGATATAATTAGGATTATATTGATTGTTTTATTAAACATCATTGTTGTTATTTCTGCAGAGTGGGGACACAGAAAAAAGGAACTTGGGAAATAGTGAACTGCAACCTACTATTTAGGCATAGAAACCATTACTTCTTCATAGAAGCTCAAAAGATTTGTTTGGCAAGATCTGTTACTCATAAATCCAAACTGATTCTTGCTAATAATTTTATTCTTCTCAGTGTAATCCTGAATATAATCCTTTATTATCCCTTCAAGCAGGTTTTCCCACTGCTGAAGTCAAACTCACAGCTCTGTAATTCCCTGGTTCTGCTTTAGTTACCTCCTTAAAGGGATAGTAATGTTTCATAATAAAAGCAGCTCTAATTAATCATCATGGTATTTGGGCCATGGAGAGTGTTATTTCAATTCTGTCAGAGTTGTAGTTCAAGAGTAATTCAATGACAAAGTATCCCCCTCCCACCCCTTTTACCTGATGTCACACTGCTCAGCCAGATCAGAAGGGAGGTATCCAGGTAGACTGCAGAGAGGGACAATCTTCAATTAAGATAAGGGAAAAACTTGTCAAGGGGACAGGGCTTTCATTGTTCTCATAGGAAGAAAATTGTCCCCTGCTGTTATCTGTCTGGTCTATGGACTGGATTCCACATCTGAGAAGAGATGGCTTACACTAGGTAAAAGGGGCTGGAGGGGAAACTTTCCTTGTGAATATCTCTCAAACCATAAAGGTTTGAGAGATAAGACGTATATTGTTCTTCATGTTTTTTTAATGACTACAAAATAAAATAAAGATAAAACGAAGTATTACTATCCTTTAAATAAAGGCACTTCATTGTCTTTATGCCAATATTGTGCTACTGAGCCTGTGGAGAGACAGCATTTAAATAGTAAAAACAGAGATCTTGCTGATACTTCACTGAATAACTCTTGGACGTATACCATCAGGACCAGGTGTTTTGTGAGTCTTCCCTTGACCCCTAACTGTTTTAACCCTATATTTAATCATAGTATGGTTGCAATTGTTGTTTGTTGAGGCTCTTCTACCATTTCTTGTTCCCTGGTATATACTGATCTTATAGGTCATTTTGCAAGGGAATCATGAAGGGCAAAAATACATAAATACATAGTTATTATTGGATCTCACAATCAGGATGACAAGACAACTCCTTAACATCAATTTCCATAAACATATGTCTGAAAGTGAACAAGTACATTTTTGTCAAAGAGTTGACAGAATTGCGAACTGTAACCAGGTGTCCACAGCTCACAAAGTGCCACGTCACCCCAACTTTAAGAACACGGGGTAACGACACATAGGCAGTTTGGAATGATATTTCAAAAAATAAGCAAAACTAAAATTACATGTGATAGGCCCACTTTAATGTGATGGGCCATATGCACAACAGAAGTGGAATCATTTCAGGGAAATCCAGTTGCACGTAAGTGGTCTGGAAAACTTGCAATCTAAAGCTACTCAGCCAGTAAATGGTCTCCCTGTGCCCACTTGTCCTCTGATTTATTTATGGCTAAGGTGGTACAACCCTTCACGTGCTTTTTATTGGGTGAAGCCTTGTTCCCAAGCAGGAGAAATGTGACACAACCAAGTGCACAGGCTCCATGCAATGAAATGGAGAAATGTATCTCCCTGACCCAGTGCATCTCACACAGGGAGTCTTGGACATTATATTATTACTAGTTTTACTAGTAAGCACGGGCCAACACTGGCGGTGCTGCAGTCATGCATAGTACTGACTGCCCGACTGCGCCGCAGCTGATTCGGAACACCCCATTGCCTATCAGCCACGGAGCGGGCAGTCTGTACTGCTCATGATTGCAGTGCGCGCAGCCGTGTCTACTGCGCATGACAGGTGCTGACAAACATAGTTAGCGAATTATAATATAGGATTATTAATATTATAGTATAAAAAACAAACCAAAGTAGTGTTTTAACCTCTTGAATTGTCTATGAATATTTAGTGCATTGCTTTGCAATTCATTGGAGTAATCCCTGGTATAGATAGGCAAAAGCCTTGGACACTAACAGTCTCTTTCTCCTTTGTCTGTCAGCGTTTTCAGATCTCTGTAACATTCAATGATTTAACTGCACTATGAGGTCAAGTAAGAGTTGTCTGCGTTCTTCATTCCTGGTGCTAAGCACTCCTACTTATAAACATGCACAGTGACCTTGTGCTGTGAAAGAGGATTTTGATTCTATAAGTGAAAATCTGGTCCCCTGAAGATTAGACATCAAACTGCTTTATTATCAAATACAAAATATTCTTAGGATTGAATGGAGCATATTAAATAACTGAAATCTTATAAATTATTCCACCATTTTCATACAACACACACACACATATGCATACAAACACACACACATGTATACATACACAAATATACAAGCACACATAGACATATACATACACATATGATAGCTCAGTTGGTTAATGCACCAGTTATAGAATCTGTTCAAACATCAGTGTCACAGGTTCTAGTCCCAGTAGGGTCAAATCAGCCTTTTATCCTTCCCAGGTCAATAAAATTGGGTAATAATAACTATACCCCCAGGATATACTTGAAAACGAGAGACAATCTCAATATATCCTTCCTAGTAAATATATATACACACCTATACACAGATAGACATATACATACACAAGTTAGATTTAGCTCTGGAGCTGTTGTACACTACAATCCCTTCTTCCCCAAACATCCAGAGACTACAGTACCAGCAGCTCTCCCCCCTGGCTGTGACCAGACAGCTTCATGGACTCAACACAAGATAAACCGCATCACACTCATTATGACCTAGATTACATTGCTGTTTATATGTGGACTCACTGGTTTGACTGAAGGCTATGGAGAAATGTGTACATAAAATTGTTGATAAACTTATCATAGCAAAATACTTATTTGGAAAATAAATGAATAGAATGGAATATTATTTATACCGACTGGCATTGGAGTCCAAAAAGAAATATATTTATTCCCTGCTGGATGCCTTAATAAATTACATCCCATAAATGGCACATTTGGGTAATTCAATTTGATTCCATTAATTCAGCCCATTATACAGTTTCAACATAGTTAATGAGTAAGCCATAATTAGTATGTTAGGATAGTAATTACATGATTTTGTGACTAAGCAGAGAAATGATTCCAAATGCAATGACAAGTCCTTTACTTAGAGTTCATATCTGTACTGCAGGTGAAAGCATTGCCTTGTAACATCTTTATTCTAAAGGTCAACTTCAGGTACCAGAGTCCAGGAGAGAGAGCAGTGTGTGTGTATACAATATGTATGTTTTTGTGCACAGGTATATATGTATGTGTGTGTTTGTACATGTGCATATATATGTATGTGTGTGTGTGTGTGTGTGTGTGTGTGTTTGTGTGTGTATGTGTGTGTCTGTGTCTCTGTTTGTGTGTGTGTGTGTGTGTGAGGATTTGACAGACTAATCACCCAATGTAAGCTGCCTGGTGGACTCTGTGAAATAGATTCTCCACAAGGAGGTGACAGACTGCTATTTGATATAATAATGTGATAAAAGCAAAACACCAGACAATACAGAAATACTGCAAGGCAGGTCCCAGAGGCTCAGATGCTATGGAGCAAAAGACTAGAGTACTTAGCTAGCTGGCAGTGGCTGCTCCCTGGGTTGTCTTGCTGTGGCCTAGACCAAGTTAGTGCAGAGGCCAGATTATTGCCAACCAGGGGAGCTGGCCCACACACCAGATGAAAACCCAGAAAACAGCAGCTACCCACTGAGGTAGAAGAGAATACGGAACAAATAACCACCTGCAGTGGAACAGTTGTATTACAGGACAGTGAGGCCTGGAGCTCGAATGAGAAGACAGAGAACAGGACAGTCAAAATCAGATTGGAGGTCGAGGAGATAGAAGCCCCTCAGGGCCATGATGGGCAGGTCATCAGACAAGCCAGATCAGGAATGGGCAGGCAACACAGTACAAGGCAACAAACAGAGGAATGGTCAAATCAAAGGAGTGAAAGATGGTATGTGTGTGTGTGTGTATATATGTGTGTGTGTGTGTGTGTGTGTGTGTGTGCACTTGTGTATATTATGTGTTTACTTGTACTGAAAACAAGTGCATTTAAATGACTTTATGTGTCCCAAGCCGCCCTCACACCCCTGTATTGTGCCCAAGTCTGGGTCATTCCCAGATATCCAAGGTGCCAACTGAACACATCATATTAAGAGGGACCAGTTTATGCTGCTTGGCCCATTCAATCTCAGAGCAGGATGTGATTCAATAAATATCAACAGATGTATCTTAGTTCTCATGTATTGTTTCAAAATTCATCTACTCTGGTTTCAGTGCCAAAGTAACCCCTAATTAACTGATTAGAAACATTACAACCAGAAGAAGGCGCTGTTGTCTGCTGCCGAGCATCATCATGTTAAATACAGCAGGTAAACAGTACGTTTACTGGAGAAAGAGACATGCTAAGATTCCACTGTAAGGAGCCTTCCAGTCTTCTGGGCTCCTAAGGAGCCTTCCAGTCTTCTGGACCCCTGAGGAGCCTTCCATTCTTCTGGACCCCTGAGGATCCTTCCCGTCTGCTGGACCCCTGAGGAGCCTTCCAGTCTTCTGGGCTCCTAAGGAGCCTTCCAGTCTTCTGGACCCCTGAGGAGCCTTCCCATCTTCTGGACCCCTGAGGAGCCTTCCAGTCTTCTGGGCTCCTAAGGAGCCTTCCAGTCTTCTGGAACCCTGAGGAGCCTTCCAGTCTTCTGGACCCTGAGGAGCCTTCCAGTCTTCTGGAACCCTGAGGAGCCTTCCAGTCTTCTGGAACCCTGAGGAGCCTTCCAGTCTTCTGGAACCCTGAGGAGCCTTCCAGTCTTCTGGACCCCTGAAGAGCCTTCCAGTCTTCTGGAACCCTGAGGAGCCTTCCAGTCTTCTGGGCTCCTAATGAGCCTTCCAGTCTTCTGGACCCCTGAGGAGCCTTCCAGTCTTCTGGACCCCTGAGGAGCCTTCCAGTCTTCTGGGCTCCTAAGGAGCCTTCCAGTCTTCTGGACCCCTGAGGAACCTTCCAGTCTTCTGGGCCCCTGAGGAGCCTTCCAGTCTTCTGGGCCCCTGAGGAGCCTTCCAGTCTTCTGGACCCCTGAGGAGCCTTCCAGTCTTCTGGATTCTTGAAAACCCAAGTCCAAAGGATTACTGTAACGTTTTTCAGACCATCCATTTCTGATCATCCCTAATGAATTAATTTGCATTGTCTACCAGGGTAGGTACTCTACAGGTAGTTATAATAATTAAGGTGCTTGGGTTACACTAATAGTTGATTAAAATCACTGGAAAACAAAATACATCTGTTCCTTTAAGACTATTAATCAGTTGCCAAAAACATCGTTGTTGCTTTGCAGAGGTGTAATGAATAAGCAGAACTGGTGTAATATGAGATGTCATGCTTTGAGTCATAGACAGATATTTAATATCTGCACCTAATGTAAAGTAATCAGCCTGGTGTTAATTAAAGCTAATTCAAGGTATTTGTCTCTGTACAGAATGATATTGCAGGAGACCTGTAGTGAACAAAGATTAAATGAAAAAGTTGGTTAGACAGAGATAAAACGACATGAGCTTTTAGACACTGAAATACGTTTGACTATGAAATCTAAAAGCAAATGAAAAATATGTCGAGATAACAGTTTCCAAAAAGCTTTCAGTCTGCCACTTAACTGTGCTCTGAAAAATGCACTGCAGCATTCTATCCTAAGGCTATGTGTCCAGACAGACTGTCTCCGAATGTGAACTGCTGCTTCAGAGCATTTTATTGTACTTCAAAGCACCAACAAAATATCTCCGTTTCACAGGAGAGATGAAACATAGGAAGGAACTCTGTAAATTGGACTTCGTATTGAGGGTGCAGTCATATTTATCAATAAATGTTTTAATTAGAGATGAGGTTTGTTTTTTCAAAATCTCAAAGCACTTAATAATCGTGGGTCTCCAGGGCTAAGAAGCAGACCTTGTGCCCTGATTTAACACTGAAAGGAAACATTGTCTTGACACCGGCTCATCTCAGATCTAGCTGCTCGCATCCACCAAAGTGAGAACAATGAAAAGATGAGATGGAGAGGCAGCATGCTAGGGGTTAAGTGACTTTCTGCACACCACTGTAGACGTGTATCTGACAGCCAGAAAATCAGAATCCTTAGCAACTGAATGTATATTGAGACAATCTATCTAGCTTTAAAAATTTTGCAAAACAAATTCTTCCTTATGTTGTACTTTTCTCCTTTAATACCCATATCACCAGCCCCATGGCCATCCTATCACAATATTACCCCTATCCTTTCATCTAACATGTCTCTGCAACTGTATGATCCATTACATAACCAAGGTAATATATAGGAGCCCAATGAAAGCTCTTAATCCTATGAATGATAAAGAGATCTACAAAGCATTGCTTCTCAATGGGTTAGAGATCTCTGTAGCTTCCAACGTGTCACCTGACAGCCAGCGAAGAAGTACATAAACTGGTCACCGTATTAGCTAGTGTCAACATTTCATCAGCTTTCTTGTTCTATAATGAACTGCAGTAATAATGTTTATAGTACAATTCAGAACAGTCCTATTAGCTTTAGAATCAACAGTTTGAAATAAAGGATAGAGTTCACAGCAGCTGGTGCAGCACCAGACTCCCTCCACACCTCAGAATATGCTTGCCTTTCTTGTTCATGTGGCTGTTGGAGAGAGTATGTTTAGGTAACACAGTGTGTCACGTTGTACCTGTCTGTTTATCTTGAATTTATTATGTATATATGTCTTTCTGCCTGTGTAGTATCTGTCACTCGGATTCAGAAGATACTGTCAGGTTCAGGTAAGAAGGATCAATTCACCTTCCATCTGACTCTGTCACTTACCTTATCAGTCAAAATGGTTGTGTTTTATTAACTCTCCTTTCATGCCCGCACCCAACTGGTAGTGGCTACCTATCAATTAAACTCAGCTCCATGTCTTTGCCTGTCTCTCTAGCCTTGCTACCATCCAAAGTTAGCTGATTTTTCTCTCACCCTCCCAAATAGATAACGTGCAGTAAATGGAAACCCTTTTTATACTTTAGCACAGTGGGAAAACATGGGGGAAACTCTCCATGTTTGGGAAGGTACATTATTATCATGATTTCAATTCAGTTGAAATAAGGAAAAACTGTGAAAAAAGTGCTATTTTTTGCATGTTTGCCTTTTGAGGAGAAAGTTTCACCTATCTTCAGTTCCATCTCCATTGCCTTGAAGATCTCCATGATCTGTAGGGTTGGACGATGTCATTATTTAACTGAGTATTCTTGGGAAAGGAAGCAACATTGTTATCCTCTCTCTGAAACCGGTGTCTGTAGATTTCTATGAAGAAGATACAGCCCAGAACAGTGTTTCTGAATTTTAGTTCTAGGGACACACCGAATGTGCAGGATAATTAGGCTGGCTGTCACAGTACCTTGTTTCCAGCGCCGCCACTTCAGCGACGCTCTGCGTCTTTCATCTGCAGGCAGAGGCTTCAAGCATGCTGCAGGCCTCTGTTTTATGTGTGTTTGTTTCCTGTTGTCTCCTCCTACCTACTTCCTCCCTCTAGCTGCTCCTCCTACCTACTTCCAGTGGAGGGGTTTAAAGGGCAGACTGAATCCTGACTCAGTCACCCTTACATTGTTGTTCTGAGCAGTTCATTTTCTGGTATTCCTGTGTATGATCCGGCTTGTCTGTCCATCCATTCTGGTGTTGACCTGTGGCTCTGTCTGACTATTCTCCTTGGCGTTCTGATTTGGCTCAGATATCCTTTCTGGAGCAAACCTGTGGCTCTGGCTGACTACTCACTCCATGTATGACCTAAGCTTGTCTGACTACCCACTCTGGTGTTGACCTGGGGCTCTATTCACTGCGCATCCAGCATACATACGATCCAGTGGATATCCTTTCTGGTGCAAACCTGTGGCTCTGGCTGACTACCCGCTCCATGTATGACCTAGGCTTGTCTGACTACACACTCTGGTGTTGACCTGGGGCTCTATCCACTGTGCATCCAGTATTCCATCTCTTCAGTGAATGTCCTTTCTGGTTCAAACCCGTGGCTCTGGCTGACTACCCGCTCTGTGTATGACTTTGGCTTGTCTGACTATCCTGTCTGGTGCTTACTAGAAGGCTCTGTCTGTTCGCTCAGTTTGTTGGTTCTGTTATTCAGACATCCTTCCTAGTACTGACCTGGGGCTCTAGCAGACTCCTAGCTACTGACTGCAGGCTGAGTCAGTATCTCTTGGGCCTTACCTTACCATGAGACTCCAGTGGACTGAGGCCTAGTCTCGGACAGTGAGGTGCAGAGATTGCTATTCCTGATACAGTGCTCTCCGTTTCAATCACCCACTGTGTGTTTATTTATATATTACATTACTGTCATTATTCTCATAATAAAGGTTATATTAACTATACCGTCTGACTCCTGGTTTTGCTTGCCAGCTGTAACACTGGATCACATGTGAGTAATCAATGGCTTAGCCTCTGTAACCAATCTACCTGTATTTAATTAGAGATATCCTTAATACCTTACCTGGTGGTGTGTTCCAATGAATGGAGCTGAGAATCACTGATACATTTACAAATCTCTTTACTTTCACCCTTTTGTGTCCCTTTAAAAAATAAATCTTACTATGTTCAGCTTTATATTTTCAACTCGTGTTCAGCTAGACAGTAAAAAACAGAGTTAAGTGGAAATGTCAGACATATCTTCTAATACTTATCAACTCGCTTCTGTACCTCCATGACACAATGTGACTGCTGAGCAGCTGTCTTCACAGCACATTAGACTCTCCTGTCAGTTAGTCCTGAGCCGCAGTAAAGGTGAGACTTGCCGGAGTGTCAGCCACTTGCTGTCATTTGTTTATGTTACTAAGGTCCCTGAGATTCTGATGCTAATGTGTTTAGAGTTGGCAATTCAATATCGTCTCTATTCAAAGCAGCCAATTGCCTGTATGTAGAGCCATTGACAGTTGTGATAATTAACATGACGGACCTACAACTGTCACACCTGTATCTTCATAGGGGAATTGTTGAACAGACCTAGTTGGCCGCCCCAGGACATGGAAGATGTGCACCCTCTCTTTATATTGTAACTTTTATCCTCCCTCAGCCCTTTAGGGACCAGATATCTGCGAAATGCATTGAGTAGCAATGTTTCTCATTCTCTTCTGGTCAATAAAGGGTGAATAACATCAGGATGCACCAGTATTTATATTCTATTTTTTTTTTAAGCAGACATATTGTACACAGAGTTATCTGTGAGAAGTGACATGTTTCCAACTCACTGAGACATATTCACAAAGAAATATCAGAGCAATTCTGGAGCAAACCATCATGAGCAAATGCAATATCAAATACTAGTTGTAGAGCCCGTTACACAGGCCACAGTGCCACTGCCAGCCGGTCGCGGTGCAGTCATGTGCAGTAGAGAGTGCCCGCGCCGCGGCTGATACAGAGCTGGACTCTCCTTCAGATTGGGCAGTCTCTACTGCGCATGACTTTGTCATTACACACGTTTTAGTGAATTATTATATAGGATTCCCATTGACGTAATAGGGTTTTAACTCTTTCAAGGAACTACAGTACAGGGTAAAGACGAGAATACTTAGGACCATGACAGTATAAGATCTATAGGCCTTCATCTCATAATTAAGAATTAAACCAGTGATTCCCATCCAGGGTGCCAGGGCACTATGATGCGCCACGGACATCAGTTTAGGGTTCCCCATGTTTTCTATGAAGACTAATGAAAATGGACTTTTACATAAAGATTTATTAGAATTGTTATGCACAATATATTTAGTTTTGTTATTGTGATTATAAAACATTATAATAACTGTATATTTATGAATTGTACCCTTCTTATGCACTTGATAAAGTACATTAAATATGTTAGGGGTACCCCGAATGTTCTAGATTACATGTTAGGGGTGCCCCGAATGTTCTAGATTACATGTTAGGGGTGCCCCATATGTTCTAGATTACATGTTAGGGGTACCCCGAATGTTCTAGATTACATGTTAGGGGTGTCCTGAATGTTCTAGATTACATGTTAGGGGTGCCCCGAACAAAAAAAATTGAGAACCACTGAATTAAACTAAACATTTAATGGAGTAGATTTTTCAAATATCAATTAGAGATTAACGAGTAGTTAGGAGAGACTTTGACCTGATCGATGTGGGCTGGGAGGTTCCTACTGTAGAATCAGTAAGTTTAGAGATGTCATTGATTCCCTGTAAGGTGACCGGTTAATAAGCCAAATTACAGGGAAGCAATAACAGATGTAATGCACACAAATGTGAGAAACTGTAAATTATATTTGCAGGTGAGAACTAAGTGTACTGTGATCACCATTCACTGTGTTGTATTATACAGGTAGAAAATAAGTTTAATCTCATTAATCATCAATTAATTTCTGAATAGATAATTGTCAAGATAAGGAAAATCCTTGAGCTATTGTTTGGCAACAGGTGAATTGCTGGGTATAGTGTAGGAGCAATGAGGACAAGCCTGTATCACGCTTGTTAGTAGAAGTAAAATTAAATAAAACAAAACTGATTCTCTAGAAAGACATATTGTATTATAAAGTTACAAGATTGGTTATAAGAAATACAGGCAGAATATATTGGGTTATTGTGATAGTACCGTTTCTAAAGACAAAATGATGAGTACTTTGGTATTTGGTGGCACATTTTTAATTTGGACTACGGTTATACACACACACACTTTTGAGAGATCAGCTGTCTTCCTTATTAGGTCATAGTGTCCTGATTCACATGAAGAAGTCAGCTGATCTCTCAAAGGTTTGTCATAAAGTATAAACTGTTAGTCCATATAAAAAAGGTATCACTAAATATCAAAGTACTCATAGTACAAATAGGGATGCTAAGCTCATAATCTGATATTCCAAAATGCAGGCAGAAATAACAGCATCTCAGTCAGCTGATCCAGATAAATAAGAATTAAATTGAATTAAAATGCTTTAGGGTTGTATTTTTTATGCCATTCACTGACATTTTTAATCAGTTATTGGGAATAGCTCCTGATGATTGCAGAATTACTAATATAGTCCCACTTTACAAAAAGATGAGTAGAGAAGACTCTGAGAACTGCAGCTGTGTCAGTCTGACAGCAGTAACTGGAACATTGATTGAGACCTTTTTGAAAGAAAGAGTTGTTGCATATGGGAAATGATCAGATCTGATTTTAGCATGGATTTACTACAAGGACGTCTTGTCAAATACATTTTATTGATTTTTCAGACCATGTAACTAAAATGATAGATGAGGGAGTAGATATAGCTTATCTATATGTTCAAAAAGTCTTTAACTGTGTCCTACATAAAACGCTAATTATTAATCTCCATTGTTTGGGACTGGACTCACATGTAGTTGATTGGATACAGTATTGACTGAATGATAAGTGATAGAATTTCATGGTTAATAAAATAATAATATGTAATAATAATAATGATGATGATGATTGGCTTCCTCAATCATTTTGGTATGTAAAAGATCCAACACCTTGGGCTCTGTTTGTATCGGCTGTTGATGTCCATGTTAGCTCAGCGTTATCTTGTGAGTGATGATAGTCTCTCTGTACAGTTATTACACCATTTGATAATGTACTGCTGCTTGGTCACGCCTCACTGTGTTTGTGTGATCCATACCAGGTTAATATAAATAATTCTTAGCCATTAAGTACTGGAGGGATGTTTAAGACATTGCAAAGTAATGCCTCTCACACCTCTCTGATCCTTAAAGGGTTAATCTGAGTGGCGCAATATCCTGCTCGTTTACGTTCAGCAATATTTGATTTTATTTGAGTTCTTTCTAAATAAATTTACAACTGACGCAATTCTGAGATAAACTCAGTGGCGTAACAATAGGGGTCACAGGGGTTGCACCTGCGACTGGGCCAATCACTCCAGGGGCCCGGATGCCCCCTGCAACCTCCCCACCGCCCGCAAGTAGCAACAAGCTGAGGTCTGTGCCTTCTTAGGCACAGACCTCTAGCAGCTGAGCTGGCCTCTTCCTCACTCTAGTAATGCAGAGCGATGACATCATCACCTGGCTCTCTGCATTAGTGGAGAGACTACCACATGGGAGCTTCAGCTGTAGAGGTCTGTGCAAAAGGAGGCACAAACCTCTCCTGCTAAGCCGCTGCACCACCAGGGAGGTAGGAGTTTGGGAGCAATGTGGAGTTTAGGAGCAATGTGGAGGCAATGTAGAGACTGGAGGCAATGTGGAGATTGAGGGCAATGTGGAGATTGGAGGCAATGTGGAGAATGAGGGCAATGTGGAGATTGGAGGCTATGTGGAGATTGGAGGCATCATGGAGATTGGGAGCAATGTGGAGATTGGGAGCAATGTGGAGGTTAGAGGCAATGTGGAGATTGGAGGAAATGTGGAGATTGGAGGCAATGTGGATTTTGGGGTCAATGTGTAGATTGGGGGCAATGTGGAGATTGGAGTCAATGTGGAGACTGGGGGCAATGTGGAGATTAGGGGCAATGTGGAGATTAGGGGCAATGTGGAGATTGGGGGCAATGTAGAGATTAGAGGCAACGTGGAGATTGGGGGCAATGTGGAGATTGGGGGCAATGTAGAGATTAGAGGCAATGTAGAGATTAGAGGCAATGTGGAGATTGGGGGCAATGTGGAGATTAGAGGCAATGTGGAGACTGGGGGTAATGGGGGAGCAATGTGGAGATTGAAGGCAATGTGGAGATTAGTGGCAATATGGAGATTAGAGGCAATGTGGAGATTGGAGGCAATGTGGAGATTAGAGGCAATGTGGAGATTGAAGGCAATGTGGAGATTAGAGGCAATGTGGAGATTGGAGGCAATGTGGAGATTAGAGGCAATGTGGAGATTGGAGGCAATGTGGAGATTAGAGGCAATGTGGAGATTGGAGGCAATGTGGAGACTGGGGGTAATGGGGGAGCAATGTGGAGATTGGGGGCAATGTGGAGATTAGTGGCAATATGGAGATTAGAGGCAATGTGGAGATTGGAGTCAATGTGGAGATTGGAGGCAATATGGAGATTAGAGGCAATGTGGAGATTGGGGGCAATGTGGAGATTAGAGGCAATGTGGAGATTGGAGGCAATGTGGAGATTAGAGGCAATGTGGAGATTGGAGGCAATGTGGAGATTGGGGGCAATGTGGAGATTAGAGGCAATGTGGAGATTGGAGGCAATGTGGAGATTAGAGGCAATGTGGAGATTAGGGGCAATGTGGAGATTAGAGGCAATGTGGAGACTGGGGGGAATGTGGAGATTAGAGGCAATGTGGAGATTGGGGGCAATGTGGAGATTAGAGGCAATGTGGAGATTGGAGGCAATGTGGAGATTAGAGGCAATGTGGAGATTAGTGGCAATGTGGAGATTAGGGGCAATGTGGAGATTGGAGGCAATGTGGAGATTGGAGGCAATGTGGAGATTAGAGGCAATGTGGAGATTGGAGGCAATGTGGAGATTGGAGGTAATGTGGAGATTAGAGGCAATGTGGAGATTAGTGGCAATGTAGAGGTTAGAGGCAATGTGGAGATTGGGGGCAATGTGGAGATTGGGGGCAATGTGGAGATTGGAGGAAATGTGAAGATTGGAGGCAATGTGGAGATTAGTGGCAATGTGGAGATTAGGGGCAATGTGGAGATTGGAGGCAATGTGGAGATTAGAGGCAATGTGGAGATCGGAGGCAATGTGGAGATTAGAGGCAATGTGGAGATTGGAGGCAATGTGGAGATTAGAGGCAATGTGGAGATTAGTGGCAATGTGGAGGTTAGAGGCAATGTGGAGATTGGGGGCAATGTGGAGATTGGAGGAAATGTGAAGATAGAGGCAATGTGGAGATTAGAGGCAATGTGGAGATTAGTGGCAATGTGGAGGTTAGAGGCAATGTGGATTTTGGGGTCAATGTGGAGATTGGGGGCAATGTGGAGATTGGAGTCAATGTGGAGATTGGGGGCAATGTGGAGATTGGGGGCAATGTGGAGATTAGAGGCAATGTGGAGATTGGGGGCAATGTGGAGATTAGAGGCAATGTGGAGATTGGGGGCAATGTGGAGATTAGTGGCAATGTGGAGATTGGGGGCAATGTGGAGATTGGAGGAAATGTGGAGATTGGAGGCAATGTGGAGATTAGAGGCAATGTGGAGATTGTGGAGCAATGTGGAGATTGGAGGCAATGTGGAGATTGGAGTCAATGTGAAGACTGGGGGCAATGTGGAGATTGGGGGCAATGTGGAGATTGGAGGAAATGTGGAGATTGGAGGCAATGTGGAGATTGGAGGAAATGTGGAGATTGGAGGCAATGTGAAGACTGGGAGCAATGTGGAGATTGGGGGCAATGTGGAGATTGGGGGAAATGTGGAGATTGGAGGCAATGTGGAGATTGGGGGCAATGTGGAGATTAGGGGCAATGTGGAGATTGTGGAGCAATGTGGAGATTGGAGGAAATGTGGAGATTGGAGGAAATGTGGAGATTGGAGGCAATGTGTAGATTAGGGGCAATGTGGAGATTGTGGAGCAATGTGGAGATTGGAGGAAATGTGGAGATTGGGGGCAATGTGGAGATTGGAGGAAATGTGGAGATTGGAGGCAATGTGGAGATTGGGGGCAATGTGGAGATTGGGGGCAATGTGGAGATAGGAGTCAATGTGGAGATTGGGGGCAATGTGGAGATTGGAGGCAATGTGGAGATTGGGGGCAATGTGGAGATTGGAGGCAATGTGGAGATTGGGGGCAATGTGGAGATTGGGGGCAATGTGGAGATTGGAGGCAATGTGGAGATTGGAGGCAATGTGGAGATTGGGGGCAATGTGGAGATTGAAGGCAATGTGGAGATTGGAGGCAATGTGGAGATTGGAGGAAATGTGGAGATTGGAGGCAATGTGGAGATTGGGGGCAATGTGGAGATAGGAGTCAATGTGGAGATTGGGGGCAATGTGGAGATTGGAGGCAATGTGGAGATTGGGGGCAATGTGGAGATTGGAGGCAATGTGGAGATTGGGGGCAATGTGGAGATTGGGGGCAATGTGGAGATTGGAGGCAATGTGGAGATTGGGGGCAATGTGGAGATTGGAGGCAATGTGGAGATTGGGGGCAATGTGGAGATTAGAGGCAATGTGGAGATTGGGGGCAATGTGGAGATAGGAGTCAATGTGGAGATTGGGGGCAATGTGGAGATTGGAGGCAATGTGGAGATTGGAGGCAATGTGGAGATTGGGGGCAATGTGGAGATTAGAGGCAATGTGGAGATTGGGGGCAATGTGGAGATTGGGGGCAATGTGGAGATTAGAGGCAATGTGGAGATTAGGGGCAATGTGGAGATTAGGGGCAATGTGGAGATTAGGGGCAATGTGGAGATTGGAGGCAATGTGGAGATTGGGGGCAATGTGGAGATTAGAGGCAATGTGGAGATTGGGGGCAATGTGGAGATTGGAGGCAATGTGGAGATTGGGGGCAATGTGGAGATTAGAGGCAATGTGGAGATTGGGGGCAATGTGGAGATTAGAGGCAATGTGGAGATAGGAGTCAATGTGGAGATTAGAGGCAATGTGGAGATAGGAGGCAATGTGGAGATTGGGGGCAATGTGGAGATTAGAGGTAATGTGGAGATTAGGGGCAATGTGGAGATTGGAGGCAATGTGGAGATTGGGGGCAATGTGGAGATTAGAGGCAATGTGGAGATTGGGGGCAATGTGGAGATTAGAGGCAATGTGGAGATTAGAGGCAATGTGGAGATTGGGGGCAATGTGGAGATAGGAGTCAATGTGGAGATTGGAGGCAATGTAGAGATTGGGGGCAATGTGGAGATTAGGGGCAATGTGGAGATAGGAGTCAATGTGGAGATTAGAGGCAATGTGGAGATAGGAGGCAATGTGGAGATTGGGGGCAATGTGGAGATAGGAGTCAATGTGGAGATTGGGGGCAATGTGGAGATTGGGGGCAATGTGGAGATAGGAGTCAATGTGGAGATTGGGGGCAATGTGGAGATTGGAGGCAATGTGGAGATTGGGGGCAATGTGGAGATTGGAGGCAATGTGGAGATTGGGGGCAATGTGGAGATTGGGGGCAATGTGGAGATTGGAGGCAATGTGGAGATTGGGGGCAATGTGGAGATTGGGGGCAATGTGGAGATTAGAGGCAATGTGGAGATTGGGGGCAATGTGGAGATAGGAGTCAATGTGGAGATTGGGGGCAATGTGGAGATTGGAGGCAATGTGGAGATTGGAGGCAATGTGGAGATTGGGGGCAATGTGGAGATTAGAGGCAATGTGGAGATTGGGGGCAATGTGGAGATTGGGGGCAATGTGGAGATTAGAGGCAATGTGGAGATTAGGGGCAATGTGGAGATTAGGGGCAATGTGGAGATTAGAGGCAATGTGGAGATTGGAGGCAATGTGGAGATTGGGGGCAATGTGGAGATTAGAGGCAATGTGGAGATTGGGGGCAATGTGGAGATTGGAGGCAATGTGGAGATTGGGAGCAATGTGGAGATTAGAGGCAATGTGGAGATTGGGGGCAATGTGGAGATTAGAGGCAATGTGGAGATAGGAGTCAATGTGGAGATTAGAGGCAATGTGGAGATTGGGGGCAATGTGGAGATTGGGGGCAATGTGGAGATTAGAGGTAATGTGGAGATTAGGGGCAATGTGGAGATTGGAGGCAATGTGGAGATTGGGGGCAATGTGGAGATTAGAGGCAATGTGGAGATTGGGGGCAATGTGGAGATTAGAGGCAATGTGGAGATTAGAGGCAATGTGGAGATTGGGGGCAATGTGGAGATAGGAGTCAATGTGGAGATTGGAGGCAATGTAGAGATTGGGGGCAATGTGGAGATTAGGGGCAATGTGGAGATAGGAGTCAATGTGGAGATTAGAGGCAATGTGGAGATAGGAGGCAATGTGGAGATTGGGGGCAATGTGGAGATAGGAGTCAATGTGGAGATTGGAGGCAATGTGGAGATAGGAGGCAATGTGGAGATTGGGGGCAATGTGGAGATAGGAGTCAATGTGGAGATTGGGGGCAATGTTGAGATAGGAGTCAATGTGGAGATTAGAGGCAATGTGGAGATAGGAGGCAATGTGGAGATTAGAGGCAATGTGGAGATAGGAGTCAATGTGGAGATTAGAGGCAATGTGGAGATAGGAGGCAATGTGGAGATTGGGGGCAATGTGGAGATTAAAGGCAATGTGGAGATTAGAGGCAATGTGGAGATTGGGGGCAATGTGGAGATAGGAGTCAATGTGGAGATTAGAGGCAATGTGGAGATTGGGGGCAATGTGGAGATAGGAGTCAATGTGGAGATTAGAGGCAATGTGGAGATTGGGGGCAATGTGGAGATAGGAGTCAATGTGGAGATTAGAGGCAATGTAGAGATTGGGGGCAATGTGGAGACTGGGGGTAATGTGGAGATTAAAGGCAATGTGGAGACTGGGGGCAATGGGGGAGCAATGTGGAGATTGGAGTCAATGTGGAGATTGGGGGCAATGTGAAGATTAGAGGCAATGTGGAGACTGGGGGCAATGGGGGAGCAATGTGGACTGTTGGGGGAAATGGGGGAGCAATGTGGAGTTTGGGGGAAGTGGGGGGGCAATGTGGTTGGGGAGGGCCCATGGCAATTTCTGCAGCAGGGCCCGGGGCTTCTAGTTACGCCTCTGGACAAACTGTCTGTCTAAAGGGAACAAATAAAATATCCAGTTCACTTAAATGAATGCCAGCAAGGTCTCCAATCTCACTGGTCCACAACTCAAGGAGATGCCTCCAGGGACCAGCTGGTTAAAACCCTGTTCACATCAGTAGGAATGTTTTGGTTCAGTTTGTTCATTCCAGAATTTCTCCACTTTTCACTAATAGACCTGCCTCTGATAACAGAAAATCTGTACTTCTTGGATCCTTCGATTTTCTAATCACTGATTTCACACAAGTGAGTCTAATGTCATTGTAGAAAGCAGAATATTTTATTCATAATCCTAATAAATCCTAAAAGCACTAAAACCTGATTATTTAAATCAGAGTGGCTGAGGATCTAGAACCCGTTCACTGTCTTTGAAGCAGTTTACTGCAGACCGGAGGGGGCATAGGGAGTTTATCTGAATGGGAATTGTAGATGATCTGCATTTCCATGTAAGGATTCTGATCATATGCAAAATATTTTGCACATATACAAGATTAATTATGCAATTAGACTATTGTGTGTATTATCAAAATGCCTTTATTTAACTTTAATGAGATTTCGTAGGCAGACGATCATTGCATTAAGTACAGTTTTTCTAATTATTTAAGGCCATTGTGATGAGTAATTTTCTCTCTTTTCTGATTATGCAATGACATTTTTATAGAAAAAGAGTTTTTAATGGACAATGAAAGTCCAGAAGGAAAGAAAATGGTTAACCCACTGAGCGCCACATGATAATGCTTCCAAGTGTTTTCCCTCAATGTTTGTCATTTACAGTCAAATGATCATTTTCTTGCATGAAACAGACATTTCATATGACGTTTTTGGATAAAACCTACCAGTAATCAGTCCTTTAATCAAAAGTTAATGGTCAGTGATTAGTTACAGGTGTGAATATGTGGATTTTTTACTCTGTTGATAAATACATTTAGCTCTGCATTTAGTATCAACTCAAGTTTTCAATCCATGTTTCAAAGAAGAGTTTAAAGCAGAACGGTTACCAAAATATGACCCCCCAAAATCAACTACTTATATGCTAGATATAATACATAGTCCAGTTTCACCTATTATAGTATTGTACTGTAGGTGAAACTGTTAACCCAAATTTGAGCTGAGAAGAGGGAGAGAGCAGCCATATTTTATACATCTAATGACGTGCCAGGCTCTTCCCATCATTTGTCTTCCCCTTTTCCTCCACCAGTTTGTCTAAACATCTGCCTGCAGACAGCATTGACGTGAAGAAGCAAGCCAGGCAATGAATTCACAGTAAACAGTAATGTTCTACGCTTATCAGTGTGCTTATCAGTGCAGGACATTGCTGTTCACTGTGTATTCATTGCCCGGCTTGCTCCTTCATGCCTGTTGGCATCTTCAGACAAATGGTGGAGGAAAAGGAGAAGGTGGTGGGCAGACACACATGCACAGAAGTCGTGCCGCAGTGATGAAGCCAATGCTGCACACAGGATGCATTAGGTACATTTTTACATCATATAAAGTAAAAAAAAAAGACATTACTTATTATTATTGTCTTTGCTCCCATTTTCATATGAGAGCAACATGTGTAAATGTGATAGTTCCGCTTTAATTAATTTTTAGATAGATAGAAAGACAGATAGATAGATAGATAGATAGATAGATAGACAGATAGATAGATAGATAGATAGACAGATAGATAGATAGATATGGAATAGATATATAGATAGATAGATAGATAGATAGATAGATAGATAGATAGATAGATATAGAGGTAGATAGATATGAGATATATGGATAGATAGATAGATAGATGGATATATTGATATCAGATAGATAGATATGTGATACATAGATCAATAGATATGAGATAGATAGATAGATAGATAGATAGATAGATAGATAGATAGATAGATAGATAGATAGATAGATATGATTAGATAGATAGATAGATAGATAGATAGATAGATAGATAGATAGATAGATATGAGATAGATAGATAGATAGATAGATAGATAGATAGATAGATATGAGATAGATAGATAGATAGATAGATAGATAGATAGATATGAGATAGATAGATAGATAGATAGATAGATAGATAGATAGATAGATACAAGATAGATAGATTACACCATTCCTCTGGCTCTGGGAGTCCTCCCCTTCCATTCACTGCAGTGTCCAAGTAGAACATGATCCTAAAGAGACCAGAACTGGTGTTGGGGAGAGTATGTGCAGAACTAATACCACCACCAGCGGGGGCACAGATCAGCTGCCTTTCCCTGCTGGTACTGCTGCCACTCTGCCTTTTTCAGGTGAAAAGAAATGATAAGTGTGACATTAGGGGACCCTCTGTCACATTGCTTGTCACCTCCTCCAAGCAGCAGTGAGATGACTGTAATAGAGTAGCAGCAGCAGCACATAGGGACTAGTTGTGGTGGTGGCCAGCAGGGTTTTTTTTTCCTCAGGGCTTGTGCTTTAAAAAAAGACAAACACACATAGTCCTACAAAAAACAAAACAAAAAAAAACAACAATTTTTGGGGGTTTGTTTCTAACAAGCCTACATTCTACAAATCAATGTTTCCTTAGGGCTTGTGCCAAACAAGCTTAAGTCTTACAAATCAACATTTCTTCAGGGTTTGGGCCTCTAATAAGTCTAAGTCCTACAAATCAGTGTTTCCTCAGGACTTGGGCCTCTAACACCAAATCTAACAAATCATCCTCTACAAAATACTCTATCAAGTCAAGTATCAGTCCACCCCAGTGGCAGCTTATGTCAGGAGGTTCCCGTCTCTATCATTTTACATACAAATTTCTTATTTTTTTTTTTATTAACTATTCCCCCAATAAGTGTCAACAACCCCCAAAACAAATTCCCTGTTCAAATGATTCATTCACCAGACTCCACCCACCAATGCAGGCACCCTCCTCAGACCCCTTTTATACCGTGTCTTATGGGTTTAGGATTTATTTTGTATTAACTGCCCTCCAATCTCAGTAAACTAAACCCCCCCCCAAAAAAAACATTCCCTGTTCAACTGATTGTTTCCCCACATTCCACCAACACAGACACCCTCGTGCCCCTTTTATACTATACCTTTGGGAAATAAAATAATACTTGCTATGTTGTGTATAAATGCAATGTTCCCATTGATTTTAATGGAATGAGGTATACGAAAAAAGAGGAAAATCTGCACTTTTTGTGGGAAGTTATTTGCCAAGTGGGAAGTGCCATTATTCACCGATCTCAGTTTGAGGCAAAAATTTTCTCCCATTCCTAATTTTTTCACGGGTCTCATATAATGGTGAATCACTGTGTCATTTCCACTGCTGGTCTTGTCTTATGGTGAATTGCCCCAGCAGTATCGTGTAATGGTCTATTGTCTTGCTTGTGTTTTGTAATAGTAATTGCATTAGTGGTCCTGTAAAAAGAAGAAATGTGCTGTTGATCAGATGTAATACCCTTACTTTAGTTCAGTGAGACTATACACTACAATGAGACTAACAGGGCAATACACAGGTTCAGTAAGGGTATATTTTATTTATTGTATATTGTTTTGTTGGCTCTATTGGTCCCATGTAATATCTTTATATTAGACTAGCACATTATCACGTGGGACCAGCAGGGCAGTACATAATCATACCTGGGAACTTTCAGTTGAGGACTACCCGGAGGGTAGTAACAAAAAATGACGCTAATCGCGTAAAAAAGGGGCGGGGCTTAACTCGAGTGTTGGGGGGGATTTAACCCTTTGAGTGCAAAGCAATGCATTCCGTACCACTCTGGTACTCAGAGGGTTAAATGTGTCACACAGAAGGCTGGGGACGGAGGCACAACGGGAGAAACAGCAGATGTGGCAGAGTTTCAATAGAAACTCCCCACATCCGGAGGAATCAGCCTCTGCCCCGGAGACCCGGTAAAGCTCTGTCAGAACCGGAGTCTCCGGGGCAAATCCGGAGAGTTCCCAGGTATGCACATAATTTGGGATATTTTGGTCCTTTTTTCAGTGGGGTTTATACAATGGTTTTGTAAAAAACAGACCTCTGTATACAATACATCCTGTAAATGTCACAGATCAGGCCTGTATCAGGTTAAGATAGTAAGACTTCCAAACGTCACTGCAAGTCTGCTTCTTCCAAATTACTTTTTTGAATATCTTTGTTTTCTTGGCAAGCGTATTTGACATATAAAAGCTTTCCTGGACATTGGTAAAATGGCATTGTATAAGTTCAAATATCAATTCTGCCTTCCAGGTATACGGACAAAGGCATCAATCTTCTATACTTTAATGAGAAGAAGAAGACATTTACAGTCAGTAACCTTAATTTCCTACAACTAATTAAGAAGGAAAAATCAATATGCAGACTGTGTTAAAAGGTCTTCATCAAAACTACCAACATTGTAAAATAACGTACACGACTTGCGTGGAGTTGGAAAAGTACAGAAGGATGTGCACCAAATTGATTTGCAATATGTTGCACCCCTCAATACTTAAATGGTTAACTACCATAAATCTGTCTGTGATTGGTCAGAAATCAGCTGCATTGAAAGACAGAGGATCGTGAAAAGATTAAAGCAGCAGTGAGGGGCTGTAGGGGCTATATACAGTCCCAGGAAGTGGTATTGCCAATTAGTAGTCAGCACCCGTCAGTCGATATTCCAGGTAAAAGTCTCTTTCTCTGCACTTGGACTCCACATTGTGCATTGTCCCCTTTTAGCACCTCCATTGTCTGTTATCTGTGTTTAAGGTTCTGAGATGTTTAATTCAAATGAGAGGGGCTGCCATCCTTGTGGACATTCTTATATCCTCTATGTCTGTTGTGCCATTTTATTTTCAGCGGTTCTAGAAGTTATGAGTAGGTTTTCACATAAATTCATTGTCCCAGGGTAAGACATTTCAATGTTACGTTCATCCTCATTTGTTTGTCTTCCCTTTTTTGTATGTTTTCAGAAGCAGTTCTTGTGAGGCTATCACTAATCTAGCCTGCCGGGTAATAAGGCAGTATGTTACAAGGACAGTAACACATTTTATTTAGAACATTGTATCACAAGCAGCAGAAAAGAGCGGGCTATTATTGTACCATATTTATGGCCCACTCAGTGTCAATAATGCCTCCATCTCAGGGTGTAAGCTGGGGTCCTATAGGTTGTCCAACCCAGCTCTAAGCTGTTACATGGTTGGTCAACATGGGGATCTTTGGCACCCCAGAAAACATAATAACCCCACATGGACAGTTTACCTCATGTATTTCTGCTGTGCTAAAGTCAGTTTGCCCCACATGTTTGTCTATGCTTGAGAGAGAAATAGAGAGCGAGACAGAGAGAGAGAGAGAGAGAGAGAAAGAGGGACATAGAGAGAGAGAGAGAGAGAGTGAGAGTGAGAAAGAGGGACATATAGAGTGAGAGAGAGCCACTGGATTTTTGATGCTAGCT
Source organism: Rhinophrynus dorsalis (assembly GCA_037306005.1). Taxonomy (NCBI): domain Eukaryota; kingdom Metazoa; phylum Chordata; class Amphibia; order Anura; family Rhinophrynidae; genus Rhinophrynus; species Rhinophrynus dorsalis. Next base: position 128,983,914 of record CM074728.1, read on the forward strand.
TGTATAGAGCCAGACAGACATTGAGAGGGAGCCAGATTAGTTACTATAGGAATATTTATGGTATTAGCCACTACCATTTGTTCTGTGGATGTGAGTGTGAAGGGAAAAAAGAGCATTACAAAAATTATTACAAAAATAAAATAAAACTTTTTAAGTGATAAGTGACAGTCAGACAGGCAGGTGATCCTTCCTACCAGAACTGGCTAAGTCTGAGACGCTATAGAGACTGAGTGATGAGTATTACACAGACAGATACAAATACATAATACATTAATTACAGACAGGCACAAGCTGACATGCTGTTACTTACACACACATCCATGAGAAGAAGAGGGTTAAGCATATCCTGAGGTGTTGTGGTGCTACACCAGCTGCTGTGCTACATTATCCTTTATTGTAAGCTTCTGATTAGAAAGCTAATAGGTCTATTCCATAAAATACTATGAAAATTAACACTGCAGTTCTTGGTAAAGAAAACTAAGACTGTCGAAATTGATACCAGCCACTAGTGTCTAGATACAGATCGACAAATAGAGGGAGATGGAGTTGCTTGATTTGTGGAGTATTGGTGCTAAGCAGTTCTCTGTATGGTAGCAGGGAATGTGGATGTGATTTGTAAACAGTTACACTGAAGTGAAAGTGACTGTGACAACAGTTAATATAATTTGGACTGACATATAAAAGTGACAGGTGGGAGATCCTTTTCCTATACATGAGACTGATAGTGACAGTAACAGTGACTGGCAGGAGATCTTATTTCTACATCTGAGTAGAGACTGATAGTGACAGTAACAGTGACCGACAGCAGATCCTATTTCTACACCTGAGTAGAGAGTGATAGTGACAGAGACAGGAAGGAGATCATGTTCCTACACCTGATAGAGACTGATAGTGACAGAGACAGGAAAAAGATCCTGTTCCTACACCTGATAGAGACTGATAGTAACAGAGACAGGAAGGAGATCCTGTTCCTACAGCTGATAGACACTGATGTGACAGAGACAGAAAGGAGATCCTGTTCCTACACCTGATAGAGACTGATGTGACAAAGACAGGATGGAGATCCTGTTCCTACACCTGATAGAGACTGATGTGACAGAGACAGGAAGGAGATCCTGTTCCTACACCTGATAGAGACTGATGTGACAGAGACAGGAAGGAGATCCTGTTCCTACACCTGATAGAGACTGATAGTGACAGAGACAGAAAGGAGATCCTGTTCCTACACCTGATAGAGACTGATAGTGACAGAGACAGGAAGGAGATCCTGTTCCTACACCTGACAGAGACTGATGTGACAGAGACAGGAAGGAGATCCTGTTCCTACACCTGATAGAGATAGCGACAGAGAAATAGATTTTCAGACAGACAAAACACCAGCTCTGTTGTGTACTTCACAGCAAAATGCCCAACAAATCGTGTCAGTCATCATTGCCATCACTGCTTCTATGTCTAACTACCAACCAGTCACACTCATTATTATTCAGAAAGCAGCAACAAAGATCAACATCAATAATCCTAGGTATGAACGTTTCTGCTGCTGTTCGAAGTGCAGCACCACTGACACCTCCTGCTAGTTCATTTCTAGATTTAGGTCCTATTGTATTAAAACCTCCTTAACCCTTCAATCTATGAAGTCCACAATATTGATACTTGACTCATGATCCAAAAGCTAAACATGTTGCTCTCTGTTGTCTCTGCGAAAAATATGTGAGCAATAGGGGGGAGCAGAATGACAAATAGGCACATCCTCATTGAGATCTCACCTGAAGTACAAACACAAGCCTGACTGCTAGACATATCAGCAGCAAGTCAGAGGTGCAATGATTAGCAGCAGTAGACGCACTCCTAGACATGCATGGGGTTATGGGGCACATAATAGTAATACTGAAGATGAGGGAGTAGGACAACATTTTCTCTAGTGCCAATTACAATTCATGCCCCCTGCTGTTTCTGTTCTGCAAATGCAAAGCATGGAGGAGAATAATTGAATCATGTGGACATGGTAATAATCACAGAGTCTCCAAATCAACTGCCAGGTCCACCACTAACACCACTAGTCAAGTTGGTAAAGCAAGTAAGCCACACAGTTATAATGTCCATGTTATGTTATGTGACATATAATGTCTGTATATTACCAGTGTATAAAGTAAGGATACAGTAACACCCCACCACTAAGCAATATGGGATGAGTGGAGGATAATGTTACAGGGAAGGGAGGAATATCATGTTAGTGTTTAGATGTGGAGGAGGTTATGAAGGTCATGTTACGTTATCTGATATATAATGTCTGTATATTACCAGTGTATAAAGTAAGGATACAGTGAGGTCTAACCACAAAGCAGTAGTGGTAATTAGAGAGTAGAAGAGGGTGTAGGTCACGACAAGAGCAGATAGATGTACCTTGAGACAAGGGTATGACAGATATAAAGTTGTAGACCTGTTCAGTGCTTTGTAGGTTAGAACCAGGATTTTACATTTTATTGCAGATGGAGCAGATGGTCAGTATGAGGAGTGACAGAGGGAAGTTGTGTTAATAAAGTGATGAGTAAGGAAGAATTAAAAACTGACTGGAGGGGGGGTAGAAAGTTTAGGAGAGGGTTGCAATAATTGAGATGGGAAGTGATGGTGGGATGAATCAGGTTTTTTGTTGTATTTTGTAGATGGGTGATATGTTCTTGGGATGCTGAGAAACTGCAGATATCATGCAAAAAATCATAGACATACAGGACTTCTATTTGAAGGATTCCTACCCAGGTTAATTAATCTGTTATTGCTGTGTATAGTTCCCATATAAAGGAGCACTAAATTTTTATGAAAAACATACACGTGTTCTACAGCTTTCCCTGCTGCATAAAACAAGGGCATCTCCACTGCTGAGAGGTTTCTAATTCAAAAGTCATTACAGCACAAATTGTATTTTTGGTTAATTAACTGCAAATATCTACTCTAATTCTATCATGAGTCAATGACTCCAGCTCTGCCACGGAAACCATTATAAATGTATTGATGAGATAAGCATCTCTGACTTTTTCTAAGTGGAAGACAAATTGCCAAAATAAAAATATTCCTAATAAATGAACTAATTCATTGAAAAAAGCAATAACACAACAGTCTGCCTATCAGAGTGGTTATGGACAGAAAGGGCCTTACACATTTCATGCAATGCACATAGGATACAATATCACTAGACACTGGTATATACACATGATAACATCGCTTGATTCACTTGATAACAGTTTAATACACACTTCTAAGACATGCTTTGCTATCAAAGAGAATTCATAGTATTTTTGGTAATAGGAAATCTTCACTTACACACAAGAGGCATATAGGCACCTTTGTCATGCTTTGCTATTTAATTAAGTGTTTTATCTCTTATTTCTAAGCTAGACTTGGTTGAGTTTTATCTCTAATTGCTCCCATCGTCTCACAATGCTGTATGCACTGAGCGGTAGGATGAGATCCTCTTTCTGCCTAGTCATGGAGATTAGAAGTGCATTCAAGTTGAAGAGAAAGAGAATTGCTTGTTCTTAATCTGATTAAGGTGGGTAACTGCTGCCATTTTATCATGTGACTAGAGGTGCGTGTAAAATACACTAACGGCTACTGGCATAAAACTCAGCACAGACACTCCATGGCAGGACATCGTTTCCGAATTAAAAAAAATATATATATATAATAATAATAATTATAATATTAACCCTTTGAGTGCCAGAGGGGAAGCTCAATGAATTTCTTGCACACCCCTCTGGCATTCGAAGGGTTAATAAGCAAAGACAAGACATGCATGTATGCCAATGCTAAAACTTTGAATTGAAGGAGACGGTACGCCATAAGACGGAAAAAATATATTTTGTACAGCATTGCTGAATTAAACCAGGGTATGCCTGTTATGGCAGGTACTTGACTGAAATGTTATTACAGCTGAAATAGGATGGAGTAGTTCCATAGCCTGTTGCAAGGGGGCAGTGTTGTTAACTGAACCCTATAGATGACTTTACTCAGTGACAATAGCCCTCCATGATCTACACATAAACACTACCCCTCCCAATGGCAGAATTGGGTTCTTTTTACTTCTCAATGAAATATCTTCCCCAGTGGGAATTGTCTTGTTTTACTCAGCAGCAAAATATATACTTTCCATGTTATGCAATACTTTCCCTTTAACACATCAATCATGTCAGTATTAAAATGTTTATCATGTTCATACAGCATGTTAAATGTACAAAGCATGCATCTCTTGTACAAGGCGTTATTAACCCTTTGAGTGCCAGAGGGGTATTTCTTTCACAATCCATACAACTGTAATTTGACTGACTATAAATACAGACTAGATGCAGGTCACAATGACAGGCAGAACCTGATGTCAACAAGGCAATGGCCTAGATCTCATGGCCGGTGATAACGTTATCACTGATTTTATCTACAGCTTCTCCGTAGATGTGTATGTGAATCTGTGTCATAAAAGCAGGAATAACATTTCTCATCAGCAATGAAATCTAGGCCGGCATTGATATCGGCCGGTAGGGATGGGCAAAAACGTTTTTCTCAAACCTGAATCAGTGACAAATAAATTCCAACAAAAAGTGAAAATTTCACTCCTTTTTCACCTAGCTCATTGCATTGAAATCATTCGGAAGAACATTTTTTTACCATCACAGGAAAGTTTTCTTTATTCTTCTACAGCCATATACAAGGGTGTCATGGTATAATGGCAGCCATTCTGTGCAGACATATACAAGGGTGTCATGGTGTAATGGCAGCCATTCTGTGTACAGCCATATACAAGGGTGTCATGGTGTAATGGCAGCCATTCTGTGTACAGACATATACAAGGGTGCATTGGTGTAATGGCAGCCATTCTGTGTACAGCCATATACAAGGGTGTCATGGTGTAATGGCAGCCATTCTGTGTACAGACATATACAAGGGTGTCATGGTGTAATGGCAGCCATTCTATGTACAGACATATACAAGGGTGTCAGGGTGTCACAGCAGCCATTCTGTGTACAGACATATACAAGGGTGTCATGGTGTAATGGTAGCTATTCTGTGTACAGGCATATACAAGGGTGTCAGGGTGTCACAGCAGCCATTCTGTGTACAGACATATACAAGGGTGTCATGGTGTAATGGCAGCCATTCTGTGTACAGACATATACAAGGGTGCATTGGTGTAATGGCAGCCATTCTGTGTACAGCCATATACAAGGGTGTCATGGTGTAATGGCAGCCATTCTGTGTACAGACATATACAAGGGTGTCATGGTGTAATGGCAGCCATTCTATGTACAGACATATACAAGGGTGTCAGGGTGTCACAGCAGCCATTCTGTGTACAGACATATACAAGGGTGTCATGGTGTAATGGTAGCTATTCTGTGTACAGGCATATACAAGGGTGTCAGGGTGTAATGGCAGTCAGTCATTCTGTGTACAGACATATAAAAGGGTGTCAGGGTGTCTCAGCAGCCATTCTGTGTACTGATATATACAAGGGTGTCATGGTGTAATGGCAGTCATTGTGTGTACAGACATATAAAAGGGTGTCAGGGTGTCACAGCAGCCATTCTGTGTACAGACATATATAAGGGTGTCATGGTGTAATGGCAGTCATTCTGTGTACAGACATATAAAAGGGTGTCAGGGTGTCTCAGCAGCCATTCTGTGTACAGACATATACAAGGGTGCCAGGGTGTAATGGTGTGCCATTCTGTGTACACCATATACAAGCGTGTCAGGGTGTAACAGTGTGACATTCTGTGTACAGACATATAAAAGGGTGTCAGGGTGTCACAGCAGCCATTCTGTGAACAGACATATACAAGGGTGTCATGGTGTAATGGCAGTCATTCTGTGTACAGACATATAAAAGGGTGTCAGGGTGTCTCAGCAGCCATTCTGTGTACAGACATATACAAGGGTGTCATGGTGTAATGGCAGACATTCTGTGTACAGACATATACAAGGGTGTCAGGGTGTCACAGCAGCCATTCTGTGTAGAGACATATACAAGGGTGTCATGGTGTAATGGCAGCCATTCTGTGTACAGCCATATACAAGGATGTCATGGTGTAATGGCAGCCATTCTGTGCACAGACATATACAAGGGTGCATTGGTGTAATGGCAGCCATTCTGTGTACAGTCATATACAAGGGTGTCATGGTGTAATGGCAGCCATTCTGTGTACAGACATATACAAGGGTGTCAGGGTGTCACAGCAGCCATTCTGTGTAGAGACATATACAAGGGTGTCATGGTATAATGGCAGCCATTCTATGTACAGACATATACAAGGGTGTCATGGTGTAATGGCAGCCATTCTGTGTACAGACATATACAAGGGTGTCATGGTGTAATGGCAGCCATTCTGTGTACAGACATATAAAAGGGTGTCAGGTTGTCACAGCAGCCATTCTGTGTATAGACATATAAAAGACTGTCAGGTCTCACAGCAGCCATTCTGTGTACAGCCATATAAAAGGGTGTCAGGGTGTCACGGCAGCCATTCTGTGTACAGACATATAAATGGGTGTCAGGGTGTCTCAGCAGTCGTTCTGTGTACAGATATATACAAGGGTGTAATGGTGTAATGGCAGTCATTCTGTGTACAGACATATAAAAGGGTGTCAGGGTGTAATGACAGCCATTCTGTGTACAGACATATACAAGGGTGTCATGGTGTAATGGTAGCTATTCTGTGTACAGACATATACAAGGGTGTCAGGGTGTAACAGCAGCCATTTTGTGTACAGACATATACAAGGGTGTCATGGTGTAATGGCAGTCATTCTGTGTACAGACATATAAAAGGGTGTCAGGGTGTCTCAGCAGCCGTTCTGTGTACAGATATATACAAGGGTGTCATGGTGTAATGGCAGTCATTCTGTGTACAGACATATAAAAGGGTGTCAGGGTGTCACAGCAGCCATTCTGTGTACAGACATATACAAAGGTGTCAGGGTGTAAAGGCTGCCATTCTGTGTACAGACATATACAAGGGTGTCAGGGTGTAATGGAGTGCCATTCTGTGTACAGACATATACAAAGGTGTCAGGGTGTAATGGCGTGCCATTCTGTGTACAACCATATACAAGGGTGTCAGGGTGTAACGGTGTGCCATTCTGTGTACAGACATATACAAGGGTGTCATGATGTAATGGCAGCCATTCTGTGTACAAACATATAAAAGGGTGTCAGGGTGTCACAGCAGCCATTCTGTGTACAGACATATAAAAGGCTGTCAGGTCTCACAGCAGCCATTCTGTGTACAGCCATATAAAAGGGTGTCAGGGTGTCACGGCAGCCATTCTGTGTACAGACATATAAAAGGGTGTCAGGGTGTCACGGCAGCCATTCTGTGTACAGACATATACAAGGGTGTCATGGTGTAATGGCAGACATTCTGTGTACAGACGTATAAAAGGGTGTCAGGGTGTCACAGCAGCCATTCTCTGTATAGACATATACAAGGGTGTCATGGTGTAATGGCAGTCATTCTGTGTACAGATGTATAAAAGGGTGTCAGGGTGTCACAGCAGCCATTCTGTATACAGACATATACAAGGGTGTCATGGTGTAATGGTAGCTATTCTGTGTACAGACATATACAAGGGTGTCAGGGTGTAACGGCAGCCATTCTGTGTACAGACATATACAAGGGTGTCATGGTGTAATAGCAGTCATTCTGTGTACAGACATATAAAAGGATGTCAGGGTGTCTCAGCAGCCATTCTGTGTACAGATATATACAAGGGTGTCATGTTGTAATGGCAGTCATTCTGTGTACAGACATATGAAAGGGTGTCAGGGTGTCACAGCAGCCATTCTGTGTACAGACATATACAAGGGTGTCAGGGTGTAATGGCAGCCATTCTGTGTACAGACATATACAAGGGTGTCAGGGTGTAACGGCAGCCATTCTGTGTACAACCATATACAAGGGTGTCAGGGTGTAACGGTGTGCCATTCTGTGTACAGACATATACAAGGGTGTCAGGGTGTCACAGAAGCCATTCTGTGCAGACATATACAAGGGTGTCATGGTGTAATGGCAGCCATTCTGTGTACAGCCATATACAAGGGTGTCATGGTGTAATGGCAGCCATTCTGTGTACAGACATATACAAGGGTGCATTGGTGTAATGGCAGCCATTCTGTGTACAGCCATATACAAGGGTGTCATGGTGTAATGGCAGCCATTCTGTGTACAGACATATACAAGGGTGTCATGGTGTAATGGCAGCCATTCTATGTACAGACATATACAAGGGTGTCAGGGTGTCACAGCAGCCATTCTGTGTACAGACATATACAAGGGTGTCATGGTGTAATGGTAGCTATTCTGTGTACAGGCATATACAAGGGTGTCAGGGTGTCACAGCAGCCATTCTGTGTACAGACATATACAAGGGTGTCATGGTGTAATGGCAGCCATTCTGTGTACAGACATATACAAGGGTGCATTGGTGTAATGGCAGCCATTCTGTGTACAGCCATATACAAGGGTGTCATGGTGTAATGGCAGCCATTCTGTGTACAGACATATACAAGGGTGTCATGGTGTAATGGCAGCCATTCTATGTACAGACATATACAAGGGTGTCAGGGTGTCACAGCAGCCATTCTGTGTACAGACATATACAAGGGTGTCATGGTGTAATGGTAGCTATTCTGTGTACAGGCATATACAAGGGTGTCAGGGTGTAATGGCAGTCAGTCATTCTGTGTACAGACATATAAAAGGGTGTCAGGGTGTCTCAGCAGCCATTCTGTGTACTGATATATACAAGGGTGTCATGGTGTAATGGCAGTCATTGTGTGTACAGACATATAAAAGGGTGTCAGGGTGTCACAGCAGCCATTCTGTGTACAGACATATATAAGGGTGTCATGGTGTAATGGCAGTCATTCTGTGTACAGACATATAAAAGGGTGTCAGGGTGTCTCAGCAGCCATTCTGTGTACAGACATATACAAGGGTGCCAGGGTGTAATGGTGTGCCATTCTGTGTACACCATATACAAGCGTGTCAGGGTGTAACAGTGTGACATTCTGTGTACAGACATATAAAAGGGTGTCAGGGTGTCACAGCAGCCATTCTGTGAACAGACATATACAAGGGTGTCATGGTGTAATGGCAGTCATTCTGTGTACAGACATATAAAAGGGTGTCAGGGTGTCTCAGCAGCCATTCTGTGTACAGACATATACAAGGGTGTCATGGTGTAATGGCAGACATTCTGTGTACAGACATATACAAGGGTGTCAGGGTGTCACAGCAGCCATTCTGTGTAGAGACATATACAAGGGTGTCATGGTGTAATGGCAGCCATTCTGTGTACAGCCATATACAAGGATGTCATGGTGTAATGGCAGCCATTCTGTGCACAGACATATACAAGGGTGCATTGGTGTAATGGCAGCCATTCTGTGTACAGTCATATACAAGGGTGTCATGGTGTAATGGCAGCCATTCTGTGTACAGACATATACAAGGGTGTCAGGGTGTCACAGCAGCCATTCTGTGTAGAGACATATACAAGGGTGTCATGGTATAATGGCAGCCATTCTATGTACAGACATATACAAGGGTGTCATGGTGTAATGGCAGCCATTCTGTGTACAGACATATACAAGGGTGTCATGGTGTAATGGCAGCCATTCTGTGTACAGACATATAAAAGGGTGTCAGGTTGTCACAGCAGCCATTCTGTGTATAGACATATAAAAGACTGTCAGGTCTCACAGCAGCCATTCTGTGTACAGCCATATAAAAGGGTGTCAGGGTGTCACGGCAGCCATTCTGTGTACAGACATATAAATGGGTGTCAGGGTGTCTCAGCAGTCGTTCTGTGTACAGATATATACAAGGGTGTAATGGTGTAATGGCAGTCATTCTGTGTACAGACATATAAAAGGGTGTCAGGGTGTAATGACAGCCATTCTGTGTACAGACATATACAAGGGTGTCATGGTGTAATGGTAGCTATTCTGTGTACAGACATATACAAGGGTGTCAGGGTGTAACAGCAGCCATTTTGTGTACAGACATATACAAGGGTGTCATGGTGTAATGGCAGTCATTCTGTGTACAGACATATAAAAGGGTGTCAGGGTGTCTCAGCAGCCGTTCTGTGTACAGATATATACAAGGGTGTCATGGTGTAATGGCAGTCATTCTGTGTACAGACATATAAAAGGGTGTCAGGGTGTCACAGCAGCCATTCTGTGTACAGACATATACAAAGGTGTCAGGGTGTAAAGGCTGCCATTCTGTGTACAGACATATACAAGGGTGTCAGGGTGTAATGGAGTGCCATTCTGTGTACAGACATATACAAAGGTGTCAGGGTGTAATGGCGTGCCATTCTGTGTACAACCATATACAAGGGTGTCAGGGTGTAACGGTGTGCCATTCTGTGTACAGACATATACAAGGGTGTCATGATGTAATGGCAGCCATTCTGTGTACAAACATATAAAAGGGTGTCAGGGTGTCACAGCAGCCATTCTGTGTACAGACATATAAAAGGCTGTCAGGTCTCACAGCAGCCATTCTGTGTACAGCCATATAAAAGGGTGTCAGGGTGTCACGGCAGCCATTCTGTGTACAGACATATAAAAGGGTGTCAGGGTGTCACGGCAGCCATTCTGTGTACAGACATATACAAGGGTGTCATGGTGTAATGGCAGACATTCTGTGTACAGACGTATAAAAGGGTGTCAGGGTGTCACAGCAGCCATTCTCTGTATAGACATATACAAGGGTGTCATGGTGTAATGGCAGTCATTCTGTGTACAGATGTATAAAAGGGTGTCAGGGTGTCACAGCAGCCATTCTGTATACAGACATATACAAGGGTGTCATGGTGTAATGGTAGCTATTCTGTGTACAGACATATACAAGGGTGTCAGGGTGTAACGGCAGCCATTCTGTGTACAGACATATACAAGGGTGTCATGGTGTAATAGCAGTCATTCTGTGTACAGACATATAAAAGGATGTCAGGGTGTCTCAGCAGCCATTCTGTGTACAGATATATACAAGGGTGTCATGTTGTAATGGCAGTCATTCTGTGTACAGACATATGAAAGGGTGTCAGGGTGTCACAGCAGCCATTCTGTGTACAGACATATACAAGGGTGTCAGGGTGTAATGGCAGCCATTCTGTGTACAGACATATACAAGGGTGTCAGGGTGTAACGGCAGCCATTCTGTGTACAGACATATACAAGGGTGTCAGCGTGTAATGGCATGCCATTCTGTGTACAGACATATACAAAGGTGTCAGGGTGTAATGGCGTGCCATTCTGTGTACAACCATATACAAGGGTGTCAGGGTGTAACGGTGTGCCATTCTGTGTACAGACATATAAAAGGGTGTCACAGCAGCCATTCTGTGTACAGACATATACAAAGGTGTCAGGGTGTAAAGGCTGCCATTCTGTGTACAGACATATACAAGGGTGTCAGGGTGTAATGGAGTGCCATTCTGTGTACAGACATATACAAAGGTGTCAGGGTGTAATGGCGTGCCATTCTGTGTACAACCATATACAAGGGTGTCAGGGTGTAACGGTGTGCCATTCTGTGTACAGACATATACAAGGGTGTCAGGGTGTCACAGAAGCCATTCTGTGTACAGACATATTCAAGGGTGTCATGGTGTAATGGCAGTCATTCTGTGTACAGACATATAAAAGGATGTCAGGGTGTCTCAGCAACCATTCTGTGTACAGACATATACAAGGGTGTCATGGTGTAATGGCAGCCATTCTGTGTACAGACAAATACAAGGGTGTCAGGGTGTAACGGCAGTCATTCTGTGTACAGACATATACAAGGGTGTCAGGGTGTAATGGCGTGCCATTCTGTGTACAGACATATAAAAGGGTGTAAGGGTGTCACAGCAGCCATTCTGTGTACAGACATATAAAAGGGTGTAAGGGTGTCACAGCAGCCATTCTGTGTACAGCCATATACAAGGGTGTCAGGGTGTAACGGCAGCCATTCTGTGTACAGACATATACAAGGGTTAAAGGGTGTCACAGCAGCCATTCTGTGTACAGACATATAAAAGGGTGTAAGGGTGTCACAGCAGCCATTCTGTGTACAGCCATATACAAGGGTGTCAGGGTGTAACGGCAGCCATTCTGTGTACAGACATATACAAGGGTGTCAGGGTGTAATGGCAGCCATTCTGTGTACAGACATATACAAGGGTGTCAGGGTGTAACGGCAGCCATTCTGTGTACAGACATATACAAGGGTGTCAGCGTGTAATGGCATGCCATTCTGTGTACAGACATATACAAAGGTGTCAGGGTGTAATGGCGTGCCATTCTGTGTACAACCATATACAAGGGTGTCAGGGTGTAACGGTGTGCCATTCTGTGTACAGACATATAAAAGGGTGTCACAGCAGCCATTCTGTGTACAGACATATACAAAGGTGTCAGGGTGTAAAGGCTGCCATTCTGTGTACAGACATATACAAGGGTGTCAGGGTGTAATGGAGTGCCATTCTGTGTACAGACATATACAAAGGTGTCAGGGTGTAATGGCGTGCCATTCTGTGTACAACCATATACAAGGGTGTCAGGGTGTAACGGTGTGCCATTCTGTGTACAGACATATACAAGGGTGTCAGGGTGTCACAGAAGCCATTCTGTGTACAGACATATTCAAGGGTGTCATGGTGTAATGGCAGTCATTCTGTGTACAGACATATAAAAGGATGTCAGGGTGTCTCAGCAACCATTCTGTGTACAGACATATACAAGGGTGTCATGGTGTAATGGCAGCCATTCTGTGTACAGACAAATACAAGGGTGTCAGGGTGTAACGGCAGTCATTCTGTGTACAGACATATACAAGGGTGTCAGGGTGTAATGGCGTGCCATTCTGTGTACAGACATATAAAAGGGTGTAAGGGTGTCACAGCAGCCATTCTGTGTACAGACATATAAAAGGGTGTAAGGGTGTCACAGCAGCCATTCTGTGTACAGCCATATACAAGGGTGTCAGGGTGTAACGGCAGCCATTCTGTGTACAGACATATACAAGGGTTAAAGGGTGTCACAGCAGCCATTCTGTGTACAGACATATAAAAGGGTGTAAGGGTGTCACAGCAGCCATTCTGTGTACAGCCATATACAAGGGTGTCAGGGTGTAACGGCAGCCATTCTGTGTACAGACATATACAAGGGTGTCAGGGTGTAACGGCAGCCATTCTGTGTACAGACATATACAAGGGTGTCAGCGTGTAATGGCATGCCATTCTGTGTACAGACATATACAAAGGTGTCAGGGTGTAATGGCGTGCCTTTCTGTGTACAACCATATACAAGGGTGTCAGGGTGTAACGGTGTGCCATTCTGTGTACAGACATATAAAAGGGTGTCAGGGTGTCACAGCAGCCATTCTGTGTACAGACATATTCAAGGGTGTCATGGTGTAATGGCAGTCATTCTGTGTACAGACATATAAAAGGATGTCAGGGTGTCTCAGCAACCATTCTGTGTACAGACATATACAAGGGTGTCATGGTGTAAAGGCTGCCATTCTGTGTACAGACATATACAAGGGTGTCAGGGTGTAATGGAGTGCCATTCTGTGTACAGACATATACAAAGGTGTCAGGGTGTAATGGCGTGCCATTCTGTGTACAACCATATACAAGGGTGTCAGGGTGTAACGGTGTGCCATTCTGTGTACAGACATATACAAGGGTGTCAGGGTGTCACAGAAGCCATTCTGTGTACAGACATATAAAAGGGTGTCATGGTGTAATGGTGTGCCATTCTGTGTACAGTCCAGCATTATTGCCTCAATTGCAGGAAGATATATGTGATGACAGTAGTGAACATGTGGAATCCCTGTGGGTTGAAATAGTCACTGGGGGTAAAACTGCCCAAAAAATACTAGTGGATATTTGTTATAAACCACCAAACATTGGTGACCTTGAGGAATCGAAGCTATTAATGCAAATAGAAAAGGCTTCTCAAATAGAGAGAACTTTAATTATGGGGGATTTTAATTATCCAGAAATAGACTGGAAAATGGAACAGCTAATTCTGCTAAAAGCAGCAAGTTTCTGAACTTGTTGAATGACAATTTTTTGTCTCAACTAGTGCAGACCTCAACCAGAGGGAATGCATGTCTGGATCTGGTAATAACTGACATTGAAGAACTTATCTCTAACATCCAAGTTAGGAAGCACTTGGGGAATAGTGACCATAACATGGTATCATTTGAGATAAGTTTAAAAAAGCAATTTAGTATGGGTCCCACCAAAACACGGAATTTTAAAAAGGCCATCTTTAGCAGATTTAATTCATCCCTTGGTCTCGTTAACTGGGATAAAATATTTTCAGGAAAAAACACAGAAGGTAAGTGGAATGCATTCAAAATAACATTGCAAAAATACACATATGAATTTATCCCTGGTGGAAACAAATACAAAAGAAGCAAATTAAAGCCAATGTGGCTAACCAGTAAAGTAATTCATGAATTAAATAACAAGAAAGCAGCATTTAAACATTACAAAGCTGAGGGATCAGCAGAGGCATTTGCAGTATAATAAAATGTCAACAAAACCTGCAAAAAGGCTATTAAATTAGCTAGACTGGAGAATGAAAAAAATATTGCTAAGGAGAGCAAGAGCAACCCAAAGAAATTCTTTAAATACATTAATGGCAAAAAATTAAAGTCTGATAATGTTGGGTCCTTGTTATCTGAAACAGGTGAGATGGTCAAGGGGGACAGAGAGAAGGCAGATATTTTAAATAATTTCTTTTCTTCTGTTTTTACCAAGGAAGATCCAATGGACAAGAATCTGCAGACTATTTTTACAGACCAGTCACAGCAAGCATGGGACTGGCTAACACAAGAAAAAGTGTTAAAAATTTGAATGGTATTAAGGTAGACAAAGCTCCGGGGCCAGATGGTATACACCCACGCGTACTTAAAGAGCTAAGCCAGACCCTGGTCAGACCGTTATATTTGATTTTCAGGGATTCTTTTATTTCATGTATGGTGCCCATGGATTGGCGTAAAGCAGATGTGGTGCCCATATTTAAAAAGGGATCAAAATCACAGCCAGGAAATTACAGACCTGTAAGCTTGACATCTGTGGTAGGGAATCTGTTTGAAAGGTTTCTAAGGGAATATATTCAAGAATTCTGCTGGAACAGGAATATAATTAGCAATAGCCAACATGGCTTTGTGAAAGACAGGTCTTGTCAAACGAACTTGATCGCATTTTATGAAAAAGTTAATAATAATATAGATGCGGGAGCGGCGGTTGATGTGATCTATTTAGACTTTGCCAAGGCATTTGATACAGTTCCACACAAGAGGTTACTGTACAAATTGAATGAAATAGGCCTAGGGGAAAATGTGTGTGGATTGGAAATTGGCTGAAAGATAGAATGCAAAGAGTGGTAGTAAATGGCAAGTTCTCCAGTTGGATAAACGTGATAAGTGGAGTACCTCAGGGATCTGTCCTGGGTCCTCTTCTTTTTAATTTGTTTATTAATGACCTCCCAGAGGGCATAGGGAGCCATGTATCAGTGTTTGCCAATGACACAAAATTAAGTAAGGTAATAAAGGCTGAACTGGATGTGTCTTCATTACAAGAGGATTTGGACAAATTGAGTAACTGGGCAGGCAAGTGGCAAATGAGATTCAATATAGACAAATGTAAAGTTATGCATTTTGGGTATAATAATAAAAATGCAACATATAGTTTAAATGGTGTTTCTGTGGGGAAATCTACAAATGAAAAGGATTTGGGAGTAATGGTAGACAATAGACTTAGCAGTAGCATGCAGTGCCAACTGGCAGCTGCAAAGGCCAATAAGATATTGGCATGTATTAAAAGGGGTATTGACTCAAGGGAGGAAGATATAATTATGCCTCTTTACAGGTCCATGGTAAGACCCCACTTAGAATATGCTGTTCAATTCTGGGCGCCCTTTCTGAAAAAGGACATTATGGAACTAGAGAAAGTGCAGAGGAGGGATACAAAACTAGTAAGGGGAATGGAAAGCTTAAGTTATGAAGAAAGGCTAGAAAAGTTAAACTTGTACACACTAGAGAAACGGCGTCTTAGAGGGGATATGATAACACTATATAAATATGTTCAGGGCCCATACAAAGGGCTCTACAAAGACCTGTTCATTAACAGAACAGTACACAGGACAAGAGGCCACCCGCTTAGACTTGAGGAAAGGAGATTTAATCTACAACAGCGGAAGGGTTTCTTTACAGTAAGGACAATAAAGGTATGGAATTCACTGCCTGAGGAGGTGGTGCTATCGAAAACATTAGATGCCTTTAAAAGGGGCCTGGATACTTATTTAAAAGAGCATAACATAGAGGGCTATGTACGTTAGTATTGGGATGAATATTTAGTTGGGGCTTGTTGATCCAAGGAGGAATCTGATTGCCATTTGGAATCAAGAGGGAATTTTTTTCCCCCCATTCAAGGCAGAATTTTAAATTACTAATTGAGGGGGTTTTTTTGCCTTCTTTTGGATCAACGATGGTAAACAGGAATAGGAAAAGGTTGAACTAGATGGACGCAAGTCTTTTTTTCAACCTAAATTACTATGTTACTATGTTATATACAAGGGTGTCAGGGTGTAATGGTGTGCCATTCTGTGTACAGACATATACAAGGGTGTCAGGGTGTAATGGCGTGCCATTCTGTGTACAGCCATATAAAAGGGTGTCAGGGTGTAACGGTGTGCCTTTCTGTGTACAGACACACAAGGAATATATTGCCGTAGGACTCATAACTTTGACTTCCAGCCACTTATTTCTCCACTACAGCCCTCCAAAGAAGTAATATTGTGCTGGGAAATGTTGCACCATTTTAAACATAGGAGAAAATGTGTTTGTTATAGGAGAAAACTGTGTTGAATAGAAGAAAATGTTTTGGAATAGGAGAAAAATATGTTAGGAGAAAAATTTGCTGGAATAGGTGAAAAGGAAGACATTTTTGCATTGGAGAAAAGGAGAAAACTTTTGCAGAAAAAGAGAAAAATCATCCGTTTTTCGTGAAAAGTCATGCAGGAAATTATATGCACTTTTTGCCCACCCCTATCAGCCAGCTCATTTTTGACTTGGGGATTCTTAGTTGCCAAATGCTGATTGTGTGCACAATAATGAGGCCAAGGTACTGAATGGGGTGACTTTGTGCATGCTAGGAAATGGACGGGGGCAGGTTTTGTGACATCACAGCCTTTAGCCAATAGGAAAGAAGGAGGGTGGGACAAGAAAGTGGTATAAAAGTATAGCGCACAGCTGCTCTAGCTGACTCTTTCTGATCCTGTGGTGCTGTTGATGGATCAAGCCCCTCCTGTGTCTACCTCCCCCAGCCACCTTGACCTCCCTATTCACCTCTGTTTGGTGACTTGTAGCTGGACTCACGTGAACCTTGTAATCTCAGGTAATATTGGTTTTAACTGTTAATGCAATAAGGGGATAAAAAGGGATTTGGTTGCCTGGTTTAGCTAAGGAGGGATTGCACTCTTGGAATGAAAAACCTCTGTATTTTTAGCTTTCTTTATAAATACTGCCTAAAGTAAAACCATTGTAATTGTGTTTTATTATGTATAAATACACTAATTAATTACCACTTTGAATTGCACCAAATGGGGCAGGAATAAATGTTCCCAAATTGTACAGTGATTTAAATTAGGTTTTTAACCCCTTAAAATGCTAGCAAGGTCACCAATGTATTGCAGAACAATGCATGCATGACCAATATGGCATTCAAGGGGTTAAAGGAACAGTAACACCAAAACAAACAAATAAATAAATAGGTTGATATAACTTTAAATATCTCTTACTTACAGCAAACAAATGTAAACATTAACTATTCGTGTTACATCCCTAAAATATAATCCTAAAATGACTTTTTAACACATGTAAATTGTCTTGTTCCAAGACCTTTTATACAACCCTTGAGTGCCAGCACAGTACACAACACGTTGTGGAGCACTCAAAGGGTTAATGTTGTTTGTGCTGAGAGATAAGAGGTAACGTAGGTTAATTGATTGTGATAAAGGCCCCTGCTCAGCCTAGTTACAGATAATCATGGACAATGAAAGGGAGCCCAGGAAAGGGCAGGAGTGTCGGCTCCCTTGTAAGACTGGATGTTAGATCTCTGGAAGCAGAGAGATCATTGCTATAAATACTACATGAAATACAGAGGATTTAAGTGTATATAACCTCGGGTCATTTTCTGGTGTTAAGTTCCTTTAAAGCCCCCATTTAAATCAATAGGAATTTGTATTCCTCCCCCATGGGGGGCGCTGTTGGTTTCTCTGGAATGACTCCAGCTCTTCTTAGTACATCAGCGATGGTGTCTCCATGTGGATAACACAGACGGATTTGGCTGTTAGGACTAACGTTACTTTGATAGAAAGTCTGTTAAAATCAGATCACACTGAGCTCTCCAGATTCCAGATTTCCATCTTTCCTAAGTCATTGTTCTCCTGTATTTTTAGGTTACTGAGGTGACTTGTTAAAGAGATTGCTTGTCCCCCCCTCGAATCTAGAATGTCCGTGAAACTCTTAACTTCAGGCATAAGTAGAGGAATATAAAGAAACCTCCAGCAGAGATGTCTGAAGTGGAAATTCTGCTTTGAAGATTCCTCTGCTTCCTCACTGCCGGGTGAAACAAACAAATCTGCTTCCAGTTCTCCTGCGGTGATATGTGCTGGAGAAGACTCAAACACGACTACGACTGTCACAAACACAGACTGTAACACAAACTGGATTCTTATTGCAGCATATATCAGATAATACATTAGTTTACATATAAAGAAGAAGCACATTTTGTATGAAATCATGAGTCACGAAAGGTAAATTTTTCATTCTACAGTTAATACAATTCACTTTTTTTGTAATTTAGTTATTGAGATCCTTTTCCTAAAACCTTGGCATTCCCACAGTTTAGAAATTCAGTGCAGCCATACACCCTCCATGTGATTATGTTAATAGCGGGATGTAACCAGTCTCTTCTGGCGTACGGCAGAGTCAGTGGATGGAGATGCTCTAAGGTGTGATAAAGAGGTGATGAAGCAGAGATAACTTCTCCAGTGATATCACTTCTCCAATTCTTATGTTATTCTATGGAGCCAATGCCCTAGGATTTTTCAAGTGGGGGAGATCTTGAGAATAGGCTCTATAGAATAACACAGAAACTGGAGAAGTAATATCACTGGAGAAATAATTTCCACTTTATCACTTCTTTATCACGCCTTAGTGCATAACCCCCAATGCCAGTAAGATGGCGCAGGTCATCCAAAACTGGTTCTCTGTAGTCTCCCGAATACGGGCCACCTCCTTTATGGTAAAGAGGTTGAGACTGATAATGACCAGACACTGAGGACAAAACAAACACTCCTCATCAACACCAAGAGGAAGGAGCTACAGAGACCATAACACAAAGCAGGTTTCACAGCAGAATCTGTAAATCAGCCAGAACAGAACTGCGTTGTGAACCCTTCCACACACAAGCCAAGCAGAGGGGAAGTGTCTGTACTTTCAAAAGGCCTGTCATTCTGTCCCACTAAACCTGTTGACAAGGTAGCACTCTGCAGGGACATGGAGGAATTTTTCACATGTAAGCTACCCAGCCACCCTGCTTGCCGGGTATTTGGATTTCCCCCCACATTTTGAAGGGTAAGCAGCTTTCTAATTAGCCATCTACAGTCCTATGGTAAACATGTATGATATGTGTATTTCACAGGTAGAAGGCTCCCTCATTGGTTGCCACTTGTCAGAACATGACATTGCTTCAACAAGTGGGTCGCCACATGTCACACCTTGCTGCTCTGGTTCCCATTTGCTGGTGAACTGTTGTGACAAGATTGAATTAGTCTGCCGGGCCCGGGTAATTGAATCAAATGTATATACAATGTCAGTCTGCCCCGAACTGGTCGCCACCTTGTTGTTCCTTGTCTCTCCAATTCTCATTGGTTGGAGAATGTTGTGGCAAGATAGAGTTTTGTTCCTTATGCTCCTTGTGTGTTTTTATTGTAAAATGCACCATGTTTACAAATAAAGTGTGTTCATTTTGGAACAAGAATGGCTTAAAGGGTCCTCTTTCACCCCCATTCCCAGGAACTCTGCTGTACAGGACAGGCACAGCTGAACTTCTGCAGCCGCTTCAAGGACAGGGAAACCAGCACAATAACTAAGGACTTTACCTTCCGTTACAGTAATACTCCCCAGTAATTCTACAGTAGTGATAAACTAAATTATTGTGTTTTGTGCTATTCACACAAAACCATCTGTTTCATTGGACTAACCCAAGTTTGTCGGATGGGTGTTTCCACACTTCTTACATCATTTTAACCAATAGAATCAGCAGAAAATCTGTGATGTGGTGACAAAAAAACAACAAAAAGAGCCTTTTCACAAAGCCCAAGAGGAAACGTTTTGTTCTTGTCAAGAAAAGAAAATGTCAGTGAAAATGAAATGTGCAGAACGTGCTACCAACTGCAGTGCACCCACCCTTCCTGTACACAGTAGTGAGGAAAACAGGACACAGAGGTTGTTTGGTGTGAAAGACTGGCGTTTCATTTTAGTAAATATAAAACTATAAAATCAGCCCTTTTGCAATAGACTAAAGGTTTATACATTTCCTAGGGAGACATGATCTCCCCCTGATAACTCTGGCCAGGAGTTCCAGACCGTGTGACATCAGGATTTATTACCTTAACATGATATATTTATGTATTTATTTTCACCTATAAAGAAAAGGGAAGGGGGAGGTGCACTTCACAGCTCTGGTCAGTTTCATTGTCAATATTATTATACAGTGAGCTGACCAGTTAATTATAGTCCCCCATTACTATGCACTCAACGAGTCCACAACAGTCTGTCCAAAAGTGCACTGGCTAGCAGACCTGGATACAGCTGTCAGGTGAGGGCACCTGGGGCCCAGGAACACCGGACCAACCAGTCAGCTGCTCCAAACACTGACCTGCTGATGACTTCAACCAGGAAGCACCCACATCCCATGGAGCTCAGCTGGTTATTAACAGAAGGTTTTAGTTCTCCTGTAAAAGATCTGGTCCCATTTACTCCTTGTGAGGACAAAGTAGGAGAAATCCAGGGGCAGCGCACTACAACTCACAAGGCAGGTGAACTGCTACAGTGTGTATGTGTGTGATGTGTGTGTGTTTAATGTATGTTTAACGTGTAGTGTGTAATGTGTGTGTAATATGTGTGTGTAATGTGTGTGTGTAGTGTGTATGTGTGTGTAATATGTGTGTGCGTGTGTAATGTGTATGTGTCTAATATGTGTGTAATGTGTGTGTAATATGTGTGTGTCGTGTGTATGTGTGTGTAATGCGTATGTGTGTAATATATGTGTGTAGCGTTTGTGTGTGTGTCTGTTTATTCATTCTGAATTGATCTGTGAGAAATGTAAATGTTTACACTAAACAAGGAATATTTTCACTGCCAGAAACGAGTTGTACTATAATATGTTCTTATCACTATTATATGTTCTCATCATCACTATTATATGTTCTCATCATCCATATTATATGATCTCATCATCACTATTATATGTTCTCATCACTATTATATGTTCTCGTCATCACTATAATATGATCTCATCACTATAATATGTCCTCATCATCCCTATTATATGTTCTAATCACTATAATATGATCTCATCACTATAATATGTCCTCATCATCCCTATTATATGTTCTAATCACTATAATATGATCTCATCACTATAATATGTTCTCATCATCACTATTATATGTTCTGATCACTATTATATGTTCTCATCATCACTATTATATGTTCTCATCATCACTATTATATGTTCTCATCATCACTATTATATGTTTTGATCATTATTATATGTTCTGTTCACTATAATATGTTCTCATCACTGGCACTGGATGGACTTATATACTGATTCTTAGTAGACTTGATATTTTATATTAAAGCAGTTTATACATTTTCTCTACTTGTATTTTGTGGATTGTCTGTTTTTTTCTGTTTCTTCACATTTAGTTTTCTTTATTAAAATTTATGTTTTTAGTGCTGTTTTATAGACAGAGAAGATGTAATATACATTATAGGAATCGGCAGATCTCCAGTCCCACTGCGATGTCCCTGTCCAGGACTGTGTATGAATCAGTACAGATAGTGTGAGTCTGCGGTGAGTGCAGGATGTATCAGGAGGAAATGACACAACTCAGGGGAAGACTAACTGACCACAGGGGGGCAATAAAAATCCCAGCTACTTGTAATGTTACTTTAAACCCCTTGAACATTGTAATATGATGGAAACTGGAGAAGACAAAGACCAAGATGTGACTGAGACACACTAATTAGTACAAAGGTTAACCCTTGAAGGGGGTGCAATTTATTGTGAATGAAAATCATACATTTCTGTCTCACCCTTCTAATAGGATTTGATATAATCTTACAGATTATTATTTAGGAGGGTTGTTCTCCAGGTTTTGTATGTGATGCCCCACTGCCCAGTGCAGTAAATGTGCATGATGTGTTCTGGGATGGAGAACCCAAGGGTATCACCTGGGCAGTGTGTGAAACAGGACGATCTCGGCCACTGTCCCAGCTCCTTATGTACTGGTATAAAGATCAGGAATCAGGTGCATCACACTGTACTACATGTGACATTCTGGGCACAGATCCGTAATGGCTGGAAACCAAGATATAAGCTCAGCACTGAAACACACAGAATAGGAAAATGTTCCATATTTTTTTCAGCCAAGAAACTGGTCATAAGAAGAAATGTCCGTGTTACCTGAAGGGGAAGGGTGAGAAAGGTATTTTTTTTTATTAGTGAACACTTTGCTTACACATACTTTTTAGGAAAGATATTGTCCTGATAAAATGCCTGTTTAGATAAAAAAGATTTGATTTTGAATTTTAAAAACTATTTACTTATTCTATAGTGGATATCATCTACAATTGATGTCATATATCTTAATACTTGTTAGTTCCTTCTTGTTTTGCATAGTTTTATTTTAGCCGTCATGATATTATATTGTAATACTAAGGATATGGTCTTTCTTATGTGATAGTTACTACATACAATGTTTTGTGAGTGAAAGCCAAGCAGGAGATGCCAAATGTACTTTTGTTCCTGGTGCCCCCATTCAGATTAACCATACGATGTATCCAGTGCCAAAGGCCCAGAAGCCTGATCACTAGTAATGTCACATCAGTGCAGAGGCTCTCTACAGACACCCATTACCTGATACACACGCGGGGATCTATCCGGCCTGACTACTAGTAATGTCACATCAGTGTAGAGTCTCTACAGACACCCATTACCTGATACACACGCAGGGATCTATCTGTCACCACAACGAGGGGTAGGGACCTGTGTGGTGCCGGCACTGGTTCAGTGGCTGGAGAGCGATGCTGGGGCGCGATGCTAGAGTTCGGAGACGGTGTACCAGGTACTCCCTTGCTGCAGCCGAAGCTGGGTAAAGGTGCTGGTCGCGAAACCAGATTGTTCCACCCCAGTTGAGCCGGGGTGCAACCAGGATGGGAGTGCCCTGGGTACCGTTAAGAACCAGGCTGACTAGACAAGCTAAACCTGAAAACTGAGAACAAGCCGAGGGTCAGGAGTGGAGCCAAGGGTCAAGCCAGGGACTGAAGACAAGCCGGAGGTCAGATTCTGAGTCAAGGGTCAAGCCAGGGACTGAAGACAAGCCGGAGGTCAGATTCGGCGCCAAGGGTCAAACCAGGGACTGAAGACAAGCCAGAGGTCAGATTCGGAGCCAAGGATCAAG
Source organism: Rhinophrynus dorsalis (assembly GCA_037306005.1). Taxonomy (NCBI): domain Eukaryota; kingdom Metazoa; phylum Chordata; class Amphibia; order Anura; family Rhinophrynidae; genus Rhinophrynus; species Rhinophrynus dorsalis. The sequence goes on from CM074728.1 coordinate 129,007,735, forward strand.
CCAGGGACTGAAGACAAGCCGGAGGTCAGATTCGGAGCCACGGGTCAAGCCAGGGACTGAAGACAAGCCGGAGGTCAGATTCGGAGCCAAGGGTCAAGCCAGGGACTGAAGACAAGCCAGAGGTCAGATTCGGAGCCAAGGGTCAAGCCAGGAACTGAAGACAAGCCGGAGGTCAGATTCGGAGCCAAGGGTCAAGCCAGGGAACTGAAGACAAGCAGAAGGATACTAGAAAATCTAGCACTAAGGAGCTCGTGGAACGGGCACCCTATGACTGGGGTAACCCGTTTAAATAGTGTGGAACACCAATCACATGGCAGAGTAGAGAGGCTCGCCTGGGAGCCGTTCTTGGTTGGAGCAGCCCCTACGATTAGTGCACTAGTCCGGGCGCATGCGCGGCTGCCAAAGAGAAGGCAGCAGGGAACCGCGCATGCGCAGCCGAGCTGAAACCCGGAAGCACCGCCACAAGAGACGCGACCGGGAAGCGGTGACACCAGGCGGAAGCCAGGTGAGCGTGACACCCCCCCCCTCAACGGGAGGCCCCCGGACGACCAGGCTTGGAGGGGAAGGCACGATGAAAAGCCCGCCGAAGGGCTGGGGCATGCAGGTCACGAGCCGGAACCCAGGAACGCTCCTCCGGTCCGTAACCCTTCCAATCCACGAGATACTGGAGAGAACCTCGAACGAGGCGGGAATCCAGGAGCTTCCGTACGATGTATTCCTCTTGCCCGTCGACTTGGACCGGGGGAACCGTGGAGGAGCGAGGGGTGAATCGGGAACGGACCAAAGGCTTGAGCAGAGATACATGAAAGGAGTCAGGTATCCGCATGGAAGGAGGCAGTTCCAGGGCAAATGTCACTGGGGAGATCTGAGAGCGGATTCGGAAGGGTCCAATGTAGAGAGGCCCGAACTTGGCAGAGGGTTGCCAAAGGCGTAGGTTCTTAGTAAAGAGCCACACTTCGTCTCCAACGGCATACATAGGGCCGGATTTCCGTCTCCGATCAGCCGCTCTTTTGTATCGTGCTGCGGCAGTCACAAGACGTGAACGGATGCGTTGCCAGTGGGTTTCAAGATCATCCAAGTGGTGGTCTACGGCGGGAACGCCAGAGGAAGAAGAGAGCGGAAGGAAAGCAGAATCGTACCCGCCGGCAGCAAAGAAGGGAGAACACTGGAGTGATTCGTGTCGACAGCTATTGAAAGCGAATTCCGCCAATGGAAAGAGGTCAGTCCAGTTGTCTTGGAGAGGTTCCACAAACAGACGTAGGTACTGCTTGAGTGCTTGGCTGGTTCTTTCGGATTGTCCATTTCACTGAGGGTGGTAGGCGGAAGACAGGTGGACAGTGATACCCAAGCGAGCACAAAAAGCCCTCCAAAACCGGGATGTGAATTGGCTGCCCCGGTCTGTCACCAATTGCAGGGGAAGGCCATGAAGGCGGAACACTTCCCGGAGGAAGATGTCAGCCAACTGCTGGGAGGAAGGAAGTTTGGGCAGGGGAACAAAGTGCGCCTGCCGGGAGAAGCGATCCACAATAACCAGGATGACTGTGTTTTTCTTGGATGGGGGCAGGTCTACTACGAAGTCCATGGCTATGTGAGTCCACGGGGAAGAAGGTACAGGAAGAGGCTGTAAAAGACCAACAGGCCAGGTCCCGGGCTGTTTGTGTCTGGCACAGTGGTGACAACCTTGCACGAAATCCTTTACATCCTGTGGTAATGAGGGCCACCAGAACTGGTGCTGGACCAGGTCTGTAGTGCGAGCTATTCCAGGATGTCCAGAGGTGGGCGACTGATGGGCCCACATCAATACTTCTGAGCGGTGTCGAACAGGCACAAACAGGCGCCCAGAGGGGCAGGAAGAGTCCACGTTCTTCTGGGCCTGCTGGATTTTTACCAAGGTTGCAGTGGAAAGTGCAGAGAGGATCTTGCAGGATGGTAGGATGCGTTCGGGCGGAGTGTTGAGAGTAGAAGTGGCGTGTAGACGGGACAAAGCATCAGCCTTGACATTCTTGGTCCCTGGAATGTAGGTAACGGTGAATTGAAACCTGGAGAAGAATAGAGCCCAACGGGCTTGGCGTGCGGTGAGACGTTTGGTGGTCTCTAGGTACTGCAGATTCTTGTGATCAGTGTGGATGACGAAAGGAACTCCTGATCCTTCAAGGAGATGGCGCCATTCTTTGAGGGCTACCTTCATGGCGAGTAGCTCACGATTGCCCACATCGTAGTTCCTTTCGGCTGGGGTCAGTTGGCGTGACAGATAAGAGCACGGGTGGAGGACATTGGTGTCAGGATCTCTTTGCGAGAGGACTGCACCAAGTCCTTGTTCGGAGGCATCGACTTCAAGGAGGAAAGGGCGAGCGATGTCCGGATACCTGAGAACAGAAGCCGTAGTGAAGGCTGTTTTAAGGGCAGCGAAGGCAGTTTTGGCTGCATTAGACCAGATCCGTGGGTCAGCCCCTTTTTTAGTCATGGCAGTTAGAGGAGCCACTAAGGAAGAGTAATTCCGGATGAACCTTCTATAGTAATTGGCGAACCCTAGGAAGCTTGTAATGCCTTCAGATCCATAGGTCGAGGCCAGTTGGTGACAGCAGCAAGTTTGCCAGGATCCATTTGTAGACCGGAACTGGAGACAATGTACCCCAGGAAGGGGAGTTGTTCTTTCTCAAATTCGCACTTCTCCAGCTTGGCATAGAGACCGTTTTCTCGAAGTCGCTGAAGAACGGCCTTAACATGAAGCCGGTGCTGCTGCAGCGTAGGAGAGAATACAAGGATATCATCCAAGTATACTATGACGTGGGATGTCAGCATGTCACGGAATACGTAATTGACGAAGGCCTGGAAGACGGCCGGGGCGTTGCAGAGCCCAAAGGGCATAACCAAATACTCGTAGTGTCCGTATCTGGTATTGAAGGCCGTCTTCCATTCATCTCCAGGCCTGATCCGAACTAAATTATAAGCCCCCCTAAAGTCCAGTTTAGTAAACCAGGCAGCTCCACGGAGAAGGTCAAACAATTCAGGGATGAGAGGCAGGGGGTACTTGTTTTTCACCGTTATACGATTCAGGCCTCGATAATCCACGCAGGGATGCAGAGAACCGTCTTTTTTGCCCATGAAGAAGAATCCCCCCAGCGGGGGATGAGGAAGGACAAATGAAACCCCTGGCCAGGTTGTCCTGGATGTAAGTGGTGAGGGCTTTCATCTCGGGAGGAGAGAGCAGGAACGTCCTTCCTCTAGGTGGCTGGGATCCAGGAAGGAGATCAATAGGACAATCGTAGGGTCGATGCGGGGGAAGATGTTCCACTTAAGCCTTGGAGAAGACATCTGCGAAGGCATGGTAGGGTGTGGGAAGACCGTCAAGGATACACAAGGAAGCCGAGACAGACAAGGGCAGCGAAACCGGTTCTTTGGGAAGGCAAGTCAGACAACAGGACTCACTCCACTGAGTGAGATCGCCAGTCCTCCAGTTGAAAATGGGGTTGTGACGCCGCAGCCAAGGAAGCCCCAGGACGATAGGGGCAAAGGGAGAGGACACCAGGTGTAGTACCGCGTTCTCGGAATGAAGAACCCCAGTGGTAAGGACCAGCGTCTCAGTTTCTTGGGTAATCCTGCCAGTTCCCAAGGGTCTCCCGTCCAGAGTGGATACCAGTAGGGGCTGCTTCTTGAGCCGGCAAGGCACTCCAACTGACCGGGCCCAGGCTTCGTCCACGAATAACCCGGCGGCCCCGGAGTCGATGAAGGCAGTAGCGGTAACGGTTCTGGCGGCCCATCGGAGAATCACAGGAACCAACAACCTGGAACGACCATGGGGAGGCTGACGAGCTGGGCTTAGCTGACCGCCTCGGAAGCCGACTAAGCCGTGTCTTTTCCCGGACGTACAGGACACTGTCGGAGCATGTGACCCGCTTGTCCGCAATATAGGCAAAGCCCCAGGGTTCGGCGTCTCTTCCTTTCCTCGTCAGTTAACCGAGAGACGCCACCAATCTTCATGGGTGTTTCCATCAAAGAGCGCTCCTCTGCTGGAGGTGTGGCCGATGCTGTTCGCCTTCTGCTGCGGTCACGCTCCAGTTGCCTCTCTTGCAGACGTCTGTCCAGGTCCAGACATAAAAAGATAAAGTCTTCCAAACCGTCTGGAATCTCACGGCAGGTCAGGGCGTCTTTGAGGCGCTCATTGAGCCCACGTCGAAATGCAGCTTTGAGAGCCCCCTGGTTCCAGTCCGTCTCATACTAGAGGGTGCGGAATTCCACCGCGTACTGGCCAACGGATCTGGTTCCCTGACGAAGCCCCAAGAGCGTTGACTCAGCTGAAGCACTCCTTCCGGGAACATCGAACACTGCTCTGAAGGCGGTGATAAAAGCTTCAGAGTCGTCTAACAGCGGAGATTGCTGTTCCACTAAGGGTGATGCCCAGGCCAACGCCTCGCCCTTCAGGAGGGAGATAATGAAGGAGACCCGAGCGGCATGCGTGCTGAAAGTCTGTGGTAAAGTCCGGAAGTGCAGCTGGCATTGGTTGAGGAACCCTCGGAAGTCGACCGGCCTCCCTGAAAACTTATCAGGGAGCGGTATACGAGGAGCAACATACCCTGGAGGAGGCGTCCCAGAGACACCTGAGGCGGCGGTGGTGGTAGTGGAGTCAAGCCAGGGACTGAAGACAAGCCAGAGGTCAGATTCGGAGCCAAGGGTCAAGCCAGGGACTGAAGACAAGCCGGAGGTCAGATTCGGAGCCAAGGGTCAAGCCAGGGACTGAAGAGAAGCAGAAGGATACTAGAAAATCTAGCACTAAGGAGCTCGTGGAACGGGCACCCTATGACTGGGGTAACCTGTTTAAATAGTGTGGAACACCAATCACATGGCAGGGTAGAGAGGCTCGCCTGGGAGCCGTTCTTGGTTGGAGCAGCCCCTACGAAAAGTGCACTAGTCCGGGCGCATGCGCGGCTGCCAAAGAGAAGGCAGCAGGGAACCGCGCATGCGCAGCCGAGCTGAAACCCGGAAGCACCGCCACAAGAGACGCGACCGGGAAGCAGTGACACCGAGCGGAAGCCAGGTGAGCGTGACACTATCCAACCTGACTACTAGTAATGTCACATCAGTGCAGAGTCTCTACAGACACCCATTACCTGATACATTCCCTTATACATACTCAGGAATCTATCCAGCGATCTGACTAGTAGTAATGTCACATCAGTGCAGAGACTCCATACAGACATCCATAACCTGATACATTCCCTGATACATACTCAGGAATCTATCCAGTGCCAAAGGCCCAGAAGCCTGACTAGTAGTAATGTCACATCAGTGCAGAGTCTCCATACAGACATCCATAACCTGATACATTCCCTTATACATACTCAGGGATCTATCCAGTGCCAAAGGCCCAGAAGCCTGACTAGTAGTAATGTCACAGCAGTGCAGAGTCTCCATACAGACATCCATAACCTGATACATTCCCTTATACATACTCAGGGATCTATCCAGTGCCAAAGGCCCAGAATCCTGACTAGTAGTAATGTCACATCAGTGCAGAGACTCCATACAGACATCCATAACCTGATACATTCCCTGATACATACTCAGGGATCTATCCAGTGCCAAAGGCCCAGAAGCCTGACTAGTAGTAATGTCACAGCAGTGCAGAGTCTCCGTACAGACATCCATAACCTGATACATTCCCTGATACATACACAGGAATCTATCCAGTGCCAAAGGCCCAGAAGCCTGACTAGTAGTAATGTCACCGCAGTGCAGAGTCTCCATACAGACATCCATAACCTGATACATTCCCCGATTCATACTCAGGAATCTATCCAGTGCCAAAGGCCCAGAAGCCTGACTAGTAGTAATGTCACAGCAGTGCAGAGTCTCTACACACATCCATTACTTGATCCATTACCTGATATACTGATGAGCGTAATAACATTTTCACAATTTTTTTCACCCTTAAATGACAGAAAGGGTGTGCAAACACATTTAGCAGCATTGCACTGCAAACACGTTTGATCCTTAAAGGGATAGTAATGTTTCACAATAAAAGCAGCTCCAATTAATGTTCATAGTATTTGGGCCATGGAGAATGTTATTTCAATACTGTCAGAGTTGTAACATACCTCCCATGTGTCCCTCTTTAGGAGGGACTGTCCCTCTTTTAGACCCAAATCCCACTGTCCCTCTTTCCCACCCTGATGTCCCTCTTTTAAGGAGATCAGACTGTGTGGTGTGTATATAAGTGTATTACATTGCTCTACAGCAATAAAACTCACATTAATGTTTCTTTAAAAGTCAGTATATGTGTTTATAAATTAGTCTGTGTAAATAAAATACTTTGGTCTTGTTATAAGTAGGCTGACCATACCTCACCTTTAAAAAGGAACACATAGGAAATAGGCATATTTCAGGAGTGCACCAAAATCAAAGCAACCCTGTAGTATGCATTTTTCATGTGTGTCCCTTTTTAAAGGTGAGGTATGGTCAGCCTAGTTATAAGTCATTTATTAGGTTACACAAGGAAGTGTCAATAGGTCATGAAATAACCTAAACTCTCTCGGTAATGCCCCGCCCACCAGCCACACCTCCAGCAACACCTCCTAAACCACAATTGTCCCTCTTTGGCAATTTGAAATGTTGGGAGGCATGGTTGTAGTTCAAGAGTAATTGAATGATAAAGTTTCCCCCTTCTGCCCCTTTTACTGATGTAACACTGCTCACCTCAGAGTAGCAAGACTGTCCGGATGGATCACAGAGAGGGACAATCTTCAGTGATCATAAGGAAAAACCTGTCAAGGAGGACGGGGTTTTCCTTATGGTCACAGTAAGAAGATTGTCCCTTGCTGCAACCTGTCCGGTCAAGAAACTAGATTCCACATCTGAGGTGAGAAGTGATACACTAGGTAAAAGGGGCAGGAGGGGGATACTTTATCATTCAATTACTCTTGTACTACAACTCTGACAGTACTGAAATAACATTCTCCATGGACCAAATACTATGAAGATTAATTGGAGGTGCTTTTATTTTGTAACATTATTATCACTTTAAACAAAGAAAAACTTGTCTCTTACTTGCCAATGCATACTCTTCTTTCCATATAATTTCTCTCTCTCTGTATCTCTATCTATCTATCTATCTATCTATCTATCTATCTATCTATATCTATCTATATATTTATATATATATATATATATACACATACACTTTCACATACACACTTATATAGCAGCATAGTAATTTAGGTTGAAAAAAGACTTGTGTCCATCCTATTCCTGTTTACCATCTTTGATCCAAAAGAAGGCAAAAACCCCTCAATACAGCAATTTCAAATTCTGCTTTGAATGGGGGAAAAATCCTCCTTGATTCCAAGTGGCAATCAGATTTCTCCTTGGATCAACAAGCACTAACTAAATATTAGTGTTGAGCGAGCACCCCGATGCTCGGGTGCTCGGGTGCTCTGACCGAGCACCCCCTGAGGCTCGAGTGCTCGGCCGAGCACCCGAGCCCCATTCAATTGAATGGGGCGACACGAGCATTACACCAGGCACCCCCTGCTCTGATGAGGGGAGGGTGCCTGGTCAATGCCCCCCTTCATCTCCGCTATGCCCCCTTCATCTCCGAATGCCCCCTTCATCTCCGCAATGTCCCCCTTCATCTCCGCTATGCCCCCTTCATCTCCGCTATGCCCCTCTTCCACAATGTCCCCCTTCATCTCCGCTATGCCCCTCTTCCACAATGTCCCCCTTCATCTCCGCTATGCCCCTCTTCCACAATGTCCCCCTTCATCTCCTCTATGGCATAGAGGAGATGAAGGGGGACATTGTGGAAGAGGGGCATAGCGGAGATGAAGGGGGACATTGTGGAAGAGGGGCATAGAGGAGATGAAGGGGGACATTGTGGAAGAGGGGCATAGCGGAGATGAAGGGGGACATTGTGGAAGAGGGGCATAGAGTCTATGCCCCTCTTCCACAATGTCCCCCTTCATCTCCGCTATGCCCCTCTTCCACAATGTCCCCCTTCATCTCCGCAATGCCCCCTTCATCTCCGCAATGCCCCCGTACCTCCAGTCCCTGGTGGTCCAGCGGAGCGTCTTCAGATCTGTGCCTCCTCCGGCACAGATCCCCGCCACCCGAACATGGCGGGCGAGCACATGGCGGTACTCGACGAGTACCGCCATGTGCCGAGCAGAGCGATGCTCGAGCCGATCCGAGCATCGGCCGAGCACGCTCGCTCAACACTACTAAATATTCATCCCAACACTAATGTACATAGCCCTCTATGTTCTGTTCTTTTAAAAAAGTATCCAGGTCCTTTTTAAAGGCATCTAATGTATTCAATAGAACCACTTCTCCACCTAGGCACAGATATCCACAGAAACACACACACATATGCATGACACACACACACATAAACACACACACACATATAAACGCACACACAGATACGCACACACACACAAACACATAAACGCACACACAGATAAGCACACACACAAACACATAAACGCACACAAACGCACACACACATAAACGCACACACACAAACACATAAACGCACACACACAAACGCACACACACACACACACACAAACACATAAACGCACACACAGATACGCACACACACGCACACAAACGCACACACACATAAACGCACACACAGATACGCACACACACATAAACGCACACACACATAAACGCACACACATAAACGCACACACATAAACGCACACACAGATATGCACACACACAAATGCACACACAGATACGCACACACACATAAAAACACACACAGATATGCACACACACACAAACACACATAAACGCGCACACACACACACACACACACACACACACAGAAACGCACACACAGATACGCACACACAGATACGCACACACACATAAAAACACACACAGATATGCACACACACATAAACGCACACACAGATATGCACACACACACACAAACACACATAAACATACACACACACACACATAAATGAACACACATAAATGCACACACAGATATGCACACACACACAAACACACATAAACGAACACACAGATACACACACACACACACACAAACACACATAAAGGAACACACAGATACACACACACACACACAGATACACACACACACAGATACACACACACACACAGATACACACACACACAGATACGCACACACACATAAACGCACACACACAAACGCACACACACAAACGCACACACAGATACACACACACATACACACAGAGGAAATGTTTGTCCTTTCTTTCCAGTAAAACTGATAGCGCTCAGACATATGGTGTCCAATCTGTTTTGACAATGACCCAAAATGAAATCTAAGCTTGTCAAGCAGTCTGACTGCCAAATTTGCCTTTTTTTATGAATTGAAAACCTAAGTGTATTTTTCTGTTGGGCAGTTTGAGGGTTTTGGGAAGATCTGTGAACGCTTCATAAATCAGTAGAAGTTGAAACACCAGTTTCATTTCCAGTTCTGATTTGCATGCAACATTTGGAAATGCAATGTCTCAATGTCTCACGCACGAAGATTTTATTGTTTTGTGCCTCAGTATTTATCCAAAAAAACACAGCTGGTCCTGTAATGGACAGATTGTAATGTCTGCTGCGCTCCACAAACTCCTCATCCTTTTTGTCGTGCAGATGTCTAGCTAATGTTTCCTCAATGATGTGTCACAGTAGTCCGCAGACCTTGAGGTATAAAATCTACATTTATTTATTTCTCTTAACACTCAATCCTTTGTGCAGTAAAGCAATGTCTTACACACTTCTTTGGTTCTCAAATGGTTAATGACAAACCGTCCCAACTGTGTAGGAATTTCTTTAAAGGGATAGTAATGTCTTATTTATATAAATAGTAAGAGCGTTCTAAAATTCCCCCCTCCCTGATGTCAACTATAAAGCTGACAGGAGGAGATCCAGGTCAGCCGACACGATGAGGCTCTACAGCAGAGCCGCAATAGCGTGATTTAAATGAAATACTTCTTTGGAACGGTTTATAAAGTGTGCTTGCAAACCAAGCACACTTTGTAGACCGTTCCAATGATGTATTTATTTTTAAATCACGTTATTCTGGCTCTGCTGAAGAGCCGCATGTTGGTCCCAGGCCAGTAACTTCTGCTGTCAGCTTACAGCTGACTTCAGGAGAAGGGGAGTGAGGAGGGAACTTTAGAGCCATAAAGGTCTGAGAGAGAGGGATTGCATCAATGGATTTCTTATTTTATGGTCTACAATATTACTTTTTATATAATTATATAATAAGACATTACTATCCGTTTAACAGATACATACCCATTGTGCATCTGTCAGATAAATCTGTATAATTAATGTGAGTAACAGGTCTTACCTACATAAGATCCATCATACAGCAGTCAGGTGTATCTACATAATTACGGTGTGTATCAGAAGCACTTACCTAGGTAGGAGTCCATCACACAGCAGTCAGGTGTATCTATATAATTACTGTGTGTAACAGAAGCACTTACCTAGGTAGGAGTCCATCATACAACAGTCAGGTGTATCTATATAATTACTGTGTGTAACAGAAGCACTTACCTAGGTAGGAGTCCATCACACAGCAGTCAGGTGTATCTATATAATTACTGTGTGTAACAGAAGCACTTACCTAGGTAGGAGTCCATCATACAGCAGTCAGGTGTATCCATATAATTACTGTGTGTAACAGAAGCACTTACCTAGGTAGGAGTCCATCATACAGCAGTCAGGTGTATATCTCTTTAATTACTGTGTGTAACAGAAGCACTTACCTAGGTAGGAGTCCATCACACAGCAGTCAGGGGTATCTATATAATTACTGTGTGTAACAGAAGCACTTACCTAGGTAGGAGTCCATCATACAGCAGTCAGGTGTATCCATATAATTACTGTGTGTAACAGAAGCACTTACCTAGGTAGGAGTCCATCATACAGCAGTCAGGTGTATATCTCTTTAATTACTGTGTGTAACAGAAGCACTTACCTAGGTAGGAGTCCATCACACAGCAGTCAGGGGTATCTATATAAGTACTGTGTGTAACAGAAGCACTTACCTAGGTAAGAGTCCATCATACAGCAGTCAGGTGTATCTATATAATTACTGTGTGTAACAGAAGCACTTACCTAGGTAGGAGTCCATCATACAGCAGTCAGGTGTATCTATATAAGTACTGTGTGTAACAGAAGCACTTACCTAGGTAGGAGTCCATCACACAGCAGTCAGGTGTATCTATATCATTACTGTGTGTAACAGAAGCACTTACCTAGGTAGGAGTCCATCATACAGCAGTCAGGTGTATCTATATTATTACTGTGTGTGACAGAAGCACTTACCTAGGTAGGAGTCCATCACACAGTAGTCAGGTGTATCTGTATAATTACTGTGTGTGACAGAAGCACTTACCTAGGTAGGAGTCCATCACACAGCAGCCAGGCGTATCTATATAATTACTGTGTGTGACAGAAGCACTTACCTAGGTAGGAGTCCATCACACAGCAGTCAGGTGTATATATATAATTACTGTGTGTAACAGAAGCACTTACCTAGGTAGGAGTCCATCATACAGCAGTCAGGTGTATCTATATAATTACTGTGTGTAACAGAAGCACTTACCTAGGTAAGAGTCCATCATACAGCAGTCAGGTGTATCTATATAATTACTGTGTGTAACAGAAGCAGTCAGGTGTATCTATATAAGTACTGTGTGTAACAGAAGCACTTACCTAGGTAGGAGTCCATCATACAGCAGTCAGGTGTATCTATATTATTACTGTGTGTGACAGAAGCACTTACCTAGGTAGGAGTCCATCACACAGCAGTCAGTTGTATCTGTATAATTACTGTGTGTGACAGAAGCACTTACCTAGGTAGGAGTCCATCACACAGCAGTCAGGTGTATCTATATAATTACTGTGTGTGACAGAAGCACTTACCTAGGTAGGAGTCCATCACACAGCAGTCAGGTGTATCTATATAATTACTGTGTGTAACAGAAGCACTTACCTAGGTAGGAGTCCATCATACAGCAGTCAGGTGTATCTATATTATTACTGTGTGTGACAGAAGCACTTACCTAGGTAGGAGTCCATCACACAGCAGTCAGGTGTATCTATATTATTACTGTGTGTGACAGAAGCACTTACCTAGGTAGGAGTCCATCACACAGCAGTCAGGTGTATCTGTATAATTACTGTGTGTGACAGAAGCACTTACCTAGGTAGGAGTCCATCACACAGCAATCAGGTGTATCTATATAATTACTGTGTGTAACAGAAGAACTTACCTAAGTAGGAGTCCATCACACAGCAGTCAGGAGTATCTATATAATTACTGTGTGTGACAGAAGCACTTACCTAGGTAGGAGTCCATCACACAGCAGTCAGGTGTATCTATATAATTACTGTGTGTAACAGAAGAACTTACCTAAGTAGGAGTCCATCACACAGCAGTCAGGTGTATCTATATAATTACTGTGTGTGACAGAAGCACTTACCTAGGTAGGAGTCCATCACACAGCAGTCAGGTGTATCTATATAATTACTGTGTGTAACGGAAGCACTTACCTAGGTAGGAGTCCATCACACAGCAGTCAGGTGTATCTATATAATTACTGTGTGTAACAGAAGCACTTACCTAGGTAGGAGTCCGTCACACAGCAGTCAGGTGTATCTATATAATTACTGTGTGTGACAGAAGCACTTACCTAGGTAGGAGTCCATCACACAGCAATCAGGTTTATCTATATCATTACTGTGTGTAACAGAAGCACTTACCTAGGTAGGAGTCCATCACACAGCAGTCAGGTGTATATCTATATAATTACTGTGTGTGACAGAAGCACTTACCTAGGTAGGAGTCCATCACACAGCAGTCAGGTGTATATCTATATAATTACTGTGTGTGACAGAAGCACTTACCTAGGTAGGAGTCCATCACACAGCAGTCAGGTGTATATCTATATAATTACTGTGTGTGACAGAAGCACTTACCTAGGTAGGAGTCCATCACACAGCAGTCAGGTGTATATCTATATAATTACTGTGTGTAACAGAAGGACTTACCTAGGTATGTATCCATCATACAGCAGTCAGGTGTATATCTATATAATTACCGTGTGTAACAGAAGCACTTACCTAGGTAGGAGTCCATCATACAGCAGTCAGGTGTATCTATATAATTACTGTGTGTAACAGAAGCACTTACCTAGGTAGGAGTCCATCATACAGCAGTCAGATGTATCTATATAATTACTGTGTGTATCAGAAGCACTTACCTAGGTAGGAGTCCATCACACAAAAAGCCAGAGGCGGGAAAAGCGGGAGAGTCTGCCCCCCACTTTCCTGAGGTAAGAAAACAAACCCTGCAAAAACATTACCCCTAGAGAAAAGGATGTAGTGAGGAACTAATCCTCCCCAACCAAAGCCATCCAGAGCTGGCAGAGTCAAGAAACGGATGCAACATGCGAGATCACATCCATCAACAAGCAACCCAGGCGATGCAGGGTACAAGTGTAAGCACAACCAGAGATTGAGCTCAACCCACTCGAACACTTCCACAAAATATCTTCCTCTTGAGGAGAGGGTCATGTGTGGGAACTAAGCTCTACAAAGTAAAGCAGTCCAGACTTGGCATAGGCAAGAGATCAGGCTCAACACACACAGATCTCATTTCATCAATATATAACTTCCTCTTGAGGAAAGGATCTCATGTGTGGGGACTAAGCCGCAACAAAATCAAAGCTGGCCATACGTCAGTGTGGGTATGTGCTAAATGGAGGCATTCTGAGACTAAATCAGAATTAAGAGGGGATGACAGGACCCAATCCCCATCGGAAAAACCACTGGTAACACAGTAGGAGTCAGGTTAAGCCCTGGATGCTTCATTTACCTCAGATGTACTTCCTCCTGAGGTGAGGGTCAGGGTAGTGGGATGGAGCCGCACCCGTCATAACCACCTGTAGATCGCTATGTCAAAGCAAGGTACAACCTGTGCCATCAGAATTTGCCTTATGCCGAAGTAAATTAATGTGAGACAGGGACAGTATAAAAGAAAATATACAAATAAGAGGGGCACACTCATTACACTAAATGTAGTCCAAACCCATATACATATATAATATGGGGTGCACTATACCTCTTAAAAATACTTACAAAATCAAAAAAAGAAAAACAAAAGATAAGGTTTCAAAAGGCACGAGCCTTTTGAAACCTCTTATCTTTTGTTTTTCTTTTTTTGATTTAGACAGGGACAGTATGTCTGCGTTGAGTAGCAAGTGCGCCCCCAGGATTGACATAAACAGCCTTCTGAGGGACGACCTGTTCAGACATGATGGGGGCATCATTTGCAGTACTTCCCCCTGCTGGGGTTACATGAGTCATAGTCATAGACATGGACTCAAAAGGTGGAGGCAGACAGAATGTAAACATGCAGAGTATGGACAGCACCAAGATGATGTGGGTCTGTGCAGTCTGTGTGCCGAAAGCAGAGGGAAGTCCCAGTCCGGGTCAGCCAGCTTGCTCCACCAGACTGGAAACCCCCTCAACCCCACCAGACAGAGTGCCAGCGTCAATTAGGTTGATGAAGGGCAAATTGGGGGAAACCCCTAAAATGATGGAGGAATGGGTAGTAGACTTCTGTATATACCAGGGTAACAAAAGGAGTGCTGACAGCGTAACTGATACCCAAATATGTATAGATACATATAGACTTATATACCGACATATAGACACACAAACATATGGCCAGACATGGAACTACCAGGGGAATAATATATGCAAGAAGAGCTATACCCAGGTAGGAAATACTAGGGCTAAATATATGCAAGTAGATCTATGCCCAGATACGAATCACTAGGGCAAAAGGGATAAGCAAGTAGATTGATACCCAGAAAGGCGTTACTAGGGTTAAAATATATGCAAATAGATCTATGCCCAGATAGGAAGTACTAGAGTTAAATAAATAAGCTACTAGATCTATGCCCAGAGAGAAGTAAATAGGGTTAAATATATATGCAAGTAGATCAATGCCCAGGTGGAATGACTAGGGTAAACCCTGCGCGCTGAGGGAAGAGGGAAGCCACAGCCCAGGTTGGCCTGTCAAATCCCCAGGGCTGGAAGCCCCCACAGCACCAGCAGCCAGAGGACACAGGTCAGCAGGTTGATGAGGAAGAAGCACACATGGGTTAACCCCTTCATCACTAGAGAAGGACATATTTTAGCATGGTAGTCCTTAACTAAATTAATTAAATAAGCAATAAAGCACTAGCCAAAGCCAAAGAAAGACATTGCAATTAAATTGAACCCAAAAGACAACTGGTAGTTAATTGAGAATATAGGACTCAAAGGAACCCGGCAGGCAGTGCCTAAGAGGGGAAAAGAACAATAGGGCCAAAGGAAAAGTATATTACAGCTGGTGTAGGCACTGGGAACAAAATGCCCTTAAATGGAAACAATTCTTATGTCACAAAAACTGGTATATAGCATTACAACATAAGACTCGATCCGCCACAGTCACAGCACAGGGACCACTTCGGCTGACTGGAAGAGACAGGGACGGTGCACATCCTACAGCCGAATCACGCATGCGTGGCTATGCCAAACTGCGCATGCGCAATAGCACGGCTTGGCCAGGAGAGTCTTTACAACCGCGCCAAGCGGACAGGGGAAAGAGGCTCCAACAAGGAGCAAGAGTGCACCAAAGAGCACAGCAAGGCTAAAAGAGGGGGAAAAACCACAGGGAAAAGCCCAACGGAAAGGAAACCCAAGGAATGAACAAACACGTACAGTAAAATTATATCAGAAACACACATAAACAAGGGGCTCTACAGCAAGAGCCCAGGACCAACAAAAACTGAGAAATTCACCCATAGAGAAAAAACTCAAACAAAATGTATGTACAATATAATTTACCAGAGGAAAAAAGCATCAATAAACCTTAACAAAGAGGGATATAAAACACAGTCAACTGGAAAGCAAAATAGTGACTGGCCCCAGACAGCCAAAAAGCATAACAGAGAGTCAGTCACAGTCATAGTGGGCAAATCCAGAGACACACAAGACAATAGTGCACAAGCGCACATGTATAATATAAAGGGATAGTAATACTTAAAATGTAAAAAAAAAAATATGTTGTAGGGTTTCTCACCCTAAGTAAAACAAGGGTACTCCCACTGCTGAAAGGTGTTTTATTCAAAAGTTATTACATTTTAAAATTGAACTTTTTAGGTGCAATATTCCAGTGGCCTGAAATTGTACAGTGGCGCTGCTGCTACATCATCCTATCTAGATTTATGGTCCCGGGACCAGAGCTGTCCATAGGATGTGTAGCAACAGCGCCACTGTACAATTTCGGGCCACTGTGATATTGTGCCTAAAAAATTCGACTTTGGGTTGTAATAACTTTGAATAAAACACCTTTCAGCAGTGGGAGTACCCTTGTTTCACTCAGGGGGATAAACGCTACAACATATATTTTTTACATTTTAAGTATTACTATCCCTTTAATACATTATATACCAGTAATACAGCTATGTATAATAAGGAGTATTTGTAGTCTATCACAACAGCTATTGTGTATAATGGCAATGTGTTATATACTGTTCAGTCAGTAGGGGGTGCTGTTTTTAGTTTTCATTGTACACTTTATGGTATCTTCTTGTTATACTTAACTAAAAACTGCATGGTAGGCTGCAGCTATGTTTTAGATCAGATAAGACACTGCACACTTATTTTCTGTAGAGCTTAAATAATTTCCATTAACCACTACAGAGAAAGCATGTGTATAATACATACTAGCACTACAGAGAAGGTATGTGTATAATACATACTAACACTACAGATAAAGTATATATATATATAATACAGACTGAGATAAATCAAGAGTATAATACAAATTAACACTACAGATAAAGTATATATATAATACAGACTGAGATAAATCAAGAGTATAATACAAATTAACACTACAGATAAAGTATATATATAATACAGACTGAGATAAATCAAGTGTATAATACAAATTAAAACTACAGATAAAGTATATGTGCAAAACAAACTAGAAACTACAAAGTATGTGTATAATACAAACTGATATAAAGCAGGTAAGTTGTATAATACATGTAAAATACAGTATGATTTTAGACAATAAGAAACCAACTTATCTGAGGGAGCAGCAGCAAGAAAGAGGTGGAGTTTAAGGCTGCATCACAGTTTTAAGAGATTGAGGGAGTGGTTAACTGGGGCAGGAGTATGATGGCTTTCAGTTCTTTTTTTGTCTGTTTGTAACAATAAAGTTTTCTTGCTGCTGAGTGGAGCAGTGGAAAAGGATTATAGCATGATATGAAGCCTCCGTGCTTTCTATAAAATGATTGTGTGTAACAGAAGCACTTACCTAGGTAGGAGTCCATCATACAGCAGTCAGATGTATCTATATAATTACTGTGTGTAACAGAAGTACTTACCTAGGTAGGAGTGTATCACACAGCAGTCAGGTGTATCTATATAATTACTGTGTGTAACAGAAGTACTTACCTAGGCAGGAGTCCATCACACAGCAGTCAGGTGTATCTATATAATTATTGTGTGTAACAGAAGGACTTACCTAGGTAGGAGTCCATCATACAGCTGTCGGGTGTAGCTATATAATTACTGTGTGTAACAGAACCACTTACCTAGATAGGAGTCCATCACACAGCAGTCAGGTGTATCTATATATAATTACTGTGTGTAGCAGAAGCACTTACCTAGGTAGGAGTCTTTCATACAGTAGTCAGGCGTATCTATATAATTACTGTGTGTAAAAGAAGCACTTACCTAGGTAGGAGTCCATCATACGGCAGTCGGGCGTATCTATATAATTACTGTGTGTAAAAGAAACACTTACCTAGGTAGGAGTCCATCACACGGCAGTCGGGCGTATCTATATAATTACTGTGTGTAACAGAAGCACTTACCTAGGTAGGAGTCCATCACACGGCAGTCGGGCGTATCTATATAATTACTGTGTGTAACAGAAGCACTTACCTAGGTAGGAATCCATCACACGGCAGTCGGGCGTATCTATATAATTACTGTGTGTAACAGAAGCACTTACCTAGGTAGGAGTCCACCACACGGCAGTCGGGCGTATCTATATAATTACTGTGTGTAACAGAAGCACTTACCTAGGTAGGAGTCCACCACACGGCAGTAGGGCGTATCTATATAATTACTGTGTGTAACAGAAGCACTTACCTAGGTAGGAGTCCATCACACGGCAGTCGGGCGTATCTATATAATTACTGTGTGTAACAGAAGCACTTACCTAGGTAGGAGTCCATCACACGCAGTCAGGCGTATCTATATAATTACTGTGTGTAACAGAAGCACTTACCTAGGTAGGAGTCCATCACACGGCAGTCAGGCGTATCTATATAATTACTGTGTGTAACAGAAGCACTTACCTAGGTAGGAGTCCATCACACGGCAGTCAGGCGTATCTATATAATTACTGTGTGTAACAGAAGCACTTACCTAGGTAGGAGTCCATCACACGGCAGTCAGGCGTATCTATATAATTACTGTGTGTAACAGAAGCAGTTACCTAGGTAGGAGTCCATCACACGGCAGTCAGGCGTATCTATATAATTACTGTGTGTAACAGAAGCACTTACCTAGGTAGGAGTCCACCACACGGCAGTCAGGCGTATCTATATAATTACTGTGTGTAACAGAAGCACTTACCTAGGTAGGAGTCCATCACACGGCAGTCAGGTGTATATCTATATAATTACTGTGTGTAACAGAAGCACTTACCTAGGTAGGAGTCCATCACACGGCAGTCAAGCGTATCTATATAATTACTGTGTGTAACAGAAGCACTTACCTAGGTAGGAATCCATCACACGGCAGTCGGGCGTATCTATATAATTACTGTGTGTAACAGAAGCACTTACCTAGGTAGGAGTCCACCACACGGCAGTCGGGTGTATCTATATAATTACTGTGTATAACAGAAGCACTTACCTAGGTAGGAGTCCATCACACGGCAGTCAGGCGTATCTATATAATTACTGTGTGTAACAGAAGCACTTACCTAGGTAGGAGTCCATCACACGGCAGTCAGGCGTATCTATATAATTACTGTGTGTAACAGAAGCACTTACCTAGGTAGGAGTCCATCACACGGCAGTCAGGCGTATCTATATAATTACTGTGTGTAACAGAAGCACTTACCTAGGTAGGAGTCCATCACACGGCAGTCAGGCGTATCTATATAATTACTGTGTGTAACAGAAGCACTTACCTAGGTAGGAGTCCACCACACGGCAGTCAGGCGTATCTATATAATTACTGTGTGTAACAGAAGCACTTACCTAGGTAGGAGTCCATCACACGGCAGTCAGGTGTATATCTATATAATTACTGTGTGTAACAGAAGCACTTACCTAGGTAGGAGTCCATCACACAGCAGTCAGGTGTATATCTATATCATTACTGTGTGTGACAGAAGCACTTACCTAGGTAGGAGTCCATCACACGGCAGTCAAGCGTATCTATATAATTACTGTGTGTAACAGGAGCACTTACCTAGGTAGGAGTCCATCATACAGCAGTCAGGTGTATCTATATAATTACTGTGTGTAACAGAAGCACTTACCTAGGTAGGAGTCCATCACACAGCAGTCAGGTGTATATCTATATCATTACTGTGTGTGACAGAAGCACTTACCTAGGTAGGAGTCCATCACACGGCAGTCAAGCGTATCTATATAATTACTGTGTGTAACAGGAGCACTTACCTAGGTAGGAGTCCATCATACAGCAGTCAGGTGTATCTATATAATTACTGTGTGTAACAGAAGCACTTACCTAGGTAGGAGTCCATCATACAGCAGTCAGGTGTATCTATATAATTACTATGTGTAACAGAATGACTTACCTAGGTAGGAGTCCATCACACAGCAGTCGGTGTATCTATATAATTACTGTGTGTAACAGAAGCGCTTACCTAGGTAGGAGTCCATCATACAGCAGTCAGGTGTATCTATATAATTACTGTGTGTAACAGAAGCACTTACCTAGGTAGGAGTCCATCATACAGCAGTCAGGTGTATCTATATAATTACTATGTGTAACAGAATGACTTACCTAGGTAGGAGTCCATCACACAGCAGTCGGTGTATCTATATAATTACTGTGTGTAACAGGAGCACTTACCTAGGTAGGAGTCCATCATACAGCAGTCAGGTGTATCTATATAATTACTGTGTGTAACAGAAGCACTTACCTAGGTAGGAGTCCATCATACAGCAGTCAGGTGTATCTATATAATTACTATGTGTAACAGAATGACTTACCTAGGTAGGAGTCCATCACACAGCAGTCAGGTGTATCTATATAATTACTGTGTGTAACAGAATGACTTACCTAGGTAGGAGTCCATCATACAGTAGTCAACTAAATGGGTCAGGGAAAACATAGTAATATAGTAGCATAAAATGTTGGGTTACATCACTCACGGTTGGGTCAGAGAGACCATGAGGGTCATAATATATTATTCACGTGTCACCTGGCAAACCAAAAATGTTTTGTTTTTATGTTAATGTCTCTCTCATCTGTAGTATTTCTAGTTCATGTGTATCAGTTTTGGATCACGTGCACCACTTGGATACATAATTCCTCAGATTTATAACATGATGTTCATGTAGATGCTGATACTATTATTTGATATTCATTATGTAAGTCAGTTCTCTTTGTCATATTACCACTTTGTTCCAGTGTAGTCAGTCGTTACTCCAGTCTGGGATTACATCTCAGATCCTCCTCAGCAAGCCAATGGCCCAAAAGCTGGAGAGCCAGCAATTATTTGCAAAACAATATGATGGAGACAAGATATCTTTACCATTCAAGTGGTTAAATGTAGGCAAATTAGTATAAATGTAATCAAAATCATATGGATGGGTATTCTTGGTACTGAAAAGTAATTTAGTAATGTGCATTTTCTGTCACATAAATGGAAAAATTGTATTCTTAAAACTACTTCTCTCCATTTCTCCAAATCATTATGTGAATTCACACTGTGCAGAAGAACTAACCAAGCATAATTGATAATGATATGCAAATCCAATGCAAATTACTTTTTTTACATTTTCCTATTCTTTAACCTTTATATTCAAATATGCCAGTACCGTGATACAGTCTATTCAGTGTAACAGGGGAAGGAATACAACAATGTAATCTCTACATGTATAATTCTACTTTACATGTCTAAACATGTAGTTCATGCAGCACACGCATCTGCACACGTTCATGTCATGTAGTGTGCATATTTATGTCTTGTGGACCGTTTTACGAACTCTGTTGCAGACATGTATTTTGAAAATAATTATTTTGATAATAGCTTATTAATCATTAATCTTTTGGACGTTCTATGTTTTTAGGCAATAAAAAAAAAATGTAAAAAAAACCCAACTTATTTTCCTTTTGTTTCAAGATATGGTCAGTAGACTATTTTAAAGGAATCTTCGGTGTCTGATTAACAAATTTAACAAATAATTAAAAATGTTCAGTTACTGTTTATTATAAATTCTTGAATTAGCCAATCATGTTAAAGTTGAGCGTAAATGTTCATTATATACTTGAACGTTTTGTTAATAATATGTGAATTGTATTTTACATACAAGTGATAAGGATTTTACATTCATCAATATGAAGTCAGTGGAACATTACGTATATATTGTTTCCTTTTAGTGCACAGGAGCTGTTTGTCATGATCACGTGTGTTACACAATCGTATTTACATCTAATTAAAGTGATCAGATGGGTTATTATCTACTTGTAGAGTAAAATGAGACCTTTATAAGCTGAGGGTCTTTACTTACTTACATAAAACAGATCCAATGAAAATATTCAAACAATGGACTTCTTGTGATAGCATCAAAAAAGCTTCATTCACCTACCAATCAAGGGGTTAATGGACTAATTTAAAACAATTGAGTTAGTTATTTGTTCCATATGATGCAGTTAGTTTGCCCCATAATCGCTTGTCTTTTGCCTTTATATTCAGTCTCTAGTAAGTCCAGCTATGGGTACAGGCAGGAGAACTGGAGGGCCTCTGAAGAAAGTCCAAACTTTGCAGCAGGTTCACATAATGACCAGTGGGTCTAGCTCCACCAGTCCCTCTTCCGGTGGCTACACTGACTCCCATTAGCACATAGACGTGAATTCAAAATTCTGGTGCTAAATTAGAGAGCCCTTACTAACACCTCACCCCCTATATCTCATCTCTCATTTCCAAATACAGTCCCGCCCGCCATCTTCACTCTGCACATGACCTTCTGCTCTCCACAGCTATTATTACATCCTCCCACTCCCATCTACAGGACTTCTCCCACTCCCGCCTACAGGACTTCTCCCATTCCCTCCTACAGGACTTCTCCCACTCCCGTCTACAGTACTTCTCCTGTTCTTACCCACAGGACGTCTCCCACTCCCACCTATAGGACTTCTCCCACTCCTACAGGACTTCTCCCACTCCCACCTACAGGAATCCTCCCTCTCCTACAGGACTTCTGCCACTCCCGCCTACAGGACTCCTCCCACTCCTACAGGACTTCTCCCACCTACAGAATGTCTCCTGTGCTGCACCTGAGCTCCAGAACCCCCCCCCAGCCCCATCAGACTCTCCCCCAGCCTTTAGATCTGCAGACGCTCCCTGATAACTCACCTCTTCAGGGAAGTCTATCAACCACCTCCATAAATACTATCACCAAGAACTACCCCTTCCCTGGACAACTGCACTCACCAGCGCTTCTCACTCCCACCCACTGACAGGCAGCTCATGTGTCAGGAGACACTTATACCCAATAGCACTTACTCCTTCTGTGTCCAACCTTCCTTCCTCTAGACTGTAAGCTCTCACCAGCAGGGGGCCCTCTAATCCTTCTGTTCTCCACATATGACTTGTACTATCTAATATCTCTGTATGTCTATTCCTTATTGTACAGCGCTGTGGAATAAACTGGCACTATCTTAATAAAGAATAATAATAATAATAATAATAATGATAGTTCATATTGAGTGCTATGTGGTTATTCATAGACACTTGGAGAGACTGAACAGTTCCTACATCTTATACTGTGATGAAGCCAGGACTGCTGGAGGGGTATATAACATTGTATCTCCCTCTCCCCCTTACCCTTACATACAAATCATCCAAATCAATCCAACCTGAACAAAACTGTGTCAATAACATCCGAATCAATACATAAAACAAATCGCAGATGTTCACTCTCCTGTAGCTCCCAGCACTGTGTCTTTCACAAAGTCACCAAGGAAAAGTAATGAAAGTTAACTTTCTTGAAAAAAAATGTTGTATTTTGAGGCTGCAGTATTTCCAGGTAAATAAACCTTTCCTTATCCTTTAACCATCTCTCTGCTAAAGACGTCTATAACACAGAGTTATACACCAAAGGGGTTTATTAGTCCATGTACATTTTTTTCATGGGTTTTAAATCTTAAAGGGATAGTAATACTTTGTTTTATCTTTATTTTATTTTGTAGGCATTAAAAAAACATGAAGAACGATATAAGTCTTATCTCTCAAACCTTTATGATTTGAGAGATATTCACAAGCAAAGTTTCCTCCCGCCCCTTTTACCTAGTGTAAGCCATCTCTTCTCAGATGTGGAATCCATAGACCAGACAGATAACAGAAGGGGACAATCTTCTTCCTATGAGAACAATGAAAGCCCTGCCCCCCTTTTACCTAGTGTAAGCCATCTCTTCTCAGATGTGGAATGCAGTCCATAGACCAGACAGATAACAGCAGGGGACAATCTTCTTCCTGTGAGAACAATGAAAGCCCTGCCCCCCTTGACAAGTTTTTCAGGTTTTTCCCTTATCTTAATTGAAGATTGTCCCTCTCTGCAATCTACCTGGGCACCTCCCTTCTGATCTGGCTGAACAGTGTTACATCAGTAAAAGGGACGGGAGGGGGATACTTTATCATTCAATTACTCATACTGCAACTCTAACAGAATTGAAATAACACTCTCCATGGCCCAAATACTATGAAGATTAATTGGAGATGCTTTTATTTTGTAATATTACTATCCTTTTAATACTTCTCCTTATCTTTATTTTCGATATTCCTTCCTAGCACTCAGCTGGATGTGATACTTCTAAATGTTGAGTAGAAACAATTGGTTTCGCTTCAAAACAGACTACATGATTGTTGGATTAGGTAAATCGGTTAGGTCAATCTATGTGGCGGAGTGTTTGAGGTCATGCATGCTTCATCAGTTCTTCCTCTTGGCTAGAGACTGTATTTTTTTATATTATAGTAAAGTATATATTTTTGTAGAGTTCACCTTTAGTTTCATATTGGGACACTGTATATTACCCCATCTTATCTCTTCCCTAGAGGAGACGTGCGGAGTAGAGAAAGGCCAAAATCAAAAACTGAGTGTTGGTTAAAGATGTTCAGACCAGATGAAGACTGTCTGGGAGTCAAATGTGGACACATTACGAACATGAAAATGTCATCAAGAATTTCTCAGACACAGAGGAGAGAGATGTATGTTAAAGACAGGTAAGTGCTAGATCAGAGGTACTCAATATGTGGCCTTCATTTTGTATTAGCTTTATACACTATAGTGGGACAATATCAGATGTAAATTAAATTTGACACATACTGCTTCATGAAAGAGTGTCCCAAAATAAAGGAGAAAAGCAGCATGGTGATGAGATTATAACAAATAAAAGACAGTGTCAAAATGATATTTATGAATGAAAACAAAATCTCACCTTTCACCATAATGGTTTCATGCAAAACTGTAATGTTCTACCAGTGGCGTAACTAGAAGCCACGGGGTCCCGGTGCAAGAATTGTGATGGGCCCCCCGACCACAATGGACACCTCCACATTGCCCCCATCTCCACATTGCCCCTCAATCTCCACATTGTATCTTCCACAATGCCCCTCAATCTCCACATTGTATCTTCCACAATGCCCCTCAGTCTCCACATTGCACCTTTCACATTGCCCCTAAATCTCCTACCTCCCTGGTGCTCCAGTGGCAGAGGACAGGTCTGTGCCTCTTTCTGCACATACCTCTCCTCCCGCGCAGTCCTCTTCATTAATGCAGTAATGAGGTGATGTCATCTCCCAGCGCTCTGCATTACGAGAGTGCCGGTCTGCTGGAGCGAATACTGATCTTCCTCTGGCAGACCGGCACTCTCGTAATGCAGAGCCACAGCACTCTGTATTACTTAATTGCGGGCATCAAGCGAGGGGGTTGCAGGGGGAGGCCGGGCCCGGTCACAGCTTCGACCTCTGCGACCCCTTTAGTTATACCTCAACCTTTCCCATGAAAGTGATTTTATGAGGGAATCAATTTACTTTTCATAATGGCCTCCATTATACAGGGAGAGTCACCTGCACATGTTTTCTCAAAAGTGACATAAAAAGAGGAATGGCTTGTTTATAAAGGAATGGCTTTCTTATAGGGACTTGATTTCATACACATACACACATGCACATACGCAAAGATACACATACATGCATACACACACACACGCACTTATGCAAACACACATATACAAACACACACAAAAATATATACGCACACACAAACACACATATACATACACATAAACTTATACACATACACACACACTGTTAACTCTTAGAACACTAGGTACATTTGCAATTCAGTGCAACTCAACATGTTGGAGATCACCTTTTACCTAGTGTAAGTCATCTCTTCTCAGATGTGGAATCCAGTCCATAGACCAGACAGATAACAGCAGGGGACAATCTTCTTCCTATGAGAACAATGAAAACCCTGCCCCCCTTGACAAGGTTTTCAGGTTTTTCCCTTATCTTAATTGAAGATTGTTAGTGTTGAGCGAGCATGCTCGGCCGATGCTCGGATCGGCTCGAGCTTCGCTCTGCTCGGCACATGGCGGTACTCGTACGAGTACCGCATGTGCTCGCCCGCCATGTTCGGGTCTCCTCCCCGCACGTTTTGCGGCTGCTGCGCAGCCAATAAACGTGCAGGGAGGCTCTGACATCGGTGTAATGCCAGCAGCCATGTTGGCTGCTGGCATTACACTGATTGGCTGGCCAGAACCCGTGGTCGGGTGCTGTATAGCACCTGACCATCGAGTTCGGCTCAGTCTGAGCCAGGGAGAGCTGAGGATAGGAAGGGAAAGGCAGTGTAGGGAGGAAAAAAAAAAAATTGTGAAAATAAAGAACCAAAAGTCCTTTTTAGGACTACTGTGTGTGGGGGCAGCAGGTTATTTTGTGTGGGGGGAAAAAAAAAAAAAAAAAAAAAAAAATATTCTGTTTAGTGTGAAAAGTTGCAGATTAGAGCACATTCTGTTTAGTGTGCACAGTTGCAGATTAGAGCACATTCTGTTTAGTGTGCAAAGTTGCAGATTAGAGCACATTCTGTTTAGTGTGCAAAGTTGCAGATTAGAGCACATTCTGTTTAGTGTGCAAAGTTGCAGATTAGAGCACATTCTGTTAAGTCTTCAAACTAAAATATCAAAGTCACATATTCCATTCAGTGTGCGTCGCCGCAGTTTAGCAGCACATTCTGTGCACTGTGCAGAGTTGCAGAATAGGAAGAAATACTGTTAAGTCTTCAAACTAAAATATCAGTCACATATTCCATTCAGTGTGCTTCGCCGCAGTTTAGCAGCACATTCTGTGTACTGTGCAGAGTTGCAGAATAGGAAGAAATACTGTTAAGTTTTCAAACTCAAATATTAAAGTCACATATTCCATTCAGTGTGCTTCGCCGCAGTATAGCAGCACATTCTGTGTACTGTGCAGAGTTGCAGAATAGGAAGAAATACTGTTAAGTTTTCAAACTCAAATATTAAAGTCACATATTCCATTCAGTGTGCTTCGCCGCAGTTTAGCAGCACATTCTGTGTACTCTGCAGAGTTGCAGAATAGTAAGAAATAGTGTTAAGTTTTCAAACTCAAATATCAAAGTCACATATTCCATTCAGTGTGTATCACCGCCGTTTAGCAGCCTATTCTGTGTACTCTGCACAGTTGCAGAATAGTAAGAAATACTGTTAAGTTTTCAAACTCAAATATTAAAGTCACATATTCCATTCAGTGTGTATCACCGCCGTTTAGCAGCCTATTCTGTGTACTCTGCAGAGTTGCAGAATAGTAAGAAATACTGTTAAGTTTTCAAACTCAAATATCAAAGTCACATATTCCATTCAGTGTGTATCACCGCCGTTTAGCAGCCTATTCTGTGTACTCTGAACAGTTGCAGAATAGTAAGAAATACTGTTAAGTTTTCAAACTCAAATATTAAGTCACATATTCCATTCAGTGTGTTTCACCGCTGTTTAGCAGCCTATTCTGTGTACTCTGCACAGTTGCAGAATAGTAAGAAATACTGTTAAGTTTTCAAACTCAAATATCAAAGTCACATATTCCATTCAGTGTGTATTACCGCCGTTTAGCAGCCTATTCTGTGTACTCTGAACAGTTGCAGAATAGTAAGAAATACTGTTAAGTTTTCAAACTCAAATATTAAAGTCACATATTCCATTCAGTGTGTTTCACCGCCGTTTAGCAGCCTATTCTGTGTACTCTGCAGAGTTGCAGAATAGTAAGAAATAGTGTTAAGTTTTCAAACTCAAATATCAAAGTCACATATTCCATTCAGTGTGTATCACCGCCGTTTAGCAGCCTATTCTGTGTACTCTGAACAGTTGCAGAATAGTAAGAAATACTGTTAAGTTTTCAAACTCAAATATTAAAGTCACATATTCCATTCAGTGTGTATCACCGCCGTTTAGCAGCCTATTCTGTGTACTCTGCAGAGTTGCAGAATAGTAAGAAATACTGTTAAGTTTTCAAACTCAAATATCAAAGTCACATATTCCATTCAGTGTGTATCACCGCCGTTTAGCAGCCTATTCTGTGTACTCTGAACAGTTGCAGAATAGTAAGAAATACTGTTAAGTTTTCAAACTCAAATATTAAAGTCACATATTCCATTCAGTGTGTTTCACCGCCGTTTAGCAGCCTATTCTGTGTACTCTGCACAGTTGCAGAATAATAAGAAATAGTGTTAAGTTTTCAAACTCAAATATTAAAGTCACATATTCCATTCAGTGTGTTTCACCGCCGTTTAGCAGCCTATTCTGTGTACTCTGCACAGTTGCAGAATAGTAAGAAATACTGTTAAGTTTTCAAACTCAAATATTAAAGTCACATATTCCATTCAGTGTGTATCACCGCCGTTTAGCAGCCTATTCTGTGTACTCTGCAGAGTTGCAGAATAGTAAGAAATAGTGTTAAGTTTTCAAACTCAAATATCAAAGTCACATATTCCATTCAGTGTGTATCACCGCCGTTTAGCAGCCTATTCTGTGTACTCTGAACAGTTGCAGAATAGTAAGAAATACTGTTAAGTTTTCAAACTCAAATATTAAAGTCACATATTCCATTCAGTGTGTATCACCGCCGTTTAGCAGCCTATTCTGTGTACTCTGCAGAGTTGCAGAATAGTAAGAAATACTGTTAAGTTTTCAAACTCAAATATCAAAGTCACATATTCCATTCAGTGTGTATCACCGCCGTTTAGCAGCCTATTCTGTGTACTCTGAACAGTTGCAGAATAGTAAGAAATACTGTTAAGTTTTCAAACTCAAATATTAATGTCACATATTCCATTCAGTGTGTATCACCGCCGTTTAGCAGCCTATTCTGTGTACTCTGCAGAGTTGCAGAATAGTAAGAAATACTGTTAAGTTTTCAAACTCAAATATCAAAGTCACATATTCCATTCAGTGTGTATCACCGCCGTTTAGCAGCCTATTCTGTGTACTCTGAACAGTTGCAGAATAGTAAGAAATACTGTTAAGTTTTCAAAGTCAAATATTAAAGTCACATATTCCATTCAGTGTGTTTCACCGCCGTTTAGCAGCCTATTCTGTGTACTCTGCACAGTTGCAGAATAATAAGAAATAGTGTTAAGTTTTCAAACTCAAATATTAAAGTCACATATTCCATTCAGTGTGTTTCACCGCCGTTTAGCAGCCTATTCTGTGTACTCTGCAGAGTTGCAGAATAGTAAAAAATACTGTTAAGTTTTCAAACTCAAATATCAAAGTCACATATTCCATTCAGTGTGTATCACCGCCGTTTAGCAGCCTATTCTGTGTACTCTGAACAGTTGCAGAATAGTAAGAAATACTGTTAAGTTTTCAAACTCAAATATTAAAGTCACATATTCCATTCAGTGTGTTTCACCGCCGTTTAGCAGCCTATTCTGTGTACTCTGCACAGTTGCAGAATAATAAGAAATAGTGTTAAGTTTTCAAACTCAAATATTAAAGTCACATATTCCATTCAGTGTGTTTCACCGCCGTTTAGCAGCCTATTCTGTGTACTCTGCACAGTTGCAGAATAGTAAGAAATACTGTTAAGTTTTCAAACTCAAATATTAAAGTCACATATTCCATTCAGTGTGTATCACCGCCGTTTAGCAGCCTATTCTGTGTACTCTGCACAGTTGCAGAATAGTAAGAAATAGTGTTAAGTTTTCAAACTCAAATATCAAAGTCACATATTCTGTGTAAGATGAAGAAGGCGGGTAAAAAGGGACGGGGAAGTGGACGTGATCCTGAAAGTTCAGGGCGCGGGTCAGGACGCGGAGAAACTGTGCCTGGTGCCAGAGCACAAGAAAGAAAGACATCCACCATACCTAGCTTCATGTCTAATTTTACAGGGCGTCGCAGGACATCACTCTCGAGGTCCGACCACTGCGAACAGGTGGTCGGTTGGATGACAGCTGATACTGCTTCCAGACGGTTAAGCACCACCCTGTCTTCCACCAAGTCCACTCTCAGTAGCCAAGAGTCTGGTCAACATAATCCTCACTCTAATCATCCTTCCTCCCACCATACACGGTCTGGTCAAAGAAGTGATCCCACACTGGGATATAGTGAGGAGCTCGTCTCATCACCAATCCTTCATTTGACCCTCTCTCCAAGCACGCTTGCAGAGGAACATGACATCTTGTGCCCTGATTCACAACCTCTAGAGGCTACCCAATCACAAGAAGATGACAGATTGAACGGCATTTAAGGTCAAAGGAAGTAGTGGATGATGATGATGATGATGAGACACAGTTGCCATTAAATCAACCACTATTTCCGTCTCAAGACCTTGTTGAGGAGAATGTTATACAGTTGTCAATGACTGAGTATGTGGTGGGATCAAGACTTGAGGAGGATGATCAGAGTGAGGAAGTGGAGGAGGACTTGGTGGACGATGAGGTGACTGACCCCACCTGGGAAGGTGTAGAGCCGAGCGATGTCAGCAGTCCTGAGGGTGAGCCATCTGCAGCACCGCAACAGGCTGGAAGAGGCAGTGGTGTGGCTACAGAAAGAAGGCGGACCGCACCAAACCGGCCCGCAAATGTTCCACGGAGCACCCCCTTGCGTAAATCTACCTTGCCAAGGGGTAGGTGTTCCGCGGTATGGCGTTTTTTTAAGGAAAGTGCGGACGACAAAAGAATTGTAGTTTGCAACCTGTGCCACACCAGAATGAGCCGAGGCATGAACACTAGAAACCTCACCACCACCAGCATGATCCGACACATGGCATCCAAGCACCGTAGTAAGTGGGAGGAACGCCTGGATCGCCCATCTGTGTCTGCAGGCCACACCACTGCCTCCTCTTCCCCTGTTTTCGGTGCCGGCCAATCGCCTGTCGAAGGCGCAGGCCCGCATACCTCCCGCCCTGCACCTGTACCATCTGAAGCACCATCAGCGACCACATCCACTTCCCTGTCCCAGCACAGCGTCCAAATGTCGTTACCCCAGGCATTTGAGCGCAAGAGAAAGTACCCAGCCACCCACCCACAGGCCATAGCACTAACCTCACACCTTTCCAAATTACTGGCCATCGAAATGCTGCCATTTAGGCTTGTGGACACTGAGTCCTTCCGCAGCCTGATGGCAGCAGCTGTCCCTCGGTACGCGGTCCCCAGCCGCCACTACTTTTCCCGGTGTGCCATCCCCGCATTACACCACCATGTGTCCCGTAACATCACCCGTGCCCTGACCAACGCAGTTACTGGGAAGGTCCACTTAACGACTGACACATGGACAAGTGCTTGTGGCCAGGGACGCTACATTTCCCTGACGGCACACTGGGTGAATGTCGTGGAGGCTGGGAGCGACTCG
Organism: Rhinophrynus dorsalis; assembly: GCA_037306005.1. Taxonomy (NCBI): domain Eukaryota; kingdom Metazoa; phylum Chordata; class Amphibia; order Anura; family Rhinophrynidae; genus Rhinophrynus; species Rhinophrynus dorsalis. The sequence goes on from CM074728.1 coordinate 129,038,938, forward strand.
GACCCTGGGATGGCACGGGTGCTACCCACGCCGAGGATTGCGGGCCCTACCTCCATCAGGGTTTCCACCAGCACCTACGTTATTGGCTCCTCCTCCTCCGTTTCCACCTCCGAATTCTCTACACGCAGCGCCACTCCCCCATCAGCCAGTAGCTGGAAGCAGTGTAGCACTGCAGTGGGGAAGCGTCAACAGGCCGTGCTGAAGCTGATCTGCCTTGGGGACAAACAGCACACGGCCTCAGAGCTGTTGCAGGGGATTAGTCACCAGACCGAGCAGTGGCTCTCGCCACTCAACCTGCAACCAGGCATGGTTGTGTGTGATAATGGGCGTAACTTGGTGGCGGCTTTGGAGCTCGGCAAGCTCACACACGTACCATGCCTAGCGCATGTATTTAATTTAGTGGTGCAGCGATTTCTAAAAACCTACCCCAATGTGCATGATCTCTTGACCAAGGTGCGCCGCGTGTGTGCACATTTCCGTAAGTCATCTACAGCTTCGGCCGGCCTGTTGAAGCTGCAGCAGCGCTTACAATTGCCAGCTCACCGGCTGCTGTGTGACGTGAGCACGCGCTGGAACTCCACCTTCCACATGTTGGCCCGGCTTTGTGAGCAGCAGAGGGCAGTAGTGGAGTACCAGCTGTTACACGGTCGTCGCCTCTCCGTTCAACTTCCTGTAATCAGAAGTGAGGAGTGGGAATGGATGTCAGACCTCTGGGAGGTTTTACGCAATTTTGAGGAATCGACACAGATGGTGAGCGGCGATAACGCTATTATCAGTGTAACCATCCCACTTCTGTGTCTACTGAAACGCTCGCTGCTCACAATTAAAACCGACGCTTTGCATGTGGAAGAGGTGGAAATGGGGGAGGAAGAGCTTACACAAGGTGATAGCCAGAGCACCCTCACTTCGTCTTCTCAGCGACAATTGGAGGAGGCGGAGGAGGAGGAGGAGGAGGAGGAGGAAGACACGGTTGCCTCCGCTACAGAGGGTAGCCATGGAACTTTAGTTCCATCTCTTCAGCGTGGGTGGGCAGAAGAGGAGGAAGAGGATGAGGAGATTGAGAGTCATCCTCCTGGTGAGGACAGCGAAATCTTGACTGTTGGTACTCTGGCACACATGGCTGACTTTATGTTAGGCTGCCTTTCCCGTGACCCACGCGTTATACGCATTTTAGACAACACGGATTACTGGGTGTTCACCCTTCTGGACCCCCGCTACAAAGAGAATTTCTCATCTCTCATTCCTCCGGTGGAGAGGACAAGCAAAATGGTGCAATACCAGAAGGTTCTTGTTGAAAAATTGCTCCAAAATTTTCCATCTGACAACGCTGGCGGCAGAGTACGTGCTACCTTGGCCAACCGAGAAGGGGAGAAAAGGGGAGCACACAGCAGTTCCGAGAAAGGCAGGGCAACACTCTCCAAGGCGTGGGACACCTTCATGACACCCCGCCAGCACCCTCACCCTGATGCGCAGCCTAGTGTCACAAGGAGGGAAAAGTTTTGGAAGATGGTGAAGGAGTACGTAGCAGACCGTGTCAGCGTCCTCAATGATCCCTCTGTGCCTTACAACTACTGGGTGTCCAAGCTGGACACGTGGTATGAACTGGCACTCTACGCCTTGGAGGTGCTGGCCTGCCCTGCCGCCAGCGTTCTGTCTGAGCGGGTATTTAGTGCTGCTGGTGGCATCATAACAGATAAGCGTATCCGCCTTTCCACCGACAATGCTGATAGGTTGACACTTATAAAAATGAACAAGGCCTGGATTTCCCCTGACTTCTCCACTCCACTGGAGGAAAGCCCCGGGGGAACATAAACTCACTTTATATATGTTATTTACAATGATGGGAATACTCTGTATTCCCATTCACCCCTTCCACCCAAAAAACGGGTATATGGTTGACTCTTAATCTTCTCATCCTCCTCCTCCTCTTCCATATGCCCTGTGCTATAATTTTTATATAGGGCCAGCTCACCAGCGGGCCCTGTGATATAATTTTTATATAGGGCCAGCTCACCAGCGGGCCCTGTTTGACAATTTTTATATAGGTCAGCTCACCAGCGGGCCTTCTCATATAATGTTTTATTGGGTCAGCTCTCTAGCGGGCCCTCTCATATAATGTTTGATAGCGTCAGCTCACTAGCGGGCCTTCGCATATAATGTTTAGGATGGTCAGCTCTGCAGCAGACCCTCACCCATAATGTTTTAGATGGTCAGCTCAGCGCACGTTTCCCTCTTAATCATGGCCTCAGTTCTGAAAATCAAGGAAATTTTTGGGAGAATTTGCCTCTGCGCACGTTTCCCTCTTAATCATGGCCTCAGTTCTGAAAATCAAGGAAATTTTTGGGAGAATTTGCCTCTGCGCACGTTTCCCTCTTAATCATGGCCTCAGTTCTGAAAATCAAGGAAATTTTTGGGAGAATTTGCAGATGATATACAAGTAAATATACAGCAAATACTGTTTGGTAACAATTTTTCGCCTAAAGTCGTTTTTATTTTCCTTTTTGTGTGTTTTATGGTCAGTCTGTAAAAATGGCGTACTACGGGCGAAAGATCGTTCCCAGCAGCGATGTTGGAGTCCAAGATGCATCCAGACATCCTCCCTATGCTGTCCCTGAACCATTTCTGTGGTGTTTCCATCCTTTTCTGCCCTTTTCCTATGGACCAGGCACCCTCCCCTCATCAGAGCAGGGGGTGCCTGGTGTAATGCTCGAGTCCTCCCATTGACTTCAATGGGGCTCGGGTGCTCGGCCGAGCACTCGAGCCTCAGGGGGTGCTCGGTCAGAGCACCCGAACACCCGAGCATTGGGGTGCTCGCTCATCACTAAAGATTGTCCCTCTCTGCAGTCTACCTGGGCATCTCCCTTTTGATTTGGCTGAGCAGTGTTACATCAGTAGAAGGGGTGGGAGGGGGATACTTTGTCATTGAATTACTCTTGAACTACAGCTCTTACAGAACTGAAATAACTCTCTCCACAGTCCAAATACTATGATGATTAATTAGAGCTGCTTTTATTATGAAGCATTACTATCCCTTTAAGAATGTGTAGCTCACGCTCATGGCTGATAATGCTGCTCATTCCTCTGATCCTATGAAATTTTGGTCGGAGGCAAAGAGTTCTTACTGGCTATATTATTTCTTACGTTATGAAATTGTGCAAAGAAACCACAAACAAACGTACTCAATTGCAGCATACTCTTACTAGTTGCTATTCAGCCTATCTCGCTCGTGACTCGGCTCATAATCATTCTCAATATCCGGACACGAAAAAAGGCACATGAAACAGTACTATCTATGGCTGCTCAATTAACTAAGCGTTTGGCTCGTTATTATCAGATAGCGAATTTACAAGGTAGATTGCTGGCACACCTGACTAAACTAACGCGGGGTCCTAACGTCATTAACTCCACGCAACCTAGGCATTCCGCGGTCACTACTGATCCGATGGATATCAACTCCGCGTTTGTTGCATATGTCACTAATTTATATGGTCCAGAGCTGGACAATCCCATATCCCAATCAGATTTTTTGGGTCACTTGTGTTTGCCACAGATTTCCTTCCCAGATTGCCAATCGCTTCCAGAGAAGGTAGTGTTTAAATCATTACATAATGCTAAATGCCTTGTCAAGATGGCCTCCTTGCTGAGTTTTATGAAATCTTACAGGATGATGTTGCTCCCACTTTACTGTCCACATTTCATTCCAGGCAGGTACTTGGTTACTAGTATCCATACTGCGATTGCGGCTCTTATCAAATAATCTGATTTCCCAGATAATGCTAATTTACTGTCACGGTTTTATTGAACACTCAGACAATTTAGTAGGATAAAATAGAAAAGCTTTATTAGGCAATATAAAGCGCAACAAGGCCCTTCACGGGTCCAAACTTCTACAAGCCGTAGTAAGAAAGTTTGACACAGGTCAGGGCATACAAATAGCAATACAGATAATGCGGCTCTACCGGCCTTACCGATTACCGGGTAAGGCAGCCGGGTGACTGGTTCGACAGTAATAAAGGAGGCTTTACTGGCCTCACCAAATACGGGGTAAGGCAGCCTAATGACTAGGGCAACAAGGAACAGAGGAGGCTCTACTGGCCTTACCGAATACTGGGCAAGACCGCCTAGTGACTGGAGCAACAAGGAACAGAGGAGGCTCTACCAGCCTTACAGAATACCGGGTAAGGCAGCCTAATGACTGGTGCAACAAGGAACAGAGGTGGCTCTACTGGCCTTACGGAATACCGGGTAAGGCAGCCTGGTATCTGGTGTAGCAGAGAGAGTACTGACAGGTAGTAACACCATAGGCCGGTGCGCTCAGGAGGTAGTACTGGCAGAGGCCCCATGGGATCACAGGCTGAGCGTAGTGTAATGAGCTGACAGCAATAACTGCTGGTAACCGGATAGCACAGACTGGGTATACGTAACGGAGGCCACAGAGAATCACAGGCTGAGTGTAGCATAATGAGCTGGCAACGGTGACCGCTAGTGACTGGATAACACAGACTGGGTGTATGTAACAGAGGCCACAGAGAATCACAGGCTGAGCGTAGCGAAATGACCTGACAACGGTAACCGCTAGTGACTGGATAGTACAGACTGGTATCACGTAACGGAGGCCACACTGATACACAGGCAGAGAGTAGCACAACCGGAGGCAACAAATATGAGAGAACTGACAACAAAGCGAGGGCAACACAAAGAGCATAAGGTCAGGAACACCACGAAAGGGCACCGGCCTAGTGACAGGAGGGCGTATATAACGGCTAGCCCTGGGAGGGGCTAGCCGGCTAGCACTAATAAGAGACAGCCAAACATAAACCGGGAAGTAAGAATGTCGCACAGAGAATCACGGGCACCGTGATATTTACTTATCAATCTAGATCCCAAAAAGGCATTTGATAAAATACTTTGGCCTTTTCTATTTCAAGTCTTAGAAGAGCAGGGTTTTGGTTCACAATTTTGTGCTTTTATCCTGCATATCTACAGTTAGGTCTGGAAATATTTGGACACCGACACAATTTTCATAATTTTGGCTCTGTACGCCACCACAATGGATTTGAAATGTAACAACTGAGTTGCAATTGAAGTGCGGACTTTCAGCTTTAATTCAAGGGATTGAACAAAAATATTGTATGAAAAGTTTAGGAATTGCAATCATTTTCATGCACAGTCCCCTTATTTCAGGGTCTCAAATGTAATTGGACAAATTAACACAATCATAAATAAAATATTAAATTTTTCGAGAATCCTTTGCAGGCAATGAGTCTGGAACGCATGGACATCACCAGGCGCCGGGTTTCCTCCTTTGTGTTGCTTTGCCAGGCCTTTACTGCAGCTGTCTTCAGTTGTTGTTTGTTCGTGAGTCTTTCTGCCTTAAGTTTTGTTTTCAGCAAGTGAACTGCATTCTCGATCGGGTTGAGATTAAGTGACTGACTCGGCCATTGCAGACTATTCCACTTCTTTGCCTTAAAAAAACTCCTGGGTTGCTTTCGCAGTATGGTTTGGGTCATTGTCCATCTGTAACGTGAAGCGCCGTCCAATCATCTTCGCTGAATTTAGCTGAATCTAAGCAGACAATATATCCCTATACTCTTCAGAATTCATCTGGCTGCTTCTGTCACATCATTAATAAGCACTAGTGGATCAGTGCCACTGGAAGCCATGCATGCCCATGCCATCAAACTGCCTCCACCGTGTTTTACAGATGATGTGATATGCTTTGAATCATGAGCCGGGGCAAGCCTTCTCCATACTTTTTTCTTCCCATCATTCTGGTACAGGTTGATCTTAGTTTCAGTGCTGTTCCAGAACTGGGCTGACTTTTTAAAATGTTTTTTGGCAAAGTCTAATCTGGCCTTTCTATTCTTGAGGTTTATGAATGGTTTGCACCTTGTGGTGAACCCTTTGTATTTGCTTTTGTGAAGTCTTCTCTTTATGGATAATGATATGCCTGCCTCCTGGAGAGTCTTCTTCACTTGGCTGAATGTTGTGAAGTGGTTTTTCTTTACCATGGAAAGGATCCTATGATCATCCACCACTGTTGTCTGCTGTTGTCTTCCGTGGATGTCCAGGCCTTTTTGTTTTGCAGAGCTCACCAGTGAGTTCTTCTTTTTCTGATAATGTACCAAACTGTTGATTTGGCCACTCCTAATGTTCCTGCTATCTCTCTGATGGATTTTTTTGCAGCCTAAAGATGGCCTGTTTCACTTACATTGAGAGCTCCTTTGACCGCATGTTATGGGTTCACAGCAAGAGCTTCCAAATACGAATGCCACACCTGTAATAAACTACAGACCTTTTACCTGCTTAATTGATGAAGAAATAACAAAGAAATAGCCCATACCTGTCCATGAAACAGCTTTTGAGTCAATTGTCCAATTTTATTTAGTCCCTTGAAAAAGAGGGGGCTACATATTAAAGATCTGTCATTCCTAAACCCTTCATCCAATTTGGATATGAATACCCTCAAATTAAAGCTGAGAGACCACACTTTAAGTCCATATTCATTATTTATCTGTAACTTGAATTTATTTTGGTAAACAGCCAAATAATAAAACTTGTGTCAGTGCCCAAATATTTCCGAACCTAACTGTATACTAAACCTCGAGTCACTATCTCTACAAATTCTGCTAATTCCCCTCTTTTTCAGCTGTATAGAGGCACTAAACAGGGTTGCCCCCTCTTCCCGCTCCTTTTTAATCTGGCACTGGATCCCCTTCTTTGTACATTTGAGAATCTGTCGGATTTTCAAGGCATTGCGGTGGGTGGAGTGGAAACCAAACTTGCAGCATTTGCCAGTGATTTGTTGATGTTCATTCGTAACCCTCACTCAGCCCTCCCACCCATTATGAAAGTCTTTGAGTATTTTCAAAGGGCGGCAGGTTTTAAAATTAATTTTGGTAAATCAGAGGTGATGTGCCTATCTCGGCGTCCAACACCCCCGCAGCCTTCTCATGTCCTGTGAAGTGGAATACCCATCATATAACATTTTTAGGTATCTGCCTTCCAAGGGATGTCTCCCTTCTTCATCAAGCAAATTTTGGACCTATGCTTGGCAAGCTGACCTCTGACTTTCACTCATGGAGAGCCTTACCGTTGACATTTATCAGTCGTATAAACCTAATTAATATGATAATCTTTCCATGTCTTCTATACTTACTACATATGCTCCCATTATATCTCTCAGCATCTGACATTCAATTACTTAATTCTCGATTTCAAGGTTTTATCTGGGGTGGTAAACACCCACGGTTGAGTCTTGCTAAATTGAAACATCCTAAGTGAACAGGGGGTTCAACTTTCCGCACCTCCCGGTTTTATAATTTTGCTTGCTTACTTCACTATGCAAAAGATTGGCTGGATGATACATCGGTTTACACCAAATCCCAAAGGGGTCAGGGCTTTTGTCCATCACTTAGCCTTTCTTACATTGTACATGCCTTTCTAGCTGCCCTTCCTCTACATTGTGTCTCTAATGCTTTATTGACGTTTACTGTGAAAGCTTGGCAATATATCAGGTATCTGCTTTTTAAATCTTGGTCTGTTTCCATATTCCTTCCGTTTACCCACAATTCTTCCTTTCAGCGGGGTGAGCCTGATGTCTTTTTTTTTCACTGGGCTTCTCAAGATATTAGGTCTGTTGGCCATTTACTGGATCCTTTAACAAAGAAGATCTATTCATTCCTGGACTTACAATCTACATACCAGTTACCATTCAATCATCTTTTTGCAAGAGAAATCATTATGACCGATCTTTACTGCCTATTTTGGCCACACAGTTGGATGATAACCCATTGGATTTTCTGAATAAGAAGTTGTCAGCGGTGTCATTCAAAACATCATGTATTTATAAAGCTATTTTTTTGATGGCTCATGCTAACCAGACTCCACTGAGCTCAACCAGTTGGCTGGTGGATTTACCCTCGGTTACGGTGGACTTATTGGAATGCTCTCCTCTCTGTCTGCTTACTTTCATTGTCTATCTTATAGATTACAACACAGAACATATGTAACCCTGACGATTGCCCACAATATTGGTCTTACACCTACTCCATCTCTTCCTAAATGTCAGGAACCCAGGGCGACTCTGATTCATATGTTGTGCTCTTGTCCTTTGTTTATTCTTTTGGGTCCAAGCTCTTTTCTTATATTACAGACAAAATTGGGATTCTAATTGAATTTCTCTCCCCAGCATTTCTCCAGGGATCTATGATTATACTTCACAGATGACAGCTTGCCAGGTTAAGTTAGTACTTCAACCATAGGAGTAAGTGAGTAAGTGATCATGAGTAAGCGGTGTATGCGTGAAACGCGTTGATCTGAAGCTATGGTCTGTTTCACCTGACTGGTAACCACATGTAAGTCTTTCCTAGCTCTCGATATTGGGTTGCAACGATTACAGGTACTTTTATGAAGAATTGATTTCAATAAAGAATATGAATGTTTTTACTTTCACCTGAGTCTTATGGAGATATTAACCTTTGTGGTGCTGGCTTGTATAGTTGAAGTGCATTGTATTGCTCAAGTCTTGGGAGAGATTTGAACTAGCACATGTGGTTGCTGTGGAATATGGAAAGATCACGTATGTCTTTATTAGTGGAGTTGGGGGGCAAGTTGGAGCTGATGTGGGGCAATGTGAGGGCAAAATGGAGATGATGGGGGCAATGTGAGGGCAATATGGAGCTAATGGGGGGCAACATGAGGGCAATACGGGGATGATGAGGGCAATGTGAGGCTAATATGGAGATGATGGGGGCAATATGGAGATGATGGGGGGGCAATATTAGGGTAATATGGAGATGATGGGGGGCAATGTGAGGACAATATGGAGATGATGGGGGCAATGTGAGGCTAATATGGAGATGATGGGGGAAATATGGAGATGATGGGGGGCAATGGTAGGGTAATATGGAGATGATGGGGGGCAATACGAGGACAATATGAAGATGATGGAGGCAATGTGAGGGTAATGTGGAGATGATGGGGCAATGTGAGGGGAATATGGAGATGATGGGGGCAATGTGAGGGGATATGGAGATGATGGGGGCACTGTGAGGGGATATGGAGATGATGGGGGCAATGTGAGGGGATATGGAGATGATGGGGCAATGTGAGAACAATATGAAGATGATGGGGGCAATGTGAGGGCAATATGGAGATGATGGAGGGCAATGTGAGGGTAATATGGAGATGATGGGGGGGCAATGTGAGGGCAATATGGAGATGATGGAGGCAATGTGAGGGGATATGGAGATGATGGGGGCAATGTGAGGGCAATATGGAACTGATGGGGGCAACGTGGAGATGATGGAAGCAATATGAGGGCAATATGGAGCTGATGGGGGGCAACATGGAGATGATGGGGGGCAATTTGAGGTCAATATGGAGCTGATGAGGCGCAATGTGAGGGCAATATGGAGCTGATGGGGGGCAATGTGAGGGCAATATGGAGCTGATGGGGGCAACGTGGAGATGATGGAGGCAATGTGAGGGCACTATGGAGATGATGGAGGCAATGTGAGGGCAATATGCAGATGATGGAGGCAATGTGAGGGCACTATGGAGATGATGGGGGGAAATGTGAGGGCAATATGGAGATGATGGGGGCAATGTGAGGGTAATGTGGAGATGATGGGGCAATGTGAGGGGAATATGGAGATGATGGGGGCAATGTGAGGGGATATGGAGATGATGGGGGCACTGTGAGGGGATATGGAGATGATGGGGGGAATGTGAGGGGATATGGAGATGATGGGGCAATGTGAGGACAATATGAAGATGATGGGGGCAATGTGAGGGCAATATGGAGATGATGGAGGGCAATGTGAGGATAATATGGAGATGATGGGGGGCAATGTGAGGGCAATATGGAGATGATGGAGGCAATGTGAGGGGATATGGAGATGATGGGGGCAATGTGAGGGCAATATGGAGCTGATGGGGGCAACGTGGAAATGATGGAGGCAATATGAAGGCAATATGGAGCTGATGGGGGGCAACATGGAGATGATGGGGGGCAATTTGAGGTCAATATGGAGCTGATGAGGTGCAATGTGAGGGCAATATGGAGCTGATGGGGGGCAATGTGAGGGCAATATGCAGATGATGGAGGCAATGTGAGGGCACTATGGAGATGATTGGGGCAATGTGAGGGCAATATGGAGATGATGGGGGCAATGTGAGGGCAATATGGAGATGATGGGGGGAAGTGAGGGTAATATGGAGATGATGGGGGAAAATGTGAGGGTAATATGCAGATGATGGAGGCAATGTGAGGGCAATATGGAGATGATGGGGGCAATGTGAGGGCAATATGGAGATGATGAGGGGAAATGTGAGGGCAATATGGAGATGAAGGGGGCAATGTGAGGGCAATATGGAGATGTTGGGGGCAATGTGAGGACAATATGGAGATGATGAGGGGCAATGTGGAGGTTAGGAGCATTGTGGAGGTGTCCAGTGGAGATGACCAATGGGGGGGTTCAGATTTCTGTGCCTACAGGCTCCTGAGGTGTAAATCCGGCCCTGGCGCTCATGCTGTTACTGTGGCTCCATAACCCTAAACCTCTATGGTAAAGGGATTCCCAGTGTGAGGGCTAGTCAAGTGCTGCAATTTCACAAATAATTATGTATTGTTCATTTTTCCACTGGTTAAATATTTATATTTTACTCTAAAAGACGAAAAGTTCTACATAAAGATAAAAAAGCTTTTTTTTGGAATCAAAACTTCCAAAAGCAGCTCAACCCAAATTTAAGCCAAATACCATGACAATCAGTATCCTCGTGGTTTTCATTTACTCAGAAGTGCAAATGAGTTGAACTGCCACAAGACAGTTATTTCTTTTGATATTTAGTAAAGCTGCACGGCTGGAAGGCTGACGTAAAATGATTTAAGCCATTTCAACAAGAAATGATCACAGGAGAAGTTGCCTGTTTAATAAGTGTGGAGTGATGTGACATATACAAAGCAAGTGTGGATAGAAGGGCAGTAAACAAATCAATGGCAGTTTGTGAGATGAAATACATGTGTTATAGCTGTTTACTGTTATAAATTGGATATTCATAACGTGTTATGCATTTTAACCCCTTACATCTACTACTTACATCTCTTGCCTCAAAGGGAATAAAGCTGTATCATTCCTAATAATGTATTTGTTTGCAATATTAGTCTTATTTTGACTCTTAACTCTCTGGCTCTCTACAGATGATGCCTTTTCATTTGAGCCAGGTCACCTGAGGACCCTCACTTGGTGATATGATACGGATGTTTCTCCATAACTTAATTCCCACTATAAAAGGACAACATAATGTCCTAAGGAAGCAATCCTTCATCCTCGGGGCACACCTGAAAACAAGATACATCTCATTGTATTCTTCCTGGTAAGACCATTTCTAAATAAATATAGTAGAAAACATATATATAAATGTACTCAGACAAGGTATATCCATGGACCAATGAGACAGCACTCAGCGTGATAAATGAAGTGTTCTTTATTCAATCCATGCCAAACGTTTTTGTGAATAAAGTGAAGTGAATCCTCTATACTGAGGGGTATATGCCGTGAGTTGGCACCACAAGTTGGTTAGGGTGCTGGATTGCGATGCGCTGTTGTGAGCTGTGGTGGGGTGGTGTTTTCAATACACACCGTCTCACCACAGCCATGATAAGCACATCAGGCAATTGTATAGTTTTTATGATACATTCTAGGATGTATCTTTGTGTCATAGTCCGTTCTGTGTAGCAACTGAGTTACCTCTGATGTCACGGACAATTGGGGTCAATACGAAGATGCCGATTTTGGTGCATCCGTTGCGTGGATCAATGTTGCCCGTGAGATCAGTTTTGTATTCTATATATATCACTGATATGGTGTCCATTTCCCTGTTTCCCCTGAGGAAGGTCAGTTATGTGACCGAAAATGTTGGTCCATGGATATACCTTGGCTGAGTACATTTGTATATCTCTTAATTTGTTTATGGGACGTGCACCAATTACCATTCATGAAATTTATGTATGCCACTGTGTTTTTGTTTATCTTGTCTTTATATATATATATATATATACACACACATTCCTTCTTCTAATGGAACTCGTTTTGATTCTGCCAAATACCTTATTAGGAACCAAATTCCTCCTGAGAAACTCCTGATTCCATCATCACTTTCCAGCAGTTTAGCTCCTTCAAGATGTCACATTGGGAGCTGGTCTAATGACCCACAGAACACCAACGCAAATGACTATTCAAGTGACTTCAATGTAACCGATCAATATTTCCAATGTGACTTCACCTTCAGGTCAGTTAATGCTCCCACAACCTGAAGTTAAATTACACTGAACTGGATCTAAAGCATAGCTTAGTGTTACCAGCTCAGATGTGCACCCTTCAAATAAACACAACACTATGAAAGAATTGATCAAATACAAAATTCTCCAAAACAAACCAATCTTGCTTTAAAAAAAATCTTGTGACCCCCTTCATTGCAATCTTTACTACAACACAGTGCTGTGACAATGTGCAGTATGTTACAGTATGGAAGGCTGATTAGTAACATGTTCATTATGGACACCGGCTCTGCTCAGCTATAGGGTTGTCACAGTTAGGACAAGAGGGTGTGCAATGCATTTCATATCAATGAGCTATATACCCATCTTGGTATCAAGGGTTTAGTCATTGAATAATTATTTTTTTCATACTTTGCCACTAATTTGGCTTTTTTTGCCTGATTCACCCCCACTGGCGTGCCACACGCACAAAGCACATTACAGAGTCCCCTCAGGACTGTAACAACTCACTCATTTTTAGGTACAGACCATATGAGGTCTTGAACTTTGGGTCATTTGGGAGTTTTTTTCAGCACTTAGACATTCTGGTTGACAAGCTTCAGTATATAAAGAAGGCTTACCCTGGAGTCCAACTCAGTAATGTACTAGCTCAATATTTTATTCAGGAAAATATCCTGAATTGAAACATGCCCCATTTAGAGCGAAATGCATCTCTTTGTTTTGTGTGTGTTTGTGTGTATTTGTGTGTGCGTTTGTATGTGTTTAACAACTGTTGATAAAAACAATCCCCTTAAACAGTGCCCAAAAATATCAGGATGTAACCTATGTCTTTGTAAATGGCAGCTATAACACACGGCAGCCTCACCAAGTGGTGAAAATATGAACAAATCTATATACAAAATGTTTGTAGAACCAAGAAACCAATAGATAATGGTCCCATAAACATTTGACGAATCACCTATCATAGAATGAGAACAAACATAAATACTTGTTGGAGACTTTCATGTGTGTCTCAGTATGGGATGTGTGTGTGTGTCACTATAGGTGTGTGTGTGTCTCACTATGGGATGTGTGTGTGTGTGTCACTATAGGTGTATGTGTGTCTTAGTATGGGATGTGTGTGTGTCACTATAGGTGTATGTGTGTCTCAGTATGGGATGTGTGTGTGTGTGTGTCACTATAGGTGTATGTGTGTCTCAGTATGGGATGTGTGTGTCTCACTATGGGATGTGTATATGTGTGTCACTATAGGTGTATGTGTGTCTCAGTATGGGATGTGTATGTGTGTGTGTGTGTGTGTCACTATAGGTGTATGTGTGTCTCAGTATGGGATGTGTGTGTGTGTGTGTGTGTGTGTGTGTGTCTCAGTATGGGATGTGTGTGTGTGTGTGTCACTATAGGTGTATGTGTGTCTCAGTATGGGATGTGTATATGTGTGTCACTATAGGTGTATGTGTGTCTCAGTATGGGATGTGTGTGTGTGTGTGTCACTATAGGTGTATGTGTGTCTCAGTATGGGATGTGTGTGTCTCACTATGGGATGTGTATATGTGTGTCACTATAGGTGTATGTGTGTCTCAGTATGGGATGTGTATGTGTGTGTGTGTGTCACTATAGGTGTATGTGTGTCTCAGTATGGGATGTGTGTGTGTGTGTGTGTGTCTCAGTATGGGATGTGTGTGTGTGTGTGTCACTATAGGTGTATGTGTGTCTCAGTATGGGATGTGTATATGTGTGTCACTATAGGTGTATGTGTGTCTCACTATGGGATGTGTGTGTGTGTCACTATAGGTGTATGTGTGTCTCAGTATGGGATGTGTGTATGTGTGTGTCACTATAGGTGTATGTGTGTCTCACTATGGGATGTGTGTGTGTGTGTCACTATAGGTGTATGTGTGTCTCAGTATGGGATGTGTGTGTGTCACTATGGGGACACTATGACAGTTCAAGTCAGCTGGGGGGGCGGACAGCTAAAACAGAACGTGATCACATGCATTTTACTGAACTTTTATAAACAAAAATAGATGGGCAACGCCGTCCCACACTGCTAGTTTATTTATAAAGCATCCTACATGTACACATCGCTTCTCTTCACAGAAATAGGAATAGTATAATAAAAAATACAGGACAGGGACAAGTGCATCCGGCTAAAGCGTGATCATTGCATTATTACCAGGGAAAAAGTGCAGCAAATGGAGTCATGCATTGTGGACACGACTCTGCCGCAAAAAGCTTACAATCTAATTAGTAATCAACATACAGAGATAGTAGGAGGAGGAGCATAAGTGCAAGTACAAGGTAAGTGTAGGATTATTCAGATGTGACTGTCAGTGGAACAAGGCTGGGATCAGTATGTGGTTCTAGTGCAGTGGAACAAGGCTGGAGTCAGTATGTGGTTCTAGTGCAGTGGAACAAGGCTGGGGTCAGTATGTGGTTCTAGTGCAGTGGAACATGGCTGGGGTCAGTATAGGGTTCTAGCGCAGTGGAACAAGACTGGGGTCAGTGTTTATGTTTCTAGCGCAGTGGAACATGGCTGGGGTCAGTATAGGGTTCTAGTGCAGTGGAACAAGGCTGGGATCAGTATGTGGTTCTAGTGCAGTGGAACAAGGCTGGAGTCAGTATGTGGTTCTAGTGCAGTGGAACAAGGCTGGGGTCAGTATGTGGTTCTAGTGCAGTGGAACAAGGCTGGAGTCAGTATGTGGTTCTAGTGCAGTGGAACAAGGCTGGGGTCAGTATGTGGTTCTAGTGCAGTGGAACATGGCTGGGGTCAGTATAGGGTTCTAGCGCAGTGGAACAAGACTGGGGTCAGTGTTTATGTTTCTAGCGCAGTGGAACATGGCTGGGGTCAGTATAGGGTTCTAGTGCAGTAGAACAAGGCTGGGTCAGTGTTTATGTTTCTAGCGCAGTGGAACAAGACTGGGGTCAGTATAGGGTTCTAGCGCAGTGGAACAAGGCTGGGTCAGTATGTGGTTCTAGTGCAGTTGAACAAGGCTGGGTCAGTATGTGGTTCTAGTGCAGTGGAACAAGGCTGGGGTCAGTATGTGGTTCTAGTGCAGTGGAACATGGCTGGGGTCAGTATAGGGTTCTAGCGCAGTGGAACAAGACTGGGGTCAGTGTTTATGTTTCTAGCGCAGTGGAACATGGCTGGGGTCAGTATAGGGTTCTAGTGCAGTAGAACAAGGCTGGGTCAGTGTTTATGTTTCTAGCGCAGTGGAACAAGACTGGGGTCAGTATAGGGTTCTAGCGCAGTGGAACAAGGCTGGGTCAGTATGTGGTTCTAGTGCAGTTGAACAAGGCTGGGTCAGTATGTGGTTCTAGTGCAGTGGAACAAGGCTGGGGTCAGTATGTGGTTCTAGTGCAGTGGAACAAGGCTGGGTCAGTATGTGGTTCTAGTGCAGTGGAACAAGGCTGGAGTCAGTATGTGGTTCTAGTGCAGTGAACAAGGCTGGGGTCAGTATGTGGTTCTAGTGCAGTTGAACAAGGCTGGGTCAGTATGTGGTTCTAGTGCAGTGGAACAAGGCTGGAGTCAGTATGTGGTTCTAGTGCAGTGGAACA
The DNA here is from genome assembly GCA_037306005.1 of Rhinophrynus dorsalis. Taxonomy (NCBI): domain Eukaryota; kingdom Metazoa; phylum Chordata; class Amphibia; order Anura; family Rhinophrynidae; genus Rhinophrynus; species Rhinophrynus dorsalis. The sequence goes on from CM074728.1 coordinate 129,054,776, forward strand.
AGGCTGGAGTCAGTATGTGGCTCTAGTGCAGTGGAACAAGGCTGGAGTCAGTATGTGGTTCTAGTGCAGTGGAACAAGGCTGGAGTCAGTATGTGGTTATAATGCAGTGGAACAAGGCTGGGGTCAGTATGTGGTTCTAGTGCAGTGGAACAAGGCTGGGGTCAGTATGTGGTTCTAGTGCAGTGGAACAAGGCTGGAGTCAGTATGTGGCTCTAGTGCAGTGGAACAAGGCTGGAGTCAGTATGTGGTTCTAGTGCAGTGGAACAAGACTGGGGTCAGTATGTATGGTTCTAGTGCAGTGGAACAAGGCTGGAGTCAGTATGTGGCTCTAGTGCAGTGGAACAAGGCTGGAGTCAGTATGTGGTTATAATGCAGTGGAACAAGGCTGGGGTCAGTATGTATGGTTCTAGTGCAGTGGAACAAGGCTGGGTCAGTATGTGGTTCTAGGCAGTGGAACAAGGCTGGGGTCAGTATAGGGTTCTAGTGCAGTGGAACAAGGCTGGAGTCAGTATGTGGTTCTAGTACAGTGGAACAAGGCTGGAGTCAGTATGTGGTTCTAGTGCAGTGGAACAAGGCTGGAGTCAGTATGTGGTTCTAGTGCAGTGGAACAAGGCTGGGGTCAGTATGTGGTTCTAGTACAGTGGAACAAGGCTGGAGTCAGTATGTGGTTCTAGTGCAGTGGAACAAGGCTGGAGTCAGTATGTGGTTCTAGTGCAGTGGAACAAGGCTGGGGTCAGTATGTGGTTCTAGTACAGTGGAACAAGGCTGGAGTCAGTATGTGGTTCTAGTACAGTGGAACAAGGCTGGGGTCAGTATGTGGTTCTAGTACAGTGGAACAAGGCTGGGGTCAGTATGTAGTTCTAGTGCAGTGGAACAAGGCTGGGGTCAGTATAGGGTTCTAGTGCAGTGGAACAAGGCTGGAGTCAGTATGTGGTTCTAGTACAGTGGAACAAGGCTGGAGTCAGTATGTGGTTCTAGTGCAGTGGAACAAGGCTGGAGTCAGTATGTGGTTCTAGTGCAGTGGAACAAGGCTGGGGTCAGTATGTGGCTCTAGTGCAGTGGAACAAGGCTGGAGTCAGTATGTGGTTATAATGCAGTGGAACAAGGCTGGGGTCAGTATGTATGGTTCTAGTGCAGTGGAACAAGGCTGGGGTCAGGATGTGGTTCTAGGCAGTGGAACAAGGCTGGGGTCAGTATAGGGTTCTAGTGCAGTGGAACAAGGCTGGAGTCAGTATGTGGTTCTAGTACAGTGGAACAAGGCTGGAGTCAGTATGTGGTTCTAGTGCAGTGGAACAAGGCTGGAGTCAGTATGTGGTTCTAGTGCAGTGGAACAAGGCTGGGGTCAGTATGTGGTTCTAGTACAGTGGAACAAGGCTGGAGTCAGTATGTGGTTCTAGTGCAGTGGAACAAGGCTGGGGTCAGTATGTGGTTCTAGTGCAGTGGAACAAGGCTGGGGTCAGTATGTGGTTCTAGTGCAGTGGAACAAGGCTGGAGTCAGTATGTGGTTCTAGTGCAGTGAACAAGGCTGGGGTCAGTATGTATGGTTCTAGTGCAGTGGAACAAGGCTGGAGTCAGTATGTGGTTCTAGTACAGTGGAACAAGGCTGGAGTCAGTATGTGGTTCTAGTGCAGTGGAACAAGGCTGGGGTCAGTATGTGGTTCTAGTGCAGTGGAACAAGGCTGGAGTCAGTATGTGGCTCTAGTGCAGTGGAACAAGGCTGGGGTCAGTATGTGGTTATAATGCAGTGGAACAAGGCTGGGGTCAGTATGTATGGTTCTAGTGCAGTGGAACAAGGCTGGGGTCAGTATGTGGTTCTAGTGCAGTGGAACATGGCTGGGGTCAGTATAGGGTTCTAGCGCAGTGGAACAAGACTGGGGTCAGTGTTTATGTTTCTAGCGCAGTGGAACATGGCTGGGGTCAGTATAGGGTTCTAGTGCAGTAGAACAAGGCTGGGTCAGTGTTTATGTTTCTAGCGCAGTGGAACAAGACTGGGGTCAGTATAGGGTTCTAGCGCAGTGGAACAAGGCTGGGTCAGTATGTGGTTCTAGTGCAGTTGAACAAGGCTGGGTCAGTATGTGGTTCTAGTGCAGTGGAACAAGGCTGGGGTCAGTATGTGGTTCTAGTGCAGTGGAACAAGGCTGGGTCAGTATGTGGTTCTAGTGCAGTGGAACAAGGCTGGAGTCAGTATGTGGTTCTAGTGCAGTGAACAAGGCTGGGGTCAGTATGTGGTTCTAGTGCAGTTGAACAAGGCTGGGTCAGTATGTGGTTCTAGTGCAGTGGAACAAGGCTGGAGTCAGTATGTGGTTCTAGTGCAGTGGAACAAGGCTGGAGTCAGTATGTGGCTCTAGTGCAGTGGAACAAGGCTGGAGTCAGTATGTGGTTCTAGTGCAGTGGAACAAGGCTGGAGTCAGTATGTGGTTATAATGCAGTGGAACAAGGCTGGGGTCAGTATGTGGTTCTAGTGCAGTGGAACAAGGCTGGGGTCAGTATGTGGTTCTAGTGCAGTGGAACAAGGCTGGAGTCAGTATGTGGCTCTAGTGCAGTGGAACAAGGCTGGAGTCAGTATGTGGTTCTAGTGCAGTGGAACAAGACTGGGGTCAGTATGTATGGTTCTAGTGCAGTGGAACAAGGCTGGAGTCAGTATGTGGCTCTAGTGCAGTGGAACAAGGCTGGAGTCAGTATGTGGTTATAATGCAGTGGAACAAGGCTGGGGTCAGTATGTATGGTTCTAGTGCAGTGGAACAAGGCTGGGTCAGTATGTGGTTCTAGGCAGTGGAACAAGGCTGGGGTCAGTATAGGGTTCTAGTGCAGTGGAACAAGGCTGGAGTCAGTATGTGGTTCTAGTACAGTGGAACAAGGCTGGAGTCAGTATGTGGTTCTAGTGCAGTGGAACAAGGCTGGAGTCAGTATGTGGTTCTAGTGCAGTGGAACAAGGCTGGGGTCAGTATGTGGTTCTAGTACAGTGGAACAAGGCTGGAGTCAGTATGTGGTTCTAGTGCAGTGGAACAAGGCTGGAGTCAGTATGTGGTTCTAGTGCAGTGGAACAAGGCTGGGGTCAGTATGTGGTTCTAGTACAGTGGAACAAGGCTGGAGTCAGTATGTGGTTCTAGTACAGTGGAACAAGGCTGGGGTCAGTATGTGGTTCTAGTACAGTGGAACAAGGCTGGGGTCAGTATGTAGTTCTAGTGCAGTGGAACAAGGCTGGGGTCAGTATAGGGTTCTAGTGCAGTGGAACAAGGCTGGAGTCAGTATGTGGTTCTAGTACAGTGGAACAAGGCTGGAGTCAGTATGTGGTTCTAGTGCAGTGGAACAAGGCTGGAGTCAGTATGTGGTTCTAGTGCAGTGGAACAAGGCTGGGGTCAGTATGTGGCTCTAGTGCAGTGGAACAAGGCTGGAGTCAGTATGTGGTTATAATGCAGTGGAACAAGGCTGGGGTCAGTATGTATGGTTCTAGTGCAGTGGAACAAGGCTGGGGTCAGGATGTGGTTCTAGGCAGTGGAACAAGGCTGGGGTCAGTATAGGGTTCTAGTGCAGTGGAACAAGGCTGGAGTCAGTATGTGGTTCTAGTACAGTGGAACAAGGCTGGAGTCAGTATGTGGTTCTAGTGCAGTGGAACAAGGCTGGAGTCAGTATGTGGTTCTAGTGCAGTGGAACAAGGCTGGGGTCAGTATGTGGTTCTAGTACAGTGGAACAAGGCTGGAGTCAGTATGTGGTTCTAGTGCAGTGGAACAAGGCTGGGGTCAGTATGTGGTTCTAGTGCAGTGGAACAAGGCTGGGGTCAGTATGTGGTTCTAGTGCAGTGGAACAAGGCTGGAGTCAGTATGTGGTTCTAGTGCAGTGAACAAGGCTGGGGTCAGTATGTATGGTTCTAGTGCAGTGGAACAAGGCTGGAGTCAGTATGTGGTTCTAGTACAGTGGAACAAGGCTGGAGTCAGTATGTGGTTCTAGTGCAGTGGAACAAGGCTGGGGTCAGTATGTGGTTCTAGTGCAGTGGAACAAGGCTGGAGTCAGTATGTGGCTCTAGTGCAGTGGAACAAGGCTGGGGTCAGTATGTGGTTATAATGCAGTGGAACAAGGCTGGGGTCAGTATGTATGGTTCTAGTGCAGTGGAACAAGGCTGGGGTCAGGATGTGGTTCTAGGCAGTGGAACAAGGCTGGGGTCAGTATAGGGTTCTAGTGCAGTGGAACAAGGCTGGGTCAGTATGTGGTTCTAGTGCAGTGAACAAGGCTGGGGTCAGTATGTATGGTTCTAGTGCAGTGGAACAAGGCTGGGGTCAGTATGTATTGTTCTAGTGCAGTCGAACAAGGCTGGGGTCAGTATGTGGCTCTAGCACAGTGAATAAGGCTGGAGTCAGTATGTGGCTCTAGCACAGTGAATAAGGCTGGAGTCAGTATGTGGCTCTAGCACAGTGAATAAGGCTGGAGTCAGTATGTGGTTCTAGTGCAGTAGAAAGCGGCTGGGATCAATATGTGGTTCAAGTACAGTTGAAAAAGGCTGGGGTCAGTATGTGATTCCAGTGCAGTTGAACAAGGCTGGGGTCAGTATGTGGTTCTAGTACAGTGGAACAAGGCTGGAGTCAGTATGTGGTTCTAGTGCAGTGGAACAAGGCTGGAGTCAGTATGTGGTTCTAGTGCAGTGGAACAAGGCTGGGGTCAGTATGTGGTTCTAGTACAGTGGAACAAGGCTGGAGTCAGTATGTGGTTCTAGTGCAGTGGAACAAGGCTGGGGTCAGTATGTGGTTCTAGTGCAGTGGAACAAGGCTGGGGTCAGTATGTGGTTCTAGTGCAGTGGAACAAGGCTGGAGTCAGTATGTGGCTCTAGTGCAGTGGAACAAGGCTGGAGTCAGTATGTGGTTATAATGCAGTGGAACAAGGCTGGGGTCAGTATGTATGGTTCTAGTGCAGTGGAACAAGGCTGGAGTCAGTATGTGGTTCTAGTGCAGTGGAACAAGGCTGGAGTCAGTATGTGGTTCTAGTGCAGTGGAACAAGGCTGGGGTCAGTATGTGGTTCTAGTGCAGTGGAACAAGGCTGGAGTCAGTATGTGGCTCTAGTGCAGTGGAACAAGGCTGGGGTCAGTATGTGGTTATAATGCAGTGGAACAAGGCTGGGGTCAGTATGTATGGTTCTAGTGCAGTGGAACAAGGCTGGGGTCAGGATGTGGTTCTAGGCAGTGGAACAAGGCTGGGGTCAGTATAGGGTTCTAGTGCAGTGGAACAAGGCTGGGTCAGTATGTGGTTCTAGTGCAGTGAACAAGGCTGGGGTCAGTATGTATGGTTCTAGTGCAGTGGAACAAGGCTGGGGTCAGTATGTATTGTTCTAGTGCAGTCGAACAAGGCTGGGGTCAGTATGTGGCTCTAGCACAGTGAATAAGGCTGGAGTCAGTATGTGGCTCTAGCACAGTGAATAAGGCTGGAGTCAGTATGTGGCTCTAGCACAGTGAATAAGGCTGGAGTCAGTATGTGGCTCTAGCACAGTGAATAAGGCTGGAGTCAGTATGTGGCTCTAGCACAGTGAATAAGGCTGGAGTCAGTATGTGGTTCTAGTGCAGTAGAAAGCGGCTGGGATCAATATGTGGTTCAAGTACAGTTGAAAAAGGCTGGGGTCAGTATGTGATTCCAGTGCAGTTGAACAAGGCTGGGGTCAGTATGTGGTTCTAGTACAGTGAACAAGGCTGGGGTCAGTATGTGGTTCTAGCTCAGCGAACAAGACTGGGGATCAGTATGTGGTTCTAGTGCAGTGGAACAAGGCTGGGGTCAGTATGTGATCTTAGTGCAGTGAACAAGGCTGGGGTCAGTATGTGGTTCTAGTGCAGTGGAACAATGCTGGTGGTCAGTATGTGGTTCTAGTGCAGCTGAACATGGCTGTGGTCAGTATGTATGGTTCTAGTGCAGCTGAACAATGCTGGGGGTCAGTATGTGGTTCCAGTGCAATAGAACAAGGCTGGGGTCAGTATGCGGTTCTAGTGCAGTGGAACATGTCGAGACATGCATTATAGAAAGCCTAATTTCATATATTAGACTATTTTGACGGGTGCAGCATACAAACAATAATGAATACCAGCAAACAACAAAAATGTCCTTTGTTCTTCAGCTGCTGCCTTAGATTTGTGGCTGATAAACATAATAATTATAAATATACAAGAAGAAAGGAAATGATGATTCAGGAAACGGTAACTTGATAATGACAAGTCTGATAACATCTCCATTCCAGACAAGATAAAGGGCCATATATATATATATATATATATATATATATATATATATATAACACAGCTCCTATATAAATATGTTACACAATGACAGTAACCACATTAGACATTATGTGGAAATTGTTCCACAAATTAAAATAAATACATTGTCAGGAAATTATAAACTATATTTGAATGAATACAGTTAATTGATTTCCCAATTCAGTTACATATATAGGATATTATAGCCTGTCCGTGGCTGCACTTTGGTTGCTATGACAGCAGAAGGCAAAAACTAAAATTGTTGATGTTATACGGACTAATTCACTGCAGGCCAAAAATAATCATTTGTGTGAAGAGAGTCAGATTGCCCATGTAGAATGGAGATATAATTAATTTAATAATCAGTATTATAATTACTGAATCCTAGCAGTCTTTTAATTACTACATATAGTTGTATAATTCTTTGCGGTTAACCAAATATATTGATTCAATTTCAACTAAACCTTAATGTTTTTGGAGACTCACATATTGAACAATATAAGTATTATGTCTGTGGGGTGAGTCATATAATATAATAATAAAAGTATTATATCTATGGGTTGTACCATATAATATAACAACTGTGTCTGTAGGGTGAGGGGATTTAATATAACAATATAAGTATTATGTCTCTAGGGTGAGGGGCTATAATATAAGTATTATAACTGTGTGGTGATGGAATATAATAATATAAGTATTATACCTATGGGATGACGGATATCCTATAACATAAAGTCCTACAATGCGTCGCTCACTACGTGTCTAACTGCACATGCGCAGTCGGGACTCGCAGAACAGAGATGATGTATACGGGCTTTCTAACTAGTAATATAATAATATAAGTATTACATCTGAGGGATGAGGGATATAATATAAAAATATAAGTATAATATCTATAGGGTACAGGGATATAATATAACAATAAGTATTCCATCTGTGGGATTAGGGGATATAATATAATAATATAGTTATTATGTCTGTAGGGTGGAGGATATAATATAACAATATAAATATTGTATCTGGGTGTGGGGAGATATTATTTACAGTATATAAGTAATAAAGTACTTCCAATCCCAGATGGACTTACTTAAAAAAGGATGATCAATCAGTAAAGCGAGACAGTGTCCTCTCTCCCAGACAGCCAATAGAAATGAGGGATTTTCACATGCCCTTTAGCGATACATTATGCCTACTGCCCTGATTGGCTTTCAGCCTGCCACATGGTTTTGGCATCTCTGATGCTACGGGTGTCCAGTCTCTCTGATGTTGGATCACAACGCGTTTTGAAGTGGTTGTTCAACCTTTTTATTAGGAGTTAGAGTGAGAATGTTTCTTCCTATTTGATTTAACAATTCCTGGTCCAATAATTAGGAAGGAGGCAGGAAAATAACATTACTCACACTTTTAGTCTACATTACATATAATTATCAAAGTAGATGTTTGGTTCCACTTCCTCCATAATTATACACTTTAGGGCTTTTCCTGCTCGGTAAAACTAGGATAATTGCTCTGCGATGACCTGCAAATAGATATAGAAAGCAAAATATCAATATTTGCAGATGACACTAAATTATGCAGGGTAATTCATTCAGAGCAGGATATTTGCTCTCTACAGAGAGATTTATATAAAATGGCAGACTGGGCAAACAAATGGAATATGAAGTTTAATGTGGGGAAGTGTAAAGTCATGCATTTGGGAGGAAACAATCCCAAGGCTACTTATAAACTTAATGGAATAATTTTAGGTGACTCATTGCTAGAAAAAGACCTGGGTATCCTTGTCAACTACAGACTTGGAAACAGCGACCAGTGTCAAACAGCAGTAGCAAAGGCCAACAAAATCCTGTCTTGTATAAAAAGAGGTATTGAAGCAAGAGTGGGTAACATTATTTTGCCATTGTACAAATCATCGGTAAGACCTCACCTTGAGTATGCAGTGCAATTTTGGGCACCGGTTCTGAAAAAGGATATACTAGAACTAGAGAGGGTACAGCGAAGAGCAACAGAATTAATTAAGGGAATGGAGGACTTGACATATGAGGAACGACTAGACAAACTTGGTTTATTTACTCTAGAGAAAAGACGACTAAGAGGAGACCTTATCACATTGTACAAGTATATGAGAGGTCAATACAAGGATCTCTGCGGTGAGCTATTTATTCCAAGGCCTGATCAGGTGACCAGGGGACACCTCTTGAGATTAGAGGAAAGGAGGTTTAGACTTCAGCAGAGGAAGGGTTTTTTTTACAGTAAGGTCTGTTAAATTGTGGAATTCCTTGCCCAAGGAGGTGGTTATGGCAGATACAATGGATACATTTAAGAGAAGATTATATACATTTATTTGAAAACGGAACATACAGGGTTATACTGTGTATTAGTAGGCAGATCAGGATGATATGATAAAGACTAACTTATTTGGTAGAAGGAAAGCTATATAATTCTTATATCACTAGGGTATGAGGCAAAGGGTGAACTTGATGGACTTGCATCTTTATTCAACCTAATTTACTGTTACTATTTAACTAAAAGGTATAAGCATTTTAAATTAACAGTGCCCTCTGCTGTCCAGAGAATGCTCTTACATTTCACCTGGTGTCATGACACGTGGACTGTTACATTCTGTGGTAGTGATAAACCTCTGGCTACAGTTCTGCATAGAATGTGATGGTAACAGCCTAATCACTTCCTGGCAGTGAGAATTCCCTTATTTTATTCAGAAGGGAAATCCCTACCTTTAAAATAAAATAAATTAAACGTTTACTCCTCCTTAAATACATTTGGGCTGTTGACTACCAGTGAGCAGTGGAAGTATTCTTTTTTTAGTCGACAGGAAAATATCTCTTAACTTATATATTTTTACCTAAAAAAGTTTTGTGCTCCAGTAAAAGATTTCCTGTAGAGCCAGCCTGAAGTCCACAGTGACAGGCAGACGTCTAGATGTAAGAGAACTGACAATGCAGTAACGACATTCTTCCCGACACCATCACACACTAAACTTACTATAGAGCTGAGCGATGGCTGACAGATGACTAACGAGGACTGGGACCTCTTCTGTTACTTTCCAGTAAACATCTATATTGATTCCCATTCCAGTTCCCTTGTGGTCTCTATTGATTAGAAAGATCTATATATATAATTTTTTGTTAATAATCTCATCCACAATAAATAGTTATTTTATATATGGGGTCTTCAGTATCATACATCTTACTAATGTCGCTTCACATGGAAGGAGAACGCGTTTCCCTGACGCGCGTAGCCCACAAATTATTGGTGACGCATTCTGTTTTCTCATGCTTCCATGACACTATCCTCCACATGCTGGACTCAGAATTGACCCTTTGAGTGCCAGAGCGGTATCAAATGCATTGCTTCCCAATTTATTGGATACCTCACTGGGTTAAATGCATTTTGAAGGGAAATTGGAGGCAGTCATTCCTTTGGAGTTTGGAGTCCGTGACCAGTATGTGCGGAATTCACTCAGAAGGGCCATTAGGATTTTGGTTTGGTTATTAATAGGAGTTGTTTTTGTTCATTTAAATAAACTGTGTAAGCCAAATATCAATATATCCAAATGAGTCCAATCTCAGTAGAATTAACCCTATGAGTGCCGGTGATGTATTCTTACCCCACTGGTACTCAAAGGGTTAATCCAACTAAAGTACAAAGCAACATTCCCTGAAATATTATACACTTATCTGTATTATTATATACTCCTCTGAATTATTAAACACCCATCTGTATTACTATGCACTCATCTGTATTATTATATACCATCCTGTATTATTATACACCCCTCTGTATTATTATATCCCCTCTGTATAATTATACACTCTTCTATATTATTATATCCCCCTCTGTATTATTATAGACTCATCTGTATTATTATACACTCATTTGTATTATTAAACACCCATCTGTATTATTATTACCTACTCTGTATTATTATACCCCACTCTGTATTATTACACACTCCTCTATATTATTATACCCCCCTCTGTATTATTATACACTCCTCTGTATTATTATATACACCTCTGTTATTAAACACTCCTCTGTATTATTATACCCCCTCAGTAATATTATACCCCCTCTGTATTATTATACACTATTCTGTATTATTATATACACCTCTGTATAATTATACACTCTTCTATATTATTATACTGCCCCCTGTATTATTATACACTGTTCTATATTATTATACCCCCCTCTGTATTATTATACCCCCTCCTCTGTATTATTATACACTCCTCTCTATTATTATTAAACACCCATCTGGCACCCAAAGCATTATGGCTCAAATGACAGAAGAATTCTGCCTACGAACCTTTACAACATTACCAGTCTGATATTAATATCATGTTATATTTCATATCTGGTGTAGTGTGTCCATGTAATCTGATATTAATATAAAGTTATTTCACATCTACAGTAATGTCCAGGTAGTCTGATATTAATATAAAGTTATTTCACATCTACGTATAATATCCAGGTAACCTGATATTAATATAAAGTTATTTCACATGTAACGGTAATGTCCAGGCAATCTGATATTAATATAATGTTATTTCACATTTACGTGTTATGTCCAGGTAACCTGATATTAATATAACGTTATTTTACATCTACTGTAATGTTCAGGCAATCTGATATTAATATAAAGTTATTTCACATCTACGTGTCATGTCCAGGGAACCTGATATTAATATAAAGTTATTTCACATCTACTGTAATGTCCATATAATCTGATATTAATATAATGTTATTTCACATCTATGTGTAATGTCCAGGTAACCTGATATTAATATAAAGTTATTTCACATCTACTGTAATGTCCAGGTAATCTGATATTAATATAAAGTTATTTCACATTTACGTGTAATGTTCAGGTAATCTGATATTAATATAAATTTATTTCACATCTACCTGTAATGTCCAGGCAATCTGATATTAATATATAGTTATTTCACATCTACGTGTAATGTTCAGGTAATCTGATATTAATATAAATGTATTTCACATCTACGTGTAACATCCAGGTAATCTGATATTAATATAATGTTATTTCACATCTACTGTAATGTCAATGTAATCTGATATTAATATAAATTTATTTCACATCTACTGTAATGTCCAGGTAATCTGATATTAATATAATGTTATTTCACATCTATTGTAATATCCATGTAACCTGATATTAATATAATGTTATTTCACATCTTATTGTAATGTCCAGGTAACATGATATTAATATGAAATACCCTTATAACGTATAGCGTACCCCTCTGACAAAGAAGAAGGAAGATAGACTAAGAAAGGTAGAAGAAGAAAGATAGAAGAAGATTGGAAGATAGAAGAAGATGGACAGTAAGTGGCCATGATGTAAGAGGGAGGTATAATATTACAGAGGTGTGTATAATAATACAGAGGAGTGTATAATAATACAGAGGAGTGTATAATAACAGAGGAGTGTATAATAATACAGAGGAGTGTATAATAACAGAGGAGTATATAATACTACAGAAGAGTGTATAATACAGAGGGGTGTGTAATAATACAGAGGAGTGTATAATAATAGAGAGGGGGTATAATAATACAGAGGAGTGTATAATAATACAGAGGAGTATATAATAATACAGAGGTGTGTATAATAATAGAGAGGAGTATATAATAATACAGAGGTATGTATAATAATACACAGGAGTATATAATAATACAGAGGAGTGTATAATAACACAGAGGAGTATATAATAATACAGATGAGTGTATAATACAGAGGAGTGTATAATAATACAGAGGGGGGGTATAATAATACAGAAGAGTGTATAATAATACAGAGCAGTATATAATAATACAGAGAAGTGTATAATAATACAGAGGATTTTATAATACAGAGGTGTGTATAATAATACAGAGGAGTGTATAATAACAGAGGGGGATATAATAATAGAGAGGGTGGTATAATAATACAGAGGAGTGTATAATAACACAGAGGAGTATATAATAATACAGATGAGTGTATAATACAGAGGAGTGTATAATAATACAGAGGGTGTATAGTAATACAGAGGGGGGTATAATAATACAGAGGTGTGTATGATAATACAGAAGAGTGTATAATAATACAGAGGGGGTATAATAATACAGAGGAGTGTATAATAATACAGAGGAGTATATAATAATACAGAGGTGTGTATAATAATACAGAGGAGTATATAATAATACAGAGGTGTGTATAATAATACACAGGAGTATATAATAATACAGAGGAGTGTATAATAACACAGAGGAGTATATAATAATACAGATGAGTGTATAATACAGAGGAGTGTATAATAATACAGAGGGGGGTATAATAATACAGAAGAGTGTATAATAATACAGAGCAGTATATAATAATACAGAGAAGTGTATAATAATACAGAGGATTTTATAATACAGAGGTGTGTATAATAATACAGAGGAGTGTATAATAATACAGAGGAGTGTATAATAACAGAGGGGGATATAATAATAGAGAGGGTGGTATAATAATACAGAGGGGTGTATAATAATACAGAAGAGTGTATAATAACACAGGAGTGTATAATAATACAGAGTAGTGTATAATAATAGAGGAGTATATAATAATACAGAAGAGTGTATTATACAGAGGTGTGTATGATAATATAGAGGAGCGTATAATAATACAGAGGGGGGATAATAATACAAAAGGTGTGTAGAATAATACAGAGGGGGAATAATAATAATACAGAGGAGTATATAATAATACAGAGGAGTGTATAGTAATACAGAGGGGGGCATAATAATACAGAGGTGTGTATGATAATACAGAAGAGTGTATAATAATACAGAGGGGGTATAATAATACAGAGGAGTATATAATAATACAGAGGGGGTATAATAATACACAGGAGTATATAATAATACAGATGAGTGTATAATACAGAGGAGTGTATAATAATACAGAGGGGGGTATAATAATACAGAGCAGTGTATAATAACAGAGGTGTATATAATAATACAGAAGAGTGTATAATAATACAGAGGAGTATATAACAATACAGATGACTGTATAATACAGAGGAGTGTATAATAATACAGAGGGGATATGATAATACAGAAGAGTGTATAGTAATACAGAGGTGTGTATAATAATACAGAGGAGTATATAATAATACAGAGAAGTGTATAATAATACAGAGGATTTTATAATACAGAGGGGGGTATAATAATACAGAGGAGTGTATAATAATAGAGAGGGGGTATGATAATACAGAAGACTTTATAATAATTCAGATTATGATTATTCAGATTATCAATTATTATTATTATTATTATTATTATGGGGGTATAATAACACAGAGGAGTGTATAATAATACAGAAGAGTTTATTATAATAATGGAGGAGTATATAATAATAAGAAGAGTGTATAATACAGAGGTGTGTATGATAATATAGAAGAGTGTATAATAATACAGAGGGGGGTATAATAATAGAGAGGGTGGTATAATAATACAGAGGAGTATATAATAATAAAGAAGAGTATAAAATAATACAGAGGAGTATATAATAATACAGAGGGGGGTATAATAATACAGAGGAGTGTATAATAATAGAGAGGGGGTATGATAATACAGAAGAGTGTATAGTAATGCAAATAGGGGTATAATAACACAGAGGAGTGTATAATAATACAGAAGAGTGTATAATAATAGAGGAGGATATAATAATACAGAAGAGTGTATAATACAGAGGTGTGTATGATAATATAGAGGAGTGTATAATAATACAGAGGGGGGTATAATAATACAGAAGTGTGTATAATAATACAGAGGAGTATATATTAATACAGAGGAGTGTGTAATATTACAGAGGGGGTATAATAATACAGAAGAGTGTATAATAATGCAGAGGAGTATATAATAACACAGAGGGGGGTATAATAATACAGAAGAGTGTATAGTAATACAGAGGGGGGTATAATAATACAGAGGGGGTATAATAATACAGAGGAGTATATAATAATACAGAGGAATATGTAATAATACAGAGGAGTGTATAATAATACTGAGGTGTGTATAATAATACAGAGGGGATATAATAATACAGAGGAGTATATAATAATACAGGGGAGTGTATAACAATACAGAGGAGTATAAAATAATACAGAGGAGTGTATAATAATACTGAAGAGTGTATAGTAATACAGAGAGGGGTATAATAATACAGAGATGTGTATGATAATACAGAAGAGTGTATAGTAATATAGAGGGGGGTATAATAATACAGATGAGTGTATAATAATACAGAGGGTGTATAATAATACAGAGGGGGTATAATAATACAGAGGAGTGTATAATAATAGAGAGGGGGTATGATAATACAAAAGAGTGTATAGTAATACAGAGGAGTGTATAATAATGCAGAGGGGGTATAATAATACAGGAGAGTGTATAATAATACAGAGTGGTTATAATAATACAGAGGGGGTATAATAATACAGAGGGGGGTATAATAATACAGAGGGGTGTATTGGACATTGCTGTGAAATAGTGTAAAACAAATAGCTGTGTTTGTCATATTTAATCATAAAGTGAATTGCTTATAACATGTAAAATCTGCTTTGCCATGTAATTCATTTAAAGACCTAATTTGTAATAAAACAAGAGTACAAATTGTGTCGGACTTTTCCCATTGAGCAAGCCAAGGGTGATCTCACACTGGAATATGCTTCACTGAGAAGTTATTATACCTCACACTGTATTTTTGTGCAGTTCATTCATGACCTGCTATTTGAGGGTGTCCAGCTGATATTCCTTTATCTGAATAATTTTGTCAGGGATTTCCTATAGACTCCTGCAGCAACACAGCCGCACTACAATCACCCATGAATTGCAACTAGTGTTGAGCGAGCACCCCGATGCTCGGGTGCTCGGGTGCTCTGACCGAGCACCGCCGGAGGCTCGAGTGCTCGGCCGAGCACCCGAGCCCCATTGAATTCAATGGGGCGACACGAGCATTACACCAGGCACCCCCTGCTCTGATGAGGGGAGGGTGCCTGGTCAATGCCCCCCTTCATCTCCACAATGCCCCTCTTCCACAATGTCCCCCTTCCACAATGTCCCCCTTCATCTCCGCAATGCCCCCTTCATCTCCGCAATGTCCCCCTTCCACAATGTCCCCCTTCCACAATGTCCCCCTTCATCTCCGCAATGCCCCCTTCATCTCCGCAATGTCCCCCTTCCACAATGTCCCCCTTCATCTCCGCAATGCCCCCTTCATCTCCGCAATGCCCCCCTTCCACAATGTCCCCCTTCCACAATGTCCCCCTTCATCTCCGCAATGCCCCCTTCATCTCTGCAATGCCCCCTTCATCTCCGCAATGCCCCCCTTCCACAATGTCCCCCTTCCACAATGTCCCCCTTCATCTCCAAAATGTCCCCCTTCATCTCCGCAATGCCCCCTTCATCTCCGCAATGCCCCCTACCTCCAGTCCCTGGTGGTCCAGCGGAGCGTCTGTAAGATCTGTGCCTCCTTCGGCACAGATCCCTGCCACCCGAACATGGCGGGCGAGCACATGGCGGTACTCGTACGAGTACCGCCATGTGCCGAGCAGAGCGATGCTCGAGCCGATCCGAGCATCGGCCGAGCATGCTCGCTCAACACTAATTGCAACGTCCAAAAAATACATTTTTGGTGTGTAAATACATTACAGGGATAGTAATATTTCACAAAACAGCAGCTCCAATTAATCATCATAGTATTTGGGCCATGGAGAGTGTTATTTCAGTACTGTCAGAGTTGTAGTACAAGAGTAATTGAATGATAAAGTACCCCTCCCACGACAATTTCCCCCTTTATTAATTATAGAGCATATAATCAATGTATCACATAGGTTATATGCGTTTTAATTAATAAAGGGGGCAATTGTCACCCCCATGCTAGGGGGCTGTCAGGAGGGGTCATGATACCCCTCTTGAGGTCTGAAGTACTTTTTTAATACAAATGACATATATAATTTAAAAAAAGAAAATCATTGTTACACATCAATTAAATATTTAATTACATTTTCAAACAAGTTACATATATAATAAAAACAAACACCTTTTTTTATACATATATAATAATACAGAAGAGTGTATAATAATACAGAGGAGTATATAACAATACAGATGACTGTATAATACAGAGGAGTGTATAATAATACAGAGGGGGTATGATAATACAGAAGAGTGTATAGTAATACAGAGGTGTGTATAATAATACAGAGGAGTATATAATAATACAGAGAAGTGTATAATAATACAGAGGATTTTATAATACAGAGGGGGGTATAATAATACAGAGGAGTGTATAATAATAGAGAGGGGGTATGATAATACAGAAGACTTTATAATAATTCAGATGGGGGTATAATAACACAGAGGAGTGTATAATAATACAGAAGAGTGTATTATAATAATAGAGGAGTATATAATAATAAGAAGAGTGTATAATACAGAGGTGTGTATGATAATATAGAAGAGTGTATAATAATACAGAGGGGGGTATAATAATAGAGAGGGTGGTATAATAATACAGAGGAGTGTATAATAATACAGAAGAGTTTATTATAATAATGGAGGAGTATATAATAATAAGAAGAGTGTATAATACAGAGGTGTGTATGATAATATAGAAGAGTGTATAATAATACAGAGGGGGGTATAATAATAGAGAGGGTGGTATAATAATACAGAGGAGTATATAATAATAAAGAAGAGTATAAAATAATACAGAGGAGTATATAATAATACAGAGGGGGGTATAATAATACAGAGGAGTGTATAATAATAGAGAGGGGGTATGATAATACAGAAGAGTGTATAGTAATGCAAATAGGGGTATAATAACACAGAGGAGTGTATAATAATACAGAAGAGTGTATAATAATAGAGGAGGATATAATAATACAGAAGAGTGTATAATACAGAGGTGTGTATGATAATATAGAGGAGTGTATAATAATACAGAGGGGGGTATAATAATACAGAAGTGTGTATAATAATACAGAGGAGTATATATTAATACAGAGGAGTGTGTAATATTACAGAGGGGGTATAATAATACAGAAGAGTGTATAATAATGCAGAGGAGTATATAATAACACAGAGGGGGGTATAATAATACAGAAGAGTGTATAGTAATACAGAGGGGGGTATAATAATACAGAGGGGGTATAATAATACAGAGGAGTATATAATAATACAGAGGAATATGTAATAATACAGAGGAGTGTATAATAATACTGAGGTGTGTATAATAATACAGAGGGGATATAATAATACAGAGGAGTATATAATAATACAGGGGAGTGTATAACAATACAGAGGAGTATAAAATAATACAGAGGAGTGTATAATAATACTGAAGAGTGTATAGTAATACAGAGAGGGGTATAATAATACAGAGATGTGTATGATAATACAGAAGAGTGTATAGTAATATAGAGGGGGGTATAATAATACAGATGAGTGTATAATAATACAGAGGGTGTATAATAATACAGAGGGGGTATAATAATACAGAGGAGTGTATAATAATAGAGAGGGGGTATGATAATACAAAAGAGTGTATAGTAATACAGAGGAGTGTATAATAATGCAGAGGGGGTATAATAATACAGGAGAGTGTATAATAATACAGAGTGGTTATAATAATACAGAGGGGGTATAATAATACAGAGGGGGGTATAATAATACAGAGGGGTGTATTGGACATTGCTGTGAAATAGTGTAAAACAAATAGCTGTGTTTGTCATATTTAATCATAAAGTGAATTGCTTATAACATGTAAAATCTGCTTTGCCATGTAATTCATTTAAAGACCTAATTTGTAATAAAACAAGAGTACAAATTGTGTCGGACTTTTCCCATTGAGCAAGCCAAGGGTGATCTCACACTGGAATATGCTTCACTGAGAAGTTATTATACCTCACACTGTATTTTTGTGCAGTTCATTCATGACCTGCTATTTGAGGGTGTCCAGCTGATATTCCTTTATCTGAATAATTTTGTCAGGGATTTCCTATAGACTCCTGCAGCAACACAGCCGCACTACAATCACCCATGAATTGCAACTAGTGTTGAGCGAGCACCCCGATGCTCGGGTGCTCGGGTGCTCTGACCGAGCACCGCCGGAGGCTCGAGTGCTCGGCCAAGCACCCGAGCCCCATTGAATTCAATGGGGCGACACGAGCATTACACCAGGCACCCCCTGCTCTGATGAGGGGAGGGTGCCTGGTCAATGCCCCCCTTCATCTCCACAATGCCCCTCTTCCACAATGTCCCCCTTCCACAATGTCCCCCTTCATCTCCGCAATGCCCCCTTCATCTCCACAATGTCCCCCTTCCACAATGTCCCCCTTCCACAATGTCCCCCTTCATCTCCGCAATGCCCCCTTCATCTCCGCAATGTCCCCCTTCCACAATGTCCCCCTTCATCTCCGCAATGCCCCCCTTCCACAATGTCCCCCTTCCACAATGTCCCCCTTCATCTCCGCAATGCCCCCTTCATCTCTGCAATGCCCCCTTCATCTCCGCAATGCCCCCCTTCCACAATGTCCCCCTTCCACAATGTCCCCCTTCATCTCCAAAATGTCCCCCTTCATCTCCGCAATGCCCCCTTCATCTCCGCAATGCCCCCTACCTCCAGTCCCTGGTGGTCCAGCGGAGCGTCTGTTAGATCTGTGCCTCCTTCGGCACAGATCCCTGCCACCCGAACATGGCGGGCGAGCACATGGCGGTACTCGTACGAGTACCGCCATGTGCCGAGCAGAGCGATGCTCGAGCCGATCCGAGCATCGGCCGAGCATGCTCGCTCAACACTAATTGCAACGTCCAAAAAATACATTTTTGGTGTGTAAATACATTACAGGGATAGTAATATTTCACAAAACAGCAGCTCCAATTAATCATCATAGTATTTGGGCCATGGAGAGTGTTATTTCAGTACTGTCAGAGTTGTAGTACAAGAGTAATTGAATGATAAAGTACCCCTCCCACGACAATTTCCCCCTTTATTAATTATAGAGCATATAATCAATGTATCACATAGGTTATATGCGTTTTAATTAATAAAGGGGGCAATTGTCACCCCCATGCTAGGGGGCTGTCAGGAGGGGTCATGATACCCCTCTTGAGGTCTGAAGTACTTTTTTAATACAAATGACATATATAATTTAAAAAAAGAAAATCATTGTTACACATCAATTAAATATTTAATTACATTTTCAAACAAGTTACATATATAATAAAAACAAACACCTTTTTTTATACATATACAGGTTGTCTATTAACCCTATGAGTACCAGAGGGGTAGCAAACACATTACAATACCTCTCTGGTACTCATAGGGTTAATCTTGCAATATAAAATACAAGGGCGTGTTGAATATAATAGGAGAAGAAAAATGTTGGATAAAAATGGTGAAAGAAAGTCATGGGAGCACTGTAGTCGACTTTTCAAGGGGGAAGGAGGGGTTAAAATGTCGGATGTACGGGGGCGTGGCCTGATCTCTGATGGAGTCAGACGTGTGACGGCTTAGCTCCGTGCACCGAAGGTGTTAATTTCTCTATTTTATTCAAAAGCGGCGATTCTATTACTTCCCCCTGACATATCTACAACCTGCGGATGACTAGAAAGCGAAAACCAGCCACCCGCGCTGACACTCACTCTATTCGCTCATATTTCTCAGATCCTACGACATCTCGTTTTCCCGCCACGCCGCCATCTTGTGCGGCTGCAGACACTACTTCAGAGAAGAGTGCGGAAGAGGATTTCACGCGGGTTGGCGCACATAACTCTGCTCACTTTCCTGACACTCACTCGACAATGGCTACTCCGCCACCTTCCACCCTAGATATTATGGCTCTCCTGGCAACCATGCCTACCAAAACTGATTTGGACACCTACATGTCTGACATGAGATCCATGCTGCAGGCGGAACTCGCTAAAGTGGCCGCGGATGTCTCTTCACTCGCGCAGAGAGTGGTTAAATTGGAAAAATCCTCTGGGCAATCGATTGACCGAGTCAACTCGGTTGAACATCTAATCCTGGAGCAGAAGGAAGAGATATATCGTCTTGCTATGAAACTAGACGATCTGGAGAACAGAGGAAGACGATGCAACATCCGAGTTAAAGGCCTTCCTGAGTCGATCCAACTTCAGGACTTACGCAACACCATGGCCTCCTTCTTCTCTACTCTCTTGGGTGATGTTACAGCAGATGATATACATATCGAACGCATTCACAGAGCTTTGAAACCCAAAGACCCTGAGACGCCCAGAGACGTTATCATGTGCTTACACCGTTTCGCTTTGAAAGAAAGAATCATGAGGAGAGGAAGGGAGCCCACCCAACTGATTTGCGCTGGAGCGCCCATTCAACTGTATAATGATGTCTCCTCATTTACTTTGAATATGAGAAGAACCGTGAAACCCCTGACGGATCACCTCCGTTCCCAGAACATCAAGTATAGATGGGGATTTCCCTTCTCCCTCACCGCCTCCCTTGACGGTAAACAAGCTATCCTCCGAAGAGCGGATGAAATTGTTCTCTTCTGTTCCACTTTGGGTATCTCTCCCCCTGCTCACCCTGAGATGCCTACCACTCCTCCGCTTCACAGAGCACACAGAAGATTGGAATGGTCCCCCTACTCACCGGAGCACAAGAAGAAGCACAGACGCCTGAATGCTCCAGAGGTTCCCGCGAAACCCAACATTGCCGTTGAGACCTGAGCATACACGGACATACATTATGGGTTGCACTGGTCCTTCCTGGCTGGATCTACACACTATTCAGACTGACTGTTTCCTTACGCAGATCTTCCGGACCTGAAATATATTTGGTTGGAAAGTACTTCTCCCTTGTGGACATACTTGAAGAGTTGTTCTGATCAGCACCAGGTTTATTAATATAAATGTCGCTAGATTTCATGTTTAGTATTTTGATGTTGAAGTTTGATGTTTAATGTACTTACTTCCGATATATATGTACTAGCACATCGGGGATTACTTCGGTAGACCCCGCTGCTCTAGACTACATTATTCCTCCACTTTTAAAACATTGATGTGGGATTTAACACTTAGATTTCGCACTGGGAGGCCTACCTTTCTCCCATAGCTCAGACACGGAGGAGAACGATAGCATGAGACATGTACCATTTAAATTTAAAAAAAAAAAAATGGTGTTTCATGGCTCACCCTTGAGGCCACTTTGTTCCTGGGATGTTACTGTCCTCTGGTACCCTGAGCTGGATCCTCCAGCCCTCCCATCATCATATGGGCCCTTGCAAGCAGACCTTCTCATGATTTCTCCTCCTTGTCTTCAGAACTTACCCTACAGCACATATCTTACAGGGGGGTGGTTTGAAACCGTTGCTACTCCTGGTCCCCTGTGGGACAACACATTAAGACTATCTCAAACATTGAGTCATTTAGAGATATTAGACAGGTACTTGAATGCAATTCCCTGTGCTTTGCACTGAATGCTTCGGTTTCCATCCTCTCCTCTTCTTGACCCCTTCATTCCCCTCACTCCCCTCCGCCCCACTTGGGTAGAGGTGACTGGGGGTAGATGGGCGACTCAAATAAACCCTACTCTGATATCCTTTAAAATGTATACATTTGACTGTCATTCTTCTTTTAAATATTATCAACATTGACTACTGTCCCCTGATTTACACTTCTCTGCTATCCATTAAAGGACTTCCTACATCATACACTCACCACATGTGCAATTATTTTTAAATGTCAGTCTCTGCACTCTTACAATCCTATGTTTCACTCATCTTAGAACCCGCTTCCGATTTCATACCCACAACACCTTGATAGCACACAACAGCTGCGCTATCGGACTCCTCGTTATGAGGTTAATCCACTTCCCCATGCCCTCGGGCACTATCCGTGACTTGACCCTTTGCATGTTTGTTTATAGTGACTTCCCATGGTTTCCTTCTTCCTCCCCTACCCTCCTCTCCCCCTCTTCTCTTCTCCCTGTAGAGCTCGGCACTTCCCTGATACTTACATGGCAGTTAGATGGCCCCACTTAAGATCATTTCTGTCAATGCCAAGGGACTGAACATACCAGAAAAGCGAGCGATCGCTCTAAGAGACTTTGACCGTATGCAAGCAGATGTAGTATTTGTACAGGAGACTCATTTCCAATCGGATAAATCACCTAAATTTTTTAACAGATCCTACCCAATCTCTTACTTCTCATCTGCACAGGACAAACGTAAAGGAGTTGGTATCTTACTCAGATCTTCCCTACAATGGGAAAAAACTGATTTAATTTCAGACCCTGAAGGCCGTTTTCTGATTCTTACTGAGATGACATCTAACAAACCTATAACCTTTGTCAACTTATATGCTCCTAACACAGGCCAATTATCATTCCTGCTTCACATTTTATCCCTACTAGATGATCACTCTCATGCTCCACTCATCATTGGGGGTGATTTTAATATGACCCTGAACCCCGCCCTAGACAGTTCATCAGGTAAATCTCCCTTTAAGAAATCCCATCTAAAGCGTTTGCATAACGAACTCACACAGAGACACCTAGTTGACTCCTGGAGGTTGCTTCACCCTGCGGACAGAGACTATACATTTTTCTCACACCCTCACTCAACACACAGTAGAATTGATTACTTGCTCATCTCTCAGATTTTATTGGACTCTCTCAAAGCTGCAAACATTGAAACCAACTCTTGGTCGGACCACTCTCCTATCTCTGTTTCTCTAAATTTCCCGCCGGATTTCTCTCGCTCGAGAAACTGGAGATTGAATGAGTCCCTCCTCTCTTCCGACCAGACGAGGGACACACTTCGGGGACACATTTCGGAGTTCTTTTCCATAAACTCCTCCCCTGAAGTGTCAGAAACCCATATTTGGGAGGCACATAAATGCGTTCTGCGAGGACATCTCATTAAAATAGGGGCGTGGAGAAAGCGAGAAAAAATGAGGACGATTCATACTTTAATAGACGCTATCCGACGTTTGGAACTGGAACATATGAGGCATACTACTCCAAATTCTTTACGCTCTCTCGTGGAGAAAAAAACGGAACTACAAACCATTCTTCGAGAAAATGTCACTAAAACTTTCATGTGGCAGAAATACCACAGATATTTGGCTGGCAATAAATGTGGGAAGCTCCTCGCAAGAATTGTCGCTGTCAAACGGCGATCTACCCTAATCTCTCGTATTATGCAAACCCCTCACTCCTCGGTCACGTCCTACACAGAAATAGCAAGCACTTTTCGTGATTTCTATAGATCTCTATACAACCTCCAGGACCCCACCATGTCACATTCACATCTACCTTCTGACACTTTGAAATCCTTTCTTGATAGGGCTAAGTTAACCTCTCTCACTCAGGTTGAGGCAACTTCGTTGGAATCTCCTATCACAGAAGCTGAAATCCTATCTTCACTTAATTCCTCAGCCTCAGGGAAGTCCCCCGGTCCTGATGGCTTCTCTCTTAAATATTATTCGACATTCTCTGGGGTCTTACTCCCTCATATGTGCAAGGCCTTTAATGCTGTATTGAACGGCTCCCCTTTTCCTTCCCAATCTCTAGAGGCTCACATCGTTGTAATACATAAACCAGACAAAGACCCCTTGAACTGTGCAAGTTACCGTCCTATTTCGCTTCTCAATTCTGATCTGAAAATATTTGCCAAGATCCTGGCTGAGAGACTCAAACAATTTCTCCCAAAACTCATAGGCCCTGATCAGAATGGTTTCACCCCGGGCAGAGAAGTTCGACATAGTACAGCCTTAGTCATTTCAGCATTGCAATATGCCATAACACATGAGATTCCTTCTCTGTTCCTTTCAACGGACGCAGAGAAGGCGTTTGATAGAGTACAGTGGAACTATCTATTCGGGGTCCTCCAACATTTTGGTCTAGGGAATCGTATGTTAACTGGTATCAGAAGCTTATACACGAATCCGTCAGCCAGGGTCTTGGTGAATGGGACATTATCCGCATCTTTTGACATCCGAAACGGCACGCGACAAGGCTGCCCTCTCTCCCCTATTTTATTCGTACTAGCTTTAGAACCTCTCCTGAACTTAGTACGGCTTTCTCCGGAAATCACTGGCCTTTCCCAAGGTCCTGTCACACTGAAGATCTCCGCGTACGCCGATGACACTTTATTTATCTTGTCTAATCCGTCCTCATCTCTCCCTGCCCTTCTTGACCTTATAGGGGAATATGCCTCTCTCTCTCAGGCAAAGATTAATTATTCAAAGTCTACTATACTGAATGTAAATCTCCCTACCTCCCAAGTAGATGCTCTCAAATCAAAATTCCCATTCATCTGGGCACAAGATCACCTTACTTATTTAGGCATAAAGATTTCGCCGAATCTGTTTTCATTACCTGACATCAATTTCACTCCGCTTTTGAGATCCATTTCACAAGATATACATAGATGGAGTCATCTGTACACCTCTTGGATAGGAAGGATCAACTTGATCAAAATGCTTATACTCCCCAAACTAATCTTCCTATTTTCCGCCTTACCAATACGCATCCCCAACGCTTGCTTTCAGGCACTCAATACGGTGATTAACTCCTTCATCTGGTTGCGTAAAACACCTAGACTTAGGAGAGATATACTGACAAGTCCCATAACGGAAGGCGGTCTAGCCATCCCAGATTTCTTTGATTATTATCGAGCTTCCGCCCTCTCCAGGATATTTGATCTAGTACATGACCCACCATTATTATGGGTCTCCACTCTTGCTCCTCATCTAGGTTCCCTAGATCCCCTTCAGACATTGCTCTCTGCGAAGGCTGACCGCCCTACATCAGGTAGGACTCATCTTATTTACAGTCACATTCTAGACATTTGGGACAGTGTTAATAACTCGCCTACCTTCACCCCATCTCCATCCCCCCTCCGTTCGGTCTGTGGGAATCCGTCTTTTCCAGCCGGACAGACACACACTCTATTTCAATCACTTAGACAACGGAATGTGGACACTTTGAGATCCTTAAGTGAGTCTTCTTCTCCCCCTTCTCTTAGCTACTTGCAAACAACTATTGGAACTCCTTCTGCCCCTTGGTGGTGCCTTTTACAGATAAGTCACTGGATACATGATGAATGGAAGAAAGGCTTTCGGAATAAGAGTCTTACTAAATTTGAAGATAGCCTGCTCAAAGCTAAAGAAATCTCTCGTCCCCTCTCCCTTTGCTATAACTTACTACACTCTTGTCAGACTCCTCGCAAACTTTACTATATGAAACAATGGGAGACGGAGTTATCTTTCACCCTGGACATGTCTAGTTGGTCATGCATTTTGACAGGCATCTTCAAATTTGCTAGAGACACGGCCACTAGAGAACTGAATTATAAGATAATCACCAGATGGCACCTGACCCCCACTCGCCTAGCCAGAATTGCTTCCACACATTCACCGTTATGTTGGAGATGCTCCACAGAGATTGGATCCCCTGCTCATATTTGGTGGCTCTGCCCGCTTATTGTCCCCTATTGGGAACAGGTCATGCATAAAATTAATACAACTTTAAGCCTCTCTCTACCTACTGACCCTCTTCTCTGCTTATTTTTTAGTACACAACATTTTCTTACCTCTCTTCCAAAGGAGCGCATAACCCTTCTTGCTCATCTTTTGAATGCGGCAAAGTCTCTTATCCCGATGTTTTGGAAACAGACATCTCCCCCTCCCATTTCTCTTTGGTACGAGAAGATTGACAATATATATCAAATGGAAAGATGCCACGCCATCGCATCTTCCAAGCTGGCTCTCTTTGACTCACGCTGGGATGTCTGGTATAGATGAGTTCATCCCTGGCATTGTCTCGCTTGTTTATATGGCTATATACTTAAGGTGTTGATTTGTCAGGGAAGTGTCGACCCTCTTACCCCCTCCTCCCCACTCATCTCATCTATTTCCCCTTTTTCTACCTTCTGATCCTTCCCTACTATTCTATCTCCCTTCCTTCTTCTTCACTCCCCATCTCTCCCTTGTTTTGCTAGAAATGAAAAAATGATAGGGACGAGACTTTATTCAAGCTTCTTTTAATGTTGCCATTTGCTATTTCAATTATCAATGCTCTTGCTTATATTATTGTCTAGTCATTACATTCCACTGTACAATTTGATCTTCGATCATTTTCATGACAATTCATTGTTAGTTCCTCAGAAACTAGGATGCATGCTCTTGTTCCTTTACAAACTGATACTTTTGCATTTCATTGTATAAGATTCTCAAAACCTTTATTGTACCTATGTACTTTTTTTTCTTATTCTCAATAAACTTCTTAAAAAAAAAAAACAAAAATGTCGGATGTACAATATTCTTCAAATTAATATGGTGAAAGAAAACACTGTAAGTCAACTTTGGAAGGGGAAGGGTTAATTGTCGACTATGAACAATATTTGTCGGATTAATATGGTGAAAGAAAGCACTGTAAGTTGACTTTGGAAAGGGAAGGGTTAATTGTCGACTATGAACAACGTTGGATTAATGTGGTAAAAGAAAGCACTGCAAGTCAACTTTTATAAGGGGGGTTAATATGTCGAGCGGGGGCACTCTGTCGGATTTTGTTATGTTGGGAACACACCTAACACTGAACTTGATCTTTCTGTCGTCAGATGTACCCTATTTCCTTGGACTTTGACATTCTGCGCGTTTTTTTGTAGGCGCTAGTTGGAAAAAAGCAGACAGTGCCAGTTTTGTTACTACTCTGAAAAGTGCTGTCTACACAGTTTTGTTTTACCGTGGTTCAGCAATAGAATACCGACGTAACACACGTTTGCAAAATTCACGCTACTTGTTTTTCTTGTAACACCGGTTTTAGCGCGGGTAATAGAATCGTGCCCCCGATCTCTTGACCGGAAAGGTCACTGCAAGGGACAGTCTTCTCACTGTGATCATAAGAATGAAGGAGGAGGACAGGTTTTTATTATGATAACAGGAGATTGTCCCTCGCTGCGCTCCATTCTAACGGTTTTGCTGTGCAGGTTTATATAGGTAAAAGGAGTGGGAGGGGGGACACTGTATGATGCCATTACTGTAGAACTGCACATCACAGAGATAATAATAACGCTCTACACAGACCAGATACTATACAGGATAATCAGAGCTGTGTTTATTGTGAAACACTACTAACCCTGTAACGGAATCATTAGCGGTCCTTCCCTTGTTATAAACAGCAGGAAAAACCTTGTATTTATACTGAAGGATCATTTCTCTTTAACCCATTCACACCAAGATGGATGTGCAGTGCTTTGGTATACAATGTGTTTTGCACTTCTTCTGGTGCTTAAAGGGTTAAACATTTCTTCAATTAGAAATATTACAGTTCTGAGAACTTCCCATGTCCCCAATTCACCATCAGATATCAATGTGAGAAATAGCTGAACTAGACTGAATAGTAATACACATGTGACTGGTGTATGTACAGTAATACACATGTGACTGGTGTATGTACAGTAATACACATGTGAATATTGTATGTACAGTAATACACATATGAATGGTGTATGTACAGTAATACACACGTGACTGTTGTATGTACAGTAATACACATATGAATGGTGTATGTTCCGTATTACACTCATGAACAGTGTATGTGCAGTAATACACATGTGAATGGTGTATGTACACTAATACCCACGTGACTGGTGTATGTACAGTAATACACACATGAATGGTGTATGTACCGTATTACACACATGAACAGTGTATGTGCAGTAATACATATGTGAATGGTGTATGTACAGTAATACACACATGAATGGTGTATGTACAGTAATACACATGTGACTGGTGTATGTACAGTAATACACATATGAATGGTGTATGTACAGTAATACACATGTGACTGGTGTATGTACAGTAATACACATATGAATGGTGTATGTGCAGTAATACATATGTGAACGGTGTATGTACAGTAATACACACATGAATGGTGTATGTACACTAATACACATGTGACTGGTGTATGTACAGTAATACACAAATGAATGGTGTATGTACACTAATACACACGTGACTGTTGTATGTACAGTAATACACATATGAATGGTGTATGTACCGTATTACACACATGAACAGTATATGTGCAGTAATACACATGTGAATGGTGTATGTACACTAATACCCACGTGTCTGGTGTATGTACAGTAATACACACGTGAATGGTGTATGTACTGTATTACACATGTCAATGCTGTATGTACAGTAATACATACATGAATGGTGTATGTACAGTAATACACATATGAAAGGTTCATGTTCAGTAATACACACGTGAATGATGTATGTACAGTAATACACATATGAATGGTGTATGTACAGTAATACACATATGAATGATGTATGTACAGTAATACACATATGAATGATGTATGTACAGTAATACACATGTGACTGGTGTATGTACAGTAATACACATGTGAACGGTGTATGTACAGTAATCCACATATGAATGGTGTATGTACAGTAATACACATGTGACTGGTGTATGTACAGTAATACACATATGAATGCTGTATGTACAGTAATACACATATGAATGATGTATGTACAGTAATACACATATGAATGGTGTATGTACAGTAATACACATGTGACTGGTGTATGTACAGTAATACACATGTGAACGGTGTATGTACAGTAATCCACATATGAATGGTGTATGTACAGTAATACACATGTGAACGGTGTATGTACAGTAATACACATATGAACGGTGTATGTACAGTAATCCACATATGAATGGTGTATGTACAGTAATACACATGTGAACGGTGTATGTACAGTAATCCACATATGAATGCTGTATGTACAGTAATACACATATGAATGGTGTATGTACAGTAATACACGTGAACGGTGTATGTACAGTAATACACATATGAATGCTGTATGTACAGTAATACACATATGAATGATGTATGTACAGTAATACACATATGAACGGTGTATGTACAGTAATACACATGTGAATGGTGTATGTACAGTAATACACATGTGAACGGTGTATGTACAGTAATACACATGTGAACGGTGTATGTACAGTAATCCACATATGAATGCTGTATGTACAGTAATACACATGTGAACGGTGTATGTACAGTAATACACATATGAACGGTGTATGTACAGTAATCCACATATGAATGGTGTATGTACAGTAATACACATATGAATGGTGTATGTACAGTAATACACATGTGAATGGTGTATGTACAGTAATACACATGTGAACGGTGTATGTACAATAATACACATGTGAATGGTGTATGTACAGTAATACACATATGAATGGTGTATGTACAGTAATACACATGTGAATGGTGTATGTACAGTAATACACATATGAATGCTGTATGGACAGTAATACACATATGAACGGTGTATGTACAGTAATCCACATATGAATGGTGTATGTACAGTAATACACATGTGAATGGTATATTGTGGGCGACTCGGAGACATGCTGTTACAGGGGAAATCGTGCAGCAGCAGTGCCCTCGTGTTGAGTATTCCTGTAACCTGGGTTTGGATTCATCCCACGAGCTCCTTACAGTCTTATTTATTTTTGCTTCAGTCTAACGGCTGGAAACAGAAAAATATGCTGCTGTAGTGAAAAATCAATATGATTACCTCTCTGCTACAGGGCTACATCCAGCTCCGATATCCCGGCCAGCACTCTAAGCCTGGCTCTCACTTAATGCTGCATTGCAGGTAGTGACTTAAAGGTAAACAGAAACAATATACCCAACGCATCATTCTGGATCCACATCAGCACTTCTCTGTGTAATAAATATTGCACTGAGCTAAGCATTATGGCAAAACATGAGTGTTGTTACCTATATTTGTAATTCTATTCTGAATGTGTAAAATGATGGGATCTTATATTTTCATCAAGAACCAGAAACAGATGGAGAAAAATCCAAATGTGCCCATACTGTTAGATTCAGGAATATCTCGTGTTAGATTGTAAGCGTGGATGTTAGATATGTCCTCGTACTAGTAATGGTGAAATTGGGCTGCACGGGGCACTGATAACACATTGGTTTGGCCCAAGTCACAGATCCTGTGGGAATCAGAAACTTTGCCTGATCAGAAGAATTACGGAAATGATCAGATTATTTTCAAAAGTTATGTTACGGTTTGTAAAATTCCTCCGACCTGGGGAAGATTTTCTTATCCAATTCTGGTGCAAACCAAGTATTCCTCAGAGTACACATAAAAAGCCTCATTATATCCCTACGGTGCCGATGGTTTAGTCCAGAATCACCGCATATCTTCTTTATACATTTGACAGCTGGGCTCTACATTCACTAATATTCGAAGGGGGCTAAATATGTCGATGTCCTGTCAGCGCAGTGTCTCAGGCACATTGACAGTATTCACTAAAGCGTCTACATCACATCACCAAAAATATATCCACATAGACAGCAATCCAACAGGTTTACTAATATTCATTCATCACATCGACATCAATCCAACAGGTTTACTAATATTCATTCATCACATCGACAATGTCCTATTTCCATATGTAAATGAAGTGTAAGGACAAGGGGGCATGTTGATATGTTAACTAGTATAAAAGCCCGTGTACACGGGCCAAGTTCAGATAAGGTAAAGAGGCCGGTCATGCTCTGCGTTCTGCCACCACCTCACTGGTGGCACACATGATGCAGTCATGCGCAGTAGAGACTGCCCAAACGCACAGAATGCTCCCGGCACGGAACTCCCAGCATTCCACAAAGAATGCACCCAGCACAGAACTCCCAGTATTCAGCACAGAACGCTCCCAACACAGAACTCCCAGCATTCTGCACAGAACTCCCAGCATTCCGCACAGAATGCTCCCAGCACAGAACTCCCAGCATTCCGCACAGAACTCCCAGCATTCCGCACAACAAAAATCCCAGCATTCCGCACAGATTGCTCCCAGCACAGAACTCCCAGCATTCCGCACAGAACTCCCAGCATTCTGCACAGAACTCCCAGCATTCCGCACAACAGAACTCCCAGCATTCTGCACAGAACGCTCCCAGCACAGAACTCCCAGCATTCCACACAGAACTCCCAGCATTCCACACAACAGAACTCCCAGCATTCCACACAGAACGCTCCCAGCACAGAACTCCCAGTATTCTGCACAGAATGCTCCAAGCACAGAACTCCCAGCATTCCTCACAGAATGCTCCCAGCACAGACCTCCCAGCATTCCACACAGAATGCTCCCAGCACAGAACTCCCAGCATTCCACACAGAACTCCCAGCATTCCGCACAGAATGCTCTCAGCACAGAACTCCCAGCATTCCTCACAGAATTCTCCCAGCACAGAACTCCCAGCATTCCTCACAGAATGCTCCCAGCACAGAACTCCCAGCATTCCTCACAGAATGCTCCCAGCACAGAACTCCCAGCATTCCTCACAGAATTCTCCCAGCACAGAACTCCCAGCATTCCTCACAGAATGCTCCCAGCACAGAACTCCCAACATTCCGCACAGAATGCTCCCAGCACAGAGCTCCCAACATTCCGCACAGAATGCTCCCAGCACAGAACTCCCAGCATTCTGTGCGTTCGGGCAGTCTCTACTGCACATGACTGCATCGGACAAACATTCTGGCCTTTTATATTATAGGATGTGACACTTTGACACATTCACTAAACTCTGATAGCGGCCTCTGCTGTCGGAGTTCAGAGTCGCAACTTCACCTACCTTAGGGTGTTGAAGTTGGGATCTCCCTGTACTTTCATATGCAGTAACAGCATGGAGAGCTGTGGCCAGTATGGGGATAAAGAGAAGGATTTCACCTCTATGGATAGCACTTACTGCTGTCCATGGTGCTGAAAGCCTTCTCTTTATTCCCATACAGGCCAAGTAGTGAAGCAGAGAGAGATGTTGTCCACCTACAGAACGGTCATAGTGTCCGTGATGTGTGAAGGGAGGAGATCCCTTCCACATCGACAGCAGTCTGACAATCCTGTATGCTAATAGGGACCTTCTCCACCCCTCCCCTTGCATCCGACAATTTTAGTGAACATGTCGATGTGTGTGTAGACTGAAATGTTGCAGTGTTTCCTACACTTTTACAAGATCATATAAACACAGCAACAACCTATAGTGAATCTAGGCTCTGTCATCAGCCAGGTCAGCGTCTTTGCATTTTGGTTGCAAGACTGATGATATCTGTTTACTGTCCTTGTGAGAAGCGAGACTGGTTCCAGGGTTTAGCTCTGTCTTAACTAGTGCCCGAGAGGATCTGACTGATGAATGGTTTAAGGCCTACGAGGGGATGTTTCTGGGTTACCGACTATGACTAAGGCAATTAAAGGAACAGCAACCTTTTTTATGATATAAAATATATATGTTATAGAGTTCTTTCTGCTGATTAAAATAAGCAGGGAGATGTTTTCATTCAAGAGTTATTATAACTCACACTATCAGGAACAGTGCCAACTGGTGTCCAAAGGCAATTTTTTTCTTTATAGTGTATGTTCTGAGAGAGCTGGTGTCATAGGAACAGCATCACTCACTGGCCAGAACACAAAACTGCAGTTAACTGTAAAACATATTTGAGCTGTTGATGAGTTTTGAATGAAATATCTGCAGCTGTCACAAAACGTATATATATATCCTTATATCACTGTCACTAAACGTATATATATATCCTTATATCACTGTCACTAAACGTATATATATATCCTTATATCACTGTCACTAAATGTTTATATATATATCCTTATATCACTGTCACTAAATGTTTATATATATATCCTTATATCACTGTCACTAAACGTATATATATATCCT
This sequence comes from Rhinophrynus dorsalis, assembly GCA_037306005.1. Taxonomy (NCBI): domain Eukaryota; kingdom Metazoa; phylum Chordata; class Amphibia; order Anura; family Rhinophrynidae; genus Rhinophrynus; species Rhinophrynus dorsalis. The sequence goes on from CM074728.1 coordinate 129,087,876, forward strand.
TATATCACTGCACTAAATGTATATATATATCCTTATATCACTGTCACTAAACGTATATATATATCCTTATATCACTGTCACTAAACGTATATATATATCCTTATATCACTGCACTAAATGTATATATATATCCTTATATCACTGTCACTAAACTTATATATATATCCTTATATCACTGTCACTAAATGTTTATATATATATCCTTATATCACTGCACTAAACGTATATATATATCCTTATATCACTGTCACTAAACGTATATATATATCCTTATATCTCTGCACTAAACGTATATATATATCCTTATATCACTGTCACTAAACGTATATATATATCCTTATATCACTGTCACTAAACGTATATATATATCCTTATATCTCTGCACTAAATGTATATATATATCCTTATATCACTGTCACTAAACGTATATATATATCCTTATATCACTGTCACTAAACGTATATATATATATCCTTATAGCACTGCACTAAATGTATATATATATATCCTTATATCACTGCACTAAACGTATATATATATCCTTATATCACTGCACTAAATGTATACATATATATCCTTATATCACTGTCACTAAATGTTTATATATATATCCTTATATCACTGTCACTAAACGTATATATATATCCTTATATCTCTGCACTAAACGTATATATATATCCTTATATCACTGTCACTAAACGTATATATATATCCTTATATCACTGCACTAAATGTATATATATATATCCTTATATAACTGCACTAAAAGTATATATATATCCTTAATCACTGTCACTAAATGTATATATATATATCCTTATATCACTGTCACTAAACGTATATATATATCCTTATATCACTGCACTAAATGTATATATATATATATATATATATCCTTATATCACTGCACTAAAAGTATATATATATCCTTATATCACTGTCACTAAACGTATATATGTATCCTTATATCACTGTCACTAAATGTTTATATATATATCCTTATATCACTGTCACTAAACGTTTATATATATCCTTATATCACTGTCACTAAATGTATATATATATATATCCTTATATCACTGCACTAAATGTATATATATATATATATCCTTATATCACTGTCACTAAACATTATACATTCAGTCAAAAGAAACAAATCAGATTTAAATTAGCATTGAGCGCTTTTATGAAAATAAATATCGTCATTATTTCCTTGCAGAGTTAAACAAGGTTACGTCCATTATCGGGAGATTTCCCATCTAGAAGTTATTACATATCTGTTTTGTATTAAATTGCAATTAAATTGTCATCTCCACTTTATCTCCTCTTTATCGCCTCTTAGTGAATCTCCTCCCTTGTCTTTTAGGAAAGAGTCCACGCTCCTTTACACCCTTCAGGCTTTACTGACACAGTGCTACACTATAACCTTTCTCTAGTTCAGGGTTCAGCATCTTGAGGCCCTCCAGCTGTTCCAGACTATAGTTCATATGCATTAGCTGGCTGGGGCTGATGGGAATTGTAGTCTGGATTGCTGGAGGGCTTTACATTGCACCTCGCTGCTCTAGGTCATATTTGTTTTTTGCTTCTTGGATAATAATTCTGAAAAGTATCCTAATTACTGTGGATTTGTGCACAGCGCCTTCACGCATACCTAGAAGCACAAACAGCGAGACAGCAGAGGAATCTGAATTAATCAATAAAACATCATCTGCCAATATGACTGAGACTCGGCTTTAAAATGCTGTTTTAAGGCCCCTTTTTAACTCTTTCGGTGCTGGTGAGGTATTGAGAGCATTGATATACACTGGGTACCTCTCTGACACTCATAAGATTAAAGTAACGGTAAATGGAGAACACCTGCCTATGGGCTCATTGTAATCATATATTTGCTTATTTTAAAGGGATGGTAATTGTTCATTTTAATTAATGCTAATATTGTAGATATTAAAAATAGAAATACCATAATCTACCTCCCGGCTCTCAAAGATTTATATTTCGTGAGATAAATTCTTCTACAGTTCCCCCCTCGCGCCCCTTTCAGAGATGTCAGGGCTCCAGCTGACAGGAAGAGATTCCGGTCATTTGACCGACCGGTGGCTCTTCAGTTTTATTTGTGGACATAAACCCTACAACTTATATTTTTTTTGCATCTTAAGTTTTACTATCCCTTTAAGTGCCAAAGAGGTATCCCATGCCTTTCACTGCCAGACAAGTATCTAACACACTGCTACACAGTTTATTGGTTAACTCTCTGCCTCTTATAGGGTTAAATTGTGCTTTTAACCCCATACTGTACTTCACAATAACATGGAAACCTCTCTATTAAAGAGAAGGTTAAAAGCCCATGTATATCAGTTGGTATTTGCATCCCCTCCCCCCACATGTGGTACAGTTGGTTTGCCCCAGAATGACAGCATATTATCTCACTGAGTGAGCGAAACGCTATATTAACACACGTACATATCTCACTTCCCTATATCTATATATAACATGGCATGTACAGATGGTGCTTCTGGCATGAAGAATTTAATGATATAAATCTGAGGTCTGAAGAATTCAATAGAAGAGAAACTCTCCATTCAGTTACAGATATCATTAAGTAATGAAACGTGACATTAGGGTGATTTTGATAGAAGAGAAAGAAATATGTAGATTAAACGGATTCCCTGGGGTGAGGGATTACTTCAGAGGAGGAGAAATGCGCTGAGGAATGGTCTGACTTATTAGGGATTTCTCTATAGACATAATGATGCTTTTTGAAAAATACAAAGACAAGAATAAAGGAAAACATATTAACTCGGTACAGCGGTAACAACTGACGGACTGACAGCACAATGACTAGTGGGAAAAGTTACACACGCGCGAAAGACTTGGGGCCTTGCCCAGACAGCATGAGAGGAACCATTTTGGATCAAAGCAAGTACAATGTAGGGCAGGTGAAACTCCTCATTGAGTTGAATGACGTTTTCAAGTTCTTGAATATTAGAGAGGTCTGCTGACTGCACAATGTTTGAGACCTATCTGGCATTCAAGGGGTTAAAGTTCACTTTAACTCAGTGAGAATTTGGGGGATTTATATTTGTCCATTGCAGTGCAGTTGGTTTGACTCAGAATTGCTCCACATCAATTAAACCTGTAGCAGAAAGTCCAAAATCTACTACTAGTCTAACTACAAAGAGAATCCCTCACCACGAAACGTCCCCCGTGATCCGTCCTGCAGAGTAGGGGGTTAACTGCAGTTCGAAACAAAAAAACAAAAGCACTCAGAACTTTTGGAATTGAATAAAAATCAAAACAGTGAAAAAACAATATGTATAGTCTCACTATAGTCTTCAACCAAAAACAGTGGTGCTATGCCTTTCCGGTAAGTTCTATCTCTCTATCAACCCCACAATGGTCAATGGATGATGTCACTGTTTTGTGATCTCACATGTAAAATATGAAAATATCCAAAAGAGACTTTTAAGTGCAATATGTTAATAATACAGCCACCACCAATGAACATCCAAATATTACGTACAGATCTGCCCTCCTGTATCTTTATACTGTGTTACTGTATGACAATAATAGTACCATACCTTGGGCCTCTGTAATAATACAACCCCATAGGTCTCTGTACAGATCTGTACTGCTGTATCTTTATACTGCGTTCCTGTGTGATACAGTAATAATACAGTCCCATAGGTCTCTGTACAGATCTGTACTGCTGTATCTTTATACTGTGTTCCTGTGTGATACAGTAATAATACAGTCCCATAGGTCTCTGTACAGATCTGTACTGCTTTATCTTTATACTGTGTTCCTGTGTGATACAGTAATAATACAGTCCCATAGACCTCTGTACAGATCTTCCCTGATGTATCTTTTTACTGTGATCCTGTGTGATACAGTAATAATACAGTCCCATAGTCCTCTGTACAGATCTGTCCTGATGTATCTCTATACTGCGTTCCTGTGTGATACAGTAATAATACAGTCCCATAGGCCTCTGTACAGATCTACCCTGCTCTATCTTTATACTGTGTTCCTGTATGATACAGTAATAATACAGTCCCATAGACCTCTGTACAGATCAGCCCTGCTGTATCTTTATAATGTGTTCCTGTGTGATATATTAAAAATACTATCCTATAGGCCTCTGTACAGCTCTGTCCTGCTGTATCTTTATACTGCGTTCCTGAGTGATGCAGTAATAATACAGTCCTATAGGCCTCTGTACAGATCTGTCCAGATGTATCTTTATACTGCGTTACTGTGTGATACAGTAATAATACAGTCTCATAGACCTCTGTACAGATCTGCCCTGATGTATCTTTATACTGCTTTCCTGTGTGATACAGTAAAAATACAGTCCTATAGGCCTCTGTACAGATCTGTCCTGATGTATCTCTATACTGCGTTCCTGTGTGATACAGTAATAATACAGTCCCATAGGCCTCTGTACAGATCTGTCCTGCTGTAGCTTTATATTGCGCTCCTGTGTGATACAGTAATAATACAGTCCTATAGTCCTCTGTACAGATCTGCCCTGCTCTATCTTTATACTGTGTTCCTGTGTGATACAGTAATAATACAGTCCCATAGACCTCTGTACAGATCTGTCCTGCTGTATCTTTATACTGTGTTCCTGTGTGATACAGTAATAATACAGTCCCATAGGCCTCTGTACAGCTCTGTCCTGCTGTATCTTTATACTGAGTTCCTGAGTGATGCAGTAATAATACAGTCCTATAGGCCTCTGTACAGATCTGTCCAGATGTATCTTTATACTGAGTTCCTGTGTGATAGAGTAATAATACAGTCCCACAGACCTCTGTACAGATCTGTCCTGCTGTATCTTTATACTGTGTTCCTGTGTGATACAGTGATAATACAGCCCCATAGACCTCTGTACAGATCGGCCCTGCTGTATCTTTACACTGTATTCCAGTGTGATACAGTAATAATACAGTCCCATAGACCTCTGTACAGATCTGTCCTGTAGTATCTTTATACTGCGTTCCTGTGTGATAAAGTAATAATACAGTCCCATAGACCTCTGTACAGATCTGTCCTGATGTATCTTTATACTGCGTTCCTGTGTGATACAGTAATAATATAGTCCCATAGACCTCTGTACAGATCTGTCCTGCTGTATCTTTATACTGCGCTCCTGTGTGATACAGTAATAATACAGTCCCATAGACCTCTGTACAGATCTGTCCTGTAGTATCTTTATACTGCGTTCCTGTGTGATACAGTAATAATATAGTCCCATAGACCTCTGTACAGATCTGTCCTGCTGTATCTTTATACTGCGCTCCTGTGTGATACAGTAATAATACAGTCCCATAGACCTCTGTACAGATCTGTCCTGTAGTATCTTTATACTGCGTTCCTGTGTGATACAGTAATAATACAGTCCCATAGACCTCTGTACAGATCTGTCCTGTAGTATCTTTATACTGCGTTCCTGTGTGATACAGTAATAATACAGTCCCATAGACCTCTGTACAGATCTGTTCTGCTGTATCTTTATACTGCGTTCCTGTGTGATATAGTAATAATACAGTCCCATAGACCTCTGTACAGATCTGTCCTGATGTATCTTTGTACTGTGTTCCTGTGTGATACAGTGATAATACAGCCCCATAGACCTCTGTACAGATCGGCCCTGCTGTATCTTTACACTGTATTCCAGTGTGATACAGTAATAATACAGTCCCATAGACCTCTGTACAGATCTGTCCTGTAGTATCTTTATACTGCGTTCCTGTGTGATAAAGTAATAATACAGTCCCATAGACCTCTGTACAGATCTGTCCTGATGTATCTTTATACTGCGTTCCTGTGTGATACAGTAATAATATAGTCCCATAGACCTCTGTACAGATCTGTCCTGCTGTATCTTTATACTGCGCTCCTGTGTGATACAGTAATAATACAGTCCCATAGACCTCTGTACAGATCTGTCCTGTAGTATCTTTATACTGCGTTCCTGTGTGATACAGTAATAATATAGTCCCATAGACCTCTGTACAGATCTGTCCTGCTGTATCTTTATACTGCGCTCCTGTGTGATACAGTAATAATACAGTCCCATAGACCTCTGTACAGATCTGTCCTGTAGTATCTTTATACTGCGTTCCTGTGTGATACAGTAATAATACAGTCCCATAGACCTCTGTACAGATCTGTCCTGTAGTATCTTTATACTGCGTTCCTGTGTGATACAGTAATAATACAGTCCCATAGACCTCTGTACAGATCTGTTCTGCTGTATCTTTATACTGCGTTCCTGTGTGATACAGTAATAATACAGTACATAGACCTCTGTACAGATCTGTCCTGCTGTATCTTTATACTGTGTTCCTGTGTGATACAGTGATAATACAGTCCCATAGACCTCTGTACAGATCTGTCCTGCTGTATCTTTATACTGCGCTCCTGTGTGATACAGTAATAATACAGTCCCATAGACCTCTGTACAGATCTGTCCTGCTGTATCTTTATACTGCGTTCCTGTGTGATACAGTAATAATACAGTCCCATAGACCTCTGTACAGATCTGTCCTGCTGTATCTTTATACTGCGTTCCTGTGTGATACAGTAATAATACAGTCCCATAGACCTCTGTACAGATCTGTCCTGCTGTATCTTTATACTGTGCTCCTGTGTGATACAGTAATAATACAGTCCCATAGACCTCTGTACAGATCTGTCCTGCTGTATCTTTATACTGCGTTCCTGTGTGATACAGTAATAATACAGTCCCATAGGCCTCTGTACAGATCTGTCCTGCTGTATCTTTATACTGCGTTCCTGTGTGATACAGTAATAATACAGTCCCATAGACCTCTGTACAGATCTGTCCTGCTGTATCTTTATACTGCGTTCCTGTGTGATACAGTAATAATACAGTCCCATAGGCCTCTGTACAGATCTGTCCTGCTGTATCTTTATACTGTGCTCCTGTGTGATACAGTAATAATACAGTCCCATAGACCTCTGTACAGATCTGTCCTGTAGTATCTTTATACTGCGTTCCTGTGTGATACAGTAATAATATAGTCCCATAGGCCCCTGTACATATCTGTCCTGCTGTATCTTTATACTGTGATACTGTGTGGTACAGTAATAATACAGTCCCATAGACCTCTGTACAGATCTGTCCTGCTGTATCTTTATACTGTGTTCCTGTGTGATACAGTAATAATACAGTCCCATAGGGCTCTGTACAGACCAGTTCTGCTGTATCTTTATACTGTGTTCGTGTGTGATACAGTAATAATACAGTCCCATAGACCTCTGTACAGCTCTGTCCTGCTGTATCTTTATACTGCGTTCCTGTGTGATACAGTAATAATACAGTCCCATAGGTCTCTGTACAGATCTGTCCTGTATCTTTATACTGTGTTCCTGTGTGATACAGTAATAATACAGTCCCATAGACCTCTGTACAGATCTGTCCTGATGTATCTTTATACTGCGTTCCTGTGTGATACAGTAATAATACAGTCCCATAGACCTCTGTACAGATCTGTCCTCCTGTATCTTTATACTGTGTTCCTGTGTGATATAGTAATAATACAGTCCCATAGGCCTCTGTACAGATCTGTCCTGATGTATCTTTGTACTGTGTTCCTGTGTGATACAGTGATAATACAGCCCCATAGACCTCTGTACAGATCAGCCCTGCTGTATCTTTACACTGTATTCCAGTGTGATACAGTAATAATACAGTCCCATAGACCTCTGTACAGATCTGTCCTGTAGTATCTTTATACTGCGTTCCTGTGTGATACAGTAATAATACAGTCCCATAGACCTCTGTACAGATCTGTCCTGATGTATTTTTATACTGTGTTCCTGTGTGATACAGTAATAATACAGTCCCATAGTCCTCTGTACAGATCTGTCCTGCTGTATCTTTATACTGCGTTCCTGTGTGATACAGTAATAATACAGTCCCATAGTCCTCTGTACAGATCTGTACTGCTCTATCTTTATACTGCGTTCCTGTGTGGTACAGTAATAATACAGTCCCATAGACCTCAGTACAGATCTGTCCTGCTGTATGTTTATACTGCATTCCTGTGTGATACAGTAATAATACAGTCCCATAGACCTCTGTACAGATCTGTCCTGCTGTATCTTTATACTGCGCTCCTGTGTGATACAGTAATAATACAGTCCCATAGACCTCTGTACAGATCTGTCCTGCTGTATCTTTATACTGCGCTCCTGTGTGATACAGTAATAATACAGTCCCATAGACCTCTGTACAGATCTGTCCTCCTGTATCTTTATACTGTGCTCCTGTGTGATACAGTAATAATACAGTCCCATAGACCTCTGTACAGATCTGTCCTGTAGTATCTTTATACTGTGTTCCTGTGTGATACAGTAATAATACAGTCCCATAGGCCCCTGTACATATCTGTCCTGCTGTATCTTTATACTGTGATCCTGTGTGATACAGTAATAATACAGTCCCATAGGCCTCTGTACAGATCTGTCCTGTATCTTTATACTGTGTTCCTGTGTGATACAGTAATAATACAGTCCCATAGACCTCTGTACAGATCTGTCCTGTAGTATCTTTATACTGCGTTCCTGTGTGATACAGTAATAATACAGTCCCATAGACCTCTGTACAGATCCGTCCTGTAGTATCTTTATACTGCGTTCCTGTGTGATACAGTAATAATACAGTCCCATAGGCCTCTGTACAGATCTGTCCTGTTGTATCTTTATACTGCGTTCCTGTGTGATACAGTAATAATACAGTCCCATAGACCTCTGTACAGATCTGTCCTGCTGTATCTTTATACTGCGTTCCTGTGTGATACAGTAATAATACAGTCCCATAGGCCTCTGTACAGATCCGTCCTCCTGTATCTTTATACTGTGTTCCTGTGTGATACAGTAATAATACAGTCCCATAGACCTCTGTACAGATCTGTCCTCCTGTATCTTTATACCGCGTTCCTGTGTGATACAGTAATAATACAGTCCCATAGACCTCTGTACAGATCTGTCCTCCTGTATCTTTATACTGTGTTCCTGTGTGATACAGTAATAATACAGTCCTATAGTCCTCTGTACAGATCTGCCCTGCTCTATCTTTATACTGTGTTCCTGTGTGATACAGTAATAATTCAGTCCCATAGACCTCTGTACAGATCTGTCCTGCTGTATCTTTATACTGCGTTCCTGTGTGATACAGTAATAATACAGTCCTATAGACCTCTGTACAGATCTGTCCTGTAGTATCTTTATACTGTGTTCCTGTGTGATACAGTAATAATACAGCCCCATACACCTCTGTACAGATCTGTCCTGTAGTATCTTTATACTGCGTTCCTGTGTGATACAGTAATAATACAGTCCTATAGACCTCTGTACAGATCTGTCCTGCTGTATCTTTATACTGCGTTCCTGTGTGATACAGTAATAATACAGTCCCATAGACCTCTGTACAGATCTGTCCTGTAGTATCTTTATACTGTGTTCCTGTGTGATACAGTAATAATACAGTCCCATAGGCCTCTGTACAGCTCTGTCCTGCTGTATCTTTATACTGCGTTCCTGTGTGATACAGTAATAATACAGTCCTATAGTCCTCTGTACAGATCTGTCCTGCTCTATCTTTATACTGTGTTCCTGTGTGATACAGTAATAATTCAGTCCCATAGACCTCTGTACAGATCTGTCCTGCTGTATCTTTATACTGTGTTCCTGTGTGATACAGTAATAATACAGTCCTATAGTCCTCTGTACAGATCTGCCCTGCTCTATCTTTATACTGTGTTCCTGTGTGATACAGTAATAATTCAGTCCCATAGACCTCTGTACAGATCTGTCCTGCTGTATCTTTATACTGTGTTCCTGTGTGATACAGTAATAATACAGTCCCATAGGCCTCTGTACAGCTCTGTCCTGCTGTATCTTTATACTGCGTTCCTGTGTGATACAGTAATAATACAGTCCTATAGGCCTCTGTACAGATCTGTTCTGCTGTATCTTTATACTGAGTTCCTGAGTGATGCAGTAATAATACAGTCCTATAGGCCTCTGTACAGATCTGTCCAGATGTATCTTTATACTGCGTTCCTGTGTGATACAGTAATAATACAGTCCCATAGACCTCTGTACAGATCTGTCCTCCTGTATATTTATACTGTGTTCCTGTGTGATATAGTAATAATACAGTCCCATAGGCCTCTGTACAGATCTGTCCTGATGTATCTTTGTACTGTGTTCCTGTGTGATACAGTGATAATACAGCCCCATAGACCTCTGTACAGATCAGCCCTGCTGTATCTTTACACTGTATTCCAGTGTGATACAGTAATAATACAGCCCCATAGACCTCTGTACAGATCTGTCCTGTAGTATCTTTATACTGCGTTCCTGTGTGATACAGTAATAATACAGTCCCATAGACCTCAGTACAGATCTGTCCTGCTGTATGTTTATACTGCATTCCTGTGTGATACAGTAATAATACAGTCCCATAGACCTCTGTACAGATCTGTCCTGCTGTATCTTTATACTGCGCTCCTGTGTGATACAGTAATAATACAGTCCCATAGACCTCTGTACAGATCTGTCCTGCTGTATCTTTATACTGCGCTCCTGTGTGATACAGTAATAATACAGTCCCATAGACCTCTGTACAGATCTGTCCTCCTGTATCTTTATACTGTGCTCCTGTGTGATACAGTAATAATACAGTCCCATAGACCTCTGTACAGATCTGTCCTGTAGTATCTTTATACTGTGTTCCTGTGTGATACAGTAATAATGCAGTCCCATAGGCCCCTGTACATATCTGTCCTGCTGTATCTTTATACTGTGATCCTGTGTGATACAGTAATAATACAGTCCCATAGGCCTCTGTACAGACCAGTTCTGCTGTATCTTTATACTGTGTTCCTGTGTGATACAGTAATAATACAGTCCCATAGACCTCTGTACAGATCTGTCCTGCTGTATCTTTATACTGCGTTCCTGTGTGATACAGTAATAATACAGTCCCATAGGCCTCTGTACAGATCTGTCCTGCTGTATCTTTATACTGCGTTCCTGTGTGATACAGTAATAATACAGTCCCATAGGCCTCTGTACAGATCTGTCCTGCTGTATCTTTATACTGCGTTCCTGTGTGATACAGTAATAATACAGTCCCATAGACCTCTGTACAGATCTGTCCTGCTGTATCTTTATACTGCGTTCCTGTGTGATACAGTAATAATACAGTCCCATAGACCTCTGTACAGATCTGTCCTGCTGTATCTTTATACTGCGCTCCTGTGTGATACAGTAATAATACAGTCCCATAGACCTCTGTACAGATCTGTCCTCCTGTATCTTTATACTGCGCTCCTGTGTGATACAGTAATAATACAGTCCCATAGACCTCTGTACAGATCTGTCCTGCTCTATCTTTATACTGTGTTCCTGTGTGATACAGTAATAATACAGTCCCATAGACCTCTGTACAGATCTTCCCTGATGTATCTTTTTACTGTGTTCCTGTGTGATACAGTAATAATACAGTCCCATAGTCCTCTGTACAGATCTGTCCTGATGTATCTCTATACTGCGTTCCTGTGTGATACAGTAATAATACAGTCCCATAGGCCTCTGTACAGATCTACCCTGCTCTATCTTTATACTGTGTTCCTGTATGATACAGTAATAATACAGTCCCATAGACCTCTGTACAGATCAGCCCTGCTGTATCTTTATAATGTGTTCCTGTGTGATATATTAATAATACAATCCTATAGGCCTCTGTACAGCTCTGTCCTGCTGTATCTTTATACTGCGTTCCTGAGTGATGCAGTAATAATACAGTCCTATAGGCCTCTGTACAGATCTGTCCAGATGTATCTTTATACTGCGTTACTGTGTGATACAGTAAAAATACAGTCCTATAGGCCTCTGTACAGATCTGTCCTGATGTATCTCTATACTGCGTTCCTGTGTGATACAGTAATAATACAGTCCCATAGGCCTCTGTACAGATCTGTCCTGCTGTAGCTTTATATTGCGCTCCTGTGTGATACAGTAATAATACAGTCCTATAGTCCTCTGTACAGATCTGCCCTGCTCTATCTTTATACTGTGTTCCTGTGTGATACAGTAATAATACAGTCCCATAGACCTCTGTACAGATCTGTCCTGCTGTATCTTTATACTGTGTTCCTGTGTGATACAGTAATAATACAGTCCCATAGGCCTCTGTACAGCTCTGTCCTGCTGTATCTTTATACTGAGTTCCTGAGTGATGCAGTAATAATACAGTCCTATAGGCCTCTGTACAGATCTGTCCAGATGTATCTTTATACTGAGTTCCTGTGTGATACAGTAATAATACAGTCCCATAGGCCTCTGTACAGATCTGTCCTGCTGTATCTTTATACTGCGTTCCTGTGTGATACAGTAATAATACAGTCCCATAGGCCTCTGTACAGCTCTGTCCTGCTGTATCTTTATACTGAGTTCCTGAGTGATGCAGTAATAATACAGTCCTATAGGCCTCTGTACAGATCTGTCCAGATGTATCTTTATACTGAGTTCCTGTGTGATAGAGTAATAATACAGTCCCACAGACCTCTGTACAGATCTGTCCTGCTGTATCTTTATACTGTGTTCCTGTGTGATATAGTAATAATACAGTCCCATAGACCTCTGTACAGATCTGTCCTGATGTATCTTTGTACTGTGTTCCTGTGTGATACAGTGATAATACAGCCCCATAGACCTCTGTACAGATCGGCCCTGCTGTATCTTTACACTGTATTCCAGTGTGATACAGTAATAATACAGTCCCATAGACCTCTGTACAGATCTGTCCTGTAGTATCTTTATACTGTGTTCCTGTGTGATACAGTAATAATACAGTCCCATAGACCTCTGTACAGATCTCTCCTGTAGTATCTTTATACTGTGTTCCTGTGTGATACAGTAATAATACAGTCCCATAGTCCTCTGTACAGATCTCTCCTGCTGTATCTTTATACTGCGTTCCTGTGTGATAAAGTAATAATACAGTCCCATAGACCTCTGTACAGATCTGTCCTGCTGTATCTTTGTACTGCGCTCCTGTGTGATACAGTAATAATACAGTCCCATAGACCTCTGTACAGATCTGTCCTGCTGTATCTTTATACTGCGTTCCTGTGCGATACAGTAATAATACAGTCCCATAGGCCTCTGTACAGATCTGTCCTGCTGTATCTTTATACTGCGTTCCTGTGTGATACAGTAATAATACAGTCCCATAGACCTCTGTACAGATCTGTCCTGCTGTATCTTTATACTGCGTTCCTGTGTGATACAGTAATAATACAGTCCCATAGACCTCTGTACAGATCTGTCCTCCTGTATCTTTATACTGTGCTCCTGTGTGATACAGTAATAATACAGTCCCATAGACCTCTGTACAGATCTGTCCTGTAGTATCTTTATACTGCGTTCCTGTGTGATACAGTAATAATATAGTCCCATAGGCCCCTGTACATATCTGTCCTGCTGTATCTTTATACTGCGTTCCTGTGTGATACAGTAATAATACAGTCCTACAGACCTCTGTACAGATCTGTCCTGCTGTATCTTTATACTGTGATACTGTGTGGTACAGTAATAATACAGTCCCATAGACCTCTGTACAGATCTGTCCTGCTGTATCTTTATACTGCGTTCCTGTGTGATACAGTAATAATACAGTCCCATAGACCTCTGTACAGATCTGTCCTCCTGTATCTTTATACTGTGCTCCTGTGTGATACAGTAATAATACAGTCCCATAGACCTCTGTACAGATCTGTCCTGTAGTATCTTTATACTGCGTTCCTGTGTGATACAGTAATAATATAGTCCCATAGGCCCCTGTACATATCTGTCCTGCTGTATCTTTATACTGCGTTCCTGTGTGATACAGTAATAATACAGTCCTACAGACCTCTGTACAGATCTGTCCTGCTGTATCTTTATACTGTGATACTGTGTGGTACAGTAATAATACAGTCCCATAGACCTCTGTACAGACCAGTTCTGCTGTATCTTTATACTGTGTTCCTGTGTGATACAGTAATAATACAGTCCCATACACCTCTGTACAGATCTGTCCTGCTGTATCTTTATACTGCGTTCCTGTGTGATACAGTAATAATACAGTCCCATAGGCCTCTGTACAGATCCGTCCTGATGTATCTTTATACGGAGTTCCTGTGTGATACAGTAATAATACAGTCCCATAGACCTCTGTACAGATCTGTCCTGCTGTATCTTTATACTGCGTTCCTGTGTGATACAGTAATAATACGATCCCATAGACCTCTGTACAGATCTGTCCTGCTGTATCTTTATACTGCGTTCCTGTGTGATACAGTAATAATACAGTCCCATAGGCCTCTGTACAGATCTGTCCTGCTGTATCTTTATACTGTGTTCCTGTGTGATACAGTAATAATACAGTCCCATAGGCCTCTGTACAGATCTGTCCTGATGTATCTTTATACTGAGTTCCTGTGTGATACAGTAATAATACAGTCCCATAGACCTCTGTACAGATCTGTCCTCCTGTATCTTTATACTGTGCTCCTGTGTGATACAGTAATAATACAGTCCCATAGACCTCTGTACAGATCTGTCCTGTAGTATCTTTATACTGCGTTCCTGTGTGATACAGTAATAATACAGTCCCATAGACCTCTGTACAGACCTGTCCTGCTGTATCTTTATACTGTGTTCCTGTGTGATACAGTAATAATACAGTCCCATAGACGTCTGTACAGATCTGTCCTCCTGTATCTTTATACTGTGCTCCTGTGTGATACAGTAATAATACAGTCCCATAGACCTCTGTACAGATCTGTCCTGTAGTATCTTTATACTGCGTTCCTGTGTGATACAGTAATAATACAGTCCTATAGACCTCTGTACAGATCTGTCCTCCTGTATCTTTATACTGCGTTCCTGTGTGATACAGTAATAATACAGTCCTATAGTCCTCTGTACAGATCTGCCCTGCTCTATCTTTATACTGTGTTCCTGTGTGATACAGTAATAATTCAGTCCCATAGACCTCTATACAGATCTGTCCTCCTGTATCTTTATACTGCGTTCCTGTGTGATACAGTAATAATACAGTCCTATAGTCCTCTGTACAGATCTGCCCTGCTCTATCTTTATACTGTGTTCCTGTGTGATACAGTAATAATACAGTCCCATAGACCTCTGTACAGATCTGTCCTGCTGTATCTTTATACTGTGTTCCTGTGTGATACAGTAATAATACAGTCCCATAGGCCTCTGTACAGATCTGTCCTGCTGTATCTTTATACTGAGTTCCTGAGTGATGCAGTAATAATACAGTCCTATAGGCCTCTGTACAGATCTGTCCAGATGTATCTTTATACTGCGTTCCTGTGTGATACAGTAATAATACAGTCCCATAGACCTCTGTACAGATCTGTCCTCCTGTATCTTTATACTGAGTTCCTGTGTGATAGAGTAATAATACAGTCCCACAGACCTCTGTACAGATCTGTCCTGCTGTATCTTTATACTGTGTTCCTGTGTGATATAGTAATAATACAGTCCCATAGGCCCCTGTACATATCTGTCCTGCTGTATCTTTATACTGCGTTCCTGTGTGATACAGTAATAATACAGTCCTACAGACCTCTGTACAGATCTGTCCTGCTGTATCTTTATACTGTGATACTGTGTGGTACAGTAATAATACAGTCCCATAGACCTCTGTACAGATCTGTCCTGCTGTATCTTTATACTGCGTTCCTGTGTGATACAGTAATAATACAGTCCCATAGACCTCTGTACAGATCTGTCCTCCTGTATCTTTATACTGTGCTCCTGTGTGATACAGTAATAATACAGTCCCATAGACCTCTGTACAGATCTGTCCTGTAGTATCTTTATACTGCGTTCCTGTGTGATACAGTAATAATATAGTCCCATAGGCCCCTGTACATATCTGTCCTGCTGTATCTTTATACTGCGTTCCTGTGTGATACAGTAATAATACAGTCCTACAGACCTCTGTACAGATCTGTCCTGCTGTATCTTTATACTGTGATACTGTGTGGTACAGTAATAATACAGTCCCATAGACCTCTGTACAGACCAGTTCTGCTGTATCTTTATACTGTGTTCCTGTGTGATACAGTAATAATACAGTCCCATACACCTCTGTACAGATCTGTCCTGCTGTATCTTTATACTGCGTTCCTGTGTGATACAGTAATAATACAGTCCCATAGGCCTCTGTACAGATCCGTCCTGATGTATCTTTATACTGAGTTCCTGTGTGATACAGTAATAATACAGTCCCATAGACCTCTGTACAGATCTGTCCTGCTGTATCTTTATACTGCGTTCCTGTGTGATACAGTAATAATACGATCCCATAGACCTCTGTACAGATCTGTCCTGCTGTATCTTTATACTGCGTTCCTGTGTGATACAGTAATAATACAGTCCCATAGGCCTCTGTACAGATCTGTCCTGCTGTATCTTTATACTGTGTTCCTGTGTGATACAGTAATAATACAGTCCCATAGGCCTCTGTACAGATCTGTCCTGATGTATCTTTATACTGAGTTCCTGTGTGATACAGTAATAATACAGTCCCATAGACCTCTGTACAGATCTGTCCTCCTGTATCTTTATACTGTGCTCCTGTGTGATACAGTAATAATACAGTCCCATAGACCTCTGTACAGATCTGTCCTGTAGTATCTTTATACTGCGTTCCTGTGTGATACAGTAATAATACAGTCCCATAGACCTCTGTACAGACCTGTCCTGCTGTATCTTTATACTGTGTTCCTGTGTGATACAGTAATAATACAGTCCCATAGACGTCTGTACAGATCTGTCCTCCTGTATCTTTATACTGTGCTCCTGTGTGATACAGTAATAATACAGTCCCATAGACCTCTGTACAGATCTGTCCTGTAGTATCTTTATACTGCGTTCCTGTGTGATACAGTAATAATACAGTCCTATAGACCTCTGTACAGATCTGTCCTCCTGTATCTTTATACTGCGTTCCTGTGTGATACAGTAATAATACAGTCCTATAGTCCTCTGTACAGATCTGCCCTGCTCTATCTTTATACTGTGTTCCTGTGTGATACAGTAATAATTCAGTCCCATAGACCTCTATACAGATCTGTCCTCCTGTATCTTTATACTGCGTTCCTGTGTGATACAGTAATAATACAGTCCTATAGTCCTCTGTACAGATCTGCCCTGCTCTATCTTTATACTGTGTTCCTGTGTGATACAGTAATAATACAGTCCCATAGACCTCTGTACAGATCTGTCCTGCTGTATCTTTATACTGTGTTCCTGTGTGATACAGTAATAATACAGTCCCATAGGCCTCTGTACAGATCTGTCCTGCTGTATCTTTATACTGAGTTCCTGAGTGATGCAGTAATAATACAGTCCTATAGGCCTCTGTACAGATCTGTCCAGATGTATCTTTATACTGCGTTCCTGTGTGATACAGTAATAATACAGTCCCATAGACCTCTGTACAGATCTGTCCTCCTGTATCTTTATACTGAGTTCCTGTGTGATAGAGTAATAATACAGTCCCACAGACCTCTGTACAGATCTGTCCTGCTGTATCTTTATACTGTGTTCCTGTGTGATATAGTAATAATACAGTCCCATAGGCCTCTGTACAGCTCTGTCCTGCTGTATCTTTTTACTGTGTTCCTGTGTGATACAGTAATAATACAGTCCCATAGGCCTCTGTACAGATCTGTCCTGATGTATCTTTGTACTGTGTTCCTGTGTGATACAGTGATAATACAGCCCCATAGACCTCTGTACAGATCAGCCCTGCTGTATCTTTATACTGAGTTCCTGAGTGATGCAGTAATAATACAGTCCTATAGGCCTCTGTACAGATCTGTCCAGATGTATCTTTATACTGAGTTCCTGTGTGATAGAGTAATAATACAGTCCCACAGACCTCTGTACAGATCTGTCCTGCTGTATCTTTATACTGTGTTCCTGTGTGATATAGTAATAATACAGTCCCATAGGCCTCTGTACAGCTCTGTCCTGCTGTATCTTTTTACTGTGTTCCTGTGTGATACAGTAATAATACAGTCCCATAGACCTCTGTACAGATCTGTCCTGATGTATCTTTGTACTGTGTTCCTGTGTGATACAGTGATAATACAGCCCCATAGACCTCTGTACAGATCGGCCCTGCTGTATCTTTACACTGTATTCCAGTGTGATACAGTAATAATACAGTCCCATAGACCTCTGTACAGATCTGTCCTGTAGTATCTTTATACTGCGTTCCTGTGTGATAAAGTAATAATACAGTCCCATAGACCTCTGTACAGATCTGTCCTGCTGTATCTTTATACTGCGCTCCTGTGTGATACAGTAATAATACAGTCCCATAGACCTCTGTACAGATCTGTCCTCCTGTATCTTTATACTGTGCTCCTGTGTGATACAGTAATAATACAGTCCCATAGACCTCTGTACAGATCTGTCCTGCTGTATCTTTATACTGTGCTCCTGTGTGATACAGTAATAATACAGTCCCATAGACCTCTGTACAGATCTGTCCTGTAGTATCTTTATACTGCGTTCCTGTGTGATACAGTAATAATACAGTCCCATAGACCTCTGTACAGATCCGTCCTCCTGTATCTTTATACTGTGTTCCTGTGTGATACAGTAATAATACAGTCCTATAGTCCTCTGTACATATCTGTCCTGCTGTATCTTTATACTGTGATACTGTGTGGTACAGTAATAATACAGTCCCATAGACCTCTGTACAGATCTGTCCTGCTGTATCTTTATACTGCGTTCCTGTGTGATACAGTAATAATACAGTCCCATAGGCCTCTGTACAGATCCGTCCTCCTGTATCTTTATACTGTGTTCCTGTGTGATACAGTAATAATACAGTCCCATAGACCTCTGTACAGATCTGTCCTCCTGTATCTTTATACTGTGTTCCTGTGTGATACAGTAATAATACAGTCCTATAGTCCTCTGTACAGATCTGCCCTGCTCTATCTTTATACTGTGTTCCTGTGTGATACAGTAATAATTCAGTCCCATAGACCTCTGTACAGATCTGTCCTGCTGTATCTTTATACTGTGTTCCTGTGTGATACAGTAATAATACAGTCCCATAGGCCTCTGTACAGATCCGTCCTCCTGTATCTTTATACTGTGTTCCTGTGTGATACAGTAATAATACAGTCCTATAGTCCTCTGTACAGATCTGCCCTGCTCTATCTTTATACTGTGTTCCTGTGTGATACAGTAATAATTCAGTCCCATAGACCTCTGTACAGATCTGTCCTGCTGTATCTTTATACTGTGTTCCTGTGTGATACAGTAATAATACAGTCCCATAGGCCTTTGTACAGCTCTGTCCTGCTGTATCTTTATACTGAGTTCCTGAGTGATGCAGTAATAATACAGTCCTATAGGCCTCTGTACAGATCAGTCCAGATGTATCTTTATACTGCGTTCCTGTGTGATACAGTAATAATACAGTCCCATAGACCTCTGTACAGATCTGTCCTCCTGTATCTTTATACTGTGTTCCTGTGTGATATAGTAATAATACAGTCCCATAGGCCTCTGTACAGATCTGTCCTGATGTATCTTTGTACTGTGTTCCTGTGTGATACAGTGATAATACAGCCCCATAGACCTCTGTACAGATCAGCCCTGCTGTATCTTTACACTGTATTCCAGTGTGATACAGTAATAATACAGTCCCATAGACCTCTGTACAGATCTGTCCTGTAGTATCTTTATACTGCGTTCCTGTGTGATACAGTAATAATACAGTCCCATAGACCTCAGTACAGATCTGTCCTGCTGTATGTTTATACTGCATTCCTGTGTGATACAGTAATAATACAGTCCCATAGACCTCTGTACAGATCTGTCCTGCTGTATCTTTATACTGCGCTCCTGTGTGATACAGTAATAATACAGTCCCATAGACCTCTGTACAGATCTGTCCTGCTGTATCTTTATACTGCGCTCCTGTGTGATACAGTAATAATACAGTCCCATAGACCTCTGTACAGATCTGTCCTCCTGTATCTTTATACTGTGCTCCTGTGTGATACAGTAATAATACAGTCCCATAGACCTCTGTACAGATCTGTCCTGTAGTATCTTTATACTGTGTTCCTGTGTGATACAGTAATAATACAGTCCCATAGGCCCCTGTACATATCTGTCCTGCTGTATCTTTATACTGTGATCCTGTGTGATACAGTAATAATACAGTCCCATAGGCCTCTGTACAGACCAGTTCTGCTGTATCTTTATACTGTGTTCCTGTGTGATACAGTAATAATACAGTCCCATAGACCTCTGTACAGATCTGTCCTGCTGTATCTTTATACTGCGTTCCTGTGTGATACAGTAATAATACAGTCCCATAGGCCTCTGTACAGATCTGTCCTGCTGTATCTTTATACTGCGTTCCTGTGTGATACAGTAATAATACAGTCCCATAGACCTCTGTACAGATCTGTCCTGCTGTATCTTTATACTGCGCTCCTGTTTGATACAGTAATAATACAGTCCCATAGACCTCTGTACAGATCTGTCCTCCTGTATCTTTATACTGCGCTCCTGTGTGATACAGTAATAATACAGTCCCATAGACCTCTGTACAGATCTGTCCTGCTCTATCTTTATACTGTGTTCCTGTGTGATACAGTAATAATACAGTCCCATAGACCTCTGTACAGATCTGTCCTGCTGTATCTTTATACTGCGCTCCTGTGTGATACAGTAATAATACAGTCCCATAGACCTCTGTACAGATCTGTCCTCCTGTATCTTTATACTGCGCTCCTGTGTGATACAGTAATAATACAGTCCCATAGACCTCTGTACAGATCTGTCCTGCTCTATCTTTATACTGTGTTCCTGTGTGATACAGTAATAATACAGTCCCATAGGCCCCTGTCCAGATCTGTCCAGATGTATCTTTATACTGCGTTCCTGTGTGATACAGTAATAATACAGTCCCATAGACCTCTGTACAGATCTGTCTTGATGTATCTTTGTACTGCGTTCCTGTGTGATACAGTAATAATACAGTCCCATAGACCTCTGTACAGATCTGTCCTGCTGTATCTTTATACTGCGTTCCTGTGTGATACAGTAATAATACAGTCCCATAGACCTCTGTACAGATCTGTCCTGCTGTATCTTTATACTGTGCTCCTGTGTGATACAGTAATAATACAGTCCCATAGACCTCTGTACAGATCTGTCCCGTAGTATCTTTATACTGTGTTCCTGTGTGATACAGTAATAATACAGTCCCATAGGCCCCTGTACATATCTGTCCTGCTGTATCTTTATACTGTGATCCTGTGTGATACAGTAATAATACAGTCCCATAGGCCTCTGTACAGACCAGTTCTGCTGTATCTTTATACTGTGTTCCTGTGTGATACAGTAATAATACAGTCCCATAGACCTCTGTACAGATCTGTCCTGCTGTATCTTTATACTGCGTTCCTGTGTGATACAGTAATAATACAGTCCCATAGACCTCTGTACAGATCTGTCCTGCTCTATCTTTATACTGTGTTCCTGTGTGATACAGTAATAATACAGTCCCATAGACCTCTGTACAGATCTGTCCTGCTGTATCTTTATACTGTGTTCCTGTGTGATACAGTAATAATACAGTCCCATAGGCCTCTGTACAGCTCTGTCCTGCTGTATCTTTATACTGAGTTCCTGAGTGATGCAGTAATAATACAGTCCTATAGGCCTCTGTACAGATCTGTCCAGATGTATCTTTATACTGCGTTCCTGTGTGATACAGTAATAATACAGTCCCATAGACCTCTGTACAGATCTGTCCTCCTGTATCTTTATACTGTGTTCCTGTGTGATATAGTAATAATACAGTCCCATAGACCTCTGTACAGATCTGTCTTGATGTATCTTTGTACTGTGTTCCTGTGTGATACAGTGATAATACAGCCCCATAGACCTCTGTACAGATCAGCCCTGCTGTATCTTTACACTGTATTCCAGTGTGATACAGTAATAATACAGTCCCATAGACCTCTGTACAGATCTCTCCTGTAGTATCTTTATACTGCGTTCCTGTGTGATACAGTAATAATACAGTCCCATAGACCTCTGTACAGATCTGTCCTGCTGTATCTTTATTAGTGATGAGCGAGCACCCCAATGCTCGGATGTTCGGGTGCTCTGACCGAGCACCCCCTGAGGCTCGAGTGCTCGGCCGAGCACCCGAGCCCCATTGAAGTCAATGGGAGGACTCGAGCATTACACCAGGCACCCCCTGCTCTGATGAGGGGAGGGTGCCTGGTCCATAGGAAAAGGGCAGAAAAAGATGGAAACACTACAGAAATGGTTCAGGGACAGCATAGGGAGGATGTCTGGATGCACCTTGGACTCCAACATCGCTGCTGGGAACGATCTTTCGCCCGTAGTACGCCATTTTTACAGACTGACCGTAAAACACACAAAAAGGAAAATAAAAACGACTTTAGGCGAAAAATTGTTACCAAACAGTATTTGCTGTATATTTACTTGTATATCATCTGCAAATTCTCCCAAAAATTTCATCGATTTTCTGAAGTGAGGCCATGATTAAGAGGGAAACGTGCGCAGAGGCAAATTATCCCAAAAATTTCCTTGATTTTCAGAACTGAGGCCATGATTAAGAAGGAAACGTGCGCAGAGGCAAATTCTCCCAAAAATTTCCTTGATTTTCAGAACTGAGGCCATGATTAAGAGGGAAACGTGCGCAGAGGCAAATTATCCCAAAAATTTTCTTGATTTTCAGAACTGAGGCCATGATTAAGAGGGAAACGTGCGCAGAGGCAAATTCTCCCAAAAATTTCCTTGATTTTCAGAACTGAGGCCATGATTAAGAGGGAAACGTGCGCTGAGCTGACCATCTAAAACATTATGGGTGAGGGCCTGCTGCAGAGCTGACCATCCTAAACATTATATGCGAAGGCCCGCTAGTGAGCTGACGCTATAAAACATTATATGAGAGGGCCCGCTAGAGAGCTGACCCAATAAAACATTATATGAGAAGGCCCGCTGGTGAGCTGACCTATATAAAAATTGTCAAACAGGGCCCGCTGGTGAGCTGGCCCTATATAAAAATTATATCACAGGGCCCGCTGGTGAGCTGGCCCTATATAAAAATTATATCCCAGGGCACGCTGGTGAGCTGGCCCTATATAAAAATTATATCCCAGGGCATATGGAAGAGGAGGAGGAGGATGAGAACATTAAGAGTCAACCATATACCCGTTTTTGGGGTGGAAGGGGTGAATGGGAATACAGAGTATTCCCATCATTGTAAATAACATATATAAAGTGAGTTTATGTTCCCCCGGGGCTTTCCTCCAGTGGAGTGGAGAAGTCAGGGGAAATCCAGGCCTTGTTCATTTTTATAAGTGTCAACCTATCAGCATTGTCGGTGGAAAGGCGGATACGCTTATCTGTTATGATGCCACCAGCAGCACTAAATACCCGCTCAGACAGAACGCTGGCGGCAGGGCAGGCCAGCACCTCCAAGGCGTAGAGTGCCAGTTCATACCACGTGTCCAGCTTGGACACCCAGTAGTTGTAAGGCACAGAGGGATCATTGAGGACGCTGACACGGTCTGCTACGTACTCCTTCACCATCTTCCAAAACTTTTCCCTCCTTGTGACACTAGGCTGCGCATCAGGGTGAGGGTGCTGGCGGGGTGTCATGAAGGTGTCCCACGCCTTGGAGAGTGTTGCCCTGCCTTTCTCGGAACTGCTGTGTGCTCCCCTTTTCTCCCCTTCTCGGTTGGCCAAGGTAGCACGTACTCTGCCGCCAGCGTTGTCAGATGGAAAATTTTGGAGCAATTTTTCAACAAGAACCTTCTGGTATTGCACCATTTTGCTTGTCCTCTCCACCGGAGGAATGAGAGATGAGAAATTCTCTTTGTAGCGGGGGTCCAGAAGGGTGAACACCCAGTAATCCGTGTTGTCTAAAATGCGTACAACGCGTGGGTCACGGGAAAGGCAGCCTAACATAAAGTCAGCCATGTGTGCCAGAGTACCAACAGTCAAGATTTCGCTGTCCTCACCAGGAGGCTGACTCTCAATATCCTCATCCTCTTCCTCCTCTTCTGCCCACCCACGCTGAAGAGATGGAACTAAAGTTCCATGGCTACCCTCTGTAGCGGAGGCAACCGTGTCTTCCTCCTCCTCCTCCTCCTCCTCCTCGTCCGCCTCCTCCAATTGTCGCTGAGAAGACGAAGTGAGGGTGCTCTGGCTATCACCTTGTGTAAGCTCTTCCTCCCCCATTTCCACCTCTTCCACATGCAAAGCGTCGGTTTTAATTGTGAGCAGCGAGCGTTTCAGTAGACACAGAAGTGGGATGGTTACACTGATAATAGCGTTATCGCCGCTCACCATCTGTGTCGATTCCTCAAAATTGCGTAAAACCTCGCAGAGGTCTGACATCCATTTCCACTCCTCACTTCTGATTACAGGAAGTTGAACGGAGAGGCGACGACCGTGTAACAGCTGGTACTCCACTACTGCCCTCTGCTGCTCACAAAGCCGGGCCAACATGTGGAAGGTGGAGTTCCAGCGCGTGCTCACGTCACACAGCAGCCGGTGAGCTGGCAATTGTAAGCGCTGCTGCAGCTTCAACAGGCCGGCCGAAGCTGTAGATGACTTACGGAAATGTGCACACACGCGGCGCACCTTGGTCAAGAGATCATGCACATTGGGGTAGGTTTTTAGAAATCGCTGCACCACTAAATTAAATACATGCGCTAGGCATGGTACGTGTGTGAGCTTGCCGAGCTCCAAAGCCGCCACCAAGTTACGCCCATTATCACACACAACCATGCCTGCTTGCAGGTTGAGTGGCGAGAGCCACTGCTCGGTCTGGTGACTAATCCCCTGCAACAGCTCTGAGGCCGTGTGCTGTTTGTCCCCAAGGCAGATCAGCTTCAGCACGGCCTGTTGACGCTTCCCCACTGCAGTGCTACACTGCTTCCAGCTACTGGCTGATGGGGGAGTGGCGGTGTGTGTAGAGAATTCGGAGGTGGAAACGGAGGAGGAGGAGCCAATAACGTAGGTGCTGGTGGAAACCCTGATGGAGGTAGGGCCCGCAATCCTCGGCGTGGGTAGCACCCGTGCCATCCCAGGGTCCGAGTCGCTCCCAGCCTCCACGACATTCACCCAGTGTGCCGTCAGGGAAATGTAGCGTCCCTGGCCACAAGCACTTGTCCATGTGTCAGTCGTTAAGTGGACCTTCCCAGTAACTGCGTTGGTCAGGGCACGGGTGATGTTACGGGACACATGGTGGTGTAATGCGGGGATGGCACACCGGGAAAAGTAGTGGCGGCTGGGGACCGCGTACCGAGGGACAGCTGCTGCCATCAGGCTGCGGAAGGACTCAGTGTCCACAAGCCTAAATGGCAGCATTTCGATGGCCAGTAATTTTGAAAGGTGTGAGGTTAGTGCTATGGCCTGTGGGTGGGTGGCTGGGTATTTTCTCTTGCGCTCAAATGCCTGGGGTAACGACATTTGGACGCTGTGCTGGGACAGGGAAGTGGATGTGGTCGCTGATGGTGCTTCAGATGCTACAGGTGCAGGGCGGGAGGTATGCGGGCCTGCGCCTTCGACAGGCGATTGGCCGGCACCGAAAACAGGGGAAGAGGAGGCAGTGGTGTGGCCTGCAGACACAGATGGGCGATCCAGGCGTTCCTCCCACTTACTACGGTGCTTGGATGCCATGTGTCGGATCATGCTGGTGGTGGTGAGGTTTCTAGTGTTCATGCCTCGGCTCATTCTGGTGTGTCACAGGTTGCAAACTACAAATCTTTTGTCGTCCGCACTTTCCTTAAAAAAACGCCATACCGCGGAACACCTACCCCTTGGCAAGGTAGATTTACGCAAGGGGGTGCTCCGTGGAACATTTGCGGGCCGGTTTGGTGCGGTCCGCCTTCTTTCTGTAGCCACACCACTGCCTCTTCCAGCCTGTTGCGGTGCTGCAGATGGCTCACCCTCAGGACTGCTGTCATCGCTCGGCTCTACACCTTCCCAGGTGGGGTCAGTCACCTCATCGTCCACCAAGTCCTCCTCCACTTCCTCACTCTGATCATCCTCCTCAAGTCTTGATCCCACCACATACTCAGTCATTGACAACTGTATAACATTCTCCTCAACAAGGTCTTGAGACGGAAATAGTGGTTGATTTAATGGCAACTGTGTCTCATCATCATCATCATCATCATCCACTACTTCCTTTGACCTTAAATGCCGTTCACATCTGTCATCTTCTTGTGATTGGGTAGCCTCTAGAGGTTGTGAATCAGGGCACAAGATGTCATGTTCCTCTGCAAGCGTGCTTGGAGAGAGGGTCAAATGAAGGATTGGTGATGAGACGAGCTCATCACTA
Organism: Rhinophrynus dorsalis; assembly: GCA_037306005.1. Taxonomy (NCBI): domain Eukaryota; kingdom Metazoa; phylum Chordata; class Amphibia; order Anura; family Rhinophrynidae; genus Rhinophrynus; species Rhinophrynus dorsalis. The sequence goes on from CM074728.1 coordinate 129,114,373, forward strand.
TATCCCAGTGTGGGATCACTTCTTTGACCAGACCGTGTATGGTGGGAGGAAGGATGATCAGAGTGAGGATTATGTTGACCAGACTCTTGGCTACTGAGAGTGGACTTGGTGGAAGACAGGGTGGTGCTTAACCGACTGGAAGCAGTATCAGCTGTCATCCAACCGACCACCTGTTCGCACTGGTCGGACCTCGAGAGTGATGTCCTGCGACGCCCTGTGAAATCAGACATGAAGCTAGGTATGGTGGATGTCTTTCTTTCTTGTGCTCTGGCACCAGGCACAGTTTCTCCGCGTCCTGACCCGCGCCCTGAACTTTCAGGATCACGTCCACTTCCCCGTCCCTTTTTACCCGCCTTCTTCATCTTACACGATATATATGACTTTAATATATATGAGTTTGAAAACTTAACAGTATTTCTTACTATTCTGCAACTCTGCAGAGTACACAGAATAGGCTGCTAAACTGCGGTGACACACACTGAATGGAATAAGTGACTTTAATATTTGAGTTTGAAAAATTAACAGTATTTCTTACTATTCTGCAACTCTGCAGAGTACACAGAATAGGCTGCTAAACTGCGGTGACACACACTGAATGGAATAAGTGACTTTAATATTTGAGTTTGAAAAATTAACAGTATTTCTTACTATTCTGCAACTCTGCAGAGTACACAGAATAGGCTGCTAAACTGCGGTGACACACACTGAATGGAATAAGTGACTTTAATATTTGAGTTTGAAAAATTAACAGTATTTCTTACTATTCTGCAACTCTGCAGAGTACACAGAATAGGCTGTTAAACGGCGTTGAAACACACTGAATGGAATATGTGACTTTAATATTTGAGTTTGAAAACTTAACAGTATTTCTTATAATTCTGCAACTGTACAGAGTACACAGAATAGGCTGTTAAACGGCGGTGAAAGACACTGAATGGAATATGTGACTTTAATATTTGAGTTTGAAAACTTAACAGTATTTCTTATAATTCTGGAACTGTACAGAGTACACAGAATAGGCTGTTAAACGGCGGTGAAAGACACTGAATGGAATATGTGACTTTAATATTTGAGTTTGAAAACTTAACAGTATTTCTTACTATTCTGCAACTCTGCAGAGTACACAGAATAGGCTGTTAAACGGCGTTGAAACACACTGAATGGAATATGTGACTTTAATATTTGAGTTTGAAAACTTAACAGTATTTCTTATAATTCTGGAACTGTACAGAGTACACAGAATAGGCTGTTAAACGGCGGTGAAAGACACTGAATGGAATATGTGACTTTGATATTTGAGTTTGAAAAATTAACAGTATTTCTTACTATTCTGCAACTCTGCAGAGTACACAGAATAGGCTGTTAAACGGCGTTGAAACACACTGAATGGAATATGTGACTTTAATATTTGAGTTTGAAAACTTAACAGTATTTCTTATAATTCTGCAACTGTACAGAGTACACAGAATAGGCTGTTAAACGGCGGTGAAAGACACTGAATGGAATATGTGACTTTAATATTTGAGTTTGAAAACTTAACAGTATTTCTTATAATTCTGCAACTGTACAGAGTACACAGAATAGGCTGTTAAACGGCGGTGAAAGACACTGAATGGAATATGTGACTTTAATATTTGAGTTTGAAAACTTAACAGTATTTCTTATAATTCTGCAACTCTGCAGAGTACACAGAATAGGCTGTTAAACGGCGGTGAAAGACACTGAATGGAATATGTGACTTTGATATTTTAGTTTGAAGACTTAACAGTATTTCTTCCTATTCTGCAACTCTGCACAGTACACAGAATGTGCTGCTACACTGCGGCGAAGCACACTGAATGGAATATGTGACTTTGATATTTTAGTTTGAAGACTTAACAGTATTTCTTCCTATTCTGCAACTCTGCACAGTACACAGAATGTGCTGCTACACTGCGGCGAAGCACACTGAATGGAATATGTGACTTTGATATTTTAGTTTGAAGACTTAACAGTATTTCTTCCTATTCTGCAACTTTGCACAGTACACAGAATGTGCTGCTAAACTGCGGCGAAGCACACTGAATGGAATATGTGACTTTGATATTTTAGTTTGAAGACTTAACAGTATTTCTTCCTATTCTGCAACTCTGCACAGTACACAGAATGTGCTGCTACACTGCGGCGAAGCACACTGAATGGAATATGTGACTTTGATATTTTAGTTTGAAGACTTAACAGTATTTCTTCCTATTCTGCAACTCTGCACAGTACACAGAATGTGCTGCTACACTGCGGCGAAGCACACTGAATGGAATATGTGACTTTGATATTTTAGTTTGAAGACTTAACAGTATTTCTTCCTATTCTGCAACTCTGCACAGTACACAGAATGTGCTGCTACACTGCGGCGAAGCACACTGAATGGAATATGTGACTTTGATATTTTAGTTTGAAGACTTAACAGTATTTCTTCCTATTCTGCAACTCTGCACAGTACACAGAATGTGCTGCTAAACTGCGGCGAAGCACACTGAATGGAATATGTGACTTTGATATTTTAGTTTGAAGACTTAACAGTATTTCTTCCTATTCTGCAACTCTGCACACTACACAGAATGTGCTGCTAAACTGCGGCGAAGCACACTGAATGGAATATGTGACTTTGATATTTTAGTTTGAAGACTTAACAGTATTTCTTCCTATTCTGCAACTCTGCACAGTACTCAGAATGTGCTGCTAAACTGCGGCGACGCACACTGAATGGAATACGTGACTTTGATATTTTAGTTTGAAGACTTAACAGAATGTGCTCTAATCTGCAACTTTGCACACTAAACAGAATGTGCTCTAATCTGCAACTTTGCACACTAAACAGAATGTGCTCTAATCTGCAACTTTGCACACTAAACAGACTGTGCTCTAATCTGCAACTGTGCACACTAAACAGAATGTGCTCTAATCTGCAACTTTGCACACTAAACAGAATATATATATTTTTTTTTTTTTTTTTTTGTTTTTTTCCCCCCACACCAAATAACCTGCTGCCCCCACACACAGTAGTCCTAAAAAGGACTTTTGGTTCTTTTTTTTTCACAATTTTTGTTTTTTTCCTCCCTACACTGCCTTTCCCTTCCTATCCTCAGCTCTCCCTGGCTCAGACTGAGCCGAACTCGATGGTCAGGTGCTATACAGCACCCGACCACGGGTTCTGGCCATCCAATCAGTGTAATGCCAGCAGCCAACATGGCTGCTGGCATTACACCGATGTCAGAGCCTCCCTGCACGTTTATTGGCTGCGCAGCAGCCGCAAAACGTGCGGGGAGGAGACCCGAACATGGCGGGCGAGCACATGCGGTACTCGTACGAGTACCGCCATGTGCCGAGCAGAGCGATGCTCGAGCCGATCCGAGCATCGGCCGAGCATGCTCGCTCAACACTAATCTTTATACTGCGTTCCTGTGTGATACAGTAATAATACAGTCCCATAGACCTCTGTACAGATCTGTCCTGCTGTATCTTTATACTGCGCTCCTGTGTGATACAGTAATAATACAGTCCCATAGACCTCTGTACAGATCTGTCCTCCTGTATCTTTATACTGTGCTCCTGTGTGATACAGTAATAATACAGTCCCATAGACCTCTGTACAGATCTGTCCTGTAGTATCTTTATACTGCGTTCCTGTGTGATACAGTAATAATACAGTCCCATAGGCCTCTGTACAGACCAGTTCTGCTGTATCTTTATACTGTGTTCCTGTGTGATACAGTAATAATACAGTCCTATAGACCTCTGTACAGATCTGCCCTGTGTATCTTTATACTGCGTTCCTGTGTGATGCAGTAATAATACAGTCCCATAGACCTCTGTACAGATCTGTCCTGATGTATCTTTATACTGCGTTCCTGTGTGATACAGTAATAATACAGTCCCATAGGCCTCTGTACAGATCTGTCCTGATGTATCTTTATACTGCGTTCCTGTGTGATACAGTAATAATACAGTCCCATAGACCTCTGTACAGATCTGTCCTGCTGTATCTATATACTGTGTTCCTGAGTGATACAGTAATAATACAGTCCCATAGACCTCTGTACAGATCTGCCCTGATGTATCTTTATACTGCGTTCCTGTGTGATACAGTAATAATACAGTCCCATAGACCTCTGTACAGATCTGTCCTGCTGTATATTTATACTGCGTTCCTGTGTGATACAGTAATAATACAGTCCCATAGGCCTCTGTACAGATCTGTCCTGTATCTTTATACTGTGTTCCTGTGTGATACATTAATAATACAGTCCCATAGGCCTCTGTACAGATCCGTCCTGTATCTTTATACTGCGTTCCTGTGTGATACAGCAATAATACAGTCCCATAGGCCTCTGTACAGATCTGTCCTGTATCTTTATACTGTGTTCCTGTGTGATACATTAATAATACAGTCCCATAGGCCTCTGTACAGATCTGTCCTGCTGTATCTTTATACTGTGCTCCTGTGTGATACAGTAATAATACAGTCCCATAGGCCTCTGTACAGATCTGTCCTGCTGTATCTTTATACTGTGCTCCTGTGTGATAAAGTAATAATACAGTCCCATAGACCTCTGTACAGATCTGTACTGCTGTATCTTTATACTGTGTTCCTGTGTGATACAGTAATAATACAGTCCCATAGGCCTCTGTACAGATCTGTCCTGTATCTTTATACTGTGTTCCTGTGTGATACATTAATAATACAGTCCCATAGGCCTCTGTACAGATCCGTCCTGTATCTTTATACTGCGTTCCTGTGTGATACAGCAATAATACAGTCCCATAGGCCTCTGTACAGATCTGTCCTGTATCTTTATACTGTGTTCCTGTGTGATACATTAATAATACAGTCCCATAGGCCTCTGTACAGATCCGTCCTATATCTTTATACCGCGTTCCTGTGTGATACAGTAATAATACAGTCCATAGACCTCTGTACAGATCTGTCCTGATGTATCTTTATACTGCGTTCCTGTGTGATACAGTAATAATACAGTCCCATAGGTCTCTGTACAGATCTGTCCTGCTGTATCTTTATACTGCGTTCCTGTGTGATACAGTGATAATACAGTCCCATAGACCTCTGTACAGATCTGTCCTGCTGTATCTTTATACTGCGTTCCTGTGTGATACAGTAATAATACAGTCCCATAGACCTCTGTACAGATCTGTTCTGCTGTATATTTATACTGCGTTCCTGTGTGATACAGTAATAATACAGTCCCATAGGCCTCTGTACAGATCTGTCCTGCGGTATCTTTATACTGCGTTCCTGTGTGATACAGTAATAATACAGTCCCATAGACCTCTGTACAGATCTGTTCTGCTGTATATTTATACTGCGTTCCTGTGTGATACAGTAATAATACAGTCCCATAGTCCTCTGTACAGATCTGTCCTGCTGTATCTTCATACAGCGTTCCTCTGTGATACAGTAATATTACAGTCCCATAGACCACTGTACAGATCTGTCCTGCTGTATCTTTATACTGCATTCCTGTGTGATACAGTAATAATACAGTCCCATAGGTCTCTGTACAGATCTGTCCTGCTGTATCTTCATACAGCGTTCCTCTGTGATACAGTAATATTACAGTCCCATAGACCACTGTACAGATCTGTCCTGCTGTATCTTTATACTGCATTCCTGTGTGATACAGTAATAATACAGTCCCATAGGTCTCTGTACAGACCTGTCCTGCGGTATCCTTACCTTGCCTCTAACCATGCTGGACCTGGTGCAATCACATGAGGCAGTAGTCACATCACCGTGTAGAATGTTACATTTCACCATGAGTGACACATTCAGTAAGACATTTCTGCTCTGATGCTGCCCATGTGAAAGCTGCCATAAAGAAAAGCTGCAACAATTCTAAACAATGAACTTCATGTAACCCAGTAACTCAGAACTGAATTTAATTAATGTTCACGGTACTGACTCATTTCTTTACACAGGGATTTTGCTCAGGAGCATTCATTCTCTAATTGTCCTATCTCTGTACACATTGCATCCCAGTGTAGCTATTTCCCACTTGATTAATTGGTGCCATTGTTGCATATTCATTTGATTAACAGGATTCATAAGAAGAGCTAAGGGCACCCATAGCCAATCCCAGTCCTGTGACTCCCGGGTCTACACCGGTTATTTTATATAGTAAATACTACAGGACTGGCAGTGCTGGGGTCACCTGTACACCGGTTATTTTATATGGTAAATACTACAGGACTGGCAGTGCCGGGGTCACCTGTACACCGGTTATTTTATATAGTAAATACTACAGGACTGGCAGTGCTGGGGTCACCTGTACACCGGTTATTTTATATAGTAAATACTACAGGACTGGCAGTGCCGGGGTCACCTGTACACCGGTTATTTTATATAGTAAATACTACAGGACTGGCAGTGCTGGGGTCACCTGTACACCGGTTATTTTATATAGTAAATACTACAGGACTGGCAGTGCTGGGGTCACCTGTACACCGGTTATTTTATATGGTAAATACTACAGGACTGGCAGTGCCGGGGTCACCTGTACACCGGTTATTTTATATAGTAAATACTACAGGACTGGCAGTGCTGGGGTCACCTGTACACCGGTTATTTTATATAGTAAATACTACAGGACTGGCAGTGCCGGGGTCACCTGTACACCGGTTATTTTATATAGTAAATACTACAGGACTGGCAGTGCTGGGGTCACCTGTACACCGGTTATTTTATATGGTAAATACAACAGGACTGGCAGTGCCAGGGTCACCTGTACACCAGTCATTTTATATAGTAAATACAACAGGACTGGCAGTGCCGGGGTCACCTGTACACCGGTTATTTTATATAGTAAATACTACAGGACTGGCAGTGCTGGGGTCACCTGTACACCGGTTATTTTATATAGTAAATACTACAGGACTGGCAGTGCCGGGGTCACCTGTACACCGGTTATTTTATATAGTAAATACTACAGGACTGGCAGTGCTGGGGTCACCTGTACACCGGTTATTTTATATGGTAAATACAACAGGACTGGCAGTGCCAGGGTCACCTGTACACCAGTCATTTTATATAGTAAATACAACAGGACTGGCAGTGCCGGGGTCACCTGTACACCGGTTAATTTATATTGCAAATACAACAGGACTGGCAGTGCCAGGGTCACCTGTACACCGGTTATTTTATATGGCAAATACAACAGGACTGACAGTGCAAGATGCTGCAAGATGTGCTGCCCCTTCTGCCACCATCGCTGTGCCTGCTGCCACCATTGCTGTGCCTACTGTCAGACATGCTGCCCCTGCTGCACCAGTGCTTAACCTGCTGCTAGTGTGTCTTGTAATACTCAGGAGGGGGGGAAGGAGAAGATGATTGTGACGGCCCGCCGCCCGCGGCAGGCACCCGCCCCTGTAGCGTTAGGTGGGCGCCTACCAGGTCATTTACACCAGACCGGCCTCAGAGGACCACTGGACAGACCTGGGCCGTTTGCCACTGGATCTAGCTGCACCACACAGAGGAGGAGCGGTCAACCGGATTGGAAGACCTCCAGGTGCAGCCAGCCCAATGGGGAGCAGTGACCTGGGTAGGGACTCGCACTCCTACCCACTGGAACAGGTCACTGCGGAGCAGATATCGTCCCCTCTGCTGCGAAGTCTCTGCTGGGCAGGCACTAACCCCTCTGCCTTATCCTGGAGAACAGGTTCAGGTCCCTCTGCAGCAATGGCGCCTCCTCCTGGCAGGAACTCACCCCTCTGCCGAGATAAAACGACACCGCCTTTATAAAGGCGCTTTTGGCTACAAGGGCCTAGTGTCAGATATCCCCCACCTCCCCCCAATAACAGAGCCTGAACATCTGCTTTAGGGGTAGGGAAACACATCTAAGTTTATTGAAATGGAATACCATATGTTTAACAGCCTTCATTCAACTTGTGGTGACATGAATATAACAAAATACCATAATACACAGTAGACAAGACATACAACAAACATAACGTGGTATAACAATTTTATGATGTAAGATGGGGGAGTATAATTAAAACATTGGAGAGAAACTGACAGTCCCAGAATGCCCCAGAATGCAACAGTGCCCTATTTGCATACTCACAGCAATGCTGCAATGTAGGTCACCAACCAATAGATGGCAGGGCATAGCACAAATGCTGCAATGCAAGCTTCAACCAATAGATGGCAGGGCATAGCACAATGCTGCAATGCAAGCTTCAACCAATAGATGGCAGGGCAGAGCACAATGCAGCAATGCAAGTTTCAATCCAATAGATGGCGAGGTTGAGGTCGAAGGACTTGAGACAGGAAAAGTCCATAGCAGATGTATTGCTGGAATGTCCATGGAATCCCACAGTCCTCATATATCACAGGGACATAAAAGTTCAACCTCCTGTTCTGTCACACTCCTCCCCCCTTCCAAATAAGAGGGCAGATTGGGGTGGTCTTGCCCAGACCCAACAATTCTGTCCGAAAGTCATAGGTCTTCAATAGTCCTCTTGCCGGGAGAGGCCATCAGCATTGCCATGGGCTCGCCCCTGCCGGTATTGCACATCAAAACTATAAGGCTGTAAGGACAGGCTCCACCGCAGCAACCGGCCATTGTCCCCAGATACCTTGTTGAGCCAGCACAGAGGGTTGTGATCTGTCATAACTGTAAAGTCCCGGCCATAGAGATAGGGTTGCAATTTTTTGATTGCCCACACAAGGGCTAAGCATTCCTTCTCGATGGCTGCATACCCAACCTCCCTTTCCAGTAGTTTGCGACTCAGGTAAGCGACTGGATGTTCCTCTCCCTTGGCGTTCACCTGGCTCAGTACTGCCCCTATGCCGAACATGGAGGCATCAGTCTGTACAAGGAAACGGCGGCTAAAGTCTGGGGCAGCCAGTACGGGACCGCTGCTCAGGGCCTGTTTAAGGGCATTGAAGGCCTTGTTGCACTCCGGGGTCCAGGTCACCGAGCGGGGTAGCGCCTTCTTCGTCAGGTCTGTCAGAGGTTTGGCCAAGGAGCTGTAAGAAGGGACAAACTTTCTATAATACCCAGCCGTCCCCAAAAATGCAAGCACTTGTTTTTTAGTCTGGGGCACTGGCCAGTTAACAATAGTCGCTACTTTTGCAGGCTCTAGCCCTAGCTGTCCACTTCCCACCCGATGTCCCAGGTATTGTACTTCGGCCATCCCGATTTGGCATTTGTCAGGTCGGATGGTCAATCCAGCTGCCTGAATCCTGTCTAGCACATCACCCAGGTGCTGCAGATGCTCCTCCCAGGTATGACTGTAGATGGCTATATCATCAAGGTAGGCACAAGCATAACTTTGTGCCCCCTCAAGGAGGCGATCCACCAGCCGCTGGAATGTAGCCGGGGCATTCTTCATCCCGAAGGGCATGACCGTAAACTGGTACAGACCAAATGGGGTGATGAAGGCTGACTTTTCTTGAGCGTCCTGAGCCAAGGGGATTTGCCAGTAACCACGGCTAAGGTCCAGTGTTGTCAGGAAGTGGGCCCCGGACAGCCTAGGAGGTCATCAACACGGGGCATCGGATAAGCGTAATATCATTGTAATATCATTGAGCCTCCTATAATCCACACGAAACCGGGTTGTTCCATCCTTTTTGGGCACGAGGACTACAGGAGAAGCCCAGGGACTATTGGATGGCTGGATGATACCCAGGGCACGCATGTCGGCAATTTCAGCCTCCATGTGTGGTCGTACTGCCTCTGGTACCCTGTAGGGTGGCTGTCTGAGGGCACGATGACCTGTTGTGTTGACTGTGTGTTGAGTGAGATGGGTTGTACCAGGTAGAGGGGAGAACATAGCAGCCCTACTCTCTAGAATCTTTTGAACCTGCTGTCTGGCGTTCAGTCCCAACTGGGGGTTCACCTCCACCTGATCGAGGGAAGTGGCTCGACGGGTGTTGGCAAGGAAATCAGGGAGGGTCTTGCCCTCTCGATCTCCCTCGGGGGGGTACAGATAGCAGCCACAGCCTCTGGACGCTCAACATACTCTTTGAGCATGTTAATATGATATGTACGATGTACTCGACTAGGTGGGTCCCTAGCTACGACATATGTGGTATTATTCAGCCGCTGGACAACTGTCCAAGGGCCTGCCCACTCGGCCTGGAGTTTGTTCTTGGTGACGGGCACCAAGGCAAGCACCCTCTGGCCTACGTGGAACTCCCTATATCTCGCCTTCCGGTCATACCAGACTTTCTGCTTAGTCTGGGCCGCCCGGAGGTTATTCCCTGCCAACTCCATAAGGGTCTCTAACTTCTCCCGAAGCTCTAGCACATAGGAAATTACTGGGGTCTCTTCAGAAGTACACCATCCTTCCCAATATTCCCTGAGTAACTCTAAAGGTCCCCGCACCTTATGCCCTTATAGTAGCTCAAAGGGCGAGAAGCCTGTGGATTCCTGTGGCACTTCCCTATACGCAAAGAGCAAGTGCGGCAGGAAACGCTCCCAATCTGAATCAGTGTCTACAAAAGCTTTTATCATTCCCTTGAGTGTCCCATTAAAGCGTTCGCAGAGACCATTAGTCTGGGGGTGATAGGGGGCCGTCTGGATGGGTCGGACGCCACACAGCTCCCAAATCTGTTGTAGCAGTTCTGACACAAACTGGGGGTCCCTGTCTGACAGGATCTCGCTTGGGAATCCTACTCGGGTAAAGATGCGTACTAGGGCATCAGCAACCTTCTCTGCGGATATGGAGGATAGTGCCACCGCCTCGGGATACCGGGTAGCATAATCTACCACAGTTAGGATATACCTTTTCCCAGAGCGGCTAGCCTTGGCAAGTGGGCCAATGATATCCACCGCTACACGCTGGAAGGGTTCCCTAATGACTGGTAGAGGCTGGAGGGGCATTCGAGAATGATCACCAGACTTCCCAACCCGCTGGCAGACATCACAGGAGCGGCAAAAGTCAACCACCTTCCGTGATGCCCCAGGCCAAAAGAAGGCCTGCAGCAGGCGGTGCAGGGTGCGCCTCTTCCCGAGATGCCCTGCCAGGGGAATTTCATGAGCTAATCTAAGTAGTGCCTCACGGTAGGGTTTGGGGACTAGCAGCTGCTTCCTACTGTCCCATGGGCGGTTAGGGTCCTGGTTACCTGTGAGCCTATATAACAGTCCCTTCTCCCACACTATCTGGTCCCCTGCACCCCCTTGGTTACCAGAGTCTGCACGGGCGCACAAGGAAGCTAATGAGGGGTCTGTCCTAATCGACTGCCTGAAGTCAGTGGGCTGAACCCATGTCAGGGAAGGGAAGTCATCAGTCTGGGATGGCACTGGGCCCTTACTCACGGCTTTGGATGCATCAGGTTCGACTCCCATAGACCTAGGGACCACTGGAACTGGTGAAGCAAGGCCATCGACTGACTGTCGGCGGGTGTGGCTGCGGGTCACGGGAGCTACTTCCTTGGGTAGATAATGACTAGACAGTGTCCCAAGGTCATTACCTAATAACACATCAGCCGGGATCTGGTCCATGATCCCAACCTCAAAAAACCCACGGTCGGTTCCCCAATCCAAATGCACTTTGGCCATTGGCAAGACATGTTGCTGCCCTCCAGCGACACGGACAGATACTCCTTTGGGTAAGAGAGCACTGTGGGGCACCCAGTGGGGCTTGACAAGGGTGAGGGTAGCCCCAGAATCTCGGAGACCTTGTGCTGTGCGTCCATTAATTTGTACATCCTGACGGTGCCGCCACCTGTTATCCCAGTGGGGCTGCTGTACAGAAGCCACCCCATAGGCCTCCTCAGTATTCTCGGCCAAAGGGTAGGCTGGGTATTCGTGGTAATAGACAGAATCCTTTACAAACCCAGCCTGGGTAGTGGGGATGGGCATTCTCTCCGTCATGGGGCGGTCAAGGCAGTGGACCTGCTTGGGGGAAGGTCTGTGATTCCTGGGGCACTCAGCTGCATAGTGACCCACCTGTTGACACAAATAGCAACGCCGGTCAATCCTTCTCTCGGCCTGCTGGGCACGGACCGGGGCTGGGGGGCACTCTCCTCATAGGCACTTGAGTCCATAAGGTGGTGGAGGGAGGAGTGGGAGGCACAGGCTTGGGGCTGGCCAGACGACTTTCAATATACTGGTCAGCTAGCCGGGTACCCTCTGCTAGAGTACGGGGTTTGCGGTCACTTACCCACTCCCGGACCTCTGGGGGGCAGAAGTTATAGAATTGCTCCAGCAGAATGAGTTGGCGGCAGTCCTCAAAAGTGGTGGCCTTCTCACCCCGGAACCAGCTAAGGTTGGCTCGGTCCATCCGACTGCCCCACTCCCGGTAAGTTTCTTTGGAGGCCAGCCGTGTACTTCTGAATTTTCGCCGGTAGGCATCTGGGGTAAGAGCATACCGATCCAGGAGAGTCTGTTTGACCTGCTCATAGTCTCTACTAGCTGCAAGGGACATGGCCCGGTAGGCTTCAGCTGCCCTGCCCGTTAGCTTACCAGCCAATATGCGGACCCACTCAGAGCGATCAACCCCAAACAAGTCACACTGCCGCTCAAAATCTTGGAGAAAACCATCAATGTCCCCATGATCCTCGTTGAACCGCTGGAAGGTCTGGTGTGTTACTTTAAGATCAATAACCGTGCCATTGCCTCTGTTGGATCCAGACTCGGGCAGGTTTCTGTCGTTGGTTGTTGAGTCTCGCACTCTGTCTAGTTCCTCTTGTACTTGCCGCATGACCTCTACCATGGCACCCTCAGAGACGGGTGTGGGCAAGTAAGCCAGTCTCTGCCTCATCCTCTGCTGAAAGGCAGTTTCAGTTTGCTGCAGTGGAGCTGGGGCCCCAGCTATGCCAGTCTCCTCATCCATTTGGGCTAGCTGGGCAACAAGCTCAGGCTTGCGATTCTGACCTGGTTCGGACCCTCGGGCTGTGATGAGCTCTCTCAAACACGGGACAGTCAGCTGCTCATAAACGGCTTCCATCTAGGGTTTGGCTGTGCTCTCCTCTGAACCTCCCGATGGAGGTGAATCCCGGTGGTGGTTTGGACTCTGTAGTGCAGAAATCCCACCGCTGCCACCAATGTGACGGCCCGCCGCCCGCGGCAGGCACCCGCCCCTGTAGCGTTAGGGGGGCGCCTACCAGGTCATTTACACCAGACCGGCCTCAGAGGACCACTGGACAGACCTGGGCCGTTTGCCACTGGATCTAGCTGCACCACACAGAGGAGGAGCAGTCAACCGGATTGGAAGACCTCCAGGTGCAGCCAGCCCACTGGGGAGCAGTGACCTGGGTAGGGACTCGCACTTCTACCCACTGGAACAGGTCACCGCGGAGCAGGTATCGTCCCCTCTGCTGCAAAGTCTCTGCTGGGCAGGCACTAACCCCTCTGCCTTATCCTGGAGAACAGGTTCAGGTCCCTCTGCAGCAATGGCGCCTCCTCCTGGCAGGAACTCACCCCTCTGCCGAGATAAAACTACACCGCCTTTATAAAGGCGCTTTTGGCTACAAGGGCCTGGTGTCAGATATCCCCCACCTCCCCCCAATAACAGAGCCTGAACATCTGCTTTAGGGGTAGGGAAACACATCTAAGTTTATTGAAATGGAATACCATATGTTTAACAGCCTTCATTCAACTTGGGATGAGGATGGGCACTACCACCACCACTAGCAGTAAAATTTTGGAAATTGAGGAATTTGTAGCTGTTCTAATTTCTGCTGCTGCTGATGTAAGGGCGGCAGGGTGCTGAGGAGCAGGCTATTGTGCTACAGACCTACATGGACACAGAGGGAATGGGGTCAACAAGTGATGAGGGACTAGGACAGGTTCCACTTGCCAGCAGTAGCAACACTCCTGGTCATAGTTGCAGTTTTTTATTTATTCCTTTTTTTATTTCATTCTTTCCTTTTGTTTTTTACCTAATTTACTTTATACTTGTTGTTTTTATTGATAGATCCTATTGTTATTGTTATAATCTAACAAATCATCCTCTATAAAATACTCTATCAAGTCAAGTATCCGTGTACCCCAGTGGCAGCTTATGTCAAGGGGTTCCTATCTCTATCACTTTACATACAAATGTCATATTTGATTTTATTTATTTTTTTATTACCTGTCCCCCCAATGCCAATCACGAAACCCCCGAAAACAGATTCCCTGTTCAACTGATTCATTCCTCAGATTCCACCCACCAACACAAGTATCTTTTTATACAATGTCTTATTAGTTATAATAAGTTTTTTTTTGGTTTTATTTTTAATTAACTGCACGTTAGGGTGTATGACAAACACGCTGTCTTCTATCCAAACTGCACGTAAGGGTATGTGATAAACACTCTGTCTTCTATCCAAACTACATGTTAGGGTGTGAGATAAACACGCTGTCTTCTATACAAACTACATGTTAAGGTGTGTGATAAACATGCTGTCTTCTATCCAAACTGCACGTTAGGGTGTGTGATAAACATGCAGTCTTCTATCCAAACTGCACGTTAGGGTGTGAGATAAACACGCTGTCTTCTATCCAAACTGCACGTTAGGGTGTGTGATAAACACGCTGTCTTCTATCCAAACTGCACATTAGGGTGTGTGATAAACATACTGTCTTCTATCCAAACTGCACGTTAGGGTGTGTGATAAACATGCTGTCTTCTATCCAAACTACACGTTAGGGTGTGTGATAAACAAGCTGTCTTCTATCCAAACTGTACGTTAGGGTGTGTGATAAACATGCTGTCTTCTATCCAAACTGCACATTAGGGTGTGTGATAAACATGCTGTCTTCTATCCAAACTGCACGTTAGGGTGTGTGATAAACACTCTGTCTTCTATTCAAACTGCATGTTAGGGTGTGTGGCAAACACGCTGTCTTCTATCCAAAGTGCATGTTAGGGTGTGAGATAAACACGCTGTCTTCTATCCAAACTGAATGTTAGGAAGTGAGATAAACACGCTGTCTTCTATCTAAACTGCACATTAAGGTGTCTGACAACCACGCTGTCTTCTATCCAAACTGCATGTTAGGAAGTGAGATAAACACAATGTCTTCTATCCAAACTGCACGTTAAGGTGTGTGACAAACACGCTGTCTTCTATCCAAACTGCACATTAGGATGTGAGATAAACACGCTGTCTTCTATCCAAACTGCATGTTAGGGTATGAGATAAACACGCTGTCTTCTATCAAACTGCACGTTATGGTGTGAGAGAAACACGCTGTCTTCTATCCAAACTGCATGTTAGGGTGTGAGATAAACACGCTGTCTTCTATCCAAACTGCACGTTAGGGTGTGTGATAAACACTCTGTCTTCTATCCAAACTGCACGTTAGGGTGTGTGATAAACACGCTGTCTTCTATCCAAACTACACGTTAGGGTGTGTGACAAACACGCCGTCTTCTATCCAAACTGCATGTTAGGGTGTGAGATAAACACACTGTCTTCTATCCAAACTGCACGTTAGGGTGTGTGATAAACACTATGTCTTCTATTCAAACTGCACGTTAGGGTGTGTGATAAACACGCTGTCTTCTATCCAAACTGCACATTAGGGTGTGTGATAAACACTCTGTCTTCTATCCAAACTGCACATTAGGGTGTGTGATAAACATGCTGTCTTCTATCCAAACTGCACGTTAGGGTGTGTGACAAACACGCTGTCTTCAATCCAAACTGCACGTTAGGATGTGAGATAAACACGCTGTCTTCTATCCAAACTGCATGTTAGGGTGTGAGATAAACACGCTGTCTTCTATCAAACTGCACGTTAGGGTGTGTGATAAACACACTGTCTTCTATCCAAACTGCACATTAGGGTGTGTGATAAACATGCTGGCTTCTACCCAAACTGCACGTTAGGGTGTGAGATAAACACGCTGTCTTCTATCCAAACTGCACGTTAGGGTGTGTGATAAACACGCTGCCTTCTATCCAAACTACACGTTAGGGTGTGTGATAAACACTCTGTCTTCTATCCAAACTGCACATTAGGGTGTGTGATAAACATGCTGTCTTCTATCCAAACTGCACGTTAGGGTGTGTGATAAACATGCTGTCTTCTATCCAAACTACACGTTAGGGTGTGTGATAAACACGCTGTCTTCTATCCAAACTGCACGTTAGGGTGTGAGATAAACACGCTGTCTTCTATCCAAACTGCACGTTAGGGTGTGTGATAAACATGCTGTCTTCTATCCAAACTACACGTTAGGGTGTGTGACAAACACGCTGTCTTCTATCCAAACTGCACGTTAGGGTGTGAGATAAACATGCTGTCTTCTATCCAAACTGTACGTTAGGGTGTGAGATAAACACACTGTCTTCTATCCAAACTGCACATTAGGGTGTGTGATAAACATGCTGTCTTCTATCCAAACTGCACATTAGGGTGTGTGATAAACATGCTGTCTTCTATCCAAACTGCATGTTAGGGTGTGTGACAAACATGCTGTCTTCTATCCAAACTGCACGTTAGGGTGTGTGATAAACATGCTGTCTTCTATCCAAACTGTACGTTAGGGTGTGAGATAAACACGCTGTCTTCTATCCAAACTGCATGTTAGGGTGTGTGATAAACTTGCTGTCTTCTATCCAAACTGCACATTAGGGTGTGAGATAAACATGCTGTCTTCTATCCAAACTGCATGTTAGGGTGTGTGACAAACACGCTGTCTTCTATCCAAACTGCACATTAGGGTGTGAGATAAACACGCTGTCTTCTATCCAAACTGCACGTTAGGGTGTATGACAAACACGCTGTCTTCTATCTAAACTGCACGTTAGGATGTGAGATAAACACGCTGTCTTCTATCCAAACGGCATGTTAGGGTGTGAGATAAACACGCTGTCTTCTATCCAAACTGCACGTTAGGGTGTGTGATAAACACTCTGTCTTCTATCCAAACTGCACGTTAGGGTGTGTGATAAACACGCTGTCTTCTATCCAACCTGCACGTTAGGGTGTGAGATAAACACTCTGTCTTCTATCCAAACTGCACATTAGGGTGTGAGATAAACAAGCTGTCTTCTATCCAAACTGCACATTAGGGTGTGAGATAAACACGCTGTCTTCTATCCAAACTGCACGTTAGGGTGTGTGATAAACACGCTGTCTTCTATCCAAACTGCACATTAGGGTGTGTGACAAACACGCTGTCTTCTATCCAAACTGCACATTAGGATGTGTGACAAACACGCTGTCTTCTATCCAAACTGCACATTAGGGTGTGTGACAAACACGCTGTCTTCTATCCAAACTGCACGTTAGGGTGTGAGGTAAACACGCTGTCTTCTATCCAAACTGAACTTTAGGGTGTGTGATAAACACGCTGTCTTCTATCCAAACTGCACTTTAGGGTGTGTGACAAACACGCTGTCTTCTATCCAAACTGCACATTAGGGTGTGTGACAAACACGCTGTCTTCTATCCAAACTGCATGTTAGGATGTGAGATAAACACTCTGTCTTCTATCCAAACTGCACGTTAGGATGTGAGATAAACACTCTGTCTTCTATCCAAACTGCACATTAGGGTGTGAAATAAACATGCTGTCTTCTATCAAAACTGCACGTTAGGGTGTGTGACAAACACGCTGTCTTCTATCCAAACTGCACGTTAGGGTGTGTGACAAACACGCTGTCTTCTATCCAAACTGCATGTTAGGGTGTGTGATAAACACGCTGTCTTCTATCCAAACTGCACGTTAGGGTGTGTGACAAACACGCTGTCTTCTATCCAAACTGCACATTACGGTGTGTGATAAACACGCTGTCTTCTATCCAAACTGCACGTTAGGGTGTGAGATAAACACGCTGTCTTCTATCCAAACTGCATGTTAGGGTGTGAGATAAACACTCTGTCTTCTATCCAAACTGCACATTCGGATGTGAGATAAACACGCTGTCTTCTATCCAAACTGCACGTTAGGGTGTGTGATAAACACGCTGTCTTCTATCCAAACTGCATGTTAGGGTGTGTGACAAACACTCTGTCTTCTATCCAAACTGCACGTTAGGGTGTGTGACAAACACGCTGTCTTCTATCCAAACTGCACGTTAGGGTGTGAGACAAACACGCTGTCTTCTATCCAAACTGCACGTTAGGGTGTGTGACAAACACGCTGTCTTCTATCCAAACTGCATGTTAGGATGTGAGATAAACACGCTGTCTTCTATCCAAACTGTATGTTAGTGTGTGAGATAAACACGCTGTCTTCTATCCAAACTGCATGTTAGGGTGTGAGATAAACACGCTGTCTTCTATCCAAACTGCACGTTAGGGTGTGTGACAAACACGCTGTCTTCTATCCAAACTGCACGTTAGGGTGTGTGACAAACACGCTGTCTTCTATCCAAACTGTATGTTAGTGTGTGAGATAAACACGCTGTCTTCTATCCAAACTGCACGTTAGGGTGTGTGATAAACACGCTGTCTTCTATCCAAACTGCATGTTAGGGTGTGTGACAAACACTCTGTCTTCTATCCAAACTGCACGTTAGGGTGTGTGACAAACACGCTGTCTTCTATCCAAACTGCACGTTAGGGTGTGAGACAAACACGCTGTCTTCTATCCAAACTGCACGTTAGGGTGTGTGACAAACACGCTGTCTTCTATCCAAACTGCATGTTAGGATGTGAGATAAACACGCTGTCTTCTATCCAAACTGTATGTTAGTGTGTGAGATAAACACGCTGTCTTCTATCCAAACTGCATGTTAGGGTGTGAGATAAACACGCTGTCTTCTATCCAAACTGCACGTTAGGGTGTGTGACAAACACGCTGTCTTCTATCCAAACTGCACGTTAGGGTGTGTGACAAACACGCTGTCTTCTATCCAAACTGCACGTTAGGGTGTGAGACAAACACGCTGTCTTCTATCCAAACTGCACGTTAGGGTGTGTGACAAACACTCTGTCTTCTATCCAAACTGCATGTTAAGGTGTGT
Source organism: Rhinophrynus dorsalis (assembly GCA_037306005.1). Lineage (NCBI taxonomy): Eukaryota > Metazoa > Chordata > Amphibia > Anura > Rhinophrynidae > Rhinophrynus > Rhinophrynus dorsalis. The sequence goes on from CM074728.1 coordinate 129,133,280, forward strand.
GACAAACACGCTGTCTTCTATCCAAACTGCACGTTAGGGTGTGTGACAAACACGCTGTCTTCTATCCAAACTGCACGTTAGGGTGTGTGATAAACACGCTGTCTTCTATCCAAACCGCACGTTAGGGTGTGAGATAAACACTCTGTCTTCTAGCCAAACTGCACGTTAGGGTGTGAGATAAACACGCTGTCTTCTATCCAAACTGCACGTTAGGGTGTGTGATAAACACGCTGTCTTCTATCCAAACTGCACGTTAGGGTGTGTGATAAACTTGCTGTCTTCTATCCAAACTGCACATTAGGGTGTGAGATAAACATGCTGTCTTCTATCCAAACTGCATGTTAGGGTGTGTGACAAACACGCTGTCTTCTATCCAAACTGCACATTAGGGTGTGAGATAAACACGCTGTCTTCTATCAAACTGCAAGTTAGGGTGTGTGACAAACACGCTGTCTTCTATCCAAACTGCAGGTTAGGGTGTGTGATAAACACGCTGTCTTCTATCCAACCTGCACGTTAGGGTGTGAGATAAACACTCTGTCTTCTATCCAAACTGCACATTAGGGTGTGAGATAAACACGCTGTCTTCTATCCAAACTGCACGTTAGGGTGTGTGATAAACACTCTGTCTTCTATCCAAACTGCACGTTAGGGTGTGTGATAAACACGCTGTTTTCTATCCAAACTGCACGTTAGGGTGTCAGATAAACACTCTGTCTTCTAGCCAAACTGCACGTTAGGGTGTGTGATAAACACGCTGTCTTCTATCCAAACTGCACTTTAGGGTGTGTGACAAACACGCTGTCTTCTATCCAAACTGCACGTTAGGGTGTGTGATAAAAACACTGTCTTCTATCCAAACTGCACGTTAGGGTGTGTGACAAACACGCTGTCTTCTATCCAAACTGCACGTTAGGGTGTGTGACAAACACGCTGTCTTCTATCCAAACTGCATGTTAGGATGTGAGATAAACACGCTGTCTTCTATCCAAACTGCATGTTAGGGTGTGTGATAAACACACTGTCTTCTATCCAATCTGCACGTTAGGGTGTGTGACAAACACGCTGTCTTCTATCCAAACTGCACGTTAGGGTGTGTGACAAACACGCTGTCTTCTATCCAAACTGCATGTTAGGATGTGAGATAAACACGCTGTCTTCTATCCAAACTGCATGTTAGCGTGTGAGATAAACACGCTGTCTTCTATCCAAACTGCACGTTAGGGTGTGAGATAAACACGCTGTCTTCTATCCAAACTGCACGTTAGGGTGTGTGACAAACACGCTGTCTTCTATCCAAACTGCACATTAGGGTGTGTGACAAACACGCTGTCTTCTATCCAAACTGCATGTTAGGATGTGAGATAAACACGCTGTCTTCTATCCAAACTGCATGTTAGTGTGTGAGATAAACACGCTGTCTTCTATCCAAACTGCACGTTAGGATGTGAGATAAACACGCTGTCTTCTATCCAAACTGCACGTTAGGGTGTGTGATAAACACGCTGTCTTCTATCCAAACTGCACGTTAGGGTGTGTGATAAACACTCTGTCTTCTATCCAAACTGCACGTTAGGGTGTGTGATAAACACGCTGTCTTCTATCCAACCTGCACGTTAGGGTGTGAGATAAACACTCTGTCTTCTATCCAAACTGCATGTTAGGGTGTGAGATAAACACGCTGTCTTCTATCCAAACTGCACATTAGGGTGTGAGATAAACACACTGTCTTCTATCCAAACTGCACTTTAGGGTGTGAGATAAACACGCTGTCTTCTATCCAAACTGCACGTTAGGGTGTGTGACAAACACGCTGTCTTCTATCCAAACTGCACGTTAGGGTGTGTGACAAACACGCTGTCTTCTATCCAAACTGCACGTTAGGGTGTGTGACAAACACGCTGTCTTCTATCCAAACTGCACGTTAGGGTGTGTGACAAACACGCTGTCTTCTATCCAAACTGCATGTTAGGATGTGAGATAAACACGCTGTCTTCTATCCAAACTGCATGTTAGCGTGTGAGATAAACACGCTGTCTTCTATCCAAACTGCACGTTAGGGTGTGAGATAAACATGCTGTCTTCTATCCAAACTGCACGTTAGGGTGTGTGACAAACACGCTGTCTTCTATCCAAACTGCACATTAGGGTGTGTGACAAACACGCTGTCTTCTATCCAAACTGCATGTTAGGATGTGAGATAAACACGCTGTCTTCTATCCAAACTGCATGTTAGCGTGTGAGATAAACACGCTGTCTTCTATCCAAACTGCACGTTAGGATGTGAGATAAACACGCTGTCTTCTATCCAAACTGCACGTTAGGGTGTGTGATAAACACTCTGTCTTCTATCCAAACTGCACGTTAGGGTGTGTGATAAACACGCTGTCTTCTATCCAACCTGCACGTTAGGGTGTGAGATAAACACTCTGTCTTCTATCCAAACTGCATGTTAGGGTGTGAGATAAACACGCTGTCTTCTATCCAAACTGCACATTAGGGTGTGAGATAAACACACTGTCTTCTATCCAAACTGCACTTTAGGGTGTGAGATAAACACGCTGTCTTCTATCCAAACTGCACGTTAGGGTGTGTGACAAACACGCTGTCTTCTATCCAAACTGCACGTTAGGGTGTGTGACAAACACGCTGTCTTCTATCCAAACTGCACGTTAGGGTGTGTGACAAACACGCTGTCTTCTATCCAAACTGCATGTTAGGATGTGAGATAAACACGCTGTCTTCTATCCAAACTGCATGTTAGGGTGTGAGATAAACACGCTGTCTTCTATCCAAACTGCACGTTAGGGTGTGAGATAAACACGCTGTCTTCTATCCAAACTGCACGTTAGGGTGTGAGATAAACACTCTGTCTTCTATCCAAACTGCACGTTAGGGTGTGTGACAAACACGCTGTCTTCTATCCAAACTGCACGTTAGGGTGTGTGACAAACACGCTGTCTTCTATCCAAACTGCACGTTAGGGTGTGTGACAAACACGCTGTCTTCTATCCAAACTTCACGTTAGGGTGTGTGACAAACACTCTGTCTTCTATCCAAACTGCAAGTTAGGGTGTTTGACAAACACGCTGTCTTCTATCCAAACTTCACGTTAGGGTGTGAGATAAACACGCTGTCTTCTATCCAAACTGCATGTTAGGGTGTGAGATAAACACGCTGTCTTCTATCCAAACTGCATGTTAGGGTGTGAGATAAACACGCTGTTTTCTATCCAAACTGCACGTTAGGGTGTGAGATAAACACACAAATTTCATTCTAGTGAAATGATCTTCTTCTAAGCTTGGCCTTCTCAAAGAGTCATTAAAAAGCAGCCCTAGTAATAGTGTGAAGGGTGCTTCAGTCAAATGTGCTTTACCATATAGTTCTGGACATTTAAAACCATATTGATCAATCATATGGGAGAAGCCTGCTTGATTAAAATAAATCCCCCCAAATTTAATTGATCTGTCCTGCAAATTGCAGTCAATCTTTAAAAAATTCTCCAAGCAAATGAATCATTTGGATTTTATCAGTCTTGTGGACTACAAAGTGCTTCTGATGGATCATAAAACTGAACTATCTATTGGGCAAAGCACAACTGATCCATCCAAATAAATAATAAAATGGGAGGGGGCAAAAAAAGTCATAATCAAAGTCCCCATGCATACCAACTAATGCATGGGAATTCATGGTGGAAGTTCAGTGAACACTGTGTAATTATTTCATCATCTTCACTATGATGTCATCTATATCATCGATAAAAGCACAGAAGAGAAGATGTTAATGCTCACAAGAATTCACATGCTTTTGTTCATGTAAGTGAGAACTTTAACAACTGGTTATTATTTTTGCGTGCACAGATATTTTAAGGAATGCTTTTATTTCTGGGGATTTTTCTTTTCTTTAACTCTGCTAAGTGTGACCATTTGATTAAAAAGCATCTGGAATTAGAGACAAGATTAAAACCGTGTTTTCTATGCAGAGTGAGTAGACTTGGCATCTCATACATTTCTTCTTTATCTGTCTAAAAGGCCATGAATTACTGCAGCTACTGATATTTTCATTTCTATGGATTGAATCCCTTAAACAGAAATATTGGCACTTATAAATAGATGTGAAAATGATACCTTAGGATTCATCCAATTTAACAGCATAATTTGTTCAAAAAATTCCAAATAAACCTTATTCATTATTTGTGCATAACTTGCAAGCAAATAGAAAACACATTTCAACTACTTATCATTTTGTTTAATATATCCAGACAGGCTCCAATTGTATGTAATTATTACTAATATTCTAAAATTCCTTTTAGATAAATCGCATCTAACGACATGAATATACACTCAAGAGTGCAACGTTTTTATTGTCAGCATATTCCTGACTGTGTCTGTCTTACGGCGTGTGATGTCATGGGGAATCAAAGGACATGACGCACTCTTGGGGCTGTAGTTGGTGATGATCATCATATTAATATTATTATTGTAATAGCAATATTATTTTTCTACCTCTCTGCTCAGCTTTTTAGTTAACCAAAGACCACACCAGTAGAGTTAGATAGCAATCTTATGTAATGAAAAAGTAATCAGTTGTGCTGTTACACTAAATACAAAAATAAACAAAGGTCTAGATTAAAGTTTATTTGATCATTCTGACCAACAAAGGCGACGTGTCCTTAACAGAGGTGGTATGTCTATAATAAAGGTGACGTGTCCTTAACAGAGGTGATAAGTCTATAATAAAGGTGACGTGTTCGTAACAGAGGTGATATATCTATAATAAAGGTGACTTGTCCGTAACAGAGGTGATAAGTCTATAATAAAGGTGAATTGTCCTTAACAGATGTGATGAGTCTATAATAAAGGTGACGTGTCCGTAACAGAGGTGATGAGTCTATAATAAAGGCGACGTGTCCGTAACAGAGGTGATGAGTCTATAATAAAGGTGACGTGTCAGTAACAGAGGTGATAAGTCTATAATAAAGGTGACGTGTCCGTAACAGAGGTGATATGTCTATAATAAAGGTGACTTGTCCGTAACAGAGGTGATGAGTCTATAATAAAGGCGACGTGTCCGTAACAGAGGTGATGAGTCTATAATAAAGGTGACGTGTCCGTAACAGAGGTGAAAAGTCTATAATAAAGGTGACGTGTCCGTAACAGAGGTGATGAGTCTATAATAAAGGTGACGTGTTCGTAACAGAGGTGATAAGTCTATAATAAAGGTGACGTGTCCGTAACAGAGGTGATATGCCTATAATAAAGGTGACATGTCCGTAACAGAGGTGATGAGTCTATAATAAAGGTGACGTGTCCGTAACAGAGGTGATAAGTCTATAATAAAGGTGACGTGTCCGTAACAGAGGTGATATGTCTATAATAAAGGTGACATGTCCGTAACAGAGGTGATAAGTCTATAATAAAGGTGACGTGTCCGTAACAGATGTGATGAGTCTATAATAAAGGTGACTTGTCCGTAACAGAGGTGATATGTCTATAATAAAGGTGACTTGTCCGTAACAGAGGTGATATGTCTATAATAAAGGTGACGTGTTCGTAACAGAGGTGATAAGTCTATAATAAAGGTGACTTGTCCGTAACAGAGGTGATATGTCTATAATAAAGGTGACGTGTCCGTAACAGAGGTGATAAGTCTATAATAAAGGTGACTTGTCCGTAACAGAGGTGATATGTTTATAATAAAGGTGACTTGTCCGTAACAGAGGTGATATGTCTATAATAAAGGTGACTTGTCCGTAACAGAGGTGATAAGTCTATAATAAAGGTGACGTGTCCGTAACAGAGGTGATAAGTCTATAATAAAGGTGACTTGTCCGTAACAGAGGTGATGAGTCTATAATAAAGGTGACTTGTCCGTAACAGAGGTGATATGTCTATAATAAAGGTGACGTGTCCGTAACAGAGGTGAGAAGTCTATAATAAAGGTGACTTGTCCGTAACAGAGGTGATGAGTCTATAATAAAGGTGACTTGTCCGTAACAGAGGTGATATGTTTATAAAAAAGGTGACGTGTCCGTAACAGAGGTGATAAGTCTATAATAAAGGTGACTTGTCCGTAACAGAGGTGATGAGTCTATAATAAAGGTGACGTGTCCGTAACAGAGGTGATGAGTCTATAATAAAGGTGACGTGTCCGTAACAGAGGTGATATGTTTATAATAAAGGTGACTTGTCCGTAACAGAGGTGATAAGTCTATAATAAAGGTGACTTGTCCGTAACAGAGGTGATATGTCTATAATAAAGGTGACTTGTCCGTAACAGAGGTGATATGTCTATAATAAAGGTGACTTGTCAGTAACAGAGGTGATATGTCTATAATAAAGGTGACGTGTCCGTAACAGATGTGATATGTCTATAATAAAGGTGACGTGTCCGTAACAGAGGTGATAAGTCTATAATAAAGGTGACTTGTCCGTAACAGAGGTGATGAGTCTATAATAAAGGTGACTTGTCCGTAACAGAGGTGATATGTTTATAAAAAAGGTGACGTGTCCGTAACAGAGGTGATAAGTCTATAATAAAGGTGACTTGTCCGTAACAGAGGTGATGAGTCTATAATAAAGGTGACGTGTCCGTAACAGAGGTGATGAGTCTATAATAAAGGTGACGTGTCCGTAACAGAGGTGATATGTTTATAATAAAGGTGACTTGTCCGTAACAGAGGTGATAAGTCTATAATAAAGGTGACTTGTCCGTAACAGAGGTGATATGTCTATAATAAAGGTGACTTGTCCGTAACAGAGGTGATATGTCTATAATAAAGGTGACTTGTCAGTAACAGAGGTGATATGTCTATAATAAAGGTGACGTGTCCGTAACAGATGTGATATGTCTATAATAAAGGTGACGTGTCCGTAACAGAGGTGATAAGTCTATAATAAAGGTGACTTGTCCGTAACAGAGGTGATATGTTTATAATAAAGGTGACATGTCCGTAACAGAGGTGATAAGTCTATAATAAAGGCGACGTGACCGTAACAGAGGTGATGAGTCTATAATAAAGGTGACGTGTCCGTAATAGAGGTGATAAGTCTATAATAAAGGTGACGTGTCCGTAACAGAGGTGATATGTCTATAATAAAGGTGACATGTCCGTAACAGAGGTGATAAGTCTATAATAAAGGTGACGTGTCCGTAACAGATGTGATGAGTCTATAATAAAGGTGACTTGTCCGTAACAGAGGTGATATGTCTATAATAAAGGTGACTTGTCCGTAACAGAGGTGATAAGTCTATAATAAAGGTGACTTGTCCGTAACAGAGGTGATATGTCTATAATAAAGGTGACTTGTCCGTAACAGAGGTGATATGTCTATAATAAAGGTGACGTGTCCGTAACAGAGGTGATAAGTCTATAATAAAGGTGACTTGTCCGTAACAGAGGTGATATGTCTATAATAAAGGTGACGTGTCCGTAACAGAGGTGATATGTCTATAATAAAGGTGACATGTCCGTAACAGAGGTGATAAGTCTATAATAAAGGTGACGTGTCCGTAACAGATGTGATGAGTCTATAATAAAGGTGACTTGTCCGTAACAGAGGTGATATGTCTATAATAAAGGTGACTTGTCCGTAACAGAGGTTATATGTCTATAATAAAGGTGACTTGTCCGTAACAGAGGTGATATGTCTATAATAAAGGTGACTTGTCCGTAACAGAGGTGATATGTCTATAATAAAGGTGACTTGTCCGTAACAGAGGTGATATGTCTATAATAAAGGTGACTTGTCTGTAACAGAGGTGATATGTCTATAATAAAGGTGACGTGTCCGTAACAGAGGTGATATGTCTATAATAAAGGTGACTTGTCCGTAACAGAGGTGATAAGTCTATAATAAAGGTGACTTGTCCGTAACAGAGGTGATATGTCTATAATAAAGGTGACTTGTCCGTAACAGAGGTGATATGTCTATAATAAAGGTGACGTGTTCGTAACAGAGGTGATAAGTCTATAATAAAGGTGACTTGTCCGTAACAGAGGTGATATGTCTATAATAAAGGTGACGTGTCCGTAACAGAGGTGATAAGTCTATAATAAAGGTGACTTGTCCGTAACAGAGGTGATATGTTTATAATAAAGGTGACTTGTCCGTAACAGAGGTGATATGTCTATAATAAAGGTGACTTGTCCGTAACAGAGGTGATAAGTCTATAATAAAGGTGACGTGTCCGTAACAGAGGTGATAAGTCTATAATAAAGGTGACTTGTCCGTAACAGAGGTGATGAGTCTATAATAAAGGTGACTTGTCCGTAACAGAGGTGATATGTCTATAATAAAGGTGACGTGTCCGTAACAGAGGTGAGAAGTCTATAATAAAGGTGACTTGTCCGTAACAGAGGTGATGAGTCTATAATAAAGGTGACTTGTCCGTAACAGAGGTGATATGTTTATAAAAAAGGTGACGTGTCCGTAACAGAGGTGATAAGTCTATAATAAAGGTGACTTGTCCGTAACAGAGGTGATGAGTCTATAATAAAGGTGACGTGTCCGTAACAGAGGTGATGAGTCTATAATAAAGGTGACGTGTCTGTAACAGAGGTGATATGTTTATAATAAAGGTGACTTGTCCGTAACAGAGGTGATAAGTCTATAATAAAGGTGACTTGTCCGTAACAGAGGTGATATGTCTAAAATAAAGGTGACTTGTCCGTAACAGAGGTGATATGTCTATAATAAAGGTGACTTGTCAGTAACAGAGGTGATATGTCTATAATAAAGGTGACGTGTCCGTAACAGATGTGATATGTCTATAATAAAGGTGACGTGTCCGTAACAGAGGTGATAAGTCTATAATAAAGGTGACTTGTCCGTAACAGAGGTGATGAGTCTATAATAAAGGTGACTTGTCCGTAACAGAGGTGATATGTTTATAAAAAAGGTGACGTGTCCGTAACAGAGGTGATAAGTCTATAATAAAGGTGACTTGTCCGTAACAGAGGTGATGAGTCTATAATAAAGGTGACGTGTCCGTAACAGAGGTGATGAGTCTATAATAAAGGTGACGTGTCCGTAACAGAGGTGATATGTTTATAATAAAGGTGACTTGTCCGTAACAGAGGTGATAAGTCTATAATAAAGGTGACTTGTCCGTAACAGAGGTGATATGTCTATAATAAAGGTGACTTGTCCGTAACAGAGGTGATATGTCTATAATAAAGGTGACTTGTCAGTAACAGAGGTGATATGTCTATAATAAAGGTGACGTGTCCGTAACAGATGTGATATGTCTATAATAAAGGTGACGTGTCCGTAACAGAGGTGATAAGTCTATAATAAAGGTGACTTGTCCGTAACAGAGGTGATATGTTTATAATAAAGGTGACATGTCCGTAACAGAGGTGATAAGTCTATAATAAAGGCGACGTGACCGTAACAGAGGTGATGAGTCTATAATAAAGGTGACGTGTCCGTAATAGAGGTGATAAGTCTATAATAAAGGTGACGTGTCCGTAACAGAGGTGATATGTCTATAATAAAGGTGACATGTCCGTAACAGAGGTGATAAGTCTATAATAAAGGTGACGTGTCCGTAACAGATGTGATGAGTCTATAATAAAGGTGACTTGTCCGTAACAGAGGTGATATGTCTATAATAAAGGTGACTTGTCCGTAACAGAGGTGATAAGTCTATAATAAAGGTGACTTGTCCGTAACAGAGGTGATATGTCTATAATAAAGGTGACTTGTCCGTAACAGAGGTGATAAGTCTATAATAAAGGTGACGTGTCCGTAACAGAGGTGATAAGTCTATAATAAAGGTGACTTGTCCGTAACAGAGGTGATGAGTCTATAATAAAGGTGACTTGTCCGTAACAGAGGTGATATGTCTATAATAAAGGTGACGTGTCCGTAACAGAGGTGAGAAGTCTATAATAAAGGTGACTTGTCCGTAACAGGGGTGATATGTTTATAATAAAGGTGACATGTCCGTAACAGAGGTGATAAGTCTATAATAAAGGCGACGTGTCCGTAACAGAGGTAATGAGTCTATAATAAAGGTGACGTGTCCGTAATAGAGGTGATAAGTCTATAATAAAGGTGACGTGTCCGTAACAGAGGTGATATGTCTATAATAAAGGTGACATGTCCGTAACAGAGGTGATAAGTCTATAATAAAGGTGACGTGTCCGTAACAGATGTGATGAGTCTATAATAAAGGTGACTTGTCCGTAACAGAGGTGATATGTCTATAATAAAGGTGACTTGTCCGTAACAGAGGTGATAAGTCTATAATAAAGGTGACTTGTCCGTAACAGAGGTGATATGTCTATAATAAAGGTGACTTGTCCGTAACAGAGGTGATATGTCTATAATAAAGGTGACGTGTCCGTAACAGAGGTGGTAAGTCTATAATAAAGGTGACTTGTCCGTAACAGAGGTGATATGTCTATAATAAAGGTGACGTGTCCGTAACAGAGGTGATAAGTCTATAATAAAGGTGACTTGTCCGTAACAGAGGTGATATGTTTATAATAAAGGTGACTTGTCCGTAACAGAGGTGATATGTCTATAATAAAGGTGACTTGTCCGTAACAGAGGTGATAAGTCTATAATAAAGGTGACGTGTCCGTAACAGAGGTGATAAGTCTATAATAAAGGTGACTTGTCCGTAACAGAGGTGATGAGTCTATAATAAAGGTGACGTGTCCGTAACAGAGGTGATATGTCTATAATAAAGGTGACTTGTCCGTAACAGAGGTGATATGTCTATAATAAAGGTGACATGTCCGTAACAGAGGTGATAAGTCTATAATAAAGGTGACGTGTCCGTAACAGAGGTGATATGTCTATAATAAAGGTGACTTGTCCGTAACAGAGGTGATATGTCTATAATAAAGGTGACGTGTCCGTAACAGAGGTGATAAGTCTATAATAAAGGTGACTTGTCCGTAACAGAGGTGATATGTTTATAATAAAGGTGACGTGTCCGTAACAGAGGTGATAAGTCTATAATAAAGGTGACTTGTCCGTAACAGAGGTGATAAGTCTATAATAAAGATGACGTGTCCGTAACAGAGGTGATATGTCTATAATAAAGGTGACGTGTCCGTAACAGAGGTGATAAGTCTATAATAAAGGTGACGTGTCCATAACAGAGGTGATGAGTCTATAATAAAGCTGACGTGTCCGTAACAGAGGTGATATGTTTATAATAAAGGTGACGTGTCCGTAACAGAGGTGATATGTTTATAATAAAGGTGACGTGTCCGTAACAGAGGTGATAAGTCTATAATAAAGGTGACGTGTCCGTAACAGAGGTGATAAGTCTATAATAAAGGTGACGTGTCCGTAACAGAGGTGATGAGTCTATAATAAAGGTGACATGTCCGTAACCGAGGTGATAAGTCTATAATAAAGGTGACTTGTCCGTAACAGAGGTGATAAGTCTATAATAAAGGTGACTTGTCCGTAACAGAGGTGATAAGTCTATAATAAAGGTGACTTGTCCGTAACAGAGATGATAAGTCTATAATAAAGGTGACGTGTCCTTAACAGAGGTGATGAGTCTATAATAAAGGTGACATGTCCGTAACAGAGGTGATGAGTCTATAATAAAGGTGACGTGTCCGTAACAGAGGTGATGAGTCTATAATAAAGGTGACTTGTCCGTAACAGAGGTGATATGTCTATAATAAAGGTGACGTGTCCGTAACAGAGGTGATGAGTCTATAATAAAAGTGACGTGTCCGTAACAGAGGTGATATGTCTATAATAAAGGTGACTTGTCCGTAACAGAGGTGATGAGTCTATAATAAAGGTGACTTGTCCGTAACAGAGGTGATGAGTCTATAATAAAGGTGACTTGTCAGTAACAGAGGTGATATGTCTATAATAAAGGTGACTTGTCAGTAACAGAGGTGATATGTCTATAATAAAGGTGACGTGTCCGTAACAGATGTGATATGTCTATAATAAAGGTGACTTGTCCGTAACAGAGGTGATGAGTCTATAATAAAGGTGACGTGTCCGTAACAGATGTGATATGTCTATAATAAAGGTGACGTGTCCGTAACAGAGGTGATATATCTATAATAAAGGTGACGTGTCCGTAACAGAGGTGATAAGTCTATAATAAAGGTGACTTGTCCGTAACAGAGGTGATATGTCTATAATAAAGGTGACGTGTCCGTAACAGAGGTGATAAGTCTATAATAAAGGTGACTTGTCCGTAACAGAGGTGATAAGTCTATAATAAAGGTGACGTGTCCTTAACAGAGGTGATGAGTCTATAATAAAGGTGACATGTCCGTAACAGAGGTGATGAGTCTATAATAAAGGTGACGTGTCCGTAACAGAGGTGATGAGTCTATAATAAAGGTGACTTGTCCGTAACAGAGGTGATATGTCTATAATAAAGGTGACTTGTCCGTAACAGAGGTCATATGTCTATAATAAAGGTGACTTGTCAGTAACAGAGGTGATAAGTCTATAATAAAGGTGACGTGTCCGAAACAGATGTGATATGTCTATAATAAAGGTGACGTGTCCGTAACAGAGGTGATAAGTCTATAATAAAGGTGACTTGTCCGTAACAGAGGTGATATGTTTATAATAAAGGTGACGTGTCCGTAACAAGGTGATAAGTCTATAATAAAGGTGACTTGTCCGTAACAGAGGTGATATGTTTATAATAAAGGTGACGTGTCCGTAACAGAGGTGATAAGTCTATAATAAAGGTGACTTGTCCGTAACAGAGGTGATAAGTCTATAATAAAGGTGACGTGTCCGTAACAGAGGTGATGAGTCTATAATAAAGGTGACATGTCCGTAACAGAGGTGATATGTCTATAATAAAGGTGACTTGTCCGTAACAGAGGTGATAAGTCTATAATAAAGGTGACGTGTCCGTAACAGAGGTGATAAGTCTATAATAAAGGTGACTTGTCCGTAACAGAGGTGATGAGTCTATAATAAAGGTGACTTGTACGTAACGGAGGTGATATGTCTATAATAAAGGTGACGTGTCCGTAACAGAGGTGAGAAGTCTATAATAAAGGTGACGTGTCCGTAACAGAGGTGATAAGTCTATAATAAAGGTGACTTGTCCGTAACAGAGGTGATATGTCTATAATAAAGGTGACTTGTCCGTAACAGAGGTGATAAGTCTATAATAAAGATGACGTGTCCGTAACAGAGGTGATATGTCTATAATAAAGGTGACTTGTCCGTAACAGAGGTGATATGTCTATAATAAAGGTGACTTGTCCGTAACAGAGGTGATATGTCTATAATAAAGGTGACTTGTCCGTAACAGAGGTGATAAGTCTATAATAAAGATGACGTGTCCGTAACAGAGGTGATATGTCTATAATAAAGGTGACGTGTCCGTAACAGAGGTGATAAGTCTATAATAAAGGTGACGTGTCCATAACAGAGGTGATGAGTCTATAATAAAGGTGACGTGTCCGTAACAGAGGTGATATGTTTATAATAAAGGTGACGTGTCCGTAACAGAGGTGATATGTTTATAATAAAGGTGACGTGTCCGTAACAGAGGTGATAAGTCTATAATAAAGGTGACGTGTCCGTAACAGAGGTGATAAGTCTATAATAAAGGTGACGTGTCCGTAACAGAGGTGATGAGTCTATAATAAAGGTGACATGTCCGTAACCGAGGTGATAAGTCCATAATAAAGGTGACTTGTCCGTAACAGAGGTGATAAGTCTATAATAAAGGTGACTTGTCCGTAACAGAGGTGATAAGTCTATAATAAAGGTGACTTGTCCGTAACAGAGGTGATAAGTCTATAATAAAGGTGACTTGTCCGTAACAGAGGTGATAAGTCTATAATAAAGGTGACGTGTCTGTAACAGAGGTGATGAGTCTATAATAAAGGTAACTTGTCCGTAACAGAGGTGATAAGTCTATAATAAAGGTGACGTGTCCGTAACAGAGGTGATAAGTCTATAATAAAGGTGACTTGTCCGTAACAGAGGTGATATGTCTATAATAAAGGTGACGTGTCCGTAACAGAGGTGATAAGTCTATAATAAAGGTGACTTGTCCGTAACAGAGGTGATAAGTCTATAATAAAGGTGACGTGTCCGTAACAGAGGTGATGAGTCTATAATAAAGGTGACATGTCCGTAACAGAGGTGATATGTCTATAATAAAGGTGACGTGTCCGTAACAGAGGTGATAAGTCTATAATAAAGGTGACATGTCCGTAACAGAGGTGATGAGTCTATAATAAAGGTGACGTGTCCGTAACAGAGGTGATGAGTCTATAATAAAGGTGACTTGTCCGTAACAGAGGTGATATGTCTATAATAAAGGTGACTTGTCCGTAACAGAGGTCATATGTCTATAATAAAGGTGACTTGTCAGTAACAGAGGTGATAAGTCTATAATAAAGGTGACGTGTCCGAAACAGATGTGATATGTCTATAATAAAGGTGACGTGTCCGTAACAGAGGTGATAAGTCTATAATAAAGGTGACTTGTCCGTAACAGAGGTGATATGTTTATAATAAAGGTGACGTGTCCGTAACAAGGTGATAAGTCTATAATAAAGGTGACTTGTCCGTAACAGAGGTGATATGTTTATAATAAAGGTGACGTGTCCGTAACAGAGGTGATAAGTCTATAATAAAGGTGACTTGTCCGTAACAGAGGTGATAAGTCTATAATAAAGGTGACGTGTCCGTAACAGAGGTGATGAGTCTATAATAAAGGTGACATGTCCGTAACAGAGGTGATATGTCTATAATAAAGGTGACTTGTCCGTAACAGAGGTGATAAGTCTATAATAAAGGTGACGTGTCCGTAACAGAGGTGATAAGTCTATAATAAAGGTGACTTGTCCGTAACAGAGGTGATGAGTCTATAATAAAGGTGACTTGTACGTAACGGAGGTGATATGTCTATAATAAAGGTGACGTGTCCGTAACAGAGGTGAGAAGTCTATAATAAAGGTGACGTGTCCGTAACAGAGGTGATAAGTCTATAATAAAGGTGACTTGTCCGTAACAGAGGTGATATGTCTATAATAAAGGTGACTTGTCCGTAACAGAGGTGATAAGTCTATAATAAAGATGACGTGTCCGTAACAGAGGTGATATGTCTATAATAAAGGTGACTTGTCCGTAACAGAGGTGATATGTCTATAATAAAGGTGACTTGTCCGTAACAGAGGTGATATGTCTATAATAAAGGTGACTTGTCCGTAACAGAGGTGATAAGTCTATAATAAAGATGACGTGTCCGTAACAGAGGTGATATGTCTATAATAAAGGTGACGTGTCCGTAACAGAGGTGATAAGTCTATAATAAAGGTGACGTGTCCATAACAGAGGTGATGAGTCTATAATAAAGGTGACGTGTCCGTAACAGAGGTGATATGTTTATAATAAAGGTGACGTGTCCGTAACAGAGGTGATATGTTTATAATAAAGGTGACGTGTCCGTAACAGAGGTGATAAGTCTATAATAAAGGTGACGTGTCCGTAACAGAGGTGATAAGTCTATAATAAAGGTGACGTGTCCGTAACAGAGGTGATGAGTCTATAATAAAGGTGACATGTCCGTAACCGAGGTGATAAGTCCATAATAAAGGTGACTTGTCCGTAACAGAGGTGATAAGTCTATAATAAAGGTGACTTGTCCGTAACAGAGGTGATAAGTCTATAATAAAGGTGACTTGTCCGTAACAGAGGTGATAAGTCTATAATAAAGGTGACGTGTCTGTAACAGAGGTGATGAGTCTATAATAAAGGTAACTTGTCCGTAACAGAGGTGATAAGTCTATAATAAAGGTGACGTGTCCGTAACAGAGGTGATAAGTCTATAATAAAGGTGACTTGTCCGTAACAGAGGTGATATGTCTATAATAAAGGTGACGTGTCCGTAACAGAGGTGATAAGTCTATAATAAAGGTGACTTGTCCGTAACAGAGGTGATAAGTCTATAATAAAGGTGACGTGTCCGTAACAGAGGTGATGAGTCTATAATAAAGGTGACATGTCCGTAACAGAGGTGATATGTCTATAATAAAGGTGACGTGTCCGTAACAGAGGTGATAAGTCTATAATAAAGGTGACATGTCCGTAACAGAGGTGATAAGTCTATAATAAAGGTGACTTGTCCGTAACAGAGGTGATATGTTTATAATAAAGGTGACGTGTCCGTAACAGAGGTGATAATTCTATAATAAAGGTGACATGTCCGTAACAGAGGTGATATGTCTATAATAAAGGTGACTTGTCCGTAACAGAGGTGATAAGTCTATAATAAAGATGACGTGTCCGTAACAGAGGTGATAAGTCTATAATAAAGGTGACTTGTCCGTAACAGAGGTGATATGTCTATAATAAAGGTGACTTGTCCGTAACAGAGGTGATAAGTCTATAATAAAGATGACGTGTCCGTAACAGAGGTGATATGTCTATAATAAAGGTGACGTGTCCGTAACAGAGGTGATAAGTCTATAATAAAGGTGACGTGTCCATAACAGAGGTGATGAGTCTATAATAAAGGTGACGTGTCCGTAACAGAGGTGATATGTCTATAATAAAGGTGACGTGTCCGTAACAGAGGTGATAAGTCTATAATAAAGGTGACGTGTCCATAACAGAGGTGATGAGTCTATAATAAAGGTGACGTGTCCATAACAGAGGTGATGAGTCTATAATAAAGGTGACGTGTCCGTAACAGAGGTTATATGTTTATAATAAAGGTGACGTGTCCGTAACAGAGGTGATATGTTTATAATAAAGGTGACGTGTCCGTAACAGAGGTGATAAGTCTATAATAAAGGTGACGTGTCCGTAACAGAGGTGATAAGTCTATAATAAAGGTGACGTGTCCGTAACAGAGGTGATGAGTCTATAATAAAGGTGACATGTCCGTAACCGAGGTGATAAGTCTATAATAAAGGTGACTTGTCCGTAACAGAGGTGATAAGTCTATAATAAAGGTGACTTGTCCGTAACAGAGGTGATAAGTCTATAATAAAGGTGACTTGTCCGTAACAGAGGTGATAAGTCTATAATAAAGGTGACGTGTCTGTAACAGAGGTGATGAGTCTATAATAAAGGTAACTTGTCCGTAACAGAGGTGATAAGTCTATAATAAAGGTGACGTGTCCGTAACAGAGGTGATAAGTCTATAATAAAGGTGACGTGTCCGTAACAGAGGTGATGAGTCTATAATAAAGGTGACGTGTCCGTAACAGAGGTGATAAGTCTATAATAAAGGTGACTTGTCCGTAGCAGAGGTGATATGTTTATAATAAAGGTGACATGTCCGTAACAGAGGTGATAAGTCTATAATAAAGGCGACGTGTCCGTAACAGAGGTGATGAGTCTATAATAAAGGTGACGTGTCCGTAACAGAGGTGATAAGTCTATAATAAAGGTGACGTGTCCGTAACAGAGGTGATATGTCTATAATAAAGGTGACATGTCCGTAACAGAGGTGATAAGTCTATAATAAAGGTGACGTGTCCGTAACAGATGTGATGAGTCTATAATAAAGGTGACTTGTCCGTAACAGAGGTGATATGTCTATAATAAAGGTGACTTGTCCGTAACAGAGGTGATAAGTCTATAATAAAGGTGACTTGTCCGTAACAGAGGTGATATGTCTATAATAAAGGTGACTTGTCCGTAACAGAGGTGATATGTCTATAATAAAGGTGACGTGTCCGTAACAGAGGTGATAAGTCTATAATAAAGGTGACTTGTCCGTAACAGAGGTGATATGTCTATAATAAAGGTGACGTGTCCGTAACAGAGGTGATAAGTCTATAATAAAGGTGACTTGTCCGTAACAGAGGTGATATGTTTATAATAAAGGTGACTTGTCCGTAACAGAGGTGATATGTCTATAATAAAGGTGACTTGTCCGTAACAGAGGTGATAAGTCTATAATAAAGGTGACGTGTCCGTAACAGAGGTGATAAGTCTATAATAAAGGTGACTTGTCCGTAACAGAGGTGATGAGTCTATAATGAAGGTGACTTGTCCGTAACAGAGGTGATATGTCTATAATAAAGGTGACGTGTCCGTAACAGAGGTGAGAAGTCTATAATAAAGGTGACTTGTCCGTAACAGAGGTGATGAGTCTATAATAAAGGTGACTTGTCCGTAACAGAGGTGATATGTTTATAATAAAGGTGACGTGTCCGTAACAGAGGTGATAAGTCTATAATAAAGGTGACTTGTCCGTAACAGAGGTGATGAGTCTATAATAAAGGTGACATGTCCGTAACAGAGGTGATGAGTCTATAATAAAGGTGACGTGTCCGTAACAGAGGTGATGAGTCTATAATAAAGGTGACGTGTCCGTAACAGAGGTGATAAGTCTATAATAAAGGTGACTTGTCCGTAACAGAGGTGATAAGTCTATAATAAAGGTGACTTGTCCGTAACAGAGGTGATATGTCTATAATAAAGGTGACTTGTCCGTAACAGAGGTGATATGTCTATAATAAAGGTGACTTGTCAGTAACAGAGGTGATATGTCTATAATAAAGGTGACGTGTCCGTAACAGATGTGATATGTCTATAATAAAGGTGACGTGTCCGTAACAGAGGTGATAAGTCTATAATAAAGATGACGTGTCCGTAACAGAGGTGATATGTCTATAATAAAGGTGACGTGTCCGTAACAGAGGTGATAAGTCTATAATAAAGGTGACGTGTCCATAACAGAGGTGATGAGTCTATAATAAAGGTGACGTGTCCGTAACAGAGGTGATATGTTTATAATAAAGGTGACGTGTCCGTAACAGAGGTGATATGTTTATAATAAAGGTGACGTGTCCGTAACAGAGGTGATAAGTCTATAATAAAGGTGACGTGTCCGTAACAGAGGTGATAAGTCTATAATAAAGGTGACGTGTCCGTAACAGAGGTGATAAGTCTATAATAAAGGTGACGTGTCTGTAACAGAGGTGATAAGTCTATAATAAAGGTGACGTGTCCGTAACAGAGGTGATGAGTCTATAATAAAGGTGACATGTCCGTAACCGAGGTGATAAGTCTATAATAAAGGTGACTTGTCCGTAACAGAGGTGATAAGTCTATAATAAAGGTGACTTGTCCGTAACAGAGGTGATAAGTCTATAATAAAGGTGACGTGTCCTTAACAGAGGTGATGAGTCTATAATAAAGGTGACTTGTCCGTAACAGAGGTGATAAGTCTATAATAAAGGTGACGTGTCCGTAACAGAGGTGATGAGTCTATAATAAAGGTGACATGTTCGTAACAGAGGTGATGAGTCTATAATAAAGGTGACGTGTCCGTAACAGAGGTGATGAGTCTATAATAAAGGTGACTTGTCCGTAACAGAGGTGATGAGTCTATAATAAAGGTGACTTGTCAGTAACAGAGGTGATATGTCTATAATAAAGGTGACTTGTCAGTAACAGAGGTGATATGTCTATAATAAAGGTGACGTGTCCGTAACAGATGTGATATGTCTATAATAAAGGTGACTTGTCCGTAACAGAGGTGATTAGTCTATAATAAAGGTGACTTGTCCGTAACAGAGGTGATGTCTATAATAAAGGTGACTTGTCCGTAACAGAGGTGATGAGTCTATAATAAAGGTGACTTGTCCGTAACAGAGGTGATGAGTCTATAATAAAGGTGACGTGTCCGTAACAGATGTGATATGTCTATAATAAAGGTGACGTGTCCGTAACAGAGGTGATATATCTATAATAAAGGTGACGTGTCCGTAACAGAGGTGATAAGTCTATAATAAAGGTGACTTGTCCGTAACAGCGGTGATATGTTTATAATAAAGGTGACGTGTCCGTAACAGAGGTGATAAGTCTATAATAAAGGTGACTTGTCCGTAACAGAGGTGATAAGTCTATAATAAAGGTGACTTGTCCGTAACAGAGGTGATAAGTCTATAATAAAGGTGACGTGTCCTTAACAGAGGTGATGAGTCTATAATAAGGGTGACATGTCCGTAACAGAGGTGATGAGTCTATAATAAAGGTGACGTGTCCGTAACAGAGGTGATGAGTCTATAATAAAGGTGACTTGTCCGTAACAGAGGTGATATGTCTATAATAAAGGTGACTTGTCCGTAACAGAGGTGATATGTCTATAATAAAGGTGACGTGTCCGTAACAGATGTGATATGTCTATAATAAAGGTGACGTGTCCGTAACAGAGGTGATAAGTCTATAATAAAGGTGACTTGTCCGTAACAGAGGTGATATGTTTATAATAAAGGTGACGTGTCCGTAACAGATGTGATATGTCTATAATAAAGGTGACGTGTCCGTAACAGAGGTGATATATCTATAATAAAGGTGACGTGTCCGTAACAGAGGTGATAAGTCTATAATAAAGGTGACTTGTCCGTAACAGCGGTGATATGTTTATAATAAAGGTGACGTGTCCGTAACAGAGGTGATAAGTCTATAATAAAGGTGACTTGTCCGTAACAGAGGTGATAAGTCTATAATAAAGGTGACTTGTCCGTAACAGAGGTGATAAGTCTATAATAAAGGTGACGTGTCCTTAACAGAGGTGATGAGTCTATAATAAGGGTGACATGTCCGTAACAGAGGTGATGAGTCTATAATAAAGGTGACGTGTCCGTAACAGAGGTGATGAGTCTATAATAAAGGTGACTTGTCCGTAACAGAGGTGATATGTCTATAATAAAGGTGACTTGTCCGTAACAGAGGTGATATGTCTATAATAAAGGTGACGTGTCCGTAACAGATGTGATATGTCTATAATAAAGGTGACGTGTCCGTAACAGAGGTGATAAGTCTATAATAAAGGTGACTTGTCCGTAACAGAGGTGATATGTTTATAATAAAGGTGACGTGTCCGTAACAGAGGTGATAAGTCTATAATAAAGGTGACTTGTCCGTAACAGAGGTGATAAGTCTATAATAAAGGTGACGTGTCCGTAAAAGAGGTGATGAGTCTATAATAAAGGTGACATGTCCGTAACAGAGGTGATATGTCTATAATAAAGGTGACGTGTCCGTAACAGAGGTGATAAGTCTATAATAAAGGTGACATGTCCGTAACAGAGGTGATAAGTCTATAATAAAGGTGACTTGTCCGTAACAGAGGTGATATGTTTATAATAAAGGTGACGTGTCCGTAACAGAGGTGATAAGTCTATAATAAAGGTGACATGTCCGTAACAGAGGTGATATGTCTATAATAAAGGTGACATGTCCGTAACAGAGGTGATAAGTCTTTAATAAAGGTGACGTGTCCGTAACAGAGGTGATATGTCTATAATAAAGGTGACGTGTCCGTAACAGAGGTGATAAGTCTATAATAAAGGTGACATGTCCGTAACAGAGGTGATAAGTCTATAATAAAGGTGACCTGTCCGTAACAGAGGTGATAAGTCTATAATAAAGGTGACGTGTCCGTAACAGAGGTGATATGTTTATAATAAAGGTGACGTGTCCGTAACAGAGGTGATAAGTCTATAATAAAGATGACGTGTCCGTAACAGAGGTGATAAGTCTATAATAAAGGTGACTTGTCCGTAACAGAGGTGATATGTTTATAATAAAGGTGACTTGTCCGTAACAGAGGTGATATGTCTATAATAAAGGTGATGTGTCCGTAACAGAGGTGATATGTCTATAATAAAGGTGATGTGTCCGTAACAGAGGTAATATGTCTATAATAAAGGTGACTTGTCCGTAACAGAGGTGATAAGTCTATAATAAAGATGACGTGTCCGTAACAGAGGTGATATGTCTATAATAAAGGTGACGTGTCCGTAACAGAGGTGATAAGTCTATAATAAAGGTGACGTGTCCATAACAGAGGTGATGAGTCTATAATAAAGGTGACATGTCCGTAACAGAGGTGATATGTCTATAATAAAGGTGACTTGTCCGTAACAGAGGTGATATGTTTATAATAAAGGTGACGTGTCCGTAACAGAGGTGATAAGTCTATAATAAAGGTGACGTGTCCGTAACAGAGGTGATATGTTTATAATAAAGGTGACGTGTCCGTAACAGAGGTGATATGTTTATAATAAAGGTGACGTGTCCGTAACAGAGGTGATAAGTCTATAATAAAGGTGACGTGTCCGTAACAGAGGTGATGAGTCTATAATAAAGGTGACATGTCCGTAACCGAGGTGATAAGTCTATAATAAAGGTGACTTGTCCGTAACAGAGGTGATATGTCTATAATAAAGGTGACTTGTCTGTAACAGAGGTGATGAGTCTATAATAAAGGTAACTTGTCCGTAACAGAGGTGATAAGTCTATAATAAAGGTGACGTGTCCGTAACAGAGGTGATAAGTCTATAATAAAGGTGACGTGTCCGTAACAGAGGTGATGAGTCTATAATAAAGGTGACTTGTCCGTAACAGAGGCGATATGTTTATAATAAAGGTGACGTGTCCGTAATAGAGGTGATAAGTCTATAATAAAGGTGACTTGTCCGTAACAGAGGTGATATGTTTATAATAAAGGTGACGTGTCCGTAACAGAGGTGATAAGTCTATAATAAAGGTGACGTGTCCGTAACAGAGGTGATAAGTCTATAATAAAGGTGACGTGTCCGTAACAGAGGTGATAAGTCTATAATAAAGGTGACTTGTCCGTAACAGAGGTGATATGTCTATAATTAAGGTGACGTGTCCGTAACAGAGGTGATATGTTTATAATAAAGGTGACGTGTCCGTAACAGAGGTGATAAGTCTATAATAAAGGTGACTTGTCCGTAACAGAGGTGATATGTCTATAATAAAGGTGACGTGTCCTTAACAGAGGTGATAAGTCTATAATAAAGGTGACGTGTCCGTAACAGAGGTGATGAGTCTATAATAAAGGTGACTTGTCCGTAACAGAGGTGATATGTCTATAATAAAGGTGACGTGTCCGTAACAGAGGTGATAAGTCTATAATAAAGGTGACGTGTCCGTAACAGAGGTGATAAGTCTATAATAAAGGTGACGTGTCCTTAACAGAGGTGATAAGTCTATAATAAAGGTGACTTGTCCGTAACAGAGGTAATAAGTCTATAATAAAGGTGACGTGTCCTTAACAGAGGTGATAAGTCTATAATAAAGGTCACTTGTCCGTAACAGAGGTGATAAGTCTATAATAAAGGTGACTTGTCCGTAACAGAGGTGATAAGTCTATAATAAAGGTGACTTGTCCGTAACAGAGGTGATAAGTCTATAATAAAGGTGACGTGTCCTTAACAGAGGTGATAAGTCTATAATAAAGGTGACAAGTGTCCATAACAGAGGTGATGAGTCTATAATAAAGGTGACTTGTCCGTAACAGAGGTGATAAGTCTATAATAAAGGTGACGTGTCCGTAACAGAGGTGATGAGTCTATAATAAAGTTGACTTGTCCGTAACAGAGGTGATATGTCTATAATAAAGGTGACTTGTCCGTAACAGAGGTAATAAGTCTATAATAAAGGTGACGTGTCCGTAACAGAGGTGATAAGTCTATAATAAAGGTGACGTGTCCGTAACAGAGGTGATATGTCTATAATAAAGGTGACTTGTCCGTAACAGAGGTGATATGTCTATAATAAAGGTGACTTGTCCGTAACAGAGGTGATAAGTCTATAATAAAGGTGACGTGTCCGTAACAGAGGTGATAAGTCTATAATAAAGGTGACGTGTCCGTAACAGAGGTGATATGTCTATAATAAAGGTGACTTGTCCGTAACAGAGGTGATATGTCTATAATAAAGGTGACGTGTCCGTAACAGAGGTGATATGTCTATAATAAAGGTGACATGTCCGTAACAGAGGTGATATGTCTATAATAAAGGTGACTTGTCCGTAATAGAGGTGATATGTCTATAATAAAGGTGACGTGTCCGTAACAGAGGTGATAAGTCTATAATAAAGGTGACTTGTCCGTAACAGAGGTGATAAGTCTATAATAAAGGTGACTTGTCCGTAACAGAGGTGATATGTCTATAATAAAGGTGACTTGTCCGTAACAGAGGTGATATGTCTATAATAAAGGTGACGTGTCCGTAATAGAGGTGATATGTCTATAATAAAGGTGACGTGTCCGTAACAGAGGTGATATGTCTATAATAAAGGTGACGTGTCCGTAACAGAGGTGATATGTTTATAATAAAGATGACATGTCCGTAACAGAGGTGATAAGTCTATAATAAAGGTGACGTGTCCGTAACAGAGGTGATAAGTCTATAATAAAGGTGACGTGTCCGTAACAGAGGTGATAAGTCTATAATAAAGGTGACGTGTCCGTAACAGAGGTGATATGTCTATAATAAAGGTGACGTGTCCGTAACAGAGGTGATATGTCTATAATAAAGGTGACGTGTCCGTAACAGAGGTGATAAGTCTATAATAAAGGTGACGTGTCTGTAACACAGGGACCAGAAAGAACAACACAAACCGATACGAATCTGGTGTCTGCATCATAGAAATCAAATCAACATGAATTTCAATCTGATCGTGGGGAAACGGAATATATTTCTTCTGAAATGGACAACAGACTTTCCTTCTTAATTAACCCTTTGAGTGCCAGAGAAGTATGCAACACAATGGTTCTCAAAAGGTTAACATTTATAAATGAAAAAATATGTGTCAGTTAAGACTGGGTGTAAGTGTAATGGATCCTGTCAATAGGTGTCAGGTTTACTGGTAATTTATCCACTGAGAAAATATTATACAGAGAGACTGAAGGCGTTACACTTGTTCTGAGATGTACTGTTAATCTGGCAGGTATAAACACACACACATATACACAAATACTCACATACACGCACACACACAATTATATGCACAAATACAGGCACACAAGCGCACACAAACACTCACTCATAATTTGTCTCACTCTGTTTCAATCCCAGTCTCTTTCTAGCACACACTCTTACAAATACACACATACACTTACACATTCTAACACAAATACACTTACAAAAACGCACACATACATACACTTACACATTCTAACACAAATACACTTACAAAAACGCACACATACATACACTTACACACACTGATACACACACAAATTCTAACACACACATACAGTAACACACACACATACACTTACATACACACACACATACACATTCTAACACACACACACATACACTTACACACACACACACATACACATTCTTAAAAACACACACACACACACATATCTTGGGAAGAATTTGTTGACATTTGTGACAGTTATCTGCTGATTGGAAGTTGCTATTACCTCGCTAAAAAGGTTGGAGGGGAGATGCTGTAAGTCTGGCGATTCATTTGCTGATTAAATGACAAGTCCCAGGATGGGACACAATATGAAGGCATTTGTGATACATTTTGTGGATAAATGAACAAATCTAAAATAAAAGACTGTATCAAAATGCCTACACATATCTCATCTACTTAAAGAAACACATAACAATTATGCTTATAGAGATATATAAATGGATTTACAGATTTCCCAGTTTAAGGGCAACAACACTGGTTACTATGTGTATTTTGCCAAAATACAAGATCAGTAAAACACAAACTGCTGTCCAGAGATATAAACATTAGATTTAAGAGCATCACATGGTTTGTTACTTTATTTCTGGGCAGATTGAAGACACATGATCCTTAAGGAAACAACATCCAGTACAAAGCCCATCAGACTGTTCTTCTATAGCCTCATTCTCCTTACAAACTCACTCTGTAAGTGTAGATTTATCTGCATTCAAATGAGAATAAAATCACACTATGTTCTAACATCAAACAATACAGCACTTAGATTTTCTTAGAGACAAATTGAAACATGTTGTTCATTCATTAATTATAGAACGAGATAAACAGGAGAGTCATTCAAGACAGTCGATCACTGGGGACATCCACACTGCTGGCTCTTCTTTTTCTGCAAAGACTTTGTCAAAAATGTATTTATGTATATTGTTACATATCATATGTTTGCTTTTGTGAGACCTCAGAATAACTGTCTATTTGCTTACACCTTCATTACGTCCTTGACAAATGATCATAAGATGTTAGAGGTGAAGTGAAAATCCCAGGATCAAATCAGGGTGTGTTGGGTGAGAAGGATGAGAAGTGCTGGTGTAGAGGTTGTATACAGACACAGACCCACTATATAAATGAACTCACTGAAGTGCTGGTGTAGAGACTGTATACAGACACAGACACTATATAAATGAACTCACTGACGTGCTGGTGTAGAGACTGTATACAGACACAGACACTCTATATATATATATATAAATGAACTCACTGAAGTGCTGGTGTAGAGACTGTATACAGACACAGACCCGCTATATAAATGAACTCACTGAAGTGCTAGTGTAGAGACTGTATACAGACACAGACACACTATATATAAATGAACTCACTGAAGTGCTGGTGTAGAGACTGTATACAGACACTATATATAAATGAACTCACTGAAGTGCTGGTGTAGAGACTGTATACAGACACAGACACTATATATAAATGAACTCACTGAAGTGCTGGTGTAGAGACTGTATACAGACACAGACCCTATATAAATGAACTCACTGAAGTGCTGGTGTAGAGACTGTATACAGACACTATATATAAATGAACTCACTGAAGTGCTGGTGTAGAGACTGTATACAGACACAGACACACTATATAAATGAACTCACTGAAGTGCTGGTGTAGAGACTGTATACAGACACTATATATATATGAACTCACTGACGTGCTGGTGTAGAGGCTGTATACAGACACAGACACACTATATAAATGAACTCACTGAAGTGCTGGTGTAGAGACTGTATACAGACACAGACCCGCTATATAAATGAACTCACTGAAGTGCTGGTGTAGAGACTGTATACAGACACAGACACTATATATAAATCAACTCACTGAAGTGCTGGTGTATAGACTGTATACAGACACAGACCCTCTATATAAATGAACTCACTGAAGTGCTGGTGTAAAGACTGTATACAGACACAGACACACTATATAAAATGAACTCACTGACGTGCTGGTGTAGAGACTGTATACAGACACAGACACACTATATAAATGAACTCACTGATGTTCTTGGTAGAGACTGTATACAGACACAGACACACTATATAAATGAACTCACTGATGTGCTGGTGTATAGACTATATACAGACACACGCTATATATAAATGAACTCACTGAAGTGCTGGTGTATAGACTGTATACAGACACAGACACTATATAAATGAACTCACTGATGTTCTTGGTAGAGACTGTATACAGACACAGACACACTATATAAATGAACTCACTGACGTGCTGGTGTATAGACTGTATACAGACACACGCTATTTATAAATGAACTCACTGACGTGCTGGTGTAGAGACTGTATACAGACACAGACCCGCTATATAAATGAACTCACTGATGTTCTTGGTAGAGACTGTATACAGACACAGACACACTATATAAATGAACTCACTGAAGTGCTGGTGTATAGACTGTATACAGACACAGACACTATATAAATGAACTCACTGAAGTGCTGGTGTAGAGACTGTATACAGACACAGACACGCTATATAAATGAACTGACTGAAGTGCTGGTGTAGAGACTGTATACAGACACAGACACTATATATAAATGAACTCACTGAAGTGCTGGTGTAGAGACTGTATACAGACACAGACACTATATAAATGAACTCACTGAAGTGCTAGTGTAGAGACTGTATACAGACACAGACACACTATATATAAATTAACTCACTGAAGTGCTGGTGTAGAGACTGTATACAGACACTATATATAAATGAACTCACTGAAGTGCTGGTGTAGAGACTGTATACAGACACAGACACGCTATATAAATGAACTCACTGACGTGCTGGTGTAGAGACTGTATACAGACACAGACACTATATAAATGAACTCACTGACGTGCTGGTGTAGAGACTGTATACAGACACAGACACTATATAAATGAACTCACTGAAGTGCTGGTGTAGAGACTGTATACAGACACAGACACACTATATAAATGAACTCACTGACGTGCTGGTGCAGAGACTGTATACAGACACAGACACACTATATAAATGAACTCACTGAAGTGCTGGTGTAGAGACTGTATACAGACACTATATATATATGAACTCACTGACGTGCTGGTGTAGAGGCTGTATACAGACACAGACACACTATATAAATGAACTCACTGAAGTGCTGATGTATAGACTGTATACAGACATAGGCACTATATAAATGAACTCACTGAAGTGCTGGTGTAGAGGCTGTATACAGACACAGACACACTATATAAATGAACTCACTGAAGTGCTGGTGTATAGACTGTATACAGACACAGACCCGCTATATAAATGAACTCACTGAAGTGCTGGTGTAAAGACTGTATACAGACACAGACACTATATAAATGAACTCACTGACGTGCTGGTGTATAGACTGTATACAGACACAGACACACTATATAAATGAACTCACTGATGTTCTTGGTAGAGACTGTATACAGACACAGACACACTATATAAATGAACTCACTGATGTGCTGGTGTATAGACTATATACAGACACACGCTATATATAAATGAACTCACTGAAGTGCTGGTGTATAGACTGTATACAGACACAGACACTATATAAATGAACTCACTGATGTTCTTGGTAGAGACTGTATACAGACACAGACACACTATATAAATGAACTCACTGACGTGCTGGTGTATAGACTGTATACAGACACACGCTATATATAAATGAACTCACTGACGTGCTGGTGTAGAGACTGTATACAGACAGACACGCTATATAAATGAACTCACTGATGTTCTTGGTAGAGACTGTATACAGACACAGACACACTATATAAATGAACTCACTGAAGTGCTGATGTATAGACTGTATACAGACATAGGCACTATATAAATGAACTCACTGAAGTGCTGGTGTAGAGGCTGTATACAGACACAGACACACTATATAAATGAACTCACTGAAGTGCTGGTGTAGAGACTGTATACAGACACAGACACGCTATATAAATGAACTCACTGAAGTGCTGGTGTAGAGACTGTATACAGACACAGACACTATATAAATGAACTCACTGAAGTGCTGGTGTAGAGACTGTATACAGACACAGACACACTATATATAAATGAACTCACTGAAGTGCTGGTTTAGAGACTGTATACAGACACAGACACGCTATATAAATGAACTCACTGAAGTGCTGGTGTAGAGACTGTATACAGACACAGACACACTATATAAATGAACTCACTGACGTGCTGGTGTAGAGGCTGTATACAGACACAGACACGCTATATAAATGAACTCACTGATGTTCTTGGTAGAGACTGTATACAGACACTGTATATAAATCAACTCACTGATTTTCTGGTGTACAGACTGTATATAGACACAAACACTCCAAATAAATGAACTCACCGATGTTCTGGCATAGAGACTGTATACAGACACAGACTTTGTGAAGGAAAGTCAGGATTTTATTAAAAACATAGAGGCAAGTATTATGTTTAAATTCTCTAACTCTACTTCTCAACAGCAAAGCTTAAACATGTTTAACTACAAAACAGAGAAAAAACTTGATAGCCAAGTAACCCCACGCCTATATTAAGTAACCAATCATGTTCCCCTTAAGGTGTATAACTGATAAGCCAAGTAGTTCCTCATCCTCCTTCTTTGATGATTTAGTAACAAAACTGCAAACATTTTGAAGGTGGATTCGGTGGACCAGTCTTCGGCTTTGAGGATGTCCTCAAGTCTTCCCCCAGATAGAGATTTTGAAGTTATAGCTCCTTGAGAGGAATGGGCTCCAAACCTAGTAGTATCAATACCTGCCGAAAGCATGATCCAACAAATCCATCTAGCCAAAGTAGCTGATGAAACAGATAAATAATGTTAAAAAAAAGAAATCAAGGTTTTGGATTTCATGCCGCCTAGATGATTGATATAACGTTCCGTCGATACATTGTCCATCTCCAGTAGGATGCAGCAATTCGCAGTGTTTTTTGTGAAACTTTTGATGGTAAAAGATCCTGCTAACAATTCTAAGCAGTTTATGTGCATATCTATTTCTGTGAGAGACCACTTCCCTCTGTTGGTGAGGTTTCCACACTGAGTTCCCCAACCCAAAGTGCTGGAGTTGGACTCGATTATCAGTTCTGGAGACATTCCAGAGATTGCTCTCCCATTCCACGCTTCCATGTGGTCCAACCACCACAGGAGTTCCTTCCGTGCATTGGAGGATAGAGGAGTTAGATCTGAATAACCGACACCTCTGCTCAGGTGTAAAGTCTTTAGTCTTTGAAGAGCTTGGTAATGAAGTGGTGCTGGAAAAATGGCTTGGATTGATGCAGACAGAGGTCCCGCTATTCTCACTATCTTCCAAATGGACATAATGTTTTTCTTTAAAATGGTTTTGATTTCCCTGCAGATGTTCTTCAGTTTGTTTCAAGGAAGACATAGGGTAGAACTCACAGAATCTACCACAAAGCCTAGAAATTCGATTGTTTGAGTGGGTTGAATTAAAAATGTCTGCCAGTTTATGAGGAAACCGAGTTGGGTTAGTGTTTGAATCGTTAGTAGGAGATGTTCCTTGAGGGTACATATATCCTGAGACATGATAAACATGTTGAGATAAATGATCATGTGGACCCCTCGGCTTCTCAGAAAGGAAATTATGGGTTTCATGATCTTTGTGAAACACCATGGGGCCGAAGACAGACCGAAAGGGAGGCAGGTGAACTACCATGTTACCCCTCTCCAAATGAATTGAAGAAGTTTCTGTTGTTATTTTGTGATAGGGATTGTGAGGTAGGTGTCTCTTAGGTCCAATTTGACCATACTATCTAGAGGTAATAGGAGGTCTCTGAGACAATGGATGCCCTCCATTTCAAAATGGCGGTAAAGGACAAAAGAGTTTAGATTTCTTAAATTTATGACCGAACGAACCCCTGAATCTTTTTGTGAACCAGTAAGATGTTGCTTATGAAGCCTGGTTCTGTCAGAGGAGCTCTTATAATCGCTCCTCTTTTCTGGAGTTCTAAAACCTCTAAATCCTCTAGAGAGAAATCCTCTTTTTAAAAATGGATAGAATTTGGGATTGTCTGTTGGTGATGAGTGGAAAAAAATTCTACATGGTAACCTGTGTATCACGTTTCCTGTGATCTCCCTCTGTCACTCTCTCTTGTGCTGCTCCCTTATTGGTTGAACCTGTTTGGCCCGCCCCTGGTGACCCTTTTTATACCAGACTAGTGGCACCTGTCAGGTGCCCTTTCGTGGTGTTCCAGAGCCAGTGTTGCTGTTGCTGTGTTCCTGTGTTCCTGATTTCCGGTGTACTGATTCGGCCTATTCTGACGAGTCTCCTGTGTTCCTGTTCCATGATCTGACCTGGCCTGGCTGACGTTCCTGCTCGTTGCTGATCTGGCTTGTCTGAGAATCTCCTCCATGATCTGACCCGGCCTGGCTGACGTTCCTGCTCGTTGCTGATCTGGCTTGTCTGAGAATCTCCTCCATGATCTGACCCGGCCTGGCTGACGATCCTGCTCGTTGCTGATCTGGCTTGTCCGAGAATCTGCTCCGTGATCTGACCTGGCCTGGCTGATGTTCCTGCTGCTGTTGTCGCTTGGGCAACATTCTGATTCCTACTGTGTTCGCGTCTGATCAGATAGAGACTGTACCATTAACTCCTGCTGAGCCAAGTCTCTTGAGCTGAGTCTCCAGTTACGCTTGCAGAGCTGTACTACTAAGCTGAGTCTCCAGTTACGCTTGCAGAGCTGTACTACCCAAAGCTGAGTCTTCCTTGGCACTTGCAGGGCGATACCGTTATACGCTGAGCCTCCGATTATACTTGCTGTGCTATATAGCCAACCTGGTGCTGTTGTTAACTCTTGCAGAGCCGTTATACTCCCGCTGCTCCTGTTGAGCCGGCCGCGTTGGGGCCTTGGTAGACAGTGGCTCATATTGTCATCCATAGCAGAGTAGTCGGTATCCGTTTACGTGCCCATGAGGCGCTATTGGCTCTAGCACTCTCTGCACCGGTGGTTCCCGTTATACGCCTGGTGGGGCTATTGGCTCAAGCTATCGCTGTACGGTTGGTCTCCTTATACGCCCGTGGGGGCTAGCGAGTCACACTCTTGCAGTGCAAAGTGTCTCTGTCGTACGCCCGTGGGGGCTATTTGGCTCAAGCTATCACTGTACGGTTGGTCTCTATTACACAGCTGTGGGGGCTAGCGATTCACGCTCTTGCAGCATCAGTAGTCTCCAGTATATGCCCATGGGGGCTAGCGACTCACGCTTCTGCATTACAAGTTGTCTCCGTTACACGCCCGTGGGGGCTATCCGCAAACTGCTCCGCAGCGTTCTGTCTCAGTCTCTGCATTACCCAAGCAGCTAATGACATCAGTGGACTTAAGGTGTTGTGCAATCTAGCACCTATTGCTGCCTCCTATTCACCTTGGGCGTGCCAAACACCACAACAGAGACTGACGTTTCCTATGTATTTAACTATTGATTACTAGTCGCTATTCTGAGCCTGTCCTGTGACAGTATATGTATTATTTGTACTCCTGTATACTGGTCCTGTGAAGGTCTATTTGTCTATCTTTTGCTATCTACTGTGTGGCCTATTGAGGGCGACCTTGTTCGTTATTTTTTTTGTTTTAATAAAACTGTGTTTTATTCAAACCTGCAGTCTGAGTGTCTGAAAACCGTTACACTGTGACAGTCAGTAGTACTCATTGGTCTGAGGTAATTTGACACCAGGCGTGGAAAAAAATGGGTGAGTCTGCCACCCACTTTTTCCTCCTGATGTAAAGTAAATATACCTACCTGTGAATGGTCTGGAACGTGGGAATCCCCTTGGGTTCTTGGATCCCCATACCCCATGGTGGATAGAAGGTAGACTGGGTCCTGTTCTCTTGGAAATAGGTTCCCCTTGGTAGGTAATTGGGGTCTTGTGGGTTCCTATACTGTGCTCTGCAGGAACCTGAGGTCAGGCCGGGAAGTCGACCTCTACCCTTCCCGGCCCTGATAAAAACCTGTCTATTGAAAACTTTTCTCATTGACATTTGGGCTTTATCAAGGGCAGTAAAGGTACCAACGAACTTCCCTAAGTTCTTAATAAAAGAATTGCCAAACAGAAGTCCATTGGACTCAGGTCCAGCTTCAGAAACGGCCATCTCTGATCATTTTGGATCTATACGTAACAGTATGACCCTTCATCTCTCCATGGATAAGGCCATGTTGGCATTACCCAAAAGTCATAAGGCCCTTTGGATCCAGCCTCTCCCCATACTCCTCACTGCTGTCTCCCCTCTCCCCATACTCCTCGCTGCATCCTCCCCTCTCCCCATACTACTCACTGCATCCTCCCCTCTCCTCATACTCCTCACTGCTGTCTCCCCTCTCCCCATACTCCTCACTGCATCCTCCCCTCTCCCCATACTCCTCACTGCATCCTCCCCTCTCCTCATACTCCTCACTGCATCCTCCCCTCTCCCCATACTCCTCACTACTGTCTCCCCTCTCCCCATACTCCTCCCTGCATCCCCCCCTCTCCCCATACTCCTCACTGCTGTCTCCTCTCTCCCCATACTCCTCACTGCATCCTCCCCTCTCCCCATACTCCTCACTGCATCCTCCCCTCTCCTCATACTCCTCACTGCATTCTCCCCTCTCCCCATACTCCTCACTGCTGTCTCCTCTCTCCCTATACTCCTCACTGCATCCTCCCCTCTCCCCATACTCCTCACTGCTGTCTCCTCTCTCCCCATACTCCTCACTGCATCCTCCCTTCTCCCCATACTCCTCACTGCTGTCTCCTCTCTCCCCATACTCCTCACTGCATCCTCCCCTCTCCCCATACTCCTCACTGCATCCTCCCCTCTCCCCATACTCTGCACTGCATCCTCCCCTCTCCCCATACTCCTCACTGCTGTCTCCCCTCTCCCCATACTCCTCACTGCATCCTCACCTCTCCCCATACTCCTCACTGCATCCTCCCCTTTCCCCATACTCCTCACTGCATCCTCCCCTCTCCCCATACTCCTCACTGCATCCTCCCCTCTCCTCATACTCCTCACTGCTGTCTCCCCTCTCCCCATACTCCTCACTGCATCCTCCCCTCTCCTCATACTCCTCACTGCTGTCTCCCCTCTCCCCATACTCCTCACTGCATCCTCCCCTCTCCCCATACTCCTCACTGCTGTCTCCCCTCTCCCCATACTCCTCACTGCATCCTCCCCTTTCCCCATACTCCTCACTGCATCCTCCCCTCTCCCCATACTCCTCACTGCATCCTCCCCTCTCCTCATACTCCTCACTGCTGTCTCCCCTCTCCCCATACTCCTCACTGCATCCTCCCCTCTCCCCATACTCCTCACTGCTGTCTCCTCTCTCCCCATACTCCTCACTGCATCCTCCCTTCTCCCCATACTCCTCACTGCTGTCTCCTCTCTCCCCATACTCCTCACTGCATCCTCCCCTCTCCCCATACTCCTCACTGCTGTCTCACCTCTTCCCATACTCCCCACTGCATCCTCCCCTCTCCCCATACTCCTCACTGCTGTCTCACCTCTTCCCATACTCCTCACTGCATCCTCCCCTCTCCCCATACTCCTCACTGCATCCTCCCCTCTCCTCATACTCCTCACTGCATCCTCCCCTCTCCCCATACTCCTCACTGCTGTCTCCCCTCTCCCCATACTCCTCACTGCATCCTCCCCTCTCCCCATACTCCTCACTGCTGTCTCCTCTCTCCCCATACTCCTCACTGCATCCTCCCCTCTCCCCATACTCCTCACTGCATCCTCCCCTCTCCTCATACTCCTCACTGCATCCTCCCCTCTCCCCATACTCCTCACTGCTGTCTCCCCTCTCCCCATACTCCTCACTGCATCCTCCCCTCTCCTCATACTCCTCACTGCTGTCTCCCCTCTCCCCATACTCCTCACTGCATCCTCCCCTCTCCCCATACTCCTCACTGCATCCTCCCCTCTCCCCATACTCCTCACTGCTGTCTCCTCTCTCCCCATACTCCTCACTGCTGTCTCCTCTCTCCCCATACTCCTCACTGCATCCTCCCCTCTCCCCATACTCCTCACTGCATCCTCCCCTCTCCTCATACTCCTCACTGCTGTCTCCCCTCTCCCCATACTCCTCACTGCATCCTCCCCTCTCCTCATACTCCTCACTGCTGTCTCCCCTCTCCCCATACTCCTCACTGCATCCTCCCCTCTCCCCATACTCCTCACTGCTGTCTCCCCTCTCCCCATACTCCTCACTGCATCCTCCCCTTTCCCCATACTCCTCACTGCATCCTCCCCTCTCCCCATACTCCTCACTGCATCCTCCCCTCTCCTCATACTCCTCACTGCTGTCTCCCCTCTCCCCATACTCCTCACTGCATCCTCCCCTCTCCTCATACTCCTCACTGCTGTCTCCTCTCTCCCCATACTCCTCACTGCATCCTCCCCTCTCCCCATACTCCTCACTGCTGTCTCCTCTCTCCCCATACTCCTCACTGCATCCTCCCTTCTCCCCATACTCCTCACTGCTGTCTCCTCTCTCCCCATACTCCTCACTGCTGTCTCCTCTCTCCCCATACTCCTCACTGCATCCTCCCCTCTCCCCATACTCCTCACTGCTGTCTCACCTCTTCCCATACTCCCCACTGCATCCTCCCCTCTCCCCATACTCCTCACTGCTGTCTCCCCTCTCCCCATACTCCTCACTGCATCCTCCCCTCTCCCCATACTCCTCACTGCTGTCTCACCTCTTCCCATACTCCCCACTGCATCCTCCCCTCTCCCCATACTCCTCACTGCTGTCTCCCCTCTCCCCATACTCCTCACTGCATCCTCCCCTCTCCCCATACTCCTCACTGCTGTCTCCCCTCTCCCCATACTCCTCACTGCATCCTCCCCTCTCCTCATACTCCTCACTGCATCCTCCCCTCTCCCCATACTCCTCACTGCATCCTCCCCTCTCCCCATACTCCTCACTGCTGTCTCCCCTCTCCCCATACTCCTCACTGCATCCTCCCCTCTCCCCATACTCCTCACTGCTGTCTCACCTCTTCCCATACTCCCCACTGCATCCTCCCCTCTCCTCATACTCCTCACTGCATCCTCCCCTCTCCCCATACTCCTCACTGCATCCTCCCCTCTCCCCATACTCCTCACTGCATCCTCCCCTCTCCCCATACTCCTCACTGCTGTCTCACCTCTTCCCATACTCCTCACTGCTGTCTCACCTCTTCCCATACTCCTCACTGCTGTCTCACCTCTTCCCATACTCCTCACTGCTGTCTCCTCTCTCCCCATACTCCTCACTGCTGTCTCCCCTCTCCCCATACTCCTCACTGCTGTCTCCTCTCTCCCCATACTCCTCACTGCTGTCTCCTCTCT
Organism: Rhinophrynus dorsalis; assembly: GCA_037306005.1. NCBI lineage: Eukaryota > Metazoa > Chordata > Amphibia > Anura > Rhinophrynidae > Rhinophrynus > Rhinophrynus dorsalis. Next base: position 129,169,667 of record CM074728.1, read on the forward strand.
CCCCATACTCCTCACTGCTGTCTCCTCTCTCCCCATACTCCTCACTGCATCCTCCCCTCTCCCCATACTCCTCACTGCTGTCTCACCTCTTCCCATACTCCTCACTGCATCCTCCCCTCTCCCCATACTCCTCACTGCATCCTCCCCTCTCCTCATACTCCTCACTGCATCCTCCCCTCTCCCCATACTCCTCACTGCTGTCTCCCCTCTCCCCATACTCCTCACTGCATCCTCCCCTCTCCCCATACTCCTCACTGCATCCTCCCCTCTCCTCATACTCCTCACTGCTGTCTCCTCTCTCCCCATACTCCTCACTGCATCCTCCCCTCTCCTCATACTCCTCACTGCTGTCTCCCCTCTCCCCATACTCCTCACTGCATCCTCCCCTCTCCCCATACTCCTCACTGCTGTCTCCCCTCTCCCCATACTCCTCACTGCATCCTCCCCTTTCCCCATACTCCTCACTGCATCCTCCCCTCTCCCCATACTCCTCACTGCATCCTCCCCTCTCCTCATACTCCTCACTGCTGTCTCCCCTCTCCCCATACTCCTCACTGCATCCTCCCCTCTCCTCATACTCCTCACTGCTGTCTCCTCTCTCCCCATACTCCTCACTGCATCCTCCCCTCTCCCCATACTCCTCACTGCTGTCTCCTCTCTCCCCATACTCCTCACTGCATCCTCCCTTCTCCCCATACTCCTCACTGCTGTCTCCCCTCTCCCCATACTCCTCACTGCTGTCTCCTCTCTCCCCATACTCCTCACTGCTGTCTCCTCTCTCCCCATACTCCTCACTGCTGTCTCCTCTCTCCCCATACTCCTCACTGCATCCTCCCCTCTCCCCATACTCCTCACTGCTGTCTCCTCTCTCCCCATACTCCTCACTGCATCCTCCCCTCTCCTCATACTCCTCACTGCTGTCTCACCTCTTCCCATACTCCCCACTGCATCCTCCCCTCTCCCCATACTCCTCACTGCTGTCTCCCCTCTCCCCATACTCCTCACTGCATCCTCCCCTCTCCCCATACTCCTCACTGCTGTCTCACCTCTTCCCATACTCCCCACTGCATCCTCCCCTCTCCCCATACTCCTCACTGCTGTCTCCCCTCTCCCCATACTCCTCACTGCATCCTCCCCTCTCCCCATACTCCTCACTGCTGTCTCCCCTCTCCTCATACTCCTCACTGCATCCTCCCCTCTCCCCATACTCCTCCCTGCATCCCCCCCTCTCCCCATACTCCTCACTGCATCCTCCCCTCTCCCCATACTCCTCACTGCATCCTCCCCTCTCCCCATACTCCTCACTGCTGTCTCCCCTCTCCTCATACTCCTCACTGCATCCTCCCCTCTCCCCATACTCCTCCCTGCATCCCCCCCTCTCCCCATACTCCTCACTGCATCCTCCCCTCTCCCCATACTCCTCACTGCATCCTCCCCTCTCCCCATACTCCTCACTGCTGTCTCACCTCTTCCCATACTCCCCACTGCATCCTCCCCTCTCCTCATACTCCTCACTGCATCCTCCCCTCTCCCCATACTCCTCACTGCATCCTCCCCTCTCCCCATACTCCTCACTGCTGTCTCACCTCTTCCCATACTCCTCACTGCTGTCTCACCTCTTCCCATACTCCTCACTGCTGTCTCACCTCTCCCCATGCCTCCATTGCTACTTTCCCTCTCCCCATGCTCCCCACTTTTACCTCCCCTTTGCCATGCTACCTATTGCTGTCTCCCCTCTAGCAGTGTTTCTGGCTCCCCCCTCTTCTCTCTCAAATACTTCCCACACCACCCTCTCCTTCTCTGGTGCTTTCCATCACCTTCTGTCTCTCCCTATCAGCTGTCCTTCTCTTACCGCTCACCTGTCTATTGTGAATCAGTCTGGACAGACTCAGAGCTTTCTCCCGGTCACTAAACCCTTCTGTGAAATAACCTGCAGAGGATCCTTTCATCCTCACACTCCAACACTTTGTTTCAGTGAAGAGGATTTGTATTTTAGCCTTGGTGTCCCACTAAGCCCTTGGATGTTAGCAGTATTTCCAGCACAGGACATGCAATGGTTTAATACTTTATCTGGGATCATTTTATTTGTATTAACCGAACACTTCCAAATTCATCTTGTTTATTTGATTGTGCCAACTTCAGGGCATCATATTTCCCTCTCTGCTGACTTTAACTTACAGTCATTACTATATTATTTCCCAGCATATCAATAAAGGTTAATATTTAGGTATATTTATCTTTTTTCAGTCTTTTCTGGTGAACACTGACCAACTTGTCTGATAATGTGTGTACATAATCGGATTATACTTGATTTTGCAGTCCAGTCCCGAGCTCTGCTCCTAGAACTGTCATCCTTTTGTGTCTCTGACGTCCAGTTGTTTGAATCGGCTCTTTTGTGTCTCTGACGTCCAGTTGTTTGAATCGGCTCTTTTGTGTCTCTGACGTCCAGTTGTTTGAATCGGCTCTTTTGTGTCTCTGACGTCCAGTTGTTTGAATCTGCACAAACACAGTATTAAAGCAGAACATTGGTCTCACTTGGTTGTGCTGATTAGTGTGTGATAGTCACAGAGGATGAGGCACGCTCTGGGCCACAGGAAGAAAGACAATAGGGGAACAATTCTGGGGCAAGTCATCTCACCAAAGGAAAAGAAAAAGCACCAATAGTGAAATATCACCAAATGATCCCAGATGTGAAAGAACAAATCCACCCACATGGACGATGGGTAATTAGGCAGACGTTCCCCTGTGTCTGCTCAGGGCTCCACTCGTCAGGAACAGATGAAAAATAGAAACATGAAAATCCCTTTCTTATGCCTTTCATGGCTTTAATTTATGTAACCCTGTGTTTAGCCTTTTCTCTGTTTTAGAAATTGTGCCATGGGGAAGAAATAAAATGTCCCCTTAAATACACAGCAATGTGGGGAATTAGATTTGTCCCCTACGAGGTGTTCTTTACCCCAGAATAGCTGCTGTCTTTACTCCGCTTTGTGGGACAAGTTGGCGTCTTACAAACACAGGAGAAAGACGATGGTCCTGTGGTTCTTACACTGTAGCTATAAAGACTTGGTCACAGCAGTCACATGGGAAATCTTTATGATATGTATACCAGGCAGTCTTCAGGGTTCAAGTGTTACAACATATCGGGGTTAATGTGGAAATGAGAGAAAGACGGAAAAATGGAAATAATTAAATGAAGAATTGTAATAATATAGAATATGGGAAAATACAACAAATCAAGGCAAATATATAGTATAAATGGAACTCTTTGCACACCTATTTATATTATTGCTATTTTGCATTTTAGTTACATTGTAATATATAGATATGAGATAGATAGATAGATAGATAGATAGATAGATAGATAGATAGATAGATATGCGATAGATAGATAGATAGATAGATAGATAGATAGATAGATGATAGATATGAGATAGATAGATAGATAGATATGAATAGATAGATAGATATGAGATAGATAGATAGATAGATAGATAGATAGATAGATAGATAGATATGTGATAGATAGATATGCGATAGATAGATAGATATGAGATAGATAGATAGATATGAGATAGATATCAGATAGATAGATAGATAGATAGATAGATAGATATGTGATAGATAGATATGCGATAGATAGATAGATATGCGATAGATAGATAGATATGATATAGATAGATAGATAGATAGATAGATAGATAGATAGATATGTGATAGATAGATAGATAGATAGATAGATAGATAGATAGATAGATAGATAGATATGAGATAGATAGATATGAGATAGATAGATAGATAGATAGATAGATAGATAGATAGATATGTGATAGATAGATATGAGATAGATAGATAGATAGATATGAGATACATAGATAGATATGAGATAGATAGATAGATAGATAGATAGATAGATAGATAGATAGATATGTGATAGATAGATAGATAGATATGAGATACATAGATAGATATGAGATAGATAGATAGATAGATAGATAGATAGATAGATAGATAGATATGAGATAGATAGATAGATAGACAGATGGACAGATAGATATGAGATAGATATGAGATATATGGATAGATAGATAGATAGATAGATAGATAGATAGATAGATAGATAGATAGATATGAGATAGATAGATAGATAGATAGATAGATAGATAGATAGATACATATGCGATAGCTAGATAGATAGATAGATAGATAGATAGATAGATAGATAGATAGAAAGATAGATAGATAAATTTGTATCCGATAATAAAGTTATCACTTGCAATGTAATCCAGGCCTTATTTGGAAGAAATTCAAGTTTCATGGTATCGCTGTTAGAAAAGACAAGGCATGTGACATAGTGAAGGAGGGTTTCTTAGTGAAGATAAACTTTATGATCTCTTCATTATTTATCTTCTTTGTTACAAACATTTGTACAAACCAGTGAGGATCCTCCTGTACAATCAGTGGAATGTGGCGCATTCACTACTGTTATCTGAAGCAGCCTTTTCACCCCATCTGGGGGGTTGTGCTCTGAGCAGTGATACAGAGGTGATAAAGAGGTGATAAAGGGGAGATGACTTCTCCAGTGATATCCCTTCTCCAGTTCCTGTTTTATTCTATAGATCATATGAACTAAGATCTCCAAAGCTGAAAACATCTTGGCTCATTGGCTCCATTAGTCTGTTGGCAAAGCAGAAGTTTTGTACTAAATAAAAACCTCTCTCTCAACCGGAATCTCTGCATTCATGTCCCCACCCCATAACACCACCATCACATTGAGAATTACTGCAGTAAACTTTATATTTTACCCTTTTATTGTCCGAGGCACTGAAAGAGTTAAATAAATGCAAATAAATATTCAGAGTTTTCTGTAGGGGCCCCCGGTCCGTTCTCTGGTGAATTGGAATGGGATTATTTCCTTCATTCACATCCCATTCACATCCCATTCACATCCCATTCACATCCCATTCACATCCCACTCACATCCCACTCACATCCCACTCACATCCCATTCACATCCTATTCACATCCCACTCACATCCCATTCACATCCCATTCACATCCTATTCACGTCCCATTCACATCCCACTCACATCCCATTCACATCCCACTCACATCCCACTCACATCCCACTCACATCCCATTCACATCCCACTCACATCCTATTCACATCCCATTCACATCCTATTCACATCCCATTCACATCCCACTCACATCCCATTCACATCCCACTCACATCCCACTCACATCCCACTCACATCCCATTCACATCCCACTCACATCCCACTCACATCCTATTCACATCCCATTCACATCCCACTCACATCCCACTCACATCCCACTCACATCCCACTCACATCCCATTCACATCCCACTCACATCCCACTCACATCCCACTCACATCCTATTCACATCCCATTCACATCTCACTCACATCCCATTCACATCCCACTCACATCCCACTCACATCCTATTCACATCCTATTCACATCCCATTCACATCCCATTCACATCCCACTCACATCCCATTCACATCCTATTCACATCCCATTCACATCCCACTCACATCCCATTCACATCCCACTCACATCCCACTCACATCCCACTCACATCCTATTCACATCCCATTCACATCCCACTCACATCCCATTCATATCCCACTCACATCCCACTCACATCCTATTCACATCCTATTCACATCCTATTCACATCCCATTCACATCCCACTCACATCCCACTCACATCCTATTCACATCCCATTCACATCCCACTCACATCCCATTCACATCCCATTCACATCCCACTCACATCCCATTCATATCCCACTCACATCCCACTCACATCCTATTCACATCCCATTCACATCTCACTCACATCCCATTCACATCCCACTCACATCCCACTCACATCCCACTCACATCCTATTCACATCCTATTCACATCCCACTCACATCCCACTCACATCCCACTCACATCCTATTCACATCCTATTCACATCCTATTCACATCCCATTCACATCCCACTCACATCCCACTCACATCCTATTCACATCCTATTCACATCCCACTCACATCCCACTCACATCCTATTCACATCCCATTCACATCCCACTCACATCCCATTCACATCCCATTCACATCCCACTCACATCCCATTCATATCCCACTCACATCCCACTCACATCCTATTCACATCCCATTCACATCTCACTCACATCCCATTCACATCCCACTCACATCCCACTCACATCCCACTCACATCCTATTCACATCCTATTCACATCCCATTCACATCCCACTCACATCCCACTCACATCCTATTCACATCCTATTCACATCCCATTCACATCCCACTCACATCCCACTCACATCCTATTCACATCCCATTCACATCTCACTCACATCCCATTCACATCCCACTCACATCCCACTCACATCCTATTCACATCCTATTCACATCCCATTCACATCCCACTCACATCCCACTCACATCCTATTCACATCCTATTCACATCCCACTCACATCCCACTCACATCCCACTCACATCCCATTCACATCCCACTCACATCCCACTCACATCCCATTCACATCCCACTCACATCCTATTCACATCCCATTCACATCTCACTCACATCCCATTCACATCCCACTCACATCCCACTCACATCCCACTCACATCCTATTCACATCCTATTCACATCCCACTCACATCCCACTCACATCCCACTCACATCCTATTCACATCCTATTCACATCCTATTCACATCCCATTCACATCCCACTCACATCCCACTCACATCCTATTCACATCCCACTCACATCCCACTCACATCCCACTCACATCCTATTCACATCCTATTCACATCCCACTCACATCCCATTCACATCCCACTCACATCCCACTCACATCCTATTCACATCCTATTCACATCCCACTCACATCCCACTCACATCCCACTCACATCCTATTCACATCCTATTCACATCCTATTCACATCCCATTCACATCCCACTCACATCCCATTCACATCCCACTCACATCCCATTCACATCCTATTCACATCCCATTCACATCCCACTCACATCCCATTCACATCCTATTCACATCCCACTCACATCCCATTCACATCCCATTCACATCCCACTCACATCCCACTCACATCCCACTCACATCCCACTCACATCCCATTCACATCCTATTCACTTCCTATTCACATCCTATTCACATCCCATTCACATCCCACTCACACCCCATTCACATCCCATTCACATCCTATTCACATTCCATTCCCATCCTATTCACATCCCATTCCCATCCCATTCACACCCCATTCACATCCCATTCACATCCTATTCACATTCCATTCACATCCCATTCACTTCCCATTCACATCCCATTCCCATCCTATTCACATCCCATTCACATCCCACTCACATCCCACTCACATCCCACTCACATCCTATTCACATCCCATTCCCATCCCATTCACACCCCATTCACATCCCATTCACATCCTATTCACATTCCATTCACATCCCATTCACTTCCCATTCACATCCCATTCACATCCCACTCACATCCCATTCACATCCCACTCACATCCCATTCACATCCTATTCACATCCCATTCACATCCCATTCACTTCCCACTCACATCCCATTCCCATCCTATTCACATCCCATTCCCATCCCATTCACATCCCATTCACTTGCTACTCACATCCTATTCACTTTCCATTCACATCCCACTCACATCCCATTCACATCCCATTCACTTCCCATTCACATCCCATTCACATCCCACTCACATCCCATTCACATCCCATTCACTTCCCACTCACATCCCATTCCCATCCTATTCACATCCCATTCACATCCCATTCCCATCCCATTCCCATCCCATTCACATCCCATTCCCATCCCATTCATTTGCTACTCACATCCTATTCACTTTCCATTCACATCCCACTCACATGCCATTCACATCCATTTCACTTCCCATTCACATCCCACTCACATCCCACTCACATCCCACTCACATCCCACTCACATCCCACTCACATCCCATTCACATCCTATTCACTTCCTATTCACATCCTATTCACATCCTATTCACATCCCATTCACATCCCACTCACACCCCATTCACATCCCATTCACATCCTATTCACATTCCATTCCCATCCTATTCACATCCCATTCCCATCCCATTCACTTGCTACTCACATCCTATTCACTTTCCATTCACATCCCACTCACATCCCATTCACATCCCATTCACTTCCCATTCACATCCCATTCACATCCCACTCACATCCCATTCACATCCCATTCACTTCCCACTCACATCCCATTCCCATCCTATTCACATCCCATTCACATCCCATTCCCATCCCATTCCCATCCCATTCACATCCCATTCCCATCCCATTCATTTGCTACTCACATCCTATTCACTTTCCATTCACATCCCACTCACATGCCATTCACATCCCATTCACATCCCATTCACATCCCACTCACATCCCACTCACATCCCACTCACATCCCACTCACATCCCATTCACATCCTATTCACTTCCTATTCACATCCCATTCACATCCCACTCACACCCCATTCACATCCCATTCACATCCTATTCACATTCCATTCCCATCCTATTCACATCCCATTCCCATCCCATTCACACCCCATTCACATCCCATTCACATCCTATTCACATTCCATTCACATCCCATTCACTTCCCATTCACATCCCATTCCCATCCTATTCACATCCCATTCACATCCCACTCACATCCCACTCACATCCCACTCACATCCTATTCACATCCCATTCCCATCCCATTCACACCCCATTCACATCCCATTCACATCCTATTCACATTCCATTCACATCCCATTCACTTCCCATTCACATCCCATTCACATCCCACTCACATCCCATTCACATCCCACTCACATCCCATTCACATCCTATTCACATCCCATTCACATCCCATTCACTTCCCACTCACATCCCATTCCCATCCTATTCACATCCCATTCCCATCCCATTCACATCCCATTCCCATCCCATTCACTTGCTACTCACATCCTATTCACTTTCCATTCACATCCCACTCACATCCCATTCACATCCCATTCACTTCCCATTCACATCCCATTCACATCCCACTCACATCCCATTCACTTCCCACTCACATCCCATTCCCATCCTATTCACATCCCATTCACATCCCATTCCCATCCCATTCCCATCCCATTCACATCCCATTCCCATCCCATTCATTTGCTACTCACATCCTATTCACTTTCCATTCACATCCCACTCACATGCCATTCACATCCCATTCACATCCCTTTATGCAAATTAAAAGCACACTCCCTCCTTCTCTCATCTTAAAGCATACAAACCTTTACACTTCTCTGCCTTAACCCCTTGTGTGCTAGACAGGTTACAAACTTCCCCAACATGCTTGAAGTGAACACGTTTTTTCAGCCCATAAGAAGAAAATCTGATGATAAAGTGAGGCCCTGTCAGCGTGACCCGTATGTGTCACTGATATACACAATATAATAACACAGGAGCGAACCTGATTTATACAGAGCTCAGATGGAGTGTTGGTGTCTATTTAAAGGTTCGTTAGGATTGTGGTACATCATTCATTATTATTCTCAGCTGCACACAATTCGGTTTCCAGAGGAGTAATTATAAAGTGGAAAGAATAAACTTTTCTCTTAGACAAGCAATAAACCTTTACTGTGAAAAAAAAAAAAATGGTTAAGAAGACTTTCCTCTCCACCTGCTTCAGTTTCAGAAAACTGTTTTGTCCGTCTCCATGGACCTGACACCAGGACTGACTGAAAATGTTATCGCTAGAAGAAAGGCAACGGGCAAAATCCACAGAGGCCATTAGGATTTTCTATCCATAGTAAGGTAAGTGGTATTAGGTTGTGTTACTCAGGACATTGTAGGTGCAAAACATTACTGTTCTGTTTGATAGCTTTTCAGTTATTCAGATATATAGATGATGGTAATTAAGGCATGAGGTGCAGACACTTCCTGTTATAGTCTGCCACTTCCTTTTATAGCCTGATACTTCCTGTCATAGCCAGCCACTTCCTGTCATAGCCTGAAACTTCCTATTATAGCCTAACACTTCCTGTCATAGCCTGAAACTTCCTATTATAGCCTAACACTTCCTGTCATAGCCTGCACCACATACCTTAATTAGTATTCTCTAGAACGTCTCCTTGTCCACTGTACACACAGCCCGTAGAGCTGTGTGTAGTAAATAGAGGGCTGGATTCTGGTAAATAGAGGATTGAATTCTAGTAAATAGAGGACTGGATTCTGGTAAATAGAGGATTGAATTCTAGTAAATAGAGGACTGGATTCTGGTAAATAGAGGGCTGGATTCTGGTACATTGAGGGCTGGGTGCTGAGAAATAGAGGGCTGGATTCTGGTAAATAGAGGACTGGATTTAATTAAATAGAGGGCTGGATTCTAGTAAATAGAGGACTGGATTCTGTTAAATAGAGGACTGGATTCTGTTAAATAGAGGACTGGATTCTGTTAAATAGAGGACTGGATTCTGATAAATATAGGGCTGCATTCTGGTTTTCTGGTAAATAGAGGGCTAGATTCTAGTAAATAGGTTACTGTATTCTGGTATATAGAGGGCTGGATTATATTAAATAGAGGGCTGGATTCTGGTAAATAGAGGGCTGGATTCTGGTAAACAGAGGGCTGGATTCTAGTAAATAGAGAGCTGGATTCTAGTAAATTATCACGGTGCCCATGCTATTTGGTGACATTCTGTCAGTCTACACTCCTGCTTAACACCTATTGGCTGATCTGTGATTGTCCCGCCCAGTATTGTCCTTAAATACTGGGTTCTGGCACATCTCCGGTGCCCTTTCGTGGTGTTCCAGTACCAGCGCTTGTTCCTGATTATTGTGTGTTCTCAGTGTATCGACCCGGCCTGCCTGACTACTCTGTATCTTGTTTCCTGCCTGTGCACCGACCCGGACTGCCTAACCATTCTGCTTGTCATATCCTGTGTACCGACCCGGCTTGGCTTGGTTTACAATCCTGCTCTGTGTACCGACCCGGCTTGGCTGACGTTCCTGCTCCGTGTACCGACCCGGTTTGGCTGACGTTCCTGCTCCGTGTACCAACTTGGATTGGCTGAGGTTCCTGCTCCGTGTACCGACTTGGATTGTTCTACGTTCCTGTTCTCTGCGATTCCACCCGGTTGGGCTGCTGCCTCCTCTGCATGCCCTGACCGGTCTCCGGTTAAGGGTAGTGCTTCACTCTCGCTGTCTGTGGACAGCTGTGCAGTTGGTTTCGGTTGCCTCCGTGTCGCCCCAGCGACATTCCTATTGGTCTGCTTTATGTACCATTCCAGGTTGGGTGCCTCCCAGGGTGAGTTGCTCAGATTCTGTTACTGCCACGGCAGTGTCCAGTTGCCTTGTCTCCGTTACTACCACGGCAGTGCCCAGTTGCCTAGTCTCCGTTACTGCTACGGCAGTGCTCAAGTGGCTCAGGCTGCTACGGCAGCCAGTCTATTGCTCAGTCTCCGTTACTGCCATGGCAGCTCCTCAGTTGCTCTGTCTCCGTTAATGCTACGGCAGTATCCAGTTGCCTAGTCTCCGTTAATGCTACGGCAGTATCCAGTTGCCTAGTCTCCGCTACTGCTACGGCAGCGCTCAGGTTGCCTGGTCTCTGTTACTGCTACAGCAGTGTCTAGGTCACTCAGTCTCTGTTACTGCTACGGCAGTGCTCAAGTTGCCTAGTCTCCGTTACTGCCACGGCAGTGCTCAAGTTGCCTAGTCTCCGTTACTGCCACGGCAGTGCTCAAGTTGCTCAGCCTCCACTGCTGCTAAGGCAGTCCACAATTGTCTGGTATACACATTCTTGGGCGTTACTCGTACTACAGTTCTCTCCTCTATTTGAGCTCCTTAAAAGGCCTTACCACACATGGGCCTGTCAACGTTCTCTGTCTGCTATTAACCCATGCAGTACCGATATACTGGGACTCACTCAAGATCTGCCTGACCTGTGTCAGTATAATGTTATATGGACTCTTTACTTATACTGGACCTGTGTGGGCTTACCTCTATATAACCTGTCTAGTGGCTGTACTATAATAAGTGTATATTACAGGACCTGTGAGGGTTATTGTGATTTTAATTGTTTAATAAAACTGTGTTTTATCCAAACCTACTGTGTCTGTGTGTCGAACAAACCGTTACATAAATAGAGGACTGGATTCTGGTAAATAGAGGGCTGGATTCTAGTAAATAGAGGACTGGATTCTAGTAAATACAGGACTGGATTCTAGTAACTTGAGGTCTGGATTCTAGTAAATAGAGGACTGGATTCTAGTAACTTGAGGTCTGGATTCTAGTATATAGAGGACTAGATTCTAGTAAATAGAGGACTGGATTCTAGTATATAGAGGACTGGAATCTGGTAAATAGAGGACTGAATTCTAGTATATAGAGGACTGGATTCTGGTAATGTGAGGTCTGGATTCTGGTAAATAGAGGACTGGACTCTAGTAACTTGAGGTCTGGATTCTAGTAAATAGAGGACTGGATTCTTGTAAATTGAGGTCTGGATTCTAGTAAATAGAGGCCTGGATTCAAGTAAATAGAGGCCTGGATTCTAGTAAATAGAGGTCTGGATTCTAGTAAATAGGGGTCTAGATTCTGGTAAATAAAGGACTGGATTCTAGTAACTTGAGGCCTGGATTCTAGTAAATAGAGGACTGGATTTTTGTAAATTGAGGTCTGGATTCTAGTAAATAGAGGCCTGGATTCAAGTAAATAGAGGCCTGGAATCTAGTAAATAGAGGTCTGGATTCTAGTAAATAGCGGTCTAGATTCTGGTAAATAAAGGACTGGATTCTAGTAACTTGAGGCCTGGATTCTAGTAAATAGAGGACTGGATTTTTGTAAATTGAGGTCTGGATTGTGGTAAATAGAGGCCTGGATTCTAGTAAATAGAGGCCTGTTTTCTGGTAAAGAGAAGACTGGATTCTAGTAAATAGAGGACTGGATTCTAGTAAATAGGGCCTGGATTCTAGTAACTTGAGGCCTGGATTCTAGTAAATACAGGACTGGATTCTAGTAACTTGAGGTCTGGATTCTAGTATATAGAGGACTAGATTCTAGTAAATAGAGGACTGGATTCTGGTAAATAGAGGACTGTATTCTAGTAAATAGAGGTCTGGATTCTGGTAAATAGGGGACCGGATTCTGGTAAGTAATGGGCTTGATTCTAGTATATAGAGGACTGGAATCTGGTAAATAGAGGACTGAATTCTAGTATATAGAGGACTGGATTCTGGTAATGTGAGGTCTGGATTCTAGTAACTTGAGGTCTGGATTCTAGTAAATAGAGGACTGGATTCTTGTAAATTGAGGTCTGGATTCTAGTAAATAGAGGCCTGGATTCAAGTAAATAGAGGTCTGGATTCTAGTAAATAGAGGGCTAGATTCTAGTAAATAGGTTACTGTATTCTGGTATATAGAGGGCTGGATTATATTAAATAGAGGGCTGGATTCTGGTAAATAGAGGGCTGGATTCTGGTAAACAGAGGGCTGGATTCTAGTAAATAGAGAGCTGGATTCTAGTAAATTATCACGGTGCCCATGCTATTTGGTGACATTCTGTCAGTCTACACTCCTGCTTAACACCTATTGGCTGATCTGTGATTGTCCCGCCCAGTATTGTCCTTAAATACTGGGTTCTGGCACATCTCCGGTGCCCTTTCGTGGTGTTCCAGTACCAGCGCTTGTTCCTGATTATTGTGTGTTCTCAGTGTATCGACCCGGCCTGCCTGACTACTCTGTATCTTGTTTCCTGCCTGTGCACCGACCCGGACTGCCTAACCATTCTGCTTGTCATATCCTGTGTACCGACCCGGCTTGGCTTGGTTTACAATCCTGCTCTGTGTACCGACCCGGCTTGGCTGACGTTCCTGCTCCGTGTACCGACCCGGTTTGGCTGACGTTCCTGCTCCGTGTACCAACTTGGATTGGCTGAGGTTCCTGCTCCGTGTACCGACTTGGATTGTTCTACGTTCCTGTTCTCTGCGATTCCACCCGGTTGGGCTGCTGCCTCCTCTGCATGCCCTGACCGGTCTCCGGTTAAGGGTAGTGCTTCACTCTCGCTGTCTGTGGACAGCTGTGCAGTTGGTTTCGGTTGTCTCCGTGTCGCCCCAGCGACATTCCTATTGGTCTGCTTTATGTACCATTCCAGGTTGGGTGCCTCCCAGGGTGAGTTGCTCAGATTCTGTTACTGCCACGGCAGTGTCCAGTTGCCTTGTCTCCGTTACTACCACGGCAGTGCCCAGTTGCCTAGTCTCCGTTACTGCTACGGCAGTGCTCAAGTGGCTCAGGCTGCTACGGCAGCCAGTCTATTGCTCAGTCTCCGTTACTGCCATGGCAGCTCCTCAGTTGCTCTGTCTCCGTTAATGCTACGGCAGTATCCAGTTGCCTAGTCTCCGTTAATGCTACGGCAGTATCCAGTTGCCTAGTCTCCGCTACTGCTACGGCAGCGCTCAGGTTGCCTGGTCTCTGTTACTGCTACAGCAGTGTCTAGGTCACTCAGTCTCTGTTACTGCTACGGCAGTGCTCAAGTTGCCTAGTCTCCGTTACTGCCACGGCAGTGCTCAAGTTGCCTAGTCTCCGTTACTGCCACGGCAGTGCTCAAGTTGCTCAGCCTCCACTGCTGCTAAGGCAGTCCACAATTGTCTGGTATACACATTCTTGGGCGTTACTCGTACTACAGTTCTCTCCTCTATTTGAGCTCCTTAAAAGGCCTTACCACACATGGGCCTGTCAACGTTCTCTGTCTGCTATTAACCCATGCAGTACCGATATACTGGGACTCACTCAAGATCTGCCTGACCTGTGTCAGTATAATGTTATATGGACTCTTTACTTATACTGGACCTGTGTGGGCTTACCTCTATATAACCTGTCTAGTGGCTGTACTATAATAAGTGTATATTACAGGACCTGTGAGGGTTATTGTGATTTTAATTGTTTAATAAAACTGTGTTTTATCCAAACCTACTGTGTCTGTGTGTCGAACAAACCGTTACATAAATAGAGGACTGGATTCTGGTAAATAGAGGGCTGGATTCTAGTAAATAGAGGACTGGATTCTAGTAAATACAGGACTGGATTCTAGTAACTTGAGGTCTGGATTCTAGTAAATAGAGGACTGGATTCTAGTAACTTGAGGTCTGGATTCTAGTATATAGAGGACTAGATTCTAGTAAATAGAGGACTGGATTCTAGTATATAGAGGACTGGAATCTGGTAAATAGAGGACTGAATTCTAGTATATAGAGGACTGGATTCTGGTAATGTGAGGTCTGGATTCTGGTAAATAGAGGACTGGACTCTAGTAACTTGAGGTCTGGATTCTAGTAAATAGAGGACTGGATTCTTGTAAATTGAGGTCTGGATTCTAGTAAATAGAGGCCTGGATTCAAGTAAATAGAGGCCTGGATTCTAGTAAATAGAGGTCTGGATTCTAGTAAATAGGGGTCTAGATTCTGGTAAATAAAGGACTGGATTCTAGTAACTTGAGGCCTGGATTCTAGTAAATAGAGGACTGGATTTTTGTAAATTGAGGTCTGGATTCTAGTAAATAGAGGCCTGGATTCAAGTAAATAGAGGCCTGGAATCTAGTAAATAGAGGTCTGGATTCTAGTAAATAGCGGTCTAGATTCTGGTAAATAAAGGACTGGATTCTAGTAACTTGAGGCCTGGATTCTAGTAAATAGAGGACTGGATTTTTGTAAATTGAGGTCTGGATTGTGGTAAATAGAGGCCTGGATTCTAGTAAATAGAGGCCTGTTTTCTGGTAAAGAGAAGACTGGATTCTAGTAAATAGAGGACTGGATTCTAGTAAATAGAGGCCTGGATTCTAGTAACTTGAGGCCTGGATTCTAGTAAATACAGGACTGGATTCTAGTAACTTGAGGTCTGGATTCTAGTATATAGAGGACTAGATTCTAGTAAATAGAGGACTGGATTCTGGTAAATAGAGGACTGTATTCTAGTAAATAGAGGTCTGGATTCTGGTAAATAGGGGACCGGATTCTGGTAAGTAATGGGCTTGATTCTAGTATATAGAGGACTGGAATCTGGTAAATAGAGGACTGAATTCTAGTATATAGAGGACTGGATTCTGGTAATGTGAGGTCTGGATTCTAGTAACTTGAGGTCTGGATTCTAGTAAATAGAGGACTGGATTCTTGTAAATTGAGGTCTGGATTCTAGTAAATAGAGGCCTGGATTCAAGTAAATAGAGGTCTGGATTCTAGTAAATAGAGGTCTAGATTCTGGTAAATAAAGGACTGGATTCTAGTAACTTGAGGCCTGGATTCTAGTAAATAGAGGACTGGATTTTTGTAAATTGAGGTCTGGATTGTGGTAAATAGAGGCCTGGATTCTAGTAAATAGAGGCCTGTTTTCTGGTAAAGAGAAGACTGGATTCTAGTAAATAGAGTTCTGGATTCTAGTATATAGAGGACTGGATTCTAGTACCAATAAGGTGCAACATTTGTGGCAAACTCATTTCACCATAAGAAAAAAAATATAAATTCAGAAAAATGCCATTTATTTACATGGGTATTTTAACCCCTCGTATGTTTCACAATTAGTTGGAGACCTCGCCATCGTTCATGATATTTAACACTCCCATTTAAATGAATGGTTATTTTCTGTTACTCTCTGTGGTGCGGTCAGTTTGCCTCAGAATTGGCCCCAAAAGGAGAACAACACACTGCATCTGGATGTGTATTGCAATGCATTGGATCTGCTTTTATTTTGAAGCATTACTATTGATTTATGTTTCATTTGTGCAATTTTTGGCAACTCTGATATCATGAAAACGTCTCAGTACAGATGGACAGTAGTAAGAACCAGAAAGTCCTCACCTGAGGCAACGCCAGGCCAAGGCATGTTTTATATTGTGTGTTTCACGAGAAACAGATCAAGGCAAAACACAATCTTTTTCTTATTCTCTTACTGCTCATTGGTTTAAGACTTTTTATCACTCCCAGATTATGCATAGAATAGAGGAACTAGAAGAATGTTATTCGGTAAGTTACAAATTGAGAGTGGCTGCTCTTTTATTAAGTAAAATAATATAATTGACAAAGGAAACATCTCATTTTAATAATTTTATGTCCTATATTCATCTGATAGAATCACTGCTATGAAAAATATCACAACTAAGCCTTTTTTAAGCACTCTACATTAAAAGGAAAATAGAATTTTACAGGAGTCTTTGTCTAGACTGCACAATGAAGATAAAAAACTTTCCCCAATCCTTTGAAATCATTCAGCTTTTAAAGAATGAATTACCGCTTCTACTAAGAGGCAGTATTAAGCTAATAGCTATCGGACCAATAATGGATTTGAAAGGGCAAAGGAGTGTATAAGGCCTCCAAAGACTCTTTGTCTTACATTTATTAAATAGTTTATCATTCCAGAAAACACCTCTGAGCTTGTAAGAGCATAGGAGACTTCTGAAAATGGTGTAATGTAATCTACCAGATAGGGCTTGGCCATTTTATGTCAACCCATTGGGGTTTTACATGCAAGATCTAAGGCATTCATTACTTATTAGACAATTTCTCTCAAGGATTGCAGGCCAGTATTTCATGTGTAATTATTCCACGAGGTTACAACAAGAAATGCATTTTAATTAATTCTGTTCTTAGGAGCAGCATATTCCTGGTCAGGTTTATCCTAGTAGATAAAAATTGGATTTAAGCATTTGATGAAACAAAGCATCAGCCGTCAGGAATTTATAAAAGATTTTCTGTCTCCACTTTATATGTTTAGGTAATATCTAGTGTTGAGCGAGCATGCTCGGCCGATGCTCGGATCGGCTCGAGCATCGCTCTGCTCGGCACATGGCGGTACTCGTACGAGTACCGCATGTGCTCGCCCGCCATGTTCGGGTCTCCTCCCCGCACGTTTTGCGGCTGCTGCGCAGCCAATAAACGTGCAGGGAGGCTCTGACATCGGTGTAATGCCAGCAGCCATGTTGGCTGCTGGCATTACACTGATTGGCTGGCCAGAACCCGTGGTCAGGTGCTGTATAGCACCTGACCATCGAGTTCGGCTCAGTCTGAGCCAGGGAGAGCTGAGGATAGGAAGGGAAAGGCAGTGTAGGGAGGAAAAAAACAAAAATTGTGAAAAAAAAAGAACCAAAAGTCCTTTTTAGGACTACTGTGTGTGGGGGCAGCAGGTTATTTGGTGTGGGGGGAAAAAAACAAAAAAAAAAAAAAATATATATATATATTCTGTTTAGTGTGCAAAGTTGCAGATTAGAGCACATTCTGTTTAGTGTGCACAGTTGCAGATTAGAGCACATTCTGTTTAGTGTGCAAAGTTGCAGATTAGAGCACATTCTGTTTAGTGTGCAAAGTTGCAGATTAGAGCACATTCTGTTTAGTGTGCAAAGTTGCAGATTAGAGCACATTCTGTTAAGTCTTCAAACTAAAATATCAAAGTCACGTATTCCATTCAGTGTGCGTCGCCGCAGTTTAGCAGCACATTCTGAGTACTGTGCAGAGTTGCAGAATAGGAAGAAATACTGTTAAGTCTTCAAACTAAAATATCAAAGTCACATATTCCATTCAGTGTGCTTCGCCGCAGTTTAGCAGCACATTCTGTGTACTGTGCAGAGTTGCAGAATAGGAAGAAATACTGTTAAGTCTTCAAACTCAAATATCAAAGTCACATATTCCATTCAGTGTGCTTCGCCGCAGTTTAGCAGCACATTCTGTGTACTGTGCAGAGTTGCAGAATAGGAAGAAATACTGTTAAGTCTTCAAACTAAAATATCAAAGTCACATATTCCATTCAGTGTGCTTCGCCGCAGTGTAGCAGCACATTCTGTGTACTGTGCAGAGTTGCAGAATAGGAAGAAATACTGTTAAGTCTTCAAACTAAAATATCAAAGTCACATATTCCATTCAGTGTCTTTCACCGCCGTTTAACAGCCTATTCTGTGTACTCTGCAGAGTTGCAGAATTATAAGAAATACTGTTAAGTTTTCAAACTCAAATATTAAAGTCACATATTCCATTCAGTGTCTTTCACCGCCGTTTAACAGCCTATTCTGTGTACTCTGTACAGTTGCAGAATTATAAGAAATACTGTTAAGTTTTCAAACTCAAATATTAAAGTCACATATTCCATTCAGTGTCTTTCACCGCCGTTTAACAGCCTATTCTGTGTACTCTGTACAGTTCCAGAATTATAAGAAATACTGTTAAGT
Source organism: Rhinophrynus dorsalis (assembly GCA_037306005.1). NCBI lineage: Eukaryota > Metazoa > Chordata > Amphibia > Anura > Rhinophrynidae > Rhinophrynus > Rhinophrynus dorsalis. The sequence continues at coordinate 129,188,992 of CM074728.1, forward strand.
TTTCAAACTCAAATATTAAAGTCACATATTCCATTCAGTGTCTTTCACCGCCGTTTAACAGCCTATTCTGTGTACTCTGTACAGTTCCAGAATTATAAGAAATACTGTTAAGTTTTCAAACTCAAATATTAAAGTCACATATTCCATTCAGTGTCTTTCACCGCCGTTTAACAGCCTATTCTGTGTACTCTGTACAGTTCCAGAATTATAAGAAATACTGTTAAGTTTTCAAACTCAAATATTAAAGTCACATATTCCATTCAGTGTCTTTCACCGCCGTTTAACAGCCTATTCTGTGTACTCTGTACAGTTCCAGAATTATAAGAAATACTGTTAATTTTTCAAACTCAAATATTAAAGTCACATATTCCATTCAGTGTCTTTCACCGCCGTTTAACAGCCTATTCTGTGTACTCTGTACAGTTCCAGAATTATAAGAAATACTGTTAAGTTTTCAAACTCAAATATTAAAGTCACATATTCCATTCAGTGTGTTTCAACGCCGTTTAACAGCCTATTCTGTGTACTCTGCAGAGTTGCAGAATAGTAAGAAATACTGTTAAGTTTTCAAACTCAAATATTAAAGTCACATATTCCATTCAGTGTGTTTCAACGCCGTTTAACAGCCTATTCTGTGTACTCTGCAGAGTTGCAGAATAGTAAGAAATACTGTTAAGTTTTCAAACTCAAATATTAAAGTCACATATTCCATTCAGTGTGTGTCACCGCAGTTTAGCAGCCTATTCTGTGTACTCTGCAGAGTTGCAGAATAGTAAGAAATACTGTTAATTTTTCAAACTCAAATATTAAAGTCACATATTCCATTCAGTGTCTTTCACCGCCGTTTAACAGCCTATTCTGTGTACTCTGTACAGTTCCAGAATTATAAGAAATACTGTTAAGTTTTCAAACTCAAATATTAAAGTCACATATTCCATTCAGTGTGTTTCAACGCCGTTTAACAGCCTATTCTGTGTACTCTGCAGAGTTGCAGAATAGTAAGAAATACTGTTAAGTTTTCAAACTCAAATATTAAAGTCACATATTCCATTCAGTGTGTGTCACCGCAGTTTAGCAGCCTATTCTGTGTACTCTGCAGAGTTGCAGAATAGTAAGAAATACTGTTAATTTTTCAAACTCAAATATTAAAGTCACATATTCCATTCAGTGTCTTTCACCGCCGTTTAACAGCCTATTCTGTGTACTCTGTACAGTTCCAGAATTATAAGAAATACTGTTAAGTTTTCAAACTCAAATATTAAAGTCACATATTCCATTCAGTGTGTTTCAACGCCGTTTAACAGCCTATTCTGTGTACTCTGCAGAGTTGCAGAATAGTAAGAAATACTGTTAAGTTTTCAAACTCAAATATTAAAGTCACATATTCCATTCAGTGTGTGTCACCGCAGTTTAGCAGCCTATTCTGTGTACTCTGCAGAGTTGCAGAATAGTAAGAAATACTGTTAATTTTTCAAACTCAAATATTAAAGTCACTTATTCCATTCAGTGTGTGTCACCGCAGTTTAGCAGCCTATTCTGTGTACTCTGCAGAGTTGCAGAATAGTAAGAAATACTGTTAAGTTTTCAAACTCAAATATTAAAGTCACATATTCCATTCAGTGTGTGTCACCGCAGTTTAGCAGCCTATTCTGTGTACTCTGCAGAGTTGCAGAATAGTAAGAAATACTGTTAATTTTTCAAACTCAAATATTAAAGTCACTTATTCCATTCAGTGTGTGTCACCGCAGTTTAGCAGCCTATTCTGTGTACTCTGCAGAGTTGCAGAATAGTAAGAAATACTGTTAAGTTTTCAAACTCATATATATTAAAGTCATATATATCGTGTAAGATGAAGAAGGCGGGTAAAAAGGGACGGGGAAGTGGACGTGATCCTGAAAGTTCAGGGCGCGGGTCAGGACGCGGAGAAACTGTGCCTGGTGCCAGAGCACAAGAAAGAAAGACATCCACCATACCTAGCTTCATGTCTGATTTCACAGGGCGTCGCAGGACATCACTCTCGAGGTCCGACCAGTGCGAACAGGTGGTCGGTTGGATGACAGCTGATACTGCTTCCAGTCGGTTAAGCACCACCCTGTCTTCCACCAAGTCCACTCTCAGTAGCCAAGAGTCTGGTCAACATAATCCTCACTCTGATCATCCTTCCTCCCACCATACACGGTCTGGTCAAAGAAGTGATCCCACACTGGGATATAGTGATGAGCTCGTCTCATCACCAATCCTTCATTTGACCCTCTCTCCAAGCACGCTTGCAGAGGAACATGACATCTTGTGCCCTGATTCACAACCTCTAGAGGCTACCCAATCACAAGAAGATGACAGATGTGAACGGCATTTAAGGTCAAAGGAAGTAGTGGATGATGATGATGATGATGATGAGACACAGTTGCCATTAAATCAACCACTATTTCCGTCTCAAGACCTTGTTGAGGAGAATGTTATACAGTTGTCAATGACTGAGTATGTGGTGGGATCAAGACTTGAGGAGGATGATCAGAGTGAGGAAGTGGAGGAGGACTTGGTGGACGATGAGGTGACTGACCCCACCTGGGAAGGTGTAGAGCCGAGCGATGACAGCAGTCCTGAGGGTGAGCCATCTGCAGCACCGCAACAGGCTGGAAGAGGCAGTGGTGTGGCTACAGAAAGAAGGCGGACCGCACCAAACCGGCCCGCAAATGTTCCACGGAGCACCCCCTTGCGTAAATCTACCTTGCCAAGGGGTAGGTGTTCCGCGGTATGGCGTTTTTTTAAGGAAAGTGCGGACGACAAAAGAATTGTAGTTTGCAACCTGTGCCACACCAGAATGAGCCGAGGCATGAACACTAGAAACCTCACCACCACCAGCATGATCCGACACATGGCATCCAAGCACCGTAGTAAGTGGGAGGAACGCCTGGATCGCCCATCTGTGTCTGCAGGCCACACCACTGCCTCCTCTTCCCCTGTTTTCGGTGCCGGCCAATCGCCTGTCGAAGGCGCAGGCCCGCATACCTCCCGCCCTGCACCTGTACCATCTGAAGCACCATCAGCGACCACATCCACTTCCCTGTCCCAGCACAGCGTCCAAATGTCGTTACCCCAGGCATTTGAGCGCAAGAGAAAGTACCCAGCCACCCACCCACAGGCCATAGCACTAACCTCACACCTTTCAAAATTACTGGCCATCGAAATGCTGCCATTTAGGCTTGTGGACACTGAGTCCTTCCGCAGCCTGATGGCAGCAGCTGTCCCTCGGTACGCGGTCCCCAGCCGCCACTACTTTTCCCGGTGTGCCATCCCCGCATTACACCACCATGTGTCCCGTAACATCACCCGTGCCCTGACCAACGCAGTTACTGGGAAGGTCCACTTAACGACTGACACATGGACAAGTGCTTGTGGCCAGGGACGCTACATTTCCCTGACGGCACACTGGGTGAATGTCGTGGAGGCTGGGAGCGACTCGGACCCTGGGATGGCACGGGTGCTACCCACGCCGAGGATTGCGGGCCCTACCTCCATCAGGGTTTCCACCAGCACCTACGTTATTGGCTCCTCCTCCTCCGTTTCCACCTCCGAATTCTCTACACACACCGCCACTCCCCCATCAGCCAGTAGCTGGAAGCAGTGTAGCACTGCAGTGGGGAAGCGTCAACAGGCCGTGCTGAAGCTGATCTGCCTTGGGGACAAACAGCACACGGCCTCAGAGCTGTTGCAGGGGATTAGTCACCAGACCGAGCAGTGGCTCTCGCACTCAACCTGCAAGCAGGCATGGTTGTGTGTGATAATGGGCGTAACTTGGTGGCGGCTTTGGAGCTCGGCAAGCTCACACACGTACCATGCCTAGCGCATGTATTTAATTTAGTGGTGCAGCGATTTCTAAAAACCTACCCCAATGTGCATGATCTCTTGACCAAGGTGCGCCGCGTGTGTGCACATTTCCGTAAGTCATCTACAGCTTCGGCCGGCCTGTTGAAGCTGCAGCAGCGCTTACAATTGCCAGCTCACCGGCTGCTGTGTGACGTGAGCACGCGCTGGAACTCCACCTTCCACATGTTGGCCCGGCTTTGTGAGCAGCAGAGGGCAGTAGTGGAGTACCAGCTGTTACACGGTCGTCGCCTCTCCGTTCAACTTCCTGTAATCAGAAGTGAGGAGTGGGAATGGATGTCAGACCTCTGCGAGGTTTTACGCAATTTTGAGGAATCGACACAGATGGTGAGCGGCGATAACGCTATTATCAGTGTAACCATCCCACTTCTGTGTCTACTGAAACGCTCGCTGCTCACAATTAAAACCGACGCTTTGCATGTGGAAGAGGTGGAAATGGGGGAGGAAGAGCTTACACAAGGTGATAGCCAGAGCACCCTCACTTCGTCTTCTCAGCGACAATTGGAGGAGGCGGAGGAGGAGGAGGAGGAGGAGGAGGAGGAGGAAGACACGGTTGCCTCCGCTACAGAGGGTAGCCATGGAACTTTAGTTCCATCTCTTCAGCGTGGGTGGGCAGAAGAGGAGGAAGAGGATGAGGATATTGAGAGTCAGCCTCCTGGTGAGGACAGCGAAATCTTGACTGTTGGTACTCTGGCACACATGGCTGACTTTATGTTAGGCTGCCTTTCCCGTGACCCACGCGTTGTACGCATTTTAGACAACACGGATTACTGGGTGTTCACCCTTCTGGACCCCCGCTACAAAGAGAATTTCTCATCTCTCATTCCTCCGGTGGAGAGGACAAGCAAAATGGTGCAATACCAGAAGGTTCTTGTTGAAAAATTGCTCCAAAATTTTCCATCTGACAACGCTGGCGGCAGAGTACGTGCTACCTTGGCCAACCGAGAAGGGGAGAAAAGGGGAGCACACAGCAGTTCCGAGAAAGGCAGGGCAACACTCTCCAAGGCGTGGGACACCTTCATGACACCCCGCCAGCACCCTCACCCTGATGCGCAGCCTAGTGTCACAAGGAGGGAAAAGTTTTGGAAGATGGTGAAGGAGTACGTAGCAGACCGTGTCAGCGTCCTCAATGATCCCTCTGTGCCTTACAACTACTGGGTGTCCAAGCTGGACACGTGGTATGAACTGGCACTCTACGCCTTGGAGGTGCTGGCCTGCCCTGCCGCCAGCGTTCTGTCTGAGCGGGTATTTAGTGCTGCTGGTGGCATCATAACAGATAAGCGTATCCGCCTTTCCACCGACAATGCTGATAGGTTGACACTTATAAAAATGAACAAGGCCTGGATTTCCCCTGACTTCTCCACTCCACTGGAGGAAAGCCCCGGGGGAACATAAACTCACTTTATATATGTTATTTACAATGATGGGAATACTCTGTATTCCCATTCACCCCTTCCACCCCAAAAACGGGTATATGGTTGACTCTTAATGTTCTCATCCTCCTCCTCCTCTTCCATATGCCCTGGGATATAATTTTTATATAGGGCCAGCTCACCAGCGTGCCCTGGGATATAATTTTTATATAGGGCCAGCTCACCAGCGGGCCCTGTGATATAATTTTTATATAGGGCCAGCTCACCAGCGGGCCCTGTTTGCCAATTTTTATATAGGTCAGCTCACCAGCGGGCCTTCTCATATAATGTTTTATTGGGTCAGCTCTCTAGCGGGCCCTCTCATATAATGTTTTATAGCGTCAGCTCACTAGCGGGCCTTCGCATATAATGTTTAGGATGGTCAGCTCTGCAGCAGACCCTCACCCATAATGTTTTAGATGGTCAGCTCAGCGCACGTTTCCCTCTTAATCATGGCCTCAGTTCTGAAAATCAAGGAAATTTTTGGGAGAATTTGCCTCTGCGCACGTTTCCCTCTTAATCATGGCCTCAGTTCTGAAAATCAAGGAAATTTTTGGGATAATTTGCCTCTGCGCACGTTTCCCTCTTAATCATGGCCTCAGTTCTGAAAATCACGAAATTTTTGGGAGAATTTGCCTCTGCGCACGTTTCCCTCTTAATCATGGCCTCAGTTCTGAAAATCAAGGAAATTTTTGGGATAATTTGCCTCTGCGCACGTTTCCCTCTTAATCATGGCCTCACTTCAGAAAATCGATGAAATTTTTGGGAGAATTTGCAGATGATATACAAGTAAATATACAGCAAATACTGTTTGGTAACAATTTTTCGCCTAAAGTCGTTTTTATTTTCCTTTTTGTGTGTTTTACGGTCAGTCTGTAAAAATGGCGTACTACGGGCGAAAGATCGTTCCCAGCAGCGATGTTGGAGTCCAAGATGCATCCAGACATCCTCCCTATGCTGTCCCTGAACCATTTCTGTAGTGTTTCCATCTTTTTCTGCCCTTTTCCTATGGACCAGGCACCCTCCCCTCATCAGAGCAGGGGGTGCCTGGTGTAATGCTCGAGTCCTCCCATTGACTTCAATGGGGCTCGGATGCTCGGCCGAGCACTCGAGCCTCAGGGGGTGCTCGGTCAGAGCACCCGAACATCCGAGCATTGGGGTGCTCGCTCATCACTAGTAATATCTATATTTTACTCCTGAAAGTGGTCATTACAAGCATCCAAAGCAATTCCTAGTCATGTGGCTGAATTGTAAATTACTGTGAGTTTACAATTAGAAATGCTCATGGAATTTCACTGTCTGGAAAGTACAATCCTGGACTCTCACTCAAAGGGACATTAGCATCTAAATATGATCTGGGGTCATACACCATTAAATACCCTGCACCCCCACGTTAGCCTCTGTGACATCTCTTTGTTCTTTTTCTGAGGCATAAGAGAGCCGACATTCCTGCTGTTTCCAGGTTTTCCACTGGTAACAATCTTGATAGGGTGTGGAGGAAGTGATTCTCCTGCACTGTCTGTAAATGGACTGGGATAAGGTAACATTCTTTCTGTATAGAAGAGCAGTGGGTAGTAATCTCAGTACAGTAATAGTATTATCTCACAAACAATTAACAATTACAGGAAAGTCTACACAAGCAGGAAAGTGTAGGATTAGATATTAGGAAGATGTTTGGATGAGAGATGTTTTACTCATAAGTTATTACAGCACACAGTTTAATTTTATAGGTGCAGTACCTTCATGGCCTGCAATGTTACAGTGGAGCTGTTGCTATTCAGTCTATGGAGGGTTATGGTAATGGTCATATCTCCCGACAGAGCGGCTGCTGCCAGTAACATGTAAATCGATTACCATTGATTTGTTTGTTTAATTTAATCGTACACACATTGGCTCCTGTATTGCATTGTGCAGTTAGTGAAGTCCTCACTAAACAGGACAGGATTAACCCTTAGAGTACAACGCATTGCTTTGTACCTCTCTGGCACTCAAATGATTACGTATCGTGTTTGCTAGTGACCAGTTCAACGGATAAGAGCTGGTTATATACTACATATGTGATAATTACTGATTTACACTTACTACAGGAATCCACATTGTGCGGTCCGTACCGCAGCTGTTTTTCCTACATTACATGCTACACACTACTGGTAATTTAGAGGATCTCTCCCATTTTGTGTACTTAATACTTTTAAAGGATCCTTTAATTAAAACTGATTCATTTTTACATACATTGAATAAAGGACTCTCTTATCCCACCCAGACTACATTGTACAGGATTGCTGTTGACTTATTGTAATCATTGTTGATTGACCTGGAGATATCACCCACATGCTGGTCTTGACCACATGAACTATGGATATATTCCCATTATACAGTCCAGGACAAAGAGTTACCCATCTGCACTGCTGAGAAGAAAAGGAAAGGCTTGGCAATGAATTTGGGAATTGTCTCTTAATAGTCTTGTTACAAGACATCATACTAACATCTAACTGGTAACTAGAAGGTAAATTAGATATTCTCTAATATTCTATTAATAACATATGTGCATTGTAAGGCTTTTCCTTCTAAGTATAAAATGTTCTTTCTGCTCCTGGGGGAGAATTCATTAAGCTATCATTAAAGCTCAAATTGTGTTTTTGTTAAAACGAAACTGCCCCCTGGTGTTCAGACTGAGATCTGACATTCTGATGGATCTGTATTGCCTTTTATAGATGAGAATAAGCCTCAGGCTCCATTTCTCCATAGAATGTGATAATAACAGAACCAACCTGTTGTACAGTCTGAGTTTAAATAACTTTTGTATTAAGCATCTCCAAAGTGGAAGCACCATTGTTCAGTAAGGAGAAAAATCCCTAAGAAACATGTTTTGTGTGTGCACATGTAAACCTTTGAGAACCAGAGAGGTGAATTGCTTCACAGGACTTGGGATGTAAAGCCAAAGTGCTACCACCAATAACATCACAGCGCTAACCATTCTGATTTGCTGGCGCCTGATCCAACGGAGATAAATTGTATTTACTGTGGTCCTGTCCTGCAGTGAAGGAATATGGAAAAGCCGTCAGTATTAACTCAGAATTAACTCGTCTGCATTCTGATTAGATCCACAGACATCACTGCATTTAAAACCCCAAAAAGAGACGCAAATTGTTTTAATGTTTTCTTCCCAAAATAAAGATTTACAGGACTTGGTGGGTGAATATTTTATAAAGTTTCAGTAAGATCTCTAGTAAAAGGGATTTAGTAATCACCTTCTGACTAACTCACAGATGATTTAACAGCAGACAGGTCACACTCAGAGGTAGCTGAGGGCCACAAACACAACAATTCCCTCTAAGGAGGCCATGTATACAGTGATTCCTTCTAACGAAGGCCACAAACACAACGATTCCCTCTAAGGAGAGCCACGTACACAACGATTCCCTCTAAGGAGGTGTGTGTACACAACGATTCCTTCTAAGGAGGTGTGTGTACACAAAGATTCCTTCTAAGGAAGTGTGTATACACAACGATTCCCTCTAAGGAGGTGTGTGTACACAAAGATTCCCTCTAAGGAGGTGTGTGTACACAACGATTCCCTCTAAGGAGGTGTGTGTACACAACGATTCCCTCTAAGGAGGTGTGTGTACACAACGATTCATTCTAAGGAGGTGTGTATACACAACGATTCCCTCTATGGGGGGCCACGTACACAGAGATTTCCTCTATGGGGGGCCACGTACACAGCGATTCCCTCTATGGGGGGCCACGTACACAGAGATTCCCTCTATGGGGGGCCACCTACACAGCGATTCCCTCTATGGAGGGCCACATACACAGAGATTCCCTCTATGGGGGGCCACCTACACAGCGATTCCCTCTATGGGGGGCCACGTACACAGCGATTCCCTCTATGGGGGGCCACGTACACAGCGATTCCCTCTATGGGGGGCCACGTACACAGAGATTCCCTCTATGGAGGGAACAATTTCCACTAGCGCTGACAGTGTGAGACTAGTCTGAATTATGAGATCAGTCCAATATTAACCCAATATCAGGGGACTGTTCCTTTTTACCATTATGAAGCAAAAAGAGAGGTAACTGAAGAAGTGATTAACCTTTTAGCCCATTGATAAGTTAATTATACATGTTGCAGGGCACAAAATACTCAAAGAAATATAAAGATGAATATTCTAAAGTACAATTGTTCAGTGAACCCCTGTTTTTTGCATCATAGTAGTAGAAGGACCAGTGCCCTGGCATTGGACTAATAATAATAATGTCACTTGTTCTCACTACTGAAGCTGCTTTCACACCCTGTTCAGCCAGCGCTAGTGGCAGGCCAGATTACTGTCCAGCCAGATTCCAGCCAGATTACTGTCCAGCCAGATTACTGTCCAGGCACCACATTAGACTTGCTTTAGGCTACACGTCTTATCCACTCTCCTCAGTCATTTATGTCCTATAATATGTTTCATTTTCTCTGCTTCATAGTGGTAAGCCGGATCAATCCACGGCATTACATTAGATAGCGCATAGATACACTTTATATCAATCCACGTATCAATCGGTGTTTTTCCTCTGACTTCAAGCCCATTACAAACAGCAAGTGACTAGTGTTTTTCATCACTTAGTCACCAAGGGATTTAGGCCTTGTTTTTCAATGGACCTTGTGAGCTCAGCCACATATTATCTTTAGTCTACTTGCTTCATAATTTTATCCTTTTTTTATCACTTAAGATTAAATTTTAACCCATATTTGATAGTTCAGCCCCAAGTATTCTCTGCACCCTTCAGAGGGTTCGTGTGATACATTCGCCCCAGAGTGCTCATTTCGGCCGGGCTACCTGTTCTGTCTCTGTTATCATGAGAAATCCCATTGGGAACACAGTTATTAGATACGAGGAGGATGTGCATTTGACCTGGAAGATTTTTTTCTGATTTCTGATTGAAGAAGACCAGGCCACTGTGAAGCATTGTATTTCTCACCAGTCTATTCCTCCTCAGAGCTAATGTCCATATTTTATTGGAGCCATGTATGCCTTTGGGGTAACTGAGGCTGATGTAGTGAAAATAACAGGGGGAGTGATATTCACTATGGTGTGATAAAGATGTAATAAAGTAGAGATGATTTCTCCAGTGAGATAAACTTTTCAGTTCCTATGTTATTCTACAGGAAAACTTTAGTTATAGACTACAGGGGATATGTACTAAGGTGTGATATAGAGGAGATAACTTCTCCAGTGAGATAAACTGTCCAGTTCCTATGTTATTCTATGGGTGATCTTTAGTTATAGACTACAGGAGGAGATGTACTAAGGTGTGATAAAGAGGAGATAACTTCTCCAGTGTGATAAACTCTCCAGTTCCTATGTTATTCTATGGGAGAGATTTAGTTATAGACTACAGGAGGAGATGTACTAAGGTGTGATAAAGAGGAGATAACTTCTCCAGTGAGATACACTCTCCAGTTCCTATGTTATTCTATGGGAGATCTTTAGTTATAGACTACAGGGGAGATGTACTAAGGTGTGATATAGAGGAGATAACTTCTCCAGTGTGATAAACTCTCCACTTCCTATGTTATTCTATGGTAGAGATTTAGTTATAGACTACAGGAGAGATGTACTAAGGTGTGATAAAGAGGAGATAACTTCTTCAGTGAGATAAACTCTCCAGTTCCTATGTTATTCTATGGGAGAGATTTAGTTATAGACTACAGGGGGAGATGTACTAAGGTGTGATAAAGAGGAGATAACTTCTCCAGTGAGATAAACTCTCCAATTCCTATGTTATTCTATGGGAGAGATTTAGCTTTAGACTACAGGGGAGATGTACTAAGGTGTGATAAAGAGGAGATAACTTCTCCAGTGAGATAAACTCTCCAGTTCCTATGTTATTCTATGGGAGAGATTTAGTTATAGACGACAGGGGAGATGTACTAAAGTGTGATAAAAAGGAGATAACTTCTCCAGTGAGATAAACTCTCCAGTTCCTATGTTATTGTATGGGAGAGATTTAGTTATAGACTACAGGGGAGATGTACTAAGGTGTGATAAAGAGGAGATCACTTCTCCAGTGAGATAAACTCTCCAGTTCCTATGTTATTCTGTGGGAGAGATTTAATTGTAGACTACAGGGGAGATGTACTAAGGTGTGATAAAGAGGAGATAACTTCTCCAGTGTGATAAACTTTCCAGTTCCTATGTTATTCTATGGGAGAGATTTAGTTATAGACTACAGGGGAGATGTACTAAGGTGTGATAAAGAGGAGATAACTTCTCCAGTGAGATAAACTCTCCAGTTCCTATGTTATTCTATGGGAGAGATTTAGTTATAGACGACAGGGGAGATGTACTAAAGTGTGATCAAAAGGAGATAACTTCTCCAGTGAGATAAACTCTCCAGTTCCTATGTTATTGTATGGGAGAGATTTAGTTATAGACTACAGGGGAGATGTACTAAGGTGTGATAAAGAGGAGATCACTTCTCCAGTGAGATAAACTCTCCAGTTCCTATGTTATTCTGTGGGAGAGATTTAATTGTAGACTACAGGGGAGATGTACTAAGGTGTGATAAAGAGGAGATAACTTCTCCAGTGTGATAAACTTTCCAGTTCCTATGTTATTCTATGGGAGAGATTTAGTTATAGACTACAGGGGAGATGTACTAAGGTGTGATAAAGAGGAGATAACTTCTCCAGTGAGATAAACTCTCCAGTTCCTATGTTATTCTATGGGAGATATTTAGCTTTAGACTACAGGGGAGATGTACTAAGGTGTGATAAAGAGGAGATAACTTCTCCAGTGAGATAAACTCTCCAGTTCCTATGTTATTCTATGGGAGAGATTTAGTTATAGACTACAGGGGAGATGTACTAAGGTGTGATAAAGAGGAGATCACTTCTCCAGTGAGATAAACTCTCCAGTTCCTATGTTATTCTGTGGGAGAGATTTAATTGTAGACTACAGGGGAGATGTACTAAGGTGTGATAAAGAGGAGATAACTTCTCCAGTGTGATAAACTTTCCAGTTCCTATGTTATTCTATGGGAGAGATTTAGTTATAGACTACAGGGGAGATGTACTAAGGTGTGATAAAGAGGAGATAACTTCTCCAGTGAGATAAACTCTCCAGTTCCTATGTTATTCTATGGGAGAGATTTAGTTATAGACGACAGGGGAGATGTACTAAAGTGTGATCAAAAGGAGATAACTTCTCCAGTGAGATAAACTCTCCAGTTCCTATGTTATTGTATGGGAGAGATTTAGTTATAGACTACAGGGGAGATGTACTAAGGTGTGATAAAGAGGAGATCACTTCTCCAGTGAGATAAACTCTCCAGTTCCTATGTTATTCTGTGGGAGAGATTTAATTGTAGACTACAGGGGAGATGTACTAAGGTGTGATAAAGAGGAGATAACTTCTCCAGTGTGATAAACTTTCCAGTTCCTATGTTATTCTATGGGAGAGATTTAGTTATAGACTACAGGGGAGATGTACTAAGGTGTGATAAAGAGGAGATAACTTCTCCAGTGAGATAAACTCTCCAGTTCCTATGTTATTCTATGGGAGATATTTAGCTTTAGACTACAGGGGAGATGTACTAAGGTGTGATAAAGAGGAGATAACTTCTCCAGTGAGATAAACTCTCCAGTTCCTATGTTATTCTATGGGAGAGATTTAGTTATAGACTACAGGGGAGATGTACTAAGGTGTGATAAAGAGGAGATAACTTCTCCAGTGAGATAAACTCTCCAGTTCCTATGTTATTGTATGGGAGAGATTTAGTTATAGACTACAGGGGAGATGTACTAAGGTGTGATAAAGAGGAGATCACTTCTCCAGTGAGATAAACTCTCCAGTTCCTATGTTATTCTGTGGGAGAGATTTAATTGTAGACTACAGGGGAGATGTACTAAGGTGTGATAAAGAGGAGATAACTTCTCCAGTGTGATAAACTTTCCAGTTCCTATGTTATTCTATGGGAGAGATTTAGTTATAGACTACAGGGGAGATGTACTAAGGTGTGATAAAGAGGAGATAACTTCTCCAGTGAGATAAACTCTCCAGTTCCTATGTTATTCTATGGGAGATATTTAGCTTTAGACTACAGGGGAGATGTACTAAGGTGTGATAAAGAGGAGATAACTTCTCCAGTGAGATAAACTCTCCAGTTCCTATGTTATTCTATGGGAGAGATTTAGTTATAGACTACAGGGGAGATGTACTAAGGTGTGATAAAGAGGAGATAACTTCTCCAGTGAGATAAACTCTCCAGTTCCTATGTTATTCTATGGGAGAGATTTAGTTATAGACTACAGGGGGAGATGTACTAAGGTGTGATAAAGAGGAGATAACTTCTCCAGTGAGATAAACTCTCCAATTCCTATGTTATTCTATGGGAGAGATTTAGCTTTAGACTACAGGGGAGATTGTACTAAGGTGTGATAAAGAGGAGATAACTTCTCCAGTGAGATAAACTCTCCAGTTCCTATGTTATTCTATGGGAGAGATTTAGTTATAGACTACAGGGGAGATGTACTAAGGTGTGATAAAGAGGAGATAACTTCTCCAGTGAGATAAACTCTCCAGTTCCTATGTTATTCTATGGGAGAGATTTAGTTCTAGACTACAGGGGAGATGTACTAAGGTGTGATAAAGAGGAGATAACTTCTCCAGTGAGATAAACTCTCCAGTTCCTATGTTATTCTGTGGATCCTATGCATTGGGATGTCTCAAGTTGGAGAGATCATAAAGCATTGGCTCCAGTGAGTAACACAGGACTTGGAGAGTTTCTCTCACTGTAGACATTCTCTCCTCGTTATTACATCTTTATTACACCTTAGTGCATCTTCTCATTGGACTAATTATGGAGCAACAAAACTGCACCACAGGGAACAAACAAAAATTAACAAATTACCACTGATTTAAATGGGTCATTTAACCTTTTGACTGCTTACAGAACACCCTTACACATTGCTTTGCCCTCGAAAGGGTTAAACGTGCCAGTTAAACTGATAGGACTTTGTCCTTACCCCTGGAGTGCAGCTGCCTTGGGGTAGGATTGCTCCAGCGCGTATCTGTGCAATCTGCCTCACTACAGTCAGTATCAGTACACTGTATATTATTTATCACTGCGGAAACAATGGTTTTTGGTGTAGACTCCTAGTACAAGTTTTATTTTTGTAGTTATTAATGTTCTTAAATGTAGAATTCAATAGGTACAACTGTTTTATTGTTTACAACAACATATAATCCCAATCAGACAACAGCGAACCTCGGCCCAGCAGCCTGAGGGTGTAAAATCACCAGCCGCATTTCTGTTAAATGCCGTATGTTTTTTCCAGGCAAGCATGTTCTAATTCCAGTTTATAAATTTAAACAGCTCAGAGGCAATAGAAAATCTTGAAGAAACAGTTTAATTCCTTAATTAAAACAGAAATACAATTGGCACAGTGTGTTTTGGCAACCGCTTCTTTGAAAATGTATCTGAAATGCTTCTAGGATGAATAACTCCACCTTACTGTAGCTTTAAATAAATCATGAGCATACAGTGGTTATAGTTTCCGAGTTTAAAACATGGTCTTCATAATTTTCATTGATCTTAGTAACCCTTTAAGGGCCATAGGCCGCTGAGCAGCTCAAGCCTGCTGCCATTTCGATGTGTTCAAGAAAGAATGTATCCAGATTGAAGCATTCTGAATTCCTGTGCAAATATCAACTGTGTGAGCAATGGTTATTAACCTGTTGAGAGCCAGAGGGGATGTGCATGCATCTCTTCTGGCACTCAAGGAGTTAATTTTCCATTCTACCATTAAGATTTATTAGACATATTTCTCCATAATTACTTCATTATTCTCTACCAGTCAAACACGTGAATGTAACAGAGAGAGGGAATGGGAATGAAAGTCATCTGTATCTTGTTCACATGAGTGGTGACTCAGACAGGAACCTATTCTGTATCTTGTTCACATGAGTGGTGACTCAGACAGGAACCTATTCTGTGTCTTGTTCACATGAGTGGTGACTCAGACCGGTACCTATTCTGTATCTTGTTCACATGAGTGGTGACTCAGACAGGAACCTATTCTGTACCTTGTTCACATGAGTGGTGACTCAGACAGGAACCTATTCTGTACCTTGTTCACATGAGTGGTGACTCAGACAGGAACCTATTCTGTACCTTGTTCACATGAGTGGTGACTCAGACAGGAATCTATTCTGTACCTTGTTCACATGAGTGGTGACTCAGACAGGAATCTATTCTGTACCTTGTTGACATGAGTGGTGACTCAGACAGGAATCTATTCTGTACCTTGTTCACATGAGTGGTGACTCAGTCAGGAACCTGTTCTGTACCATGTTCACATGAGTGGTGACTCAGACAGGAACCTATTCTGTATCTTGTTCACACGAGTGGTGACAGACAGGAATCTATTCTGTACCTTGATCTCATGAGTGGTGACTCAGACAGGAATCTGTTCTGTACCTTGTTCACATGAGTGGTGACTCAGACAGGAACCTATTCTGTACCTTGTTCACATGAGTGGTGACTCAGACCAGTACGTATTCTGTACCTTGTTCACATGAGTGGTGACTCAGACAGGAACCTATTCTGTACCTTGTTCACATGAGTGGTGACTCAGACAGGAATCTATTCTGTACCTTGTTCACATGAGTGGTGACTCAGACAGGAATCTATTCTGTATCTTGTTCACATGAGTGGTGACTCAGACAGGAACCTATTCTGTACCTTGTTCACATGAGTGGTGACTCAGACAGGAATCTATTCTGTACCTTGTTCACATGAGTGGTGACTCAGACAGGAATCTATTCTGTACCTTGTTCACATGAGTGGTGACTCAGACAGGAATCTATTCTGTACCTTGTTCACATGAGTGGTGACTCAGACAGGAATCTATTCTGTACCTTGTTCACATGAGTGGTGACTCAGACAGGAATCTATTCTGTACCTTGTTGACATGAGTGGTGACTCAGACAGGAATCTATTCTGTACCTTGTTCACATGAGTGGTGACTCAGTCAGGAACCTGTTCTGTACCATGTTCACATGAGTGGTGACTCAGACAGGAACCTATTCTGTATCTTGTTCACACGAGTGGTGACAGACAGGAATCTATTCTGTACCTTGATCTCATGAGTGGTGACTCAGACAGGAATCTGTTCTGTACCTTGTTCACATGAGTGGTGACTCAGACTGGTACCTATTCTGTACCTTGTTCACCTGAGTGGTGACTCAGACAGGAATCTATTCTGTAACTTGTTCACATGAGTGGTGACTCAGACAGGAACCTTTCCTGTACCTTGTTCACTCGAGTGGTGACTCAGACAGGAACCTATTCTGTATCTTGTTCACACGAGTGGTGACTCAGACTGGTACCTATTCTGTACATTGTTCACATGAGTGGTGACTCAGACCGGAACCTATTCTGTATCTTGTTCACATGAGTTGTGACTCAGACCGGTACCTATTCTGTACCTTGTTCACATGAGTTGTGACTCAGACAGGAACCTATTCTGTGCCTTGTTCACATGAATGGTGACTCAGACCGGTACCTATTCTGTACCTTGTTCACATGAGTGGTGACTCAGACCGGTACCTATTCTGTACCTTGTTCACATGAGTGGTGACTCAGACCGGTACCTATTCTGTACCTTGTTCACACGAATGGTGACTCAGACCGGAACCTATTCTGTACCTTGTTCACATGAATGGTGACTCAGACAGGAACCTATTCTGTACTTTGTTCACATGAGTGATGACTCAGACAGGAACCTATTCTGTATCTTGTTCACATGTGTGGTGACTCACCCACTGCTCTGCCAGTACACTTTGCACTTTGGTGTTTGGTGTGACTTTGCACTTTGTTAGGACAAGAGGCCATAGTCTAAAACTAGAGGGACACAGGTTTGGATGTAATGTAAGCAAAGTTTTACTTCACTGAGAGGGTAGTAGATAAGTGGAATAGCCTACCAGCAGAAGTGGAAGAAGTTAATACAGTGACAGATTTTAAGCATGCATGGGAGATAGGCATAAGGCTGTCCTTAACGTAAGAAAAGACCAAGGACCAAAAAAGATTTGAGGTTTTTACAGTAGGAAAATGAGCGACTAAATGTGCCGAATGGTTCTTACCTGCCGTCAGATTCTATGTTTCTATGTCTATGTTTCTACGTTTACTCCTTCTTTCCCACCAATTCTCAGAAGATTTATTGAACATACGTAATATTGCTACATTATTTCTTACAACTTCTATTCGAGAATACCATATGCGCAGGCTGGACTGCTTGACTTTCGCTTGGTATGTTACTTAAATTATGTTTTCCTCTTGTTCTTCCCCCTTTCCGCTTCCACTCTCTGTACCTCTAAATTTACTTAATAAAAATGTATTTTATTCAGAAGGAAGGAATTTCGATTTCAGTATAGAATTTGTTTTTTGTTCCTTAGTAAATGTAACTTTAGGTTCTTCTACTATTTTCAAAAATCA
This sequence comes from Rhinophrynus dorsalis, assembly GCA_037306005.1. NCBI lineage: Eukaryota > Metazoa > Chordata > Amphibia > Anura > Rhinophrynidae > Rhinophrynus > Rhinophrynus dorsalis. The sequence continues at coordinate 129,206,775 of CM074728.1, forward strand.
CTTTACAGGAAAACAAAGTTTCCAAATAAAACATTTGTGGTTCACCAGGGACATGAGACATCTAGAAACAACGTAACCAGATCCCTCCATGGTGAGCTGTCTAACAAGCGCAATATAAAGGGGAAATTGGATATAGCTGAAAAAACACTCAAAGGTACAACAAGCTAATAAGCACTGAGATGAAATGTATCCGTGTACTGTGTAAACAATGGTGTGTGTCTGAGGATTGTAAACACAAACATATTATAAATGAATTTATTTCAACCCCTTAAATACAAGAGGGGTCTCCAATGCATTGCTTTTCTAACATCCAAGTAGTTACATAAATAATAGGACAAAAGGGGAATGAATTGTGTAATGAGTCTGAATGTTTCAGAATAACAACGAGGGATAATATTGTAAGTTTGAACAATGTACAAAATAATGGGTTTCTGGTCATTCCTGCAGTTTCCCAGTAGATACTCTTGGAACAAATTTGCACTTATCTAAATAATTCTATACAAGGTCTTTACATGAACCCAATACTTTCTTCCCAGCGATAATGAATTTTGGTCGATATGCAGAAAAAGAAAAGCAGAGCAATTCTGAGGCACTGTAAAGAAAACATAAAAAATGACCACTGATTTTGGGGGAACAAGATCTAGGTCAAGCTAAATGGATAGGTCCTGCTAAAATGGCTTCATCCCTTCCTGGATTACTACTTTCTTTATCACTAGAATCTACCAGAGATGTTTAGCCTCCTTGCGTCTGTTATGGAAAGAAGGTATACCTGTATACCAGTTTATCCCACTAAATCAGACCCAGGTAGTTGAGGATTCACAACCTGAAGCCCCAACTACTATGGAAGTTCTTACTGTATTCATTAGCTAGTGTTCTGCCAAGACAAATGACACTCCACTGGTACGCGTTGACATACTGCAAGTGATGCCAGAAACACAAAACAACACCAATTGCAATATCATTTTTACATTCTTTCCAAATATGACTTACCTGTACTTTAATGATTATAACAACTACAACCAATCCAATGTCGCCTTAGAAATTATCTATTGTTTCTAAAATTAAGACAGTTCAAGGCATCCTCACTTGAAACCTGGTAGTGATAATTACTGAATTTCAAAAAAATTATGAAACCTTAGTCACAGCTCTTAATTATACTGGAAAAAGCTGACTCATTGTTATTTATCTTTCATTTCCTTGACCCGCAGAGGAACGGATGTCTGCTGTTATTATGACTTGATCACTTCATGCAAAGCACTGTGTTGCTTACATCTCTGGCACTCAGAGGGTTAAACAATGCAATAAAATGTTATTTTTTCTTAAAGGGGAACTACCACCCCGCAATAACTTAAGCTTCACTGATTGCTCATCTGGCGACTAGCTGCTTAGTAGCGCTAGTCGCCAGAAATATTACCCGGTTCTGCAGATATCGGCGTTTTACCGATGGTGACAGGAGCAGGAAGCACGGACGTCTCTTCACAGTGACGTCTGTGCGCCTGAGCTGTCAGTCCCTTTTGAACCGCGCGGTTGGCTAACAGGGGCTCCCCCCTGTTAGCCAACATTCTGTGTTCTCCCGATCTCCTACACGTGCCACCTGGTCCTCTTTGGACCTGGGAGCCGATGTTGAACTTCTGTTGATGGAGTTACAGGCACAGTATAATCCAGTGGTGACAGAGTACATTCACCTCCATTAAATGGAGGGAAAAGGATGACATGTTGCGTTTTTTTTGGGGGGGCAGGGTGGGAGGTGTGAAAAGGCTGAAATGTTCCATGTTTTTTTGGGGGCACTGTTAGAAAGTGTCTTGTGAAAGGATCCCTTATGAATACCAAGCACCTCAAAATCGTGGAATACTATGGGGTGGAGGAGTGGAGAGTACCCATTGGGGAGTGGAGAGAGACCTGTTATCCGTTAGGAGCTACAGACTAGCCCAAATGTTTTCACAGAGTATATTCTGCTTCCTCAGGGGCCCCTGTGCCCCAAAAATCACAAAACATGTCAGCCTTTTCCCCTCATCTAATGGAGGTAAATGTACTCTGTCACCACTGGATTGTACGGTGCCTTTAACTCCATCAACAGAAGTTCAACATTAGCTCCCAGGACCAAAGAGCACCAGGTGGCACGGGTAGGAGATCGGGAGAACACAGAATGTTGGCTAACGGGGGGGGAGACTCTATAATGTGCACAAAGCCCAAGAAGGGCAAATGTGAGTGAAATACTTTATTTTTTACCTCATTGTTGTTCAATAAAATGACTACACTTAGATCGGCTTTATCTCTCTATTTTTGTTTTGTGCTGCAATTGAGTTGCACACGTGATTATGCCTTGAGAAAGTTTGATAAGCAATTATGTATATTTGCATTACAAGAAAGCATGCATTTGTGTGTAAGTGTCTGATTCTGTCTGACTACATGAATTTATATTTCATACTTCCCCTGGGTGCAGTCAATAACTGATATGAGTGATGCCCCTGACATAAATGTAACTATTGTGTTGAATCTACATATAGCAAGGGGGCACAGATATCAGAGACCAATTAGACCATCCGTTTCTGATATACTTAATAGAAATATTCATGAAAAGCTTGGACTCCTTTTAGTAAATCTAGATGAAGGGTAAAACGTGATGGGCTGGTTTCCCAAAAGTAATTTACTCAAGTTCTGTGTCAAGTTACATAGCTACAAAGGTTGAAAAAACACAAGTTCATCAAGTTCCACTTTAATCTTGATTTACTGAAAAGAAGTCCAAGCCTACCTTAAATATCACTCTCTGAATTTCAAATATTTCTACTGTGTCGGTAAGCACCACCTCTCTCAAAGGAGAAATTACTATTTTTAAAGTAAAGAACCACTCACCCAGGAGGATGTGTTGGTGGTGAAAAAGGTTCATGGGCCAGCAAGAAGGTACTGCATTGAGGCATATGGAGGTCCTAAGAGGCTGGAGAAGTGCAGACAAGGAACAGGCTACTGCTGAGAGGTTCCCCTGAGACTTGTGTACTGTGTGGTGCTCGTGAATGCAATATTTTCATTTCATTGACACTTTTATTCTCTTAAATATATGCAGGCAAGCATGATATGATATGATACAAAACAGAATGCCAAAACAGGGAGTAACTACAAACCAATTATTCTGTATCATTTGAAAGAGCAGGGCCTGCTGAAAAAATGAAGAATGTTTGGATCATTAAAACAATGAATGAAATAGACATTTATTTGTAAAGAGCAATAAAAGTGTCGCAATAGACTATGCAGAGGGTGAGAATTGCCTTAACAGCAAAGAGATGATGATGAGTTTAAAGGAGCAGTAAACTTTTATTTATGAAAAGACATATTTTATAGAGCTTTTCCTGCTGAATAGAACAAGGTCACTCCCATCGCTGTCAGATGTTTTATTCAACATTTATAGTAGTTTAAATAATCAGGAAGTGAATTTACTGTGTTTACTTCCTGATAGTTCTAACTGACAGGAAGTGAATTTACTGTGTTTACTTCCTGATAGTTCTAACTGACAGGAAGTGAATTTACTGTGTTTACTTCCTGATAGTTCTAACTGACAGGAAGTGAATTTACTGTGTTTACTTCCTGATAGATCTAACTGACAGGAAGTGACAGGCAGTTTCTATCACATTCTATGGAGAACTGTATGTCTCTGACTTTTCTGACTTTCCTCCCCATTAGAATCTAACAGGAAATCTAATTAGAATTTGACCACTAGAGGGCACTGCTAATTAAAAAAAAACATGGGTTTAAACTGTAATAACTCTGGAAATATAAATCTCTCAGCAGTGGGAGTATCATTATCTTACTCAGTAGGAAAATCCCTACAGTATATATGTTTTTTCATAAAAAAAGTTTACTGCTCCTTTAAATAGACATGAAATGGGCAGACTTGATGGACCAGTTGGTTATTTCCTGTAGTCAAAAAATACTTTTTAGTGTTTTTGTTTTATGAAACATAGTTACGCAGTTTTGTGTTGTATTTTTTCATATATGTGTATGGAACATCCACTGACATGCAGGAGAAGTCAGACGGCACAAGGATGAATGTGACACTTTCTCATCTCTAGTGCTTCTGTTAGGAACAGAGAGTAATATTCTCTGAAAACTAAATAAAATAATATATAACTAATAATTATTTTAAGATGCAATTAAAAACGATCTACAGACTGTCTCAGTGCGTTTCACGGTGTACTCACAATATCCCCCTGAGATAAATCTTGAATGAATACGCAGTCTTCCGGTAGACTAATAACTGTAGTGGTTGCAGGTGTTGGAAATTAGCAACTCACATGAAACATTCAGAGCAGGTAAATGATCTGTGCGCAAAACAATTATCTCCAGAATACGGTAAAAATAAACCTAATACATATTTCACACTGATAAATAAAAAGTTATTTAAAGGGATAGTAATACCTAAAATGTAAAAAAAAATATGTTGTAGGGTTTATCCCCCAGAGTAAAACAAGGTACTCCCACTGCTGAAAGGTGTTTCATTCAAAAGTTATTAATTTTCAAAGTTGAATTTTTTAGGTGCAATATCACAGTGGCCTGAAATTTTACAGTGGCGCTGTTGCTACACCATCCTATGGAGATTTATGGTCCTGAGACCAGAGCTGTCCATAGGATCGTGTAGCAACAGCGCCACTCTACAATTTCAGGCCACTGTGATATTGCACTTAAAAAATTCAACTTTGAAAATTAATAACTTTTGAATGAAACATCTTTCAGCAGTGGGAGTACTCTTGTTTTACTCAGGGGGATAAACCCTACAACATTTTTTTTTACATTTTAGGTATTACTATCCCTTTAAACTCTTCTGCATTATACAATCTATGCAATTTATAAGATATATAATTAGTCATATAAAATACACATGGCTTTATTGTTATAATTTCTGCATACTGAATGATAAATAATAAAAGCAAGTCACATTTACATTAAACATTTTTGCAAATTATTAGCTGATACTATAATCCATTTTTTTTTAATTGAAAAACTACTGTATATGGCAAAAAAAAACTGGAACTGGATAGTAGAGAGCCCTGAAGCATTTTACAGGGATTTGTGGACTATAAGTATGTTACGATCAGACCGAAACACCCTAGAGGGGCGAAAACCCCAGAAGGAATGACAACCTGTTGTTTTCTCAATGCAGAATAAGTGCAGATAATAACGTATAATAACTAGCTGCTGTTTGTTCAGTACAGGTAATATATATACAGAAGGTGATAAACCAAACCGTATACTCACTGGGTAGGCCCCAGTGAGCCAGAAGCTAGGGGGCGCAGAGTAGGGAGCGGTGCTGGCTCTCGGTTGCTGCTCCCAGGGGACCTTGCTGCGGCAGGGGCTGGGTGGGGTAGCAGGCCGTGAAGCCTGATGGTTGGATGACCACCTAGGTGACAGACAACTACTCACAGGACTGGAAACAACTAAAGAAGACCAACCTGTGATAATACAGTTTTGTCAAGTAGAGAAATCAGAGAAGCTGGATGGATAGTCGAGACCAGAAGTTGACAAGTATGTGAAAAGATTGACGCCAAGTCGTCGATGGCAAGGGAAACACTGGTTACCGGGAGTCGATGATACCGAGAGAAGCTCAACGTGAAGTCGAGGGCATCGGATAAGAGGACTGGGCACCAGGGTTCGACAGTAACGTGGAATGCTCGATGCTGAGTCGAACAAAGCAAGTTGACAACTGACAGGAGTCGACAAAACCTGAAAGGGAAACAAGAAGAAAAGTCGCACAAGCCGGGGTCGATAGCCAGTCGAGAATAAGCAGTACCAAATCAATAGACAAGAGAGGAGTCAAGAACAAGAAGGGTTGTTAACACTGGAACAGAAGCCAAATCTGGAGGCAATAGAGGAGTCGAGGATAGCCAGGTCGATAACAAGAATCACTAGAATAGGATCAGAACAGGATCAGAAAACTCACAGTACTGAACGCTTAGATCACACACTGATATGAAGGAATCAGTGCTACATATAGGCCAAGAACAAGGGCGTGAACTAGACAGGGCGGAGACACAACAAGGGAGCCACAAAATCTGGTGAGGGACCAGAGCGGAACCTAGAGAAACATGATAAATTGGTACTAAATAGTTGTTAAGAGATGCTTAGTTATTTTATTTATTGCGGTTTCTCTTAGGTTTAACTGTTAAAGTGTTTAGACAATTTAACCATAGGAAGCATTTTGCCAAAGAGAAAACAATTAAAAGAGATAGTAATACTTTCTTTACACATGCTTTAATATAGCTTTTCTTAAAAAAATAAATGAAATGATCTAAGTCTTGTTGGCATAACTTATACAGTTTTCATGTAAAATAATTGCAAAGTTCACCCGCTCTCCTCACTACCCATGTCAGCACTCTAGCTGACAAACTTGTATTCTGGTCTCAGGACCGAACGCCTCGTCTGGAGAACTGAAATAGCATGGAATACAAAGAGAATCTTCATGAGAACGTTCCGCAAAGTGTCCTGGTTTGAGGCAGTAAACTGTTCTCATGAAGATTTTGTTTGTATACAATGTTACTGTGGCTCTGCACAAGAGCCGTCTGGTCCCGGGAGCAGAATAGCTATAGCGCTGACGTGGATAAAAAGGTCATGAGGGGTGGGAGTTAACAATGTTATTATACTAAAACTATGCAAGTTATGAAAAAAAGACCGATCATTTGATTAATTTTTTTAAGAACTGCATTAAAGCTTGTTTAAAGAAAGTATTACAATCCCTTTAATGATGGTGATAATGATATCTAATCCTTACAGCAGTAACTGGTAAAATTCCCAAGAAATAATTAATATAAGTAGTAAAGAAAAGTTTAAGAAAAGTTTAATTTCTTTAGAAAATAGTTATCTAGCATTGATGACTGTTTGTTCAAAAATATTCAAATAAAACACATACCTTTAAATGATATTGTACAATGTGGAACTTGCAGGAAAGCATTTTAGTTAAAGGATTTAGCAAATACATGTAATAACTGAAGATGGAGGATGAAAGACTTGGAAGTAATATAAGAATGTACTATTGTACAGATACTGGTATATGTATGTACATGATATGATGCACATACTACTACAGATACTGGTACATGTATGTACATGATAGGATGTCCTCCTGAAGAAGGAATGTAACTATAAATGGAATTATTTTAAAGGGATAGTAATGTTTCATAATAAAAGCGGCTCTAATTAATCATCATAGTATTTGGACTTTGGAGAGTGTTATTTCAATTCTGTCAGAGTTGTAATACAAGAGTAATTCAATGATAAAGTGTCCCCCTCCCGCCCTTTTTACTGATGTAACACTGTTCAGCCAGATCAGAAGGGAGGTGCCCAGGTAGACTGCAGAGAGGGACAATCTTCAATTAAGATAAGGGAAAAACTTGTCAAGGGGGGCAGGGCCTTCATTGTTCTCATAGGAAGAAGATTGTCCCCTTATGTTATCTGTCTGGTCTATGGACTGGATTCCACATCTGAGAAGAGATGGCTTACACTAGGTAAAAGGGGCGGGAGGGGAAACTTCGCTTGTGAATATCTCTCAAACCATAAAGGTTTGAGAGATAAGACTTATATCATTCTTCATGTTTTTTTAATGCCTACAAAATAAAATAAAGTTAAAACGAAGTATTACTATCCCTTTAAGGAGATTAAACATGAAGGTGCTCACTGAAGCAAACTTGACTTCTGCAAAAAAGCCCACTTTCACTAATTACCTACAGATCCAATCACAATGTGAACCTGCAACCAGAAAAGGTCCATGACCCTGAAGAACTACAGTAATAAAATCAAGTCATGACACACTAAATTATTTCATCAAAAAATGCGGAGTAAAACTCCCCAAACTTGCCTCCCCAGTATTCACAATTCCTCATAAAAGCTTACACAAGTGACACCATTCCAGGTTTGATGGTCTGGCTTTATTGGATAAAGGTGCCACAGCTCTGTGTAAAGATGATAAATCCTTAGAATGCTGGGCTTCATCACACACACCCCTAGAGACCAATGTACTCTCCTGTTCTGTATTCTTCTCTAGTCTGAGCATCACTGAAACACTGATCACTTCTCTATAGTCTTAAGTGCCGTGAAATAAACTAATTACTTGGAAATCACTTTAAATGGTGAAAGAATAAAAACTCACATATATTTTGTTCATTATTACAATACAAATACAATTATTAATACAAATATATTTCCTGGTGGGTTTTATGGCAATAAGGTTGTTCATCCCTTTTATTTTTGTGATGAACCCAAACAGTGTGCAGAGCAGTTAATAACAGTAACATTAATTATTATTATTATTATATTTTTTATTATAATGTGATAGACTTGTCTATGTGCTTGATATGTTTCATATTAGATAGTAGTCTTACATTGTATGAAAGATTTTGGCAGCCCTAGGACACATAATCCTATATTATAATTCGCTAAAACACGTGTAATGACAAAGTCATGCGCAGTAGAGACTGCCCGCGCCTCGGCTGATACAGAGCTGGACGCTCCTTGGTGTGGGCAGTCTCTACTGCGCATGACCGCCCCGCGACCGGCTGGCAGAGGCACTGTGGCCCGTGTTGTAGTGTACTAGTACTGATTTAATACAAAAAGAGAACCGTGCACAGGATCTACGTGCAATATGTCATATGAGTAAATTATTTATTATAAATATAAAGAATGGTAGACATTATAAGTTAAATTAAAAGTAATATCCAATTTTTGCAAAAATAAAAGTAAGTATAAAATGCCTTGTACAATGCTAAATAAAATGTAAGCAGGAACACTAAAGGATTTAGAAATAGAGGTCGTCTCGAAGGTAGAGGAGATGTCTTAGAAAGTCGGGGTAGTAATTGCTAAGTGGCAGTGAGGAGGGTACAGGCAAGACATGGGTACGTGACAATATGTGTGGCTTTATTGTTACAGAAAGTGACAAAATGTGATAGAGGGATAAGATGATAATATACTCCCCAAAGGATGGAGCGCCACTACAAGATAAAATCTTGTATAATGGCATATAATTCTATTCATTTATGTGCTCATCGGAATGACATCTTGTACTCAATGCACCAAATACACATCCTGCACACTCCGTGTCTGTAGTCACTGTCCTCTCCTCTGTCTAATGAACATTCCTCCCTCTCTCCTGTTTTTCCTCTTCTCCTACTTGACTCAGTGATCCAAATATAATCAAGTTCTATTTGACTCCATCGTCAGGATTTGGATAATAGAGAGAAAGTCAGTAATCAGAGGTGTGTCCTCTAATTGAGTAATAAATAATAATAATAATAAATAAAAGAACAAGAAGGCATTCATTTATAACATTTAAGATAAATATTTATTAATATCAACATAAGATAACAAGATATCATTGCAAATATTACAGCAACATATATCTATTAAAGGGATAATAATACCTGAAATATAAAAAACAATATGTTGTAGGATTTAGCCCCCTGAGTAAAACAAGGGTACTCCCACTACTGAAAGGTGTTTTATTTAAAAGTTATTACAGCTGAATTTTTAGGTGCAATATCACATTGGCCTGAAATTGTATAGTGGTGCTGTTGCTTTACCATCCTATGGAGAGTTATGGTCTATAGACCAGAGCTGTCCATAGGATGGTGTGACAACAGCACCGATGTACAATATCAGGTCACTGTGATAGTACACCTAAAACATTCAACTATGAGCTGTAATAACGTTTGAATAAAACACCTTTCAGCAGTGGGAGTTCCCATGTTTTACTCAGGGGGATAAACACTACAACATATTGTTTTTTACATTTTAAGTAATACTATCCCTTTAATGTTGGTAATGGGGTGGTAGGATAAATGGTAATATCTATCTCATCTCACGCAGATTTGCGCAGGTGAATATTACATATACTAACCTTTCACACGCGCTCACCTCCATGTCCATACTGATACAGGTACAAATAAAATTTGTACAAATCAAATACATCTAAAATATATAACTTGCTGTACAATACGTCGGAGACATATGACCTGACGGGCAGGGATCTCGCACCCCCAAGAAGAATTCATAGGGGGATTGGCTATTGGAAAAAGGGAACTTATTACTGCTAATAAACAAAGGACGTGGACTGTAACCGTAGAATGGGGAAATCTGCAGTGACTGGACATGTGTAAGCGAGAATGTGTGACTATACAGGCAGAACAAACACGTTACATGATGAGTCAATGAGCCCGTTTAGATTAGAGCCATATAAATGGGATAGATGATAAGATATTCTTATATATAGAAACTAGTTGAAGAGCGCGTTACACGGGCCACAGTGCCACTGCCAGCCAGTAGCGGGGCAGTCATGTGCAGTAGAGACTGCCCGCGCCGCTGCTGATACAGTGCCAGCCGGTCGCAGTGCAGTCATGCACAGTAGAGACTGCCCATGCCGCGGCTGATACAGTGCCAGCTGGTCGTGGTGCAGTCAGGCACAGTAAAGACTGCCCATGCCGCGGCTGATACAGTGCCAGCCGGTTGCGGTGCAGTCATGCACAGTAGAGACTGCCTGCGCCACGGCTGATACAGAGCTGGACTCTCCTTCGGAGCCCCCAGCTCTGTATTAGCCTCATCACTGGCAGTTTCTACTGCGCATGACTGCGTCATTACATACGTTTTAGCGAATTATTATATAGAAATCAGTAAGAGTGTAGGATGTTCCACCTGGTGATCCAAATAAACCCAATGCTTCAAACAGCAGTTTTACCAATAAGATAAAATAAAAGTGATTTTCACACCAATTTCAATATATTGCTTTCATTACAGCTAAGACCTTGAAACAAAACTATCTCGTATCACCTGATGGTATGCATTATCTATTTACCTACATTTCATCTGATAAAAGGAATTAACCTTATTTCATGAGATAAAGTACCATTTTCCCACCTCTCTGATTTAACCGATTAAATTAAAAATCCAAGCTGTTTGTTTTAAACTTCTTCGCCGTTCTGTATTTTGGAATCGTATCTGAAAATATGGGTTTTGCCCACCCAAATGCATAATCAGTGGATAGTACCAATTCTAGTAATAATAGCACCATTGCATGCCCCAAGGTGGCCATAATATCTGGGGTATTAAGTATGGGACCTGGAGGTTTAATTCCCTCAGCCTGTACCTAGCAGCACCCCCACTAGTGACTGACTGAAGAATTGCATACCAAAACAGCAGTGTAACATCCCAAAAATATAACTTATATTGATGCATAGAACTATCAGTGTATGGACTGTCATGAATGCATATGTTATGAGTAAAGAAAGGTACTTTTTACTCATAATTTACTAATTCAAGTCCTGTATACATTACACATTTCACACTCATATCAGTGGAACACAGAATAAGAACGAACAAGTAAAACGGTCCACACAAAACCCTAATGATAAATGGGAGAGTTATATAATCTTCATAAGATGAAATCAATGTTATTGGATGGAAAGGGGAATTTTCCCTTACTAATTGTCTGCTTTAATCATAAGAAATAAATGCTAATAGTACACTGTCTTCTATTGGTACCATCAATTTCTAAATATATTCAGTAATCTAAACTAAACCATCAGATCACCAAAACACAAAAACTAACTTATCACCCCCAGGTAACATGGGATAAATGCATCCTAGTAAAAATCATATTAAATGGATGAAATGTACAAACAGGATTATCAATATTTTGGAGAAACCAAACAGTACCCACTATTAGGGAATTACTTTATCAATGGGACATTCTCAAAGAGTAGATCAAGGTTCTATCCTTGGCCCAATTCCTTTCAATTAATTTTTACTGATATTTAAGTGGACATTGAAAATAATATGTCTGTGTGTGTGCAGATAACATCAAGTTATACAGAAAGTGGTTCAATTACAACTAGATGCATCTTCTTTGCAGAACATTCAGACATACTGGGGGACACAGATAAATGTAAGATTACACACTAAACCTTGATGGATAAAGTTATAGAAGTAACTGCAGAAAAAAGAGGTTGCAACAGTTCACAGTGTAGGTATACAGTAAGATATTAGCAAGTTTAAAAAGGTCTATAGAGTTGAATCTGGTGAAAAAATATCAGTTTATTTCTGTATAAATCTTTGATGTCACAAGTCACCCTGAATATGCATGTGAGGATGGAGAACCAGCCCATGAAAAGAGGTTTTGAAAACAGTTCAAAGACATCAACAAAATGAATCAAGGAAACAGAAGAGGTTAGTTATGAGAACAGGCTTTGTAAACTAGGTTTGGTTACTCTGAAAAAGAACGGCTCCTGTGAAATGATATGACTGATATTTGCATCTATATACAGCAACAATATGAAGACCCCCGTGCACACCAAGAGCCTTCATCTTTAAAACTGTACAAATCACAAGAGAGAAAATTAGAGAAAAAGAGACTTTGCTTCCTGCAATGGAAAGGGTCACAGCAGTAACAATATGGAATATACGGCAGAGAGCGATGCTTTAAAATGCAAGTCAATTTAGTGCTTGACTTTGCATATTCTGCAACTGCTTAATATGTAAAGACATTCTACTAGACTTTTCATTCTTTTTCCCATCTTAATATATTCTTATAACATTTATACCACTGGCAATGAACTCCCTGTTTCTCTTGTTTCTGGTCTGTCAGAAACAGTGAAAGCAGGGATTGTATAGAACGTACCCCTATCCTGGGGGGGAGCTACAAAGCTATTATCACCACTGATAACAGGTATACAACATAAAGAGCGCTGAGTTCTCTGCATACTGAATGTAATAGACTAGACTGGAGGAAGACAGCTTCATACCTCCATCCCTACCTCCAGTCTTTTCTGCTGCAGGACAGTCTTACATTATACCACTCGCCCTGATTTCACTGTCCCTGACAGAGAGCTCTCTATAAAAAAAAGATACAGAAAGTTCATTGTGATGGGTATAAAAACTGTAACAAAAATATGTTACTATGTGATGTGAAAAAGGAACAATTAATAGTACAGGTAGAATGACTTTACATATTAATCAGTTTTAGAATATGCCAAGCTCTTACTTTCATACAGTATAAATATTCAAGAATGGCTCGGACTCTATTATAATAAATTGGGTTACAGACACATAAAAGTTATAGAGTTGAACTTGAAGTGTCTTTTTTCTAGGTCCATAACTATTGATCTATAACAGAAACAGTTGAATATCTTGTGGTCAGTAATTGTAAAGGTCGGTGGGATAGGAGAGCATTGGGGGAGCGATGCATCCAACTTTGGGCAACATTTAGAAGACTGAATCAAGACTCTGATCTCATGGAAACGTAAGATAACGTGTAACTGATAAAACGTCACTATGTATGCCATTCATGGGTTAATGAGATGACCTCATTACAAAAATAGAGAGAAAAGGAGAGAAAACATCTCAAAGAGCCTGAAGAGGGACATTTTATTACAAATAAAAGCAGTTGTCTTTCACTGTAAGATTCCTAACTGGATAGAAAGTTGTACATACTAATGGCGGAATGCAAGAAACATTCACAAGCGCTAAATGTGAAATAATTATTTTAACCTGCGCAAGTAACTATTGCAAAATTTGTAATCCAGGAAGCCGTTGATCGAAAGAATCTTGAATTGCGCAATTTCCTAGATTTGCACACAAAATATAGCATTTGCGACACCACCAGACGTATAAAATCGTTCACAATATCACTTCCTGCATTAGACACATTCTCTACTCTACTCAGACAGATTCGCTAATCGTAACCACTCCCACAAACACAAAATGTGCACACAAATTCGGTATTTTAGATTTTTCATATGCAATTCAGTAAAATCATGCATAAATGCATCCACCATCTATTTTCTCTCACAACTTAGCGTTTGCGCACATTTTTTGTATCCCGCCATAAATGTCTCTTGTACAGCTGTTTGATTTATATTTTATTGGCTTTAATCATTTGTGCGTTATCAGGCTGGTAAATTAATTCACTGCTCTGTGTATAGCAAACTGATTTGTGTATAGCAAACTAAAGAGCTGAAATTCTGAACATACCAACACCAGAACAGGGGTACACAGACATATTCCTATTGATATGACATTGTAACTACTAGGGTGGTCTCATCATGTTGGAAAGCAATGCTTTGGGGACCTCTTTACCTCTTTACCATTCAAAAGAATAAAATCAATCAACAGGGATTTGGAGGATTATCATATGTCCACTATATTTGTCCTGAATTGTCCCCCTTCAGCTGGCTGAAGATGACCCAATATATCTACAACTTCCTCGGTTCCCGTAGAGCGCCGAGTTTCTTTTCTTTTTTTATTCATATGTTAAAGGAAGACGCCTTTGTTAATTTATTTACTAATTTATTTTATTTTCTCTTTTGGCTTGTATTCTGTTGTATCCCTTCTCCTTGTGAGAAAAGACTACAGGACTTTTTAAATCAAACTTAATTCATTAGAAATTCATTCCATGCTAACAATTCCGCCTACGTCAGCATCTAAAGCAATTAAGAGTCAGCCATGGAAAAGATAAAGGTTTACATAAAACAAGCAAAGTTTGAAAAATTACTTAATTAAAATGTTCTTTATCTTCATCACATGTTAGTAAATATTGATTATCATAAACCAGAAACCCAAGAGGTTGGAAACAGTTTCCAAACTGCTACTTAATTATTAGTTAGACATAAGGCAATGAAAATAAATAGCTATTTATCAGTCTAATATCCAGTTGGAATTATTTACTGGAATTGAAATGTTCTTGTAAATGGATGATGTTTGTTTTGTTTTCATTCCGTTTATTTCACTACTTGCATTTGCCATTTTCTCAATTGGCCTTTTGTGCCAGAATGTTATATATCATCAGTGTGTGTGTGTGTTACTAAGATGAATATATATTCATTCTGATGCACATTAATATTTATTTCATATCAGGTTACATTTACATCTGTACTTAAGTCCGTTAAGACTAGAGAAAAGGCACTTCCGACAAAAAAAACAGGGATTGTTTTACAGATATTTTAGCTGCTTTAAAAAAAAGTAAAGGATATCTTTCTAGCTGATAGGATAGTATGCTGACTGCCGTTCCAGTCAGGAAGGACTTTTTTACCTACTTGCAGCTTAATTGGCATTGGGCCTGAATAGGGTTTTTTTTGCCTTCGTTTGGATCAACAGGGACATAATGGCAAGGGCTAATCTTGATGGACACTCCTGTTTTCAGTTGCATCAGCTATTTTATTATGTTCTGGTGTTGCTATGGAATCTTGCCCATTAGAAACTAATTAATCCACTTATTATTTGGAGGCAATATGCCCAAAGAAAATTAGTGAACAAATGTAGCTAAACTGTTAACCTCTCCTGTGTTTTTTTCGAGGCTAAAGAAGGGATAGACAACTCGAGGTCCTCCATCTGTGGAGGAGTACAGTTCATATAATTCCCAGCTAAAGGCCTCAGGTTGCTCATGCCTGCATTAAAAAGACGTGCTTTGGTAGGGGGCTTCTGCAGATGCCAAGTATCTCTATAGAATTTATATTTTTCTTTGACTTTACTTTTTCTTTTCAATAAAAAGAAAGTGAGGGAGTACAAAGCATTCTAGTGTCAATAATTTACTCTTAGGTAAAATGTACAGAGGAACAAATAAGACTATAATAGATTTCAGCCTGATAAAGACTACAGATGCTGTTGGACCTCAGGTGAGGCTTTGTCTCTACAGAATCTCTCATCCAAACTGTGCTGTCAATTTAAAGACCATTTTAGCATCACGTTTTTTACCAGAATATTAAAAAGCAGAAAGTCACTTTTGAAAATATGTTAAATTAAACATTATTTTAAAATATAGAGGGAATAAACATGGAACTATGGTATTTATGAAAAACAGATTTTTTTAGAGAAAATGTTTGTAGTCAAAACTAGAGCTAATACTGTGAGTTTTAGTGAACACATAATTCATTTTGTTGTTACATGTGGACATGCCTACTTTTAAGACTACTTTAAAACAATCTTTTGTAGTCTTAAAGTGGAATTTTCACCTTAATTCTAGTCTTCGTATTTGAACTGCATTAAAAACTAACTAAATGTCATGTTAGCCAAAAGTTCAGCAGATGTTCAGGAAATATTCACACCCTTATTTCTGGGCAAAGTGAAAATGAACATTTCCTGGTACTGCACACAACTTAATTAGCATATCACACAGAACTGAAAGCAAATATTCTTTTGAGCACAACCCTTACTTAACTTGAATATATACACTAACATATAGAGTGCTGATCATCTAAGCAAGAAAATAGAATAACAATACTTGCAATCATATAAAAATGTAATATACCACTGTAGATCTAATGTAACATCATAACATTTCAAAATGGTTGCTAACACTTTCCTAAATAGGAAAGACACTCTAAAATCCACCTAACGTGTATAAAAGGAGTTCTTATTAATGTTCAGATGGATCTGTACCTGACGTGCACCTGTGATACGGGCAGATACTTGCCATCTACACACATCCACCAGTGGCCATACTGCACCCTGTCGTTTCCCCAAAAGACTGAAAAAACACAAAAAAAGGAGAAACCTGTCCAATTGGTATGAAACAACGGGTTATATGATGTCCAAATGTGTATGTGTCTGTATCTGTTAGATCAAGCCACCATCACCTGTTATCTGTCACTGAACACTCCACCCGATCATTCCAATAAAACTATTGTATATTATAATAGATGTAACAAAGACAAATGAATATATATTTGCTAATCATTCAAAAAGACCCATAAGGTAAGCTACATTTAGCCCATCCCCTACACGGTTTAAACCATGCCCTGTAACCACCCGTAATCTCTAGCCTACTAACATATAATATTCTTAAACGGTAAAATACGTATAAACAGAGTATTGTGGTAATCCTCAGGCAACGTTTATCCAAACTGTCCCCTGAAGGGTTAACTCATATTCGGTACATGGACGTACCCTGTGTTTACCCTATCTCTTATATGATATATTACTTAAGACATCCAAGCACAAAAATAATAAAAATTAGGCAATGCTTCGTCTGGACTACACCCCGAAGGGTTAAACCATGCCCAGTGATGCCACTTTGCCTACAATTCACATAACAAGTACCTACATAAATCAGTCTCTTCACGGAAATATGGTTCCGGTCCGGACTGTCACCGATATGAATATTCAGAATGGGCAAATTATAAAACCACTACAAATAAATGTAAAATTAAAATACAATAAAAATTAAAAAAACACAAAATAATAATAACCACTGAAAATTGCTCCAAAGTGACTGAACTATATCCTCCGGATATTTCAATTAAGTCTAATCCACCGATGAATAGACTAGGACAATTGATTACTGATGAATTATATAATTTTTATCCAAACTTTCCCCTTAAGTGAATCCATATAAACTCACGGTTACCGCAGCTATGCGTGATCTTAACCTTCCTCCCTTTCTTGTGATAGTGTGGACCGATATCTTCTCACCCCTTCTTACACGATACAGCGTGTGCTAATCACGTGGTACAATCTTATGTCCCCACTTCAGGATATATGTTTGGCGGGTCCCGTTTTCAGCTCCTGTTATCAGGGATGAGAGTTCACATATCAGGGATGACAGTTCACACATCAGGGATGACAGTTCACACATCAGGGATGACAGTTCACACATCAGGGATGACAGTTCACACACCCATATAACTTTCTACTTTGATCCTTACTTAACTTGGTTTAACTTTTTATTTCCTTGATAAAAAAATATGTTTTCTTTAATAGAGCTTCCAAATACCCTCCAACTGACTCTATATTGCTATTATGCTATGTGTATCTCTCTCTCTCTCTCTCTCTATATATATATATATATATATATATATATATATATATATATATATATATATATATATATATATATATATATTCCTTCCTTGCTGCTTTCTATTCACACTTAAATTATATTCATTACATAAATATGTCATGATGAGTTGGAGCGGTTAGCTTTCTCTTTCGATATATATATATCTCAAAAGGTAGTCAGCCAGTCCTAGTCAGCAACAGAAAGTAATAACACAGGAACAAACAGCAACTCAAATGCTAGGTACAGGTACACCACGAAAGGGCGCTAAAAGAATGACAGGACCCGGTATAAAAAGGCTAGCCCTGGGCGGAGCCAGAGCCCAATAACCAATAAGAACCGTGCAAGGAGAAACCCTGAAGTAACAATGTCTCCCTGCCGCTAGGATCACAGGCACCTTGATAAGCTAACAGCCCCAACTCACCATGACATATCCATGTAATAAATATAATTTTAGTGTGAATAGAAAGTAAGTGTATATAGAAAGCAGCAAGGAATGATAGGGTTCTCCAATCCCCCAAACATCAGGCCTACACCCGAATTGCAAACAAACAAACAAAAAGACAAACCTGCTCTATATGAAGATTAAATGTGTGCCCTGTAATGTGCATATATCATATTTCTTGTAAATAAGTGAGATTTTAGTATTCACAAATTGGCCAAGTCGTGGGTAAGCTTGCCACCATGCCAAGGTATCTCACTATAGACAAGTCCTACCCTAATACACATGTAGAACCCTATGTAAAGTAAGTATAATTATTTTAATTTTAGATAGGGTTCTACAGGTGTATTAGAGTAGGACTTGTCTATAGTGAGATACCTTGGCATGGTGGCAAGCTTACCCACGACTTGGCCAATTTGTGAATACTAAAATCTCACTTATTTACAAGAAATATTAAATATCCACATCACAGGGAACACATTTGATCTTCATATAGAGTAGCACAGATTTGTCTTTTTTTGTTTGTACATATATTATATATATATTTGCTTTATTGAGCACAAAATGAAATATATTTTTAGTTGTCTGGGCATAAGAACATGTCTTCTGATGTTGCCTGAATCTTATATGTCTGAACTTGTCAATTACTTTTATCAGCATGTATCACGTTAATATCTTGGTAACCATATAAATCAGTGCTTCTTACAGTCCAGTCTAAGTGGGTAACATGGAAAGATACACAGAATTGAGCTGTGAATGATCCATGTATTCACCTTCTGTAAAAAGGAGATTTAACACCTCTATTTTGGTCCTGTTATTGTTTTTCAGACCGCACTGCACCTTGTCCTCTCATTTCTAATGATCTGTGATAGTCTACTACAGAGGTTTTCAACCCATGCCCTCAGTGGCCACTAATAGGCCAGGACTTAGGAATTTTCCAATTGTGTTGATCAGAGGCTCAGTCATATTGATTACGTACCTGTGCTCTTAAAAGGAAATTCTCAAATCCTGTTAGAAGCCACTGAGGGAACAGGTTGAGAACCAGTGGTCTACTATGTGAAAGAGAACCCGGTTGCTTGAGGAGTGTGAGCATTATGGAAGATGGGTTCTGAAAAGGTAAGGATCATTTGTATAAAAGCAAAATAGAGTAATTATGTGGCAAAACAAGTGCAACATAGGGGACAAATACAAAATGTGCATTTTTTTAAATGAGAGCTTTTAACCCCTGAATGTTACAGAGGTCTCCATTGATTTGGGGACCTTTCTATAATTCAAGGGCTTAAAAACACATTTAAAACAATGTTACTTTTGGAAACGATTATTTATTATCCTGCCATGCAGATGATTTGCATTGATCTGGCCACACTTGCTCCAGTTGACTTCATACATATGGCCTTATGGAGGAGGATGTATAAAACCAGCTTAATAAAGAACGTCACTGTAAAATTGTCACAAAGCAACAGACTAGATGGGCCGAATGGTTCTTATCTGCTGTCACATTCTATGTTTATAAGCATAAATAAGTAAATATATCCAATTAGCAACACTTTCTCTGTTAGTGCCAAGTAGTTGATTGTTTTTGGAAAAGTAGAAGAGAAATGGAAATTGCCCAGATAAGAACTGTGTTACCAGGTCAGTGTACAGACGTTTGATAAATGTTACAAAATAAAGGCACTAGCAGATAGCTCTTAATGCTAGCTATAACCTAGTCTTAATTGAAGAATACATGGGGAAGATCCACCAATCGGTGATAAAGCAGTGATAAAGCAGTGATAAAGCAGTCATAAAGAGGTCATAAAGAGGTCATAAAGAGGTGATTAAGCGGACATGACTTCTCTAGTGATATCACTTCTCCAGTTCCTATGTTATTCTATGGAGCCAACGCTATAAGATCTCCAGAGACGGAGAAATCTTAGTGCATTGGCTCCATAGAATAACATAGGAATTGGAGAAGTGATATCACTGGAGAATTTCTACTTTATCACCACTTTATCACCTCTTTATCACTGCTTAGTGAATCTCCCCATGATGTTAAGTGACACAAATGTATTAGAAGAAATCTCGTTAGCAAATTTTCTCAGAAATATATTTATAATTGTGGCTTTACGTCATAAGTACGATCCCTAACAGAACCATAATTGTGACATTTACTGACAATTTGTAACGTGGAACTAACACTTTATGATAATTTGGGTGATTTTGAAACAGTTTTCAAAAACACTTAAACTTAGTCATTCTTTATTTTAAAGAACAGTTTATGATATATTTACTATTATTTATGTTTATAAATATTAGCTAGTACTTCCTGGTATGAAGCGACATTTGGGAGGGAGTGGAATGTTAGTATCTAGATAGTAGAAACCGGCAGTCAGGAGGGAGAGTGAAATGTTAGTATCTTCCTGGTAGGAAATGACATTTGAATTGTTAGCATCTGACATACCAGGCGGTGTCTGTCAGTACTCCCTAATTTGTATAAACTGACAAATAACTAAAGTAAATATATCTAAAAAACTATAGTTTTAAATAAATAATAGTTAGCACATTTAGATAATTTTGAAAGCTTTCTCAAAATCACCCATCATGATATATTGTTAAACATTCACAGATATTTGTATACATCCCTCCTATGCAATTCTTTATAAAAGATGAAACGCAGGTAGAAATAATCACTGTGCAGATTCAGTGAGGGATTGTACTGAATTCATAGAAATGTATTCTGGTGCAGAATGTGCACAGATTTAATGACGGCCTAAATAGGTAAGAAATCTTATTTCACAGAGAGTGATGACCTATTGAATGGCGTATAGCCAAGACCATCTCACCCACCACCACCGCTCTTTGTCACTGCCACCTTGTTGACCTACAGAATAAGCTCCTTAGAGCAAGTTGTAATTTCGGCACATTGCTGACTGCAGAAGAAGGGGAAGCAGGAACAGATGTAGTGGCTACAGAAACAGATTGTCTGCCTCAACCGCTCCGTCTCATTAAACACGAGGTTGATAAGTTATTTTTTTTACAGTCATTGATGTCTGTGCCTTGCGGTAAAATAAGTGCAGTTTTCTTTTCAATTGTGCACTGGGTTTGGGAAGTAAAACACGAGACTCGAGACCAAGATCAGTGAAATTATTTTCTCAAAAATGAAGGAAAAAATGGAAATATACATCAGCATGAAAGAATCCCAGCAATGTCTCCGAATGACCCAGAAACTCCTGTCACATAGAGCTCAGCCAAACCAGGCCTGCGTGGGATTCCTATTAGGGCCTGCAGAGCAACACGTCTTGTGGGACGGAAACACACACGTACACACACATACCTACATACACACACACACACACATACACACACACACACACACATCTACATACACACACACACACATACACACACACACATACCTACATACACACACACACACACATACATATCTACATACACACACACACACATACATACCTACATACACACACACACACACATACACACACACACACACACATCTACATACACACACACACACATACACACACACACATACCTACATACACACACACACACACATACATATCTACATACACACACACACACATACATACATATCTACATACACACACACACACATACATACATACACACACACACACACATACATATCTACATACACACACACACACACATACACATACACATACACTGGCAAACACACATACATATATACATACACACACACATACACTCACATATATATCTACATACACACATGCATATATACATACACACACACACATACATATTTACATACACACATTCATATATATATATATATATATATATATATATATATATATATATATATATATATATATATATATATATATATATACACACATACACTGACAAACACACATACATATATACATACACACATATATACATATATACATACACACACATACACTGACAAACACACATACATATATACATACACACATACATACATACATACATATACACACACACTGACAAACACACACTCATACATATATACATACATACATACACACACACACTGACAAACACACACACACACTCATACATATATACATACATACATACACACACACACACACACACACACACATATATATATACACACACATACACTGACAAACACACATATACTGACAAACACACACACACACACACACACACATATTCATATATACACACACATGCATTTATACATACACACATGCACACACATACATAGATGCATACACACACACTGACAAACACACACACATACACACAGTCACACATACATATACACTGACAAACGTACACACACATGCACATCTACACTGCCAAACACACACACACATACTCATATATACTGACAAATACACACACACACACACATAGATACGTACACACACACACTGACAAACACAAACATACAGACACACAATCACACACATATACACTGACAAACACACACACACACATACAGACACACAGTCACACACAAATACACTGACACACACACACATATGCACATATACACTGACAAACACACAAGCTCATATATACTGACAAACGCACACACACATACATGTACACTGACAAACACACACACACACAAATAACACATTCAATGAAACACACACACACACACATATACACTGACAAACACACAAAAAATAACACACACTCACTGGCATGCACACACACTAAGAGACACACACACGCACATAAACAATGACATATACATATATTGACAAATGCAACACACTCAGACACTGAGACACACACACACACATCCAGACACTGAGACACACACACACACACATATGTATACATATATACACACACATACACACACACACATACATAGATACTTACACACTGACAAACACACATAAACATACATATACATATATACACACATACATTTATAAATACACACACACAAATATGTAGATACACACACACAGACACACACACAAGAGGGGTAATTTAGTTCCTTACGCTGAGGCCCATCAGTTCTCAGACATATTACCGTCATTTTTTATATTCAGTTCTGCCGTCTAACATCAAGATTTTTTATCTTTTAGTTGTCATTTTTTTATCTGATTTCTGTCATTTTGTTCCGACAAACACAACAAGTGGTCTAAATTGGTATTAACTGCTAAAAAAGTTTATATTTCTTTGAAGATTTGTCACTTGAAAGAAAATTTGATATTTTAATGTCAGAATGTTTAAGGACAATGTTCATTAATCCATATTCAATTCTTTATAACACAACTCCAAAGTGACAGATTTACTTCTGGAAATAATATTGTCCTCAATTCACCTCCAGCTCTTGGTCGGACGACATTAGTGAACATTGTGCCCTAAATGTCAATTTGATAAATAAAAGAGAGTGGATTTGGGGATAAACCAACTATAGTAAAAGGGAGAAATAAGAGATCCCATTGGTATTATAACAGCAGTAAAGCTAAAGTAGCCTCTGACACACTGCAAAGCAATGAGATGGAGACCTCTCTAGTTTTCAAGGGGTTAAAAATATCTATCACTGCCACTGGCCATACCTAGCACCATCACTGGCCATACCTAGCACCATCACTGGCCATACCTAGCACCATCACAGGCCATACCTAGCACCATCACTGGCCATACCTAGCACCATCACTGGCCATACCTAGCACCATCACTGGCCATACCTAGCACCATCACTGGCCATACCTAGCACCATCACTGGCCATACCTAGCACCATTACTGGCCATACCTAGCACCATCACTGGCCATACCTAGCACCATTACTGGCCATACCTAGCACCATTACTGGCCATACCTAGCACCATCACTGGCCATACCTAGCACCATTACTGGCCATACCTAGCACCATCATTGGCCATACCTAGCACCATCACTGGCCATACCTAGCACCATCACTGGCCATACCCATCACCTTCACAGGCCATACCTAGCACCGTCACTGGCCATACCTACCACCATTACTGGCCATACCTAGCACCATCACTGGCCATACCTAGCACCATTACTGGCCATACCTAGCACCATCATTGGTCATACCTAGCACCATTACTGGCCATAACTAGCACTGTTGAAATATAGTAACACAGTAACACATTAACATAGTAACATAGTAAGGCAATAAGACAGTAACACAGTAACAAAGTAATACAGTAACACAGTAATATAGTAACATAGTAGCACAGTAATATAGTAACATAGTAGCACAGTAATATAGTAACATAGTAATACAGTAACATAGTAACACAGTAATATAGTAACATAGTAACACAGTAACACAGTAATATAGTAATACAGTAACATAGTAACTCATTAACATAGTAACATAGTATCACAGTAATATAGTAACACAGTAACATAGTAACACAGTAACATAGTAATACTAACACAGTAACACAATAACAGAGTAATACAGTAACAGTAGCACAGTAACATAGTAACACAGTAACATAGTAAGCAAGTAACATAGTAATACAGTAATACAGTAACATAGTAACACAGTAACATAGTAACACAGTAACATAGTAATATAGTAACACAGTAACATAGTAAGCAAGTAACGTAGTAACATAGTTATACAGTAAAATAGTAACACAGTATCATAGTAATGCAGTAACACAGTAACATAGTAATACATTAACATAGTAACACGGATAGTAATCCAGTAACACAGTAATATAGTAACACAGTAACACACTAATATTGTAATACAGTAGCATACTACTATAGTAAGACAGTAATACAGTAACATAGTAACACAGTAACATAGTAATATAGTAACACAGTAATGCAGTAACATAATAACATAATAGTGCAGTAACATAGTAACACACTAACATAGTAATATACTAATACAGTAACATAGTCACACAGTAACATAGTAACATAGTAATATAGTAATGCAGTAACATAGTAATGAAGAAACATAGTAATGCAGTATCACAATAACATAGTAACACAGTAACATAGTAATATATTAACATAGTAACAGTAACATAATAATATACTAATACAGTAAAATAGTAATGTAGTAACACAATAACATAGTAAGACAGTAACATAGTAACACAGTTATATAGTAATATACTAATACAGTAACATAGTCACACAGCAACATAGTCACACAGTAACATAGTAATATAGTAACACAGTAACATAGTAACATAGTAACATAGTAACAAAGTAACATAGTAATGCTGTAACATAGTAACACAGTAACATAGTCATGCAGTAACATCGTAACACAGTAAGATAGTAATGTTGTAACATAGTAACACAGTAACATAGTACTACAGTAACATAATATTATTGTAATACAGTAACACAGTAACATAGTAACATAATAAAATTGTAACACAGTAACAATGTAATACAGTAACACAGTAATATTGTAATACAGTAACATGGTAACATAATAATATTGTAATACAGTAACACAATAATATAGTAATACGGTAACATAGTAACATAGTAATATTGTAATACAGTAATACACTAACACAGTAATATTGTAATACAGTAACACAGTAATATAGTAATACAGTAACATAGTAACACAGTAATATTGTAAAACAGTAATAATCTAACACAGTAACAGTAACACAGTAATATAGTAATACAGTAATATAGTAATACAGTAACACAGTAATATAGTAACACAGTAACATAGTAACACAGTAATATAGTAACACAGTAATACAGTAACATAGTAATACAGTAATATAGTAACACAGTAACACAGTAATATAGTAATACAGTAATATAGTAATACAGTAACACAGTAATATAGTAACACAGTAACACAGTAATATAGTAATATAGTAACACAGTAACACAGTAATATAGTAACACATAATATAGTAATACAGTAACACAGTAATATAGTAACACAGTAATATAGTAACACAGTAACACAGTAATACAGTAACACAGTAATATAGTAACACAGTAACACAGTAATATAGTAACACAGTAATATAGTAACAGTAACACAGTAATATAGTAACACAGTAACATAATAATATTGCAATACACAGTAATAACACAGTAATATAGTAATACAGTAACACAGTAATATAGTAATGCAGTAACACAGAAATACAGTAACACAGTAATATAGTAATACAGTAACACAGTAATATAGTAACACAGTAATATAGTAATACAGTAACATAATAATATTGCAATACACAGTAATAACACAGTAATATAGTAATACAGTAACACAGTAATATAGTAACACAGTATCACAGTAATATAGTAATACAGTAACACAGTAATACAGTAACACAGTAATATAGTAATACAGTAACACAGTAATACAGTAACACAGTAATATAGTAACACAGTGATATAGTAACACAGTAACACAGTAATATAGTAACACAGTAATATAGTAACACAGTAACACAGTAATACAGTAACACAGTAATATAGTAACACAGTAACACAGTAATACAGTAACACAGTAATATAGTAACACAGTGATATAGTAACACAGTAACACAGTAATATAGTAACACAGTAATATAGTAACACAGTAATACAGTAACACAGTAATATAGTAATACAGTAACATAGTAATACAGTAACATAGTAATACAGTAACACAGTAATATAGTAACACAGTGATATAGTAACACAGTAACACAGTAATATAGTAACATAGTAACACAGTAACACAGTAATATAGTAACACAGTAATACAGTAACATAGTAACACAGTAATATAGTAACACAGTGATATAGTAACACAGTAACACAGTAATATAGTAACACAGTAATATAGTAATACAGTAACATAGTAATACAGTAACACAGTAATACAGTAACACAGTGATATAGTAACACAGTAACACAGTAATATAGTAACACAGTAACATAGTAATATAGTAACATAGTAATATAGTAATACAGTAACATAGTAATACAGTAACACAGTAATACAGTAACACAGTGATATAGTAACACAGTAACACAGTAATATAGTAACACAGTAACATAGTAATATAGTAACATAGTAACACAGTAACACAGTAATATAGTAACACAGTAATACAGTAACATAGTAACACAGTAATATAGTAACACAGTGATATAGTAATACAGTAACACAGTAATATAGTAACACAGTAACACAGTAACATAGTAATATAGTAACACAGTAATATAGTAATACACAGTAATATAGTAATACACAGTAATAACACAGTAATACAGTAATAGGGTAAGATAATGTATAGGATACCTTTCTAGTACTTAATGAGTTGAAGGATGGTCACCTATTTTTTTCTTGTCTGTGACTAGAGCCTCAGTGATTTCTTTATATTCACCTTGAATATATTCATAAATAGTAATTATTATATCCCGCTTCAGGCATCTTTTCTCTTATGTAAACATACCTGCCTGGCTAAGTGCACATTTCAGCCTGTGGATTGGCTCTTTTCACAGTGCACACGTCTGTGCCCTTCAGTGTATGTATCCCTGGAAGACATTTCACTGGATGCTATTGAGATACTGATAATTCTACATCTGGTGCTTTACAAGCCGACAGTTTCCTCCTTGAGAGCTAGACTTAATCTGTTCCTTAGAGAAGCCATTTCCAGAAGTAACTATTAGCATGAACGCATACAGATAGAGGACATCGCAGGTCACGTACTAGAGTCTGTGCTCCAGAATAAATGATGGTGACTTGATAGAGACAAGGGAGACATGAGGTTAATTGTATGTGTATAACCTGATTCTGTCTGCATCCCCCTACGTGATCACCACGCTTGCCTAATATATTTCATTCCTCATAATCATGAATAAAATTCAGAGAAATTGTGTATAAAATAATCCACATCACAATGCACTGCAGAGCTCACAGAGTTAAAATCCCCATTTAATTGAAAGGGAATGTTTATTAACCCCCCCCCGCACACATACCACACACACACACACACACCACACACACACACACACACACACCACCTACAAACACACACACACCACATACACACAAATATACCACATACACATACCACATACACACACACACACATACCACACACACATATCACATACACACACACACACATACCACAAACACACACACTCTCTTGAGAAAGGCCATAGTGTTGGACAAAACGTCGATTTTTAATAAATCCACCTGGTTTATGCATCTACAAGTTACCTGTGAGGACTGTCTTCATTCTCTTTTGGATATCGTTATGCTTCTAGACGAGCACCCAGGCGGTATTGGACTCTAAACAGTGAGTGCATCTCTACTTTCCCATCCTGGTGTCCCTGTGTTTAGGTGATCAGACTGTGGTGTGTATATTAGTGTATCACCCTGGTGTCCCTGTGTTTAGGTGATCAGACTGTGTGGTGTGTATATAAGTGTATCACCCTGGTGTCCCTGTGTTTAGGAGATCAGACTGTGTGGTGTGTATATAAGTGTATCACCCTGGTGTCCCTGTGTTTAGGTGATCAGACTGTGGTGTGTATATTAGTGTATCATCCTGGTGTCCCTGTGTTTAGGAGATCAGACTGTGTGGTGTGTATATAAGTGTATCATCCTGGTGTCCCTGTGTTTAGGAGATCAGACTGTGTGGTGTGTATATAAGTGTATCACCCTGGTGTCCCTGTGTTTAGGAGATCAGACTGTGTAGTGTGTATATAAGTGTATCACCCTGGTGTCCCTGTGTTTAGGAGATCAGACGGTGTGGTGTGTATATCAGTTTATCACCCTGGTGTCCCTGTGTTTAGGAGATCAGACTGTGTGGTGTGTATATTAGTGTATCACCCTGGTGTCCCTGTGTGTAGGAGATCAGACTGTATGGTGTGTATATAAGGGTATCACCCTGGTGTCCCTGTGTGTAGGATATCAGACTGTGTGGTGTGTATATAAGTGTATCACCCTGGTGTCCCTGTGTCTAGGAAATAAGACTGTGTGGTGTGTATATAAGTGTATCACCCTGGTGTCCCTGTGTTTAGGAGATCAGACTGTGTGGTGTGTATATAAGTGTATCACCCTGGTGTCCCTGTGTTTAGGAGATCAGACTGTGAGGTGTGTGTATATAAGTGTATCACCCTGGTGTCCCTGTGTTTAGGAGATCAGACTGTGTGGTGTGTATATAAGTGTATCACTCTGGTGTTCCTGTGTGCAGGAGATCAGACTGTGTGGTGTGTGTATATAAGTGTATCACCCTGGTGTCACTGTGTTTAGGAGAAGAGAAAGTGTGGTGTGTATATAAGTGTATCACCCTGGTATCCCTGTGTTTAGGAGAAGAGACTGTGTGGTGTGTATATAAGTGTATCACCCTGGTGTCCCTGTGTTTAGGAGATCAGACTATGAGGTGTGTGTGTATATAAGTGTATCACCCCGGTGTCCCTGTGTTTAGGAGATCAGACTGTGTGATGTGTATATAAGTGTATCACCCTGGTGTCCCTGTGTTTAGGTGATCAGACTGTGTGGTGTGTGTATAAGTCTATCACCCTGGTATCCCTCTGTTTAGGAGATCAGACTGTGTGGTGTGTATATAATTGTATCACCCTGGTGTACCTGTGTTTAGGAGATCAGACGGTGTGGTGTGTATATCAGTTTATCACCCTGGTGTCCCTGTGTTTAGGAGATCAGACTGTGTGGTGTGTATGTAAGTGTATCACCCTGGTGTCCCTGTGTTTAGGAGATCAGACTGTGCGGTGTGTATATAAGCGTATCACCCTGGTATCCCTGTGTTTAGGAGATCAGACTGTGTGGTGTGTATGTAAGTGTATCACCCTGGTGTCCCTGTGTTTAGGAGATCAGATTGTGCGGTGTGTATATAAGTGTATCACCCTGGTGTCCCTGTGTTTAGGAGATCAGACTGTGTGGTGTGTATATAAGCGTATCACCCTGGTATCCCTGTGTTTAGGAGATCAGACTGTGTGGTGTGTATGTAAGTGTATCACCCTGGTGTCCCTGTGTTTAGGAGATCAGACTGTGCGGTGTGTATATAAGTGTATCACCCTGGTGTCCCTGTGTTTAGTAGATCAGACTGTGTGGTGTGTATAGAAGTGTATCACCCTGGTGTCCCTGTGTTTAGAAGATCAGACTGTGTGGTGTGTATATAAGTGTATCACCCTGGTGTCCCTGTGTGTAGGAGATCAGACTGTGTGGTGTGTATATAAGTGTATCACCCTGATGTCCCTGTGTTTAGGAGATCAGACTGTGTGGTGTGTATATAAGTTTATCACCCTGGTGTCCCTGTGTTTAGGAGATCAGACTGTGTGGTGTGTATAGAAGTGTATCACCCTGGTGTCCCTGTGTTTAGGAGATCAGACTGTGTGGTGTGTATATAAGTGTATCACCCTGGTGTCCCTGTGTTTAGGAGATCAGACTGTGTGGTGTGTATATAAGTGTATCACCCAGGTGTCCCTGTGTTTAGGAGATCAGACTGTGTGGTGTGTATATAAGTGTATCACCCTGGTGTCCCTGTGTTTAGGAGATCAGACTGTGTGGTGTGTATATAAGTGTATCACCCTGGTGTCCCTGTGTTTAGGAGATCAGACTGTGTGGTGTGTATAGAAGTGTATCACATTGCTCTACAGCAATAAAACTCACATTATTGTTTGTAAAAAATCAGTTTATGTGTTTATAAATTAGTCTGTGTAAATAAAATATTTTGTTCTTGTTATGTCATTTATTAGGTTACACAAGGAGATGTCAATAGGTCAGGAAATAGTCTAAAAATGATTGGTAATGCCCCGCCCACCAGCCACGCCCCAGGAAACACCCCCTAAAACACAAATGTCCCTCTTTGGCAATTTGAAATGTTGGGAGGTATGATACACAGACACACACACACACACACAGACACACACACAGACACAGACAGAGAGACACACACATAGACAGACACACACACACATACACACATACACAGACAGACACACAGACAGACACACACACATACACACACAGACACAGAGAAACACACACATAGACACACACACATACACACATACACAGACAGACACACACACATACACAGACACACACACACACACACACACATACACAGACAGACACACACACATACACAGACAGACATACACACCACATACACACACACAGACACCCACACACAGAGGACAACTGGTCTTACAAACACCCCCCCCCCCCGTATCTCTGTCCATAATGGTCTGAGTGTACAGTTATTGTACATTATATCTGTTCACATTAAGTTCCACTTTAAGGTTGAATTTGAAGCTTTAAAAACAACAAGAATTACAGAAACAGAGACATATTTATGTGTATATTTATATATTTATTTTCAGTGTATCACATTGAATAACATTGCAGTATGTGCTTAGTTTTCTCAGTATTTGGGCTTTGGGGATTTTATTTCTTTCCTTTTAAAAAGTGTTGATGATTTTATATACAAAGCACAATGCAAGATTTAAATTAGTTCTAACTTGAAACTTAGTGAGCAGAGACAGTATAATACCTTTCACCAAAATCTTACTTATATAAAGATGGGACTCAGCCATAATTACCATTCAGGTATCTACTGTCTTACTACCCACACTCTAGGCCACACTGCTGCATATGATGCTCCGCTGGCATTTAATGAGCCCATGTACCAGCGTGCAGAGGCAGAAGTCAGATACAATAAGAAATGACAGGTAAGGCTGACATGGAACAGCAGGATCAGAACGGGATGACTGGGTGTCAGGGTCTAGATAACTTCACTTACTCACTCGGATTACTGACATTCACACTAAAGACACATTTATCTGGTTATTGTTCTGCTGGCTCAGCACATTAATTATACATTATACTATACTATACTAAACTACAGGACCATGTTTTGATCCAGATAATGTGAGAGTTTTGTTTTAAAGTTGAATTTTACTCACTATTCATTGATTCATTTCTGTTTATATTATATTGTTAGAGAAATACTATGTAGTGTGCATTTAAGGTAAGAGTTATGGTTTGTTTTAACTAACTCATTATTTTCTAGGTTTTAATATTAAGTATTATTTAATTTAATTTACTTTTATGTGAAACTAACACAGTTAAACAAAATGTGTGTGTATATGTGCATGTGTGTATGTGTTTGTGTGTGTGTGTGCATGTGTGTGTGTGTGTGTGCATGTGTATGTGCATATCTGTGTGCATGTGTATGTGCATATCTGTGTGCATGTGTCTGTGTGCATGTGTGTGTGCATGTGTATGTGCATGTCTGTGTGCATGTGTATGTGCATATCTGTGTGCATGTGTCTGTGTGCATGTGTCTGTGCGCATGTCATGTTTCCCCGGGTTTTGCTGCTCTCCCTCACCAAGTATTCTAGTTCTCTTAACATTTTTTGTATCTCCACCTTGTCTAGTTCATGCCCTTGTTTAGGGCCTATATCAAGCACTGACACCTTTGTGCCAGTGCACGAACTAAGCGTTCAGTATATCAGATCTAGCATATTGTTCCTTGTGTATCCAATTAATTGACCCAGCTTTCCTCAACGTAGTATTCCGTCTCCTAATTCTGTTGTGACTCCTGTGTTGGTTTTGACCTTGGCCTGTTCTACGACTCTTCTCTTGCCTGTTATTTCTGTACAGTGCCGCTCATCTGGTTTTGGTCCTGGCTTGTTCGACTAGCCTTTTGTCTCATCCTAGGTACTGTCTTTGCCTGCCTGATGCTGACCCGGATTGTCGACTACCCTCCTTTCGACCTCGGAAGGTCCTCGGTGCCAGTGTGTCAACTCTAATGTCGTTGACTACATCATTAGGAGTTGATTCCCTTGACCACTTGACATCAGACTCCCAGTCGCACTGTAAAACTTACGACCCCTAGTCATAAGACAAAAACTTACGAACCTCAGTCATAAGACAAAAACTTATGACTCACAGTGGTGCTTACCCAGTCTCCGACTTCCATACTGCTGGTAGGTTTATTACTTTGATTCCTGACCCAGTGAGTAATTGTCTGTATTCAAGGTGGCTGTCCTGTCATCAGGCTTTGTGGCCTGCTACCCCAGCCAGCCTTGGCCACATCAAGGCCTCCTGTAAGCAGCCACCAACCGCTATCAGTGCTCTCAAGTCTATGAACGCAAGCTTCTGGCTGACTGGGACCTACTCAGTAAGTATTACTGTATTGTCTATTGTGAGTATATACTTTAAACACAGTAAACTAGCAGCTTGCTACCTCTTCTAGGGGTTCTCCTTCTTCAAGGTTCCCAGGCAGCTTATATTGGGCACTCTGGTCAGATCATTACAGTGCATATATGTGTGTGTGTGTGTGTGTGTGTGTGTGTGTGTGTGTGTGTGTGTGTGTGTGTGTGTGTGTGTATGAATATATGTGTGTGTGTTCATATCTGCAAGCACATACGTGTGTGTCTACATCTGTGTGTTTATGTGTATATGTGTATATATGTAAGTAGGTGTGTCTGTGTGTGTGCATGCATATGTATGTATGTGTGTGTGCGTACATTTATGATTGTGTGTCTACATGCATACATATTTGGGCATGTTTGTGTCTATATATGTATGTGCCTGAATGAGTGTGTATATGTGTGAGTGTACTGCATATATCATATATTTTTGTGTCTGAGTCCATGTGTATGTGTGTGTTTGTGTACCTACATTTATGCTAAAAACTAAGAGATTGAATAACTATGAGCAGCAAAAAGAGGAACTGGAAGGACCCTGATTATGTGTCCACTGAGTCTGAGGAGGAGGAGAAAGTGACTAGCAGTACTGAACCAATGCTGTCCTGTCCCCTAAATCATCCCAAGAGATCTTGGAGAATTTAATGGGAAGGGAGGGAGAAAAGGGAATGGGAAGGGAGGGAGAAAAGGGTAGTACTAGTGAGAGCAGGACATCTGAGTTGCATGTGCCTACTGCAAGACGTACTGCCTCTGCTGCCACCATTTCTGTACCTGCACCCACTAGTGTCGTACCTGCTGCCAGTGCTGAACCTGCTGCCACCAATACTTTGCCTGCTGCTAGTGTTTCTTGTAGTACTCAGGGGGGAAGGAGAAAACGATGCCAAGTGTGACAGCAAGGGACCCTAAATCACACTTGCCATTCCCAAGCAGTCCCGCCAGTGCTAGTACTACTCCTACTAAGGTCCAGCAGCTTGTTAGCGTTAGGAGTGAAGGAGGGGTAATCAATACTATCCTGATATTACTAATGACTGTGAGACTGAGGAGGAAGACTCTGCAGCCGAACTTGATGTGGTTGGTGTTAGTAGTAACAGTAATGGTGAAGCAGCCGGAGTGGTAGGGGAAACATTTGACAGCGTCCAGACTAGCGGTCAAGGGAGCCCGCACCATTCATCTTGCTCTGGGAGTCCCCTTCCCTTCACTACAGTGTCCAAGTTGAACATGATCCTTAAGAGGCCAGAACTGGTGTTGGGGGAGAGCAGGCTCAGAATTAATACCACCACCACCAGCAGGAGCACAGATCAGCTGCCTGTGCCTGCTGCTAGTGCTAGTCTGCCTTCCTCTTCAGGTCAAAAGGCAATGGCAAGTGTGACATTAGGGGACCCTCTGTCACATTGCTACTCACCTCCTCCAAGCAGCAAGAGCAGCAACATTATCCGCTGCCACAGACAATGAAGGGGAATGTGGAGGACAAGAAGGAAGGGGCCATTCTTCTCCATCTTTTCTCTTCCTCCAGAAGTCATCATGGGTGTGGGACTATTTTTTCTGTTGGGGCAGGCACAGTGCAGCCATCAGCAACGGCACTGTGCACAATTTGTGACAAGTCAGTGAGAAGAGGAAAGGAGGGAACACACCTTGGCACAAGCGCCCTCATATCACACATGAAACACAGACACAATGACATTTATGTCAAACATGTTAAAGCCAAACACCCACCACAGAAATCAAGCACCGCTTTTGCTGTCCCTGACTCTCTAGAAAGGCAACAAGAAACGGGGAGGAAATCAAAGAGGAGGAGGAATAGAACAACCCAGGCAGAGACTGGAAGTTCCAGGACAAGTGAAACAACTAGCTCGCCATCACCTTCTAGGATAACAACTATATCTTCTGTCAATCCACGTTGTTCATCGTTACCTCCCCCGCCAAATGATAGCCGCTCTGTTAATGTTAGGATATGGCAGTTCATCTCTACCCATTGCTCACTGTGTGGTGCACTGACTACACATGCCAGTGTGGTGGAGGAGAATTGATATCATGTCATCAGGTGGCATCTGAGGAGATTCCATCTGACAGAATATGCTAGGATGTAGACCGGGAGGGTTCATCATTACTATTAAACTGTCAGCAAGTTGTCATGTGTCCTTAGTGAGCTCTGGACAAGGGGTACAGTGACAGCGGCAGTACTTGGTTTCGGGTGTCATGGTTTTTGGATACAGTTGTGCCGCCAGATGTTATTTACCACACACACTGTGCAGATTGCAGTTGCTGATAAGACCTGCAGTTCCTGCTCTCAAGGGAAAAAATATATTCTAATAACAACACACCTATGATGATTTTGCAGTAGGGGCATGTGGAGAAGATTTAATGGCCAAATTGTTCTTTTCTCCACATAGACTGGAGGCTACTTATTGTGTTGCTACTGCCTCAGACCCATCACTGAAGCTAGTTGTGGGTGGCAAGTGGAACCTTCATCATACCCATGTTACTGCTATTGTTGATCCCATTCCCTTTCAGCTGCCTAATCATTCTGCTGCTTAAACAACTCAGCAGCAGCAGTACGAACAGCGGTTGCAACTCAGGACTCAGTAGGACATTTGAAAGTGGCCACTGGCCAACATGACCTGCTGGCATTAGGCCAGTAGGGCATTTTTATTTTTTTTCCTCAGGGCTTGTGCTTTGAAGAAAAAAAAAAAATAGTCCTACAAAAAATAAACAATTTTGGGGGGTTTGTTTCTAACAAGCCTAAGTCCTACAAATCAATGTTTCTTTAGGGCTTGTGCCAAACAAGATTAAGTCCTATAAATCAATGTTTCTTCAGGGCTTGGGCCTCTAATAAGTCTAAGTTCTACAAAGACCTCTAACAACAAATCTAACAAAGCATCCTCTACAAAATACTCTTTCAATTCAAGTATCAGTCCACCTCAGTGGCAGCTTATGTCAGGGGGTTCCTGTCTCTATCAGTTTAAATACAAATTTCTTATTTTATTTATTTATTTATTATTAACTGTCCCCCAATAGCCTTAAAGAACCCCCAAAAAAAACAGATTCCCTGTTCAACTGATTCATTCATTCACCAACACAAGCACCCTCCTCAGACCCCTTTATATCATGTCTTATGGTTTCTATTTTATTTTATTTTGGATTTATTTTTTAATAACTACCCCTCAATCCCAGTGAACAACCCCCCCAAAAAATCATCCCCTGTTCAACTGATTCTTTCCCCACACCCCACCAACACAGGCAACCTGATGCCCCTTTTATACTATACCTCTGGGAAATAAAATAATATTTGCTATGTGTTCTGTGTAACTTCTATGTTCCCATGGATTTCAATGGAATGAGCTAGGCGAATAAAGCGGAATATCAGCACTTTTCACAGTGTCATGTTTATCCCGTGTAAAATGAGATTGTACCATGTCTATATCCTGTGTAACATTAGATTGTACCATGTCTATCACTTTTGTAAAATGAGATTGTGTCACGTCTATCACCTGTGTAAAATGAGATTGTTAAAACAGAAAAACAAACCTGTGCTTCTCCATAAAGCATCTATTATACGTGTTGATAAATGAAAAAAAAATAATTATGTTTTTGTTACATAATTTGGTTAAAGTATATCAAAGCTCACTTACAAGATGAGATTTGGCACCATGTTAGCGTTGAAATAGGAGGTAAATAAAGTCAAGTTGATACCTTTATTGGCTAACTAAGCAGATTTAGAATGCAAGCTTCTAAAATCTCTCATGTCTTTTCCTCAGGCATGTTATACAGATAAATATGAACACATCACTCTTGAATACAAGTACACATTGCATTGTATAGAATAGAAATCAGACAAGATCAGCTCAGTCCAGACCCAGATTCTTTGATCAGTCAGTGGTAAAGGAGTGTGATGCATATTGCATTCATCCTGTGGAGGTGTCAAAGGTAGTCACACTCCCAGTGGGACTCTGCTGTAAAGGCTAATCCACAGTGTGAAAATGTGACTGATATTCCCTGTCCCTGTTCAGGCCATTATTTAAAGTATTAAACTGGAGCATTCAGTTAATCTCCCATATTTTTTCCTGTCCCTCCAAGTGCGAAATAGTCCCATCGGTCAGTTTAAAGTTCTGTCACTGTGTTCATTTTGGCAAAAATGTTCTCCTTCTGGTGTCTCAGTCACTGGATCTGTGGGAATTAACACTTTTGAGTGTCAGAGTGGTACAGAAGGCATTGCAAAGCAATACACTGAGTACCCCTCGGGCACTCAAAGGGTTAAACCTTTTATGTAACGGTTGGCCTGTTTCACCCGAATAGAGATCTATTGGGCATTTTGCACACGTGGGGCTCGAGTCTATTACCAGCGCTAAAAAAAAAACAGGCATTTTTTTTTAAGTCAGTTTTTGGTATCCTATTACCCGACTTGTGAAAACAAAACCAGCGGTAATTATACTTACCGCCAGTCTAAAAAAAGCCCATAGGAAACAACTAAAAACAACGTGCAATTAGTATCCTATTACCCACGCTCAGTATTTCTGCCTGTTTTGTGGTTACATTTAAGTCAGAAATTTTGCGCCTCAGAGGTTGAGGTGTAGAAGCCATAATGACAGTTTCAAAACCATCGTTGTTCGAACAAAAGCAATGTATAATATAGTATACAGTATAGAAATCCGACAGAGTTCCCCTCTTCTACATATTCACCCCCCTTTAAAAGTCGACCTTTTAACCCTTCCCCTTCAAAATCCGACTTACAGTGCTTTTCTTTCACCACATTAATTAGACAAATATTGTACTCAACATTTTACCCCCCCCCTTTAAAATCAGTGCTCCCATGACTTTCTTTCACCGACATTTTTCTTCTCCTATTTTTGTTCGACATACCCTCGTATTTTGTATTGCAAGATTAACCCTATGAGTACCAGAGAGGTAGCAATGCATTGCAATGTGTTTGCTACCCCTCTGGAGCTCATAGGGTTAATAGGCAAGGTATGCCCCTGCATACCTTGCCTGTATATGTGAAATAAATATTATTTTGCATTATATCAAATGCAGGCACTCTCAGTAAGTTGTAAAATCAAAAATATTTATTGATGTCAACATTTTGACCCTACTGCTGGCCTTTTTCAAGACAGTGTGACAAGTAATCAAAGCCTTCAACCTTTTAAACATCCAGAAAAAGCCACATGTACTGTAAAAAGACACTAGCCTGCTTGGCTAGTGAAAGTGACATCATAGCAAACTGAATATTGTAATAATATTAAATAAATGTGTAATAAACTTTGAAACATCAAAACTAATACACAAATGTATACAAACAGGCGATTCCTCTTTTACCTCTGTTACTTTAGAATACTCAGTGCTATTACAGTCTCTATTCCACACAGATACCACGTGCTCAACTTGCTTGCAGTAATCTCACCGATCAGGTCGCTCCACACCGTATATGTAAACAAGGAAAATAGTATCCAATTAGGGATCAATGTTTATATAGTTTAAAAAACAATCCAATGTCCATGTTACGGTTTTCTGACACTCAGACCAGGTTATAAAGTAAAAACACAGTTTTATTGAACCAGAATGATAAACAGTGCCCCTAGGGGCCAGTATAGGTAAGAACAGTACTGACAAATACAGACAAGGTATGGGTAATATAAACAGAGGAATAAGTACAGCTAAAGGCTGTAGCAACCCCAAAGGGTTAACAGGAGCAACTGGAGAGGCTCAGGCTAGATTGGCCAACACCCAGGATAGATTTCAGTCTCTGGAGAACAGTCTCTAGATGTAGAGCAATGAACACAGTATCAGCGCTGTATCACTCTCTAAGCAGAAATGGGATGCGCCCCTGTTACTCGGAGCTGAGCCAGTACCACCACCGTGGGCTAGGAGGAATGCTACTGCCAAACCAGAAGTAACCAGAATAGGAATCGCCCAGAATGTGAGTAGTAAGTAACCCTGCGTGTGCCAAGGATTGTGTTACGAAGCCCTTGGGATGCCACAATAGATGGTTGCTGCACAAGCTACGAGGAGCCGATGCACAGGGCAGTGCAGGTGGAACTGTACACTTTGAGAGAATGAGAAACGGAGCCAGAACACCCTTCCGGTGTCGCACAGATTCCTATAGCAAGAGCGAACAGACTACCGGCACCAACCGGCGTGGTCACGGTGCACCCTGAACACCGGATAAGCGGAGCTCTGCAAGGACTGGTATGGCGTCAAAAGGCGACTCAGAGTGTAACGGCTCAATGGACCAACAGAGGCTTGGCAAGCTAAACAAGTGGCACGTAACCGGAGACTACAGGCACTGCACGGGTTAATCTGGTACATACAGAAGAGCAATGCTCAGCGAGTACAAGGCAGGCAACCTCAGGCTACAGCTGAATGAGCGAGAGAGGAACAGCGAAAATGGTTCAGAATGTCGCCAGCGCGACCGGAGGACTCTGGAGCAGCAACCGGACAGGAACGATAACTGGAACCGGATAGAAACAGCATCAGGAACACCACCGGAGAGCGGATCAATCACGGGGCCAGAGCCGGGTCAGATCACGGAGCAGGGTCTTCAGCCAGAGCCGGGTCAGATCACAGAGCAGGGTCGTCAGCCAGAACCGGGCCGAATCACAGAGCAGGGTCTTCAGCCAGAACCGGGTCAGATCACAGAGCAGGGTCATCAGCCAGAGCCGGGTCAAATCACGGAGCAGGGTCGTCAGCCAGAGCCGGGTCAGATCACGGTGCAGGGTCTTCAGCCAGAGCCTGGTCAGATCACAGAGCAGGAACAGGAGGAGAGTCAGACTAGCCGGGTCGGTACACAGGAAACACTGGAATTCAGCAACAAGGCGCAGCAACAGGAACACCACGAAAGGGCAACTGACAAGTACCCAAACCCCAGCATATAAAGGCACATCCTGGGCGGGCCAATCAGACTCCTCCAATGCAAAGGTACATAGTCAGAGATTGACAGGGAATCACGGGAACTGTGATAGTCCACTTATGGTTACGATGTTATTACCCATCTCCAATCAATAAGGGAATCCTATCCGTTAGTTCCTTCCCTCAACTTGATAACAGGATTACGTCCACGAGTCCTTCAACCTACAATCTCCGTCTTTAATTTGCTCCGTCCTTTTTGTGGCAGATTGAACTCCTCTCCTGACCAATTACAAACCATATAGAAAGACAGGCATTCAGTTTCAAGTTATCGCTACCTTATAACAATAAGTAAATATCCACTCACACTGTCAGTTTCATCCCTCCAGCTGTGAACCACCGAATCAAATCCACCAGGTGCTGATTCCAATCTGCCTCTGAGTGTCCCAGTGCATTCTTAACCATAAATGGACATTGGATTGTTTTTTAAACTATATAAAAGTTGATCCCTAATTGGATACTATTTTCCCTTATTACATATTCGGTGTGGAGCGACCTGATCAGTGAGATTGCTGCAAGCAAGTTGAGCACACCGTATCTGTGTGGAATAGAGACTGTAATAGCACTGAGTATTCTCATGTAACAGTGGTAAAAGAGGAATCGCCTGTTTGTATACATTTGTGTATTAGTTTTGAGACCTATTAGAGTATAATAGGTTTTTGAGCTGATCCGTGTTTTACATTGTGAAATAGATATATTGCACTTAAAGGGATAGTAATACTTCATTTTAACTTTATTTTATGTTGTAGGCATTAAAAAAACATGAAGAACGATATAAGTCTTATCTCTCAATCCTTTATGGTTTATGAGATATTCACAAGCAAAGTTCCCCTCCCGCCCCTTTTTCCTAATGTAACCCATCTCTTCTCAGATGTGGATCAGGTTGTATGACCAGACAGATAACAGCAGGGGACAATCTTCTTCCTATGAGAACAATGAAAGCCCTTCCCCCCCTTGACAAGTTTTTCAGGTTTTTCCCTTATCTTAATTGAAGATTGTCCCTCTCTGCAGTCTACCTGGGCACCTCCCTTCTGATCTGGTTGAACAGGAGGGGAAACTTTGCTTGTGAATATCTCTTAAACCATAAAGGTTTGAGAGATAAGACTTATATCATTCTTCATGTTTTTTTAATGCCTACAAAATAAAATAAAGTTAAAACGAAGTATTACTATCCCTTTAAGAAATAAGGTGCAGAAATTTTTATCTTTATTTTAAACTTTGAAACATATCCAAACATAGTGAAACATCAAAGTTCTGCATATATATTAATTTGTCACACTGTCTTGAGAAAAGCCCACAGTAGGGTCAAAACGTTGACACAAATAAATATTTTTGATTTTACAACTTCCTGAGAGTGCCTGCATTTGATATAATGCAAAATAATATTTATTTCACATATACAGGCAAGGTATGCGGGGGGGGGGGGTAAAATGTCGATTACAATATTTGTCGAATTAATGTGATGAAAGAAAATCACTGTAGACGACTTTTAAAATGTGAGGTTAATATGTCGAAGGGGGTCACTCTGTGTCGGATTATGTTATGTGGGGAAGAAGTCGAACACTAACCTTGATCTTTCTGTTGTCAAATGTACGCCTATTTCCTTGGACTTTGACCTTTTGCACGTTTTTTGTAGGTGGTAGTCAAATAAAAGCAGACAGCGCCATTTTTGTGTTATCTGAAAAGTGCTGTCTACGACTGTTTTGTTTTACTGTGGTTCTGCAATAGAATACCATCGTAACACATTTGCAAAATACACGCTTCTTGTTTTTCTTGTAAAACCGGTTTTAGTGCTGGTAATAGAATTGAGCCCGTGATGAGGTATATTACATCGGATGATTTGCAGGTGAAGGTACCACTGATCTTATGGTGTAACTGGGTGTTTGGAATGGGCACCTTGTCTGTAGTGGAAATGTTTGCACAGGTTTCAGGGAAATTTGCCATTTTTGTATTTTTATTCAGTGCACTCTTTACCATCAGTTTAAATTGAGAGGCTTTCTGAAGTAGAACTTCAACTTGGGAGTGGTAAGTGACCACCAGTGGAACCAGTTTCCCTTATGTTGTTCCTTGTAGCTCAATGGATTTTTGCTTGGTATATGGGTTGCTTTCTGTATCCGACTGTCAATAATCCTGGTACTGTACTCCTGTTTTATAAAGCCACGGTCCACTATGTCAGAACAGATGCGGTTGCATCTGATGGCCTGGATGTATATGATGGACTTTTTCTATGTGTTTTGGGTTGAAGCTATTTTTTTCAGGTATGTTGGTCTGTCCATTGGTTTGTGGTATAGGGATGTGTGGAGTTGTTCTTAATACCGATAGTAGTGTCTAGGAATTTAATGTTTGTGCATGAGTGACAGAGTGTTACCTCAGCTCTCTTACCTCACCAAGGTCTGAAAGTAATGCATGATGTGTGTCTCTATCTCTAGTATCTGTCACTGTCAGTCTCAGTCACATCTTGCCAAGGCCAAGGAATCTCTTGCCCGTGTCTATCACCTATCAGTAATTTTTTTTACATATTTTTGTATACTGACCCATCTGTCATTTTCTGTACTGAATTCATACCAACACTCCTTGCAACCACAAGAGACTCCTTCTCCGCCTCTTTGCTGATATATCTGCCTCTATAAATAATTATTATCAACATTTCTGTAGGAGCTTTTTATTTATCTCCTAACATGACTGCAGTGTTATTTTTTACTGTACAGTACAAGATGTAATAAAGTATAAAGTGTGCTGCACAGCAGCTGGTGCAGGCATACAGTACCCCACACCTCAGTATATGCTTGTCCCTCTTCTTCCTGAAGTTGTAGTAGACAGTGTTTGTGAATACACACAGTAGGTGAAGTAATTATTACTTGTCTGTCTCCTGGATGTATGATATATTTCTGTCCATCACAGTAGAGGCTCAGCCATCTCTGGTAGGAGCTTGGATCACCTGCCTGTCTAATT
Organism: Rhinophrynus dorsalis; assembly: GCA_037306005.1. Taxonomy (NCBI): domain Eukaryota; kingdom Metazoa; phylum Chordata; class Amphibia; order Anura; family Rhinophrynidae; genus Rhinophrynus; species Rhinophrynus dorsalis. The sequence goes on from CM074728.1 coordinate 129,250,050, forward strand.
ATTACTGACTGTCACTTATCAGTCAAAAAAAGTTTCTGTTTTTTCTTTTATGTTTTTGTTTTTTATTGTTAACTCTCTTTCCTCTCTTCACACCCCTCACACAGTGGAAACAACTTGGCTAACAGCAGGCCCCTATGAGGCAACTCCAACGCCCCTCTCTTTGTTTGTCTCTTCTAGTATAAATACCCAGTTGCTTTCTGTCTCTCCCCCAGCGTCAGACTGACAACATGCAGGAACATGACACCTTTTATATCATAATGGTCGGACTAAATGAGGAGAACGTCACGTGTGTGTGGGAGGGAAGGCATTATTATTATCATTAAATTCAATGCAATTAAAAAATGTGGAATAATGACACTTTTCAAAGGATTTATTTACTATGGCATGTTTCACTTTTGATGCAAAACAATTCACCCTTCCCTACTGGAAATCCTATCCATGGAGACAGACAAGATTATTTCTACTCACCTTACCAGGACCCTAAACTTCCCCCTTTGAGCTCCTCCTTCCTAAGAACAATCAGTGGGAGGAGTTTACATCCTGGAGTTGTACAAAAAACAAATCATGTCCTCCTCCATGAATGTGATATGCACTTCTAATTAAAGAGTAATTTTGGTGAGCAGCAACACAAGGGACGTGTATGTGCGGGTTTACTATTAGGAATCATTAGTGTCCACAGTAAATGGCAAGCACACTAAAACAATGGGCCGCTGAAGACAAAGGTAGAGAAATGTTAGTATAATACAATTATAATATTTCTAACAAATGAAAACAATAAATTTAGATGGGATCTTGAACCACTTGAATGCATCAATGTGTTTGAGAGGTCTCTACAACCAACAGAAAGCCAAATATGTGACCCAATAGGACTAAAATCAAAGATTAATAACTGATTAATAATGGAGACAGAACTTTGTGATTAACTCTTAGTGAGAGTTAAAAACCAGACTTTATAACAGACACTCCCTGCAGCAGCTGTCCCCTGTGTTTGCCTATGTACATATTCCCCTATAGATTTTACAGAGGAGTTTTCCTATATACATATTCCCCTATAGATTTTACCAAGGAGTTTTCCTATATACATATTCTGCTATAGATTTTACCGAGGAGTTTTCCTATATACATGTTCTCCTATAGATTTTACCGAGGAGTGTTCCTATATACATATTCTCTTATAGATTTTACCGAGGAGTGTTCCTATATACATATTCTCCTATAGATTTTACCGAGGAGTGTTCCTATATACATATTCTCCTATAGATTTTACCGAGGAGTTTTCCTATATACATATTCTGCTATAGATTTTACCGAGGAGTGTTCCTATATACATATTCCCCCATAGATTTTACCGAGGAGTGTTCCTATATACATATTCTCTTATAGATTTTACCGAGGAGTTTTCCTATATACATATTCTCTTATAGATTTTACCGAGGAGTTTTCCTATATACATATTCTCTTATAGATTTTACCGAGGAGTTTTCCTATATACATATTCTCCTATAGATTTTATTGTGAAGTTTGCCTGCATACATATTCTCCTATAGATTTTCTGAGTATATTGACTTTGAAATATTTATATTTATCATCAAAGGCTATTCTGGGGCAAACAAACTGAACATGGGGATGAATAACATTTCTACTGATTTAATTGGGGAGTTAAAGGGATATTAATGTTTCACAATAAAAGCAGCTCTGATTAATCTTCATAGTATTGGGGCCATGGAGAGTGTTATTTCACTACTATCAGAGTTGTAGTACAAGAGTAATTGAATGATAAAGTATCCCCCACCTGTCCCTTTTACCTAGTGTAACACTGCTCACCTCAGATGTGGAATCTGGTCACATGACTGGACAGGTCACAGCAAGGGACAATCTTCTTACTGTGATCATAAGGAAAACCCTGCCCCCTTGACAGGTTTTTCCTTATGATCACTGAAGACTGTCCCTCTCTGTGATCCATCCGGACAGTCTTGCTGCTCTGAGGTGAGCAGTGTTACATCAGTAAAAGGGGAGGGAGGGGGATACTTTATAATTCAATTACTCTTGTACTATAACTCTGACAGTATTGATATAACACTCTCCATGACCCAAATACTATGAAGATTAATTGGAGCTGACTTTATTGTGACACATTACTATCCCTTTAACCTCTTCAGTACTAAGGACGTGTACAATACATTGACCATTGTTTTACATTCGGTCCTGCTGGCCAAATAGTTTGATTTTTTGTTTTATGTAGAAAAAATGTATCTAGAAGTAGGACTGGGATCTATTGTACATAAGAGTATAATTAGGTGTACAATCCAGAACAGGACACATGACTATTTAGAAGTAGGACTGGGATCTATTGTACATAAGAGTATAATTAGGTGTATAATCCAGAACAGGACACATGACTATTTAGAAGTAGGACTGGGATCTATTGTGAATAAGACAATAATTATATGTATAATCTAGAACAGGACACGTGACTATTTAGAAGTAGGACTGGGATCTATTGTGAATAAGACAATAATTATATGTATAATCTAGAACAGGACACGTGACTATTTAGAAGTAGGACTGGGATCTATTGTGAATAAGACAATAATTATATGTATAATCTAGAACAGGACACGTGACTATTTAGAAGTAGGACTGGGATCTATTGTACATAAGACAATAATTATGTGTACAATCCAGAACAAGACACGTGACTATTTAGAAGTAGGACTGGGATCTATTGTGAATAAGACAATAATTATATGTATAATCTAGAACAGGACACGTGACTATTTAGAAGTAGGACAGGGATCTATTGTACATAAGACAATAATTATGTGTACAATCCAGAACAAGACACGTGACTGTTTAGAAGGATTCTACTGCTTATTTTCTCAAACCAACATTGTTTTACACTTGTTGGAGTTTCGTTATATTATTCTTTGTATATTTTACTGTCCAGATACTGTGCTTTTACATTCTTCTCTTGCACAGCTCTCAATATAAAGCACATTCATTAATCTCCTTTCAAACATTATTACATTTGTGAGAGACAGTCATGAAAAGCAGCAGCAGCCACTGTTACCAGTTTTGGCCTCGCAGTCAGAAGCAGTTACTTTCTCGATCACTTGTGTGATATCAGAGGAATACAAACACGGGAGTCAGTCTGATACACGTGGTGCATCTCATGAGATAAAGCCGAAGAAATGTACATTTGTGACTGTGACTCGGGGAGCCTTGTACATGCTGTCTGTTTCATATGGTCTCACGTATCTACAGCAGCGGAGGACAGCAGGCAGCCCTGGGTTGTCATAGGAGGCCCAAGGTCTTTCTTCTGATTCCAAGGGAAGAGGACATTAGTTCCCTTTATCACCGCTCACACCTTATTTTCACCCCAAAAAAGCACACACTCCATTCCTTTTCTGTCTGAACACACTTCTCTTTACAGTTTTCTGCCTTAACCCCTTGGGTGCTAGAGAGGTCTCTAATATATTGCTTCAGGGGTAATTATCAGCTAAAATTAGAAATTATTTTAAAATTCTCAATCAATTAACCCCTTGGCTGATTCTGACAGAGATGTTTCCAGAACAAGTATCTACCCCATTTAGTGTAGTATGTTATCAATGCTTTTATCAGCAAATCCCCTTACAGACGTCAATAGGAATCGTAGATAAATCTAGTGACACATTTCCACCTGTAATGTAGTTTATCCTGGATTATGAATCAGTGCGTCGAGGTCCTTCTACAATCCAAAGAGGTGACATTGTGACCTGACGGAGAGAGAGCTAAAAACAGGTTTACCCCTTTCTTTTACTTTATAAAGCTGCAATGTATTTCTTTGCAAGTGTGATAAAATAATTAACAAATTGGATATACTTTCTTACTGGTTCTCTCCCTTTTATTTTTCTGGGTGAACTTTTCATAACTACTGTTTGTCTTATTATTTTTAAAATGTATCAAGTCCGGCTGTGTTTACTAGCCTAAAGAAAAAGAACATGATTTCAAATTAACACTTGGTTAGATTAATAATAACTAAGGAATATTTGTAAAGCAGAGATTTTCTAGACCACGTATTTCCTTACCGCGGGCAGTATCCTACTACAAACTGACTTAATGATCTTCATGTGAAACTCAGCCTGAGGAAGAGAAACAGGTTACATGAACCCAGTATCCAAAGCGTTCATTATATTATATTGCATTAGCCTGTCCACTTTTGATATTCTCTAAAAAATAACAGGACATCAAATTAGATTCAAAAATACTTTTATTAAAAAGAGCAAATGCAAATTAAAGTTTTGTAGTTCCTTCAAAAGTTCTGATAATATGTAATATTCATCTCGGTTTGACAATTTTAGTCATTAAAATAATTAAAGTACAATAGGTGGGCATTCTGTAGCTTGTCGCTAATGATACATGAGTCTGTACTGCTGATTTAGAGTGATTGTGCTCCTTCCTACTCAAACAGCCTGAAGCTGCATGGAGGCTGTTATCTTTCAATCTATGGGCTCATTTTAATGAGTGGGATTTTATACTCTTATGGCCGTTAAAACATTGCTGTTGTCTCTGTTACAGTGAGAAGATCAGGCTCTTATTTGCAAGAAGGTTCTACCGAGATTGTGTAGATAAATGTTTTTGCATTGTTAGGTTGATATTAGTACGTTAGCTTTTTGACAAACACACACCAGCTTTCCCTTACAGGTTAAATCATTTCCTTTTTACTATGAGAAAGACATAGCATCTTTGTGTTTAAATTGAGTTTTATTTTTCACAATGTAATTTTACTGGGGAAATCTCCAGGTTGTGCTGAAGCCTGTAACGTCCTGCAGTTCAGAACAGTCTGCAGCCCTTCCAGCTGTTACCCAGACTGGACACACTGCCGAATGGATTGGTTCAGCTGTGTAATGCGATGTATCTGGACAACTGCAGCAGATGATAAGCTCCTGTAATTCATCTCCGTGTGGCTAAAACATCATGGTATTGGTTTGGACAAATGAGTTTTGTCTTACTGTTGCATCAGATTGTTGGAAGCATATTTTTCTTTGAAAGGGGTAAAAAAACATAATCCTGCGGTACCATTAACCGGTAAATCTATCACCCAGGAGTGTTCATTCCCTGGCACTTTGTCAGTGGTGGGCGCAGGCTTCCTTACAGGCTTCTGTCTTCCAGCCCCCAGTCCGATATCTTCTACAGCCCTCAGTCTGATCTCTCCTCCAGCCCTCAGTCTGATCTCTCCTCCAGCCCTCAGTCTAATCTCTCCTCCAGCCCTCAGTCTGATCTCTCCTCCAGCCCTCAGTCTGATCTCTACTCCAGCCCCCAGTCTAATCTCTCCTCCAGCCCCCAGTCTAATCTCTCCTCCAGCCCCCAGTCTGATCTCTCCTGCAGCCCTCAGTCTGATCTCTCCTCCAGCCCCCAGTCTGATCTCTCCTCCAGCCCTCAGTCTAATCTCTCCTCCAGCCCTCAGTCTGATCTGTCCTCCAGCCCTCAGTCTGATCTGTCCTCCAGCCCTCAGTCTGACCTCTCCTCCAGCCCTCAGTCTAATCTCTCCTACAGCCCTCAGTCTGATCTATCCTACAGCCCCCAGTCTAATCTCTCCTACAGCCCTCAGTCTGATCTGTCCTACAGCCCCCGGTCTGATCTGTCCTCCAGTCCCTAGTCTGATCTGTCCTACAGCCCTCAGTCTGATCTCTCCTCCAGCCCCAAGTCTGATCTGTCCTCCAGCCCTCAGTCTGAACTCTCCTCCATCCCCCAGTCTGATCTCTCCTACAGCCCTCAGTCTGATCTGTCCTACAGCCCCCAGTCTGATCTGTCCTACAGCCCTCAGTCTGATCTGTCCTACAGCCCTCAGTCTGATCTGTCCTCCAGCCCTTAGTCTGATCTGTCCTCCAGCCCTCAGTCTGATCTCTCCTCCAGCCCTCAGTCTGATCTCTCCTCCAGCCCTCAGTCTGATCTCTCCTCCAGCCCTCAGTTTGATCTCTCCTACAGCCCTCAATCTGATCTCTCCTCCAGCCCTCAGTCTGATCTCTCCTACAGCCCTCAGTCTGATCTGTCCTACAGCCCTCAGTCTGATCTGTCCTACAGTCCTCAGTCTGAACTCTCCTCCAGCCCTCAGTCTGATCTCTCCTCCAGCCCTCAGTCTGATCTCTACTCCAGCCCCCAGTCTAATCTCTCCTCCAGCCCCCAGTCTAATCTCTCCTGCAGCCCTCAGTCTGATCTCTCCTCCAGCCCCCAGTCTGATCTCTCCTCCAGCCCTCAGTCTAATCTCTCCTCCAGCCCTCAGTCTGATCTGTCCTCCAGCCCTCAGTCTGATCTGTCCTCCAGCCCTCAGTCTGACCTCTCCTCCAGCCCTCAGTCTAATCTCTCCTACAGCCCTCAGTCTGATCTGTCCTACAGCCCCCAGTCTAATCTCTCCTACAGCCCTCAGTCTGATCTGTCCTACAGCCCCCGGTCTGATCTGTCCTCCAGTCCCTAGTCTGATCTGTCCTACAGCCCTCAGTCTGATCTCTCCTCCAGCTCCAAGTCTGATCTGTCCTCCAGCCCTCAGTCTGAACTCTCCTCCATCCCCCAGTCTGATCTCTCCTACAGCCCTCAGTCTGATCTGTCCTACAGCCCCCAGTCTGATCTGTCCTACAGCCCTCAGTCTGATCTGTCCTACAGCCCTCAGTCTGATCTCTCCTCCAGCCCTCAGTCTGATCTGTCCTACAGCCCTCAGTCTGATCTCTCCTCCAGCCCTCAGTCTGATCTCTCCTCCAGCCCTCAGTCTGATCTCTCCTCCAGCCCTTAGTCTGATCTCTCCTCCAGCCCTCAGTCTGATCTGTCCTACAGCCCTCAGTCTGATCTGTCCTACAGCCCTCAGTCTGAACTCTCCTCCAGCCCTCAGTCTGATCTCTCCTCCAGCCCTCAGTCTGATCTCTACTCCAGCCCCCAGTCTAATCTCTCCTCCAGCCCCCAGTCTAATCTCTCCTCCAGCCCTCAGTCTGATCTGTCCTCCAGCCCTCAGTCTGACCTCTCCTCCAGCCCTCAGTCTAATCTCTCCTACAGCCCTCAGTCTGATCTGTCCTACAGCCCCCAGTCTAATCTCTCCTACAGCCCTCAGTCTGATCTGTCCTACAGCCCCCAGTCTGATCTGTCCTCCAGTCCCTAGTCTGATCTGTCCTACAGCCCTCAGTCTGATCTCTCCTCCAGCCCCAAGTCTGATCTGTCCTCCAACCCTCAGTCTGAACTCTCCTCCATCCCCCAGTCTGATCTCTCCTACAGCCCTCAGTCTGATCTGTCCTCCAGCCCCCAGTCTGATCTGTCCTACAGCCCTCAGTCTGATCTGTCCTACAGCCCTCAGTCTGATCTCTCCTCCAGCCCTCAGTCTGATCTGTCCTACAGCCCTCAGTCTGACCTCTCCTCCAGCCCTCAGTCTGATCACTCCTCCAGCCCTCAGTCTGATCTCTCCTCCAGCCCTCAGTCTGATCTCTCCTCCAGCCCTCAGTCTGATCTCTCCTCCAGCCCTCAGTCTGATCTCTCCTCCAGCCCTCAGTCTGATCTGTCCTACAGCCCTCAGTCTGATCTGTCCTACAGCCCTCAGTCTGATCTGTCCTACAGCCCTCAGTCTGATCTCTCCTCCAGCCCTCAGTCTGATCTCTCCTCCAGCCCTCAGTCTGATCCCTCCTCCAGCCCTCAGTCTGATCTGTCCTACAGCCCTCAGTCTGACCTCTCCTCCAGCCCCCAGTCTGATCTGTCCTACAGCCCTCAGTCTGATCTGTCCTACAGCCCTCAGTCTGATCTCTTCTCCAGCCCTCAGTCTGATCTCTCCTCCAGCCCTCAGTCTGATCTCTCCTCCAGCCCTCAGTCTGATCTGTCCTACAGCCCTCAGTCTGATCTCTCCTCCAGCCCTCAGTCTGATCTCTCCTCCAGCCCTCAGTCTGATCTCTCCTCCAGCCCTCAGTCTGATCTCTCCTCCAGCCCTCAGTCTGATCTGTCCTCCAGTCCCTAGTCTGATCTGTCCTACAGCCCTCAGTCTGATCTCTCCTCCAGCCCCCAGTCTGATCTGTCCTACAGCCCTCACTCTGATCTGTCCTACAGCCCTCAGTCTGAACTCTCCTCCAGCCCTCAGTCTGATCTCTCCTCCAGCCCTCAGTCTGATCTGTCCTCCAGCCCTCAGTCTGATCTGTCCTACAGCCCTCAGTCTGAACTCTCCTCCAGCCCTCAGTCTGATCTCTCCTCCAGCCCTCAGTCTGATCTCTACTCCAGCCCCCAGTCTAATCTCTCCTCCAGCCCCCAGTCTAATCTCTCCTCCAGCCCCCAGTCTAATCTCTCCTCCAGCCCCCAGTCTGATCTCTCCTGCAGCCCTCAGTCTGATCTCTCCTCCAGCCCCCAGTCTGATCTCTCCTCCAGCCCTCAGTCTAATCTCTCCTCCAGCCCTCAGTCTGATCTCTCCTCCAGCCCTCAGTCTGATCTGTCCTCCAGCCCTCAGTCTGACCTCTCCTCCAGCCCTCAGTCTAATCTCTCCTACAGCCCTCAGTCTGATCTGTCCTACAGCCCCCAGTCTAATCTCTCCTACAGCCCTCAGTCTGATCTGTCCTACAGCCCCCAGTCTAATCTGTCTTCCAGTCCCTAGTCTGATCTGTCCTACAGCCCTCAGTCTGATCTCTCCTCCAGCCCCAAGTCTGATCTGTCCTCCAACCCTCAGTCTGAACTCTCCTCCATCCCCCAGTCTGATCTCTCCTACAGCCCTCAGTCTGATCTGTCCTCCAGCCCCCAGTCTGATCTGTCCTACAGCCCTCAGTCTGATCTGTCCTACAGCCCTCAGTCTGATCTCTCCTCCAGCCCTCAGTCTGATCTGTCCTACAGCCCTCAGTCTGACCTCTCCTCCAGCCCTCAGTCTGATCTCTCCTCCAGCCCTCAGTCTGATCTCTCCTCCAGCCCTCAGTCTGATCTCTCCTCCAGCCCTCAGTCTGATCTCTCCTCCAGCCCTCAGTCTGATCTGTCCTACAGCCCTCAGTCTGATCTGTCCTACAGCCCTCAGTCTGATCTGTCCTACAGCCCTCAGTCTGATCTCTCCTACAGCCCTCAGTCTGATCTCTTCTCCAGCCCTCAGTCTGATCTCTCCTCCAGCCCTCAGTCTGATCTGTCCTACAGCCCTCAGTCTGACCTCTCCTCCAGCCCCCAGTCTGATCTGTCCTACAGCCCTCAGTCTGATCTGTCCTACAGCCCTCAGTCTGATCTCTTCTCCAGCCCTCAGTCTGATCTCTCCTCCAGCCCTCAGTCTGATCTCTCCTCCAGCCCTCAGTCTGATCTCTCCTCCAGCCCTCAGTCTGATCTCTCCTCCAGCCCTCAGTCTGATCTCTCCTCCAGCCCTCAGTCTGATCTGTCCTACAGCCCTCAGTCTGATCTCTCCTCCAGCCCTCAGTCTGATCTCTCCTCCAGCCCTCAGTCTGATCTCTCCTCCAGCCCTCAGTCTGATCTGTCCTCCAGTCCCTAGTCTGATCTGTCCTACAGCCCTCAGTCTGATCTCTCCTCCAGCCCCCAGTCTGATCTGTCCTACAGCCCTCAGTCTGATCTCTCCTCCAGCCCTCAGTCTGATCTGTCCTACAGCCCTCAGTCTGAACTCTCCTCCAGCCCCAGACTGTTTCCGTTACACAGAGAAGATAAGATTATTTCACCCTACGCCTTCACACACCCAGTTTTCATCACAAAAATAACAAATCCTGCTTTTTCTGCATCGGGTTATCCCTACCAGTGCTCTATTCATTCCAGTGAATGATTTGTGGAACTGATTGAAAGAAGAGATACATAATTACTTATCTTTTCATTCAATTTTCATGATTTTTTGCAGTTTATATTCAAAGTTTATGCTATTTTTTTCTCCCAGAATCCTTTGCTCTCTATACAAAAAGCTGATGAAAAAGCACTAAAAATGCAGTTACTTTAATTATTATTGGGATTCCTTTGGGATTCCAATGAAATTAGCTGGAAGAAAGTGAGAGCTGAAACCTATTGAGATTATTTTCCATGTAAATAGCCTCATAAGTCACAGTGAGGGTGGTTATTAAAACAAATACCTAAGGCAAATGGCAGATAGGTTGGCTGTGTCATGTGCTCCAGATAGTATGTATAAATCTGTGTGCATGAGTTTTACATGTACATTCTAATCGCAATGACATGGTGTGATTTTTGTGACAATTATGCAACTTTACACCTATATTTTATGTAGACTATTACGATTATACCAAGGGACAAACTAAGGACAAAAAGAGATCTTAAAACTATTACAAAGTTCAACAATTTTTATACATTTAAAGCGATGTCATTCTTACTGTTATCACGCCCACAAATGAACCTGGGCACAGGGAAGGGTGTCTATGTGCAAACACCTTTATATAGACAGGCAGTCTTTATATGATGGGAAAATAGTGACAAATATATGTCCGCACCACTTCATTGCATCTCCTCAAATGTTACCAAGCTCATCCGTTTTTTTAATGCATCCATAACGGTGGACTTGAGGGCCACATATTGATCCTTTAGGGTGACTGGTTGCATGCCACTTCTCTAAGCACAACACAAACAAAACGCGCAGTTTGTATCGCGAGCAGCTGTCAGTGTGATTTGTGCGTCTCCTGTTCTCATTAAATTATATGATGATACTGAGGCAGCTGTTGATTCATTTGCCAATTCTGCTGTAAAATATGAAGAACTAAAATTCATCACAGACATATTTTTATACAATTGTCATATCGTGTAGGTTCAGTTTACTATTCTCTGCTTTGGGAAACATAATGTTTGTTTAACTCTTTAAGGACCAGAGAAGTGTACCACTCTTTACAAAGCAATGCATTACATTAAAGGGCTAATGACTGATTTTTTGATTAAGAGATTTAAAGCCTTGATTGCATTTGGTTTGATGCAGATATGATCATCTTTTCTTTTGTATTTATTATCCAGAGACCATAGACTTGTATCATTGTCCAGAAATGTCACAAGCCTTTAGACATATTGCCCATGTGCTCTGTGCTCTTTACTATAAGGAGAAAAAAAACACATATCCCTTTATATCCAGGACGCTCATAAAATGTCATTCTACATTCAAATTGGTCTAAAGTTATAAGTGGGGAACCACAGGGTTCAGTCCTGGGACCAATGCTTTTTAATTTGTTTATTAATTATCTAGAATAATTTGCTTATTATAATCTAGAGTAATCTAAGTAGAATTGAAAGTAGCATCTCATTCTTTGCTGATGACACTAAGCTATATAAGGAAATACATACAGAGATGGATATAATGTATATTAATGTATAGACTGTACACACAGGTGTCCATATAGAACACTAAGCTGTGTAAGGAAATACATACAGAGCTGGATGTAATGTATATTAATGTATAGATTGTACACACAGGAGTCCATATAGAACACTAAGCTGTGTAAGGAAATAAATACAGAGCTGGATGTAATGTATATTAATGTATAGATTGTACACACAGGAGTCCATTTAGAACACTAAGCTATGTAAGGAAATACATACAGAGCTGGATGTAATGTATATTAATGTATAGATTGTACACGCAGGAGTCCATATAGAACACTAAGCTATGTAAGGAAATACATACAGAGCTGGATGTACTGTATATTAATGTATAGATTGTACACACAGGAGTCCATATAGAACACTAAGCTGTGTAAGGAAATACATACAGAGCTGGATGTAATGTATATTAATGTATAGACTGTACACACAGGTGTCCATATAGAACACTAAGCTGTGTAAGGAAATACATACAGAGCTGGATGTAATGTATATTAATGTATAGATTGTACACACAGGAGTCCATATAGAACACTAAGCTGTGTAAGGAAATACATACAGAGCTGGATGTAATGTATATTAATGTATAGACTGTACACACAGGTGTCCATATAGAACACTAAGCTGTGTAAGGAAATACATACAGAGCTGGATGTAATGTATATTAATGTATAGATTGTACACACAGGAGTCCATATAGAACACTAAGCTGTGTAAGGAAATACATACAGAGCTGGATGTAATGTATATTAATGTATAGATTGTACACACAGGAGTCCATTTAGAACACTAAGCTATGTAAGGAAATACATACAGAGCTGGATGTAATGTATATTAATGTATAGATTGTACACGCAGGAGTCCATATAGAACACTAAGCTATGTAAGGAAATACATACAGAGCTGGATGTACTGTATATTAATGTATAGATTGTACACACAGGAGTCCATATAGAGCACTAAGCTGTGTAAGGAAATACATACAGGGCCGGATGTAATGTATATTAATGTATAGATTGTACACACAGGAGTCCATATAGAACACTAAGCTGTGTAAGGAAATACATACAGGGCCGGATGTAATGTATATTAATGTATAGATTGTACACACAGGAGTCCATATAGAACACTAAGCTGTGTAAGGAAATACATACAGAGCTGGATGTAATGTATATTAATGTATAGATTGTACACACAGGAGTCCATATAGAACACTAAGCTATGTAAGGAAATACATACAGAGCTGGATGTAATGTATATTATTGTATAGATTGTACACACAGGAGTCCATATAGAACACTAAGCTATGTAAGGAAATTTATACAGAGCCGGATGTAATGTATATTAATGTATAGATTGTACACACAGGAGTCCATATAGAGCACTAAGCTGTGTAAGGAAATACATACAGAGCTGGATGTAATGTATATTAATGTATAGATTGTACACACAGGAGTCCATATAGAGCACTAAGCTGTGTAAGGAAATACACACAGAGCCGGATGTAATGTATATTAATGTATAGATTGTACACACAGGAGTCCATATAGAACACTAAGCTGTGTAAGGAAATACATACAGAGCCGGCTGTAATGTATATTAATGTATAGATTGTACACGCGGGAGTCCATATAGAACACTAAGCTGTGTAAGGAAATACATACAGGACCGGATATAATGTATATTAATGTATAGATTGTACACACAGGAGTCCATATAGAACACTAAGCTGTGTAAGGAAATACATACAGAGCCGGATGTAATGTATATTAATGTATAGATTGTACACACAGGAGTCCATATAGAACACTAAGCTGTGTAAGGAAATACATACAGAGCTGGATATATTGTATATTAATGTATAGATTGTACACGCAGGAGTCCATATAGAACACTAAGCTATGTAAGGAAATACATACAGAGCTGGATGTAATGTATATTAATGTATAGATTGTACACGCAGGAGTCCATATAGAACACTAAGCTATGTAAGGAAATACATACAGAGCTGGATGTAATGTATATTAATTTATAGATTGTACACGCAGGAGTCCATATAGAACACTAAGCTATGTAAGGAAATACATACAGAGCTGGATGTAATGTATATTAATGTATAGATTGTACACATACAAGAGTCCATATAGAACACTAAGCTATGTAAGGAAATACATACAGAGCCGGATGTAATGTATATTAATGTATAGATTGTACACGCAGGAGTCCATATAGAACACTAAGCTATGTAAGGAAATACATACAGAGCTGGATGTAATGTATATTAATGTATAGATTGTACACGCAGGAGTCCATATAGAACACTAAGCTGTGTAAGGAAATACATACAGAGCCGGATGTAATGTATATTAATGTATAGATTGTACACGCAGGAGTCCACATAGAACACTAAGCTGTGTAAGGAAATACATACAGAGCCGGATATAATGTATATTAATGTATAGATTGTACACGCAGGAGTCCACATAGAACACTAAGCTGTGTAAGGAAATACATACAGAGCTGGATATAATGTACACACAGGAGTCCGTATAGAACACTAAGCTGTGTAAGGAAATACATACAGAGCTGGATTTAATGTATATTAATGTATAGATTGTACACGCGGGAGTCCATATAGAACGTATAGATTGTACCCTCAGGAGTCCATATAGAACACTAAGCTATGTAAGGAAATACATACAGAGCTGGATATAATGTATATTAATGTGTAGATTGTACCCGCAGGAGTCCATATAGAACACTAAGCTATGTAAGGAAATACATACAGAGCTGGATGTAATGTATATTAATGTATAGACTGTACACACAGGAGTTCATATAGAACACTAAGCTATGTAAGGAAATACATACAGAGCTGGATGTAATGTATATTAATGTATAGATTGTACACACACAGGAGTTCATATAGAACACTAAGCTATGTAAGGAAATACATACAGAGATGGAGGTTTTTTCCCTACAGAAGGATTTAGATAAACTGAGTGAATGGGCAGAAAAGTGGCAGATGTCATTTAATGTAGATAAATGTAAGGTTATGTATTTGGGCTGTAGAAACAAACATGCTACATATACTCTAAATGGGAAACAACTTGGGGAATCCTCATTAGAGAAAGATTTAGGAGAACTGATAGACAATAGACTTCACAGCAGTGTGCAGAGTCACTCAGCTGCTGCAAGAGCAAATAGAGTACTAGCCTGTATAAAAAGAGGTGTAGAAGCAAGGGATGCTAATATTATCCTACCTCTGTATAAATCCTTGGTTAGGCCTCCTCTATAATACGGAGTACAGTTTTGGGCGCCTGTTCTTAAAAAACACATTATTGAACTTGAAAAAGTGCAGCGACGTGCAACAAAACTAGTAAAGGGATTGGAGGATCTGAGTTATAAAGAGAGACTAGCCAAACTGGGTTTGTTTACATTAGAGAAGAGACGTCTAAGGGGTGATATGATTACCATTTACACTTATATTAGACAAGAGACGTGTAAGGGGTGATATGATTACCATTTACATATACATTCAAGGTCAATACAAAGAACTATCCAATGAATTATTTACACAAAGAGCTGAGATAAGAACAAGAGGTCATTCATTAACATTAGAGGAAAGGAGCTTTCGACTAAAACAAACACAGGTATTTTTTAGAGTAAGGGCTGTAAAACTCAAATTGTTTTAGTACATTTCAGGATTATTTGGCATGACATAAAGTCCGGATAAGTGCCAGCAACCAGAAGCTCAACTTCCAGGAAGGGAGAATTTTATAGGTAGAATAAAATTTATCATCAAAGTGCTAACTCTCCTAAAATGAGGGAGAGGAAAAAAAGCACCCTAATAAATGTATATAAAACTCATGTGTACTCTCTTTATACTCCCTCAAACACTCTTATTAATAACCCTTATTATCAAAAATATCAACTACCATCATTACACCATATAAAACATCCACCAATACTAGATATGTGTGTTCTGTACTCTCTCTCTCGATGCCCCTTTAACACTCCTGTTGATCACTCTTGTTATCACTACATCCATTTCAGTCAATGCCCTATATAGTGCACACCCCAGTGTCCTATGTAATCAGTGTCAAAGAGAAAAAAACACAATTCCTCAACATAAAAGTTCCCTATATCTCCTTCCTAAACATACCTCTTCCTTACATCCCTCTGCCCTTATCCTATCTATTGGGATCACCTAACTTTACCTCAGTCATCCACTTTTTAACACCTTGTGGGGAATTAAATGTTATTCTTTCCCCTCTATACGTTATCAATATCTTTTCAGGGAAACCCCATGCGTAGTGTCCAGCATGTTTCCTCAACATCGCCATGCACTCTGCACATGATCTCCTCCACTTCCTTCTTCTAAAAGGCACATCTTGGAATCACTTTAATTGTTGATATCTTTCCTCTTTCTGTGTGTTTTCTACCATAGCCCTTTGCAAGTTCATATTCACTTTATATGATTGGAAGTATATTAACACATCCCTTGGCAATTTTATATCTACATTATGTGGTCTCAACACCCTATTGTTACGGTTTTCAGACACTTCAGACAGAGGGTATGGTAAAACGCAGTTTTATTAAATAAATTAATGAACAATATCGCCCTCTACAGGCACACAGGGTAAACAAGAACAAGTGTCTAGACCCTTACAGGCCAGTATACTGAGAACAGACAGAATAGAATATATGTACAAGAAATATATACTAGGACTGGTAACCCAAACAGGGACACATAATAGTTAACTCAGTCCTCATCAGTCTTTGTTGTGGTGTAGGCACGCCCAAGGTGTAGCTGAAGCTTGTATAAGTATGAGGAGTCAATACCAAGTCTGTAGGAGAGCACTCGACTTGCATGGCAGAACTGATCCAGATCGCTAGAGTAATAATGGATAGCCCCCACGGGCGTAACAAGTGCCACCAGTATTCGGGAACTGTGAGTCGTTAGCCCCCACAGGCGTAAACCAGAGACTACAAGCTGCAAGAGCAAGGCACGTTAGCCCCCACGGGCGTACAACGGAGACTGCAAGCTGCAAGTGTAAGGATCAAGCCCCCTCGGGCGTAAACGGAAGCCAATAGCTAGTGCCAGGTAGCCCCCACGGGCGTATAACTATTCCACCAGTGCAAGTGCGTGGGCAAGATGACCACCGGTACGGTACCGGAACAACTACCCTGCATAGATGGACTATGAGCCGCCATCTCTCAGGCCCAAGCGGCCGGCTCAGCAGTAGTAGCATAGCACTGAACGGATTAACTAAGCACTTGGTAGGAGGTGAGGCACAGCAAGGAATCAGCTCAGCAATCGGAATCGCCCTGATAATATCGCTCTGCAAGCTTAAGGAGACTCAGCAGTAGTATAGCTCAGTAGCGTTTGACAGTGAACAGTGACTCAAGGGTTAAGGTCAGTCTCGAGCACGAGCGCGACTCCAGGAGTATGAATGTCGCCCAGTAGTCAGCAGCAGGAACGTAGATAGACTGAAACCGGGAACTGTGGAGAATCGTAGACAAGCCGGATCAGCAACAAGCAGGAACGTCAGCCAGGCCGGGTCGGATACCAGAGCGGGTTCGTAGACAAGCCGGATCAGCAACGGGCAGGAACACAGGAGAGTCTCAAGCAGGCCAAGTCGGTACACGCAAATCAGGAACGCAGAGAACAGCAGCAAGGCTCAGGAACACCACGAAAGGGCACCAGACTGGTGCCAGCGGCCAGTATAAAAAGGGTAACCAGGGGCGGGCCAACACAGCTCAGCCAATCAGGGAGCAGCACAGCAAACAGTGACACACAGGATCACGGGGACCGTGATACCTATGGCACCTTTCAGTACCATTTTGTTTTTTATTTACTCTGACTCCCAAAGAGACCATAAAGTCAACAATATATGCTTCCAAATCCAGCTGAGTAATTGTTTCTGGGATACCTCTAGTCAAGATATTATTACGGCACAACCTGTCCTCCATATCAGATAACTTAAATTCCAAGCTTTCCATCGTCTTCTGCATATGACCCAGTTCATCTCTATGCATCTTTATTGGTAGATCTACATTGTCCATCTTATCTTCCACCATTTTAAATTTTTTTCTCAGCAAGCCTATTTCTTTCATAATTCCTTCAGAGTTCCTTTGTAACTCAACAACAATTTTCTCAAAATAATTCTCCAGCACTTGTTCCACACCCTTTTTAATGCTTTCTGATGGGCAACACTGGGCTCCACCACTCTCCTCCTCATTGAACTCAGGCCCCAATGATTGCTCCACATTCATAATTGTCAAATCCTCTCCCCCTGCCTTGTTTGTTTACACTTGGCTGCCATTAGGAGAAAAGAAAGTAGAGAGTCATTTTCAGTCTTTTCTCTTTTATTATCTTGTCTCCCCTCCTTTTTACCTCCCTGTTTTTTGTATAAGGGGACCATTTTGGGGACTTCCAAGGTGGTATCTTTACAATATTCCTTCAGTCATACACCCTTCCAAACAAATATATCTCCACCTCTCTTTTCCCACAGCACTCTCTCTTGCAGATTCCCAGAATGTTCTATTGCCAATCTCAATCCCCTTCACCAATAATTTCATCACCACTTCCAATAATAATTTTACTTCAGTATAGCCATTTCTAGTTTATAGCTCTTGCCATTGCCTTAACAGTCCAGCTTTCCAGTATTGCTAGTACAGTTTAGTGTTATATGCTGTATATTTTCCTCTTTGGAGTTTATTCTGTAGCAACACCTCCACCTCTTCCCTTGTTCCACATCTCTCCATACAACACTTATATATCTTATTCTTTAAATGAAGAACAACATTAGTGGCTCTTTTTATTGCGGCATTTCAGCCGCTTCACAACACTTCATCTGTTCCAACTTATGTTTCCATTATTTTTCATATTCCAGCAATACATTTCATTTAATTGATCATACTCACAATGACAGAAACGGTACTATCTCCACTGTGGCTACCGATTTTTCGCGGTGATCTTATTGAACACCATTCTTCTGGTGTGGGGAAAAGAGAAGGCCTACTGCTCTGTCAGGTCGTATAGATCTTTAACTCGTGTGCATCGCAAGGTCTCCCCTCTCCTCTATCTCTAGCCTGAAGATCTATATTAGCGGGGACCGATATGTTTGGAGCGGCATTCAATTCCAGCCGCATACATTGCCCATGTGGGGATCATTCAGAGGGACGGCGTCTCTCACTGCTCAGCACCCAGCCTCACGCATCTTCCAGCGAGGTGAGGCCCACTTCGTCGGCAATGGCGCGACGTACGCAATCACATCATTGCTCCACCCCCTCTCCCCCTTTTTAAGAGAGTTAGCACTTTGGAGATGTAGCTAGAGTAATATATGAAGATGAATAATATAATATAACTGGAGTTAGATAAGAGGAAATTGATAATGAATGGGATAATTTTATTAGAAGATTAATGTGAGGGGAGCACATTAAGTATAGGGTTTTTTTTTCTTCTCTCTTTCCTTTAAACCAGATGAAGTTATAGCCTCATGGGTGGTAGTGGGGAAGGCCCACTTGTGTTTGCATATAAAGTGCAAAGAGATTTCCTAGACGGTCCTAGATGGGATGGAGTACTAGGAAAAAGAAGGGGGGATTGGAATTAACCCCTATGCGAAAAGATGGTCTATGGTACGATGGGGATATGTGTTTTATATGTTATATGTTTTTAAGTGTTTGTGTAATTGTGCACCATGGGGAAATGAGGAGACGTGGAATAAAATTAAAAGGATAAAGTGGAAATATTAAATTTACAACCATAAATGTTAAGGGTTTGAATATTCCACAGAAAAAGTGCATAGTACTTTCCTGCTTGAAAAAAGAAGGGATACGAATATGTGGAATTCAAGAGACCCATTGAAAGCTAAATATGGAGCTAGGGTTTAGATGAAAATATTTCCCCACAATGATAAGTGCATCATACACAAAAAAAAGGTGGGAAGCAATCCTATTTGCGGGAAGTTTATTGGTAGAGATAATGTATCAGGAGAGAGATAGTCAGGGATGATATATAATAGTAATAGGTAAAATTAATAATATCTATTTTACAATTGTAAATATTTATGCCCCTAATAACAGAACAATGTCTTTTATAGAAAAATTAATAGATAAGGTAAATGTAGTTAAGAAGGGAAGATTGGTGTTGCTAGGGGATTTTCATATGGTAACGGATATAAAGTTATATAGATCCACAGGTAATACAAAGAGGAAAAATAGTTTATATCGAAAGTCTGTGAGATTCACTGATCTATTGAACCAAAATGATATCTGTGATTGCTGGCGTATATGGCATCCTATGGAGAGGGACTACACATGCTTTTCTCCCAATTTTAACGTTTATTCATGGATAGATTTTATTTGGGGGATGGAGCTTTTTTGCAGGACATTAGAAAGACTTATATTAAAGAGGTTTTTTTGTCGGACCATAATATGGTGATAGTAAAAACTAAAGATATGTATACAAGGATAAGACCAGAGTGGAAATTTCCATCATATATTATGAGGGATAAGGTATGTATAGATTACATTAAAGATATAACCGAGAAGTATTTTATAGAAAATAGGCATAAAGAAGTCTCAGCAGCAGTAACATGGTGCGCTTATAAATGCGTAATTAGGGGACATTTAATTAAACTGGCAATAGATAAAGGTAAGGAAAAACAACTTCCCCTGACTGCTTTATATATAGAATTAGGCAAAGCGACCAGGCAGAATGAATGAATGCCATCACCTATCTTGTTAAATCAGATTAATACAGTTCAGGAGCATATAAATCAGTAGTTTATAAGGGAAGCAGCAAGGGAGTTGGCGTTCCGAAAAAGTAAATGGGATGGGATGGGTAATAGAGCGAATAAGGATTTAACAAGAAGGTTGACGTTCGAGAAAGCAACAAGGAAAATAAATAAAATAATCATGGGCAATAAAATAATTCTGTCCCCTAAGGAAATATGAAATGAGTTTAAGAACTTTTTTGAATTGTTATATAATCTCCCAGATGAAGTAAAAGGGGCCCAACTGGAACAATACCTTTCTTCAATGTTTTTCCCTGTATTAACACGAGAGCAAAAAGAGGAATTAAACCTGCCTATATCATATACGGAATTGGGTAGGGCAATACATAACTTGAAATCAAATAAAGCTCCAGGTCCGGATGCTTTCAATGAAGTCTTTTACAGATTAATGAAAAACAATATAATGCAGGATTTCTTGGAAGCATTTAACGAGGTAATTAGCTGTGGAAACATACCAAGTGAACTCTTGAGGGCAAATATATCCCCAATTTTGAAACAAGATAAAAATTCAGTGAATAATTATCGCCCTATTTCTGTCTTATTTCAGATATAAAATTGTACTCATCCATAATTGCAGAGAGGGATAAAGGGATAATTTCAGGGTTAATAGAGGAGGATCAGGTAGGATTTATTCTAGGAAGATCTTCTGGAGCTAGTGTTCGATGAATAGTGGATATTTTGGATGTTGCGGAGGTAGAGGGCAGACCCCTCCTGGCCCTGTCATTAGATGGAGAGAAGGCGTTTGACAGAGTCAGGTGGGAGTTTTTGTTTGGTGTCCTACAAAGATATGTCTTTGAGGGTCAAATATTGAGCGTGATTAGCGCACTATATACGAATCCGAAGGCCACAATTAAGAGCCCAGGTTTTGTGACAGAATGGTTTTGGATTGGTAATGGGACACAACAGAGCTATTATCACAGTGCCTGTGATCCTCCTCTGTCACTCTCACTTGTGGTAGGCTCTGATTTGCTGAGTTGGTTTGGCCCGCCCCTGGTGACCTTTTTATGCCTGGCCGTGACACCTGTCAGGTGCCCTTTCGTGGTGTTTCAGAGCCAGTGTTGCTGTTGCTGAGTTCCTGTGTTCCGGATTCCTGTGTACCGAATTGGCCTGTTCTGACTACGCTCCTGTGTTCCTGCACGTGATTGACCCGGCTTGTCTGAGAACCACTTCCGTGATCTGACCCGGCTTGGCTGACGTTCCTGTTTGTGATTGACCCAGCTTGTCTGAGTACCACCTCAGTGATCCAACCTGGCCTGGCTGACTTCCTGCTCCGTGACCTGCAACCGGCCTGTTCCAGTGACCTACTTGTTCCTGCTTCCCGCTCCGGTTGTCGCCGTAGTGACATTCTGACTTCCGCTGCTGCTGTCTGCCAAGCTGGCAGTGTGACCTACTTCACCCTTGCTGTGCATTGTTCCCAGTGCTGAGTCTCCGTGCTCACTCGCAGAGCTGTGCTTCCGTCATTGAGCCTCTGTGATACTTGCAGAGCTATTCCGCTATACTGAGCCTTCTATCTGTAAAGCTGCATATTAACCCTTGCTTCTCTCCCCGGTACAGAGCCTAAGCTACATTGCACTACATCTGCTGAGTCGGACACTTATATATTCTGGTTGGTCGGCGGCTCATCCTGTCAAACCACAGAGTAGTCACGTTCAGTAACGATCCCGGTTGGACCCATTGGCTCTTGCTCATACGTTTGTTCTCTGGCATACGCCCATTGGGGCTAAAGGCTCAAGCTAGTGCAGCAAAGGGTAGGCTCCAGTAGGAGGCGATTGGCCTCTCCGCTTGCAGCATAGTGTGGTCTCTGTTGTTACGCCCGTGGGGGCTACTGGCTCAAAGCTCTGGCAGGTTGTCGTTGGTATATGCCCGTGGGGGCTATTGGCTCAAACTATCTCTGTTCCATTGGTCTCTGTTAGTACGCCCGTGGGGACTATTAGCCAGCTCTTGCAGTGCAAGCTGTACCGTTGTTACGCCCGTGGGGGCTAACTACTCACGCACTTGCAGACTCAGTTGTATCCGTGGCTACGCCCGCGGGGGCTATTCTGGGCAACTGTTCTGCTGATTCTACCACCGGTCACATATTGCCTAGCAGCATTCCTGTCTTAAGAACGCTAAGTTTTGCACCATCTACACTTTTACTTCCTATCACCACCCTGGGCGTGCCAAACTCCACAACAGAGACGGACTGCTTAGTGCATTTAACCCTTTAATATATTTCACTACTATGTGCCTGTCCTGAGACAGTATATGTGATACTCTGGTTCTGTATACTGGGCCTGTGGGGGCATATCTGTCCATATTTTGCTATTATTTTGTGTTGCCTGTAGAGGGCGATCGTTTACCTTACTTTTCATTTAATAAAACTGTGTTTTATTTTACCAGCTGGTCTGAGTGTCTTAAAAACCGTTACAGCTATCCCCTCTCTCCATTAGTATACATCTTAACATTGGAACCCTTTGCAACACGGATAAAGTGTACTGCAGTGTTGACTTTAGTCATATTTATGGACCTCTGTTGGAGATGACCAATCAGCATCCTGTATGTGTGCATGCTCCTCATTTTACATATATGTGGTTTTGTTTTGCTGTTCCGCATACTGAATAATGTTTCCTAATGTCTAGTAAATATGTGAAAAAAGTTGGCAGATCAGAAATATCCTTCATGTCTGCAGTCTTGGGGCTGGATTCTATTGCAGGTGCTAAATGTTAACACCTGTTTTAGCAAACATTTTCCTATTGAAGTCTATGGGGAAAAGTGGAGATAAGGGGCTGGACTCTATTACAGGTGCTAATGTTATCACTGCTTTTATCTCCAGTTTTCCCCATAGACATCAATAGGAAAATAGAATCCAGCCCAAAAGCAGTGATAAAAGTAACACCCACAATAGAATCTAGCCCAAAAGCAGTGATAAAAGTAACCATTTTTTTTAAACTTCCGCTTGCAGTTCAGGGCTCCCTGTATGGTGTGCAGCCATACGGGGAGTCCTGAATTCCATTACGGTCCTGGCACGTCATGGGTCCTTATGGCTCACTGTCCCATTATGTGCCAAGACCATCAAGGGTCCATAAGGGGTTAAACAATCATAAGAAACAGGTGGTAATGATCATCAATGTAATATTTAGGTTGAAACACAATAATTAACTGAAACAGAAACAGCTGTGTAGGAGGAATAAAACCAGGTGAGGAACAACCAAACTCAGCTAACAAGGTGAGGTTGCTGAAGACAGTTTAATGTCAAAAGTTATACACCATGGCAAGAGCACAAGAACACAACAACAAGGCACAAAGTAGTTATACTGCATCAGCAAAGGTCTCTCCCAGGCAGAAATTTCAAGGCAGACAGGGCTTTCCAGATGTACAGTCCAAGCTCTTTTGAAGAAGCACAAAGAAATAGACAATGACACAGTGGACACAGTAGTCGGCCAAGGAAACTTAGTGCAGCAGATGAAATACACATCATGTTTACTTCTGTTTGGAATCTGAACATGTCCAGCAGTGCCATCAGCTCAGAACTGGCAGAAAACAGTGGAATCCTGGTTCACCAATCTATTGTCTGGAGACGTCTGCTCAGAAGAGGTCTTCATGGATGAACTGAGCCCGAAAAGCCATTCCTCAGATGAGGAAACAAGGCCAAGCAACTCAACTATGCACAAAAACTTGCGAGTCAAAATCCTATACAATAATTTGCAGTAGACACTGCCCGGATGCACAGAATGCTGGGAGCACAGAATGCTGGAAGTTCTGTGCTTGGAGTTCTGTGCTTTCAGGCAGTCTCTACAGTGCATGACTGCTTCGGTGGCAGGACGCAGATCTGACCGGCCTCTTAACCATTTGAGTGCCAGAGGGGTACGCAACATTGCACTCAAAGGGTCAACATCTCCCTGACCTTGGCCTGTGTACACGGGCTTTTACACTAGTTTTAAATATTTGGCTGTATCAGAAGGCAATTTGTTCAGCGAAGGGCTGGAAAGTGGTACAAGAATGAGTGGCGGTAGGCAACAGTGAAGCATAGTGGAGATTCCTTGCAAGTTTGGGGCAGAATTTCTGCAAATAGAGCTCGGGATTTGGTCAGAATAAATGGTCTCCTCAATGCTGAGAAGTACAGGCAGATACTTGTCCATCATGCAATACCATCAGGGAGGCATCTGATTGGTCCCCAATGTATTATGCAGCATGACAAGGACCCCAAACATACACCCAAAGTCATTAAGAACTTTTATGGCCCCCAGAGAGTCTCTCAGGGATTTCATGAAGAGAGAGAAGTAATGGAGGCTCTCTAAATCCACAGAAGAACTGTGGTTAGTTCTCCAAGATGTTTGGAAAAAACTACCTGCCGAGTTCCTTACAAAACTGTGCACAAGTGACCTAGAAGAATTTGTGGCGTTTAGAAGAATTTATGCTGTTTTGAAGGCAAAGGGCGGTCACACCAAATACTGATTTGATTAAGATTTTTCTTCTGTTCACTCACTATGCATTATGTTAATTGATAAATATAAACTATTAACATGTCTATTTTTCAAAGCATTCTTACTTTACAGCATTTTTTAACAGTTTTGCACATTACTGTAATTTATCTCTAAAATTGAATCATAGCATAGACACATATGTATTTTATCTCTTTGGAATTGATTATACCATAAACATATATGCATTTCATATTTAGGATTGGATTATACCATAAACACACATGTATTTCATCTCTAGGATTAGATTATACCAAAAATATATATGTTTTTTATATCTAGGATTGCATTATAACAAACACATATGTATTTAATCTTTAAATTGGATTATACCATAAAAACACATGCATTTCATCTCTAGGATTGTATTGTATAAACACATATACAATTAATCTCTAGGATTGGATTTGAAGGCTCATATTATGCATAAACTCTAAACTTTACTACTCAGCAGCAAAAGATAACCTTTGAATAGAGACAAAAATTGAACCAGGTGTGTAATCCCACCCCATAAAAGGTAACCAATCACCATCCATCAAAAATATAACCAGATGTGTAACCCCACCCCATAACAGGTAACCAATCACCATCCATCAAGGTACATATAATCTATCACAATCACCTCCTAGTCCTCTTTCTTTGCTGCTCGGCAGATAAGTATATATTACAGTCTGACTGATTTTGCTATATACAGGATTTACATTTGTTAGATTTATTGTTTGACTCTGTCACTTTAAGTTTTTAGCGTTAGTCTACTCGCTCAACACAATATGTTATTATATACCACATGCCTGGTTGTATTGTAAGATTCCACGTCCTAAGTATTACTTTGTATAATTTCTGTATTGAGTATTTACATATGGTTGCTTCATATTGTTTATCCACTGTTTAATCCATTTTTCTGGACACAATTTGTTTCCTCTTTTATGTTATTGTTTACTCCACTTCCCTTTACAGGGTTAACTGTAGGTTTAGTACCTTCCCGAGTCTCCGTTTATACTGTTGGCACCTCCGTCTCTTCCCTGCTTATCAGAGTCTCAGCTGCTCCTGTGCTCTGGACTTGCGGAGCCATCTTGGATGTGGTTTTTCTCTTCCGGGTTTTAACGGGAATGCGCAAATCACCTCAGTATCGGCTTGTCATTTCGGCAATACAACGGAGGTCTTCTGACAGCTCTGAACCTTATAATTCGCTATTATATAGTAATTCATTTATTGTTTCTCCACAGTTACACGGGTTAATGGTGCCCCACTTGAATATTACTGTTACTTTACTAGTTACTTGCATAAGCACTTATTTAACCCCTTGTATCCCTTGACATGTCTCATAGAAACACTGCTTCTCCTTGCAGCCCTCAGAAAAACACTAGGATTCCTCCTATTTTTCTAATTCTTGCCAATGTATCTTTACATTCAGACTCTCAAGAGGCTTTGGTTTATCCATCTAAATCTAATTCTGATTTACAAAATGGTGTTGAACAGTCAGTGAACAAAACTGTTTCTGCAGCTTTATCTGATTGTATGAATCAAAAGGCAGATACGTTGTCAAAATCATTGGCTAATGCTTCACAAAACAAGAAAAAGAGGAAGGCTCTCTCTCACTCTGAACCCCAGACTCATGTTAACCCAAATCTTTCTGACTCCTTTCCTGACAGAGGCAAGAGTAGTGGGGGGAAAAAGACTAAGAAAGTCCAAAATTGTTCCTCTGAAAGGGAGACTCACAGTTCCCACCAGGACAAACCTGATAAACCAGCTCAGAGAAAACGTGATTCACACTCACTGACCAGAACCTCTACTCAGGAGGATGGCAATCAGAGTCTGAGAAATAAGAGCAGGTCTAAACCTCACTCTTCTTGTCTCGACTCTTCTGACGATTCAGACTCTGATATTGAGGAACTCTCACATACATATTCATCTTCAGATGATTTAACTTATTCACCTGAAAAATCTGATTATGACTCAGAGCCTAATAATAATGGGGATGACAACACGATACTGGATGAGCAGGGTAAACCTTTATTTAACCCAAGCACAATTAAACACCAAAGATCTAGTGAATGGGTCCCTAAGGACCACGTGGTGAAATTTATAGACATTTGGGTTCACAACGCTTTAGACAATAAGTCTAGAAACAAATTGAGGTCAGAGTGTCCTAGATCCTCTGTGAGTAAGACATGCGACATTCCTGTCATGGACCCGCAAATGGCGCAATATATCGCCAAGTCGGGTAGAGACCCCAGAAAAGGGATAGAGAGGTCTTTGAAACACTGTCAAGACAAGCTTCTTGATATGGAGGGCCCTTTGGCTAAGTTATTTAATTTATTAGAAGAAACTGTCTCGAATCACCCTCAAATAAATGTGGACACCTTAAGACGATGGGTCCAGAGACCCATATGTTTACTCAGCAATGCAAACACCGCATTGTCTATTGAAAGGCACAGAGCTGTACTACTGGGTATTGATCTTAAACTTTCAGACATGACCTCTACTGAGGAAGGATCAGAGGCCAATGGTCTCCTTTTTGGCGAATCCTTTATAAAGAATTTAGGCAAATTCGTCAATACTTTCACTTCTTTAGACAGGGCCCAAGTCTCGATTAAAAAGGTTTTTAACCACAAGGTTTTTGTCAGGACCAGAAAGCAAGGGTTGCTTTCCTGGCCGATCGTCAGGTTCCTTTAGAGATCAACACAGGAACCCCCAACACCCAACGTACTACAATAGAGGATATTACCCTCAGGAAAACAGACAACAACCCAAGTTTTACCCACCAAGGGGTAGGATTTGGAGATCCAGGACCGCACGCAACTTTCCTCGTTCCAGACCCTTATCTGGTAAGTATCTCACCCATTTTTTCAATGCCTGGTCACAAATCACCTCAGACCAATGGGTACTTCAGACTGTTCAAGGGTATCACATAGAATTTGATGCCAACCCTTTTTAACAAAAAATTCCCCATTCTATCCAATTCTCAAAGGAAGATTTTCTTCTGATAGATTCAGAGATTATCAAGCTCCAGAAAAAAGGGGTGACTACTCCAGCCCCTCTAACGAATACAGGATTCATAAGCAATCTATTTCTGGTTCGCAAAAAAGATGCAGGGGTCCGTCCAGTTATAAATTTAAAGGAATTAAACACTTTCATGTTGTACAGGCACTTCAAAATGAAGGGCATCCACTGCCTCAGAGATCTTCTTTTACCATCAGATTGGATGGTAAAATTGGATTTAAAAGACTCATACCTTACCATTTCTGTCACCAAACATCAGCAACATCTTCTCCAATTTATTTGGAAAGAAGTTTTTTGACAATTCACACGCCTCCCCTTCGGTCTATCTTCGGCCCCATGGTGTTTCACCAAGGTCATGAAACCAGTGATTTCTTTTCTAAGAAGCAGAAGTGTACACATGATCATATATCTCAACAATATGTTGATTGTGTCCCAGAACCTCAATACTTTGATGAATCATCTTCAATTAATGACTCAGACACTTTCAAATCTGGGTTTCATTATAAATCGATAACTCCCCCTACTCGATCCATAGAATTCCTAGGGTTTGTAATAGATTCCATTCTCAAATTGCCTCCCAACAAATTGAAAAATATTCGCAGAGAAATCAAACTAACCTTACAAGCAGACACCATTTCTCTGAAAATGCTTGCAAGGATAGTCGGTCTTTTATCGTCCTCAATTCAAGCAATATTCCCAGCTCTAAAAACAAGCACAAAAAGCTAGCGCAAATACGAGGGGTCGCTAAACACAATCAAATAATCAGAAAAGAAACAAAGATCAATCAATATCAATACTGTAGTACTACAAATATACAAATATTGTCAAATGTATAATAATGTCAATGTGTGATAGTAAATAGTCAGACCAGAAACCTAAAGGTCTCCACAGAGTGGAATAAATCAAAGGGTACAGTACCTTAATATAAAAGGACCTATATATGTACTCCAAATAAAATCAAAATAGATGGAACATGGAAAAAGGATGAAGGATGGAATAATGAAGAATGATGAGATGAAATAAAATGATGATGGATGATGAATGATAGATGATAAATGATGGATTCAAAGTTCCTCTAAGAGACGTCCACTGCTGCTAAAACCTGTGGTGTCCTTGTATACCCAAGGGAGAAATCTGCAGTATGTAAAAGCGCAAAGCAAGACAAAACAAGAAAGAACAAAAAATCCAATCTAAGTGTAGTATTTTAATAAAACAAAATAAAAACATAAAATTCAATAATTGCACTCACATTTTACCCATCTTGGGCTTTAAGCATATAAGAGGCCCCAAGGCCCCAAGAAGGCTTACAGAGGTTGGGGCCTCTTATATGCTTAAATCCCAAGATGGGTAAAATGTGAGTGCAATTATTGAATTTTATGTTTTATTAAAATACTACACTTAGATTGGATTTTATGTTCTTTCTTGTTTTGTCTTGCTTTGCTCTTTTACATACTGCAATATTCCCAGCTCCTCTACATAACTTGCTCTTCAACGGTTTAAAATTTGCCACCTCGAAGGGGTCTCAGTTATTCAGATATAATTCCCCTTTCCTTAGATGCAAGAGAAGAACTTCTGTGGTGGCTACAACATATGGAGACCTGGAATGGGAGAGCGATTTTCGGTATGTCCCCAGAACTCATTATAGAGTCCAATGCCAGCAATCTAGGTTGGGGAGCCCATTGCGGAGACATTACCACTGGGGGAAAATGGTCTCTCGAAGAGAAACACCTACATATAAATTGCTTGGAATTACTAGTGGGATCTTTCGCAATCAAAAGCTTTACGAAAGACTCATCAAATTATTGCATTCTGTTAAGGATGGACAATGCATCAGCAGTCAGATACATCAACCATCTAGGAGGTACAAAATAAAAATATCTGGCCTCTTTGGCGAAGGAACTATGGCACTTTTGCTTGAACAGAAATATTTTGGTTCAAGCAGAATACCTCCCATGGTTGTCCAATTGCACTGCAGATTAGAATTCCAGATAACTAACTGATTCCAGCAATTGGAAACTTCACAACTTCACATTTGCCAAAATCAATGCTATTTGGGGTCCTCTACAGTTAGACCTTTTCGCCTCCAGATTGAACACTCGACTTCCAAATTTCCGAATGGAGACCGGATCTGAAGGCCTTGGCCCTAGACGCCTTTCTTCAGAAATGCCTGCGGTAGGGGGTTACACCTTTCCCCCATTTGCTATGATCCCCAGAGTGATTGTACAAGTCAGGAAACAACAAATTTTGTTGGTCCTGATCAGTCCATTTTGGACAACTCAACCGTCATGGTACCCTCCTCTTCTCGAGCTGTCCATAGACTATCCTCGCTACCTGACTCCCTACTCCCAGTTATTACAATACCCCACGGGGAGATCTCACGACCTACTCCTACAAAACCAGTTGCATCTTCTTGCTGGCACATTTCTAGGAGTCCAGGTTTATCGACGGCCTTTCACAATCAGCTCAATCCCTTATCTCCGAAGCCTGGACACCAGGTACAAGATCATGTTATAGATCATGCTGGAAGACCTAGACACATTGGTGCCTGGAACGGCAATTGGATCCCTTTTCTTCCGATTTAAGTTTCATCTTACATTTTTTGTCTGAATGCTTTCATCAAGGCAAGGCATACAGAACTACCAATTGTTATAGATCATCAATTTCAGCATCCCATAATCACATTGGGGGGGTTCCTGTTGTCCAACATCCACTTATATGTAAACTAATGAAAGGCATTAAATTATCCAGACCACCACCTTCCAGGTATACTGCCCTTTGGGATGTCAGTGTGGTCCTCCCTTTGCTGAACTCCTGGTCTTCTAATAATAATTTATCCCTTAAACAATTATCAGCAAAACTAACTATACTTCACTGTCTGATTTCATTCTGTCGTGTTTCTGACGTTCTGCCTTAGATATTGGTCATAGATTTTATGAACCTAATGCAGTACGATTTCTAATTTAAAGACAAACTAAATCTTACTCTACAGAAATTTTCTACCCGAATTTCCCACATAACCTTCAGTTATGTATTGTCCTGTGTTTGAAAGAATATGAGAAACGTACATCTACCCTTAGAGCTAGTGAATCCCATTAATTACTCATTTTCTTTACCAAACCTTACCTCCCAGTATCTACAGCTACTTTGGTCAGATGGGTCCGCTGGATCATGCAATCAGTCGGTATTGAAACTAACTTTTTGGTGCCCACTCCTCTAGAGGAGCTATGGCATCCAAGTCTCTTACCTTTGCTGGCAGACTTAAAGATATTCTTAAAGCAGCGGATTGGTCCAGGGAATCCACCTTTAAAGCGTTTTATTTCAAACCTATTACACATGCAGTATCTAATGTTATAGATCAGCTTTGAACTTGCATACTTTGAGCCTCCGTGTCTTGCCTTAAAATTCGAGTATTTTCCTATTTCTATGACGGAAAATCTGGATTTTATTAAAGACTAGTGTTGAGCGAGCACCCCGATGCTCGGGTGTTCGGGTGCTCTGACCGAGCACCCCCTGAGGCTCGAGTGCTCGGCCGAGCACCCGAACCCCATTGAATTAAATGGGAGGACTCGAGCATTACACCAGGCACCCCCTGCTCTGATGAGGGGAGGGTGCCTGGTCAATGCCCCCCTTCATCTCCACAATGCCCCTCTTCCACAATGTCCCCCTTCCACAATGTCCCCCTTCCACAATGTCCCCCTTCATCTCCGCAATGTCCCCCTTCATCTCCGCAATGCTTCATCTCCGTAATGCCCCCTTCATCTCCGCAATGCCCCCTTCATCTCCGCAATGCTTCATCTCCGCAATGCCCCCTTCATCTCCGCAATGCCCCCCTTCCACAATGTCCCCCTTCCGCAATGTCCCCCTTCATCTCCGCAATGTCCCCCTTCATCTCCGCAATGCTTCATCTCCGCAATGCCCCCTTCATCTCCGCAATGCCCCCTTCATCTCCGCAATGCCCCCCTTCCACAATGTCCCCATTCCACAATGTCCCCCTTCCACAATGTCCCCCTTCATCTCCGCAATGTCCCCCTTCATCTCCGCAATGCCCCCTTCATCTCCACAATGCCCCCTACCTCCAGTCCCTGGTGGTCCAGCGGAGCGTCTGCAAGATCTGTGCCTCCTCCGGCACAGATCCCTGCCACCCGAACATGGCGGGCGAGCACATGGCGGTACTCGTACGAGTACCGCCATGTGCCGAGCAGAGCGATGCTCGAGCCGATCCGAGCATCGGCCGAGCATGCTCGCTCAACACTATTAAAGACTCGGAGGTGAGTATTATCCCTCCCTATATTAACCCTCCCTCATTTTGTGTTTTCTTGTAGGTTAATCATTGGTATTGGTGGACGATTTCTCGACATATGCTGTTCTGTTCTTAAGATATTATTATACATGAAGACCTTGTTCACCATAATTCTGCAACATCAAAGAAAGAGAACTAGGAAGTGATTGTGTTAGATTATATGTACCTTGATGGATGGTGATTGGTTACCTGTTATGGGGTGTGGTTACACATCTGGTTATATTTTTGTTTCTAGTCAAAGGTTATCTTTTGCTGCTGAGTAGTAAAGTTTAGAGTTTATGCATAATACTCACCTCCATGTCTTTAATAAAATCCCGATTTTCCGTCATAGAAATAGGAAAATTCTCGAATTATACCATATACACATATACAATTCATTTCTAGGATTGGATTATACCACAAACACATATACAGTTCATCTCTAGGATTGGATTGGATTATACCATAAACACATATACAGTTCATCTCTAGGATTGGATTAAAGCTGCTACTCAGTGTTCTGTTATTTCTAAAGTGAAACAGGTCCCCATTTGATAAATAGAATATGATTTTAGTATGTGATATAACGTACAACTAATTAATAACATCATCAATAACAGTTAATATTTTGATCACTGATTAGAATATTGTCGAATAATCTATAACAATACGTGCCAATTACATATGAACTGAATTGCTATTAATAAGTATTTCTTCCATATTTCCTCCTCTATCCACATAGTTTTCAAGGTTAGGATAACATTTATAAAATATTCTATTTTTTTAAGGCAGAAGATACAGTGTATTATAAAATAATTATGTTACCAACATTCAAATGTGTGTAAGTAATCTGTTAACAATAGTGAGAGATGCATTCTGTTCCATTTGGTGTTTTATGATGGGCTTGCTAAGATATATTCACTTCAATCACCGGAGATCAACATCTTGTCCTTTAGACATCTATCAGAGATCAATCTTGTTAAAACTTCATGCCTCAGTGGAATTCACAGATGTCATATTTTGAAGGCTCTCGAGTAGTTTTCTTCTAGCTGGCCTACAATGTCAAAATTGATCCCTGATTTTATTTACCAGCATATCTTATATTCTTCTCTTTGTTTCCCAAAAATACACATAAGTAAGTTGTTTAAGAAAATCAAATAAAAAACCCTTTGGCTGAAATCACTTGTGATCAAAGAAAGAGAATACAACATTCTCTAAATTATTAAAATGTTTGTCTTTTTACTATATAAGTAATGTAATAAACACTTTTTCCTTCTCATAAACATTCAAAATTCAGAAACAATCTTCCTTCTTGGATAAGGATTTTAACCAAAAGTGGAAAGAGATTTTGGATTCCTGTTCATTCAATCTAATACAACATATTATCTCCTATAGAGAAGGAGCCCTAAAGAAGGTTCAAATGGAGATCAAAGTGTTATATGATCATATAAGTACCTTCTCAGATGAAAAACAATTTAAAGATTTGTATGAGCAGGTCAATAATAATGTAAATAAGTTAGAAAAGAACTGAAAGAACAACAGCAGAAGAAACTTACAAGAGATCAAGGTGACTATGAGAAGAAGCAAATTATAGTACAAGGACCCTCTAATTCAAAAAACTATTCAGATAATAAATTTAATAAACACAACAGACAAAATCAAAATGGAAATAAAAACAAACAAGACAAAGAAGGAAACAAAGTAAAGGAAGTTATTTTAAAACCATTTTTTGCCATTTTGCCATTTGAACAAATTCAAGTTGCAACATCTAATTCTTTTAAAATTGTAATTGTGGAGGAAGGCACTCTTGAAGAGAGACATACCATTTGACATACCATTTGTTTATCAAATCCTGAAGGTACATAAAGAAATCCAAAATCCTCCAAGACACCCTGTTATCTCATAGATTATCGATATGACCTCTAATCTATCTGGCATTTTAGATTTTTTTCTACAGAAATATGTTTTGAATTTAAGATCATATGTGTGCGATTCTCAGCATATTCTGCACCAGTTGTCATCAATTAAATGGAATTCTGAAGAATATATGTGGATGTCTTTAGATGTTTCAGCTCTTTATACCTCAATAGACTATATATTTAGTATAGAAACTGTATCTTATTATCTGGATCAAGATAAATAAATGCCCTTACAAAAGTAATTTATTCTTAAAGGCATCCAGTTCATTTTATATCATAATTTTTTGTATTCCAAGAAGAATATTTTTTACAAATGCCATGGGGTAATGCCATGGGGACCAGGTTCCCCCCTAGTTATGCAAACCTATTAATTGGAAAATGGGAGGAATAACAAGTATGGATCAATAACCCATGGGGGGGTGAACCTGGTCTTTTACGGCAGATATATCTGATATTTTAATCATATGGTGAGGCAGTATGGAGGGTGTTAACAAAATGACAGCATATTTTAACAACAACTGTTAGGGCATTAAATTTACATCAGATATACAGAAGGATACCATTAATTTTTTGGATCTCAAATTATCAGGCATCAGTGGGGAGGTTCTATCTAAATTAACCCTGTTTCCAACAATAAGTACCTTCATGCAAAAAGATGTCATCTCTAGTGTTGAGCGAGCACCCCGATGCTCGGGTGCTCGGGTGCTCTGACCGAGCACCCCCTGAGGCTCGAGTGCTCGGCCGAGCACCCGAGCCCCATTGAAATGAATGGGGCGACACGAGCATTACACCAGGCACCCCCTGCTCTGATGAGGGGAGGGTGCCTGGTCAATGCCCCCCTTCATCTCCGCTATGCCCCCTTCATCTCCGAATGCCCCCTTCATCTCCGCAATGTCCCCCTTCATCTCCGCTATGCCCCCTTCATCTCCGCTATGCCCCTCTTCCACAATGTCCCCCTTCATCTCCGCTATGCCCCTCTTCCACAATGTCCCCCTTCATCTCCGCTATGCCCCTCTTCCACAATGTCCCCCTTCATCTCCTCTATGCCATAGAGGAGATGAAGGGGACATTGTGGAAGAGGGGCATAGCGGAGATGAAGGGGGACATTGTGGAAGAGGGGCATAGAGGAGATGAAGGGGGACATTGTGGAAGAGGGGCATAGCGGAGATGAAGGGGGACATTGTGGAAGAGGGGCATAGACTCTCTTCCACAATGTCCCCCTTCATCTCCGCAATGCCCCCTTCATCTCCGCAATGCCCCCTTCATCTCCGCAATGTCCCCCTTCATCTCCGCAATGCCCCCTTCATCTCCGCAATGCCCCGTACCTCCAGTCCCTGGTGGTCCAGCGGAGCGTCTTCAGATCTGTGCCTCTTCCGGCACAGATCCCCGCCACCCGAACATGGCGGGCGAGCACATGGCGGTACTCGACGAGTACCGCCATGTGCCGAGCAGAGCGATGCTGGAGCCGATCCGAGCATCGGCCGAGCACGCTCGCTCAACACTAGTCATCTCATACAATGGAAAACAAATATCCCCTATGGACAATTTAATAGATTAAGTCAATATTTCAGAGAAGATTCAGACTATGAACAACAGAGTTGAATCGTAAAAGAAACATTTCTACAGAGGGGTATGAAGAGAGTTTTTTGAATCAGGCACTGACAAAAGCTAAATCACGATAGGCTATTACTCTCAGAAAGAGGGAGAAAAAAGAAAAAAAATTGTCTACCATCACATATCCTATATAATGTATATCATGTAACGATGAAGTCATGCACAGTAGAAACTGCCAGCACTGCGGCTGATACAGAGCTGGATGCTCCGAAGGAGCGTCTAGCTCTGTATCAGCTGCAGAGCGGGCAGTCTCTACTGCGATTGACTGCCCAGCGACCGGCTGGCAGTGGCACTGTAGCCCGTGTAACGGGTTCTTCAACTACTTACACAATAAAATTCTGCTGCTCCGAAGATCAAGAATATCATTAAGAAGAACTGGGATATCCTGAGAGAAGATCCACTACTGAATTCAGATATTCCAAAAACAGAAGGGTGGTCTTCAGGAAGGCAAAAAATATCAGGTCTACTATTGCTAAAAGTGCAACAAAATCACTCAGATGAGAACAACATTTTAGGTACGTTTAGGTGTAATATTAACAGATGTCTCAATTGTCAATTCGTACAACATAAAACTAAAACATTCCAAGATTTTAAAAAGAAGAACACCTTTAGGATACAACATTTTAGTAATTGTGGGACATCTTATGCGGTCTACCTAATCTTCTGCGGATGTGGACTACTATATGTGGGCCTCGCTACTCGAACTTTGAGAGAACACCCAGGGAACATAGAAGAAACATCATCCATAGTAATAATAGAGAACATAGTGTCCCACGGCACTTCAATACATGTGAGAAAGAATGAATAATTAATTTCTCTATAATTGGGATAGACCACATACCAAGGAAGAGTTTGGATAGATTTAAAAATCTATGTAAGCGTGAAGATTTTGGGATTTTTAAATTAAGCATCTTATATCAAGCAGGCCTTAATGAAGAAACTGTAAAACAGATAGCGCTAAACACCTATAGGGCAGAGTGTAGGTCTAGACCAAAGTATGTACACTCGATATGAAAATGTACAATATGTAAATCAATATGGCAAAACAGTCTGTATATACACAGAGTCTCCGGTTTGATAGTCTTAAAAAAATGTCCACTTATCTCTAGTGGACCATCAGATCCTCTGTCTTACTCCAAATTCGTTAGACTCATGCAGTTCCAATGGGCATGAGAATGAATAATGATATAATGGAATGAAGATGGAATGAGATGAAACGGTATATTATAACACACTGTCAGTTAATCGTCCTCCTGCAGCTTCTTAGTATGGCCTCGTCCATACACAACCAAAATCTATAGCAAGAAAAAAGAGCGCAAAAAGAGGAAAATCTAAAAGCAGTGTTTATTAAAATTACCACACTAAAACAATATAAGTTGCGCTTACAGAATAAAAGAGCAATGTACACTTGTCTCCCTCCGGATCAAGTATCTCCTCGTTTCAGCAACCCTTGCTCCTTACGGACCCGCCATCCTTCTGTTCCCTGTGTCCGCACTCCCTCCTTTGTGGCTATAGCGATTCCCAATCAGACTCACCACAATGTACTGGAGTTCAGGCTACACCGGACACTACACTGGACGTGCTAGTCCTATGGGCAAATACCCGTTGCTCACCGGAGAACCGATCCAAAAGGGGACCGAGTATTCATATACATAAAAACCCAACGCGTATCGCGAGCCTCTCTGCCCGCTTCATCAGGGGTTACAGGAAACCGAAGGGATAGCACCTATATACACCCACCACCGTCCAGCGAGACGATCCGCTGGATCGATAGTTACCCATCCCTTCGGTTCTCCTGCATACTGACACCATCTGGATTCTTTCATATTGCAACTCCTAAATACAAAGTAGCAAATAGCAATATAAATGTTACATCTATAATCCCTATGTTTCTTCATAAATAAACTAAATGATAATTAAGAATACCCTAAGAATCCCTGAGTAATATATATGAATATGAAACAATATATACATAGAAAATGTCATAAAAAATATACATTCAGCTATAAAATAATATTCCAATCAACATATAAATACTGACCCTAATTATCTAACTTACATTATATATCCAAAATATAGAATCTGTTAAAGAGATACTCACTATATAAAAGCTGCCACATCTAGATCAATATTTAGACCCCATGGGCTCAATGTTTTGAGTTCATAGATCCAAAAAGTCTCTCGTTTTCTCAGAGTCAATAATCTGTCTCCTCTTCTTCTATCTATAAGGATTTTTTCAATCGCAGTTATTTTTAAATTATCTGGATTGCATTCCTTATGTTCCATAAAGTGCTTAGGGACACTATGTTTGTCCATTTTATTAGTAATATTTCGTAAGTGCTCCGTGAAGCGTACTTTCAATTTCCTCATGGTCCTCCCCACATATTGCTTACCACAGGAGCACGTACATAAATAGACCACATGATCAGAATTACAATTCATAAAACTCTTCATTTTATATTGTTTTCCAGTTATTTCTGATTTAAAAGACATTTTGTCCCTGCCATTATTAAAAGCATAATGTTTACATGTAATGCAACCCTTCTTCCCACATTTATACATCCCTATACTATTAAAAAGAACATTTCCTCTGCTACCAAGATCACTATTATTTGACCTCTTTAATTTAGAAGAAATATCACTTGGTGCTAATTTTTCTTTTAAGTTCCTATTTCTTTTGAAAGAAATCTTGGGTCTATCACTCAAAACTGGTCCCAATAAGGGATCCTCCTTTAAGATATACCAATGTTTTCTCAAAATTTTTTCCATCTGACTCGCACAACTATTATATTTAGTCGTAAAATATGGCATCATATAACTTTCTTCTGATTTTGCTTTTCTCTCTTTGTATTTTATCAATTGATCTCGGGGCATTAAATCTACCTTATTGTAAGCACTCTCCAACAGATCCCTATCATAACCCTTTACTAGCAGTTTCTCCATGACAATCTTGGCTTCCTCCTTATATTCCTCCGGTTTACTGCAATTTCTTTTCAGACGTTGCAGTTGACCTAGAGGGATATTTTGCTTCCATCTTTTATGATGTCCACTTGAATAATGGAGGTAGCCATTACTGTCCACCGCTTTCCTAAAATTTTTTGTCAGCACTTGATTATCCTCCTGATATAACAATAAGTCTAAAAATTCTATCGCAACTGAATCATTTTTGGCAACAAATTTTAAATTATAATTATTACAATTTAAAAACTCATAGAACTCTAACAATACATCTGATCCTCCTTCCCACACTATTAGAATATCGTCAATATATCTTTTATAATAGACTATGTTTTGACGATAGGGATTATTTTTCCAAATATATTCTTCTTCCCACTTCCCCATGTATAAATTTGCTAAAGAAGGTGCAAACGCACATCCCATAGCCGTACCAACCTTCTGAGTATAAATTTTATCTTGAAAAAGGAAATAATTATGGGATAAAACATATGCTACTGCTTCAACAATAAAATCAATTTGTACGGGGGGTACCACCCCATCCTGCTCAAGGAAAAATCTTATTGCCTGGATGCCCTGCTGGTGTGGAATCACAGTATATAGTGACGCCACATCACATGTTACCCAAGAATAAGTCTCCCTCCACTCGATGTCTTGTAAGCTCTGAATAACTTGTATACTATCCTTGAGAAAAGATGGTAGCATAAAGACCAAAGGCTGCAGGAATAGATCAATATATTGCGATAAATAATATGTTATAGAATCTATTCCTGATACTATCGGTCGTCCAGGGGGATTGTTCAGGCTCTTATGAATCTTAGGGAGATGGTAAAATACTGGAATTTTACCATTCTCTTTATATAAAAACAAAAATTCTTCCTTGTTTAAAATCTGATTCACCCGAGCTCTATCTAGTAATTCTTTCAATTCCCCCAAAAACTGTTGTGTAGGATCTTTTTTGCTTATTTGATAGGTAACCTGGTCCGACAATAGTCTTTCCGCCTCTGCCAAATAATCCTGTGTATTCTGAATACATATCCCCCCCCCCCTTATCAGCTTGTCTAATAATCACAGAACTATCTTCCAATAGCAATTTCAAAGCCATACTTTCTCTTCTACTTAAATTAGACTAGTAAAGGGTTATGATAGGGATCTGTTGGAGAGTGCTTACAATAAGGTAGATTTAATGCCCCGAGATCAATTGATAAAATACAAAGAGAGAAAAGCAAAATCAGAAGAAAGTTATATGATGCCATATTTTACGACTAAATATAATAGTTGTGCGAGTCAGATGGAAAAAATTTTGAGAAAACATTGGTATATCTTAAAGGAGGATCCCTTATTGGGACCAGTTTTGAGTGATAGACCCAAGATTTCTTTCAAAAGAAATAGGAACTTAAAAGAAAAATTAGCACCAAGTGATATTTCTTCTAAATTAAAGAGGTCAAATAATAGTGATCTTGGTAGCAGAGGAAATGTTCTTTTTAATAGTATAGGGATGTATAAATGTGGGAAGAAGGGTTGCATTACATGTAAACATTATGCTTTTAATAATGGCAGGGACAAAATGTCTTTTAAATCAGAAATAACTGGAAAACAATATAAAATGAAGAGTTTTATGAATTGTAATTCTGATCATGTGGTCTATTTATGTACGTGCTCCTGTGGTAAGCAATATGTGGGGAGGACCATGAGGAAATTGAAAGTACGCTTCACGGAGCACTTACGAAATATTACTAATAAAATGGACAAACATAGTGTCCCTAAGCACTTTATGGAACATAAGGAATGCAATCCAGATAATTTAAAAATAACTGCGATTGAAAAAATCCTTATAGATAGAAGAAGAGGAGACAGATTATTGACTCTGAGAAAACGAGAGACTTTTTGGATCTATGAACTCAAAACATTGAGCCCATGGGGTCTAAATATTGATCTAGATGTGGCAGCTTTTATATAGTGAGTATCTCTTTAACAGATTCTATATTTTGGATATATAATGTAAGTTAGATAATTAGGGTCAGTATTTATATGTTGATTGGAATATTATTTTATAGCTGAATGTATATTTTTTATGACATTTTCTATGTATATATTGTTTCATATTCATATATATTACTCAGGGATTCTTAGGGTATTCTTAATTATCATTTAGTTTATTTATGAAGAAACATAGGGATTATAGATGTAACATTTATATTGCTATTTGCTACTTTGTATTTAGGAGTTGCAATATGAAAGAATCCAGATGGTGTCAGTATGCAGGAGAACCGAAGGGATGGGTAACTATCGATCCAGCGGATCGTCTCGCTGGACAGTGGTGGGTGTATATAGGTGCTATCCCTTCGGTTTCCTGTAACCCCTGATGAAGCGGGCAGAGAGGCTCGCGATACGCGTTGGGTTTTTATGTATATGAATACTCGGTCCCCTTTTGGATCGGTTCTCCG
This sequence comes from Rhinophrynus dorsalis, assembly GCA_037306005.1. Classification (NCBI taxonomy): domain Eukaryota; kingdom Metazoa; phylum Chordata; class Amphibia; order Anura; family Rhinophrynidae; genus Rhinophrynus; species Rhinophrynus dorsalis. The sequence goes on from CM074728.1 coordinate 129,290,808, forward strand.
GTGAGCAACGGGTATTTGCCCATAGGACTAGCACGTCCAGTGTAGTGTCCGGTGTAGCCTGAACTCCAGTACATTGTGGTGAGTCTGATTGGGAATCGCTATAGCCACAAAGGAGGGAGTGCGGACACAGGGAACAGAAGGACGGCGGGTCCGTAAGGAGCAAGGGTTGCTGAAACGAGGAGATACTTGATCCGGAGGGAGACAAGTGTACATTGCTCTTTTATTCTGTAAGCGCAACTTATATTGTTTTAGTGTGGTAATTTTAATAAACACTGCTTTTAGATTTTCCTCTTTTTGCGCTCTTTTTTCTTGCTATAGGCCTTAATGAAGGAATGGATTTTGGTTATTTAAAATAATTTTTAAGACTTTATAAGTACTGTTATTTTTTACTGGCAATTTTTAATTAATTATTATTTTTTACTTAATATATATTTTTTTAAATACTATTAAATTTTATATATATATATTTGATTGATTTTTAACAACATGTTATGCGTATATTTAAATTATATTTAATATCATTTTTAATATCATTTGATGATAATTTTATATTAACATATGATTTCAATATAGATTCATAATCAAAATTGGTAGTGATGCACTCTTTACAATAAGAATAGTACAAGTTATTTATGTGTATATCATTTTATATGTATCCTGATTTCCCTTTTCTTATTTAATACTATGTAAAAAATAACATTCAATTGTATTTAATGCACACAGTGATTTTATATATATATTTTGATCCTATAATCCTATTTTACAATGACTGACACTTTGTATTTATTGGTATGTGTATTTATTATTAATATTATTATTGTACAGTTCCCAAGATCAGCACCATTGGGAAGACCAACTTGATCTCCAGTATTTGAGAGTTAGAATGCAAACCGACAAGTGACAGAGATGTTACAACAGCTGGTCAAACTCACAACAGAGCCGACTGTGCAGGCCAGTTGGATGCAGGGGATCAAGTCTTGCAAAGAGGTAATTCAATATGCATGTTAGTAGTACGTCTTGTTATATTGTTGCATTTTCCCTGACGACATACAGAACGTGTTGCAATACAGTCTGTTAATAAAAATACTGAGTCCGAAGTTAACAGTGTTTATCCTGGAGACAACAAGGATATAAGAAATGTCCTTGGAATAAGAACAAAATAAATATAATAATAAGGCTTACATTCTACCACTATCCGGTGAGTACAATTTTAAGTGGGGGTATGTAGATCTATTCTTAGAATGGTGGACTTTGAGAGGACTCCTGGTTTACATGAAATGATTATAGACAAGCAGCAGAAGAGAGAGAACTAACCGCCCATTGTTGATATTAGATATATGAAGAGTCTATTTACTCCTGATCTTTTATACTCTTACTTATCTATGTATTGTCAATATAGTTGTTAAGTGATTTCTTTAATTATCCAACCAGCTAGGATATATTACTGTGTAAATTCTATATATCGCAAAGAACCTCTCTCTCTAGCCCACATAGTGTGGATCTGGCTGTTTGCTCTGTATCTCACCTTTTTTACTCTCTACTCTTAGAAGGGCCTGCGCCTTGTCTTTCTTTTTTGTCTACGTTTTTCAGCAGTACTGTATCAGTGGTGTATGTAATTCTTCTAGTGTGCTTTGAGAAGGCAGCGACCAGAGATATAGGAAATATATGGAACTGTGGTAGGGAATTTATGCCATCTAATTTAAGATCTCTGTGTTCTCACAGAACAACATCTTTTAAGCCATTTTCGATTCCATAAAGTTAACCTGTTAGCGAAAGTGGGTTGAACCAACATAAAAACTTTCTTTCTTCTGATTAAAGCGGAACTACCACCCAATAAAAATATTGCCCCACATAATTGCCCATCTGGTGAGTAGCTGCTCAGTAGCACTAGTCGCCAGAATTATTACCAGATTAAAGAGAAATCGCTATTCTTCCCGGACTGACAGCAGGACGGAGCACGGACATCTTGCCATAGTGACATCTGCGCCTGCACTGTCAGTCCCTTTTGGAGCTGGCCAGCTCCTAGCAACGCCTCCTAGACCCAGTTGGGACTGACAGCACAGGTGCGCGGATGTCACTATGGCAAGATGTCCATGCTCAATCCTGCCTGTGTATGTTTGATGATTTTTTCAATTCACATTATATATGAAAGGTGGTATTCTAATGTGTGAGGGCTTTGTTCATTTTGTGTGTTCAATTTATATAATTACTTGAACTTGCAACCTTCAATATACAGGTCGAACTACCCAGAATTTAGGAACCTGAATAGGACACAAGACAAACATTCTAAAGGGTTTTATCCAATACAGTGTATCAAGACAGTGTTTATATCACCATCATAGAAGTACTTTGGATATGAAGGTTATGACCATAGAATATATATCCCCCTCTGGATCCTATGATCGAATCCAAGGAGTTAATAGTAGGGAATATTTTGGAATTTTTAGGTTATCAAGCATTTTTCCATTGGGTCTCAATGAATTCTGTGAATCCCCTCACAGTTTATCATATATCAAGTTTTTTTTTATGTTTATAAATGTAGTTGTTTCATATGGTACATATATATATATATATATATATACACACACACATACATTAAACACATTCACGTATCTGATTATTTTGCAATAGTTTATTTAGATATTTTAATTGATTTATAGCGATTTCATATGACACGGAACTTTACACACAAAATACACTCAAAATAAACATGTCCAAAACTGCTCTGCTCATTTTCCCTCCAAGACCTTGCCCGACATCACCTAGTTCACCATTACAGTTGATGGAATTGACATTGATCCAGTCAGCTCAGCACGCTGCCTTGGGGCCATATTTGATTCCTCTCTTTCTCTCGTCCCACATATTATCACTGTGACTAGAACATCTCACTTCTTTCTCTGCAACATTGCTATAATCTGCCTGTTCCTCTCCCAACAAACTACTAAAACTCTTATACATGCCCTTATTCTGTCCCGCTTAGACTATTGCAATATCCTACTAACTGGCCTCCCTGCTACTCATCTTTCACCTGCACAATCTGTTTTAAACTCTGCTGCACTAATCGCCACATTCTCCCCAAAAACTGAACCTGCTCACATAACTCTTAGACATCTGTCATGGCTCCCTATTCAGCAACACATCACTTACAAAGTCCTTCTTCTCACCTTTAATGCTTTCCACACTGTTACCTTACATCTCTTCCCTCATCTCCTCTTATGTTCCTGGCCACGTCCTTCACTCAGCACACAACGCACTTCTTGTTGCACCATCCACACCCTCTGCCCTCTCCCGTCTCAAGTCTTTCTCGCTTTTCGCTCCCTACCTATGGAACTCCATACCCCTCTCCCTACGTCTTGAATAATCCCCCTCTGTCTTTAAGTCTACCCTGAAATCTTATCTTCTGGAGCACTAAGACCATGCACTACCACTGGCCAATCTCAGCACTAGTAATCCTCAAAACCTGTTGTCTGGCTCCTATTACCCATTTAGACTGTAAGCTCCTTGGAGAAGGGACCCCTCTCCTATTGTTTCTATGAATGTGACACTTATTTTCTCCCTTCTTATTTATTGTAACATACGTCTGTTGTAAGGTGTGTACACTGTGTGGCGCCATATAAATAAAGATATATATACATACAAAATTGGATTATCATTTAAAGCGGAACTTTCACAACGACATAACTATCTGTAGTTTGCAATTTAAACTTAACATCATGCTTATTGTTTATATATTAGCCACCTGTTATCTACCTATGTTCGTTATATTTACCTATTAAGTGAGCTGCGAGACCAGGGTGAGCGGCGCCATCTTTCCTGAAAAGTATTACAGCGCAGGCGCCAGCTCTCCCTGTGCCTTGTCAGTCACAGTGGAAGAGACTGCCCCTTTTTTTTCCCTTTCTTCATGTTCAGCGTGATGCGCGCTCGTGCATGAACAGCTATGAGATTCGGCAAGAACAAATATACTTGAATGCAAGTGAAGGCAATTCTCATCAAACAGACCACTGGCAAATTCGTTGACAAAAAGTAACACCACTAATACAATTAAAATTCAGCTGATTTATACAGTGCGAGCGCTGTTCATGAACGCGCTCGCACCATACAGACAAGACCTGAACGCTCACGATTCAAGGAGCGCACCAGGTCACATGCTGTAAAAAGGAATGACGTATGATTCAGAGGCTGAACGGACTACTCACTGCCAACCCCTGTGGGAGTGTCTTCTGCACCATACGGTGCAAGAAGTTTCAGTCTAAGGAACGTTACGTCACCTGGTAAACTATTCCTGTATCTGTTGCTTAACTGCTATGTAGTTGTACGCAAAAAGAAACACAGCACTATACACATGGAATATTAAGGAACGAATGACGTCTGGAACATACAGAGGTGAAAGTTCCGCTTTAACAGTTTATTTCAGGTATTTTAATTCATTCAAAGGAAGGCTGTATATTTTTTAGATGATTCACACCATTGGTGATCATAATTCACTAATCACATAGGAGATACACATTAGCAAAAACAAATTTTGCCAACACATGTTTAGTTTATTAAGGCATATTTTCCAAATGATTAAATGGTATTTAACAGTAGCATTTCTTAGAAGAATTACTCATAATTTATTATGGTCATAATTTTATATTTCAGTTTGTTTATTGGGCAAAGTGTTTGTTTATACATGGGCATAGAGACATATCGGTATTTTTAGGTCACACGCATTTATTTGATTATGGTTATTGATATATAATTCTTTATTTTATTTTTCATTTTGTTTTCATTTCTATTTTAGTAGAAAAATCAAAGGGTATATACTTGTCCTCTACACTGGATGGGGCTTGTTCCAATTGGGCCTATCATATATGGTTGTATCATTGGAGGATAACATTTGCTTAACTATTGGAGTTGTGGGGAGGATTTATATACATTTGGTATCACAACGGAATCGCCTTTTTTTCTATTCGAGCTTTGATCTTTGATAATATGGCATGTTACCTGCGAAAAATGTTAGAGAATACAGCCTGTTTTATTTTATATAATTTTACTTGATGTTTTAAATAATAAAGTCTTTTTAAGAGGGACACTGTTTTGCTGCTACTATTTGTCATTTAGGGAATAGTCCAGAGAGACAACCTTGCCTTAACGGAGACAGGTATAATATTCTCCATCAGCCTGTTAACCAGACCTGTTGGTATCATTAGTCTGACACTGTTATATTGTGAGTACGGTTCTTTATTTATATTATTGGATTTCATTACTAGAGTTACACTGCTAGGCGTTTCCTGTTTTTTCTTTTCTTTTATGTTCTTCATGTTGATATCGATAAGGAGAGCGAGTTAAAAGAGAGCAGCCAGAGATTACTCTTTGAATTCTAGATATATTGTCATGGTGGCAGTGATCTGTCTCTGATGCACTATAGCTGGATCTGGAGTATGTTGTTTCTGGCTATTTAGTTTGTTAGTAGACACCTTTAGGTGTTGGTGGTCATCCATACAGTTTCTAGTTGATCTACACAGAGGCACTCTCTGTTTGCCTTTTCTCCTATTCTTGTATATTCATAGCATGTTGGTTCCCAGTCCTCTCCTCAGGGACCTCTAACAAGCCATGATTTTAGGATTACCCCCACCTTACTACAGAGGCTCAGTCTTTTGAAGGAGCAGAAATATTTTATGAAAACCTATATGTTAAACAGCCTCTCCCGTCGTGTAAGACAAAGCTCCTTGCACTACTAGCAGTAGCAGTCATTCATTACATCTGAAAGTTCAACCTGACAGGGAGTGACTCAACAATTTGTCAGTAACTCACCACTCCCCAAATAGGCAGCATAATTACTAATTGAAATCTGACCACTAGAGGGCACTGTTAATGGAGTAGAACAACAGTTTAAACTGTAATAAATCTGGAACACCCTCTGTGTTTTTTTGTTAAAAGTTTACTTCTCCTCTAAGTAACTTAGTGCTCCCTGAGAAGAAAGCCGGGAACAACTACCACAGACCATTCTTGAACCTCACTGCTTTTGGCATCTCTTTTCAACAATGACATTTAGACTAATTTGGGATTATGAAGAGCTTATTTTAGTAAATTTTCCACTTACTTTTATTGAATTTGTTTATCCTCCAATGTGGTTAAATAAAAATACTAAACTGAAATTATATTTTCTTCTTAAAACTTTGTTCTGAAATGATGATTAACGGCTAAAAAAACTTTAAATATTTTGCATTTAACTATTTATGTAGAAAGGTTATATATAAAGAATGGGTCCTTTCAGAAGAGACATTCTTGGTTTATTGCTTCAGATCACAACCCTTTAAACTGTTTTTTAATATCGAATACATTTATGATATATGAATAGTAGAAATGGTAGATACATATTCAGTGATTCTCAGCATTTGAAATCTAAAATACCGGTCTCATTTATCAAGCATAATATTTATTTGAGAAGGGCAACGTGTGGAAAGGTCATAAAACATTAATGCAAAAATAAATACTTTGCTGTGGATAATTTTGCTAGAACCTTGCTGTCATTGTTTCCCTCCATTTCCCTTAGAGGTTATGTTGAATTCTAAAGTATTGTAAAATCAATATGAGCAAGAGGAATTGAAAACTTGTTCCACTGTTATGAATTCCAGAGTTAAAGAACTTGAAATTAACATGATTAAAGAAGTACATTATTGATCCACTTTTCTTTGTGAGAACTCTGCAGCACGTTACAAATCAGCTACATGAATTCCCATATTTAATTTGGAAACAAATCAGACATTTTAGAAAGTGCTTACAAAGTGAAATGTAATTAATTAACTATGCAGGATATTAAAATTAAATAATTAAAGACCTTGAAAAGCAACTTTCACCTCCAACAAACAATTATTAACCTTACAGAACTCTTAAAATTAAGTAGGTGCTTGTTTCTTGTTTTTTTTTAATTAATTGAAAGACTTTTCAGACTCTTACACGTTCTTGCTAACATGCCATCAAAAGTCAACAAATGCCCTTGTGGGATGTGGTCTTTCTGAGCCCTCAAACACCCCCTGCTGTCACTTCTACAGATAACATGGCATTCACTGTCGGTGGTTAGTGCTTGGCATTAGTGTGTTGGGCTACAATTCTGAAGTCAACAGGTGCATTAAAGGGGTAGTAATACTTCGTTTTATCTTTATTTTATTTTGTAGGCATTAAAAAAACATGAAGAACGATATAAGTCTTATCTCTCAAACCTTTATGGTTTGAGAGATATTCACAAGCAAAGTTTCCCCTCCCGCCCCTTTTACCTAGTGTAAGCCATCTCTTCTCAGATGTGGAATGCAGTCCATAGACCAGACAGGGGACACTCTTATTCCTATGAAAACAATGAAATCCCTGCCCCCCTTGACAAGCTTTTCAGGTTTTTCCCTTATCTTAATTGAAGATTGTCCCTCTCTGCAGTCTACCTGGGCACCTCCCTTCTGATCTGGATGAACAGTGTGACATCAGTAAAAGGGGCGGGAGGGGGATACTTTATCGTTGAATTACTCTGGAACTACAACTCTGACAGAACTGAAATAACACTCTCCAAAGTCCAAATACTATGATGATTAATTAGAGCTGCTTTTATTATGAAACATTACTATCCCTTTAAATATGTCCCTCATTAACTCACAGTCCAGATTACCTTGAGATTCACTGATAGTGTGATAGATAAGTGGAATAGCCGACCATCAGAAGGGGTAGGGTTTAATACAGTAAGGAGATGTAACATGCATGGTATAGGCATAAGGCTGTAACGGACATAAGACAAGACCAAGGACCAAATAAGGTTTGAGGTTTTTACGGTAGAGAAAACTGGGCAGACATATTCTATGTTTCTGTGTGTCTAACTTCCTGAACACATTGGTAGACGATGTACATTGGGAGGTTGTGACAAATCAGAAATATGAGGGCTCCCTTGCTTGGTACCATGGAGATCAGTCAAATATAATTAGTTTCTGTTTTAGGTAGAAAGTGACAAAGATATTGAAGTGGCGCTATTAAATGTGTGCTACACAGGTAATGGATTCTGGACTTGGGAAACTGACAGATCCCTGGAGAATGATGTTTGCAGACTCCAACAAAAAAAAAAAATCTCCATATAATAATAATGATCTCAACCATCTTTTTAAATTGTCACTAATTGATTTGTCCCAAAATAGCTCTACTTATCCCCTGTGCATATGACCCACTCTGTTGGACCATCTAACCATTCGCTGACTGAGCGCATAGGGTTTTCTGCTTCCAAGATTTACTCCCCCATTGCCGTGCCCCATCACGTCTCAGGATTCTTCTGTTGTGTTGTAAAAATAAATCAAACATATCTGCAATTCACTATGAAAGGGAGATCATTTTACTCCAAAAATACCGACTGAAATGGTAATGCCAAACTCCAAGATAATTTGGAGTAAAGTCGTGTCACGTTCTAGTGTAAGTAAAATCATGATATCTCTCTAAATGATTCAATGATATCATGTTTACAGTTTCTATATAAGGGCCTAGATTGCACTGTAGCGCGATCACTGGTTCTATCTCACAGTTTCCCATTACATTTTGTGAGGAATTTCATGAATAAAACTCTTGTCAACTGCAAAGTATTGCAGAGCCAATTACAGTGAAGACAAGGAGAAGACTGGTGTATAGAAATGCAGTTTTAATCTAAAAGACAACTCACCTGTACTATATTTACTTCTTTCACAGGTTAACAGAGTGACTAAGAACCGAGTAGGTATGAATTGTCTTTTATATATTAATTTGGTTTAGAAATGTTTGGTATAGTTCAGAAATCAAACTGCATTTCTAAGTTGAGATGTTGGTTCAAGTGGAGAAGTCAAATTCATGACAATAAAGAAACCCGCTTTACCACAATTCTCTATATACCCCATCATCCAAACATCACTTATAGGAAGGCAAAAAATCTTAAAGGGATAGTAATACTTAAGGATTACTAATCCCTATAGCAAAGTACTACTTAAAAAAATGCATTGCCCCAGTGTCATCTCTCAAACCTTTATGGTTTGAGAGATAATCACTTCTAAAGTTGCCCTCTCCCTCCCCCTTCCCCGTAGTCAGCGTTCTAGCTGACTGAAGGGAAATCTGGTAAGAGATCATCAGGCGGCTCTGCAGCAGAGCCGTGATCATGTTAACTAAAAAAAAACTTTCACTAAAACAGTCTTCTACGTGTGCTTGCAAGCCAAGCACACGTAGAAGACCAATTCAGTGAAAGTTTTCTTTTTTAGTAACGTGATCCGGCTGTGCTGGAGAGCCGCCTGACAGTCGTACAACTCTCTTTCTTTCAGTCAGCTAGAATGCTGACTACGGGGAAGGGAAAGGGAGAGGGCAACTTTAGAAGCGATTATCTCTCAAACCATAAAGGTTTGAGAGATGACACTGGGGGCAATACGTTTTTTTAAGTAGTACTTTGCTATAGGGATTAGTGATACTTAAGTATTACTATCCCTTTAAGAATTAATCTAGCACCCAGTATGCTTAAAGAAACAGTAACAAATGGAAAAGATGGAAAATCTCTGCTAAATGGAGAAAACCGACAAGGTAATTGGAGATGTGGCAAAACCAGATGTATAACATGCACACATATCAAACATCGACGTAAGGATTTCTGCTCCCAAAAAACTAAAAAGAATTTCAATATTAAGGGTGCTTTTAATTGTAATACTGACTATGCGATATACCTTTTAGAATGTTCTTGTTCCAAACAATATATAGGGAGAACCATACGAACAGTAAAGGAGAGGTTCCAGGAACTCCGTAACAATATCATTAAGAAAAGAGACAATCATAGTGTTCCTAGACATTTCTGAGACCATCATGGAGGTGATGTGAAAGACCTGACATTGACTATTATTGATCATGTTCCACCACAAAGTAGAGGAGGTAATCGCTATAATCTACTAGCTAGAAAAGAGACGGAGTGGATTTTTCTTCTGGATACCATGTCCCCTGAGGGACCGAATGAGGAGTTAGACCTTTGGTGTATTTGATCCATCCGTTATGTCTCCCTAGGAATGTGATATAGTTTATACATTCTAATTTATCTTTATCATATGGTCACACTTTTTATATATCCTTTATTTATAATCACCCTCCCTTTATTATTTATTATATACAACTTTTTGGGATCCCTATAAAGTTATTTTTATACTATTCACCTTAGTTGGATCTGTGGCACGGGTGTACACATGCCCTTTATATATTTTTTAGTTCTAATACCGTAATATACACATACTTCAATTTATTTTATTTTATCTTAAAATATAAATTAATCCTTTGCATTTGTATACGTGGGAGAGTTACAGGGTCCAGGTATATTAGTTTGGATTCTTTATACTTAAGGCTTTTTAAGGTTTAAATACTTGAAATGATAGTTATTAGCCCAATTAGAATAACAATTCACACCTTCAATTAATAAATTAATAGTGATGATGTGAGAGTATAATACAGACAGACTTGGTGTTAATTGGTATCACTTGTCACTGAGGAAGGCGGGAGACTAAAGAGAAACGCGTTGGATTTGGTGAACAAACCAGAGCACAGAGTTCGCAGTCTGCTCTTTATACACTTTAATGGTGCTGGCTACATCGGAGAAGGAACCTGACAGCTAAGAACTTGGGCATTCGTCATATGGAGCATCGTCTGGAGGACACACTTTTGGAAGACGGAGGTACGGTAGTGCATAACCAAAACCGGAGACGACTGTGGACCCGCTTGGGAGAAGTCTGTTGGGAATATCCGATGTGCCTATATAAACTATAGACCAAGTAAGAGCAATTACAATTGGGGTTATCCCCGAAGATTGCTTATATTTATCTACCTTATTTCTCTGTGCTCTCCATTTTGCCTTTATTGTTATGTTCTCCTATACTGGTGCATGGACATCGATATTATGGTTTTAATCATTATATTTTTTATGGACATTTCTTTCTATTAGGATAGATTGTGGGCTATGTATTTGTATCTCACTGATCTTGAGAATATTCGCTACATTGTTTTGTATTTCTTATTTTATATCTGTTGATAGACACAGCCAGCTTTGTGTCAAGACTTGCTCATTTTGGCCAGGCACAGTTTTCCCTATGCTGTGATCTGTGCCTTTTTTGATATTTTGTTTTGGTTATTTAAGTAGACTATTATTTCAGGAATTTTATATTCAGAGAACATTTTATGTTTTTATTAGTGTTGAGCGAGCATGCTCGGCCGATGCTCGGATCAGCTCGAGCATCGCTCTGCTCGGCACATGGCGGTACTCGTACGAGTACCGCATGTGCTCGCCCGCCATGTTCGGGTCTCCTCCCCGCACGTTTCGCGGCTGCTGCGCAGCCAATAAACGTGCAGGGAGGCTCTGACATCAGTGTAATGCCAGCAGCCATGTTGGCTGCTGGCATTACACTGATTGGCTGGCCAGAACCCGTGGTCGGGTGCTGTATAGCACCTGACCAGCGAGTTCGGCTCAGTCTTAGCCAGGGAGAGATGAGGATAGGAAGGGAAAGTCAGTGTAGGGAGAAGACAAGCAAATTTGTTAAAAAAAAAGACCCAAAAGTCCTTTTTAGGACTACTGTGTGTGGGGGCAGCAGTTTATTTTGTGTGGGGGGAAAAAAACAAAACAAAAAAAAAATTCATATATTCTGTTTAGTGTGCAAAGTTGCAGATTAGAGCACATTCTGTTTAGTGTGCAAAGTTGCAGATTAGAGCACATTCTGTTTAGTGTGCAAAGTTGCAGATTAGAGCACATTCTGTTAAGTCTTCAAACTGTAAAATATCAAAGTCACATATTCCATTCAGTGTGCTTCACCGCAGTTTAGCAGCACATTCTGTGTACTGTGCAGAGTTGCAGAATAGGAAGAAATACTGTTAAGTCTTCAAACTAAAATATCAAAGTCACATATTCCATTCAGTGTGCGTCACCGCAGTTTAGCAGCACATTCTGTGTACTGTGCAGAGTTGCAGAATAGGAAGAAATACTGTTAAGTCTTCAAACTAAAATATCAAAGTCACATATTCCATTCAGTGTGCTTCGCCGCAGTTTAGCAGCACATTCTGTGTACTGTGCAGAGTTGCAGAATAGGAAGAAATACTGTTAAGTCTTCAAACTAAAATATCATAGTCACATATTCCATTCAGTGTGCTTCGCCGCAGTTTAGCAGCACATTCTGTGTACTGTGCAGAGTTGCAGAATAGGAAGAAATACTGTTAAGTCTTCAAACTAAAATATCAAAGTCACATATTCCATTCAGTGTGCTTCGCCATAGTTTAGCAGCATATTCTGTGTACTCTGCACAGTTGCAGAATAGGAAGAAATACTGTTAAGTCTTCAAACTAAAATATCAAAGTCACATATTCCATTCAGTGTGCGTCACCGCAGTTTAGCAGCACATTCTGTGTACTCTGCACAGTTGCAGAATAGGAAGAAATACTGTTAAGTCTTCAAACTAAAATATCAAAGTCACATATTCCATTCAGTGTGCGTCACCGCAGTTTAGCAGCACATTCTGTGTACTCTGCACAGTTGCAGAATAGGAAGAAATACTGTTAAGTCTTCAAACTAAAATATCAAAGTCACATATTCCATTCAGTGTGCTTCGCCGCAGTTTAGCAGCATATTCTGTGTACTCTGCACAGTTGCAGAATAGGAAGAAATACTGTTAAGTCTTCAAACTAAAATATCAAAGTCACATATTCCATTCAGTGTGCTTCGCCGCAGTTTAGCAGCATATTCTGTGTACTCTGCACAGTTGCAGAATAGGAAGAAATACTGTTAAGTCTTCAAACTAAAATATCAAAGTCACATATTCCATTCAGTATGCTTCGCCGCAGTTTAGCAGCACATTCTGTGTACTGTGCAGAGTTGCAGAATAGGAAGAAATACTGTTAAGTCTTCAAACTAAAAAATCATAGTCACATATTCCATTCAGTGTGCTTCGCCGCAGTTTAGCAGCACATTCTGTGTACTGTGCAGAGTTGCAGAATAGGAAGAAATACTGTTAAGTCTTCAAACTAAAATATCAAAGTCACATATTCCATTCAGTGTGCTTCGCCGCAGTTTAGCAGCATATTCTGTGTACTCTGCACAGTTGCAGAATAGGAAGAAATACTGTTAAGTCTTCAAACTAAAATATCAAAGTCACATATTCCATTCAGTGTGCGTCACTGCAGTTTAGCAGCACATTCTGTGTACTCTGCACAGTTGCAGAATAGGAAGAAATACTGTTAAGTCTTCAAACTAAAATATCAAAGTCACATATTCCATTCAGTGTGCTTCGCCGGTGTTTAGCAGCATATTCTGTGTACTCTGCACAGTTGCAGAATAGGAAGAAATACTGTTAAGTCTTCAAACTAAAATATCAAAGTCACATATTCCATTCAGTGTGCGTCACCGCAGTTTAGCAGCACATTCTGTGTACTCTGCACAGTTGCAGAATAGGAAGAAATACTGTTAAGTCTTCAAACTAAAATATCAAAGTCACATATTCCATTCAGTGTGCTTCGCCGCAGTTTAGCAGCATATTCTGTGTACTCTGCACAGTTGCAGAATAGGAAGAAATACTGTTAAGTCTTCAAACTAAAATATCAAAGTCACATATTCCATTCAGTGTGCGTCACCGCAGTTTAGCAGCACATTCTGTGTACTCTGCACAGTTGCAGAATAGGAAGAAATACTGTTAAGTCTTCAAACTAAAATATCAAAGTCACATATTCCATTCAGTGTGCTTCGCCGCAGTTTAGCAGCATATTCTGTGTACTCTGCACAGTTGCAGAATAGGAAGAAATACTGTTAAGTCTTCAAACTAAAATATCAAAGTCACATATTCCATTCAGTGTGCTTCGCCGCAGTTTAGCAGCACATTCTGTGTACTGTGCAGAGTTGCAGAATAGGAAGAAATACTGTTAAGTCTTCAAACTAAAATATCATAGTCACATATTCCATTCAGTGTGCTTCGCCGCAGTTTAGCAGCACATTCTGTGTACTGTGCAGAGTTGCAGAATAGGAAGAAATACTGTTAAGTCTTCAAACTAAAATATCAAAGTCACATATTCCATTCAGTGTGCGTCACCGCAGTTTAGCAGCACATTCTGTGTACTCTGCACAGTTGCAGAATAGGAAGAAATACTGTTAAGTCTTCAAACTAAAATATCATAGTCACATATTCCATTCAGTGTGCTTCGCCGCAGTTTAGCAGCACATTCTGTGTACTGTGCAGAGTTGCAGAATAGGAAGAAATACTGTTAAGTCTTCAAACTAAAATATCAAAGTCACATATTCCATTCAGTGTGCTTCGCTGCAGTTTAGCAGCATATTCTGTGTACTCTGCACAGTTGCAGAATAGGAAGAAATACTGTTAAGTCTTCAAACTAAAATATCAAAGTCACATATTCCATTCAGTGTGCTTCGCCGCAGTTTAGCAGCATATTCTGTGTACTCTGCACAGTTGCAGAATAGGTAGAAATACTGTTAAGTCTTCAAACTAAAATATCAAAGTCACATATTCCATTCAGTGTGCGTCACCGCAGTTTAGCAGCACATTTTGTGTACTCTGCACAGTTGCAGAATAGGAAGAAATACTGTTAAGTCTTCAAACTAAAATATCAAAGTCACATATTCCATTCAGTGTGCTTCGCCGCAGTTTAGCAGCATATTCTGTGTACTCTGCACAGTTGCAGAATAGGAAGAAATACTGTTAAGTCTTCAAACTAAAATATCAAAGTCACATATTCCATTCAGTGTGCTTCGCCGCAGTTTAGCAGCACATTCTGTGTACTGTGCAGAGTTGCAGAATAGGAAGAAATACTGTTAAGTCTTCAAACTAAAATATCAAAGTCACATATTCCATTCAGTGTGCGTCACCGCAGTTTAGCAGCACATTCTGTGTACTCTGCACAGTTGCAGAATAGGAAGAAATACTGTTAAGTCTTCAAACTAAAATATCAAAGTCACATATTCCATTCAGTGTGCTTCGCCGCAGTTTAGCAGCATATTCTGTGTACTCTGCACAGTTGCAGAATAGGAAGAAATACTGTTAAGTCTTCAAACTAAAATATCAAAGTCACATATTCCATTCAGTGTGCGTCACCGCAGTTTAGCAGCATATTCTGTGTACTCTGCACAGTTGCAGATTTGCAGCACATATTCCGTGTAATATGAAGAAGGCGGGTAAAAAGGGACGGGGAAGTGGACGTGATCCTGATAGTTCAGGGCGCGGGTCAGGACGCGGAGAAACTGTGCCTGGTGCCAGAGCACAAGAAAGAAAGACATCCACCATACCTAGCTTCATGTCTCATTTTACAGGGCGTCGCAGGACATCACTCTCGAGGTCCGACCACTGCGAACAGGTGGTCGGTTGGATGTCAGCTGATACTGCTTCCAGTCGGTTAAGCACCACCCTGTCTTCCACCAAGTCCACTCTCAGTAGCCAAGAGTCTGCTCAACATAATCCTCACTCTGATCATCCTTCCTCCCACCATAGACGGTCTGGTCAAAGAAGTGATCCCACACTGGGATATAGTGAGGAGCTCGTCTCATCACCAATCCTTCATTTGACCCTCTCTCCAAGCACGCTTGCAGAGGAACATGACATCTTGTGCCCTGATTCACAACCTCTGGAGGCTACCCAATCACAAGAAGATGACAGATGTGAACGGCATTTAAGGTCAAAGGAAGTAGTGGATGATGATGATGATGATGAGACACAGTTGCCATTAAATCAACCACTATTACTGTCTCAAGACCTTGTTGAGGAGGATGATATACAGTTGTCAATGACTGAGTATGTGGTGGGATCAAGACATGAGGAGGATGATCAGAGTGAGGAAGTGGAGGAGGACTTGGTGGACGATGAGGTGACTGACCCCACCTGGGAAGGTGTAGAGCCGAGCGATGACAGCAGTCCTGAGGGTGAGCCATCTGCAGCACCGCAACAGGCTGGAAGAGGCAGTGGTGTGGCTACAGAAAGAAGGCGGACCGCACCAAACCGGCCCGCAAATGTTCCACGGAGCACCCCCTTGCGTAAATCTACCTTGCCAAGGGGTAGGTGTTCAGCGGTATGGCGTTTTTTTAAGGAAAGTGCGGACGACAAAAGAATTGTAGTTTGCAACCTGTGCCACACCAGAATGAGCCGAGGCATGAACACTAGAAACCTCACCACCACCAGCATGATCCGACATATGGCATCCAAGCACCGTAGTAAGTGGGAGGAACGCCTGGATCGCCCATCTGTGTCTGCAGGCCACACCACTGCCTCCTCTTCCCCTGTTTTCGATGCCGGCCAATCGCCTGTCGAAGGCGCAGGCCCGCATACCTCCCGCCCTGCACCTGTACCATCTGAAGCACCATCAGCGACCACATCCACTTCCCTGTCCCAGCGCAGCGTCCAAATGTCGCTACCCCAGGCATTTGAGCGCAAGCGAAAATACCCAGCCACCCACCCACAGGCCATAGCACTAACCTCACACCTTTCCAAATTACTGGCCATCGAAATGCTGCCATTTAGGCTTGTGGAGACTGAGTCCTTCCGCAGCCTGATGGCAGCAGCTGTCCCTCGGTACGCGGTCCCCAGCCGCCACTACTTTTCCCGGTGTGCCATCCCCGCATTACACCACCATGTGTCCCTTAACATCACCCGTGCCCTGACCAACGCAGTTACTGGGAAGGTCCACTTAACGACTGACACATGGACAAGTGCTTGTGGCCAGGGACGCTACATTTCCCTGACGGCACACTGGGTGAATGTCGTGGAGGCTGGGAGCGACTCGGACCCTGGGATGGCACGGGTGCTACCCACGCCGAGGATTGCGGGCCCTACCTCCATCAGGGTTTCCGCCAGCACCTGCGTTATTGGCTCCTCCTCCTCCGTATCCACCTCCGAATTCTCTGCACGCAGCGCCACTCCCCCATCAGCCGGTAGCTGGAAGCAGTGTAGCACTGCAGTGGGGAAGCGTCAACAGGCCGTGCTGAAGCTGATCTGCCTTGGGGACAAACAGCACACGGCCTCAGAGCTGTTGCAGGGGATTAGTCACCAGACCGAGCAGTGGCTCTCGCCACTCAACCTGCAACCAGGCATGGTTGTGTGTGATAATGGGCGTAACTTGGTGGCGGCTTTGGAGCTCGGCAAGCTCACACACGTACCATGCCTAGCACATGTATTTAATTTAGTGGTTCAGCGATTTCTAAAAACCTACCCCAATGTGCATGATCTCTTGACCAAGGTGCGCCGCGTGTGTGCACATTTCCGTAAGTCATCAACAGCTTCAGCCGGCCTGTTGAAGCTGCAGCAGCGCTTACAATTGCCAGCTCACCGGCTGCTGTGTGACGTGAGCACGCGCTGGAACTCCACCTTCCACATGTTGGCCCGGCTTTGTGAGCAGCAGAGGGCAGTAGTGGAGTACCAGCTGTTACACGGTCGTCGCCTCTCCGTTCAACTTCCTCTAATCAGAAGTGAGGAGTGGGAATGGATGTCAGACCTCTGTGAGGTTTTACGCAATTTTGAGGAATCGACACAGATGGTGAGCGGCGATAACGCTATTATCAGTGTAACCATCCCACTTCTGTGTCTACTGAAACGCTCGCTGCTCACAATTAAAACTGACGCTTTGCATGTGGAAGAGGTGGAAATGCGGGAGGAAGAGCTTACACAAGGTGATAGCCAGAGCACCCTCACTTCGTCTTCTCAGCGACAATTGGAGGAGGCGGAGGAGGAGGAGGAGGAGGAGGAAGACACGGTTGCCTCCGCTACAGAGGGTAGCCATGGAACTTTAGTTCCATCTCTTCAGCGTGGGTGGGCAGAAGAGGAGGAAGAGGATGAGGAGATTGAGAGTCATCCTCCTGGTGAGGACAGCGAAATCTTGACTGTTGGTACTCTGGCACACATGGCTGACTTTATGTTAGGCTGCCTTTCCCGTGACCCACGCGTTATACGCATTTTAGACAACACGGATTACTGGGTGTTCACCCTTCTGGACCCCCGCTACAAAGAGAATTTCTCATCTCTCATTCCTCCGGTGGAGAGGACAAGCAAAATGGTGCAATACCAGAAGGTTCTTGTTGAAAAATTGCTCCAAAATTTTCCATCTGACAACGCTGGCGGCAGAGTACGTGCTACCTTGGCCAACAGAGAAGGGGAGAAAAGGGGAGCACACAGCAGTTCCGACAAAGGCAGGGCAACACTCTCCAAGGCGTGGGACACCTTCATGACACCCCGCCAGCACCCTCACCCTGATGCGCAGCCTAGTGTCACAAGGAGGGAAAAGTTTTGGAAGATGGTGAAGGAGTACGTAGCAGACCGTGTCAGCGTCCTCAATGATCCCTCTGTGCCTTACAACTACTGGGTGTCCAAGCTGGACACGTGGTATGAACTGGCACTCTACGCCTTGGAGGTGCTGGCCTGCCCTGCCGCCAGCGTTCTGTCTGAGCGGGTATTTAGTGCTGCTGGTGGCATCATAACAGATAAGCGTATCCGCCTTTCCACCGACAATGCTGATAGGTTGACACTTATAAAAATGAACAAGGCCTGGATTTCCCCTGACTTCTCCACTCCACTGGAGGAAAGCCCTGGGGGAACATAAACTCACTTTATATATGTTATTTACAATGATGGGAATACTCTGTATTCCCATTCACCCCTTCCACCCAAAAAACGGGTATATGGTTGACTCTTAATCTTCTCATCCTCCTCCTCCTCTTCCATATGCCCTGTGATATAATTTTTATATAGGGCCAGCTCACCAGCGGGCCCTGTGATATAATTTTTATATAGGGCCAGCTCACCAGCGGGCGCTGTTTGACAATTTTTTTATAGGTCAGCTCACCAGCGGTGTGAAGGCCCAGCCGCCCGCGGCACCCGCCCCTGTAGCGTTAGGGGGGCGCCTACCAGGTCATTTACACCGGACCGGCCGCAGAGGACCACCAGACAGACCTGGGCCGTTTGCCACTGGATCTAGCTGCACTACCCAGAGGAGGAGCGGTCAACCAGATTGGAAGACCTCCAGGTGCAGCCAGCCCAATGGGGAGCAGTGACCTGGGTAGGGACTCGCACTTCTACCCACTGGAACAGGTCACCGCGGAGCAGGTATCGTCCCCTCTGCTGCGAAGTCTCTGCTTGGCAGGTACTAACCCCTCTGCCTTATCCTGGGGAACAGGTTCAGGTCCCTCTGCAGTGATGGCGCCTCCTCCTGGCAGGAACTCACCCCTCTGCCGAGATAAAACGACACCGCCTTTATAAAGGCGCTTTTGGCTACACGGGCCTGGGATCATATATCCCCCCCCCCCCCCCCAATAACAGAGCCTAAACATCTGCTTTAGGGGTAGGGAAACACATCTAAGTTTATTGAAATGGAGTACCATACGTTTAACAGCCTTCATTCAACTTGTGGTGACATGAATATAACAAAATACCATAATACACAGTAGACAAGACATACAACAAACATAACAGGGTTTAACAATTTTATGATGTAAGATGGGGGAGTGTAATTAAAACATTGGAGAGAAACTGACGGTTCCAGAATGCCCCAGAATGCAACAGTGCCCTATTTGCATACTCACAGCAATGCTGCAATGTAGGTCACCAACCAACAGATGGCAGTGCATAGTACAATGCTGCAATGCAAGGTTCAACCAATAGATGGCAGGGCATAGCTCAACGCTGCAATGCAAGCTTCAACCAATAGATGGCAGGGCAGAGCACAATGCTGCAATGCAAGTTTCAATCCAATAGATGGCGAGGTTGAGTTCAAAGGACTTGAGACAGGAAAAGTCCATAGCAGATGTATTGCTGGAATGTCCATGGAATCCCACAGTCCTCATATACCACAGGGACATGAAAGTTCAACCTCCTGTTCCGTCACACTCCTCCCCCCTTCCAAATAAGTGAGTGGCGGGGCGGTCTCCCACAGGCCCCCCGCAAACTCACTTGATTTACAGGCAGAAGTAAAACACATTTGCCTCAGAGTCGTGACTAGCACCACGTGGGGAGGCTTCTCCTGGGCCAGGCTCCATGCAGGGCTGGGGCCAACCTTTCCTGGATCTGGGGCCAGCGGCTCAGGGTCCACAGCCAGTCTATAGGGGGGATCCGTTTGTGGTAACTGGAATTTTGGGTTCTCAATGGCCTGGGGATCAAAGTGTGGGGAAAGGGGCACACCTCCCCCTTTTTGTGGGGCAAGCAGCCCCCAGGAGCGGGAGAGGATGCTGTTCCCACTCTCCTGCATTGCAGCAACACTCAGAGAACTGTTAGCAGCCCTGAGAACTTCTTTGGCAGGGGCATCCAAAGGGCCGGTGAGGAGCGCTCTCCCACTCACCAGCCCAGGGCAAACAGACTCTGGGCAGAGAACAGAACTGGGCCAAGACCCAACTTCTTTAGGGAGGACAGTGGTCCCACTCCCTTTGGCTGGGTCAATAGTTGGCATGATGGGGAATGACTTCCCACCCACCAGGCTGGGGTCAAAAGATCCATGGGCAACAAGGGCATCCCTGGTGAGGACCTTGGTCCCACTCACCAAGGCTGGGGTATCAGGGGAAGGGGCAACAGGCTTTGGCCTGCTGATGAGGACGGTTGTCCCACTCATCACAGCCAGGGTTTCACAGGGTCTGGTGAGCTCGCTCCCACTCACCAGGCCAGGGGTCACAGGGGGACTGGGGAGCTCTCTCCTACTCACCAGTATGGGGTTTGCAGGAAAAGCTGCAGGGTTGCTGGTAAGGCATGTCTCCTCCCTCAGCAGTTCAAGGTCCACGTGGCCAGTGGGAAGGACTGCGGTCCCCCTTCCCATGGCAGACATATCTGTGGCCCTGGAGAGCACACATTCCTCTTTCTCCAGGGCGACATCCACAGGGAACGGACAGGGGCTGCTGGTGGGGACCTGCGTCTCATCCACTGCAGCAGGGGTTTCCCAGGCCCTGGTGAGCTTGCTCCTACTCACCAGGCCAGGGTTCATAGGGGGGCTGGTGGGGAATGCATTCCCACCCACCAGTTCACAGTCCATAGGGTCAACAAGAGGGCCAGCAGCACTGTTCTCCTTCAGTCTGCTGGGGGCCTCTTCTTTCAGGCCACAAACTGCAGGGCCATTCTCTGCCTTGAGGAAGACCGCAGTCCCATTCCTCAGGGCCGTATCATCCGTGCCCCTGGAGAGCAAACGTTGCTCCTTCTCCAGAGCAGTGTCCATTAACAAAGGGGCCATCTTCATGGGGCTGCGGGTGAGCTCACACCCACTCACCAGTTCAGGTACCACAACACTGGGGAGCTGGTGGGTTACTTTAAGATCCATTATTGTTCCATTGTTTCTCCAGGACCCAGCATCAAGAAGGGATCTACTATTGAACCATGTGTCTCCTGCACGGGTTAGCTCTGCCCGAACCTGCCGCGTTATCTCTCTGATGGCGCCCTCAGAGACAGGTGGGGTTAAGTAAGCCAGTCTCTCCCTCATCCTCTGCTGAAAGGGGGTTTCTTTTCTTTGCTGTGGAGCTGGGGCCTTAGCTATGCCAGCCTCCACATCCATCCTCATCAGCTGAACAACAAGCTCCGGCTTACTGCGATGACCATGATCAGACCCTCGGGCGATGATCAGCTCCTTCAGCGATGCGATGCTCAGCTGCTTGTATACGGCTTCCATCTCGGGGTCTGGCTGTGCTCTCCTCTGAACCTCCCGATGGAGGTGAATCCCGGTGGTGGTTTGGACTCTGTAGTGCAGAAATCCCACCGCTGCCACCAAATGTGAAGGCCCAGCCGCCCGCGGCACCCGCCCCTGTAGCGTTAGGGGGGCGCCTACCAGGTCATTTACACCGGACCGGCCGCAGAGGACCACCGGACAGACCTGGGCCGTTTGCCACTGGATCTAGCTGCACTACCCAGAGGAGGAGCGGTCAACCAGATTGGAAGACCTCCAGGTGCAGCCAGCCCAATGGGGAGCAGTGACCTGGGTAGGGACTCGCACTTCTACCCACTGGAACAGGTCACCGCGGAGCAGGTATCGTCCCCTCTGCTGCGAAGTCTCTGCTTGGCAGGTACTAACCCCTCTGCCTTATCCTGGGGAACAGGTTCAGGTCCCTCTGCAGTGATGGCGCCTCCTCCTGGCAGGAACTCACCCCTCTGCCGAGATAAAACGACACCGCCTTTATAAAGGCGCTTTTGGCTACACGGGCCTGGGATCATATATCCCCCACCCCCCCCCAATAACAGAGCCTAAACATCTGCTTTAGGGGTAGGGAAACACATCTAAGTTTATTGAAATGGAGTACCATACGTTTAACAGCCTTCATTCAACTTGTGGTGACATGAATATAACAAAATACCATAATACACAGTAGACAAGACATACAACAAACATAACAGGGTTTAACAATTTTATGATGTAAGATGGGGGAGTGTAATTAAAACATTGGAGAGAAACTGACGGTTCCAGAATGCCCCAGAATGCAACAGTGCCCTATTTGCATACTCACAGCAATGCTGCAATGTAGGTCACCAACCAACAGATGGCAGTGCATAGTACAATGCTGCAATGCAAGGTTCAACCAATAGATGGCAGGGCATAGCTCAACGCTGCAATGCAAGCTTCAACCAATAGATGGCAGGGCAGAGCACAATGCTGCAATGCAAGTTTCAATCCAATAGATGGCGAGGTTGAGTTCAAAGGACTTGAGACAGGAAAAGTCCATAGCAGATGTATTGCTGGAATGTCCATGGAATCCCACAGTCCTCATATACCACAGGGACATGAAAGTTCAACCTCCTGTTCCGTCACAAGCGGGCCTTCTCATATAATGTTTTATTGGGTCAGCTCTCTAGCGGGCCCTCTCATATAATGTTTTATAGCGTCAGCTCACTAGCGGGCCTTCGCATATAATGTTTAGGATGGTCAGCTCCGCAGCAGACCCTCACCCATAATGTTTTAGATGGTCGGCTCAGCGCACGTTTCCCTCTTAATCATGGCCCCAGTTCAGAAAAATCGAGGAAATTTTTGGGAGAATTTGCCTCTGCGCACGTTTCCCTCTTAATCATGGCCTCAGTTCAGAAAAATCAAGGAAATTGGAGAATTTGCCTCTGCGCACGTTTCCCTCTTAATCATGGCCTCAGTTCAGAAAAATCGAGGAAATTTTTGGGAGAATTTGCAGATGATATACAAGTAAATATACAGCAAATACTGTTTGGTAACAATTTTTCGCCTAAAGTCGTTTTTATTTTCCTTTTTGTGTGTTTTAGGGTCATTCTCTAAAAATTGCGTACTACGGGCGAAACATCGTTCCCAGCAGCGACGTTGGAGTCCAAGATGCATCCAGACATCCTCCCTATGCTGTCCCTGAACCATTTCTGTGGTGTTTCCATAATTTTCTGCCCTTTTCCTATGGACCAGGCACCCTCCCCTCATCAGAGCAGGGGGTGCCTGGTGTAATGCTCGAGTCCTCCCATTGACTTCAATGGGGCTCGGGTGCTCGGCCGAGCACTCGAGCCTCCGGGGGCGCTCGGTCAGAGCACCCGAACACCCGAGCATTGGGGTGCTCGCTCATCACTAGTTTTTATGCTTCTGGTATCTATAATAAAATACGCTACACTTAGATCGATCTTGTTGCGATTTCCTTCCCTACCCTTTCTTTCTCTCGAGAAGTCAAATTCATCAAAAAACATTCAGATTATTCATGTAGCATTAGAAGTCCACAAAACGTTACAGGTATTGTACACCATCCAGTGTCAAACCAGGTGAACTAAGTGGAGAATAGAACAAATTGTGTTCTACTTTATTCTGTTGTTATAGATCTTAATTCTGAATGGATAAACTGTATGCTTCAGCTTTTGTGTAGGAATCTTTTAAATCCAAGTAAGGTTTCTTTGCTACCATTACTGCTGTCAACTTACCATTTTAACTGTGAGAGACACTTCTAAAATCCAGCCTGGTTTGGTTCTTTGTGTTCTCTGTGCTCTTTCATCTGTGACAATTGTTATGTCAAATCCTTTTTTATGTTACTATGTGGAAGAAATGAATTATGGTTTCCTTTCTCTTGCCACATAGTTTATAAATGCTCATAACAAGTTGTTAAAATAACGTGTATCCATTATATTTCCATACTAGTGTATTGATACAAGTTTTTAATCTGGTCACAAGGAGAAAACACAACCAAAAATCAGTAATTCTTTCAAGTAAAATGGTTTAATTACATAATAGTAATACTTAATACTATGTCAATCCATCTTTCATTAGTTCATCTCAGTCCAAAACTACCCATGTTTGAAAGGGGGGGATCTTATTTCAAACATGTTTATGATATTACTGTTGGTTGATCTAATGACCACCTAACATTAACATAGAGGTTCTTTCATTCAAGGGTATGCAATAATAGTATGAGTGTTGGGTGGTCAGTTTTGCATTTTTATTACACTGGAAAATGAGAGCAGTGCTCTTCAGTTGCCCATATCTCACCCCCTTCTGATACAGTAACATCAGAATTACCCTCATATAGCTTTGTCTGTAGTGTGGATTGGAAATGTTGCAAGATGTTAGAGTATGACAGGCTTTTACAGCTATAATATATATTGGGATTTATTTATTCACATGTAAAACATGCTTTATTCAATACAATATGTGGGGTGCACCATTTACACCTTAAAGACTAGACCCAGGGAGCATTTGAGAGAGATTGAGAATAAATGTAAGGATTCGGCAGAGGTGAGGTAGATTATTGAGGTGCATGCTGGGGTAGCGTTTTGGTAAGCTCTGTAGGAGGTATAGAAAGGGTCTGGTTGACATCTAGAGGGAGTGATGTTCTAATGCTGATCATCAGAAGGGAGGCTAGCCAGATGTCTAAACGTTCAACAAGAAAACTGGGTGGGGGGCTCAATCCTGAATGGGAAAACGGTCACATTTATTAAAATATATTGATATGTATTGTTTAAATAGACTAAAACATTCTTTGTTATTGCTTCTATACATTTGTGTACTCTTTCCAGATTCTAATTATTTGTTGTGGTTATCAGTGAGTCCTAGCAGTTTTGTTTCTACATAGGTGGGGAGAAGTGGTAAGATTATGGTCCTGTTCCTTTAAGTGGTGTTAGACCTGGTCATGTGATGAATGTATAAGATTAACTATGGGTTCTGTAGGCTGTCTCTTCAAGTCTATGATTAAACGCCCAGGATGGTATGAAACTCTTAAGACTACCAGAGGACCCCCTTCAGCAGTAATTCGTATACCTTCTTCTGATGACCCATGTACAGTTTTTAATTGTTACAAAAGTACATTGAACCCCATCTAATCATTTGAGAATACGATTTGTTATTTTTAGAAAACACAATGAACAGATGTTTTATTCCAAGACCTGTCTGTTCTAGAGATAAAGTCTTTGTCTACTTCCCAAAATAGTAAATTGTTTACTTTACCCCGTCTTTTAATGCAGGACATTAAACTTTGAAAATGAAGATAATGGGTGTTGTTTAGAGTCCCATGCACCCCATGTCAGACAATTCCACTGTGGTACCATAAACTGGTTGAAATGTTAAAGTTAAATTTTTCCTATAGTGCCATCTTCTGGAAACATTTGTGAACAGCAGCACAGGGGTACAAAGGAAAGTGACCCCCCTCATTTGACAACACTGATTTTAAAAATTTTAAAAATCGTACTCCATGTCTAGTTTTCTTCATATCTTCTCTCCTCTCCCTGTTTCAGTAACTGTACTAGCAATAGCTAATCTTTCTAACAAGTAGCAATAGGTGCAACATATTACACTGCAGTTGATAAGTTATTGCTCTATATCTGACAGATTTCCATGGAAAGCTATTGGGAAATATAGCTTGTAGTGAAAACCCTTGTTAAAGCTATCACTGCAATGGAATTCAGGTCAGAGCCTGTATCAGTAAGTCATAGTATGTAATAGATAGCATTATGCCAGCAATTGCCATGCTGTTTTTACACAACATTTTATATCTGATTAGCAAGTGTATCACGGTGCCCGTAATTGCTGCCTTTACATGTCAATTACCTGTAGGGGGCTCTCCATTGGCTGCTTGCCTTCAGCCCGCCTTGCACTGCCTATTTAAACTGAGCTTGGGCACCCTTTGGTTGCCCTTTCGTGTTGTCTCTATGCTGCTGTTCCTGCATTGAGTTCCAGTGCTTCCTGGGCCTTGTCGCTGTTCCTGATTGCCTGTGGTATCCTGTTCCTGCCTCCTAGTTGCCTGGTTTCTGCTTCTATTCCTGATCCGGTTGGAGTTGCTGTTCCTGTCGTTGTTTCCTGCTGCCGTTCCAGATCCGGTTGACCGTCTGCTGTGCTGATCCTCTTCATACTCTGCTGGGTTCCTGTTTCATCATCTACCGGGTGTCTGCTGTTCCCGGTGGTCTGGGCGACATTATTATTCCTTCCTTGGTTATTCCAGTACACGGGTACTGGTTCGCTCCACTGTAACCGGCTGCTGTCGCACCGGTAGAGTCATTGATTACTCCAGTACGCGGGTACTGGTTCGCTCCACTGAGACTGGATGCTATTGCACGTATTGAGCCATTGGTTACTCCAGTACGCGGGTACTGGTTCGCTCCACAATAACCGGCTGCTGTCGCACCTGTAGAGTCATTGGTTACTCCAGTACGTGGGTACTGGTTCGCTCCACTGAGACTGGCTGCTATTGCACTTATATGAGCTATAGGTTATTCCAGTATGCGGGTACTGGTTTGCTCCATTGTAACCGGTTGCTGTTGCACCGGAAGAGTCATAGGTTATTCCAGTACGCGGGTACTGGTTTGCTCCACTGTAGCCGGTTGCTGTTGCACCGGAAGAGTCAGAGGTTATCACGGTACGCAGGCACTGGTTTGCTCCATTGTAACCGGTTGCTGTTGCACCAGAAGAGTCATAGGTTATTCCAGTACGCGGGTACTGGTTTGCTCCACTGTAGCCGGTTGCTGTTGCACCGGAAGAGTCAGAGGTTATCACGGTACGCAGGCACTGGTTTGCTCCATTGTAACCGGTTGCTGTTGCACCGGAAGAGTCATAGGTTATTCCAGTACGCGGGTACTGGTTTGCTCCACTGTA
Organism: Rhinophrynus dorsalis; assembly: GCA_037306005.1. Classification (NCBI taxonomy): domain Eukaryota; kingdom Metazoa; phylum Chordata; class Amphibia; order Anura; family Rhinophrynidae; genus Rhinophrynus; species Rhinophrynus dorsalis. The sequence continues at coordinate 129,317,811 of CM074728.1, forward strand.
CTATCTGTTAAAGCACCTAATGAGCCTTTGGTTATCCCGGTACGCGGGTACTGGTTCGCTCCACTGTAACCGGCTGCTGTTGCACCGGTAGAGTCACTGGTTACTCCAGTACGCAGGTACTGGTCCGCTCCACGGTAACCGGTTGCTGTCGCACCAGTAGTGTCATTGGTTACTCCAGTACGCGGGTAGTGGTTCGCTCCAGAGATTGAGGCTGTTCTGTCCTAGGCAGCCTGACAGATTGTGGTTTCTCCCAGTCACGGGTACTGGTTTGCTCCTCGGCTACCCGGTGGCTAGTTGTTCTCCCAGATTACACTGGTGGTGACTGTGGTACACTGCTCATTATCATTCCTACCTTTTATGAGTGGCAGTCTAGTGCAATCTATATAACCTGTGGCCTCGCTTGTCATCATTGGTGACTGGTTGTCTCCACCTAGCCAGTTACCTCGGCCACCTTTGCTGCCCAGCAGTGGGCTGCCTTGCCCGGTATTGGTAAGGCCGGTAGAACCTGGTTGTGTCCATTCCTTTTATGGGTTGCCTTACCCAGTATTGGCAAAGCCGGTAGAGCCTCATTATCCACAGTCCCTGTGTCTTGGCTGCCTTGCCCGGTATATTGGCAAGGCCGGTAGAGCCTCATTACCTCATCTCAGTATCTTGGCTGCCTTGCCCGGTATATTGTCAAGGCCGGTAGAGCCTCATTACCTCAGTGCCAGTGTCTTGGCTGCCTTGCCCGGTATATTGGCAAGGCCGGAAGAACCTTCAGTATTCCTTGCATGAGTCTCCAGGCTGCCCTGCCCGGTATATTGGTAAGGCCGGTAGAACCTGTTACCATCTTGTGCCATCTAAGGTTGCCTTACCCGGTATTGGCAGGGCCGGTAGAGCCTGTATCTCATTTCATGTATCATTACTATGCTCCTATGTAAATTGCTATATATATATATCTTGTATGTGTATACTACCCAATAGGGTTTTCTTTAACCTTTCAATAAAGTTATGATTTTTACCTATCTCTGTGTCTGAGAGTCATAACAAACCGTGACAAAGTGCTTATCTCCTTTGCAGGTAGATGTTGCCTTCAGACCTGAGTGTTGACTGCTTCTTGTTCACAATCTATCCCCCAGTCCAAAGTACTGGCTGCTTCTTGTTCCCAGTCTATCCCCCAGTCCTGAGTGTTGGCTGCTTCTTGTTCCCAATGTATCCCTCAGTCCTGAGTGTTGGCTGCTTCTTGTTCCCAGTCTATCCCCCACTCCTGAGTGTTGGCTGCTTCTTGTTCCCAATGTATCCCTCAGTCCTGAGAAATGTCTGCTTCTTGTTCCCAATGTATCCCTCAGTCCTGAGCATTGGCTGCTTCTTGGTCCCAATGTATCCCCCAATATATGCAGAGAGCAGCACTTTAATAGCATCCCAAAAAGAGAACATCACTAATACATCTCTACATGAAGATATGCCAAGTACTAGTAGCTTGTTTTTAAACCGGAATAAGATCCCACTTAAAAACAAATTTTCACCATTACACAAAGAAATTGAAGAGATTGAAAAATTATTTCTGGAAAAGGAATCCCAACTAGGGGCTCGTCCTAAAACTAAGGATAACTCCAAACCAGACGTCAGTACTAATACACCCAACACGTCTATATTGCCCAATTGCACTTGAGACACACCCTTCAACATCTTTTTTGGGGGAAGGCAAAAGGTTTGGAGAAGTTTGTCGGCTGGATCAAGAACCCCTCGAAATCAAAAAGAAAACAAGAAGAGGTTGCAGAGGAAGAGGAAAAAGAGAACAGCCAAAAAAATACCCCCCAAAACACAAAGGAATTTACAATCTTTCAGATATTGACCTTAATCCTGAATTCACTTTGATTCTATTGAAAGGGTTGAAGTTTGGGCCCTTCTGCCAGTTCAGATGATTTCGCCTTCTTCATGGACTTAAATCAGTTTATAAGAAAACTGACTTTGAAGAAAATTTTCAATGAAGGCGTTTACAAAGATCCTTTAGATGATGATGAAATCCTTGGGACCTTAGAAGATTTAAAAAGTGAAAATGAACAAGCAGAGGTACCTTTTGCTAGAAGCAATCTAAAACCCAAATTCAACTTCTATTCTGTACACAAAAAGGGTCCCTACATCACTAGTTTTCAACAGATGGTGATGGAAGACTAAAATAGAAGTATCAAAGGACAGAGGATCCACAACAACAATTTATCTCTTAAGGAACGAAAAGCCCTGAAACAACTGGCAAAAATGAAAGAAATTAAAATAAGAGAGGTGGACAAAGGTGGTTCCAATTTAGTACAAAATACTGAAGACTACCTGGCAGAGGGATGAAGATTACTGAGTGACTCAAATTCATATCAGTTTCTCACTGAGAATCCCTCCAAGACATACTCTACCATTTTACAGGATTTACTTTTTGGGGCTATTAGTGAGGGGAGAAAAAGTATCAATTAAGTACCATTGATCAACCGATCCATCTTTTTTCTATCATTTACCCAAGATCCACAAAAATATAGAATGCCCTCTGGGTTGACCTATTATAGCAGGCACCAAATGCCTAACTTCCAATTTGACAGCATATTTGGACTCCTTTTTATAACGACATGTTGTTACACTCCCCAGCTATATTAGAGACACCCAGCACATCTTGGAACAATTGTAGGATCTAGAATGCCAAGACAATTACCTTTGGGTTACTATAGATGTCCAGGCATTATGTACTAACATTGACCATACTAAAGGCTTTGAAGCCTTATCCTTCTTTTTAGATCGAGATATTGCTTTACCTACCCTGCAGAAACAATTTCTTCTTAGATGTGCTGAATACATGCTGACTCATAATTTTTTTAGCTTCCAAGATCGTTGGTACCTCCAAACTAGAGGTATAACCACAGGCACGAGATTCGCCCCCTCGTATGCCAAGCTTTTTTTGGGCTATTGGGAAGCCCTGAATCCTTGGCTTAATCCCATTGGGGGTGGTGATCTCGTGTAGTATGGCCGGTATTCAATGATATTCTAATTATTTGGAGAGGGAACCAGGAGGAGTTACAAAGGATGATTGAAGATTTCCATCATAATGATAAAAGTTTAAAGTTTACTGTTATAACAGAAACACAACAGATTGTATTTTTGGATGTAACTCTCTCTTTTGGGACACTAAAAAGGATCAAAAGTACTATACATAGGAAACCAGTTGCCTCCAATCAATATATACAAGCGGACAGTGGGCATCACCATAAATGACTGTCCAACATACCTTTTGGTCAATTTCATAGACTGAGGCGTAACTGAAGTGATATAAAAGATTTTGAAAGAGAGGGAACCTTTTTGAAGGAACAATTCATTGAAAAGGGCAACAGTAGTGCTCTATAGGATTCAGCTTTTAATAGAGCCAAGACAAAACCCTAAAGAAAAAAGCTCAAAATAAAAAGACCGATTTTAGAAGTAGAATACCTTTCATTACCCAGTTTAACACCTATGGGAAACAAATTCAAAATATTCTAAAGAAAAACTGGAATATTTTACCACAAGACCATGGTCTACATGAAAATATAGGTACCTTTCCCAATGTTATCTTTCGGAAAAACCGTAACATTCGTTATATTATTGCACCTAGCAGATCCAAAATCCTGAAAAGAGAAAAATCTTCTCTTACTCCATCCAGACCTTGTGGGACTTTTAGATGTTCATCAGTGAGATGTATTACTTGTAAACATATGATGCATGGCACTAGCTCATTTTCTGATACGACTAATAGCCGTTCCTTTAGGTTAAACCAATATATTGATTGTAAGACTAGATATGTTATCTACTCTTGCAATGTGGATGCGAGATAAAATATGTAGGGCGTACTATTCGCCCATTAAAAACCTGCAAAAACGAACACAGAGGAAAAATAAAGAGTAGTGTTGAGCGAGCATGCTCGGCCGATGCTCGGATCGGCTCGAGCATCGCTCTGCTCGGCACATGGCGGTACTCGTACGAGTACCGCATGTGCTCGCCCGCCATGTTCGGGTCTCCTCCCCGCACGTTTTGCGGCTGCTGCGCAGCCAATAAACGTGCAGGGAGGCTCTGACATCGGTGTAATGCCAGCAGCCATGTTGGCTGCTGGCATTACACTGATTGGCTGGCCAGAACCCGTGGTCAGGTGCTGTATAGCACCTGACCATCGAGTTCGGCTCAGTCTGAGCCAGGGAGAGCTGAGGATAGGAAGGGAAAGGCAGTGTAGGGAGGAAAAAAACAAAAATTGTGAAAAAAAAAGAACCAAAAGTCCTTTTTAGGACTACTGTGTGTGGGGGCAGCAGGTTATTTGGTGTGGGGGGAAAAAAACAAAAAAAAAAAAAAAAAATATATATATTCTGTTTAGTGTGCAAAGTTGCAGATTAGAGCACATTCTGTTTAGTGTGCACAGTTGCAGATTAGAGCACATTCTGTTTAGTGTGCAAAGTTGCAGATTAGAGCACATTCTGTTTAGTGTGCAAAGTTGCAGATTAGAGCACATTCTGTTTAGTGTGCAAAGTTGCAGATTAGAGCACATTCTGTTAAGTCTTCAAACTAAAATATCAAAGTCACGTATTCCATTCAGTGTGCGTCGCCGCAGTTTAGCAGCACATTCTGAGTACTGTGCAGAGTTGCAGAATAGGAAGAAATACTGTTAAGTCTTCAAACTAAAATATCAAAGTCACATATTCCATTCAGTGTGCTTCGCCGCAGTTTAGCAGCACATTCTGTGTACTGTGCAGAGTTGCAGAATAGGAAGAAATACTGTTAAGTCTTCAAACTCAAATATCAAAGTCACATATTCCATTCAGTGTGCTTCGCCGCAGTTTAGCAGCACATTCTGTGTACTGTGCAGAGTTGCAGAATAGGAAGAAATACTGTTAAGTCTTCAAACTAAAATATCAAAGTCACATATTCCATTCAGTGTGCTTCGCCGCAGTGTAGCAGCACATTCTGTGTACTGTGCAGAGTTGCAGAATAGGAAGAAATACTGTTAAGTCTTCAAACTAAAATATCAAAGTCACATATTCCATTCAGTGTGCTTCGCCGCAGTTTAGCAGCACATTCTGTGTACTGTGCAGAGTTGCAGAATAGGAAGAAATACTGTTAAGTCTTCAAACTAAAATATCAAAGTCACATATTCCATTCAGTGTGCTTCGCCGCAGTGTAGCAGCACATTCTGTGTACTGTGCAGAGTTGCAGAATAGGAAGAAATACTGTTAAGTCTTCAAACTAAAATATCAAAGTCACATATTCCATTCAGTGTCTTTCACCGCCGTTTAACAGCCTATTCTGTGTACTCTGCAGAGTTGCAGAATTATAAGAAATACTGTTAAGTTTTCAAACTCAAATATTAAAGTCACATATTCCATTCAGTGTCTTTCACCGCCGTTTAACAGCCTATTCTGTGTACTCTGTACAGTTGCAGAATTATAAGAAATACTGTTAAGTTTTCAAACTCAAATATTAAAGTCACATATTCCATTCAGTGTCTTTCACCGCCGTTTAACAGCCTATTCTGTGTACTCTGTACAGTTCCAGAATTATAAGAAATACTGTTAAGTTTTCAAACTCAAATATTAAAGTCACATATTCCATTCAGTGTCTTTCACCGCCGTTTAACAGCCTATTCTGTGTACTCTGTACAGTTCCAGAATTATAAGAAATACTGTTAAGTTTTCAAACTCAAATATTAAAGTCACATATTCCATTCAGTGTCTTTCACCGCCGTTTAACAGCCTATTCTGTGTACTCTGTACAGTTCCAGAATTATAAGAAATACTGTTAATTTTTCAAACTCAAATATTAAAGTCACATATTCCATTCAGTGTCTTTCACCGCCGTTTAACAGCCTATTCTGTGTACTCTGTACAGTTCCAGAATTATAAGAAATACTGTTAAGTTTTCAAACTCAAATATTAAAGTCACATATTCCATTCAGTGTGTTTCACCGCCGTTTAACAGCCTATTCTGTGTACTCTGCAGAGTTGCAGAATAGTAAGAAATACTGTTAAGTTTTCAAACTCAAATATTAAAGTCACATATTCCATTCAGTGTGTGTCACCGCAGTTTAGCAGCCTATTCTGTGTACTCTGCAGAGTTGCAGAATAGTAAGAAATACTGTTAATTTTTCAAACTCAAATATTAAAGTCACTTATTCCATTCAGTGTGTGTCACCGCAGTTTAGCAGCCTATTCTGTGTACTCTGCAGAGTTGCAGAATAGTAAGAAATACTGTTAAGTTTTCAAACTCAAATATTAAAGTCACATATTCCATTCAGTGTGTGTCACCGCAGTTTAGCAGCCTATTCTGTGTACTCTGCAGAGTTGCAGAATAGTAAGAAATACTGTTAATTTTTCAAACTCAAATATTAAAGTCACATATTCCATTCAGTGTCTTTCACCGCCGTTTAACAGCCTATTCTGTGTACTCTGTACAGTTCCAGAATTATAAGAAATACTGTTAAGTTTTCAAACTCAAATATTAAAGTCACATATTCCATTCAGTGTGTTTCAACGCCGTTTAACAGCCTATTCTGTGTACTCTGCAGAGTTGCAGAATTATAAGAAATACTGTTAAGTTTTCAAACTCAAATATTAAAGTCACATATTCCATTCAGTGTCTTTCACCGCCGTTTAACAGCCTATTCTGTGTACTCTGTACAGTTCCAGAATTATAAGAAATACTGTTAAGTTTTCAAACTCAAATATTAAAGTCACATATTCCATTCAGTGTGTTTCAACGCCGTTTAACAGCCTATTCTGTGTACTCTGCAGAGTTGCAGAATAGTAAGAAATACTGTTAAGTTTTCAAACTCAAATATTAAAGTCACATATTCCATTCAGTGTGTGTCACCGCAGTTTAGCAGCCTATTCTGTGTACTCTGCAGAGTTGCAGAATAGTAAGAAATACTGTTAATTTTTCAAACTCAAATATTAAAGTCACATATTCCATTCAGTGTCTTTCACCGCCGTTTAACAGCCTATTCTGTGTACTCTGTACAGTTCCAGAATTATAAGAAATACTGTTAAGTTTTCAAACTCAAATATTAAAGTCACATATTCCATTCAGTGTGTTTCAACGCCGTTTAACAGCCTATTCTGTGTACTCTGCAGAGTTGCAGAATTATAAGAAATACTGTTAAGTTTTCAAACTCAAATATTAAAGTCACATATTCCATTCAGTGTCTTTCACCGCCGTTTAACAGCCTATTCTGTGTACTCTGTACAGTTCCAGAATTATAAGAAATACTGTTAAGTTTTCAAACTCAAATATTAAAGTCACATATTCCATTCAGTGTGTTTCAACGCCGTTTAACAGCCTATTCTGTGTACTCTGCAGAGTTGCAGAATTATAAGAAATACTGTTAAGTTTTCAAACTCAAATATTAAAGTCACATATTCCATTCAGTGTCTTTCACCGCCGTTTAACAGCCTATTCTGTGTACTCTGTACAGTTCCAGAATTATAAGAAATACTGTTAAGTTTTCAAACTCAAATATTAAAGTCACATATTCCATTCAGTGTGTTTCAACGCCGTTTAACAGCCTATTCTGTGTACTCTGCAGAGTTGCAGAATAGTAAGAAATACTGTTAAGTTTTCAAACTCAAATATTAAAGTCACATATTCCATTCAGTGTGTGTCACCGCAGTTTAGCAGCCTATTCTGTGTACTCTGCAGAGTTGCAGAATAGTAAGAAATACTGTTAATTTTTCAAACTCAAATATTAAAGTCACTTATTCCATTCAGTGTGTGTCACCGCAGTTTAGCAGCCTATTCTGTGTACTCTGCAGAGTTGCAGAATAGTAAGAAATACTGTTAAGTTTTCAAACTCATATATATTAAAAGTCATATATATCGTGTAAGATGAAGAAGGCGGGTAAAAAGGGACGGGGAAGTGGACGTGATCCTGAAAGTTCAGGGCGCGGGTCAGGACGCGGAGAAACTGTGCCTGGTGCCAGAGCACAAGAAAGAAAGACATCCACCATACCTAGCTTCATGTCTGATTTCACAGGGCATCGCAGGACATCACTCTCGAGGTCCGACCAGTGCGAACAGGTGGTCGGTTGGATGACAGCTGATACTGCTTCCAGTCGGTTAAGCACCACCCTGTCTTCCACCAAGTCCACTCTCAGTAGCCAAGAGTCTGGTCAACATAATCCTCACTCATCCTTCCTCCCACCATACACGGTCTGGTCAAAGAAGTGATCCCACACTGGGATATAGTGATGAGCTCGTCTCATCACCAATCCTTCATTTGACCCTCTCTCCAAGCACGCTTGCAGAGGAACATGACATCTTGTGCCCTGATTCACAACCTCTAGAGGCTACCCAATCACAAGAAGATGACAGATGTGAATGGCATTTAAGGTCAAAGGAAGTAGTGGATGATGATGATGATGATGATGAGACACAGTTGCCATTAAATCAACCACTATTTCCGTCTCAAGACCTTGTTGAGGAGAATGTTATACAGTTGTCAATGACTGAGTATGTGGTGGGATCAAGACTTGAGGAGGATGATCAGAGTGAGGAAGTGGAGGAGGACTTGGTGGACGATGAGGTGACTGACCCCACCTGGGAAGGTGTAGAGCCGAGCGATGACAGCAGTCCTGAGGGTGAGCCATCTGCAGCACCGCAACAGGCTGGAAGAGGCAGTGGTGTGGCTACAGAAAGAAGGCGGACCGCACCAAACCGGCCCGCAAATGTTCCACGGAGCACCCCCTTGCGTAAATCTACCTTGCCAAGGGGTAGGTGTTCCGCGGTATGGCGTTTTTTTAAGGAAAGTGCGGACGACAAAAGAATTGTAGTTTGCAACCTGTGCCACACCAGAATGAGCCGAGGCATGAACACTAGAAACCTCACCACCACCAGCATGATCCGACACATGGCATCCAAGCACCGTAATAAGTGGGAGGAACGCCCGGATCGCCAATCTGTGTCTGCAGGCCACACCACTGCCTCCTCTTCCCCTGTTTTCGGTGCCGGCCAATCGCCTGTCGAAGGCGCAGGCCCGCATACCTCCCGCCCTGCACCTGTACCATCTGAAGCACCATCAGCGACCACATCCACTTCCCTGTCCCAGCGCAGCGTCCAAATGTCGTTACCCCAGGCATTTGAGCGCAAGCGAAAATACCCAGCCACCCACCCACAGGCCATAGCACTAACCTCACACCTTTCCAAATTACTGGCCATCGAAATGCTGCCATTTAGGCTTGTGGACACGGAGTCCTTCCGCAGCCTGATGGCAGCAGCTGTCCCTCGGTACGCAGTCCCCAGCCGCCACTACTTTTCCCGGTGTGCCATCCCCGCATTACACCACCATGTGTCCCGTAACATCACCCGTGCCCTGACCAACGCAGTTACTGGGAAGGTCCACTTAACGACTGACACATGGACAAGTGCTTGTGGCCAGGGACGCTACATTTCCCTGACGGCACACTGGGTGAATGTCGTGGAGGCTGGGAGCGACTCGGACCCTGGGATGGCACGGGTGCTACCCACGCCGAGGATTGCGGGCCCTACCTCCATCAGGGTTTCCACCAGCACCTACGTTATTGGCTCCTCCTCCTCCGTTTCCACCTCCGAATTCTCTACACACACCGCCACTCCCCCATCAGCCAGTAGCTGGAAGCAGTGTAGCACTGCAGTGGGGAAGCGTCAACAGGCCGTGCTGAAGCTGATCTGCCTTGGGGACAAACAGCACACGGCCTCAGAGCTGTTGCAGGGGATTAGTCACCAGACCGAGCAGTGGCTCTCGCCACTCAACCTGCAAGCAGGCATGGTTGTGTGTGATAATGGGCGTAACTTGGTGGCGGCTTTGGAGCTCGGCAAGCTCACACACGTACCATGCCTAGCGCATGTATTTAATTTAGTGGTGCAGCGATTTCTAAAAACCTACCCCAATGTGCATGATCTCTTGACCAAGGTGCGCCGCGTGTGTGCACATTTCCGTAAGTCATCTACAGCTTCGGCCGGCCTGTTGAAGCTGCAGCAGCGCTTACAATTGCCAGCTCACCGGCTGCTGTGTGACGTGAGCACGCGCTGGAACTCCACCTTCCACATGTTGGCCCGGCTTTGTGAGCAGCAGAGGGCAGTAGTGGAGTACCAGCTGTTACACGGTCGTCGCCTCTCCGTTCAACTTCCTGTAATCAGAAGTGAGGAGTGGGAATGGATGTCAGACCTCTGCGAGGTTTTACGCAATTTTGAGGAATCGACACAGATGGTGAGCGGCGATAACGCTATTATCAGTGTAACCATCCCACTTCTGTGTCTACTGAAACGCTCGCTGCTCACAATTAAAACCGACGCTTTGCATGTGGAAGAGGTGGAAATGGGGGAGGAAGAGCTTACACAAGGTGATAGCCAGAGCACCCTCACTTCGTCTTCTCAGCGACAATTGGAGGAGGCGGAGGAGGAGGAGGAGGAGGAGGAGGAGGAGGAAGACACGGTTGCCTCCGCTACAGAGGGTAGCCATGGAACTTTAGTTCCATCTCTTCAGCGTGGGTGGGCAGAAGAGGAGGAAGAGGATGAGGATATTGAGAGTCAGCCTCCTGGTGAGGACAGCGAAATCTTGACTGTTGGTACTCTGGCACACATGGCTGACTTTATGTTAGGCTGCCTTTCCCGTGACCCACGCGTTGTACGCATTTTAGACAACACGGATTACTGGGTGTTCACCCTTCTGGACCCCCGCTACAAAGAGAATTTCTCATCTCTCATTCCTCCGGTGGAGAGGACAAGCAAAATGGTGCAATACCAGAAGGTTCTTGTTGAAAAATTGCTCCAAAATTTTCCATCTGACAACGCTGGCGGCAGAGTACGTGCTACCTTGGCCAACCGAGAAGGGGAGAAAAGGGGAGCACACAGCAGTTCCGACAAAGGCAGGGCAACACTCTCCAAGGCGTGGGACACCTTCATGACACCCCGCCAGCACCCTCACCCTGATGCGCAGCCTAGTGTCACAAGGAGGGAAAAGTTTTGGAAGATGGTGAAGGAGTACGTAGCAGACCGTGTCAGCGTCCTCAATGATCCCTCTGTGCCTTACAACTACTGGGTGTCCAAGCTGGACACGTGGTATGAACTGGCACTCTACGCCTTGGAGGTGCTGGCCTGCCCTGCCGCCAGCGTTCTGTCTGAGCGGGTATTTAGTGCTGCTGGTGGCATCATAACAGATAAGCGTATCCGCCTTTCCACCGACAATGCTGATAGGTTGACACTTATAAAAATGAACAAGGCCTGGATTTCCCCTGACTTCTCCACTCCACTGGAGGAAAGCCCCGGGGGAACATAAACTCACTTTATATATGTTATTTACAATGATGGGAATACTCTGTATTCCCATTCACCCCTTCCACCCCAAAAACGGGTATATGGTTGACTCTTAATGTTCTCATCCTCCTCCTCCTCTTCCATATGCCCTGGGATATAATTTTTATATAGGGCCAGCTCACCAGCGTGCCCTGGGATATAATTTTTATATAGGGCCAGCTCACCAGCGGGCCCTGTGATATAATTTTTATATAGGGCCAGCTCACCAGCGGGCCCTGTTTGCCAATTTTTATATAGGTCAGCTCACCAGCGGGCCTTCTCATATAATGTTTTATTGGGTCAGCTCTCTAGCGGGCCCTCTCATATAATGTTTTATAGCGTCAGCTCACTAGCGGGCCTTCGCATATAATGTTTAGGATGGTCAGCTCTGCAGCAGACCCTCACCCATAATGTTTTAGATGGTCAGCTCAGCGCACGTTTCCCTCTTAATCATGGCCTCAGTTCTGAAAATCAAGGAAATTTTTGGGAGAATTTGCCTCTGCGCACGTTTCCCTCTTAATCATGGCCTCAGTTCTGAAAATCAAGGACATTTTTGGGATAATTTGCCTCTGCGCACGTTTCCCTCTTAATCATGGCCTCAGTTCTGAAAATCAAGGAAATTTTTGGGAGAATTTGCCTCTGCGCACGTTTCCCTCTTAATCATGGCCTCAGTTCTGAAAATCAAGGAAATTTTTGGGATAATTTGCCTCTGCGCACGTTTCCCTCTTAATCATGGCCTCAGTTCTGAAAATCAAGGAAATTTTTGGGAGAATTTGCCTCTGCGCACGTTTCCCTCTTAATCATGGCCTCAGTTCTGAAAATCAAGGAAATTTTTGGGATAATTTGCCTCTGCGCACGTTTCCCTCTTAATCATGGCCTCAGTTCAGAAAAATTGAGGAAATTTTTGGGAGAATTTGCAGATGATATACAAGTAAATATACAGCAAATACTGTTTGGTAACAATTTTTCGCCTAAAGTCGTTTTTATTTTCCTTTTTGTGTGTTTTACGGTCAGTCTGTAAAAATGGCGTACTACGGGCGAAAGATCGTTCCCAGCAGCGATGTTGGAGTCCAAGGTGCATCCAGACATCCTCCCTATGCTGTCCCTGAACCATTTCTGTAGTGTTTCCATCTTTTTCTGCCCTTTTCCTATGGACCAGGCACCCTCCCCTCATCAGAGCAGGGGGTGCCTGGTGTAATGCTCGAGTCCTCCCATTGACTTCAATGGGGCTCGGGTGCTCGGCCGAGCACTCGAGCCTCAGGGGGTGCTCGGTCAGAGCACCCGAACATCCGAGCATTGGGGTGCTCGCTCATCACTAATAAAGAGGAATGACACTAGTCATGGTGTGCCCAAACATTTTAATAGTTGCCCCAGGGGAGGTCTCCAAAACCTTATGATGTTGGGTCTAGAACAGATTGGAGAAGGTGTTAATAATAGATACTAGAGACTTTGCAATAGAGAAGCCTACTGGATATACACTCTCCAAACTATGGGAGTAGGTGGCCTCAACGGAGAAATTGATATAGCCTCATGTTTGTAAGATATCTCTTCCATATAACCTTTTAGTGCTCCTGTCCATTTTTTCTTACCCAAGATGTTTGTCTGATTTGGGGATCATGCAGTGCTTTTTGACGATTTCTTTCTGGGCGAGGTAGCCCATTTGGGTACATATATCCCCCAGTGCACCAGACACTGCAAGTGGTCTCCATTCATGGCTCAACCTCAGTGGGTTTTGATCAAATGGCGTATGTACTATTCACTTTTATTTTACCTTTATTATTATTATTATTATTTCTTTTTTTTTTCCTCCCAGTTCCCAGCAGTGTCCTTGTCTTGACTGTTCATTGAGCCCTAGCATTATGGTCCTTTTTCTTTCCCACCCATGATGCTTTGTCGGATCTGGGGGTACTGTGGTGGCTTCTTGGGAATTTTTTTTTTTCTGGGAGTAGCGCACTTTGAGTGTGCGCATCTCCCAGTTCGTCCTATGCCACGGACGGTCTCTGTTCTTGACTTTGCTTTAGTGGGTTCCGGCTTGATGGTGGACGCGCGTAAATGGAAATGACATCATGCAGTTCACTTATGCGTTCCACACGTTGGAACGCACACGGAAGGTATACTTCCAGTTTCCTGTCAAGCATTTTTTTCTCGCGTTTGCTAGACATGTATGGAAATGGATATGGACGCCAGGATTTGTTGTTTGGCGCGAACTTCTAGAGGCTATAAGACTGAGTATGGGTAAGGTGGTTTTACTCACTGTATTGCTCCTGATGAAGTGGCGTATGTCACGAAACGGGTAGAGCCTTTTTTTTAGATATATACATTTTTTTTTTTGTTCTTTTGAGAGCTCTATTATAATATTATATTTATTTTATTTTATTCACCATATTTTGTGTTTTTATTCTTATTATTACCATACATATTGTATATTTTTTGTTTTGGTATAACTTGTTGCTTAGCCCTTTATTTACCCTATAAAGGTCTATTTTTAACCTTCTTGTACCAATAAAGGCTCCTGTATATAGTCCACACATCGCATTTGTGTCGATTTTTTAAACAGGAACTACAATAATCTTCCAATATCACAGCCTGCAGTGATACTGTGAATTCCAGTGCATGCGTGTATAACTGGGAGGCAGGTACAGCCTCCATTCTATGTGTGTAGATTACTGGGGAGGGTATCTATTCCTAATCATCATAACTACTACGCTTAGAAGACTGCTTGGGCCCTGTTTTTTCTTCTCTTTCTCTGCTATTTCCATATAGTGACGTGGGTGGCGCAGGTGATACCCTCATTTCAACAGCAGCCAGTAGGATCTTCAACGACATCACTGTTAACTTTCTTGCACTCATCAAGAAGTGCATATTATCCTTGTCCTCTTTTGAAAGAGGTTGCCTTCAGACCTGAGTATTGCCTGCTTCTTGTTTACAATCTGTCCCTCATTCCGGAGTATTGGCTGCTTCTTGTTCCCAGTCTATCCCCCAGTTCTGAGTGTTGGCTGCTTCTTGTTCCCAGTCTATCCCCCAGTTCTGAGTGTTGGCTGCTTCTTGTTCCCAGTCTATCCCCCAGTCCTGTTGGCTGTTTCTTGTTCCCAGTCTATCTCCCAGTCCTGAGTGTTGGCTGCTTCTTGTTCCTTATTTATCCCGCAGTCCTGAGAAATGTCTGATTCTTGTTTCCAATGTATCCCTCAGTCCTGAGTGTTGGCTGCTTCTTGTTCCCAATGTAATCCTCAGTCCTGAGTGTTGGCTGCTTCTTGTTCCCAATGTAATCCTCAGTCCTGAGTGTTGGCTGCTTCTTATTCCCAATTTATGCCCAGTCTGAGTGTTGGCTGCTTCTTGTTCCCAATCTATCCCCCCAGTCCTGAGTGTTGGCTGCTTCTTGTTGTTCCCAATCTATCCGCCAGTCCTGAGTATTGGATGTTTCTTGTTCAAAGCCTATTCCCCAGTCCTGAGTAATGGCTGCTTCTTGTTGTTCCCAATCTATCCCACAGTCCTGAGTGTTAGCTGCTTCTTGTTCACTATCTATCCCCCAGTCCTGAGTAATGGCTGCTTCTTGATCCCAGTCTATCCCCAGTCCTGGATGTTGACTGCTTCTTGTTCCCAATCTGTTCCCAAGTCCTGAGTGTTGGCTTCTTCTTATTCCCAGTCTATCCCCCAGTCCTGAGTATTGGTTGTTTCTTTTACCCAGTATATCCCCAAGTCCAGAGTGTTAGACACTGTGTGCTAGCTGATTCTTGTTCTCAATCTATCCCCCAGTCCTGAGTGTTGGCTGCTTCTTTTTCTCAATCTATCCCCCAGTCCTGAATGTTGGCTGCTTCTTGTTCCCAGTCTATACCCCAGTCCTGAATATTGGCTGCTTCTTGTTCCCAATCTGTCCCCCAGTCCTGAGTGTTGTCTTTTTCTCTTTCCCAGTCTATCCCCCAGTCCTGAGTGTTGACTACTTCTTGTTCCCAATCTGTTCCCAAGTCCTGAGTGTTGTCTTCTTCTTGTTTCCAGTCTTTCTTCCAGTCGCGAGTGTTGGATGCTTCTTGTTGTTCCCAGTCTATCCCCCAGTCCTGAGTATTGGCTACTTGTTGTTCCCAGTCTATCCCCCAGTCCTGAGTATTGGCTACTTGCTGTTCCCAGTCTATCCCCCAGTCCTGAGTATTGGCTACTTCTTGTTCCCAGTCTATCCCCCAGTCCTGAGTATTGGCTACTTGTTGTTCCCAGTCTATCCCCCAGTCCTGAGTATTGGCTACTTCTTGTTCCTAGTCTATCCCCCAGTCCTGAGTATTGGCTACTTCTTGTTCCCAGTCTATCCCCCAGTCCTGAGTATTGGCTACTTCTTGTTCCTAGTCTATCCCCCAGTCCTGAGTATTGGCTACTTCTTGTTCCCAGTCTATCCCCCAGTCCTGAGTATTGGCTACTTCTTGTTCCCAGTCTATCCCCCAGTCCTGAGTATTGACTTCTTCTTGTTCCCAGTCTATCCCCCAGTCCTGAGTATTGGCTACTTGCTGTTCCCAGTCTATCCCCCAGTCCTGAGTATTGGCTACTTCTTGTTCCCAGTCTATCCCCCAGTCCTGAGTATTGGCTACTTGCTGTTCCCAGTCTATCCCCCAGTCCTGAGTATTGGCTACTTCTTGTTCCCAGTCTATCCCCCAGTCCTGAGTATTGGCTACTTCTTGTTCCCAGTCTATCCCCCAGTCCTGAGTATTGGCTACTTCTTGTTCCCAGTCTGTCCCCCAGTACTGAGTGTAAGTACGTGATGTTTTGCTGGAGCCTCTACTCAGGTCTGAAGGTAAGAGAAGGTCTCAGTGAATAGGATATAAGCTCTAGTTCTAATCAGTTCTCTGTACAGAGCTGACATAGCGCTACTCTATTAAACAGACCCCTTAGTGACTCGCTGTGGGGTATATACATGAATACAAATGACAAGCAGCCGTGGAGAAATCCAACTTCACTAGAGGCAACAAATACACAGGCTTCCCATTTATTTAAATGGAGCAATTAACCCATTCATTGCCATAACAGCCTTGCCCTCAGAGTCAGAAAGATTTTCCATTCAAACTATTGCACTTGCTGTAAAAGGTCCAATACATTTTTTCTAATTAAAATATATAATTTTTTTCATGCTGTAATTTCCTTTGAATTGATAATCTTTTAGAAGTGGGGTATGTTTGTTTTAGAGCTCATTAAAAATAATTATGCATTTGTAATTAATACAGTTTACTGCATCTTAAAATAAATTAACAAGCTCTCCCCTCTAAAGAATGGCTCTTATTAAACATACACACTGCAGGGTTACACGGGTCTCTATACAGCCACGTGGAGTGAATTCCATTGGAATCCTGCAGGAAATGGAACATCTGCTCCCCTTACCATTAAATCAATGTAATCCATAAATGTAATACATTTAATAGGTAATGAATATAGTGCACATGGAAGATAAATGCCCATTAAGAGACAGATCAAATGAGAACTATGTCATTGATTATGCAAACATGGATGGCCTGGCATTATTAGAATATAAAGTAGGTGATTCTGAGTGGATAGGTGAAGTGGCGCTTGTTATACACTAAAGGAAACATTTATCATAAAGACTGATTCCTAGGGAATTGCACTACAGCTATAGGCCAGTTCACCTTTCTGTTAGGTCATTGTACTGGTTATTTATGTTAATTAGGGTGACAGATTTTTCATTCTGTTTATATTAAACTTTCTCCTTTTAGACCCCAGACTAGAGGGTATAATATGAATTAACAATGTGTATTTAACCACAAGGTTATATAGTTGTAAAGTGGAAATGATACCATAAAACAACACAGAATCACGTACATGTACATTAGATTACAGGAACATTTATAACTCTTTCAAGCAAAGCACGTGATATATAAAAAGACAAATCTCTACTTGTTACCTCTTTTTTCATTTTTTTTGTGCCAAGTCTGACAGCAGAATAAAAAGCAATTAAGTTAAAATTGGCTGAGGAACAAATCCACTGCAAAAGCGCTCGTACATTAGACTAGTGGAAGGCTTCGACAATTGTAACACTACTGGCTATTCTGCGTAGGGGGTGTGGCTTAAGATCATGTGGCAGTGTTATGATGCTCTGGATACAAAACAATTGGGGACTATTTGCATTTCATTTTATTTCTAAATTTAATGATGATGCACTTTAAATAGCTGCTACTTTGTCTTTGAATATTGAAACTCAGTGCACCCAAATATATTAACCCTTTATGTGCTACAGAGGAGGTTTAATTCAAAAGGTTTCTGTGTGCAAGGCATGATATTTAACCACTGACATGTAGATAACTGTATGTGCGATTAAATGTCTGTAAACACTAAAGAAAAACTACAAATAAAACAGCATTATACTGTAAAGACATTTCTGTTTGCCTCTGGATCTGCCTGCTTGGAGTCCTGCCTTTAGGGATCATGTGACCTGTATCACCTGATCAACACCCTACAGTCATGTGATGCTTAAAGGGATAGCAATGTTTCATAATAAAAGCAGCTCTAATTAATCATCATAGTATTTGGACTTGGAGTGTTATTTCAATTCTGTCAGAGTTGTAGTTCAAGAGTAATTCAATGATAAAGTATCCCCCTCACACCCCTTTTACTGATGTAACACTGTTCAGCCAGAGCAGAAGGGAGGTGCCCAGGTAGACTGCAGAGAAGGACAATCTTCAATTAAGATAGGGGAAAAAGCTGAAAAACTTGTCAAGGGGGGCAGGGCTTTCATTGTTCTCATAGGAAGAAGATTGTCCCCTTCTGTTATCTGTCTGGTCTATGGACTGGATTCCACATCTGAGAAGAGATGGCTTACACTAGGTAAAAGGGGGGCAGGGCTTTCATTGTTCTCATAGGAAGAAGATTGTCCCCTGCTGTTATCTGTCTGGTCTATGGACTGGATTCCACATCTGAGAAGAGATGGCTTACACTAGGTAAAAGGGGCAGGGATTTCATTGTTCTCATAGGAAGAAGATTGTCCCCTTCTGTTATCTGTCTGGTCTATGGACTGGATTCCACATCTGAGAAGAGATGGCTTACACTAGGTAAAAGGGGGGCAGGGCTTTCATTGTTCTCATAGGAAGAAGATTGTCCCCTGCTGTTATCTGTCTGGTCTATGGACTGGATTCCACATCTGAGAAGAGATGGCTTACACTAGGTAAAAGGGGCGGGAGGGGGAAACTTTGCTTGTGAATATCTCTTAAACCATAAAGGTCTGAGAGATAAGACTTGTATCATTCTTCATATTATTTTAATGCCTACAAAATAAAATAAAGTTAAAACGAAGTATTACTATCCCTTTAAAGAGCAGGCTGACAACCCAGCTAGATTCATTTTACTGCTATTCCAATATGATACTATTGAAGCCAACAGTAATAGGGCGACCAGAAAACACACACAAAATGTCTGTTGCACTGATGCAGGGGAACCATTACTACCTAATAAGTAATCGCTGGAGCCCTGTAGCAGGTGGTTTTACATTTATGTTTTCTTTTAAAGAGACAGTAATGTCAGTGTATGAAATTAAGATCAATTTTTAATTATATTTTGTTATAAAGAATGTTACCTTTGTAAATGTCGATAATGTTGTATTATCCCCACACCCCCAACCCTTTTCCCTACATCACTCAGAGTCTCCTCAGATATGAAAGGCGGTCACTTGACCGGACAGATCACAATGAAGGGAAATATTGTGTGTGTCAGTATAAGGAAAACCCTGACCCCCATGACGAAGCGGAGCAAGGTTTTCTTATTCTGACACAATATCGTCCCTGGGTGCGATGCGTCTGGACCTGCTTTCAGATCTGAGGAGACTGCATGACTTAGGAAAAAGAGGAGGGAGGGGAAACTTTAAAATAAATTTACAAGTAGAATACAGCATTATGGACATTTACAAAGGTACCGTTTGTTATATAAAAGTATAATGAATAATTATAACTTAATATGCTGACATTACTGTCTCTTTAAAGGGATGATGACTCAACCCGAGCAGTAGAAATGGAATGAAGTGAAGATGCAGTGTCTGATCACTAATGCGTCAGACTGAATGGACAGAGTGAATCCCCCATGTAAACAGCATCATATGGTACATGACTAGGCCACGCGTATGGTGCAGTTCTGAGGCAAACTGTGGAAAGATGATCAGACCTCACCTGTCACCAGGGACGTATAGAAAATAACTTCCTGCAGGGCTGCTTTGGATTCATCACAGCCCCGAGGTGTGAATATTTCCTATATGTCTCTGGATAAAGGTGAGGTCTAGTCAGCTTACACATAGGACACAAATAAAATGTCCCGTTCATTAAAGGGATAGTATTACTTAAAAAATACTTATCCCTATGTTAAAGCCCTTCAGTAAAGATAAAAAATGCCCCCAGCAGCATCTCTCAAACCCTTATGGTTTGAGAGATAACCGCTTTCAAAGTTCGCTCCTGGCTGACGTCAGCGTTCTAGCTGAGAACAGGGAAATCCGGTCCCGGGCCATCTGCGGCTCTGCAGCAGTGCCGAGATTGCAATAACAAAAAATAATTCCTTCACTTAAAAGGTCTTCTACATGTGCCTGCAAACCAAGCCAAACAAGCACATGTATAAGACCTTTCTAGTGATGGATTTCTTCTTTATTAACGCGTGCCTGAATATGAATCCACGGTGTTTTGTTGTGTGCTAGACAAGTATAAGTGTTCTGTGGGATTCACACATGGGTGTGCATCTCCTGTGTGTGTTGGACAGAACCTGTACTAACACAACAACACGTGACAGGTACTGTGGTGGCAGGATTCCTAACCTAAAAGTAGCAGATTCAGGGTCAGGAAGACTGTGACACTTTGAGAAGCATAGGAATTGAATATTTGTAAAATCCTTATTCAATGTTTTCTTCTTGTTACACAATCCACACCCTCTGCCCTCTCTCTCCTCTCAATCTGTTTTTACTTTCCACTCCTTGGCACCCTCATACCCTGCTGTTTTTCTCTAATTACCCATTTAGACTGTAAGCTCCTTGGGGCAGTGACTTCCTTCCTATTGATTCTCTGACTGTGACGCTTATTTTATCCCTATGTATTGACTGTAATATACTGCTGATGTAAAGCTCTGCATACACTGTGTGGCACTACATAAATAAGGATATACATAGATACAAAAGTGCATAGTGCCCTGACTCATTCATGCCTCCTGCCTGGTGGCTCTACACTATATGCGTGTCCTGCCGGTGGTGCTATACTATCTGTGTGTACTGCCGATGACACTACACTATCTGTGTGTCCTGCCGGTGGTGCTATACTATCTGTGTGTCCTATCAGTGGCTCTACACTATCTGTGTGTCCTATCAGTGGCTCTACACTGTCTGCGTGTCCTGCCAGTGGCTCTACACTGTCTGTGTGTCCTGGTGATGGCTCTACACTGTCTGCGTGTCCTGCCAGTGGCTCTACACTGTCTGTGTGTCCTGGTGATGGCTCTACACTGTCTGCGTGTCCTGCCAGTGGCTTTACACTGTCTGAGTGTCCTGGTGATGGCTCTACACTGTCTGCGTGTCCTGCCAGTGGCTCTACACTATCTGTGTGTCCTGATGATGACTCTACACTGTCTGTGAGTCCTGTTGGTGGCTCTACACTGTATGTGTGTCCTGCCGGTGGCTCTACACCGTCTGTGTGTCCTAGTGATGGCTCTACACTGTCTGTGTGTCCTGCCGGGAGCTCTACAATGTCTGTGTGTCCTGCCGGTGGCTCTACACTGTCTGTGTGTCCTGCTTGTGGCTCTATACTGTTTGTGTGTCTTGCTGGTGGCTCTACACTGTCTGTGTGTCCTGATGATGGCTCTACACTGTCTGTGTGTCCTGAATCACCATCGCTGCCTCTAAATGTGACTCACACATATCCAGGTACTTACTATTACACTGATCCATACACACTGATCACATGCACAAAACAAGAGGAGAAATTCTCAAGCAAACCAGCTTCACCGTGGGGAACAAATGAAAGTCCCCAAAAGTCTCAATGATTTAAAGGGAACTTTCAGCCTCCCTGTAATCTTCACAATGAGTTGGATCCTTAATTAGCATTCATGGGGTTGACCTAATGCATTGGATACGACTCTGGCTCACAAAGAGTTAAAAGCCCTATTTAAGTCAATATAATTCTTTATTTGTCCCAGAATTACTCCATTTTTATTTGCAGATATGGATCTCGATTCCTCTGAACCTGGCCGCATTACAGGCGCTAACAATGACATTTACTGTACATGATGATCATAATAATAATAGTGTATTAGTGACCGTTACTGAGCCTGGCCGCGTTACAGCGCTAACAATGACATTTACTGTACATGATGATCATAATAATAGTGTATTAGTGACCGTTACTGAGCCT
Organism: Rhinophrynus dorsalis; assembly: GCA_037306005.1. NCBI lineage: Eukaryota > Metazoa > Chordata > Amphibia > Anura > Rhinophrynidae > Rhinophrynus > Rhinophrynus dorsalis. The sequence continues at coordinate 129,339,467 of CM074728.1, forward strand.
GGCCACGTTACAGCACTAACAATGAGATTTACTGTACATGATGATCATAATAATAGTGTATTAGTGACCATTAGTGTTGAGCGAGCATGCTCGGCCGATGCTCGGATCGGCTCGAGCATCGCTCTGCTCGGCACATGGCGGTACTCGTACGAGTACCGCATGTGCTCGCCCGCCATGTTCGGGTCTCCTCCCCGCACGTTTTGCGGCTGCTGCGCAGCCAATAAACGTGCAGGGAGGCTCTGACATCGGTGTAATGCCAGCAGCCATGTTGGCTGCTGGCATTACACTGATTGGCTGGCCAGAACCCGTGGTCAGGTGCTGTATAGCACCTGACCATCGAGTTCGGCTCAGTCTTAGCCAGGGAGAGCTGAGGATAGGAAGGGAAAGGCAGTGTAGGGAGGAAAAAAACCAAACTTGTGAAAAAAAAGAACCAAAAGTCCTTTTTAGGACTACTGTGTGTGGGGGCAGCAGGTTATTTTGTGTGGGGGGAAAAAAACAAAACAAAAAAAAATATTCTGTTTAGTGTGCAAAGTTGCAGATTAGAGCACATTCTGTTTAGTGTGCACAGTTGCAGATTAGAGCACATTCTGTTTAGTGTGCAAAGTTGCAGATTAGAGCACATTCTGTTTAGTGTGCAAAGTTGCAGATTAGAGCACATTCTGTTAAGTCTTCAAACTAAAATATCAAAGTCACATATTTCATTCAGTGTGCGTCGCCGCAGTTTAGCAGCATATTCTGTGTACTGTGCAGAGTTGCAGAATAGGAAGAAATACTGTTAAGTCTTCAAACTAAAATATCAAAGTCACATATTCCATTCAGTGTGCTTCGCCGCAGTTTAGCAGCACATTCTGTGTACTGTGCAGAGTTGCAGAATAGGAAGAAATACTGTTAAGTCTTCAAACTAAAATATCAAAGTCACATATTCCATTCAGTCGCCGCAGTTTAGCAGCACATTCTGTGTACTGTGCAGAGTTGCAGAATAGGAAGAAATACTGTTAAGTCTTCAAACTAAAATATCAAAGTCACATATTCCATTCAGTGTGCTTCGCCGCAGTTTAGCAGCACATTCTGTGTACTGTGCAGAGTTGCAGAATAGGAAGAAATACTGTTAAGTTTTCAAACTCAAATATTAAAGTCACATATTCCATTCAGTGTGTTTCACCGCCGTTTAGCAGCCTATTCTGTGTACTCTGCAGAGTTGCAGAATAGTAAGAAATACTGTTAAGTTTTCAAACTCAAATATTAAAGTCACATATTCCATTCAGTGTGTATCACCGCCGTTTAGCAGCCTATTCTGTGTACTCTGCACAGTTGCAGAATAGTAAGAAATACTGTTAAGTTTTCAAACTCAAATATTAAAGTCACATATTCCATTCAGTGTGTTTCACCGCCGTTTAGCAGCCTATTTTGTGTACTCTGCACAGTTGCAGAATAGTAAGAAATACTGTTAAGTTTTCAAACTCAAATATTAAAGTCACATATTCCATTCAGTGTGTTTCACCGCCGTTTAGCAGCCTATTCTGTGTACTCTGCACAGTTGCAGAATAGTAAGAAATACTGTTAAGTTTTCAAACTCAAATATTAAAGTCACATATTCCATTCAGTGTGTTTCACCGCCGTTTAGCAGCCTATTCTGTGTACTCTGCACAGTTGCAGAATAGTAAGAAATACTGTTAAGTTTTCAAACTCAAATATTAAAGTCACATATTCCATTCAGTGTGTTTCACCGCCGTTTAGCAGCCTATTCTGTGTACTCTGCACAGTTGCAGAATAGTAAGAAATACTGTTAAGTTTTCAAACTCAAATATTAAAGTCACATATTCCATTCAGTGTGTTTCACCGCCGTTTAGCAGCCTATTCTGTGTACTCTGCAGAGTTGCAGAATAGTAAGAAATACTGTTAAGTTTTCAAACTCAAATATTAAAGTCACATATTCCATTCAGTGTGTTTCACCGCCGTTTAGCAGCCTATTCTGTGTACTCTGCACAGTTGCAGAATAGTAAGAAATAGTGTTAAGTTTTCAAACTCAAATATTAAAGTCACATATTCCATTCAGTGTGTTTCACCGCCGTTTAGCAGCCTATTCTGTGTACTCTGCAGAGTTGCAGAATAGTAAGAAATACTGTTAAGTTTTCAAACTCAAATATTAAAGTCACATATTCCATTCAGTGTGTATCACCGCCGTTTAGCAGCCTATTCTGTGTACTCTGCACAGTTGCAGAATAGTAAGAAATACTGTTAAGTTTTCAAACTCAAATATTAAAGTCACATATTCCATTCAGTGTGTTTCACCGCCGTTTAGCAGCCTATTCTGTGTACTCTGCACAGTTGCAGAATAGTAAGAAATAGTGTTAAGTTTTCAAACTCAAATATTAAAGTCACATATTCTGTGTAAGATGAAGAAGGCGGGTAAAAAGGGACGGGGAAGTGGACGTGATCCTGAAAGTTCAGGGCGCGGGTCAGGACGCGGAGAAACTGTGCCTGGTGCCAGAGCACAAGAAAGAAAGACATCCACCATACCTAGCTTCATGTGTAATTTTACAGGGCGTCGCAGGACATCACTCTCGAGGTCCGACCACTGCGAACAGGTGGTCGGTTGGATGACAGCTGATACTGCTTCCAGTCGGTTAAGCACCACCCTGTCTTCCACCAAGTCCACTCTCAGTAGCCAAGAGTCTGGTCAAAATAATCCTCACTCTGATCATCCTTCCTCCCACCATACACGGTCTGGTCAAAGAAGTGATCCCACACTGGGATATAGTGAGGAGCTCGTCTCATCACCAATCCTTCATTTGACCCTCTCTCCAAGCACGCTTGCAGAGGAACATGACATCTTGTGCCCTGATTCACAACCTCTAGAGGCTACCCAATCACAAGAAGATGACAGATGTGAACGGCATTTAAGGTCAAAGGAAGTAGTGGATGATGATGATGATGATGAGACACAGTTGCCATTAAATCAACCACTATTTCCGTCTCAAGACCTTGTTGAGGAGAATGTTATACAGTTGTCAATGACTGAGTATGTGGTGGGATCAAGACTTGAGGAGGATGATCAGAGTGAGGAAGTGGAGGAGGACTTGGTGGACGATGAGGTGACTGACCCCACCTGGGAAGGTGTAGAGCTGAGCGATGAGAGCAGTCCTGAGGGTGAGCCATCTGCAGCACCGCAACAGGCTGGAAGAGGCAGTGGTGTGGCTACAGAAAGAAGGCGGACCGCACCAAACCGGCCCGCAAATGTTCCACGGAGCACCCCCTTGCGTAAATCTACCTTGCCAAAGGGTAGGTGTTCCGCGGTATGGCGTTTTTTTAAGGAAAGTGCGGACGACAAAAGAATTGTAGTTTGCAACCTGTGCCACACCAGAATGAGCCGAGGCATAAACACTAGAAACCTCACCACCACCAGCATGATCCGACACATGGCATCCAAGCACCGTAGTAAGTGGGAGGAACGCCTGGATCGCCCATCTGTGTCTGCAGGCCACACCACTGCCTCCTCTTCCCCTGTTTTCAGTGCCGGCCAATCGCCTGTCGAAGGCGCAAGCCCGCATACCTCCCGCCCTGCACCTGTACCATCTGAAGCACCATCAGCGACCACATCCACTTCCCTGTCCCAGCACAGCGTCCAAATGTCGTTACCCCAGGCATTTGAGCGCAAGAGAAAGTACCCAGCCACCCACCCACAGGCCATAGCACTAACCTCACACCTTTCAAAATTACTGGCCATCGAAATGCTGCCATTTAGGCTTGTGGACACTGAGTCCTTCCGCAGCCTGATGGCAGCAGCTGTCCCTCGGTACGCGGTCCCCAGCCGCCACTACTTTTCCCGGTGTGCCATCCCCGCATTACACCACCATGTGTCCCGTAACATCACCCGTGCCCTGACCAACGCAGTTACTGGGAAGGTCCACTTAACGACTGACACATGGACAAGTGCTTGTGGCCAGGGACGCTACATTTCCCTGACGGCACACTGGGTGAATGTCGTGGAGGCTGGGAGCGACTCGGACCCTGGGATGGCACGGGTGCTACCCACGCCGAGGATTGCGGGCCCTACCTCCATCAGGGTTTCCGCCAGCACCTACGTTATTGGCTCCTCCTCCTCCGTTTCCACCTCCGAATTCTCTAAACGCAGCGCCACTCCCCCATCAGCCAGTAGCTGGAAGCAGTGTAGCACTGCAGTGGGGAAGCGTCAACAGGCCGTGCTGAAGCTGATCTGCCTTGGGGACAAACAGCACACGGCCTCAGAGCTGTTGCAGGGGATTAGTCACCAGACCGAGCAGTGGCTCTCGCCACTCAACCTGCAACCAGGCATGGTTGTGTGTGATAATGGGCGTAACTTGGTGGCGGCTTTGGAGCTCGGCAAGCTCACACACGTACCATGCCTAGCGCATGTATTTAATTTAGTGGTTCAGCGATTTCTAAAAACCTACCCCAATGTGCATGATCTCTTGACCAAGGTGCGCCGCGTGTGTGCACATTTCCGTAAGTCATCTACAGCTTCGGCCGGCCTGTTGAAGCTGCAGCAGCGCTTACAATTGCCAGCTCACCGGCTGCTGTGTGACGTGAGCACGCGCTGGAACTCCACCTTCCACATGTTGGCCCGGCTTTGTGAGCAGCAGAGGGCAGTAGTGGAGTACCAGCTGTAACACGGTCGTCGCCTCTCCGTTCAACTTCCTGTAATCAGAAGTGAGGAGTGGGAATGGATGTCAGACCTCTGCGAGCTTTTACGCAATTTTGAGGAATCGACACAGATGGTGAGCGGCGATAACGCTATTATCAGTGTAACCATCCCACTTCTGTGTCTACTGAAACGCTCGCTGCTCACAATTAAAACCGACGCTTTGCATGTGGAAGAGGTGGAAATGGGGGAGGAAGAGCTTACACAAGGTGATAGCCAGAGCACCCTCACTTCGTCTTCTCAGCGACAATTGGAGGAGGCGGAGGAGGAGGAGGAGGAGGAGGAGGAGGAAGACACGGTTGCCTCCGCTACAGAGGGTAGCCATGGAACTTTAGTTCCATCTCTTCAGCGTGGGTGGGCAGAAGAGGAGGAAGAGGATGAGGATATTGAGAGTCATCCTCCTGGTGAGGACAGCGAAATCTTGACTGTTGGTACTCTGGCACACATGGCTGACTTTATGTTAGGCTGCCTTTCCCGTGACCCACGCGTTATACGCATTTTAAACAACACGGATTACTGGGTGTTCACCCTTCTGGACCCCCGCTACAAAGAGAATTTCTCATCTCTCATTCCTCCGGTGGAGAGGACAAGCAAAATGGTGCAATACCAGAAGGTTCTTGTTGAAAAATTGCTCCAAAATTTTCCATCTGACAACGCTGGCGGCAGAGTACGTGCTACCTTGGCCAACCGAGAAGGGGAGAAAAGGGGAGCACACAGCAGTTCCGAGAAAGGCAGGGCAACACTCTCCAAGGCGTGGGACACCTTCATGACACCCCGCCAGCACCCTCACCCTGATGCGCAGCCTAGTGTCACAAGGAGGGAAAAGTTTTGGAAGATGGTGAAGGAGTACGTAGCAGACCGTGTCAGCGTCCTCAATGATCCCTCTGTGCCTTACAACTACTGGGTGTCCAAGCTGGACACGTGGTATGAACTGGCACTCTACGCCTTGGAGGTGCTGGCCTGCCCTGCCGCCAGCGTTCTGTCTGAGCGGGTATTTAGTGCTGCTGGTGGCATCATAACAGATAAGCGTATCCGCCTTTCCACCGACAATGCTGATAGGTTGACACTTATAAAAATGAACAAGGCCTGGATTTCCCCTGACTTCTCCACTCCACTGGAGGAAAGCCCCGGGGGAACATAAACTCACTTTATATATGTTATTTACAATGATGTGAATACTCTGTATTCCCATTCACCCCTTCCACCCAAAAAACGGGTATATGGTTGACTCTTAATCTTCTCATCCTCCTCCTCCTCTTCCATATGCCCTGTGCTATAATTTTTATATCGGGCCAGCTCACCAGCGGGCCCTGTGATATAATTTTTATATAGGGCCAGCTCACCAGCGGGCCCTGTGATATAATTTTTATATAGGGCCAGCTCACCAGCGGGCCCTGTTTGACAATTTTTATATAGGTCAGCTCACCAGCGGGCCTTCTCATATAATGTTTTATTGGGTCAGCTCTCTAGCGGGCCCTCTCATATAATGTTTAGGATGGTCAGCTCCGCAGCAGACCCTCACCCATAATGTTTTAGATGGTCGGCTCAGCGCACGTTTCCCTCTTAATCATGGCCTCAGTTCAATAAAATCAAGGAAATTTTTGGGAGAATTTGCCTCTGCGCACGTTTCTCTCTTAATCATGGCCTCAGTTCAGAAAAATCGAGGAAATTTTTGGGAGAATTTTCCTCTGCGCACGTTTCGCTCTTAATCATGGCCTCAGTTCAGAAAAATCGAGGAAATTTTTGGGAGAATTTGCAGATGATATACAAGTAAATATACAGCAAATATTGTTTGGTAACAATTTTTCGCCTAAAGTCGTTTTTATTTTCCTTTTTGTGTGTTTTACGGTCAGTCTGTAAAAATGGCGTACTACGGGCGAAAGATCGTTCCCAGCAGCAATGTTGGAGTCCAAGATGCATCCAGACATCCTCCCTATGCTGTCCCTGAACCATTTCTGTGGTGTTTCCATCCTTTTCTGCCCTTTTCCTATGGACCAGGCACCCTCCCCTCATCAGAGCAGGGGGTGCCTGGTGTAATGCTCGAGTCCTCCCATTGACTTCAATGGGGCTCGGGTGCTCGGCCGAGCACTCGAGCCTCAGGGGGTGCTCGGTCAGAGCACCCGAACACCCGAGCATTGGGGTGCTCGCTCATCACTAGTGACCATTACTGAGCCTGGCCGCGTTACAGCGCTAACAATGAGATTTACTGTACATGATGATCATAATAATAGTGTATTAGTGACCGTTACTGAGCCTGGCCGCAGAATAGTGTATTAGTGACCGTTTCTGAGCCTAGCCGCATTACAGCGCTAACAATGACATTTACTGTACGTGATGATCATAATAATAGTAGTGTATTAGTGACCGTTACTAAGCCTGGCCGTGTTACAGCGCTAACAATGACATTTACTGTAGATGATGATAATAATAATAGTGTATTAGTGACCGTTACTGAGCCTGGCCGCGTTACAGCGCTAACAATGACATTTACTGTACGTGATGATCATAATAATAGTGTATTAGTGACCGTTACTGAGCCTGGCCGCGTTACAGCGCTAACAATGACATTTACTGTACGTGATGATCATAATAATAGTGTATTAGTGACCATTACTGAGCCTGGCCATGTTACAGCGCTAACAATGACATTTACTGCACGTGATGACATAATAATAGTGTATTAGTGACCATTACTGAGCCTGGCCGTGTTACAGCGCTAACAATGACATTTACTGTACATGATGATCATAATAATAGTGTATTAGTGACAGTTACTGAGCCTGGCCTCGTTACAGCGCTAACAATGACATTTACTGCATGTGATGATCATAATAATAGTGTATTAGTGACCGTTACTGAGCCTGGCCGCGTTACAGCGCTAACAATGACATTTACTGCACGTGATGATCCTAATAATAATAATCGTAGTGTATTAGTGACCGTTACTGGGCCTTGCCATGTTACAGCGCTAACAATGACATTTACTGCACGTGATGATCCTAATAATAATAATAATAGTGTATTAGTGACCGTTACTGAGCCTGGCCGCTTTACAGCGCTAACAATGACATTTACTGCACGTGATGATAATAATAATAGTGTATTAGTGACCGTTACTGAGCCTGGCCGTGTTACAGCGATAACAATGACATTTACTGCACGTGATGATAATAATAATAGTGTATTAGTGACCGTTACTGAGCCTGGCTGCGTTACAGCGCAAACAATGACATTTACTGTACATGATGATCATAATAATAGTGTATTAGTGACCGTTACTGAGCATGGCCTCGTTACAGCGCTAACAATGACATTTACTGCCACGTGATGATCATAATAATAGTGTATTAGTGACCGTTACTGAGCCTGGCCGCGTTACAGCACTAACAATGACATTTACTGCCACGTGATGATCCTAATAATAGTGTATTAGTGACTGTTACTGAGCCTGGCCGCGTTACAGCACTAACAATGACATTTACTGCACGTGATGATCCTAATAATAATAATCATAGTGTATTAGTGACCGTTACTGAGCCTGGCCGCTTTACAGCGCTAACAATGACATTTACTGCACGTGATGATAATAATAATAGTGTATTAGTGACCGTTACTGAGCCTGGCTGCGTTACAGCGATAACAATGACATTTACTGCACGTGATGATCCTAATAATAGTGTATTATTGACCGTTACTGATCCTGGCCGCGTTACAGCACTAACAATGACATTTACTGCACGTGATGATCCTAATAATAGTGTATTAGTGACTGTTACTGAGCCTGGCCATGTTACAGTGCTAACAATGACATTTACTGTACATGATGATCATAATAATACTGTATTAGTGACCGTTACTGAGCCTGGCCGCTTTACAGCGCTAACAATGACATTTACTGCACGTGATGATCATAATAATAGTGTATTAGTGACCGTTACTGAGTCTGGCCGTGTTACAGTGCTAACAATGACATTTACTGTACATGATGATCATAATAATAGTGTATTAGTGACCGTTACTGAGCCTGGCCTCGTTACAGCGCTAACAATGACATTTACTGCATGTGATGATCATAATAATAGTGTATTAGTGACCGTTACTGAGCCTGGCCGCGTTACAGCGCTAACAATGACATTTACTGCACGTGATGATCCTAATAATAATAATCGTAGTGTATTAGTGACCGTTACTGGGCCTTGCCGTGTTACAGCGCTAACAATGACATTTACTGCACGTGATGATCCTAATAATAGTGTATTAGTGACTGTTACTGAGCCTGGCCGCGTTACAGCACTAACAATGACATTTACTGCACGTGATGACCCTAATAATAATAATCTTAGTGTATTAGTGACCGTTACTGAGACTGGCCGCTTTACAGCGCTAACAATGACATTTACTGCACGTGATGATCATAATAATAGTGTATTAGTGACCGTTACTGAGCCTGGCCGTGTTACAGTGCTAACAATGACATTTACTGTACATGATGATCATAATAATAGTGTATTAGTGACCGTTACTGAGCATGGCCTCGTTACAGCGCTAACAATGACATTTACTGCCACGTGATGATCATAATAATAGTGTATTAGTGACCGTTACTGAGCCTGGCCGCGTTACAGCACTAACAATGACATTTACTGCCACATGATGATCCTAATAATAGTGTATTAGTGACTGTTACTGAGCCTGGCCGCGTTACAGCACTAACAATGACATTTACTGCACGTGATGATCCTAATAATAATCATAGTGTGTTAGTGACCGTTACTGAGCCTGGCCGCTTTACAGCGCTAACAATGACATTTACTGCACGTGATGATAATAATAATAGTGTATTAGTGACCGTTACTGAGCCTGGCCGCGTTACAGCGATAACAATGACATTTACTGCACGTGATGATCCTAATAATAGTGTATTAGTGACCGTTACTGATCCTGGCCACGTTACAGCACTAACAATGACATTTACTGCACGTGATGATCCTAATAATAGTGTATTAGTGACCGTTACTGAGCATGGCCTCGTTACAGCGCTAACAATGACATTTACTGCACGTGATGATCCTAATAATAATAATCATAGTGTATTAGTGACCGTTACTGAGCCTGGCCGCTTTACAGCGCTAACAATGACATTTACTGCACGTGATGATAATAATAATAGTGTATTAGTGACCGTTACTGAGCCTGGCTGCGTTACAGCGATAACAATGACATTTACTGCACGTGATGATCCTAATAATAGTGTATTATTGACCGTTACTGATCCTGGCCGCGTTACAGCACTAACAATGACATTTACTGCACGTGATGATCCTAATAATAGTGTATTAGTGACTGTTACTGAGCCTGGCCGCGTTACAGCACTAACAATGACATTTACTGCACGTGATGATCCTAATAATAATAATCATAGTGTATTAGTGACCGTTACTGAGCCTGGCCGCTTTACAGCGCTAACAATGACATTTACTGCACGTGATGATCATAATAATAGTGTATTAGTGACCGTTACTGAGTCTGGCCGTGTTACAGTGCTAACAATGACATTTACTGTACATGATGATCATAATAATAGTGTATTAGTGACCGTTACTGAGCCTGGCCTCGTTACAGCGCTAACAATGACATTTACTGCATGTGATGATCATAATAATAGTGTATTAGTGACCGTTACTGAGCCTGGCCGCGTTACAGCGCTAACAATGACATTTACTGCACGTGATGATCCTAATAATAATAATCGTAGTGTATTAGTGACCGTTACTGGGCCTTGCCGTGTTACAGCGCTAACAATGACATTTACTGCACGTGATGATCCTAATAATAGTGTATTAGTGACTGTTACTGAGCCTGGCCGCGTTACAGCACTAACAATGACATTTACTGCACGTGATGATCCTAATAATAATAATCATAGTGTATTAGTGACCGTTACTGAGACTGGCCGCTTTACAGCGCTAACAATGACATTTACTGCACGTGATGATCATAATAATAGTGTATTAGTGACCGTTACTGAGCCTGGCCGTGTTACAGTGCTAACAATGACATTTACTGTACATGATGATCATAATAATAGTGTATTAGTGACCGTTACTGAGCCTGGCCTCGTTAAAGCGCTAACAATGACATTTACTGTACATGATGATCATAATAATAGTGTATTAGTGACCGTTACTGAGCCTGGCCTCGTTACAGCGCTAACAATGATATTTACTGCCACGTGATGATCATAATAATAGTGTATTAGTGACCGTTACTGAGCCTGGCCGCGTTACAGCACTAACAATGACATTTACTGCCACGTGATGATAATAATAATAGTGTATTAGTGACCGTTACTGAGCCTGGCCGTGTTACAGTGCTAACAATGACATTTACTGTACATGATGATCATAATAATAGTGTATTAGTGACCGTTACTGAGCATGGCCTCGTTACAGCGCTAACAATGACATTTACTGCCACGTGATGATCATAATAATAATAATAGTGTATTAGTGACCGTTACTGAGCCTGGCCGCGTTACAGCACTAACAATGACATTTACTGCCACATGATGATCCTAATAATAGTGTATTAGTGACTGTTACTGAGCCTGGCCGCGTTACAGCACTAACAATGACATTTACTGCCACGTGATGATCCTAATAATAGTGTATTAGTGACCGTTACTGAGCCTGGCCGCGTTACAGCACTAACAATGACATTTACTGCACGTGATGATCCTAATAATAATCATAGTGTATTAGTGACCGTTACTGATCCTGGCCGCTTTACAGCGCTAACAATGACATTTACTGCACGTGATGATAATAATAATAGTGTATTAGTGACCGTTACTGAGCCTGGCCGCGTTACAGCGATAACAATGACATTTACTGCACGTGATGATCCTAATAATAGTGTATTAGTGACCGTTACTGATCCTGGCCACGTTACAGCACTAACAATGACATTTACTGCACGTGATGATCCTAATAATAGTGTATTAGTGACTGTTACTGAGCCTGGCCGCGTTACAGCACTAACAATGACATTTACTGCACGTGATGATCCTAATAATAATAATCATAGTGTATTAGTGACCGTTACTGAGCCTGGCCGCTTTACAGCGCTAACAATGACATTTACTGCACGTGATGATCATAATAATAGTGTATTAGTGACCGTTACTGAGCCTGGCCGTGTTACAGTGCTAACAATGACATTTACTGTACATGATGATCATAATAATAGTGTATTAGTGACCGTTACTGAGCCTGGCCTCGTTACAGCGCTAACAATGACATTTACTGCACGTGATGATCATAATAATAGTGTATTAGTGGCCGTTACTGAGCCTGGCCATGTTACAGCGCTAACAATGACATTTACTGCCACGTGATGATAATAATAATAGTGTATTAGTGACCGTTACTGAGCCTGGCCGTGTTACAGTGCTAACAATGACATTTACTGTACATGATGATCATAATAATAGTGTATTAGTGACCGTTACTGAGCATGGCCTCGTTACAGCGCTAACAATGACATTTACTGCCACGTGATGATCATAATAATAGTGTATTAGTGACCGTTACTGAGCCTGGCCGCGTTACAGCACTAACAATGACATTTACTGCCACATGATGATCCTAATAATAGTGTATTAGTGACTGTTACTGAGCCTGGCCGCGTTACAGCACTAACAATGACATTTACTGCACGTGATGATCCTAATAATAATAATCATAGTGTATTAGTGACCGTTACTGAGCCTGGCCGCTTTACAGCGCTAACAATGACATTTACTGCACGTGATGATAATAATAATAGTGTATTAGTGACCGTTACTGAGCCTGGCCGCGTTACAGCGATAACAATGACATTTACTGCACGTGATGATCCTAATAATAGTGTATTAGTGACCGTTACTGATCCTGGCCACGTTACAGCACTAACAATGACATTTACTGCACGTGATGATCCTAATAATAGTGTATTAGTGACCGTTACTGAGCATGGCCTCGTTACAGCGCTAACAATGACATTTACTGCACGTGATGATCCTAATAATAATAATCATAGTGTATTAGTGACCGTTACTGAGCCTGGCCGCTTTACAGCGCTAACAATGACATTTACTGCACGTGATGATCATAATAATAGTGTATTAGTGACCGTTACTGAGTCTGGCCGTGTTACAGTGCTAACAATGACATTTACTGTACATGATGATCATAATAATAGTGTATTAGTGACCGTTACTGAGCCTGGCCTCGTTACAGCGCTAACAATGACATTTACTGCATGTGATGATCATAATAATAGTGTATTAGTGACCGTTACTGAGCCTGGCCGCGTTACAGCGCTAACAATGACATTTACTGCACGTGATGATCCTAATAATAATAATCGTAGTGTATTAGTGACCGTTACTGGGCCTTGCCGTGTTACAGCGCTAACAATGACATTTACTGCACGTGATGATCCTAATAATAGTGTATTAGTGACTGTTACTGAGCCTGGCCGCGTTACAGCACTAACAATGACATTTACTGCACGTGATGATCCTAATAATAATAATCATAGTGTATTAGTGACCGTTACTGAGACTGGCCGCTTTACAGCGCTAACAATGACATTTACTGCACGTGATGATCATAATAATAGTGTATTAGTGACCGTTACTGAGCCTGGCCGTGTTACAGTGCTAACAATGACATTTACTGTACATGATGATCATAATAATAGTGTATTAGTGACCGTTACTGAGCCTGGCCTCGTTAAAGCGCTAACAATGACATTTACTGTACATGATGATCATAATAATAGTGTATTAGTGACCGTTACTGAGCCTGGCCTCGTTACAGCGCTAACAATGATATTTACTGCCACGTGATGATCATAATAATAGTGTATTAGTGACCGTTACTGAGCCTGGCCGCGTTACAGCACTAACAATGACATTTACTGCCACGTGATGATAATAATAATAGTGTATTAGTGACCGTTACTGAGCCTGGCCGTGTTACAGTGCTAACAATGACATTTACTGTACATGATGATCATAATAATAGTGTATTAGTGACCGTTACTGAGCCTGGCCTCGTTAAAGCGCTAACAATGACATTTACTGTACATGATGATCATAATAATAGTGTATTAGTGACCGTTACTGAGTCTGGCCTCGTTACAGCGCTAACAATGACATTTACTGCCACGTGATGATCATAATAATAGTGTATTAGTGACCGTTACTGAGCCTGGCCGCGTTACAGCACTAACAATGACATTTACTGCCACATGATGATCCTAATAATAGTGTATTAGTGACCGTTACTGAGCCTGGCCGCGTTACAGCACTAACAATGACATTTACTGCACGTGATGATCCTAATAATAATCATAGTGTGTTAGTGACCGTTACTGAGCCTGGCCGCTTTACAGCGCTAACAATGACATTTACTGCACGTGATGATAATAATAATAGTGTATTAGTGACCGTTACTGAGCCTGGCCGCGTTACAGCGATAACAATGACATTTACTGCACGTGATGATCCTAATAATAGTGTATTAGTGACCGTTACTGATCCTGGCCACGTTACAGCACTAACAATGACATTTACTGCACGTGATGATCCTAATAATAGTGTATTAGTGACTGTTACTGAGCCTGGCCGCGTTACAGCACTAACAATGACATTTACTGCCACGTGATGATCATAATAATAGTGTATTAGTGACCGTTACTGAGCCTGGCCGCGTTACAGCACTAACAATGACATTTACTGCACGTGATGATCCTAATAATAATAATCATAGTGTATTAGTGACCGTTACTGAGCCTGGCCGCTTTACAGCGCTAACAATGACATTTACTGCACGTGATGATCATAATAATAGTGTATTAGTGACCGTTACTGAGCCTGGCCGTGTTACAGTGCTAACAATGACATTTACTGTACATGATGATCAAAATAATAGTGTATTAGTGACCGTTACTGAGCCTGGCCTCGTTACAGCGCTAACAATGACATTTACTGCACGTGATGATCATAATAATAGTGTATTAGTGGCCGTTACTGAGCCTGGCCATGTTACAGCGCTAACAATGACATTTACTGTACATGATGATCATAATAATAGTGTATTAGTGACCGTTACTGAGCCTGGCCTCGTTACAGCGCTAACAATGATATTTACTGCCACGTGATGATCATAATAATAGTGTATTAGTGACCGTTACTGAGCCTGGCCGCGTTACAGCACTAACAATGACATTTACTGCCACGTGATGATCCTAATAATAGTGTATTAGTGACCGTTACTGAGCCTGGCCATGTTACAGTGCTAACAATGACATTTACTGTACATGATGATCATAATAATACTGTATTAGTGACCGTTACTGAGCCTGGCCTCGTTACAGCGCTAACAATGACATTTACTGTATATGATGATCATAATAATAGTGTATTAGTGACCGTTACTTAGCCTGGCCTCGTTACAGCGCTAACAATGACATTTACTGCATGTGTTGATCCTAATAATAATAATCATAGTGTATTAGTGAGCGTTACTGGGCCTTGCCGTGTTACAGCGCTAACAATGACATTTACTGTACATGATGATCATAATAATAGTGTATTAGTGACCGTTACTGAGCCTGGCCGCGTTACAGCACTAACAATGACATTTACTGCCACATGATGATCCTAATAATAGTGTATTAGTGACCGTTACTGAGCCTGGCCGCGTTACAGCACTAACAATGACATTTACTGCACGTGATGATCCTAATAATAATCATAGTGTGTTAGTGACCGTTACTGAGCCTGGCCGCTTTACAGCGCTAACAATGACATTTACTGCACGTGATGATAATAATAATAGTGTATTAGTGACCGTTACTGAGCCTGGCCGCGTTACAGCGATAACAATGACATTTACTGCACGTGATGATCCTAATAATAGTGTATTAGTGACCGTTACTGATCCTGGCCACGTTACAGCACTAACAATGACATTTACTGCACGTGATGATCCTAATAATAGTGTATTAGTGACTGTTACTGAGCCTGGCCGCGTTACAGCACTAACAATGACATTTACTGCACGTGATGATCATAATAATAGTGTATTAGTGACCGTTACTGATCCTGGCCGTGTTACAGCACTAACAATGACATTTACTGCCACGTGATGATCCTAATAATAGTGTATTAGTGACCGTTACTGATCCTGGCCACGTTACAGCACTAACAATGACATTTACTGCACGTGATGATCCTAATAATAGTGTATTAGTGACTGTTACTGAGCCTGGCCGCGTTACAGCACTAACAATGACATTTACTGCACGTGATGATCATAATAATAGTGTATTAGTGACCGTTACTGATCCTGGCCGTGTTACAGCACTAACAATGACATTTACTGCACGTGATGATAATAATAATAGTGTATTAGTGACCGTTACTGAGCCTGGCCGCGTTACAGCACTAACAATGACATTTACTGCACGTGATGATCCTAATAATAATAATCATAGTGTATTAGTGACCGTTACTGAGCCTGGCCGCTTTACAGCGCTAACAATGACATTTACTGCACGTGATGATCATAATAATAGTGTATTAGTGACCGTTACTGAGCCTGGCCGTGTTACAGTGCTAACAATGACATTTACTGTACATGATGATCAAAATAATAGTGTATTAGTGACCGTTACTGAGCCTGGCCTCGTTACAGCGCTAACAATGACATTTACTGCACGTGATGATCATAATAATAGTGTATTAGTGGCCGTTACTGAGCCTGGCCTCGTTACAGCGCTAACAATGATATTTACTGTACATGATGATCATAATAATAGTGTATTAGTGACTGTTACTGAGCCTGGCCGCGTTACAGCACTAACAATGACATTTACTGCACGTGATGATCCTAATAATAATAATCATAGTGTATTAGTGACCGTTACTGAGCCTGGCCTCGTTACAGCGCTAACAATGATATTTACTGTACATGATGATCATAATAATAGTGTATTAGTGACTGTTACTGAGCCTGGCCGCGTTACAGCGCTAACAATGACATTTACTGCACGTGATGATCATAATAATAGTGTATTAGTGACCATTACTGAGCCTGGCCGTGTTACAGCGCTAACAATGACATTTACTGTACATGATGATCAAAATAATAGTGTATTAGTGACCGTTACTGAGCCTGGCCTCGTTACAGCGCTAACAATGACATTTACTGCACGTGATGATCATAATAATAGTGTATTAGTGGCCGTTACTGAGCCTGGCCTCGTTACAGCGCTAACAATGATATTTACTGTACATGATGATCATAATAATAGTGTATTAGTGACTGTTACTGAGCCTGGCCGCGTTACAGCACTAACAATGACATTTACTGCACGTGATGATCCTAATAATAATAATCATAGTGTATTAGTGACCGTTACTGAGCCTGGCCGCTTTACAGCGCTAACAATGACATTTACTGCACGTGATGATCATAATAATAGTGTATTAGTGACCGTTACTGAGCCTGGCCGTGTTACAGTGCTAACAATGACATTTACTGTACATGATGATCAAAATAATAGTGTATTAGTGACCGTTACTGAGCCTGGCCTCGTTACAGCGCTAACAATGACATTTACTGCACGTGATGATCATAATAATAGTGTATTAGTGGCCGTTACTGAGCCTGGCCGCGTTACAGCGCTAACAATGACATTTACTGCACGTGATGATCATAATAATAGTGTATTAGTGGCCGTTACTGAGCCTGGCCATGTTACAGCGCTAACAATGACATTTACTGTACATGATGATCATAATAATAGTGTATTAGTGACCGTTACTGAGCCTGGCCTCGTTACAGCGCTAACAATGATATTTACTGCCACGTGATGATCATAATAATAGTGTATTAGTGACCGTTACTGAGCCTGGCCGCGTTACAGCACTAACAATGACATTTACTGCCACGTGATGATCCTAATAATAGTGTATTAGTGACCGTTACTGAGCCTGGCCATGTTACAGTGCTAACAATGACATTTACTGTACATGATGATCATAATAATACTGTATTAGTGACCGTTACTGAGCCTGGCCTCGTTACAGCGCTAACAATGACATTTACTGTATATGATGATCATAATAATAGTGTATTAGTGACCGTTACTGAGCCTGGCCTCGTTACAGCGCTAACAATGACATTTACTGCATGTGTTGATCCTAATAATAATAATCATAGTGTATTAGTGAGCGTTACTGGGCCTTGCCGTGTTACAGCGCTAACAATGACATTTACTGTACATGATGATCATAATAATAGTGTATTAGTGACCGTTACTGAGCCTGGCCTCGTTACAGCGCTAACAATGACATTTACTGCACGTGATGATCCTAATAATAGTGTATTAGTGACCGTTACTGAGCCTGGCCGCGTTACAGCACTAACAATGACATTTACTGCACGTGATGATCCTAATAATAATCATCATAGTGTATTAGTGACCGTTACTGAGCCTGGCCGCGTTACAGCGCTAACAATGACATTTACTGTACAATGGAGGCTGCTGTCAGCTCTCAACTAAAGGGAGCTCTGGGTAACAGAGGAGAAAAGCTCTCCAGTTCTGCCGGGGTCGTTCACTCTGATTTTCTATTGAATTACTTTATTTAACTGTAGTCTTTTCAATTCAATTCTACTTTTCCTTGCAGCCTATCCCCTGTTTTAAATCAAATGAGGATATTCTTCATCATATTCTACCACAATCCCACAAAAATATTCTCATATGTGATCATCAAAATGCAAATGAATAAATAATTTTATTAACGGAGGGGCATTAGTGAACCTGTTTCCATTGAATTGAAATGATTAAAGGGATAGTAATGTTTCGTAATAAAAGCAGCTCTAATTAATCATCATAGTATTTGGACTTTGGAGAGTGTTATTTCAATTCTGTCAGAGTTGTAGTTCAGGAGTAATTCAATGACAAAGTATCACCCTCGCGCCCCTTTTACTGATGTAACACTGCTCACCCAGATCAGAAGGGAGGTGCCCAGGTAGATTGCAGAGAGGAACAATCTTCAATTAAGATAAGGGAAAAACCTGAAAAGCTTGTCAAGTGGTGCAGGGCTTTCATTGTTCTCATAGGAAGAAGATTGTCCCCTGCTGTTATCTGTCTGGTCTATGGACTGGATTCCACATCTGAGAAGAGATGACTTACACTAGGTAATAGGTGGCAGTGCTTTCATTGTTTTCATAGGAAGAAGATTGTCCCCTGCTGTTATCTGTCTGGTCTATGGACTGGATTCCACATCTGAGAAGAGATGAGTTACACTAGGTAAAAGGGGCAGGGATTTCATTATTTTCATACAAAGAAGATTGTCCCCTGCTGTTATCTGTCTGGTCTATGGACTGCATTCCACATCTGAGAAGAGATGGCTTACACTAGGTAAAAGGGGCAGGAGGGGAAACTTTGCTTGTGAATATCTCTTAAACCATAAAGGTCTGAGAGATAAGACTTATATCGTTCTTCATGTTTTTTTAATGCCTACAAAATAAAATAAAGAAAAAACAAAGTATTACTATCCCTTTAAACATTATATGTGTACAGTGAACACAATGCACAGTTTATAATGAATTATGAGTATTATGCACATCACATGAGTAGCTGCAGCTGGACTAAGACTCCCTTTGTCCCCAGCGGCCAGAGGGTGATGTAATTTATAGCCCATCACCAGCTCCTCTTGATGTCCACTTCTGCTTTCTTAGTTAAACACTTGGATGTGATTCCTACATGAGAAAATCGCAGTAATGTAGCTCATACAAGATCATTTCATTCTTAACCCTTTGAGCACCAGAGGGGCATGCAATGTATTGCAAAGCAATGCGTTGCGTACCCCTCTGACACTCAAAGGATTAAAGTAACATGTAACAATAACCCCCTCATCCCAAAACAGAGGATCATTAAGGACCAATAGGAAGAAACTGTGTGTGGCTGGCTCCACCATAATGAATCTGTTTCTTTGGATTACTTATTGTGTACAATGTGCCACCTCCATTACCCTTAGATAGGAGACTCCTAGAGATTCCCTTTCTGCTCTACATAATAATGAGCATACCTGGGAACTCTCAGGGTTTTGACCCAAATCTCAGGGTCTCAGGGTGAAATGCCAAATTCTCAGGGTGAGAGAGGTCTGTGTCACCTACTGTATGAATTTCCCCAATTAAATGTTTCCTTAGCCTCTAAACTGGTGCCATTAGTACTAGAAAGACAGTGGGAGATGTCCTGCTTGTCTTGTGTGTGTTCAGGTAGTGAGTTATCCAAACTGTAGCATGTTAAAGATCACTCGCACACGGACCGGAGCACCTCTGTGTTAGATTAAGCAGGCACATATCGCATAAAATCTACATTATGGGAAGCTTTAAGGGTTAATATTTCAAAGATCTCAGGGTCAGCTCATCTTGAAAGTTCCCAGGTATGATAATGAAATATCGCTACCTTTCAGGGTTAGCGGTTACATTACAAACACAAAACACAGTGTTACCAGCTGAAAAGATTTCCCAGTACTTCACTGATAATGATGATAGAATCCACAGTCACTGGAGATTTCCACACAAGGTCACATTTCCACCTGGACATTTTCCTCTCTGTGTATTCCCATGAGGGCCAGAAGGATGAACAAAACATCAATTCATTTCACATCCATCTGATCGACAAGGGGTTAAAGAAGAAGCTTGCTGAGTCATACTTTTTATTGTGTTTAGGGAATGCACGGACATATAATAAGAAATATATTTATTTGTAGCCTTAGATTTATCTCATACTAAAAAAAAAGAAATGCTCATTCAAGTATCACTAATTAAACCAACATCTGTTAATCCGTTTCCTATTCCCTTAAGCCTTATCATTGTCCAATTACAATTCTTTGCAAATTGAACTTATTAACTTGCTTATACAATTATGTTATCAAACAATGGACTGAATTCTCAATTAAAAAACTACTACACGCATACAGGGAAGTCTCTCATTAGTCATTACCTCGGATAGTCTAATCTCTTATATTTTTGAAAGGATTAGAACGTAATCAGCTGGAACCATCCAGGCTTTACTCTGACCATTGCATACAAATCCCTAATACGGTGACTAATTAGGCTGTCATTTGTTGTGGGATTGTTAATGGACTTTATACAGTAAGTGCATGCAGTTATTTTACACTGTTCTAACCTTTATCGGATTCCCTTTATTCATTACTGAAGGTGGTAAATGCACATTACCATTGAAGTAGGAATATGTGGAATTTTCCTCAGTGGGAAGAAATCAGCATAAAACAGGGCCATCCTTCTCCAGTGACAAAGCCTCTTCCACAGGGCTGCCATCAGAATTCTTGGGACCCAGTACAAACATAAAGCCAGGGCCCCTGCACCCAACACATCTGCGCTGTAACTTAGAAGTATATGTAAAGATGGAGCCTGCGGAACTGCTCCACTATACAGTATGATATGAAATAGAGGACAGAGTGGCAGAAGTACTCTCTAATTCTCTGCTATGCTACCTATAGAATATACCAGAAGATCTTCCAGAATCTCCGTGGGCCAGTCTGGTTGTCTGCAGGAATGATTATGTGAACACCTGTATAAGATTGATATAGGAAATAGGGATTCTGCAGTGGCCCGACATGTTTTGGATCAACATGGTGGTGACATTTTTGTAGTTTCCTTTATGGGTATTGAACGAGTACGGGTGTCTTCATGTGGGGGTGATATCGTCCATCTGATTTCACGGAGGGAGGCCTATTGGATTTTTATTTTGGACACTAGGTCTCCCAGAGGGTTAAATTCTGAATGGGATGTTAGTAATATTTTGTAACATTCTTTATATTTTGTGTCCAACTATATTTTTGAAACCTTGTGTTTGTTTTATATGTGATATTATGTATCTGTGTGATCTCTTTGATTGTTTGTATTAAGACTAGATCATATACACACATTGGTTGTTTTTAGTCCAATCACAGTCATTGATTGACCATGTATTAGTGTTTAAATATCCATTATTCAAGTAACGTGGGAATCTATGAGTAAGTACCTGAAGGTACGAAACGCGTTAGATTAACTTTGTATATGAGTTCCCGGTGACATCAATGATATTTTAATACAGTTATAATAAAGAAGATTTTTTCTTTTAATTTCGGCTTGCTTATATGAGGTTTTTGCTGTTAAGTGCCAGGAATTTTTTCTTTATGGTTGTCTGTAGGCCCCGTTTTACACAGGGCTCCCTCTTGCATCACTGAGGCTGCAGGGGCCTCCATGTCTGATTGGGGAGGTGGGATCTGCTGTTTCACTGGAACCCATACAAGGGTATTTCCTGTAAACCCCCTGGTGGCAGCCCTGCTCATTCGCCATAATCTTCTGTGCTGCATGTTAAAATTAATTACTGTGTGAATATGCATGTGTGTATGTTTGTATGTGTATGCATGTGTGTGTATAGGTGTGGGTGTGAGTATGCATGTGTATGTGTGTGTGTATGCATGATGACACCTGCATGTGTGCATCAAGACATAATTGCAAGTGTGTTAGAACTGCCACATGGTAACATCAGAACACAGTACAGAAACGTGGAAGTTCACAAGGGATCCCCTTCCAATGTAAGTGTCATAGTTATATGCTCCACACAGGAATTAATGCAGAAAGGAGGATTATAGCCCAATTCTATGGAAATTCCTTTGAGGACAAAAGAAGACCTTCTACATTTCCCTGCATAGAAGACATTATGAATTTGGCCTCTAAAGGAGGCATGTTAAACTCGGTGATATAGTTAAGGCCACATCTTCATTATTTCCTTCTGAGGAGGGAGCAATAATTTAGACTGTTACATCGTAAGAACATCGTAAAGTAGTACCAGTTGTATGTTAAAACACGAATTATAATTGTACTATGACAGAGCTGTCTTGATGCCTTTTTAAAAGTATGATTAAAAGTATGGTTTTCACATATTTATAACTTCTAAACGAAATGACAAACTAACATGAAGTGTATTACCAGTTCCATGAACCCTGAACAATTTGTATAAATTTGTTGTTACATACAACATACTACCACTTAAACATAGACTACACATATACCTAACTTTCATACTAGAAGTTGCGAACGTTGATACTGCATGGAACTGACACATGCACTGTTTTTTAAAGGGATAGTAATATTTCACAATAAAAGCAGCTGCAATTAATCTTCATAGTATTTGGGCCATGGAGAGTGTTATATAAATACTGTCAGAGTTGTAGTACAAGAGGAATTGAATGATAAAGTTTCCCCCTCCCGCCCCTTTTACTGATGTAACACTGCTCCCCTCAGAGCAGCAAGACTGTCTGGATGGATTACAGAGAGGGACAATCTTCAGTGATCATAAGGGAAAACCTGAAAAACCTGTCAGGGGTGGGGGGGGGCAGGGTTTTCCTTATAATCACAGTAAGAAGATTGTCCCTTGCTGTGATCTGTCCAGTCAGGGCCGGCCCAAGACATTATGCTGCCTGGGTCCAAGGATGAAATGCTGCCCCCCCTTCGCACACCAAAACACACCGCATCCTTAATTATATTAACCCCTCTCCTGCCCCTAAAACCACATAAAACGGTCATGTTTTTTGTTTACACCCCTTGTACCTATTTCTCCCCTCTTTGTGCCTCTTTTTCCCCTCTTTTCACCCCTTGCGCCTCTTTTTTACCCCTTGTGCCTCTTTTTTCATCCCTTGTGCCTCCATTTTCCTCTTTTCACCACTTGTACCTTTTTTTCCCTCTTTTCAACCCTTGTGCCTCTTTTTCACCCTTTTTACCCCTTGTGCCTCTTTTCTCACCCCTTGTGACTCTTTTTTCCCCTCTTTTCACCCCCTTGCCTGGTTCTCTTCTCCGCTGTCTCTTCTCCCTGGCTCTCTCTTCTCCACTTGTCTGGCTCTTCCTCCCCCCTTGCCTGTTTCTCTTCTTCTTCGCTCTCTCTCCTCACCTTCTGTCTCTCCCTCTTGCTTTTTACTCATTCTCCCCACTGCTCCGCACTGATGACAACCGGGACTGTGTCACATGCGGAGACACAGCGTGGTTCATGCTGGGATTTTCTTTGTCAGTCTGGGCACCTTTTTTAAAATTGCACTGGCCTCCGAACAGAGGAATAAGACCCTGGCATGCTCCACACGGCATCTCCGCGTGTGATTCGGTCCCAGCTGTCATCAGTGCGGGGAAGTGGGGAGATGCAGTGCACGAAATATCATGCCTTGGAGCGGCAAATTGACGCCCCTGTCAGAGTGCCGTCTGGGTCCATGGCCCCACTGGGACCCATGTAAGGGCCGGCCCTGTGTCTGGTCAAGAGACCAGACTCCACATCTGAGGGGAGGTGGCTTACACTAGGTAAAAGGGGTGGGAGAGGGATACTTTATCATTCAATTACTCTTGTACTACAACTCTGACAGTATAGAAGTAACACTCTCTATGGCCGAAATGCTATGAAGATTAATTGGAGCTGCTGTTTTTGTGAAACACTACTATCCCTTTAAAAATAAATTCCCTGTAGATTCATACCAGAATGGATGGATAAAAAAGGGCTATATTCATGTGTTGGAGGGATACTTAATGGATATGTAGCTGAAGATGGGATGTAAAGTAATTTTTATGAGGAGTCTGGGAAAGATATTCACTGGTAGGTAAAGGGAGAATGGGATCATGCCATAACTTGGAAACAGGTGATATAGTCATTGCCTTGACGTATGGAGACATGTGAAGGATGTGTTAATTTCTTGGTATCCTGGAGCCATGATTGTTTAATGGGTGGGATATGTAGTCATTCCATGTAGCAGATGTTTATGGGAGTGGCAGGGCACAGTGGATTTTCTATGGGCTGGAGTTAAAGTTCACTGCATCTTGATAAGGGCAGAGGGGACTTTGTGAATTAGCCATGGAGTGAGTGTCTGTGTATCTGTATGTATGATACTATGTCGCTATCCAGCAACTTTAATCTATGTCACTATCCAGCAACGTCATACTGTGTCACTGTCCAGCAACTTCATAATATGTCACTGTCCAGCAACTTCATACTGTGTCATTGTACAGCCTGTGAATGCAACCAAGTCTAGTCTTAATCATGAGCTTAGTAGCAAGATAGTGCTCCTCACTGTCCTACCTAAACCTGACTTCTGGGCTATTATCATTATTTGTAGAACTAGTATCTATAACAGAGAATGAATCTAAATATATTGGAAAGGACACTTCTGACCATTATATTTGACTTTTTATTACACTGATGTGATATTCAAATTATGTCAGAGGTCAGAAGAGGAACTCATTTATTTTGTGCATTATTTGAATACCCTACCAACTACAATAATGTGTGATATCTTGTATTATAATACATATAATAAAAGGTGAAGGAATACACATAAGATGAGAACAACTGTTAAGAAATTATGGATAAAAAAGAAGCAGATCAGAATATCCAACTACCGCAGAATACCCATCTATATTTTGTTAGTCATATCACTCATTATCAGAAAAACAAGCCATGGAAGGGTCTAT
The DNA here is from genome assembly GCA_037306005.1 of Rhinophrynus dorsalis. Taxonomy (NCBI): domain Eukaryota; kingdom Metazoa; phylum Chordata; class Amphibia; order Anura; family Rhinophrynidae; genus Rhinophrynus; species Rhinophrynus dorsalis. Next base: position 129,364,733 of record CM074728.1, read on the forward strand.
GAGAATGAATTGAGGTAGGACACGCGGCCAGGGAGGAGAACTGAGGGGGGAGATCAGGTCACCAGAGGTAGAAGGTTAGTAGGTTCTAGGACCAGAACCTGCACAGGTGAAAGAGGAGAATACATCTCCCATAGTAGATCGTGCAAGTACACACTTGTATATATATGATTGTTATTATGAATATTTTGCCTTTTGTTTTTACACTTTAAATGAATCCTTTACTATACAGTTTTTTCTCTTTACTACAAAATTGTCCCACTTTATACAAATGCTTATTTGTTGACACATTTACTTTAACATATTTGATATTATAAAGTTCAATGCAGATGTCTCTAGCATGCAAGAGGTTAAAAAGAAAATTCTAAGAATAATGAAACTGGGAAATTGAATTAGTACATCAACATATGTTTATTACAATATAAAGCCAAAGGACAGACAAATATGATTTAGGCATTTAGTCGTTAGAACATAGCTTAAATGTTTGCTGCATAGTGAGAAATACCAAATAATCAATTGTGCATGCAGATTCTCAATATAACCTAAATTATATGACTTGGCCTACTGAGATTGGAAAAGGGAAATTTGTGAACAAAACATGTTCTGTGTGGGTGGCTGTTCCTCCCCCACTTCAGCATGTGTTAGAGTTGCTGAGCTGACATTTGAAAAATGTATCCTGACTACCAGTAATGATGCTTTGCTTTCAATAATTTGTGTATTTAAGTGCACCGTGTGAAAAGAATTACTTCAGAGAGAAAATAGAATGGGAAATAAAAGTTACATATTTCATTACTTTAACAAAATCTGCATTCAGCGTTTTAATTAATTTTAACATATGAATGTTACATGTGAGTTATTATGGTCATTACGGTGCTAATAATGAGCTGTTGACAGTATGTTTACTATAGATGAGTTGTTGTAGTCTGTACTGTAGCCACTGATGAGTTACTGTAGTCAGTTTAGTGGACACTGATGAGTTATTGTACTCAGTATGATGGCTACTGATGAGTTATAGTAGTCAATATGGCATTGATGACTGTAACTACTAATGAGTTATTGTAGTCAGTTTACTGGACACTGATGAGGTGTTTTAGTCATTACGGCATTGGTGAGTGTAACTTCTGATGAATTGTTGTAGTCAATTTACTGGACACTGATGAGTTGTTGTACTCAGTATGATGGCTACTGATGAGTTATTGTAGTCAGTAGGGCATTGGTGAGTATGACTACTGATGAGTTGTTGTACTCAGTATGATTGCTACTGATGAGTTATTGTAGTCAGTACGGCATTGGTGAGTATGACTACTGATGAGTTGTTGTAGGCAGTGTGATTGCTACTGATGAGTTCCTGTAGTCAGTATGGCATTGGTGAGTATGACTACTGATGAATTATTGTAGGCAGTTTACTGGACACTGATGAGTTATTGTACTCAGTATGATTGCTACTGATGAGTTATTGTAGTCAGTATGGCATTGGTGAGTATGACTACTGATGAGTTGTTGTAGGCAGTGTGATTGCTACTGATGAGTTATTGTAGTCAGTATGACATTGGTGAGTATGACTACTGATGAGTTATTGTAGGCAGTGTGATTGCTACTGATGAGTTGTTGTAGTCAGTACAAAGTAAACAAATGCGCATACAGTTACAGAGAACCCTTCCTAACACAGACTGTAGCAAATTGCAAGGAAGGATTGTGCCAGTTTCCTGCTCCTCATCCAGTTCTATCTTCCTGTCCCTAAAGATCGAGATGCCATTTTTATCAAGAGAATGAGTGCCTTTCTATGCCATCTTCTTCCACTAGTATGACATGGAAGAGAATGAATGGATTTGTAGATACATATGAATGGTATCTAGTAGTCTGGATGGTGGTGATGGGTATCTCCCTGAGGTTACCTTGTATTGTAAAGTTTTTAACTCCAAAACCCCACTAAAAAGTATGGTTTCCAAACAAATCAATGTCTTCTCTCCTCAAGGAACTGACAATGTCAGTGCTACAGACACATCAATCTTGAATATTGACCAAATAGTAAATAACATTTCATGGTTTATATATAAGGGAACACTTTTTTTATTTAATTACTCTTATTCATTGCCAAAAAATGCTAAGGTTTATGACAATGACAGAAAGTGTGAAGAAAGGTATATCTGCTTATTCTTTTAAATCTAGATATGAGTGACAGTTACATTAGCAAAAGTTTTATCTGCAATTATCAATCTCCACAAACCATACATTATGTTTCAGATGTGCTAATTGCAATAATGACAGTACAGCTGAATTCAGAGTAAGAGTAAAGGACCCACACATTGGGCTCATTGCCACGAACATAGCATCCCTAGTGAGTACATAGCAATTTCCTGCAGCTGTTATGGAAGAGCAAAAGATCTGTCAGAATTACATGGATTTGGGCAACAAAACTGATTGCACAAAATAGATGTTAAATGTACTTTAATATGAGATTGAAATAAAGAATGTGATATATATATATTATATAAACCCAAATCACATAAATATGGAACGTTTAATTAGTACTATTTAAGGCAGAGCTTTCCAAACTTTTCATGTTGGTGACACACTTTTTACACGTGCATCATTTTGTGACACAGTAATTCAGTTTTGCTAGCAAACCAACTAATAATCCCTTATAAGAGATACGGACACATACATAAATTGTAATAAGAAGATGTATGGGGACACAGCATATCTCATGAAAACCTTTCATTCATACTGCGGAAGGCATTAAGCATGTTGTGTGGTTTTTAAAAAGGCGACATGAGAATGTTCCGCTACATATAAGTGCAAGATTCTCATGTTGCATTATTAAATAGATAGCGCATAACTGATTTTAGAAGTAATGTCCATCTTTCCTGTCTCATCGGCGCCACAAGCAGAAGCAGCAGCCATGTGACAGGCAGCCACGGTGCCCAGGGACACTCCAGCCTGGCAGCCCAAAGAGAGGGCAGAGGTATAGAGGAGGTGGCATCTCAAAAGATATTAACAGCTGAACCGCCAAAAGATTTGTAACAGCTGGAGTGCCTCAGTGTGCTGCGTACATATTATGTACATGGAGGCAACCTTGCACTGTGTAAATGCGACCATTAAGTAGTAGAGTTTTATCTCAGCTCCCAGTGCATCTCGTGCTTGGGTTGAATGACAATCTCGCACTGTGTAAACGGCACCTTTGCCTGCGACCCACCTACACACTGCAGCCGACACACTAACGTGTCACGACACATAGTTTGGAAAGCGCTGCCTTAGGGTTATATGTATAAAGAGAAATGTAATTCTGTGGAAAATCAACTCCATCTCTGGTAGACAAACATCTATACTGATTTACTGTGGGGTTTTAATACCCAGCAGACACAATGTTGAGACCTTTCTAGGATTCAGACGCAATGGGAAGATCTCTACAGCCTTAAACTCAACAGTAACACCTTTGTAGCATTCAGACGCATTGGAAAGACCTGTCTAGGATTCAGACACAATGGTAAGAATTCTCTAGCATTCAGACACAATGGTAAGACATCTTTAGCATTCAGACACAATTGTAAGATCTCTCTAGCATTCAGACACAGTGGTAAAAGTTCTCTAGCATTCAGACGCAATGGTAAGTTTTTTTTAGCATTCAGACACACTGGTAAGACCTCGCTAGCACTCTGTCATGGATTACAAGCAAGACAAGAGTCAGATAGTATAGTAATATTCACCTGTATTAGAGTCGTAAAAATGAATAGCAATAAATAAAATAGCAAATCTCTGGATGGAGCAGAGGGTAACCAAAGAGGCAGAGACTCTATCAGAAATAGGAGGATGCCTCCAAGTTCCCAGACTGCAGAGACTAGGCCAAAGCCAATGGTAGTCTCATACGCCAGATAGGAATAGTGACCCAAACAATCTCCCCTAAGGATGGTAACCAGGGAGATAACTGACTCACGTCTGTAGTCAGAAAGGAGAAGGCCATCTCCTGAAAGGGAAGGCAACAAGGGAGACTACTGACTCACGCCTGCAGTCTAAAAAGCTGGAGTCTGCCAGAGCCACAGGTCTGCACCAGTTAGTATATCCACTAAACAGGAGGCAACACAGAGGGTAGCTGGACAGAGCCCCAGGTCAGCACCAGGTTGGATAGTCAGAGAAGCCAGGGTCATACACGGAGCAGGTAGTCCGCCAGAGCCACAGGTCTGCACCACATTGGATGTCCAAACAGATAGGGAGCACACAGAGAAGAGTCAGACAGAGTCACAGGTCAGCACCAGGATGGATAGTCAGACAAGCCAGGGTCATTCACAGGATATCAGGATACAAGTGAAATACAACTGCACTGGACAACAACGTAAGGGTACCTGAATCAAGATCCAGTTCCCTTTTAAAGGCAGCCAGGAAATAGGTAGGTGGAGCTTACCAGCTCCAACAGTATAAAAACTGAGACCTGTGACATTCTGCAGCCTCGCACCCGTAAATGACGCACTGCCATGAGATGCGTCCAAGCTCAGGCTTACTCCTGCATCATATTGAGCTGCCGGCCCACTTAGAACGAGGACACGGTCAGCCACAGAAGATGCCAAGCGCATCCAGGCCCAATCCGCGGGGCAATGCATGAGAAGACCCCAAAGCATATTTCGAGCCACTTATTCCTTGTGTCAAACAAGGTGGCATAGCTGGATCTAAGGTAAGCTGTGACACATTCAGACATATTGGTAAGACCTTGCTAGCATTCAGACACACTGGTAGACCTCACTAGCATTCAGACACACTGACCTCGCTAACATTCAGACACACTGGTAAGACCTCACTAGCATTCAGACACACTGACCTCGCTAACATTCAGACACACTGGTAAGACCTTGCTAGCATTCAGACACACTGGTAAGACCTCACTAGCATTCAGACACACTGACCTCGCTAACATTCAGACACACTGGTAAGACCTCGCTAGCATTCAGACACACTGGTAAGCCCTCACTAGCATTCAGACACACTGGTAAGACCTCACTAACATTCAGACACACTGATAAGCCCTTGCTAGCATTCAGACACGCTGGTAAGACCACACTAGCATTCAGACACACTGGTATGATATTGCTAGCACTCAGACACACTGGTAAGACCTCACTAGCACTCAGACACGCTGGTAAAACCTCGCTAGTATTCCAATGCAATAGTTATAAGACAAGAGTTAAAGATTAGAGTTTCATTCTGTGCTAAATGTGCTTTTTATTTGAGAGTCTGACCAATCTATTTGTGTTGGCAGCTTCAGATACAAGTACCTACAAATGTGGCAGCTTTAATAGATGTTTATTGAATAGTGTTTTAGAAATGAGGATGATACCTAAAACACTTTTCAGTGGGGTTTGATGTCAAAATTTTGTTTCATCAGCACTACAGATTTTTCCCAAATTCCTTATTCCTGAGAAATATATACTCAAAGGTCAAATTTTAGATGCTGTGCATGCTGTTTGAACGTTTTTTTTTATAAATGTATACATTTCACAAATTATGATTATGTGTAGTACCCAAATTGAATACTGTGTATTTTGTTTGGTTATGAACATCCCTACCCCTTTCTTGTCTCTGCTTACTATGCGGGAACCCCACATTGTCTCCTGGAACAAAACTGAGATAAAAACAGTTGTTAAGGGAGAGAAAACAAGTCAAATCTGTGTTTTTATTTTTGTCTTTACACTTCACCTAAAAGTATTAAAAACAGTTTAAGATTCATGTGTTGCTCTGGCAACAGGGGAAATATATTCTTTCCATTTCTTCTCCTCTAATGATGTCATTACTCAGACCCCTCACAGGCCCCTCACAGACCCCCTCACAGACCCCTCACAGACCCCTCACAGGCCCCTCACAGACCCCCTCACAGACCCCCTCACAGGCCCCTCACAGGCCCCTCACAGGCCCCCTCACAGACCCCCTCACAGACCCCTCACAGGCCCCTCACAGGTCCCCTCACAGACCCCTCACAGGCCCCCTCACAGGCCCCCTCACAGGCCCCTCACAGACCCCTCACAGACCCCTCACAGACCCCCTCACAGACCCCCTCACAGACCCCTCACAGACCCCTCACAGGCCCCTCGCAGACCCCTCGCAGACCCCTCACAGGCCCCTCACAGACCCCTCACAGTCCCCTCACAGACCCCTCACAGACCCCTCACAGACCCCCTCACAGACCCCTCACAGACCCCTCACAGACCCCTCACAGACCCCCTCACAGACCCCTCACAGACCCCTCACAGGCCCCTCACAGGCCCCCTCACAGACCCCTCACAGACCCCTCACAGACCCCTCACAGGCCCCTCACAGACCCCTCACAGACCCCCTCACAGACCCCTCACAGGCCCCTCACAGGCCCCTCACAGGCCCCCTCACAGACCCCTCACAGACCCCTCACAAACCTCTCACAGACCCCTCACAGACCTCTCACAGACCCCTCACAGACCTCTCACAGACCCCCTCACAGACCCCTCACAGGCCCCTCACAGACCCCTCACAGGCCCCTCACAGACCCCTCACAGACCCCTCACAGGCCCCTCACAGACCCCCTCACAGACCCCTCACAGACCCCTCACAGACCCCTCACAGACCCCTCACAGGCCCCTCACAGGCCCCCTCACAGACCCCTCACAGACCCCTCACAGACCCCCTCACAGACCCCCTCACAGACCCCTCACAGACCCCCTCACAGACCCCTCACAGGCCCCTCACAGACCCCCTCACAGACCCCCTCACAGACCCCTCACAGGCCCCTCACAGACCCCTCACAGACCCCTCACAGACCCCCTCACAGACCCCTCACAGACCCCTCACAGACCCCCTCACAGACCCCTCACAGACCCCTCACAGGCCTCTCACAGACCCCTCACAGACCCCCTCACAGGCCCCTCACAGACCCCTCACAGACCCATCACAGACCCCCTCACAGACCCCTCACAGGCCCCTCACAGACCCCTCACAGGCCCCTCACATCAGGCCGTTCACATTTCCTGCAGTGGCCGCGGTTTTTTATCATCGGATGGAAATGTAAAGGAAGAAAAAAAGCAGAAAAAAGAGGAAACCAGATGAATTTGGAAGCCCCAGAGAAATTCAGATATTGGTAAAAATATAAAAAAACTGATTATGTTCGGTATGATTTCTGAGACCATTTAACAGTATTAGGAATAGACTCCCCGATTCTCTATTTATTAAGAAAGCCTTTTTTCATGTAGGAGGCACATAAAACAGATATGTTAGAGCTAATTTTACTTCTGTCAATTTCTGCTTTGGCCATGAAACCGTGTACAGTGTTGGGTAAAGCTTGGTGTTTGTTATCCATAGAAAAAGCAGGAGAGTAGTAGAGTAAAAATGGATCTTTATTGGCTGAGTGGATTTGATTTAATGCCAGATTTCAAGGTATTGAAAGATTGCATCCAAAAGTCACACAGTTAGCCAATAACGGTATAATTTGTACTCTACTGGTCTCGTACATAATGTTATCAGTGATGCCATTATTAATGATCACACAAGATACATTAACAATCCAATCAGTTATAAGATACACATTGATTTCTGGTTATGAGTTCCCTGCAGGCAGGTACTTTTGCAGTTAATGAATGTATAAATACCTCCCTGATTCCCCTCACTAGACAGTATCACTGCTTTTTAATCACATTATAATAAACGCACTTTCAGTTGACATATGAGGCGAATAGGGACTTGCCTAGTCTGAGCTGCCTTCACATTGGCGGGCGGTTACTTATGCTTTTGGCCACAAATATGTAAATAAAACTCTGTTTCTTGTCGTGGTGAATAACAGGTTATTAGTAATATTGGTAAAAGTTATAATATGATTCACAGACTTAAACCTTTCTTTATTCTCCGTACATTTAGCCAAAATACAGTCTTTTCTGATCTCCTAGCTACACGCATAAACATATCTATATGAACACTAATTATAAAGATAAGTGAGGAAGGGCTCACAAGGCTTCTGGGTATTAATTTATAATATGTTACGTTCAAAAATTATTTCAGCTCATATTTGCATTATTTGTGAGTGCAGTATTTTCTCATTTATGGTAGCAGTTTTACTAAGATAGTTTATGAAGTGTTCTGTTCACTGACCAAAATTCTTCATAGACAGCAATAATAAAATAACAGGATCACTGGAAAATGAGACCATAGAAGATGCTACATCTATTCTGTCCCAAGCAATGCAACATTAAACTGCAATAACTATTGAATGTGGCATATCCCAAGTCTAGTGATGTTCTTATTTTGCTGTAGAAAAATGTGTGTTTATATACTTCGGTTATTGTTAGAAATTGGATCATTTTATATATAGACTGGTTTTAAAGCCTGGGCCAGCACTGGCGGTGCTGCACTCATACGCATTACTGACTGCCTGAACGCGCCGTGGGTGATACAGTGCGGAGCTCTCTGAATTCAGACCGTAGTCATCTCTGCTCACCTTCCTGGGACCAAGCGGTCCCAGGAAGGTGCGCAGAGAGGACTCCAGACTGAATTTGGAGTGATCCCCGCTCTGTATCAGCTGTGGCGAGTTCGGGCAGTGAGTGCTGCGCGCTCAGCCATCTCTACTGCGCATGACGGATTCTGACAAACATCCTTAGCGAATTATAATATAGGATATTTAATTTGTATTTCAATGTCTTGCACAAAATGCCACGGTTAATTAGTAATAAACACTTTAGTGAATATCATTGAAAAGTGTAAGTAATTTTGCTGTGTTGCAATATGACCAATATATAGATGACTTGACAACACGCTGCTCTGTATGATTGATCTATAATTACTTTTATGTGTAGCGTTCCATTCCTCATTTTCCATTTCATCTAGTTAGAGAGAATAGAATGGAATCAGAATGCTTGCAAATTCAGTTATCTCAATCCATGGATTTACATTATCTCCCCAGACATATTATTTATAAATGTCATTTCCTAGATGGGGGCTTTCCCATGTTAGCAATACATTTCTTATCTTTTAAAACAATAACTTGGCGTGAACAAGCCTTTACATATGAACATGAAGCAGATGAAACTGTAGATGGCATGATAAGGACACTGTCTGTCATCACAATAACACTAGAAACCATTCAATAAGCAAATACAGCAAAAACATACAAGGTCGCTATCATTCACTGAGTCCCAGGTAGGAAAATGATACAAAGTCACATCCCAATTTGCCAGTAATTTTCTGCTTGTACCTTGGAGAGGAAATCTCCATGAAGTGGGCTCTTAACATGTTTAATAGAATCACATACGTAAGTAGGTGTCCTTCAGATTGTAATTGGCTGTATCTATATCATTGTTTTTGCATTTGAATCCATTTGTGCTATGTCGCTAGGAAGTTTCAATTTATAATCTGATAAAGACAAATGAGGAAATAAAAATTATTCAGAACTAATGTTCAGAATTCGTATGAATCCAGATGTTTTTCAAAACCAGAAAACTGTTTTATAAAAAGTGTCTTGTATTGATGTTTGTGGTCTTAACCAACATTACCATGTAATGTTCAAAAACAAAAACAAAAAAGGTTTGCATACCCTTCATATCATTCAAAACTGACACCTGCCTAGTACAATGTGCTACAAACCCTTCTTGTACTGAAAGTGTTAACAGAAAAAGGGACTAGGTTGGTCCACTAAAACATTTAACCAGTTATACTGAATGTACATTAAAAGAACCTACAGAAACATTAATATTTGATGTCATGAACCTTAAGACAAATGCACCATTTTTTTATGAAGCCTATCTTATCATTAGGGATGCACGAAAAATTTTGCCTCAAACTGAAATTGGCGAATAATGACACTTCCTGTTTGGCAAAATATTTCCTGCGAAAAGTGCCGATTTTTTCGTTTTTTCTCCTAGCTCATTTCATTGAAATCAATGGAAACACTGAATTTATACACAACACATAGCAAATATTATTTTATTTCCCAAAGGCATAGTATAAAAGGGCCAAGAGGGTACCTGTGTTGGTGGGGTGTGGGGAAATAATCAGTTGAACAGGAAATATTTTTGGGGGGAGGTGTTTACTCCTATTTGTTGGACAGTTAAAAAATAAATCCTAAATACAATTCAAAAAACCCATAAGACATGGTATGAAAGGGGTCTGAGGAGGGTGCATATTTTGGTGGTTGGATGAATCAGTTGAACAGATTATTTGCTATGGGGGGGTTCTTGACTGGTATTGGGGGGACAGTCAATAAAAAAATAAATTAATACAATAAAATAAGAAATGTGTATGTAAAGTGATAGACAGGAAGCCCCTGACATAAGCTGTCACTGGGGTGGACTGATACTTGACTTGTTAGAGTATTTTGTAGAGCATGATTTGTTAGATTTGTTGTTAGAGGCCCAAGTCCTGAGGAAACACTGATTTGTAGGACTTAGACTTATTAGAGGTACAAGCCCTGAGGAAACATTGATTTGTAGGGCTTAGACCTGTTTGGCACAAGTCTTAAGGAAACATTGATTTGTAGGACTCAGGCTTGTTAGAAACAAACCCCCAAAAATTGTTTGTTTTTTCTGTAGGACTAGGGTTTTCTTTATTATTATTTTTTAAAGCAAAAGTCCTGAGAAAAAAAAATGCCCTACTGGCCTAGAGCCAGCAGGTTATGTTGGCCAGTAGCCACTGGCTATTGTCAAATTTCCTCCTGAGTCTAAAATTGCAGAATATGCAACTGCTGTTCTTGCTGCTGCTGAGTTCTTTAAGCAGCAGGATGATTAGGCAGCTGAAAGGGAATGGAATCAACAATAGCAGTAACATGGGTGATTGATGATGAAGGTTTCACTTGCCACGACTAGCTCCAGTGACACGCCTGAGGCAGTAGCAGCACAATAAGTAGCCCCCAGTCTATATGGAGAAAAGAAGAAGTTGGCCAATAATTCTTCTCCACCTTCCCCTCCTCCAAAATCATGGGTGTGTTGTTATTAGAATATAATTTTTTCCCTTGAGAGCAGGAACTGTGGCTCTCATCAGCAACTGCAATGTGCACAGTGAGTATGGTTAATAACATCTGGGGGCACAACTGTATCCAAACACCATGACACCAGAAACCAAGAACTGTCACTATACCCCTTATCCAGACCCCACTAAGGACACTGTCACAGCTTACCTTGTTTCCAGCGCTGCCGGTTCAGTGACGTTCAGCGTCAGTCCACGCGTCACCTGCAGGCGCGAGGCTTCACAGTGAAGCAGGCCTCTGTTTTATTCCATGCTTCCTGTAGTCTCCTCCTACCTACTTCCTTCCTCTGAGCCTGCTCCTCCTACCTACTTCCAAAGGAGGGGCTTAAAGGGCAATCTGAGTCCTGACTCAGATGCCCTTGAGTTGTTGTTCAAAGCAGTTCTATTATCTTGGGCTCTGTGTATGACCTGGCTTGCCTTCCATCCAATCTGATGCTGACCTGTGCTGACTATTCTTTTGTCTTATCCTTATAGTGGACACCCAATCTGGTGGAGACCTGTGACTCTGGCTGACTACCTTAACTGTGTATGACCTGGCTTGTCTGACTACCCTCTCTGGTGCTGACCTGTGGCTCTGTCTGACTATTCTGTTGGTTGTTCCCACTATCTAGCAGACACCCTATCTGGTGCAGGCCTGGGGCTCTGGCAGACTACTTTTGATACTGACTGCAGGTGTGAGTCAAGTATACACTTCCTTATACTGACTGCAGGCTTGAGTCAGAGATACGCTCCATTCTGACTGCAGGTGTGAGTCAGATTTCTTGCTACCTCGGATCATGACTTCGAATTACGGTTCCTGTTCCTGTTCTGTTCCTGTTCCAGCTCCTGGTTCCAGCAGAGACTATTAGTTGCTTTGGCCTAGTCTCTAGTAGAGTGGTCCTCTGTGTCAGTTTACTATTTCTAGTAGTAGCAATTGCTGGCTGTGACCCTTTGCTTCTACCTGCTATTTACCTCTGTTTGCTACCTTATTGTTGTTTAATAAATTGCATTTTGCTATACCGTACTGACTCCTGAACATCTCCGGGGAACCATGACAGACACATGACAACTTGCTGACAGTTTAATAGTAATGATGAACCTTCCCTGCCACCATTTTAGCATATTCTGCGGGATGGAATCTCCTCAGATGCCAACTGATGCCCTGCTTATGATTCTCCTCCACCACACTGCCATGTGCGGTGGGTGCACCACACAGTGTACAATGGGTGGAGAAGAATTGCCACATCCTAACATTAACAGAGTGGCTATCATTTGGCAGGGTAGGTAAAGATGAATGAGGTGGATTGGCAGAAGATGTACTTGTTACCCTAGAGGAAGAAGGTGATGATGATGGCGAGCTAGTTGTTTCACTCAACATGGATCTTCCAGTCTCTGTCTGGGTTTCTCTGTTCTTCCTCCTCTTTGATCTCTGCTTTGCCTTTTGATGCCTTTCTGGAGAGTCAGGGGGTACAGTAAGAAAGGTGCTTGATTTCTGTGGTGGGTCTTTTGCTTTAACATGTTTGACATAAATATCATGGTGTCTGTGTTTCATGTGTGATATCAGGGTACTCGTGCCAAGGTGTGTTCACTCCTTTTCTCTTCTCACTGACTTGTCTCAAATTGTGCACAGTGTCATTGGTGATGATGACTGCACTGTGCCTGCCCCAAGAGAATAATAGTCCCACACCCATGACTTCTGTGGGGAGGAATAGGGAACAGGTAGAGAAGAATGGCCTCTTTCTTCTTGTCCTCAACATTCACCTTCACTGTCTGTGGCAGCAGATAATGTTGCTGCTGTTGCCGCTACTGCCTCAGATTTAGCACTGCAGCTAGGACCAGGAGTATTGCTGGCGCTGGCATGTGGAACCTGTCCTAGCCCTGCATCACTTTTGACCCCATTTCCACTGTGTCCACGGTGGTCCATGGCACACTATCTTGCTCCCCAGCACCCTGCTTCCCTTGCATCTCAGCATCAGAAGGAATTAGAGCAGTTGCAAATTCCTCAAATTCCAAAGTCTTACTGCTAGTGGTGGTGGTGATGCCCATCCTCATCCCAGTCTCCCATTCTTTCTCAGTTTCTGCTAAAAAGGCCATCAATGTCTCTTCCATCCCAGCTTCTCCACCACCATCATCATCACCACCACCTCTAGTCCCTATGTACTGCTGCTCTATTAGTCATCTCACTGCTGCTTGGAGGAGGTGATGAGCAATGTGACAGAGTGTTTCCTAATGTCACACTTGACATTTCCTTTTGACCTGAAAAAGGCAGACTAGCACTAGGAGCAGTAGCAGCAGGCACAGGCAGCTGACCTGTGCTCCGGGTGGTGGTGGTGGTGGTGGTATTAATTGTACACCTGCTCTCCCCCATCAACAATTCTGGCCTCTTAGTCTTCCTCAACCCAGGACAACACTCAGGAATTCCAAGAGCCAGGAACCAGGATCATAGCTCCATTCACCCAGTCACTTAAGCAGGACTCAGTGTAGGGTGAGCACACTCTGGATACAGCAATCTACCACCAAGCACCAGGCAACACCAGTGTAGGGGTTAGAATAAGAACTGATTTATTGTAGAACACACAGGGTTTATATACACACATAATGAGCAATCCACACATATTTGAATACAGTAGGATACAGGTGACTGAAAACCATATATGGAGAGACAATGGGGCCAGTGGTGGAGGGACACATAATACAAAGAGTCACAATGGGAACAATTCACAAGTTATACAATGGGAGTAAACATACTGTGTGATGAACCAATGGGTGGGTGGTGACAGGATACAATGGGGCCAAACATGAGTGAATTAACTATACAGTGGGGATGGGTGAAGTGCAGACAATGGGACAAAGGAATAGTGTTGGGTACAAGTGTCACATAGGGGCCAGAATACACAAAACAGGATAATATACTTTGTGCTGAAGAATCTTTTACATCTTTCAAAGCAATTACAATCTTTTGGGAGGTCTGGTGTCCTTTGGCCTTATAAGGCTGAGGAAAAGGGCTCACTGGGGTAATAAAGTGACCAGCAGGAAAGGGGACAATCACCCCAGGTCCACAGTCTGTAGGCAGGAGGCTGGCCTTCAGCCCCCTTCAAGAGCCCCAGTGATGGAGGGTTCTGTCACAACAGGGGTCTGACCTGTCCTGTCTCACTAGTAATACCCTTTTCTCGCTCCCTTGTCATTAAATTCCCCAATATCCCTAGGGGTGATTTAGGGGGAATGGACAGTATTGGTTCAGTTCTGCTAGTCACTTACTCCTCCTCCTCAGACTCAGTGGACACATAAGGGTCCTTTTAGTTCCTTCTTTTACTATTATTAAACCTGCTCATAGTGATAGCCGTCACTATGAGCCTCTCCTGCCTCAGTTTAACAAACAAATAACAGCAGAACAGCACAGCACGTCTACCTCGCTCTGTAGCTGCTTCCATTGTGTTCCACTTCCGCAAATATGTCACATTTTTATAGCGAAAAGGCAAAAATCACATAAATCATTGGGCGGAAACTGTCTACCCACTGAAAAATTGGTGGAGAATTTTGGCCACTGTGCTAAAATCCAGAAGATTTTAGTAGTTGTTTTAAAAGTGAATTTTCTAGCTAAAAAGTGGACAACAATGTGGTTTTCACTGGATTTCTCATGGGAACATGGCGACAACTTTCGCCCATTCCTACTTATCATGCACACTGATCTCTTCAGAGAAAACGCTTCTAACCTTAGTCAGCTGACTTATTTTGAGATAACTTCCATGGTGGAAATTCATATATAGAAGTAAATTGTTCCTCTCACTAATCTTGTTGCAAAGATCCATACACAGTCAGTTATATGGACTTCTATATATCATACCCGTTCACAACATCCTATTATATAGCTTAGAGAATTAAAGACATTCCCCCACTTGGCAGTGTAAGATGACCTGATATTAGATAGAACCTCATTAATCACTCAGAAAGGGTGTTAATTCATAATTCTAAGTACCTCCCTAACACCTTAGGCATGAGTGAGTTTATCAACCTATTTTAAATGTCATCCTGTCCTCTGCTGGGAGGTGGCCAGAAACACAATATCTAACAGAAGAGTTATTATAAAAAAAATCAGACATTTCTCTTTTACCTCAACCTCTGGCTCTCATATGTCATACAAAACAGAAAATGAAATTCAGATCTAGATTACTCACACTTTTTCTTGAGTTGTAAATCTGTGGAAACAGTTTATAGACTCACCAGAGATACTGGCTACTGTAATAATCTGAAAATCCAAACATACTCATCTCTACATGCAATGCGGACCTGTCTTAATAAACTGTTGTTCAATGAGGAAGCTCTTGCCTCCCGGCCCAGTACAGCACACCACATAATAGACTGAACAATTATAAAACAATATAACATCACTTTCCATTTTTTTCAGAATCTGTAGCTGACCACATGGAAACAATAACCTTCATCTTTTGTATCAATTCCCCCTCACTTCTTCTAGATTGTAAGCTATGGAGATAAGCACCCACTTGTCGTTTTGTTTAGAATGTTTTTTCTCAATCGATCACAATTTTAGAATGCATTATCCTCATATTGTTCAGCACTGGGTTATATACTGTCACTTTATAAATAAAAAGTTACAATAAAAATACATAATCATAATTCTCTATTAAATATTTTCTAAATATATCGACAGGTGAAAAATCTACAATGTTACAATTTAATTTCATATACTAGATGTTTTACTTTCTATTTCATAAATAAAATGAAATCAGTCAGAATGATATATCTCTGTCTTAGGTAGAAAAAACCTGAGCAAACTGCATTACGTTAGCTGTTAGGACCCAACATACAGACTATTAAGATTTCTATTATGTTCTAAAAGCCAACTCTGACTATTGTAATTGGGGGCATTGCAGTTCAGATTTGTGTCACCGCTCTCCATTATCGCATCCTATAAATGTCACTTGCACTTCAGATGAATATTATTATATATTTTTACCTAAATCACATATCCAATATACTGAGAAATATAAATAATATCCCATGCAATAAATAAATCAATATGTTGTCTCTTTCTGATTTTATACTACAGGTAATGTATATTTACAGCTTGAGAACATACATTATATATATATTTATATATCCCATCATGTTTAATATTTGATTATTATTTGCATTTTAGATTTATATTTAGTGATATAACATTTCCTTTGTGGTCTGTTGCACTAGTTGAAATGATATGATATGTCTAATCTTAAATCAAGATGATATCTTAGATATAAACATTGTAGAGTTTGGAATGAAATACAATGTAAAAATGTCTTGGAAAGGAACTTGACAGATATGTCTATTGCTTGGTCAAAAATTGACAAGTTTAAATGAATGTATCAGCAGACATCACCTCTCTAAAAGTCATCACCTCTCTAGAAGTCATCACCTCTCTAAAAGCCATCACCTCTCTAGAAGTCATCACCTCTCTAGAAGTCATCACCTCTCTAAAAGCCATCACCTCTCTAGAAGTCATCACCTCTCTAGAAGTCATCACCTCTCTAAAAGCCATCACCTCTCTAAAAGCCATCACCTCTCTAGAAGTCATCACTTCTCTAGAAGTCATCACCTCTCTAAAAGTCATCACCTCTCTAGAAGTCATCACCTCTCTAGAAGTCATCACTTCTCTAGAAGTCATCACCTCTCTAGAAGTCATCACCTCTCTAGAAGTCATCACCTCTCTAAAAGCCATCACCTCTCTAGAAGTCATCACCTCTCTAGAAGTCATCACCTCTCTAAAAGCCATCACCTCTCTAAAAGCCATCACCTCTCTAGAAGTCATCACTTCTCTAGAAGTCATCACCTCTCTAAAAGTCATCACCTCTCTAGAAGTCATCACCTCTCTAGAAGTCATCACTTCTCTAGAAGTCATCACCTCTCTAGAAGTCATCACCTCTCTAGAAGTCATCACCTCTCTAAAAGCCATCACCTCTCTAGAAGTCATCACTTCTCTAGAAGTCATCACCTCTCTAGAAGTCATCACTAGAAGTCATCACTTCTCTAGAAGTCATCACCTCTCTAGAAGTCATCACCTCTCCAGAAGTTGATGGGTAGTCAATGCGTATTGTCAGACTGACAAAGGAACATGGAATAATTGGAATTTCACCAGTGCAGAATGTATGTATGTGACTGATAGCATTACACGTCTTGGAGAAAAGTGCTGTTTCTTGCACAGCAATGGTTAGTGAATAATACCCTGATCTCTTACGTCTTTCTGGTCCTGTAATAACCTTTCACATAGTGACCCTTGGCCTGTTTTCAGTCTAAACATTCATCTCCTGAGCACATTCTTACTTTTCCATAATATAACTGGGTTTTGCACAGTTCATAAAAATTCAATTCCAAAACAGCCCCCTAAGAAATACATTGGGGTCCATCTCTCTAAAAGTCATCACCTCTCTAGAAGTCATCACCTCTCTAAAAGTCATCACCTCTCTAAAAGCCATCACCTCTCTAAAAGCCATCACCTCTCTAGAAGTCATCACCTCTCTAGAAGTCATCACCTCTCTAGAAGTCATCACCTCTCTAAAAGCCATCACCTCTCTAGAAGTCATCACCTCTCTAGAAGTCATCACCTCTCTAAAAGCCATCACCTCTCTAAAAGCCATCACCTCTCTAGAAGTCATCACTTCTCTAGAAGTCATCACCTCTCTAGAAGTCATCACCTCTCTAGAAGTCATCACCTCTCTAAAAGCCATCACCTCTCTAGAAGTCATCACTTCTCTAGAAGTCATCACCTCTCTAGAAGTCATCACTAGAAGTCATCACTTCTCTAGAAGTCATCACCTCTCTAGAAGTCATCACCTCTCTAGAAGTCATCACTAGAAGTCATCACTTCTCTAGAAGTCATCACCTCTCTAGAAGTCATCACCTCTCTAGAAGTCATCACCTCTCTAGAAGTCATCACCTCTCTAGAAGTTGATGGGTAGTCAATGCGTATTGTCAGACTGACAAAGGAACATGGAATAATTGGAATTTCACCAGTGCAGAATGTATGTATGTGACTGATAGCATTACACGTCTTGGAGAAAAGTGCTGTTTCTTGCACAGCAATGGTTAGTGAATAATACCCTGATCTCTTACGTCTTTCTGGTCCTGTAATAACCTTTCACATAGTGACCCTTGGCCTGTTTTCAGTCTAAACATTCATCTCCTGAGCACATTCTTACTTTTCCATAATATAACTGGGTTTTGCACAGTTCATAAAAATTCAATTCCAAAACAGCCCCCTAAGAAATACATTGGGGTCCATCTACTATGTTTATAATATGATGTGGCTTATTGAGATATATTCTGCATGTTTACTGAGATACATAGAGACACATATAAAATGACGTATTAAAGGAGAAGTAACGTCTACTAATAACAACCCCCTACTTAGCTCTCTATTGCCAGAAAATCCTAATTTTTCCCTTATCTTGGTTGAAGAGATAACAGTCCTGGATGTCAGGTCCACGGGGCGGACATGACAGTGACTGGCGGTGTTGATCACACTGTAGCGGAGTGTAGGAGCCTGCGGGTAGCGCTGTATCATAAGCACATGTCAGGATCATGTGTTCCTGCTCTTTTGGATTTGAAGTGGCTCACAGACTAGTGGAGATTAAAAGAGGGGAAAAGTATACAAATGGTAATTGTTAGTTGTGCTTAGGTATATAAAGGGTGACACAAATTAACTATAGGGTGTTTGAGAATACAAAGGGTTAAACAAATAATTTTTATTCATTTTTTTCCTCTCTCCTGTGTGTATGGGTGTGAGGCTTGAACACAAAGGGTGAGTCCCTGTGTGTAGCTCTGCTTTATAACAATGTGCCTGGCTCACTGGAGTCTGCTCTTTGGGTTTGCAGTCAAGTGTATTACAGTGAAGTGGATTACAGTAAAGTGGATTACAGTGAAGTGGATTACAGTGAAGTGGATTACAGTGAAGTGGATTACAGTGAAGTGGATTACAGTGAAGTGTGGTGAAGTGGATTACAGTGAAGTGAATTACGGTGAAGTGGTTTACAATGAAGTGGTTTACAATGAAGTGGATTACAATGAAGTGGATTACAGTGAAGTGGATTACAGTGAAGTGGTTTACAGTGAAGTGGATTATGGTGAAGTGTATTACAATGAAGTGAATTGTAGTGAAGTGGATTACAGTGAAGTTGTTTACCGTGAACTGGATTAATGTGAAGTGGATTATGGTGAAGTGGTTTACAGTGAAGTTATTTACAGTGAAGAGGATTACAATGAAGTGGATTATAATGAAGTGGATTACAGTGAAGTAGTTTACAGTGAAGTGGATTACAGTAAAGTGGATTAGTGAAGTGGATTACAGTAAAGTGGATTACAGTGAAGTGGATTAAGGTGAAGTGGTTTACACTGAAGTTATTTACAGGTTGAGTTAGTGGTAAAGTGGGTGGCGTTGTAGATGAGGAGCGGCAGGTAGGCATCTGGGTAACAGTATGGAGAGGAGGAAGTGGGCAGAAGAAGCGGAAGGTCAGCTCTGACTCAAACAACAGATATGGAAGATTGGTGAAGATGTTAATGGAGATAGCTCAGAACTGGCAATACTGGAGATGGACTATTCCTCTACCAGCCAGGGGAACAGTCCTACTTACAATTTAGATGAAATGCAGAGTAGGCAGAAACCAAGGCAGGGGGTGGTAATATAGGAACTAGGGTACTCTGTTGCTGTGAGCGTGAATGATGAACAGTATGTTTTCCTCCTGGGTGTTTGGGTTTGACATGTTGATTACAGGGCACATAGCTTATTGGGGGGGTCTTGAAATGTTCCAGCTGTCTTGGTACATAATGGTATTAATGACAAAGTCAGAGGAAGATGGAGGTCCCTATAAAGTGATTTCAGTCCAGGTAGGCAGAGGGAGCTCAGGGAGCTTAATGCATGGCTTAAGAATTGGTGTTGGAACGAGGGGTTGGGGATTTTAGAGCAGATACTATTTTAGGAGACAAAATGGCCAGAAGGCTGGAGGAGCTTTTAAACTAGGAAAGGGTAAGTATAGCTACTAAGAGTGGGGTAGGTAATGTATACAGGAACTGGGTACAAGTAAAACATCTTGGGGGTGGGGATAATATAACAAGGACAATAAAGTTAACAAATGCGTTTCGCAGTGTGTACAGTACACCATCGCTTCATCAGAGTATGGACATTACATTATGATAAGAGGTCCCTGCCCTGTAAAGCTTACAATCTAAGTATATGATGGGTGACATACAGATACAAGCTGGTAGAGGAGGAAGTGCAGTGTTTGGCTTATGATGATAATGTTTGATAATTATAATGTTTCCATATTACGCTGTTGCTAGAGATAAAAGGTGTCTTTTAGCTTTGATTTAAAGTTATTGAGTGTTGAGGCTTGGCGAATACTGGGTGGTAGGAAGTTCCAGAGGTAGGGGACAGCAAGAGAGAAAGCGTTCAATCATCTTTCAATATCTTTTTCACAGACATTTTTGCAAAAAATCCCAGTTTGCCAGTTTCTTTTGGAAAATACATACATACAATTTCCTTCTTTTCTTTGCCACCAATTAATTTCTCGTGAGAACGATGCCATTTTCCACCTATTGTATCTAAGACTAGAAGACGTGGGTGTTATTGATAGTGAGGAACTTGTTGTCCCACTCTCTGAGGCATCTATAACACTATTTTTAGTTACCTCTCAGACCTATTGATTTGCTTTAGGTGCGTCTCAGTATAAGACTTGTGGTTGTACTTCAGTTGGGATCTCAATTCGGATGTGCCTAGATGTTATCCTGCTTTCCCCCTGCTAACACGTTATCACAGAGACAACAGATAACATTAGTTTTTGATTTGTGAGTGAAGATTTCACAGTCTGAGGGATTCCTGAGGGGCTACTTCTACTGTTACGTGATCTAGTTTTGGCAACAGGACTAGCAATAGGTGTCAGTAGTGCTGCACTTTGAACAGAAGCAGAATCACTTATAGATAGGCTCGTGGATGTTGAGAACCTGCATGCCGCTTAGTCAACAATAGTGAGTGTGGCTGGGTAGGGGTTGGACTTGGAATGGGTGATATTTTTAGCCATATCATAAATGTTTTCACTCTCTATTTTACCCGTATCAGAAGAAGAGGAGCAGAATGTAAGGACGTATAAATCAAAATCACCATTAATAATTAAGTCAACCAACAGCAGCAGCATCTGCTTCCTCCCCACTACTTTAAAACTTTGCTACAACCAACACATCTATCCACTCCTCCTACTCCTTTCCCCTTACCTCTGTCCATAAAACTTTTGAAGTAGTGTTGAATATTACAATAAAGTACACAACAGACGTGGAATTATGTTTTGCTTGCCTGAACATTATGTATGATGTATGTCTATAGTATTTGTCACAGTCAGTTTCAGTCCTAACTCAGATGAAGGATCTCCTGTCTGTCTGTCACTTATTAATCAAAGGAAATATAGATTATTTTAGCTGGTTCTGTCTTTATCTACAACAAAACCTGTTGTTCTTGAATTTATGATACAGTATATCTTTTATCTATCTACGTAGAAAATTTCCATCACTGTCATGCTGAGATAGTTCCAGTCAGAACCTGGATCACCTGCCTGCGTGATTGCCACATACCAGAAAAAATGTTTTTAGTTTTGTTTTTTTTTAACTCTCTTTTCTCCCTTCACAACACATCCCTACCTGCCTACACTCCCTAGCATTCAAAATGCGGTAGCTTTCTCTCTATCCATCCCAAGCACATAACATGCGGTACACTGACACCAAATTTTATATTTTAGCTTTGTTAGGAACACGGAGATAAAAATGCTGGAAGGGGAGATGAGTGATATATTATCATGAGTGAATGTAATAGAATTAAAAAAGAGGAAAAAACAGAAAATGGTATGTTGCATGGAAATTAGATAAACTTTTATCAAAAAGAAAATAAAGTGTAGAAAGAGAGATGAGTACTTTCTGTCTTTCACCCTTTAAGAAAGGGAACCAGTTCAAGATCCTAAATAAGTATTGTCTATAAGGGACGCTCTTAACTTTATTTCACTTTTAAAAAATATTGCGTGTAAGTTCATATCCCAATTGGGTAAAATAAAATACCTCATGCAGTCACTAATTGACTCACAGGGTAATCTAAAAACCTCAACCAGTGAAATGTATCAACTAGTAATGTATTTTAAGTTCACATTACATCACAATCTTTAAAGGGATAGTAATACTTAAAATGTAAAAAAAAATATGGTGTAGGGTTTATCCCCCTGAGTAAAACAAGAGTACTCCCACTGCTGAAAGGTATTTCATTCAAAAGTTATTAATTTTCAAAGTTGAATTTTTTAGGTGCAATATCACAGTGGCCTGAAATTGTACAGTGGCGCTGTTGCTACACCATCCTATGGAGATTTATGGTCCCGGGACCAGAGCTATCCATAGGATCGTGTAGCAACAGCGCCACTGTACAATTTCAGGTCACTGTGATATTGCATCTAAAAAATTCAACTTTGAAAATGAATAACTTTTGAATGAAACACCTTTCAGAAGTGGGAGTACTCTTGTTTTACTCAGGGGGATAAACCCTACAACATATTTGTTTTTACATTTTAAGTATTACTATCCCTTTAATGTTGTGGAACACTAGCATTTGATATGGTTATTGAAAAACACTGGAATTACTCTCCTTATCAACCAGGTTTTTTTATATCTGGTCTATATATTCCAGTGTTTTACGGCTAGGTTATATTTTAAATTGGTGGCTAATCAAGTAACAAAGTCACTACCTTCAGAGAGCAACTTAGTATCTCATTAGGTTCGTAGAACTTTCAGCTGGATCATCTATTCGAATTGCTTCCTAAGACTCAATCTCCAGTGTATACACTGACTCACCGTCTTACCTATGCTAATAGACCCTTTCAATGCTGAGGGAATTCTAACGCATAAGGACTACGTCAGTGAACAAGTTAAGATCAATCGTGCTAGCGAATTTCTCCACAAGTATATCGTTTTTACACCTGTGTTGCTTCAATAGCTTTATCGTTTTTTAAAAACACTTATTTATTTTCTGTCTTTCAATAATACAAAAGCTGTCAGTATGTACGCTTGCATTAGTCATAGTAGCCGGTCATAGGCTTCTGGCAATTCAATCATTCGATTCACAGCTATTATGATAGATTTTCATTTCTTCACAAGCAATATTAATGGTCATTCCCTTATCTCGCCCTCATAGCTAATTGCTTGCAAGCAAACTAACCACTATTGCTATCCTTTTCCACTACCATAATATCAGATCGGGAGTTTACATTTAAAGGCTACAGTTCTTTAGTCATATCTATTGATTAACACTGGTTGTTAAAGTCCCTCTTAAAGGGTGAAAGATAGAAAGTACTCATCTCTCTTTCTACACTTTATTTCCTTTTTGATAAAAGTTTATTGTATTTTTGGAACCTGCAAGTCCACCTATAATTCAGTAAAGAACGGCTAGCCCTTAGCCACTATCATATTAGAAAGTAATTTTCATGGAAATGAGAACAGACTTTTATTGCATGTTTAAGTTTTGGGGGGGAAGGTTAACCTATCCCTAGCGTTTAACCACAGGGTGCACTAGAGAGTCCAACATGTCAGCACCCATACACAGATTCTAATATAACGGTAAACAAGAAAGGAAATGGTGGACCTTAGAAAAATATAAATATAAGCACAATGTATACATTTTTAATGATAATTAATAGGCAACTGTTTTTTTCCAGAGACAGGTCTCCTTTAGGCAGGAAACATATTTGAATGTCCATGTGTGCTCCTTATATAATAGTAAATATATATACTATTTATTAGGAATATTTAGCTCTTGCAACAAAATGTTTGCTTGACAATAACAGTATTTTTCATATACACTAAACTACATTTAGCAACTACCTAAATTAGTTTCTCAGTAGTGCTTGTGATTAGCCTAACTAGTATCTGCTGACTATTTTAAATTTGAGGACTAGATTTTCTTACAGTTGATATGTTAGCACTGATTTTACCTAACGTAATTGCATTGAAGTCTATGAAGAAATGTGTAGATAAATGTCAAGTCCTGCTCCCCCCACACACACGGATTGGCTGTCTCCCTCCTCTTACACAATGCCTACTCTTCAGGATTCCGTTCAGAAAGCTGTTTCCAGAGGTATTGAGTTTCGACTTTGTCCTTCAGTTATTTTCCCTGGTAACTAGTTCTGTGTTTTCTATGTATAACCATGGGTTTGCTACTGATCTTCTGTCCTGGCTCCCCATCTCATAACCTCAATTTCATTGGATTGATCCTGACTTGAAATTGGCTAGCTCCTAGGTTCAGGATTCGTCTGCTCCATTGTGCTCCTTGTTCTGGAAGACACCCAGTCTGACTCACTCAGCTACCTGTATAACCTAGGCTCTGTCTGAACACCATTGGCAATCTGTCCTATGGTTCATCACCAGCTAACTGTAAGTCTCTGAATAAGTGATATCTGTGTCATGAAATGCATTAGGCTGTTTCCCTACTTGGTATATTATTATCTTGCATTGAAATACTTTTGACTTAATAGTCATTTGTTATTAATATTTTAATAAATTGTATGGATATTTGTACCATTCCTAAATAGAGTGTGGTCCACTCTATATTCCTACTCTGGATGATACAGGGTATTTAAAAGATCAAATAGGTTCAGCCAAAGTGATATTGGGTGGTTAATAGCCCTTTATTAGAGTGGCTGTTTCCACATTTTCTGATTCCCTGATGGAGTGTAAGAGTGAGGAAAAAAAGAAAAAATAGCAGCGGACCATGGAACAAGCACACCATACTGGGGTGAGAGCCAGTACATGCGCTTTTACTGAGAGGCAGGTTATGACCTCTAGAGATTGTGAGTAATATTCTTACTGCTGTGGTGTTGGAGAAGGATCCCCTTTTTAAGTTTTACTACTCTTAGAAGATCCTCTGCGCTACTTCTGTGTCTTCTTTTGTTTTACGTGTATGCCTGGGGCTGCCTGCCTGAAAAGAAGCTGAGAACCTTTGGCTAATTGTCAGCTACCTTACACCTAGGGCTGTCCACCTGAAGGCCATTGGCAATCCACCAGTTTATCACCTGATAAACTGCCAGCTTCTCTCGACAGCACTATCAGCAACTCCTCAGACCTGTGCTACCACGCTAGCTAGGTTTCTGGTGATCCTATCAAGTTAGGGCCTTGGCTCAACTGAGGTTCAGAAAATATGACTTTGAGTTCAGCTTCTTTATGTCGGCCTCAACCACAGTGGTTCACAGAGGCTTTCAGCACTCCTGAGCATTACATCCCATGCTATACTCCCAACAACTGCTGGCATCATTGGACAGGGAATTGCATCATCCTATATAATAATTTGTTAATGATGTTTGTCAGAAGCCGTAATGCACAGTAGGGACGGCTGCACGCGCTGCATTCATGCACAGTAGAGACTGCCCACGCCACGGCTAATACGGGGCGTTCCAAATTCAGACTACAGTTCTCTAAGCACACATTTCTGGGACCAGGCGTCTCCAGGAAGGTGCGCAGTGAAGGCTACGGTCTGAATTCAGAGTGCCCATCTCCGTATCAGCCGTAGAGCGTGCAGTCTCTCGGCTGGGTGCACTGTGGCCTGTGTACACGGGCTCTTCAACTAGTTTGACAGTAAAACACAAGCCTCCAAGCAAAACAATGGTGCCAGGCATTGGAGTCCATTGATAGAAGGGGCAATCTGTTTCAGAACAAGAGATTCTTTCAAGCTGTACACCTGTTCATCGCAATCATTTCATAGGACCCATCTGGACTTGAAAGAAAAAAAGTTTGTTTGATCTATTTTCCTTGAAACTTTTAATTTCTTTTTTTAAATATATTTTGAAGTACATTTTTGTTTGGCAGGAATGATTGTCAAAATGAAAACAGCCTTTATATTCTGCCAAACAACATGCAGGTCATTGAAAATGTTTTATTGGTGACATTCCAGTAGGTTATATGTTGTTCTCAAGAGGACTTTATAATCCATTTGTCTGAAATTAAAGGTTTTTTTGTTTTGTTTTCTTAAATTTATGAAATAAATGTTTTAAAGTTTAGTTAATCATAGTGACTTCATTTAATCAATTTTAAATCATCATATTTGCTTTGCTAGAGCATATATTTTAAAACTGTAATTACATTTTAATAATTCATTTATTCCTTAAAATACTTCTCTTTTAGATAATAGTTTTCCATTCTTGAACAAAGACATATATTTAAGTTAATATTTCTGTGTGGTGTAGTTCTTGATAGAGAGTGGAGGGTGTATAAAAGTTATTCTTCTTTATTTTAAATAATGTGAAAGTTGAGTAATGAAACAAGATAAAGATATTGCTGGAATTACATATGTTTCAGACCTCATGGGTTAGCTCTGGTTAGCGGTCACAGTAATCACATATAAGAGAAATGGGGGGAATAATAAAAGAATTATAATACTTTGCTTTCACACCTTTCCATATGTAATATATATTATCAAAGTAAAAATAAGGGATACTTATAAATATTGTAGCAAAAGGAAACATATTCACTTAAAAAAAACATTGTATAGTTTGCATGGGTTAACTAAAAATAAAAGGTTAGAACCTCGTTTTAACAAGACTTGGAAGAAATGTATAATTTGTCTAGTTTCTTAAAGTACAATATAGGTCTTGTCCTTAAGGACAATTCAACCGTTAATAGAACCCATTAACTTCTAACACGAGAAGCCATGGTGGACCTGATTTTTGAACTCTTGATCTAGACAATCAATCACTGAACCTCTTATAAACAAAGAAGAACAGACAAACATTCTACTGAAGGACAGACAAATACAATGAAGTAACAGCATTACATTATGAAGATGAAGCAATCAAATAAAGAGGTTTTTAGGCACTTCCGTAAATAGAAGTGACTCCAAAGAATAATATGTAAATTAGTTGTGATTTAATTGTATGCCAGTTGGGATTCAAGTACATTAGGCAGTTGTGATACAGGGACACAAATCAGTTGTGATTAAGAACACAAGTCAGTTATCATTCAGGTGCAGAAGACAGTTGTGACTCGGTACACAAGTCAGTTGTGATTCAGTACACAAGCCAGTCGTGATTCAGTACACAAGCCAGTTGTGATTCAGTACACTAGTCAGTTGTGATTCAGTACACTAGTCAGTTGTGATTCAGTACACTAGTCAGTTGTGATTCAGTACACTAGTCAGTTGTGATTCAGTACACTAGTCAGTTGTGATTCAGTACACTAGTCAGTTGTGATTCAGTACACTAGTCAGTTGTGATTGGGTACACAAGTCATTTGTGATCCAAGTGCAGAAGACTGTTGTGATTCAGTACACAAGACAGTTGTGATTCAGGTGCAGGTCAGTTGTGATTCAGGTGCAGAAGACAGTTGTGATTCAGGTGCAAAAGTCAGTTGTGATTCAGTACACAAGTCAGTTGTGATTCAGGTGCAGAAGACAGTTGTGATTCAGGTGCAAAAGTCAGTTGTGATTCAGTACACAAGTCAGTTGTGATTCAGGTCACAAGTCAGTTGTGATTCAGTACACTAGTCAGTTGTGATTGCGAACACAAGTCATTTGTGATCCAGGTGCAGAAGACCGTTGTGATTCAGTACACAAGACAGTTGTGATTCAGGTGCAGAAGTCAGTTGTGATTCAGTACACAAGTCAATTGTGATTCAGGTGCAGAAGACAGTTGTGATTCAGTACACAAGTCAGTTGTGATTCAGGTGCAGAAGTCAGTTGTGATTCAGGTGCAGAAGTCAGTTGTGATTCAGATGCAGAAGACAGTTGTGATTAAGGTGCAGAAGACAGTTGTGATTCAGGTGCAGAAGTCAGTTGTGATTCAGATGCAGAAGACAGTTGTGATTAAGGTGCAGAAGACAGTTGTGATTCAGTACACAAGTCAGTTGTGATTCAGGTGCAGAAGACAGTTGTGATTCAGGTGCAGAAGACAGTTGTGATTCAGTACACAAGTCAGTTGTGATTCAGGTGCAGAAGTCAGTTGTGATTCAGATGCAGAAGACAGTTGTGATTAAGGTGCAGAAGACAGTTGTGATTCAGTACACAAGTCAGTTGTGATTCAGGTGCAGAAGACAGTTGTGATTCAGGTGCAGAAGACAGTTGTGATTCAGTACACAAGTCAGTTGTGATTCAGGTGCAGAAGACAGTTGTGATTCAGTACACAAGTCAGTTGTGATTCAGGTGCAGAAGACAGTTGTGATTCAGGTGCAGAAGTCAGTTGTGATTCAGTACACAAGTCAGTTGTGATTCAGGTGCAGAAGTCAGTTGTGATTCAGGTGCAGAAGTCAGTTGTGATTCAGGTGCAAAAGACAGTTGTGATTCAGGTGCAGAAGACAGTTGTGATTCAGTACACAAGTCAGTTGTGATTCAGGTGCAGAAGACAGTTGTGATTCAGGTGCAGAAGTCAGTTGTGATTCAGTACACAAGTCAGTTGTGATTCAGGTGCAGAAGTCAGTTGTGATTCAGGTGCAGAAGTCAGTTGTGATTCAGGTGCAAAAGACAGTTGTGATTCAGGTGCAGAAGACAGTTGTGATTCAGTACACAAGTAAGTTGTGATTCAGGTGCAGAAGACAGTTGTGATTCAGTACACAAGTCAGTTGTGATTCAGGTGCAGAATACAGTTGTGATTCAGGTGCAGAAGACAGTTGTGATTCAGTACGCAAGTCAGTTGTGATTCAGTACACAAGTCAGTTGTGATTCAGTACACAAGTCAGTTGTGATTCAGTACACAAGTCAGTTGTGATTCAGTACACAAGTCAGTTGTGATTCAGGTGCAGAAGACAGTTGTGATTCAGGTGCAAAAGTCAGTTGTGATTCAGTACACAAGTCAGTTGTGATTCAGGTCACAAGTCAGTTGTGATTCAGTACACAAGTCAGTTGTGATTCAGTACACAAGTCAGTTGTGATTCAGGTGCAGAAGACAGTTGTGATTCAGGTGCAAAAGTCAGTTGTGATTCAGTACACAAGTCAGTTGTGATTCAGGTGCAGAAGACAGTTGTGATTCAGGTGCAAAAGTCAGTTGTGATTCAGTACACAAGTCAGTTGTGATTCAGGTCACAAGTCAGTTGTGATTCAGTACACTAGTCAGTTGTGATTGCTAAAGATGAGCGAGCACCCCGATGCTCGGGTGCTCGGGTGCTCTGACCGAGCACCCCCTGATGCTCGAGTGCTCGGCCGAGCACCCGAGCCCCATTCAAATGAATGGGAGCACTCGAGCATTAAACCAGGCACCCCCTGCTCTGATGAGCGGAGGGTGCCTGGTCAATGTCCCCCTTCATCTCCGCTATGCCCCTCTTCCACAATGTCCCCCTTCATCTCCTATGCCATAGCGGAGATGAAGGGGGACATTGTGGAAGAGGGGCATAGCGGAGATGAAGGGGGACATTGTGGAAGAGGGGCATAGACTCTATGCCCCTCTTCCACAATGTCCCCCTTCATCTCCGCTATGCCCCTCTTCCACAATGTCCCCCTTCATCTCCTCTATGGCATAGGAGATGAAGGGGGACATTGTGGAAGAGGGGCATAGCGGAGATGAAGGGGCACATTGTGGAAGACGGGCATAGCGGAGATGAAGGGGGACATTGTGGAAGAGGGGCATAGAGTCTATGCCCCTCTTCCATAATGTCCCCCTTCATCTCCGCAATGCCCCCTTCATCTCCGCAATGCCCCCGTACCTCCATTCCCTGGTGGTCCAGCGGAGCGTCTTCGGATCTGTGCCTCTTCCGGCACAGATCCTCTTCACCCGAGCATGTCGGGCGAGCACATGGCGGTACTCGTACGAGTACCGCCATGTGCAGAGCAGAGCGATGCTCGAGCCGATCCGAGCATCGGCCGAGCACGCTCGCTCAACACTACTGATTGCGAACACAAGTCATTTGTGATCCAGGTGCAGAAGACCGTTGTGATTCAGTACACAAGACAGTTGTGATTCAGGTGCAGAAGTCAGTTGTGATTCAGTACACAAGTCAATTGTGATTCAGGTGCAGAAGACAGTTGTGATTCAGTACACAAGTCAGTTGTGATTCAGGTGCAGAAGTCAGTTGTGATTCAGGTGCAGAAGTCAGTTGTGATTCAGATGCAGAAGACAGTTGTGATTAAGGTGCAGAAGACAGTTGTGATTCAGTACACAAGTCAGTTGTGATTCAAATGTAGAAGTCAGTTGTGATTCAGGTGCAGAAGACAGTTGTGATTCAGGTGCAGAACACAGTTGTGATTCAGGTGCAGAACACAGTTGTGATTCAGGTGCAGAAGACAATTGTGATTCAGTACGCAAGTCAATTATGATTCAGGTGCAGAAGTCAGTTGTGATTCAGTACACAAGTCAGTTGTGATTCAGGTGCAGAAGGCAGTTGTGATATAGTACACATGTTAGTTATGATTCAGGTGCAGAACACAGTTGTGATTCAGGTGCAGAAGACAATTGTGATTCAGTACACAAGTCAATTATGATTCAGGTGCAGAAGTCAGTTGTGATTCAGGTGCAGAAGTCAGTTGTGATTCAGGTGCAGAACACAGTTGTGATTCAGGTGCAGAAGTCAGTTGTGATTCAGTACACAAGTCCGTTGTGATTCAGGTGCAGAACACAGTTGTGATTCAGGTGCAGAAGACAATTGTGATTCAGTACACAAGTCAATTTTGATTCAGGTGCAGAAGTCAGATGTGATTCAGTACACAAGTCAGTTGTGATTCAAATTCAGAAGTCAGTTGTGATTCAGGTGCAGAAGTCAGTTGTGATTCATTACACAAGTCAGTTGTGATTCAGTACACAAGTCAGTTGTGATTCAGTACACAAGTCAGTTATGATTCAGGTGCAGAAGTCAGTTGTGATTCAGGTGCAGAAGACAGTTGTGATTCAGTACACAAGTCAGTTATGATTCAGTACAGAACTCAGTTGTGATTCAGTACAGACGTCAGTTGTGATTCAGTACACAAGACAGTTGTGATTCAGGTGCAGAAGACAGTTGTGATTCAGTACACAAGTCAGTTGTGATTCAGGTGCAGAAGTCAGTTGTGATTCAGGTGCAGAAGTCAGTTGTGATTCAGGTGCAAAAGACAGTTGTGATTCAGGTGCAGAAGACAGTTGTGATTCAGTACACAAGTAAGTTGTGATTCAGGTGCAGAAGACAGTTGTGATTCAGTACACAAGTCAGTTGTGATTCAGGTGCAGAAGACAGTTGTGATTCAGGTGCAGAAGACAGTTGTGATTCAGTACGCAAGTCAGTTGTGATTCAGTACACAAGTCAGTTGTGATTCAGTACACAAGTCAGTTGTGATTCAGTACACAAGTCAGTTGTGATTCAGGTGCAGAAGACAGTTGTGATTCAGGTGCAAAAGTCAGTTGTGATTCAGTACACAAGTCAGTTGTGATTCAGGTCACAAGTCAGTTGTGATTCAGTACACTAGTCAGTTGTGATTGCGAACACAAGTCATTTGTGATCCAGGTGCAGAAGACCGTTGTGATTCAGTACACAAGACAGTTGTGATTCAGGTGCAGAAGTCAGTTGTGATTCAGTACACAAGTCAATTGTGATTCAGGTGCAGAAGACAGTTGTGATTCAGTACACAAGTCAGTTGTGATTCAGGTGCAGAAGTCAGTTGTGATTCAGGTGCAGAAGTCAGTTGTGATTCAGATGCAGAAGACAGTTGTGATTAAGGTGCAGAAGACAGTTGTGATTCAGTACACAAGTCAGTTGTGATTCAAATGTAGAAGTCAGTTGTGATTCAGGTGCAGAAGACAGTTGTGATTCAGGTGCAGAACACAGTTGTGATTCAGGTGCAGAACACAGTTGTGATTCAGGTGCAGAAGACAATTGTGATTCAGTACGCAAGTCAATTATGATTCAGGTGCAGAAGTCAGTTGTGATTCAGTACACAAGTCAGTTGTGATTCAGGTGCAGAAGGCAGTTGTGATATAGTACACATGTTAGTTATGATTCAGGTGCAGAACACAGTTGTGATTCAGGTGCAGAAGACAATTGTGATTCAGTACACAAGTCAATTATGATTCAGGTGCAGAAGTCAGTTGTGATTCAGGTGCAGAAGTCAGTTGTGATTCAGGTGCAGAACACAGTTGTGATTCAGGTGCAGAAGTCAGTTGTGATTCAGTACACAAGTCCGTTGTGATTCAGGTGCAGAACACAGTTGTGATTCAGGTGCAGAAGACAATTGTGATTCAGTACACAAGTCAATTTTGATTCAGGTGCAGAAGTCAGATGTGATTCAGTACACAAGTCAGTTGTGATTCAAATTCAGAAGTCAGTTGTGATTCAGGTGCAGAAGTCAGTTGTGATTCATTACACAAGTCAGTTGTGATTCAGTACACAAGTCAGTTGTGATTCAGTACACAAGTCAGTTATGATTCAGGTGCAGAAGTCAGTTGTGATTCAGGTGCAGAAGACAGTTGTGATTCAGTACACAAGTCAGTTATGATTCAGTACAGAACTCAGTTGTGATTCAGTACAGACGTCAGTTGTGATTCAGTACACAAGACAGTTGTGATTCAGGTGCAGAAGACAGTTGTGATTCAGTACACAAGTCAGTTGTGATTCAGGTGCAGAAGACAGTTGTGATTCAGTACACAAGTCAGTTGTGATTCAGGTGCAGAAGACAGTTGTGATTCAGGTGCAGAAGACAGTTGTGATTCAGGTGCAGAAGTCAGTTGTGATTCAGTACACAAGTCAGTTATGATTCAGTACAGAACTCAGTTGTGATTCAGTACACAAGTCAGTTGTGATTCAGTACACAAGTCAGTTGTGATTCAGTACACAAGTCAGTTGTGATTCAGGTGCAGAAGTCAGTTGTGATTCAGGTGCAGAAGTCAGTTGTGATTCAGATGCAGAAGACAGTTGTGGTAGTCTTAGACACATTGGGGGAGAATTATAAAACCGTTCTTACTCGTATTTGAAGAACTGTCCTAAAGGCATGGCAAGTGGAGATAATGTCAGGCCTGATTTATAAATGAGTAAAGGCGGTTTTATAAATATGGATATAGTTCTCAGATGTTAGCTCCTGGAACGCTTATGGACAATATATACCTGAACTTTCTGATGAAAATTCTGTCATAAATAGCAACATTTCTTTATAAACTCTCTGCACAACTTTTACAAATGTCGTTACTCCATTTAAAAAAAACAGCAACATTCTATATGGTGTTTAGTCCTCTTAGACTGGCATTATAACGTTTATATCTATCGGACACTGTTACAGCCATTTTAATATTAATTTTCACTTAGCTCCACTTTTATAAATCTCCCCTATTGTTATTACAAGTCTTGTACTGTATAGTACACCCACTACACAACAGATGTAACACTGACTGTACAATACACCTGCTACACAGCACACAGCGAATGTTACACTGACTGTACAGTACACCCACTACACGTCACACAGCAGATGTTACACGGACTGTACAGTACACCCACTACACGTCACACAGCAGATGTTACACGGACTGTACAGTACACCCACTGCACAGAACACAGCAGATGTTACACGGACTGTACAGTACACCCACTGCACAGAACACAGCAGATGTTACACGGACTGTACAGTACACCCACTACACAGAACACAGCAGATGTTACAATGACTGTACAGTACATCCACTACACGTCACACAGCAGATGTTACACTGACTATACAGTACACCCACTACACAGCACATGTTACACTGACTGTACAGTACACCCACTACACAGCAGATGTTACACTGACTGAATAGTACATCCACTGCACAGCACACAGCAGATGTTACACTGACTGTACAGTACACCCACTACACAGCAGATGTTACACTGACTGAACAGTACACCCACTGCACAGCACACAGCGGATGTTACACTGACTGTACAGTACACCCACTACACAGCACAAAGCAGATGTTACACTGACTGTACAGTACACCCACTGCACAGCACACAGCGGATATTACACTGACTGTACACTACACCAACTACACAGCACACAGCAGATGTTACACAGTACATTATACCCACTACACAGCACACAGCAGATCTTGACTGTACAACACATGTCAAAGCACACAACACTGTGGTGAGTGGCAATAAGTGAACAATGGGCCATAAGTACAAAGAGAGAGTCATCTCTTTCATTTAAATGTGGAGTTAACCTCGTGACCTGTCCTCAATGCATTATAGACTTTTAGCTAAGATTCAAGAAGTTAAAGGTATTTTGGGTATTATGTGTTCCCTGTTGTGTTGTTATTTTGCCCAATATAATTTTGCATATGTCCTAAAGACTGATTTATCTTCAGCGTCCTAACATTTTGAACCTACATACATAGGGGAGGCCATGTTTGATTCCTGTGGCCAGTCTGATCTCCGTCGCAGATTTGTAAACACTATCAGGAGAACTAGCTATTGGCTTCTCTGACAAAATTCTCCTCCAGTGTGGAAAACCTAATGAAAACATCAATCCCATGTACTTCTAGGTCTACAGTGATATAATCATGCATCTGTACATACATATAAAATCATAATACAGTGAATTTATTAAGATGTCAGTAAGTGAGTATGTAGCATCATTACTCTAGAAGAAAATGCAGCTCCAGTTTCAGTGTTAGTAAGTAGAGCTCATAGCTCCCTCTAGTGTTTAGGCACATAGGGATCTCTGACAGTTTGGCATTAGGTTTTGCTTCCTCCATCCCATCCCCTCTAGCATCTTGTTCTTCCTTCATTTAGTATGAACCCATAAGTTTAGTATAACTCATTCAAATTCACATGCTACTCGATAGACCAGCTATCTTCATCAAATTCATTTATAAAGGATCAGTGTTAGAAAGAGAAATGAGTAGTTCAGTTGCACCATAGAGTAAATTAGAAGTGCCCACTGACTTAAGAAGCAGCTATGAATCTGATAGTGTCCATGGGCACTGGGCAGGTCTACCCGTGGGAGTCAATGAGTTCAGGGCTGCATTGTGAGCCTCTGAGGACCAACAAGGTACAGAGGTCTGTAAAGAGACTCCTTTACATCCATGTGCCTCCTGTGAGAAGAGACTGGACTGCAGGACTTATAAATCTCACCCCAATCTCTTCCTGCACAGTGAAGTGTCTATGGATCAGCTAAACCTGGCTTTAAAGGAGGAGTAAACGTTTGTTAAGAAAATATATATATATTCTAAGGCTTTTCCCATTTGGTAACCCAATGGCACAATCACTGAGAGATGCATATTTTCAGAGTTATTACTGTATAAAGGCTTTTTTTTTACATTAACTGTGCCCTTTAGTGATTAGATTACAATTAGTTATTCTGCTACTTCTCTTTGAAAGTAAAGTAACTGACAAACAGCTCTTCATATAATGTGATAAACACTGCTGAGTCACTTCCTGTCAGTTAGAACTATCAGGAAGTAATCCCACTGTAGTTCACTTCCTGATTATATGAACTATTATACCTTTTGAATAAAATGACTTCCAGCAGTGGGGGTGGCTTTGTTCTACTCAGCGGGAAAAGCTCTATAACATTTAAAGAAACAACAGAAGGAAGCGAGAACAACAACTCTTGATACCCCAAGAAAAGGAGCAAACTGATATATATACCCACATGAGTTCTCGCCTGCTGTAAAGACATATAATCAGGTCATATAAATGCAAGTCCGCTCTGCCCAGGGATTCAACTCCCTAGTTAGAGTTAAAAAAAGAGTAATAATTGGATAATTAAAAAATCAAACAAGTTCAAACTGCTATAACTTCTCAGTGAGTTACTTCCCAGCAGCGCAGTACCATTGTTTTACTCAGATGGAGGAGTCACAGATGTGTGTATATATATATATATATATATATATATATATATATATATATATATATATATATGTATTATATGTCTGCATGTGTGGGGGGACTTTTTACCTGTTGAATACTGGAAAGGTGCCCAATGCATTGTTTTGGTTAAAAACATTGTCTTTGTTCCATGAGTGCAGCCAGCTTTCCCCAGATTTGCCTCCTCTTTCTTTGTGCAGGTTGTGTTGCCAGTTCATCTTTTAATCCATTTGCCATTAATCCCTGAAGAGAAAGCAGAGTGCTTAGAAACGCGTAGAGCATGTGTCAGATAAACCAGGGAGCAAACAACTGCAGATCCTCTGCAAATAACAAATACAACCATTCTATTATTGGTTATGGGTAATGGAGGTCCAGTAAAGACTGGACAAAATGAAGACTGACCAAGGGACTGGTCCTGATGTTATACATCCAAGTGTCCTTTTGGTGTAGTGTTTGTAAGATGCTTTTTTAAATTGTAAATGATTCAGTCTCCACAGGCTTAGTGCCACAAAACTGATGTAAATCCAATGTAGTATAGAACCTGGGAATTAGAGACCCGTGAGTTTGACCAGCTCAAATTTTAATCCATTTGCCGTTAATTCCTGAAGAAAAAGCAGATTGCTTAGAAGCACATAGAGCATTCATCACCTATTCTATCGTAAAGTTTGTTTTTATAGGTAGCAAAAGAGAAAAAGAGAGCGTTCAAGGCAGACAAGAAGGGGTGCAGATCTAAGTGTAGTATTTATTTAACACCATCATATAAAAAGTATATACAGTAATACACTCACATGTTCCCTATTTTGGGGTGAAGCGTATCGGGGTCCCAGCCCCCTCTTAGCCAGGAAAACTGCGCCCTTGTAATCCTCAGAGCCTATAGATGAGCTGTATCCAGATGTTGTCCTCTGCGGGATGATATAGACCCAGTCACTGTGTAATACCGCCAATAGTTCTTACGGTCTCCATACCAGCGTGGACGTGTCAGCATTCCAGCTTGACATACAGTTCAGGCAGTTCACTGGAGAGACACTCAATCAAGCTGAGATCAAGAAAACCGCAGGGGGAGTGGGGAGGGACTCGGTGGAGTGCAACAAACACCCAGTGCGTCTTCATGAGCCTCATGGGGAAACCTGGAGTTAAAAGCAGAGGTAAAATTAGCACCTACAATCCAGCCCTAAATGAATAGGAATTTGGGGAATATTTATTTGTCCTGTATAGTGTGGTGGACCTGTCCCAGAATTGTTCCTCCTTTTTTGAACATCGGTGGGGATAATTATTCTCCAAACTAAGGGCTACATTCAATTGCAGGGGCTAATTTTATCTCTGCTTTTATCTCCAGGTTTCCCTATAGACGTCTTTGATAAAATGGGAGGTAACATTTATTTCCTGCAATTGAATCCAGACCTAAATGCACACAGTGCCCAGCCAAATGGTTCCAGTTTAATTTTATCATTTTTGTAGTAACCCTTTGAGTGCCAGAGGGGTACGCAACACATTGCTCTGCAATGTGTTGCGTACCCCTCTGGCACTCAATGGGTTAAACCGGAACTACCACCTTTCAAAAATGTTGTCTCAAATAATCCCCCTTCTCAGTAGTGCTAGTCGCCACATTTCTTACCACATTGATGAGAATGAGACACTACTCTGGGACCGAGAGGCAGGACAGTGCGCAGACATCTTTCCATAGTGACGTCTGCGCGCCTGCTCTGTCAGTCCCTTTTGGTGTAGAACGTCTCCTAGCAACGCCTCCTAGATCAGTCTGGGACTGACAGCGCAGGAGTGCAGACATCACTATGGAAAGATGTCTGCACTCTGTCCTGCCTGTCAGTCCTGGAGTAGAGGATCATTCTCATCAACGAGGTAAGAAATCTGGTGACTATGCTACTGAGCATCTAGCCGCCAGATGGGGAATTATTTGGGACAACATTTTTGAAGGGTGGTATGTTTTCATAGCTGCTGTGTTTGATATCAACAGGTCAACAACTGAAGTATGTGGCTTAACCGTTTGAGTGCCAAAGGGGAGCAATGTGTTGCGTACCCCTCTGTTAAAAGCAGTGGAAGAATATACTTTTGTTACACAGTATTATGTGTCCCCTTTGCAGTCAATGCCATTAGTCCTGTGCGTCTGGGATGATGTGATATTGGCTTCCATTAGAAGCGCACACTGACTGATCTGAGGTCTAGTGGCGTTTTTCATGAGTTTCCATTCCACGCTGAGAGGGAAGGTGTTACGGTGTGTGATAAACCACAGGACCATTTATTGAACTGCTAATGTACAAGCTGCAGTTTCATGAAACATATTTATTGAATGTCAATTTCTCATATGAACTGTACTGATAACCATTATTTCATATTATAGAAATTCACTTTTTGTGCTTTGGAGGTTATCGATTTTTGTACAGAATGAATCCTCAGCTTTAGGAAAAGGGAATTTTAATTTTTTTTCTAAAGAATGAGCTAAACTGATTTGCTTTGTTGTTGAGTCATCACATATTACTTTTTGGTTCCAAGGCCAAAGAACAAACAGACAAATGAGCCTTTCTGCTTCTAAGCAGTTGAAATGTGTATGAAGTCATGAGGGCTATTCGCTAAGAAGAGGTGGCGCAATTCTGGAGCAAAACAACTGTGATTTCCAATAATTTCATTGGGGCTTTAACCCCTTTGATTGCTAGAGAGATCTCCCACCCAACACATGCACTGAAGTTCTCTCTAGCAATCAACGGCTGAGAAATCCTAATTACACAGTGGTGCAGCTGGGCAGCCCCAGAATTGCACCACTATTCCTTAGTACATCGGCATTAAGTACTAAAACGCCAGCCAGCTTTGGAAAGGTGAATCGCTACCTTGTCTCTCAGTGCAGCAGACATGAAGAGCAGGTAAAGCACTGAGAGATGTCTAATTGTGAGCCTCCATTTTCTACAACATAATGGATATTGATTATCGTCTGTACATCAGGATTATCTTGTTCCTTTGCACCTTTCTCAGAATCTGTCTGCATATCTCTTTAGGCCCAGCCATATTTCTGTGTTATATCTATCTACACTGCATAGAGATAAACACTTTCTGATATTTAACATCTCAGTAACTGACAGCTCTGCTTTTGTTTACACCCTCCTCTCTCATCGACAGCCAGCACAGACACTGTCATGATTATTACATTATATCAAGGTACGGAGACGTGTTAGGGCTCTTCTGTCTTTTTTAAAGACAAATCCCTGTTGTTTAATGACTTAATATCTTGGCAGTAATGGCTTTATGACAGAAAATCTTGCTAAACAACTCTAGTTGCATATAAACTCAAGTGATATACATGGGTGGAGCAGTAGAGGCATTTGGATTTTAGTAATGATTTTGACACTGTCCCACATGGCAAGCTGAATTAAATGTCACCTGGTTTAGGACTGGACATTAGCAGCATTAAGAGAGGTATTATTCCCACTCTATAGAGCACTGTGTACAGTTTGGAGACCACATTTCCAGAAGGACGTTAATAAATTAGAGATAATCCATGAATTAAGACCTTCATGACAAAGGGCACCAGAACAGACTCAAAGAAACTGAAATGAACAGTTTGGAGGAAGAGGGATGATGTGATAGAGACCTTTACACTTATTACATGATTTAATGTCATTCAGGAGAGAAGCAATTTTCAAACAAAGGGGAATACTAGAATGTACTGTCATTTCAACATGAGCTAGGTATGTTGATTAGTGAGGATAAGGAAAAATCTAATTTTCTGAAAAAATAATTTTCATTGGTTTATACCAAGGAACAAACAATGGCAGAAGATCCTCTTCAAATAACAAATGCAACCATTCTATTATCAGTTATGGGTAACACAGGAGGAGGTCAAGTGAAGACTGGACATATATATATACTGGACTGATATACATCCAAGGGTCCTTCAGATGTAATGTTTATAAGACACTTTTTTTCTAAATTGTAAATGATGCAGTCTCCACAGGCTCTGTGACACAAAACTGATGTAAATCCAATGTAGTATAGAACCTGTGAGTTTGACCTCTCTAGTGGGACACTGATTGAAGTAATAATAAGGTATTCTATTCAGGATTACAACGTGAAAAACAAAATTAGCAGAATTCAGCATGCTTTTATAAGAGTCTACATCATGCCAAACAGATCTATTGTCTTTCCATGAAGCTTAGGAACATAGATAATTGTTGTGCCACAGATGTAATATATCTAGACATTACAGTTAGTTAAGGACTACCTTTGTAATGGAACAGAAAAATTGGCTGATGCATAGGGAACAGTGGGGTTACTGTAGGAAGCTACCAGTGCAGCTACTTGGCACCGTTAGTGCTGCACTTAAGGGTATGCACTAGGGTGCACAATCACTATAGTGTGTACCAGCGGACCCCCTCTGCCATCTTTAGGATATTGAACTTAATTAGATCATTTAAAGAGAGTCATTGCTGGAGAAAGATCTTGGAGGACTTGTAAACTGAAAATCTGCCAGTAGTGATCAGTGTCAAGCTGCAGTAGCATAAGCAAACAAAATACTAACCTACATAAAAAGGGGTATTGATATATGTAAGAATATAAGGTAAAGTTAAAGGATGGAAACCTCAAAAATAATGTGTGTAAGTACCATTTAACGAAAAGGGTAATTGGCTCATGGAACAGCCTCCCAGAAGAGATGGCAGTGTCTAATACTGTTGCCTGTCTATTCTGAGACGTATGTAAGACTGTGCATTTTAATTAGACAGGAGAAGGAGCAGACTGTATGAGCCATCTGATTCCTCTCTGCATTAAAAATCTATTCTTCTACATTTCTAAGTGCAGAATGTAATTGTATGAACTTTATTTTATACAAATGATCCCCTGATCTCTTTAACTAAGTTGCAGGTGGCACATGAAGGGATCTCTACAGATCTCAAATGCAACTGCAATTTGGAAAAACAAAATGGTCATAAGTACAAAGAAACTGGAATAATTCTGGGGCTAACCGACTGCACCATAGACAACAAATAAAAACAAATTTAATTAGTTGAATATCTCTTTTTCACCCAAGGTTGGATATTAGACCAATTTAAATCAAAGGGATGGAATTTGTCCTCTTTGGTCGGGCGGTTTGACCCATAAGGATCGCAGTTTTGTTTATATCCATATAAATCTATGAATTTCAAATTGCATAAGAATGTGCTACAATCGCACTTCTTTTTTATGATTTCTATTTGTAAATTGTTTTTCTTACTGGTAACTACAGATGAAGACTCTGTGTACATTCCAAGATTGAAATATCCTGTGAATGATTTGTAATTGTATAATTTCTTAGTAAGGAGTAGCAGTCACGTGTATGATATATTAATATGAAAAGCACAGATTCTCCAGACATAAAGTGCGAGGTTCCACCTGAACAGAAGGAAAAGTTTGCTCTAAGCTGCTGTATGAAAATACTGGCAAGAGTTCCCAACAGCCCGGAGCGTGTTCTTCAGCATTAGAAAACTTTATAATCTCTATGTAAAATGTCATTTAGGATGCCGGGAAGGATGAAATGCTGTTTTACTGACTCATATCTGTATAATGCTCCATGTAAATCAGTAAAATGACTTAAGAGCAGTTTATACTCCAGAGCAAAATAAACTGCCGGGTACTTGTATCAGAGCGAAATCTTTTGATAAATGATTCTCAGGGACATATTTCCTATTAGTTAGAATATACAGCTGCCTACAGCACAAACACTTCAGGAACACCACACCATGTCTCTTCTTACTTATTGTGAATGATTATTTAAACTTTTTAAAAAACATTTGATAAGTTTATTTATCAGTTTATATAATGCGCAGATGTCCAGTTTATATACCAATTTTACAGTATATCTACTAGTATATATAAAGCACCAATGTCCAGTTTATATACCAAATTCACAGCATATTTACCAGTTTATATAATGTACTAATGTCCAGTTTATAT
Organism: Rhinophrynus dorsalis; assembly: GCA_037306005.1. NCBI lineage: Eukaryota > Metazoa > Chordata > Amphibia > Anura > Rhinophrynidae > Rhinophrynus > Rhinophrynus dorsalis. The sequence goes on from CM074728.1 coordinate 129,406,400, forward strand.
ACCAATTTCACAGCATATTTACCAGTTTATATAATGTACTAATGTCCAGTTTATATACCAATTTCACAGTATACGTACCAGTTTATATACCCAATTCACAGCATATTTACCAGTTTATATAATGCACTAATGCCCAGTTTATATACCCATTTCACAGTATACGTACCAGTTTATATACCAAATTCACAGTATACGTACCAGTTTATATAATGCAACAATGTCCAGTTTATATACCAAATTCACAGTATATTTACCAGTTTATATAATGCATTGATGTCCAGTTTATATACCAAATTCACAGTATATTTACCAGTTTATATAATGCAACAATGTCCAGTTTATATACCAATTTCACAGTATACGTACCAGTTTATATACCAGTTTCACAGTATACGTACCATTTTATATAATGCAACAATTTCCAGTTTATATACCAATTTCACAGTATATTTACCAGTTTATATAATGCAACAATGTCCAGTTTATATACCAATTTCACAGTATATTTACCAGTTTATATAATGCACTAATTGTAACAGATCACAGTCCATTACTGGAACCCTTTCTCTGGGCATATAGACTATCAGCCCTTATTTTGGAATATGGGGAACTTAGAACACTTTATTAGCAGGCCGCTCTGAACAAGTGACTAACTGCACAGCCTGCCTTGCTTGGAAGCATCGGAGATTCTCAGAGGAGCCACAGATTCAAGGGTACTGCGCAATACATTTTCCCTTGTAGCTGACAGTGGGAGCCCAGCAGTTTCCAATTGATGATGCAGTTCCAGAGATTCAGCCAGTTATTCGGTTTCACCGGACAGGCTACCAGCTTGTAGCCACATCCAGGAGGGAGAGACCCAGAACGACAGTCTAAGCCAGCCCAAGGACTTAGGCTCCCGTTACACCAATGTCCAGTTTATATACCAATTTCACAGTGTATTAACAGTTTATATAATTCACCAATGTCCAGTTTTTATACCAAATTCACAATATATTTACCAGTTTGTATAATGCACTACTGTCCAGTTTATATACTAATTGCACAGTATATTTACCAGTTTATATACCAGTTTCACAGTATATTTACCAGTTTATATACCAGTTTCACAGTATATTTACCAGTTTATATACCAGTTTCACAGTATATTTACTAGTTTATGCAATGCACTACTGCCCAGTTTAAATTTTCATAATGTGCACCATATATTTTGCTTTTTATGGAAATGTATTTACAACATGCATATTTACATTTTGTTTATAAATTATATTCATTTTCCTGATTAGTAATGGAGATCAGCTAAGTGGTTTTACAAAGTTTTAGTTCCCAGTGGCAAGTTTGCCAATTTAAACTTAGGGGTATATGTACTAGTTACTATATAAGGGTAAAAAGCCAATTCTGGGTCTAATCATATACAGTATAAGGAACAAATAAATATATAAGAATCCCCATTGATTTAAATGGGGATTGTAACACCTAGATTGCTAGACAGTTTTCCCACACATTTTAGTGTAATAATGATGTCCTTTCAATACTTATACTTTAGCAGTAAGCTAGAACTAACATGTTTACTAAACATTAAAACATTCTATTCCAAGGTTTCTATGTTTTTCAAGCAAGACTTTAGGCCAGGTGGCACCCAGAGTCCAGCACCCTGTCAAGCCCTTGTCCATCTATATTTATGGAAATAAAGTGCTTGCATGGCATTTGCATGATTTAGAGATTGCACCCTAAAAATAGGGGCAGCTCTGTAAGGTATGACTTGTTATAGTAAAATAAAAGTAAGTTATAGTATTTTCAAAGATGGCACAGAGATACTTTGACTGTAATATTCAGTATACAGAACATCTTTTGCATGGAATAAAACCTTAATTTTGTTAAAAGGGAAATCCTCAGAGACTGACTCTTTAGCCATGTCCAAGGCCAGGTTTTACATTAATAGGCAACTGCTAAATGTACCTCATTTTGTGGGTTGTCTCAGTAATGCTGGTTACAACCACAGCGCAGAGTTATAGATGCAGTCAGGCAATCCCAGTCCCCATTATCCATTTTCAAACCCTGTGTTTCTCATCTAGATTCGTCATTCCTGGCAGTGCACTGCAGTGGGTTTCCCTGCCTGAGCAGAGCTGTGTCATTTGTGGATATTTCAATGTGATTAGTTCACCTTTGCTCATGCTGGGAAATCCAGGGATTCAGCATAGTGAAGGGGACTTGAAGACAATGCTTGAGAAGCAGTTTCCTAGCCAGTATATCTTCTAGCTGGTACAATTATGTTTGTTTGTTTTTTGGGGGGGGTTGGGGTCATTTTTATATTGCATTTGTTCAGTGGGATTTGAGATGGATATCTGATAAAATTATCAAATTCATATTTTCAAAAAGCTTAGATCTCCGATAACTGTCCATTTCAAGTTGGAACAGATTAAATTTAGTACTGATTGAATTTGGTTTCTTCACATCCAAATATCCATCTATATCATTGATCACAGTCATTACCCGGTCCCCTTGGATCTAAATAAATACATAAAACAGCACTTTGAGGTTTGTTATCCTCATTCTTATATTACAATGTCAAAATGCTTACAAGAAACTATATAAGCCTTTCCTTCATATTATAATTAAAGCAGCACAGGGATTCTTATGAAACCTATGCAGAACTCTTTATTGTAGATTTTTTTAAATCTCCATCATATTAATTTGTGTAAGACTGTGCCAGAAGTTATGTGACTGTACAGAGAGGATGATCTCAGTATTTCCACAATGTACAGTAACAGTGAAGCGAGCTTCAGGCATAGAACACGGTACGATTCTCTAGGGAAGGATAACATGGCTATTATTTCACTGAGTCATTACTGTCTGATTCTGGCTGATCCAATTGTAGCTTTCTATGGTATGTTCATTAGTTGAACTTCAGGCTTCAGACAAGGCTGTTTTTCTGTTATATGAGAATGTCATAAATGGTATTAAATATTAATTGAGGATATTTGTCAAACACCAGAGAATGTTAGAAACAAACTGATCATTGTTTGACTGAGACTCTCGCATCCTTGATATTGATCCATTCTACCCATCTATCTGAATTGTGTTATATCTAACAATGTGCGTTCATTTCACCTGACCTTCCACACGCATCGAGGCACAGGTACTACGAAGAGCAAGAGCAGTTCTGGGGTTCTGGACCACAGGAGACAAATAATTCCATTCATTTAAATGGGGCTGTGTAACTGTTTAAATACTAGAGCGGTCTCCAACACATTGCTTCCCAAAAACACTGGAGACCGATGTAGCACTCACGGGGTCCAACGTCCCATTTAAATCAGTGGAACAGTTACAAATGCCCCTGAGGAACAGCTGGGAATTTGCATTCTTCCCCTATAGAATAGTCTGGAATTTTTATTTGTCTCCTGTGGAACATTCATCCCTTATGGAACAGTTGGGTATTTTTATTCATCCCTTACTGAACAGTTGGGTATTTTTATTCATCTCTTACCGAACAGTTGGGTATTTTTATTCATCCCTTACCGAACAGTTGGGTATTTTTATTCATCCCTTACTGAACAGTTGGGTATTTTTAATCATCTCTTACCGAACAGTTGGGTATTTTTATTCATCCCTTACCGAACAGTTGGGTATTTTTATTCATCTCTTACTGAACAGATGGGTATTTTTAATCATCCCTTACTGAACAGTTGGGTATTTTTATTCATCCCTTACTGAACAGTTGGGTATTTGTATTCATCTCTTACTGAACAGATGGGTATTTTTATTCATCCCATACTGAACAGTCGGGTATCTTTAATCATCCCTTACTGAACAGATGGGTATTTTTATTCATCCCTTACTGAACAGCTGGGTATTTTTATTCATCCCATACTGAACAGTTGGGTATTTTTATTCATCTCTTACTGAACAGTTGGGTATCTTTAATCATCCCTTACTGAACAGTTTGGTATTTTTATTCATCCCTTACTGAACAGTTGGGTATTTTTATTCATCTCTTACTGAACAGATGGGTATTTTTATTCATCCCTTACTGAACAGATGGGTAGTACTATTCATCCCTTACCGAACAGTTGGGTATTTTTATTCATCTCTTACTGAACAGATGGGTATTTTTATTCATCCCTTACTGAACAGTTCAGTATTTTTATTCATCCCTTACCGAACAGTTGGGTATTTTTATTCATCCCTTACTGAACAGTTGGGTATTTTTAATCATCCCTTACTGAACAGTTCAGTATTTTTATTCATCCCTTACTGAACAGTTCAGTATTTTTATTCATCCCTTACTGAACAGATGGGTATTTTTATTCATCCCTTACTGAACAGTTCAGTATTTTTATTCATCCCTTACTGAACAGATGGGTAGTACTATTCATCCCTTACTGAACAGTTGGGTATTTTTATTCATCCCTTACTGAACAGTTGGGTATTTTTATTCATCCCTTACTGAACAGATGGGTATTTTTATTCATCCCTTACTGAACAGATGGGTAGTACTATTCATCCCTTACTGAACAGTTCAGTATTTTTATTCATCTCTTACTGAACAGATGGGTAGTACTATTCATCCCTTACTGAACAGATGGGTAGTACTATTCATCCCTTACTGAACAGATGGGTATTTTTATTCATCCCTTACTGAACAGTTCAGTATTTTTATTCATCTCTTACTGAACAGATGGGTAGTACTATTCATCCCTTACTGAACAGTTGGGTATTTTTATTCATCCCTTATGGAACAGTTGGCTATTTTTATTCATTCCTTACTGAACAGTTGGGTATTTTTAATCATCCCTTACTGAACAGTTGGGAATTTTTATTCATCCCTTACTGAACAGTTGGGTATTTTTATTCATCCCTTACCAAAGAGTTGGGTATTTTTATTCATCCCTTACTGAACAGATGGGTATTTTTAGTCATCCCTTACTGAACAGATGGGTATTTTTATTCATCCCTTACCAAAGAGTTGGGTATTTTTATTCATCCCTTACTGAACAGATGGGTATTTTTAGTCATCCCTTACTGAACAGATGGGTATTTTTATTCATCCCTTACCAAAGAGTTGGGTATTTTTATTCATCCCTTACTGAACAGATGGGTATTTTTAGTCATCCCTTACCAAAGAGTTGGGTAGTTCTATTCATCCCTTACCAAAGAGTTGGGTATGTTTATTCATCCCTTACCTAACAGATGGATATTTTTAATCATCCCTTACTGAACAGTTGGGTATTTTTAATCATCCCTTACTGAACAGTTGGGAATTTTTATTCATCCCTTACCGAACAGTTGGGTATTTTTATTCATCCCTTACTGAACAGATGGGTATTTTTAGTCATCCCTTACCAAAGAGTTGGGTAGTTCTATTCATCCCTTACCGAACAGTTTGGTATTTTTATTCATCCCATACTGAACAGTTGGGTATTTTTATTCATCCCTTACTGAACAGATGGGTATTTTTATTCATCCCTTATGGAAAAGTTGAGAATTTTTATCCATCCCCTGTGGAACATTTGTGTATTTTTATTCATCCCTTACTGAACAGTTGGGTTTTTTATTCATCCCTTATGGAAAAGTTGAGAATTTTTATCCATCCCCTATGAAACAGTTGGAATTTTTACTCGTCCCCTATGGAACAGTTGGGTATTTTTATTCATCCCCTATGGAACAGCTGGAATTTTTATCCATCCCCTATGGAACAGTTGGGTATTTTTATCCGTCCCTTATGGAACAGTGGGTATTTTTATCCGTCCCTTATGGAACAGTTGGGTATTTTTATCCGTCCCTTATGGAACAGTGGGTATTTTTATTTGTCCCCTATGGAACAGTTGGGTATTTTTATCCGTCCCTTATGGAACAGTGGGTATTTTTATCTATCCCTTACTAAACAGATGGAATTTGTATTTGTCTCCTATAACGCAGATGTTTTCTCCATTAATTCTCCAGTTTTGCTTTGTACATCAGGCTTATTGTCTGTTATTTCTAGAAACTAACAAATTCTAGTTTTGTGTATTCCTAGGCTCTCTCCCCATTTTGGGAATGCCCTACCATTCTATATACATCCGCCTCCAGTCTACACACCTGCATACCTTCTGCCCCGTTACCTTGTCTGAACTGCTTTCCATCTTCTCTGAATCATCCGCCCTGGGGACAGTCTACTGAGACAAGTGCGTTTCTACCAATAACTACCCAGCTTGCTATACATTATACCTAATTAGACTGTAAGCTCTTGGGGACAGGGAATCCTTCTTTTGTTTTCTGTACTTTACAGATATTCATTTTTAATACTGAACCTGTTTTAATACCATTTACTGTACACCTGTTTAGCCATGTAATGAGTTATATACCCAGCAGAGCTGTAGTAATACACCTATACATATTACACATTTTTCAGACAAATGTTCCTGTTTTGGGGGTCGTAGTATCCGTGCATTTAGTAATGGGGATTTATGTAATATGTGTCCTTTCCTATCACTTTGTGATGTGACCAGTTTGGCTGCAGGTATTACCTGGGTGATTTGTATTATCACTGAACCTTCTGCTGCCATATTGCGCACTACACAGCTCCTCTACCTTTTCTTTACAAATGTTCTTTGATCTTATTAAAATGCTCCCTCAGTCTGTGATTAAAGTTCCATAATGGTTCCTGAGGCAAAACAGCTGGTCTCCCTGTGATTTTCCTTTCACTACCATCTTTAAAAATCTCAAACATTCAAGTGGCTTTTTATATCTTTTCATTCTGCATCCAGAGGGAACAATCTCTACTTGTAATAAATGGCCACCTCCATTACTGTAGAAACCATTTTGATTTTCTCTCAATCTCCTGAAGGCAAGCGTCACACACCTGTGTTTATCCCTGCACCCCAGTCTTAGCTTTAGTCTAAACGGCTGTCTGATTCATTCTGCTGTGATTTCTGTCCTTATAAATATGGTAATCTAATATTTACATTCAGTATTGCAGCTGGAGTGTTATAAGTATAATATATAATATAGTATATTGTTTATGGACCTGCAATGCATTAGAAACACACAATAATAATTGTGCAATAGCACAATGTATGTGTATTTATACAGTGCCGTACATGCGCACAGCGCTTTACACACACAGTGATAATAGTGCACTCCAATAGCACAATGTATGTGTATTTATATAGTGCCGTACATGCGCACAGCGCTTTACACACACAGTGATAATAGTGCACTCCGATAGCACAATCTATATGTATTTACATAGTGCCGTACATGCGCACAGCGCTTTACACACACAGTGATAATAGTGCACTCCGATAGCACAATCTATGTGTATTTATATAGTGCCGTACATGCGCACAGCGCTTTATACACACACAGTGATAATAGTGCACTCCGATAGCACAATCTATATGTATTTATATAGTGCCGTACATGCTCACAGCGCTTTACACACACAGTGATAATAGTGCACTCCGATAGCACAATCTATGTGTATTTATATAGTGCCGTACATGCGCACAGTGCTTTATACACACAGTGATAATAGTGCACTCCGATAGCACAATCTATGTGTATTTATATAGTGCCGTACATGCGCACAGTGCTTTATACACACAGTGATAATAGTGCACTCCAATAGCACAATCTATATGTATTTACATAGTGCCTTACATGCGCGCAGCGCTTTACACACATAGTGATAATAGTGCACTCTGATAGCACAATCTATATGTATTTACATAGTGCCGTACATGCGCGCAGCGCTTTACACACACAGTGATAATAGTGCACTCCGATAGTACAATGTATATGTATTTATATAGTGCCGTACATGCGCGCAGTGCTTTACACACACAGTGATAATAGTGCACTCCGATAGCACAATCTATATGTATTTACATAGTGCCTTACATGCGCGCAGCGCTTTACACACACAGTGATAATAGTGCACTCCGATAGCACAATGTATACGTATTTACATAGTGCCGTACATGCGTGCAGCGCTTTACACACACAGTGATAATAGTGCACTCCAATAGCACAATGTATATGTATTTACATAGTGCCGTACATGCACACAGCGCTTTACACACACAGTGATAACAGTGCACTCCAATAGTACAATGTATGTGTATTTATATAGTGCCGTACATGCACACATCGCTTTACACACACAGTGATAATAGTGCACTCCGATAGTACAATGTGTATGTATTTACATAGTGCCGTACATGCGCACAGTGCTTTACACACACAGTGATAATAGTGCACTCCGATAGTACAATGTGTATGTATTTACATAGTGCCGTACATGCGCACAGTGCTTTACACACACAGTGATAATAGTGCACTCCGATAGCACAATCTATATGTATTTACATAGTGCCGTACATGCGCACAGTGCTTTACACACATAGTGATAATAGTGCACTCCAATAGTACAATGTATATGTATTTACATAGTGCCGTACATGCGCGCAGCGCTTTACACACACAGTGATAATAGTGCACTCCAATAGCACAATGTATACGTATTTACATAGTGCCGTACATGCGCACATCGCTTTACACACACAGTGATAATAGTGCACTCCAATAGTACATGCGCACAGCGCTTTACACACACAGTGATAATAGTGCACTCCAATAGCACAATCTACGTGTATTTATATAGTGCCGTACATGTGCACAGTGCTTTACACACACACTGATAATAGTGCACTCCAATAGCACAATGTATACGTATTTATATAGTGCCGTACATGCGCACAGCGCTTTACACACACAGTGATAATAGTGCACTCCAATAGCACAATGTATATGTATTTATATAGTGCCGTACATGCGCACAGCGCTTTACACACACAGTGATAATAGTGCACTCCAATAGCACAATGTATATGTATTTACATAGTGCCGTACATGCGCGCAGCGCTTTACACACACAGTGATAATAGTGCACTCCAATAGCACAATGTATACGTATTTACATAGTGCCGTACATGCGCACATCGCTTTACACACACAGTGATAATAGTGCACTCCAATAGTACATGCGCACATCGCTTTACACACACAGTGATAATAGTGCACTCCAATAGTACATGCGCACAGCGCTTTACACACACAGTGATAATAGTGCACTCCAATAGCACAATCTACGTGTATTTATATAGTGCCGTACATGTGCACAGTGCTTTACACACACACTGATAATAGTGCACTCCAATAGCACAATGTATACGTATTTATATAGTGCCGTACATGCGCACAGCGCTTTACACACACAGTGATAATAGTGCACTCCAATAGCACAATGTATATGTATTTATATAGTGCCGTACATGCGCACAGCGCTTTACACACACAGTGATAATAGTGCACTCCAATAGCACAATGTATGTGTATTTATATAGTGCCGTACATGCGCACAGCGCTTTACACACACAGTGATAATAGTGCACTCCAATAGCGCAATGTATATTTATGTATATTCTGTGATGGATACAGGGGTTACTGATTGGTAGGCCGAGGGTTAAGCGATTTATCCAGCCAGACAAAAAGACAATAAATTGCATTTATTAGAAAGGTCACAGCATACAAACATAGGACAACAATTACACAAACAAACAGGGGTAAAGTATATAAACTACACACTTCTGCTTTCTCTTCTTGGTGTTCCATCATAGTTGTACAGATTGCCAGGGGTTACACGTAATACTCACGGTCCATTTTAGCTTTATACTTGAGTTTACACATAGTCCCACTAGAGGGAAGAGTGGGCATCTCGGCCACTACACATGGTGCTGGATTACATGAGGTTTCTTTGTATCTTTTAGCCTCAGCTTGGCTTACAGCCCACAACTGGATGGTGGACCTGGCCACTTCAGTGACCACTCACCCTAACTCTTCTGGTGAGGGCACACACCGGTCCCAGCTTCCCCAGTACTCCTTTAGCAAGCACATGGGCCAGTCAGACTCCAGACTGGCCCCAAGCCTTCCTCCATTCTAGGGAGACCTTCTCCCCTGCTCCTACATTCCCATTTCTCTCTTCTCCCCGAGTTTCTCTCTTAGACTTCATCTACCCGCCCCCTACAGGATCTGATGTCACAGGTACCATTTACAAGGTCTATTTTGCTTAGCCTAATGTAATGGGGAAGGGACACACATTCCACTCACATATTTATTCTACCCCTCTATCTGTCCAGTGACCCACAGCTGGCTATATGATAATGCAATCTCCTTGGTTAGCTAGACTCAATCGAAGCATCTCTCTATACTTCAAACATACATACTAACTAACCCATTCAATGCTGGTAAATGGCCAGCACTCTGTAATATACACACAGGGGTCGTTAATGTCTTCAAGAATGGGAACACATGTGAAGACAATGGAGATCACTGAAAACAGACAGGGTTCATTCTAAGGGTGACAACCATTCCGTCACATATACTGCCATACATATATACAGCACTTAATACACAGTAATAGTAGTAATAGTGCAATCCAATATTACAGTATACATTTACCCCAAATCCTGTGTGACTGACTGGGAAGACACAAGCAGCGGTGATCCAAGTTTGTTCCATATCTGGTTGTTATCTCTAAGATAGCACAGTCTGGGGGACTCTAGGGGATTGTGAAGGGAGAAAGGAGGTTGACCCAAAATACCCCAAAATCTTGGTTGCCTGAGACAGACAGCTGTGATCCAAGTTCCTTCTTGATCTGATTCTTATCTATCTTCTAGGGGAGTCTGTGGGGTGTGAGAAGGGAAAAAATGGAGATTTACCTCAAATACCCCAAAATTCTGTGTGACTGAGAAGACACAGGCAACTGAGATCCAAGTTCCATTCTGGTGGCTTTTCTCTTTGTTTGGGAAGTGTGTGTGGGGGAGAAACAGTTGCAATAGGAGTGTTGTTTGTTTTTAGACACTGATAGGAACAGTTAATAAAAAAAAAAGGAAAGAATTTAAAAGTAGTTTGATAAATGACTGGTACCCTGACCTGAACTGTGACTGAGTCAGACAGATACTAGAAGAGGTAGAGCATTCTGTACTGGAGGTTAGTATCGTGGGCAAAGGATCAAGCCACGCAGCCTGATAACAGGTTTTTCAGGGAATATGTCTCTGTAGGACGCGCATCTTTCATTTACAGCTGTTTGTTTCTCCTCTTCAGCCCTCAGAAGAAGTAATATTGTGGTAGGAAATGTTGCAGTAATAGAAAAACATTTTTGTTTTTCGACAACAATTCTAGCAGGAATGTTTTTTGACCTTTTGCCCATCCCCAGTTACAAATACATATACTGTAATCATGTGGCTTATTAGAATTTATGCTGTGATCAAGTGGGTTATTACAACTTAATCTGTGGTCTAGTGAGTGATTACAACTTACATACTGTGACTGTGATCAAGTGGGTTAATATTATTTGTACTGTGTTCAATTAGGCTACTATTACTGACGCTGTGATAAAGTGACTTACTAGTACTCTAAATAAGAGGGTTAATGCAACTAAAATGGTGATCATTACTACCACTTATACTGTTATCAAGTGGGTTGCTACAACATATACTGTGTTCAAGCAGATTACTACAACATACCTTGATCAAATCGGTTACTACTACTTACACTATGATCAGGTCAGGTGACCTACTACAACTTATACGGTCATCGGGGGGTTACTTCAAATTATACGTTGATCCAGTGGGTTACTACAACTTATACTGTGCTCATACTACTACTACTGATACTGTGATCAGGAAGGTTACAACTACTTTTTACTGTGATCAATCAAGTTCCTACTAACTGCAACCTATAGGGACTTATGAAGGGGCATCTTTTAGAGTCTCTCACTCTCCCCAATTACCTTCAACAGATTTGGTCCAAATCATTTTGGCAGTAAAATGATTTAAATATTAACCAAACTGATAAATGAACTAAATCACAGAAGCTTGGCTCATTCTTAGTGACACGCAGTCAATCATAATGCAGTCAGGTATAAATATCTATATATTTTGGGTTAGATCTGCAGATTCCTGTATATTGATGCTTGCCTCTTGCTCCTCACAGCAAACCATGGGATTCAGTATACCTGAATGGTTCATAAGGGGCCTTTCTTATGGGCAAGGCCAATGCAGCAATGGCTATAATTCAGCTGCTGATGGGTATACTACTATGGTGCATTTTACGTGGGCAACTACCACCTAACATAAATACAAATACAACATGCTGTAACTTTACTGTGTCATGCAGGAACAGCGAAGATGCAGCAGGGTTTATCAACTTGACGGCATATGGGGCCACTGGCAGACCTTTCACGTGAGCAACATTAGAAGCTACAATGTTCACCACAGCATCCAATGAATGGTAAAACCATCTGGGAATCAGTAATATTCAGCTGATTCTCACAGGACAGCTGCCATCCCCCTTCCCCCAATGTAACTGGATCAATGGTAGAAACCAACAGAAAGTGAGTTTAGAAAGCGACCAAAGGACATTTAAATTGGGGCAGATATGTTTTTGTCATCTGTGTGAAAGATCCAATAGGGCCAATACTCTTTATCAGATTGTAAACTAAAACAATCGCCAGTAGACTAAACTGAGACAAAAAGCACATAGAAGTGACCTCTGGCTTACCCACCTACGTTCTTCTGAGAAACAAAGTAACAGCCGGTTAGTCTTGTTATAATATTATTTAACTGGGTTCTAGTGAATATAGATGTTTGCCAGTTGCATTTTTATGTATTTATTTGTTTTATTTATTTGTTTTATGTTATTATATTTTTTCAGTTACATTTTTGGTAGCTTTAAAGGGATAGTAATACTTAAAATGTAAAAAAAAATATGTTGTAGGGTTTATCCCCCTGAGTAAAACAAGAGTACTCCCACTGCTGAAAGGTGTTTCATGCAAAAGTTATTAGTTTTCAAAGTTTAATTTTTTAGGTGCAATATCACAGTGGCCTGAAATTGTACAGTGATGCTGTTGCTACACCATCCTATGGACAGCTCTGGTCAGTTGACCATAAATCTCCATAGGATGGTGTAGCAACAGCGCCACTGTACAATTTCAGGCCACTGTGATATTGCACCTAAAAAATTAAACTTTGAAAATTAATAACTTTTGAATGAAACACCTTTCAGCAGTGGGAGTACTCTTGTTTTACTCAGGGGGATAAACTCTACAACATATTTTTTTTACATTTTAAGTATTACTATCCCTTTAATTATTATTCACATTTGGAGGGTGATATTATTAGGAATATTTCCATCTCCAAGATCTAACATTAAAAACAGTCAGAGCCTGATATAACATTATCATTTAGCAATGACAGAAATTACTTTGGACAGAAACAACTTCTGTTTAATGACAGAAGAAATGAATTACAATATTTTAGGAGAGAAAATAAAATTTTGCTTGTGATCTAAAATATTTTTAAAGAAAACTAAAATATAGATTTATTAGGATGAACATGTTGTGAATGGGAAATTATAGATTTCATCTATTTCTGATTATTGTGCTTAGAAACATGACAGGTTTAATTAGAATTGTGTATTTGTAGGGTAGGTAATAAGGAAAAGCAGAGCCGTTATCACACAATGACAGGTATTACTCTAAGAACATTGCACAGGAAACTGGGGACTGCTTTAAGGACTCTTCTTGAGTGTAAATTATGTTTTAAACTTTATAATTCAATTAAGAAATATGTTCTGATCTACAAGGGAAACAATCTGGAAAAAAAATTAACTTGAAACCAAACCAAAAAGACATATGAAAATGTAGATTCATGTTCACAGAGATGCCTACTTGGTAGTTGTAGCATGCATCTCACAGTGTCTGGTATTAGTGATTCTGAACACCTCTCACAGGAGATTTCTCTCTTTCTCACAATTTCCTGGGGATTTGAAATGAGAAGAGACAAATTTGAATTTCTAAGGCTACCTGGGTAACGTAGAAATGTAACAGCGGGAACAATATTTTACTTCTGTCATCCCGCACAAGGCAAGATTCTACCTACTGAGAAAGAAATGTAAAAGAATATAGAAACCATACGCATTCCTTTGCATAATAATCATTGTCAGATCTACAGTCTATGAAGATGAATGAGTAAGAGAACCATAACAAGACACATGCATGTGCAGAGTACAGACATCCCGAATCTGTAGTCTCCAACGGACAGAGACGTGCAGGATCCCTGAGACAATAAAATGGAAAATAATAGGTGGGAGGGTCTAGTGGGAACTAGTAAAGATTAAAAAAAACCCAAATGCCAAATCATCCAAAGATGGATTTATTCACAATGATGGGTATCAGCCAAGTGTATATACATGAGACTGACTGACAGATCCTTTGGGTGCATTCTCCTGCCCATCTCCACCAGGACCATCAGTGGAAATGTTTATTTGTCCATTATGGTGTCATTGGTTTGCAAAATAATTCTCCATTTCCTCTCAGTACATCAGCCTATTTGTCTTTTCACTTCAAATGATAAAGTTTTCAGGCCAGCATGCCTAATCCTTTAGGTCAGAGGAGTGTACAATGCATTTCAAAGCAATGAACTGCAAACCCTATTGGCCGGGGTTGGATTAACATCCGAGGTGCCCCTGGCAAGTCACTTTAGGCCCCTTCACCTGTGGTCACACCCATTCTTCACAGGACCCTGTGGTAATAACTAATAGAAATGTACCTATATATCATAAATACACAATTCAATGGTTCGTCTACTTATGAGCAGTATTGAATACAGAAGTAAAAATACAGATATTTACATTCGGAGTGCAATGCCGTCAAACTATGCTAGGCAAACCCCTTCTTTCATCAAGTTACCCACAATCATACCTGATATTCCAAACTGTCCACCAAACAGAGGGGGTGGGAAGGCAGGAAATGGGGGAGAAGGAGAAGACATAGGAGGAGAGACACGGCCTGGAATCGAAGGATCAGGAGAGAACTGACCAGAGCAACAATGTGCTCTATCCTTTAACAACTTCATAGCCCTGCCCCTTCTTTCCTATTGGCTAAAGGCTGTGATGTCACAAAACACGCCCCCGTGCATTTTCACCATGTGGACAGATCACCACAGACCCCACCCCCAGTGCCATTCACTGTTTCCTAGTGTAGAAAATACTCTTGGCCTTTAATGAACAAGAACCAAAAAGCTCTAACACTTCGGATTCTAGAGAGATCTACAACTAATTGCTCTGCAGTGGAGATGTGTCGACTATCCAAGGGGTTACATGATAGCCTGTAAAGGGATATACTAACTGCTTCTCTGGCCACACACAAAATTCAGATTGCAGGTGTGACCAGAGCAGCTGAAGCTCCACCCTTCAGAATTTGGATCTCTAGACAGTTGTCTACTCTGCTGATTGGGAAATCCAGCTCTTCCTCTGGTCCTTAAGGGTTTTATTTAGATTGGAGCACATCGCCAGTACAGTTTTTGGCTTTATTGGACAATCAGCGCTCAAAAGGGAAGAAGAGACAGAGATAAAAAATCTCTAAGCGAAGTATCTTTAATAGCAATCCATAAAACATACAAGACAAATGGACACTCATCCTTAGTTTACTTGTTTGGTAAGCATCTCAGGGTCCCAGCCCCTAGTAGTCACAAGCCGCGTCCTTCTTGCTGTTATTTGGTGCCTCCAGTTTCCAACAGGAAAAACAGGTCAGCGTCTTTCAGTGATGCGGTAAACAACCTTGAAGTCAGTACATTCGGACACAACTGGATACACACCATACAGAGTCGGAACCTCACGGGGAATGTGGGTGGGACCTGATCTCGAGTGCGTGCTACTCTGTAACCCTAGCGCTTTCGTGGGACACTTCCCACTTCATCAGGGGTAGAGCAATGGTGAGGTTCTGACTCTGTATGGTGTGTATCCGGTTGCATCCGAGTGTACTGACTTCGCGTTTGTTTACCGCATCACTGAAAGACTCTGACCTGTTTTTCCTGTTGGAAACCGGAGGCACCAAATAACAGCAAGAAGGACGCGGCTCTTGACTACTAGATACTATGCTTAGAGATTTTTTATCTCTGTCTCTTCTTCCCTTTTGAGTGCTGATTGTCCAATTGAGCTCTTTATCTATTGTATTGGACTAACAGGTACTGAGAGATTTTTCTAGATTGTGTTGTTTTTAGGTTTATTGGATTGTCACCTCATTATTCTCAGGACTATCACTTACTGTTTTTTGTATCATTATCCATATCATTGTTTGTATATTGTTTCTCTTCATATATATATATATATATATATATATATATATATATATTTTTTTTTTTTTTTTTTTTTTTTTTTTTCCTTCAATACGGTACCCTCAGCCTATTAATATTCCAACTCCCCAGAATTACTTCTTTGTTTTTGGAGTAGGGCATTTTTTAGAAGAGTGGTTGGTGCGCAGTATTTGTGTATTACAGTTTTTGGCTTTGCTCTACTTTGTAAAGGGAGTTATAATATTGACAATATCTGGGAAGTATTTAGATGCACATCACTTCATAATACACATTATGTTTTATTCATTATAAAGAAACTGGGTTCTTTGTCTTCGTAAAATAAAGAGAAATTGAATTACAAGGCTCACAGACAACACACAGGCTTTTGTGGTTCACAAATCTCAGATCATGACAAACAGCACTAACTAAACTAACGTCATACAGTATTACCTGAAGACATGGACTTGTGTGGTATTAATCTTTTACTAAAAAATCAATGTGTTTTCTTATCTGCAATGTGAGCTTTGCCTGACAATATTCCTCTAAAGGTCATTGTAGCTGGAAGTAGTGACAGAGCACAGAATTTAATTACAACTGAGGTTTTAGATTTCTTCATGCAACTTCAGAGACATATAATATACTACAGCTTCTCCAAGAATTAAAAGGTGGCAGAATAAGTATATTAAGGTGAAAGGTGGAAGAGGTAGATCCCCAAATATAACACAGAAATTGTATTAAAGGAAAACGAATATCTCCTAATTATGGGTGGGCGTAAAGTGTGAAAAATTTCCTGTGAAAAATGTATCGAAAAAGTGCAGATTTTTCGCTTTTCCAGCGAAAAATTTTGCCTTTCCACCTATGCAAAAATGTCCTCCTTTTCACCTATTTTTACAAATTTCCGCCTATGTTAACACATTTTCCACCTATTTTAACACACTTTGTGCCATATTTCCTATAGGTACTACATTTCCCACTGTAATATTACTTCTTCTGAGGGCTGAAGTTTAGAAATATGTGGCTGAAAGTCAAAGTTGTGAGTCCTACAGCAAAATATGGCTTGAAAAATGTGTTAGCATACAGAGTGCATTTGTCCTTTGCCCACAACACCTTCTTGCTTAAGTGACACTGGCACATATTCATGATGATATCAAGTAATAAAAAAATAAAGTACAACCTACAATGTGGCAGATGTGTATGGTAGTGGGGGGTGATGGGGGACTGGCATGGTGTGATTTGTGTATGTATTTTTTACCATTGTCATGCGCTATCCTCCTTCTCAGATTATTGACAAATATTACTTATCGGTCATAGCAGTGGTCCCAAGTGAGTTAGATGGTGGCAACTCTTCTTCACATCTGTCCTCCACCTCCTCATCTGTGCTGCTGTTAATATATTTGTCCTGGCTTTGTCTGTCATGTGTGGTTTCTGCTACTACTACTACTGGAGCTAGATGTTGATGTAATTGTACTGCCACTACTACTGTGTGTCAAAGGTTCAGCACTTATAGCAGCAGCACCAGAGGTACTTGTCATATCTAACACAACCTGTGTTGCTGGGTACTCAAAACAGGTGTGTGTGGCTGAGTAGGAGTTGGACTTTGAATAGGCAATGATGCTGAGGATGACTGATAAAGTGACTGTGTACTTTTTGACATCGGTACTTGTCCAGGGTCAGACTTTCCAATGGTTTTCTCAAATAGTTTATAGACAGGCACAGTGCTCCTTAAAAGTGGTGGAAGATTCAGCCTTTGACTTTCTGCTAACCTCATAGTGTCATCATCCTCACTCTCAACTTCATCTGTATCTGAACAAGAGAAGGATGCTGGAGGGATATATTCTAGATCTGCATCATCATCAGTCATCATTAGGTCATCCTCAGCAGCATCAACTGGCAGTTCTTGCCAACTACTACTCTTATATCTCTCTAAGCGTTTGGAGGTCTCAAACAATTTATTTTTACTTTTACTATAACAAAATTTACTACTACTTTGAGGACGGGTGTTTTGGTGTCTCACTGTCTGATGCAGCAGGCGGTTCTGCTGCTACACCTTCTTCTATTATGCTGTTGCCAGCATCATCAGTACTTGAATGTGACTTGCTGTCATCTTCAGGTTCTTCTTATATGGTTCTGTATTTCTACTGGCACTGGTGGTGCTGGACCTAGTTTTGCTGGGACCTTGACAAACTGCATCCTCCCTTGGAGTAAAGGGATCATCATCATTGATTGCACACACTGCAACAACCATTGTTCTAGTAGGTTTTTGGACTACTACTTTACTCTCCGTCCCTAAACTGCGCTTGCTGGACATTATACAACTACACTGTGTTTTTTTTACTGTACTGTGCACAACACAACTGATGGAGCTGTATGATGCCTTGCCTAAGCCCAGTCAGCTGTATGTCACTGTCACCTAAGATATTTTGTTTTTTATTTTTTTATTTATTTTATTTTTTTAAGTTGTCCACCCTGTTGTCTTATCACAGTCTGTCCAAAAAAAATTATAACTGAAAAAGAAAATCAACAATGTCTTTTCCCAGACTTCCCCACCCAGCACAGGGACAATAACAGCAAGATCAGCAAATAGGTCCCTAGCTGCCTGTGTCTTGCCTGTCAGTCACATGGAATTTTGGAGTATTTGGGGGACAACCTCCTTCCTCCCTTCTTATCAGCTAGAGGGCCCCCAGACTCCCCCTAATACAGAGAACAAATGTCCTATCTAAATGACACCCTAAACTAAGCTTCAATTCCCCTTTATTTGCCTATCTCCTCTAGCTAAAAAACATGCTGCTCTCTCCTCTCACAAACACAAAATGGCTGCTGTGAGAGCCTGACACCCTTGTATATGGCTGTAGAAAACTTTTGTACGGTGTAGAAATATTTTTCTTACCATTGATTTGAATGGGAGGAAAAGGTGGAAAAAAGCAAAAAAACGGCACTTTTCACGGGAAACTTTTCACCAAGCGGAAAGTGCCATTATTCACCGATTTCAGTTTAAGTCGAAAATCTTCGCCCATCCCTACTCCTAATCAAAACTCCCTACTTAACTGTCACCAGGGATGTGAATTGGAACAGCATGTTGTCTCCAGGGTGCTCGAGTTCAGCATGTTGCGGACAGGGCAGACAGATTATTGGGAGGGGCAGGAAAACATCCAGCTTTCTTGGTACATATTGATACTAATGACAAAGTAGTTGGAAGATGGAGATCCCTAAAAATTATTTCAGGGACTTAGGGTGCAAGCTGAAGGCAAGGACCTCCAGGGTTGTTTTCTGAAATACAACCGGTGCCATGCACCAGTGCAGGTAGGCAGAGGGAGTTCAGGAAGCTTAATGCATGGCATACGTCTTGGTTTAGGGAAGAAGCTTTGGGTGTGTTTAAGAACTGGACTGACTTTGCTCTTGGGTACATTTTATTTGGTAGTGATGGTTTGCACCTAAGGCAAGGGAGATGCTGTCCTAAGGGACAGAATACCTAGTAGGTTGTAGGCATTTTTAAACTAGGGAAGGGGGAAGGGTATAGATGGTAAATATTGGAACTGGACACAAATAAAGGATCATGGGAATTGGAGAAGGGGTGGGGATAAATGTAGCCAATAGGGAGGAATTCCTATTAAATGAAGATGTAGAAAAAGGCAAGTCTTGGGTAAAATATGTAATAGCAATAAAACCACTTGTATGTTGGTGAACACAAGAAGCATGGTAGTCAAAATAGGTGCACTGGAATTAATGGTGGTTAATGAGCATTTGGGCATAATTGGTATAACTGAAACATGGTGGGATGATACACATGATTGAACTGTAAATATAGAGGGGTATTCCCTGTTTAGGAGAGACAGGATTCATAGAAATGGGGGAGAGGTGTGCTTAATTTGAAACCAGGTCTAAATACAAGTTTTAGGGGAGACATTTGTGAGGAAACTGGAGATAACTTGGAGTCCTTGTGGGTAGAAATTGAGACTGACTGTGGTGTAAAAGGTAAGAAAAAGGTGTTTGTGGGTATATGCTACAAACCACAAAATATTGATGAGAATGATGAGGCCCAACTGCTATTGCAAATGAAAAATGCTGCATATACTGTGCATACTATAATTATGGGAGATTTTAACAATACTACAGCTATAAACTGGATACATGAGACATAACAGAGTGCTAATGGAAGTAGGTTTGTGGGCATGCTTAGGGATAACTACATGACACAAATGGTAGCAGAGTCAAGAAGAAATAACAATGTATTGGACCTAGTGATAGCAAATAACATAGACATGTTATCTATATTAAGGTAGATGAACATTTGGGAAACAGTGATCACAACATGGTTTCATTTGAGATCAGTTTGAAAACACAAAAATGGACAGGTACTACCAAAACTCTTAATTTTAAAAAGACTAATCTCAAAAATTGAATAGCTTCAATGCAACAGATAGACTGGGGTGAATTATTAAAAGGAAAAAATATTGAGGAAAATTGACAGAATTTAAATTTAGGTTGCAGTAATATATTCAACAGTCTATACCCCTGGGCAACAAATGCAAAATAATTGGATCTCAACCAATGTGGTTAAATGCAAATGTAAATAAGGAAATGTCAAGGAAAATTTGTATTTAAACTATTTAAATCTGAAAAAACATATAATTATTTCTTGAAATACAGGAAGTGCAACAATGATTGCAAGAAAGCATTTAGGTTAGCAAAATTAGAAAATGAAACAAGGACTGCAAGAGAGCAATACTAATCCAAAGAAGCTTTTCGGATACATAAATGTCAAAAAACTTAAGAGAGAGTAAATTGGACCTTTCAGAAATGATATCGGTGAATTGACTAGGGAGGATAAGGAAAAGGCTGATGTTCAGGACACATTTTTTCATTGATATATACCAAGGAACAAAAAATGGTAGAAGAACCTCATAAAATAACAATTACAACCATACCATTATCAGATATAGGGATAACATAAGAAAAGGTCAAGGGAAGACTGGACAAAATGAAAACTCACAAGGCAGCTGGGCCTGATGGTGTACATACAATGGTTCTCAGTACAGTGTTACCAAGACCACTCTTTTTTAATTTTTCAAATCTCTCCCTCAACAGGCTCAGTACCACAAAACTGAGGGAAAGCCAGTGTAGTACCTTTATTTAAGGAGGGAGCCAAAACAGAATCTGGGAATTATAGACCAGTGAGATTGACATCAGCAGTAGGAAAACTGCTTGAAGGCATAATAATGGATTATATTCAGGATTACACTGAGAAGAACGAAAATATTAGCAGGGTCCAGGCTGGTTTTATGAGGAATGATCTTGCCAAACAAATCTTTTGAACATCTATGAAGAAGAAAGTAGCAACCTAGATATTGGCAAAGCAATGAACACAGTATATGTATATCTTGCAGTCATTTGATACAGTGCCACACAGGAGGCTAATGCATAAATAAGGATATTGGGTCTAAGGGATCACTTTTGCAACTGGATAGAAAACTGGTTTAAGGATAGGGAACAGTGTTATTGTAAATGGAAAATCCTCCAGTACAGTTAAAGTGGATGTATCACCTATGCACAGCATCCTCTAAATAGTTAGGTGATACATCCAATATCATTAAAACTTTATTATTATTATTTTTTTAAGCTTCAGTTTGGTTTAAATGTAACTTATAAAAGTATCTGCTGCAGCCACTTCCGTATAGACTGCAGCCCGACGCTCTGTTTCTGCTCTCCTCCTTCTTCCAATGACGGAGGTTTCTGTCAGTAAGCTGGAGCGCTCTCATTGGCTAGATATCGATCTCTGCCAATGAGACCACTCCAGTTTACTGAGAGATGCCTCAGTCATCGGAGGAGGGAGGGGAGCAGAGGCGGAGCTCTGTAACCACAGAGAACTGCAGTCACCCGGAAGTGGCTGCAGCAGATACTTTTGTAAGTTACATTTAAACCAAAAAGAAGCTTGAAAATAATAATAAGAATAAGGTATTAATGCTATAGGATGTGTCACCTAACTATTTAGGGGATGCTGTGCATAGGTGATACATCCACTTTAATGTTGAGAGTGAAGTACCTCAGGGTTCAGTACTCGGTCCACTGCTCTTTAAAGGGATAGTAATAGATCCCATTAAATGGCGTTCCAATCAATCTGCCTAGTTTGTAGTCCATGTAGAGTCATGTATCAATGCTAGCCGATTTGTAGTTCTTGAGTAATTTAATTATAAAGTACCCTCCTCCTGCCCCTTTTTACCCACATCACGCTGCCAGTCCGGATGGAGTGCAGCAAAGGGCAATCTTCAGTAAGATAAGGAAAATTCTGCCCTCCTTCGTCACAGGGGCTAGGGTTTTCCTTATATCCACTGCATGAAGATTTTTGATGATCATAAGCCAATGTGGGTAAATAAGGACTGCGCCAACAATGTTCATCGTAAGATTATCATACAATGTTCCTACTACTAGTGATGAAGAGAATATCTGCTGTGTCAGCACTGTTCACTTACAGGATACCATAAGGTCAAGTTACTTTACCTTGATTCTGTACTGTATGTCTGATGCAGCATGAGATGAAATGTGCATGACAGAGACCATATTATCAGATTTCCCATTGACAGCTATGGGTCAGATGCCTCTACTGTATGTAAATAATTAATCACATCACACCACAGAAGCCCATTTACATGATATCATACCAGGACACTTCCATTGTTTCACTGCTGAACAAGATTCAGTAACACGGGATACCATCTGTGTGTTTACAAAAACATTGACTGGAAAGTCCCAAGACAGAAAAAGTTCAAATGATCAAAAAATAAGCAACAACAGCAGAATAATAATACCATGAAAATCAAGTAAACAGAGAAACAACCGTAACCGTTCTGCCTTTAGGGTGGGTGTTGCCATGTGTTGAATATATCACTTGGATCGAAGCCTAGTAAAGGAAAGAAAACAAAGCTGATAGCCCAGTTTTGGTATTTTGCTGTGCATATTTGTTTAGTTCCAAAAATAAATGTTAATGGAAACCTAAAAAAAACTGAATCCTGTATAAACGTTGGGTTAATATGTGTTTCATAGACTGTCAGTGGATACAAGTGCATTTTATCATACACTAAAGGCCGTATACAAAGTGCAGACAAAGTCTCCTTCTGTGCGGTTCCATATGCTAACTAAACCCTGTCCTGCACTGACAGCATCATTATCATGAATCAGCATATGGTGCGACTCTCAGACATCTCACTATGCAAAAATAAAAGTATCAAATCTCTGAACCTGTGCTTCTGCTGGACTTGTGGGTAACGTGATACACAGGCAGTTTGTAATGTAGTTATCAGATATGCAATTCAAAGGGAACAGTCCACTTTAAATGGAGCTTTAACCTCTTAAAAGGATGGGGATCTCCAGCACATTGCAAAAAGCAAAAGGGTAGCTCACAATTATTATTCAGATATAATTTAGTGACAAAACATTGACAACATAGTCATTAATGCGCATGTTCTCAGACCAAGCCAGGTAATGTAGAAAGATCTCACCTTGTGAATAATGTCACCCTAATGGACACACAGACCTCAGATTGAGGAGTAATACAATGTGATGTGAATCTATAACAAGACACGTGTGGACTAATGTATAATGATGTCACCTTGTGAATGATGTCATCCTAATGGACACACAGACCTCAGGTAGAGGAGTAATACAGTGTGATGTGAATCTATAACAAGACACGTGTGGATTAATGTATTATGATGTCACCTTGTCAATGATGTCATCCTAATGGACACACACAGACCACAGGTAGAGGAGTAATACAGTGTGATGTGAATCTATAACAAGATACGTTTGGACTAATGTATAATGATGTCACCTTGTGAATGATGTCATCCTAATGGACACACACAGACCTCAGGTAGAGGAGTAATACAGTGTGATGTGAATCTATAACAAGACACGTGTGGACTAATGTATTATGATGTCACCTTGTGAATGATGTCATCCTAATGGACACACACAGACCTCAGGTAGAGGAGTAATACAGTGCGATGTGAATCTATAACAAGATACGTTTGGACTAATGTATAATGATGTCACCTTGTGAATGATGTCATCCTAATGGACACACACTGACCTCAGGTAACAGAGTAATACAGTGTGATGTGAATCTATAACAAGACACGTGCGGACTAATGTATAATGAAGTCACCTTGTGAATAATGTCATCCTAATGGACACACAGACCTCAGGTAGAGGAGTAATACAGTGTGATGTGAATCTATAACAAGACACGTGCGGACTAATGTATAATGATGTCACCTTATGTATAATGTCATCCTAATAGACACACAGACCTCAGGTAGAGGAGTAATACAGTGTGATGTGAATCTATAACAAGACACGTGTGGACTAATGTATAATGATGTCGCCTTGTGAATGATGTCATCCTAATGGACACACATAGACCTCAGGTAGAGGAGTAATACAATGTGATGTGAATCTATAACAAGACACGTGTGGACTAATGTATAATGATGTCACCTTGTGAATGATGTCATCCTAATGGACACACACAGACCTCAGGGGGAGGAGTAATACAGTGTGATGTGAATCTATAACAAGACACGTGTGGACTAATGTATAATGATGTCACCTTGTGAATGATGTCATCCTAATGGACACACAGACCTCAGGTAGAGGAGTAATACAATGTGATGTGAATCTATAACAAGACACGTGTGGACTAATATATAATGATGTCACCTTGTGAATGATGTCATCCTAATGGGGACACACAGACCTCAGGGGGAGGAGTAATACAGTGTGATGTGAATCTATAACAAGACACGTGTAGACTAATGTATAATGATGTCACCTTGTGTATAATGTCATCCTAATGGACGCACACAGACCTCAGGTGGAGGAGTAATACAGTGTGATGTGAATCTATAACAAGACACGTGTGGACTAATGTATAATGATGTCACCTTGTGAATGATGTCATCCTAATGGACACACACAGACCTCAGGGGGAGGAGTAATACAGTGTGATGTGAATCTATAACAAGACACGTGTGGACTAATGTATAATGATGTCACCTTGTGAATGATGTCATCCTAATGGGGACACACAGACCTCAGGGGGAGGAGTAATACAGTGTGATGTGAATCTATAACAAGACACGTGTGGATTAATGTATAATGATGTCACCTTGTGTATAATGTCATCCTAATGGACGCACACAGACCTCAGGTAGAGGAGTAATACAGTGTGATGTGAATCTATAACAAGACACGTGTGGACTAATGTATAATGATGTCACCTTGTGAATGATGTCATCCTAATGGACGCACACAGACCTCAGGTAGAGGAGTAATACAATGTGATGTGAATCTATAACAAGACACGTGTGGACTAATGTATAATGATGTCACCTTGTGTATAATGTCATCCTAATGGACGCACACAGACCTCAGGTGGAGGAGTAATACAGTGTGATGTGAATCTATAACAAGACACGTGTGGACTAATGTATAATGATGTCACCTTGTGTATAATGTCATCCTAATGGACGCACACAGACCTCAGGTGGAGGAGTAATACAGTGTGATGTGAATCTATAACAAGACACGTGTGGACTAATGTATAATGATGTCACCTTGTGAATGATGTCATCCTAATGGACACACACAGACCTCAGGGGGAGGAGTAATACAGTGTGATGTGAATCTATAACAAGACACGTGTGGACTAATGTATAATGATGTCACCTTGTGAATGATGTCATCCTAATGGGGACACACAGACCTCAGGGGGAGGAGTAATACAGTGTGATGTGAATCTATAACAAGACACGTGTGGACTAATGTATTATGATGTCACCTTGTCAATGATGTCATCCTAATGGACACACACAGACCACAGGTAGAGGAGTAATACAGTGTGATGTGAATCTATAACAAGACACGTGTGGACAAATGTATAATGATGTCACCTTGTGAATGAGGTCATCCTAATGGACACACACAGACCTCAGGTAGAGGAGTAGTACAATGTGATGTGAATCTATAACAAGACACGTGTGGACTAATGTATAATGATGTCACCTTGTGAATGATGTCATCCTAATGGACACACACAGACCTCAGGGGGAGGAGTAATACAGTGTGATGTGAATCTATAACAAGACACGTGTGGACTAATGTATAATGATGTCACCTTGTGAATGATGTCATCCTAATGGACACACAGACCTCAGGTAGAGGAGTAATACAATGTGATGTGAATCTATAACAAGACACGTGTGGACTAATGTATAATGATGTCACCTTGTGAATGATGTCATCCTAATGGACACACACAGACCTCAGGTAGAGGAGTAATACAGTGTGATGTGAATCTATAACAAGACACGCGTGGACTAATGTATAATGATGTCACCTTATGAATAATGTCATCCTAATGGACACACAGACCTCAGGTAGAGGAGTAATACAATGTGATGTGAATCTATAACAAGACACGTGTGGACTAATGTATAATGATGTCACCTTGTGAATGATGTCATCCTAATGGACACACACAGACCTCAGGGGGAGGAGTAATACAGTGTGATGTGAATCTATAACAAGACACGTGTGGACTAATGTATAATGATGTCACCTTGTGAATGATGTCATCCTAATGGACACACAGACCTCAGGTAGAGGAGTAATACAATGTGATGTGAATCTATAACAAGACACGTGTGGACTAATGTATAATGATGTCACCTTGTGAATGATGTCATCCTAATGGACACACACAGACCTCAGGTAGAGGAGTAATACAGTGTGATGTGAATCTATAACAAGACACGCGTGGACTAATGTATAATGATGTCACCTTATGAATAATGTCATCCTAATGGACACACAGACCTCAGGTAGAGGAGTAATACAATGTGATGTGAATCTATAACAAGACACGTGTGGACTAATGTATAATGATGTCACCCTGTGTATAATGTCATCCTAATGGATGAACACAGACCTCAGGTAGAGGAGTAATACAGTGTGATGTGAATCTATAACAAGACACGCGTGGACTAATGTATAATGATGTCCCCTTATGAATAATGTCATCCTAATGGACACACACACAGACCTCAGGTGGAGGAGTAATACAGTGTGATGTGAATCTATAACAAGACACGTGTGGACTAATGTATAATGATGTCACCTTGTGAATGATGTCATCCTAATGGACACACACAGACCTCAGGTAGAGGAGTAATACAGTGTGATGTGAATCTATAAGAAGACACGCGTGGACTAATGTATAATGATGTCACCTTATGAATAATGTCATCCTAATGGACACACACACAGACCTCAGGTAGCGTAGTAATACAGTGCGATGTGAATCTATAACAAGATACGTGTGGACTAATGTATAATGATGTCACCTTGTGAATGATGTCATCCTAATGGACACACACTGACCTCAGGTAACAGAGTAATACAGTGTGATGTGAATCTATAACAAGACACGTGTGGACTAATGTATAATGATGTCACCTTGTGAATGATGTCATCCTAATGGACACACACAGACCTCAGGTAGAGGAGTAGTACAGTGTGATGTGAATCTATAACAAGACACGTGTGGAAGGACCTATGGATAAAGGCAAATTACAGCAATTCTGGGGAAAACGATTCCACCAAAAGGGACAAATAAAATTATCCCTGGATTTAACCCTTTGAGTACCAGAGGGGTACACTATGCGTTGATAAAGGTAAACTAACGCCAATAAATTGGACTGATTAATATTCTTTTAACCCTCTGAGTGCCAGCTTGGTTTGTAACTCATGTAGTTCACATGTACAAGGAATTGTTCTTATCTATCACAGAGAGGTGCATTGTCCTGATCCTGGAGTGTTTATTTATATTGGGAGGTAAGGGGTTAACTGACTGTGGTTAGTGCCAATTGCTCTTATATCCATAAAGGCTGAGTTATTACCTTATCTTAGCCCAGTTACAGGTAATTCTGGACTATTAGTGGGAGTCCTTGAAAGGCATGAAACAGACAATTATTATAAATACTGCATTAAATTCCCACTGATATCACTGAACCATTTAACACCATGAATGCCAGAGAGGTTTAGGAGTTAAGATTACCTTTACCTCAATACAATCTTTATTAGTTTTCTGAGTTGGAATCATTTTACCCCATAATTGATCCCATTTGATTTTGTACATATGACCTTATGTATCAGTGTAAACTGGAGCCATTTAACCCTGTGAATGCCAGAGATATCACCAACAGATTACTAACCATGTGATGCACTCAGTGCTATAGAATTCCTCCATTCCTCTCTGTTAGCTGCGCACACAATAACCCTTTAGTCCCTTTACAGGAGCAATTCCAGGACAAACCAAGTGCACACTGACTGGGATTATTAACCCCTTGAATGCTGTAGGTCTCCAACACATTTACCTTGCAATGCACTGGATACATCTTTAACATTCAAGGGGTTAAAAAAGATGCATTGCAATCAATGGGAAACTGTGTTGTCCTCTGTGAGTTGGTGTAGAATTGCTCAATGCTTTGCACTGATACGTGTAGCCCGGTAGGTCCTTTACTCTCCATATCTACAGTCACTTGTTAACTCTTTATGGGACGGAGTGTTGTGCAATGAATTTCTTCTCTTTGTGTGTACCCCTCCCCCCACACCGGTAGACTAACTAGAGGTCAATTAGATATAATAAAATACATATTCACTATAGCGTGGCTGGGGAAGATATCAGTAACACACATACCAATCATGTGACACATGTAACATATTCACTATAGCGTGGCTGGGGAAGATATCAGTATGACACTTACCAATCATGTGACACATGTAACATATTCACTATAGCGTGGCTGGGGAAGATATCAGTAACACACACATACCAATCATGTGACACATGTAACATATTCACTATAGCGTGGCTGGGGAAGATATCAGTAACACACTAACCAATCATGTGACATATATAACATATTCACTATAGCGTGGCTGGGGAAGATATCAGTAACACACTAACCAATCATGTGACACATATAACCCATGTGGCTTGGCTCTAAGATATTTTCCAGGTAAAAAGAGACCGGGGGCTCGATTCTATTACCCGCACTAAAACCGGCGTTACAAGAAAAACAAGTAGCGCGAATTTTGCAAACGTGTGTTACGTCGGTATTCTATTGCAGAACCACGGTAAAACAAAACTGGTGTAGACAGCACTTTTCAGAGTAGTAACAAAACTGTCGCTGTCTGCTTTTTTCCAACTACAGTCTACAAAAAACACGCAAAATGATCAAGTTCAGTGTTAGATGTGTTCCCTACTTAACAAAATCTGACAGATTGCCCCCTTTTTGATATATTTACCCCCCCATTTAAAAAGTCGACTACAGTGATTTTCTTTCACCCCATTAATTCGACAAATATTGCACTCAACACTTTAACCCCTTAGTTACAGCCACGTGCGTACGCGGCTGTCACTTTAACGCCTGGCTAGCATTTTTTTTTTTTTTAAACTAAATGATTCCGGAGTCCTTGAATGGCGTGCAGCCGCACGGAGACCTGAACTTCCGAGACTTACCAGATAAGTCAGTCCTCTGTTTTTGCGGGACGTACCTGGTAAGTCAGTTGTCTGGGTGGGGTTAACCCCCCTTTAAAATTCGACTTACAGTGCTCCCATGACTTTCTTTCACCATTTATATCTGACATTTTTCATCTCCTATTTTATTCGACATGCCCTCGTATTTTGTGTTGCAAGCATGGGAAGGCAGCCAACTATATGTACTACTCCTGTGATCTGGACAAAATAAAATTATTTTAATGCTTTAATTTGGCTCTTACACAACTCCTATGAGGGTTAGGACAGGGCCTGGAACAGGCCGCACTGCTCCGTCATGTGGTTTACACATCATTTTCTAATGTCGACTTTCTGCATTTTAACCCATTCATTGATAAAACGGCTTGAGTATTCCTGAGCCTTAAATCAATATTACTTTGGTTATAGAATTGTTTTAATCACATTGTGCCTGTTTCTATACTCTGTATATGTTTGCTTGTGACATCACTCACACTAGCCACGATGCCTAGTGTCTTTGGATGACACTTTTGGGGATGTTTAAAGACATATAATGAAACGTATTTTATTTAAACTAAGTCCTATGGAAGTTTTTCACTTAAACTACAGTACAAATACAATTATAAATAAACTTTTTATACATATACTTGCCTATTAACCCTATGAGTACCAGAGGGGTAGCAAACACATTGCATTGCGTTGCTACCTCTCTGGTACTCATAGGGTTAATCTTGCAATACAAAACGCGAGGGCACGTCGAACAAAAATAGGAGAAGAAAAATGTTGGATTTTAATGGTGAAAGAAAGTCATGGGAGCACTGTAAGTCAAATTTTAAAAGGGGGAGTGGGGTTTATATGTTGAATGTACAATATTTGTTGAACTGTTATGGTTATAGAATGCACTGTAAGTCGGATTTGGAAGGGGAAGGGTTAAATTGTTGAATATGAACAATATTTGTCGAATTAATGTGGTGAAAGAAAAGCACTGTAGTTGACTTTTAGAAGGGGGGTTAATATGTCGAGGGGGGCACTTTATGTCGGATTTCTATGCTGTATACTGTATTATACACGGCTTTTGTTCAAACAACGATGGTTTTGAAACTGTCGTTATGGCTTCTACACCTCAACCTCTGAGGCGCAGGATTTCTGACTTAACTTGTATAAACAAAACAGGCGCTAATACTGAGCGTGGGTAATAGGATACGACTTGCACGTTGTTTTTAGTTGTTTCCTATGGGCTTTTTTTTGACTGTCGGTAAGTATAATTACTGCTGATTCACAAGTCGGGTGATAGGATAGCAAAAAATGACTTAAAAAACATAGCGCCTGTTTTATTTTTTTTTCGCGCTGGTAATAGAATCGAGACCCGGGTGAGGCAAGCGCGGCTGGAGGTTATGATATCAGCCGGAGAGCAATTTCAACCTTTTCAGAGCATTTGTAACTGAACTTCTCTAATAATCTTGGTCACTAATTAGCAGTGATATGTATTAATGCTATTATTTATCTGAAATAAAACAAGGTAGTGATTACATCGGTTAATAGGAAAACACGTAATTTTGCATACCATACTAATCATACAAAAATGTTCCAAATGAAAACTGTAGTTATGGATATTCTGCTTAATATGAATAAAAGAAAAGCAATTATCCAGTATTCATTACTTGTTCGCTTTCTGCAGTGAATGTGAGAATAATATGGATGTGGTTCTGTGTATTCAGAAGCTTCTAAAAGACTGAATTGATGGGTCATATTAGAAAGAAATATTTGGTGATCTTTCAAATACGTCTTTTGTTTGACTATGGGAACGGCAACAATACTTCCCTCCGTGACCCTCAACAAGCTGTCATACAGATAAAAGAGAGGGAACAATGAACACACAATGGAAAGTGTAGCACATATTGAGCAAAACAACTGGGTAAAATGAAATGAATTCACAGGATTCCACAGAGGTCTGCAAATCATTACATATCAATGTGTTGGAGAGACCTTTACACTAAATGGGTTACAAACTCCATGTTGATTTGCTCTCTGTGATACACCTGGATTACACTAGGATCCTTGTGTCTTTACACATAAGACCCCTTCTGTCCTCTTCTTTCAATGTACTATTCTTATCTCTCCCATTCTGTATGGGCTGCACAGAGCTCTGTTACATGATAATGAAGCTATAATACATCATAATGAATCTATATTACATGGTGATAAAGATATATTACATGATGATGAAGATATATTACATGATGAAGCTACATTACATGATGTTGAAGTTATATTACATGATGAAGTCATATTACACAATGATGATGATAAAGATATATTACATGAGAAAGTCATTTTACATGATGATGAAGCTATATTACATAATTATGAAACTATATTACACAATGATGAAGCTATATTACATGGTGATGAAGCTATATTACACAATGATGAAGCTATATTACATGAATATTACTGTCACGATGGCCGACGGTCACCTACCTGCTCCAGGCTTCCACAGGGAGCTACTCGCAATCAATTGCACCTTAGAGGAATGACGCCATCTCTTACGTGACCGCCTACGTAGACCACAGCAACCTCAAATATACCTCAAATCCGCTAAATGGCTCCGCCCTCGCCAGGCCAGATGGGCTCTTTTCTTCTCTCGCTTCAATCTGCTGATAACCTACCACCCTGGGGCCAAAAACCAGAAGGCCGACTCATTGTCCCAGATGCATGAAGACTTGGTCCAGGACACTAACAGTACAGGCACCATCACTCCTTCACAACACTTTCTGGCCACTCACGTGTCATTGCTGGACAGGATTCGAGACTCTGATGACCTCCCTCCAACTAAGAACCTCCTCTAACGCGACGGCAAGGCCTGTGGCACCATGGGACTCAAGTCTACGTCCCATCGGCCATCCGCCCCGACGTCCTTAACCTATTCCATGACACTCCGTCAGCAGGCCATGGTGGGGTAACCTGCACTTGAGAAAGCATCTGTCGCTACTTCTGGTGGCCAACTGTTACGCAAGATACCAGAGATTACATACACTATTCTCCTGGTTAGTTTGTGCCCAGGCTAAGTCCCCAAAGACCAGACCTGCAGGCCTCCTTCAACCTAACACAATTCCTTCCAGTCCTTGGTCAGATATAGCCATGGACTTTATCGTGGAGTTACCACTGTCACACAAACACGACACCATTCTGGTGGTCGTGGATCGTCTCACAAAGATGGCACACTTCATCACCATGTCTGGACTACCCTCTGCAGCCAAAACCGCCATGGTCTTTCTGCGGTAGAACTACCGCCTCCATGGGCTGCCCCACTCTATTATCACTGACCGTGGTACTCAGTTCACCTCTTGTTTTTGGACTCATTTCTGTTGGCACGTTAACATTATCCATTGTTTGTCTTCAGCCTACCATCCACAGACCAACGGGCAAACAGAATGGACCAACCAAACACTCAAGCAGTATCTCCGTTGCTACACCTCCTACCTCCAAGATAACTGGTTCTTGTTGCTCCCTACTGAGGAATTCTCTTACAACAACCACATTACCACTCCAGCAAACTCTCCCCATTCTACTCTAACTACGGATATCACCCACTCGCTATTCCGGATCCTCCTTGCCCCACTACAGTGCCTGATGTCGCCCAACGACTCAACGACCTGCACCAGCAGAGACTCACTCTACATCATGCCTTAGTAGCTGCCCAACAGCGCTACAAAGGACAGGCCGACAAATGACGGTCTCAAGCACCATCCTATGTGCCGGAAGATAAGGTCTGGCTGTCCACACAAAATTTGCGAACGTCCTACCCTTCCAAGAAGCTAGGATGTCACTATATTGGGCCCTTCTCCATTCCCAGGGTAATTAACCCTGTGGCAGTTCACTTGGATCTACCTTTGCATTATAAGTTGCATCCAGTGTTCCACATATCCCTGCTAAAGCCTTGGAGACCCTCCTGTCTTCCTCAACAGGATGCTGCTCCCCCCTCCTGACCCAAACATGGTCAATGGGTCTGAGGAGTATGAAGTCCAAGAAATCCTAGACTCCGGGAGGTGTTATGGCCGGCTCGAATATCTGATATACTGGAAGGGTTACGGTCTTGAAGAGCTGTCCTGGGAACCGGCCAGGGACTTACACGCCCCTGCTAAAGCTAGGTCTTTCCATAGATGTTATCCTGGTCGGCAATCCCTGGGTTGCGTCCTGGGGTCGCGTCTGTGACGGAGGCTCTGTCACGATGGCAGAAGTTCCCCTACCTGCTCCAGGCTTCCACGGCATCTACAAGGTCAGCTGGCCTCAGGCCCGAGTTCAGGACGCCTGTGGTGCTTCCAGGTTCAGAACGCCGCGGCTCTCGTCTCATGGCACATGCACAGTCAGTCGATCATGCCTCCTCACCCCAGTCTCCCTGCACTGCCCCTTGCTGCCTCTGGTGGTTTCCCTCTGGCTATGGACACCTCAACAGGGGGCTCTCCTCCCTGCCTGGAGGGTCCCCATGCTGGAGACCTATTAGCTGTGGCCACAGAAGCAGTAAGTGAGGAGGTGGGTGGGATTATGGTAGTTAGGAGTGCCTTTGCCTGCTAGTGGTGCTCTCCTGGTCATGTGACTGCTTGTCTCCTTTATATTCTGCTCTCTCCCTCCAGTCTTTGCTCAGTTGTTCTGTTGCCTTGCTGTGTTACCTGTGTTTTAAAATCCTGCCTGATATCCTGGTTTCTGATCTCTGCTTGATTCCTGACTCTGCTTGTCCTGCCTCCTGCCCTGACCTTCGGACCGTTGACGGCTCTGGCTCTTCCTTGCCCCTTCTGTTTGACTACTGATTTTTATCCGCTGTCTGCTGCCCCTGGGCCCCAGCCCTGAAAAAACTCAGGGCCCTGCCGGGCCATCACAATTACACAATGATGAAGCTATATTACATAATGATGAAGCTATATCACATGATGATGTTTTATTACATTATGATGAAGTTATATTACATGATGAGGCAGTTGTGTTACACAGTGATGAAGCTATATTACCTCATATGGAAGATATATTACATGATGATGAAGTTATATTACACAAAGATGAAGCGATATTATATCATAATGAAGCTCTATTATAATGATGATGATGACTGATACAAATACAATGGGCTTTATGTATAACATCAAAGTGAGTGAATTAAGGGGCAAACCAACTGCATCATAGGAGAAAAATACAACTTTTCAATTTATATAAATTTGTATTTTTAACTCCTTAAAGCAGGCATGTAAATCTCAAATACACTTAAAAGAAAAAGAACTGTGTCACCTTAATGTGCCCCTCAAAACTACAACTGGCTACTCTAGTGAATAAAATCCCACTATTAAGGAGAAAAAAGAAAAAAGTACACTCTTAACCCTTTGAGTGCCAGAGTGGTACGCCATGCATTGCAAAGCAAAGGGTTAAAGTATCCAAATCACCACTGATAGTATAATCAGTAACCAAATCTAATGATCTGCTCTATCTAGAAAATGTATCCAAATAAAATGTTATTAAAAAATAAAATGTAATGATAAATTATTCCACTTGGGATTTACTATCAATATGTACAAACAGTGAATAATATCTGTCGAAATTCACTTCTATATGTATCATGGTGCCCGTGCTCCCTTGTTTTTGTTTTCTTGTCAGTTATCCTGTGTAGTGCTCCCATTGGCTGTCCTGTGTTGATCCCGCCCAGTATGGCCTTTATATACTGGGCTCCTTCACCCACTCGGTGCCCTTTTGTGGTGTTCCTGAACAAGTGCTAGCCTACTGCTCAGTGTTTCCCAGTGTAACGACTTGGCCTGCCTGACTGCTCTTCAGTTTCCAGCTCCTGTGTACCGACCCGGATTGCCTGACTTCTCCTCAAGTGCCTGCTCCTGTGTATCGACCCGGCTTGATTGACGTTCCAGCTTCTTCAGCTAGTTGTCGCCTCGTTGACATTCTTACTCTGCAGGCGATCCGGTTTCACTTGCTTACTAACACTTCAGTCAGTTCCTGACCTGCACCCACAAACAGCTCTGCACCTTCCATTCCTGCTCTCTTCAGCCTGGAGCTCTCTCCCCCTTACCTCCTCTCCCAACACACGGCAATCACATGACTGACTAGTGATGACATCAAAGGTAATTTAGCCCACTAGAATCTATCCAGTACCATAATGCTCTGCCTGCAGATCATCCCAGCAGCCTGCGTGTGAGTCTGTCAGGGCCAGTGATATCCAGGTAGAAGCCAGAAAACTGACCTGGTAACAAGCCAACATAAGGAGGGTGGGGAAGATGCTGGGCCGCAGAGCTTTTAAATCTCTCTATGGAGAACCACACATTAGCTGGCACGGGCCCTCATTTTTGACATGCATGTCTTAGATACAAGTGAGATCACCAGCACTATGAGAACAATGCATTGGAGACCTAAAATTTAAATGAAAGTGACATTTTACATGTAAAGTATGATACATTTGGTTGGCTGCACAGTAGCTGTTCTTGTGTTAATTCATCAGGCCCATTTATGGTCCATTTACTACAATAGACAAACATTAGTACAGAACAGATCTGCCTGCAGTATTCAGTGTAACTTCATGTGAATGTGTATTCTATACTGGTACTTTAAGTACTTTCTAAGGATTGTTTATCATTTTGATTATACATTTTAATTATTTCTATAACATCTGAGCCACTGCATTACTTTATACTCTTAAGGTTATTTATGAATTTGTGGTATTGTTGATGTACAAAGCACAGAACTCCTAAATACGTCTTCTGAATGATGAAGATGTGTCTGGTTTGGGTTTGTGTTTTATTTGTGTTTTGCTATAAACCTGTTTTGCTGGTGTATACTTAAGGATTCATTACAGAAGGGTGCAGGAGTTTGCTGTAAATTATAATTGCTATGAGAAGTGGGTGAACATCAATTCAAGCTTGAAGAATTATCTATTTGAGAAATGGTCATATTGAGCTGGGGAACTAAATAATTATGCCCTTATAGCAGGATTTATGAACCTGGTTCAACTACTCTTTTGTACGTGTGTGTAAGGATAATGAAGCACCCTATTCAGCTAATAAGAATAAAATGAAATTCAGATTTCATTTTGGCTTAATTAAATGTTAATTTCATGGTTGAGTGAAAATAATGCTTCTCCCACTCTATTTTTTATTTCCGTAGAACAGAAAATGCGTTCAGTTTAGAAGTAATCCTGCCGCACTCTAAGGTATCGTTTTATTTGGCTAAAAAGTTGTTCATTAGTAAAAGAAGACGCTGTCCAAGGTGCTGAAATTCCCATCCAGGTTCTAATTCAGATGAACTGTATTGATGGAACAAGTGTAAAGCCCCAGGGACCAGCCAAGTTTAGGGCCCATTGAAGGTCAATAACAGAAGAACTTTCAGATGTTTCTGGGAACAGATCCACCACTGTGTGAGATAAAATTCCACAAGGTCTTTAAAGAAAGGTTTGTGGGAAAGTAGCCCCAGAAGTAATTTAGGCTTAAAAACAAATTGGGGAGAGGTATTAACCTATTAATGGGAACATGAGGAAAGGTGCTACTACAAAAGCAGGGATTGTTTACAGTAAGGGCAGCAAGGTTGTAGAAATATTTCCCTTAGGGGATTTGTGTTGGCCGATACTTTAGATACCTTCAAGCAATACGATGGAGACCTTTCAAATATCTGAGGGGTTAAAAGCCCCATTTAGATCAATAGGAAAAGTTACTTGTCCTGTGTAAGTGCATCTTGGGGCTTATTTATCAAGGTAAAGAGGGGCAATTCAGGAACAAATAGCTGCACAACAGGGAACACATTTAAAATACATTTCTCACTGATTGAAATGGATATTTTTACCCATTTGGATAGTGGAGATGTCTGTAATGCATTGCTTTGTAATTCACTGGGGACGCCAACGAGTTAATCCTCAATTAAATGAAGACTTGCTCCGCCTACTTTGTGCATATGGCCCTAGTAGCTAAAATAAGGTGATTATAATACTGTAGAAGCTTATATATATATATATATATATATATATATATATATATATATATATATATATATATTATAGAAAATGATTATAATACTGTAGACGTTGTTTTTTTTGTTGGATTTTAGCACACAGTTACATGGATTATAGCACATGTTTACATTAAATAATACTTTTATAATTTCTCAATTAAACCTGTTTGTAAAGTAAAAATAATAAATTTCATGGCTATGCTTAGGACAGGAGAGGGAAACATGAGGTAGATGTACATTGTCCTGTTCACACCTAAAATATCTTCCTAAACTGACCTTGTGATGTAGATGTACATTGTCCTGTTCACACCTAAAATATCTTCCTAAACTGGCCTAGTGATGTAGATTTACACTGTCCTGTTCACACCTAAAATATCTTCCTAAACTGGCCTAGTGATGTAGATGTATATTGTCCTGTTCACACCTAAAATATCCTCCTAAAGTGGCCTAGTCATGTAGATGTACATTGTCCTGTTCACACCTAAAATATCCTCCTAAACTGGCCTAGTGATGTAGATGTATATTGTCCTGTTCACACCTAAAATATCTTCCTAAACTGGCCAAGTGATGTAGATGTACATTGTCCTATTCCACCTAAACTATCCTTATAAAGTGGCCTAGTGATGTAGATGTACATTGTCCTCTTCACACCTAAAGTATCCTCTTAAACTGTACTTGTGATGTAGCTGTACATGGTACTGTTCACACCTAAAATATCCTCCTAAACTGGCCTAGTGATGTAGATGTACATTGTCCTGCTCACACCTAAAATATCTTCCTAAACTGACCTTGTGATGTAGATGTACATTGTCCTCTTCACACCTAAAATATCCTCCTAAACTGGCCTAGTGATGTAGATGTACATTGTCCTGTTCACACCTAAATTATCCTCCTAAACTGGCCTAGTGATGTAGATGTACATAGTCCTGTTCACACCTAAAATATCTTCCTAACCTGGCCTAGTAATGTAGATGTACATTGTCCTGTTCACACCTAAAACATCTTCCTAAACTGACCTAGTGATGTAGATGTACATTGTCCTGTTCACAGGGAATTCATATAATCTTGTCTTATTGTCTGTGCTGTCTGTAGAAAGATAAGAGTAGAAGTCACTAAATTGATTGTATGCCCATGTCCCATGTATTAATTAATGTCCATGGCTCGTGTATTCTTGTACTGTCTGCTCTGTCTGTATTAAAATAAGAGCTGAAGTCATTTAAGTGATTGTAATTAATTTCATTAGCTCTTGTATTCTTGTATTGTCTGTGCTGTCTGTGGGAAGATAAGATCTGAAGTCAGTTGATTGCAATTAATACCCACATTCTGAAAGGTTATTATCTTAGCTCTGACCATTAACATACAGTCATGGACAATAACTGGGACACCTGGCAAAGGCTGGAATGTCTGCTCCCTCACAGCATATACTGTATAGAAGACTGGGGTTTAGTCCTCACAGTGTGTACTGTATAGGAGACTGGAGTTTAGTCTTCACAGTGTGTACTGTATAGAAGACTGGAGTTTAGTCCTCACAGTGTGTACTGTATAGAAGACTGGAGATTAGTCCTCACAGTGTGTACTGTATAGGAGACTGGAGTTTAGTCCTCACAGTGTGTACTGTATAGAAGACTGGAGTTTAGTACTCACAGTGTGTACTGTATAGAAGACTGGGGTTTAGTCCTCACAGTGTGTACTGTATAGGAGACTGGAGTTTAGTCCTCACAGCGTTAGGCTGACCATACCTCACCTTTAAAAAGGGACACATAGGAAATAGGCATATTTCAGGTGTGCACCAAAATCAAAGCAACCCTGTAGTATGCATTTTTCATGTGTGTCCCTTTTTAAAGGTGAGGTATGGTCAGCCTACACAGCGTGTACTGTATAGAAGACTGGGGTTTAGTCCTCACAGTGTGTACTGTATAGAAGACTGGAGTTCAGTCCTCACAGTGTGTACTGTATAAAAGACTGGGGTTTAGTCCTCACAGTGTGTACTGTATAGAAGACTGGAGTTAAGTCCTCACAGTGTGTACTGTATAGAAGACTGGAGTTTAGTCCTCACAGTGTGTACTGTATAGAAGACTGGGGTTTAGTCCTCACAGTGTGTACTGTATAGGAGACTGGAGTTTAGTCTTCACAGTGTGTACTGTATAGAAGACTGGAGTTTAGTCCTCACAGTGTGTACTGTATAGAAGACTGGGGTTTAGTCCTCACAGTGTGTACTGTATAGAAGACTGGAGTTCAGTCCTCACAGTGTGTACTGTATAAAAGACTGGGGTTTAGTCCTCACAGTGTGTACTGTATAGAAGACTGGAGTTTAGTCCTCACAGTGTGTACTGTATAGAAGACTGGAGTTTAGTCCTCACAGTGTGTACTGTATAGAAGACTGGGGTTTAGTCCTCACAGTGTGTACTGTATAAAAGACTGGGGTTTAGTCCTCACAGTGTGTACTGTATAGAAGACTGGGGTTTAGTCCTCACAGTGTGTACTGTATAGAAGACTGGGGTTTAGTCCTCACAGTGTGTACTGTATAGAAGACTGGAGTTTAGTCCTCACAGCGTGTACTGTATAGAAGACTGGAGTTTAGTCCTCACAGTGTGTACTATATAGAAGACTGGAGTTAAGTCCTCACAGTGTGTACTGTATAGAAGACTGGGGTTTAGTCCTCACAGTGTGTACTGTATAGAAGACTGGAGTTAAGTCCTCACAGTGTGTACTGTATAGAAGACTGGAGTTAAGTCCTCACAGTGTGTACTGTATAGAAGACTGGGGTTTAGTCCTCACAGTGTGTACTGTATAGAAGACTGGAGTTTAGTCCTCACAGCGTGTACTGTATAGAAGACTGGGGTTTAGTCCTCACAGTGTGTACTGTATAGAAGACTGGAGTTAAGTCCTCACAGCGTGTACTGTATAGAAGACTGGGGTTTAGTCCTCACAGTGTGTACTGTATAGAAGACTGGAGTTTAGTCCTCACAGTGTGTACTGTATAGAAGACTGGGGTTTAGTCCTCACAGTGTGTACTGTATAGAAGACTGGGGTTTAGGGTTTAGTCCTCACAGTGTGTACTATATAGAAGACTGGGGTTTAGGGTTTAGTCCTCACAGTGTGTACTGTATAGAAGACTGGAGTTTAGTCCTCACAGTGTGTACTGTATAGAAGACTGGGGTTTAGTCCTCACAGTGTGTACTGTATAGAAGACTGGGGTTTAGTCCTCACAGTGTGTACTGTATAGAAGACTGGAGTTTAGTCCTCATAGTGTGTACTGTATAGAAGACTGGGGTTTAGTCCTCACAGTGTGTACTATATAGAAGACTGGGGTTTAGTCCTCACAGTGTGTACTATATAGAAGACTGGAGTTAAGTCCTCACAGTGTGTACTGTATAGAAGACTGGAGTTTAGTCCTCACAGTGTGTACTGTATAGAAGACTGGGGTTTAGTCCTCACAGTGTGTACTGTATAGAAGACTGGGGTTTAGTCCTCACAGTGTGTACTGTATAGAAGACTGAAGTTTAGTCCTCACAGCGTGTACTGTATAGAAGACTGGGGTTTAGACCTCACAGCGTGTACTGTATAGAAGACTGGAGTTTAGTCCTCACAGCGTGTACTGTATAGAAGACTGGGGTTTAGTCCTCACAGCGTGTACTGTATAGAAGACTGGAGTTTAGTCCTCATAGTGTGTACTGTATAGAAGACTGGAGTTTAGTCCTCACAGTGTGTACTGTATAGAAGACTAGGGTTTAGTCCTCACAGCGTGTACTGTATAGAAGACTGGAGTTTAGTCCTCACAGTGTGTACTGTATAGAAGACTGGGGTTTAGTCCTCACAGCGTGTACTGTATAGAAGACTGGAGTTTAGTACTCACAGTGTGTACTGTATAGAAGACTGGAGTTTAGTCCTCACAGTGTGTACTATATAGAAGACTGGGGTTAAGTCCTCACAGTGTGTACTGTATAGAAGACTGGAGTTTAGTCCTCACAGTGTGTACTGTATAAAAGACTGGAGTTTAGTCCTCACAGTGTGTACTGTATAGAAGACTGGGGTTTAGTCCTCACAGTGTGTACTGTATAGAAGACTGGAGTTTAGTCCTCACAGTGTGTACTATATAGAAGACTGGAGTTTAGTCCTCACAGTGTGTACTGTATAGAAGACTGGAGTTAAGTCCTCACAGTGTGTACTATATAGAAGACTGGAGTTTAGTCCTCACAGTGTGTACTGTATAGAAGACTGGAGTTTAGTCCTCACAGTGTGTACTGTATAGAAGACTGGAGTTAAGTCCTCACAGTGTGTACTGTATAAAAGACTGGAGTTTAGTCCTCACAGTGTGTACTGTATAGAAGACTGGGGTTTAGTCCTCACAGTGTGTACTGTATAAAAGACTGGAGTTTAGTCCTCACAGTGTGTACTGTATAGAAGTCTGGAGTTTAGTCCTCATAGTGTGTACTGTATAGAAGACTGGAGTTTAGTCCTCACAGTGTGTACTGTATAGAAGACTGGGGTTTAGTCCTCACAGTGTGTACTGTATAGAAGACTGGAGTTTAGTCCTCACAGCGTGTATTGTATAGAAGACTGGGGTTTAGTCCTCACAGTGTGTACTGTATAAAAGACTGGAGTTTAGTCCTCACAGTGTGTACGGTATAGAAGACTGGAGTTTAGTCCTCACAGCGTGTACTGTATAGAAGACTGGAGTTTAGTCCTCACAGCATGTACTGTACAGAAGACTGGAGTTTAGTCCTCACAGTGTGTACTGTACAGAAGACTGGAGTTTAGTCCTCACAGTGTGTACTGTATAGAAGACTGGAGTTTAGTCCTCACAGTGTGTACTGTATAAAAGACTGGAGTTTAGTCCTCACAGTGTGTACTGTATAGAAGACTGGAGTTTAGTCCTCACAGCGTGTACTATATAGAAGACTGGAGTATAGTCCTCACAGCATGTACTGTACAGAAGACTGGAGTTTAGTCCTCACAGTGTGTACTGTATAGAAGACTGGGGTTTAGTCCTCACAGCATGTACTGTACAGAAGACTGGAGTTTAGTCCTCACAGTGTGTACTGTATAGAAGACTGGAGTTTAGTCCTCACAGTGTGTACTGTATAGAAGACTGGGGTTTAGTCCTCACAGTGTGTACTGTATAGAAGACTGTGGATCAGTCCTCACAGTGTGTACTGTATAGAAGACTGTGGTTCAGTCCTCACAGTGTGTACTGTATAGAAGACTGGAGTATAGTCCTCACAGCGTGTACTGTATAGAAGACTGGAGTTTAGTCCTCACAGTGTGTA
The DNA here is from genome assembly GCA_037306005.1 of Rhinophrynus dorsalis. Lineage (NCBI taxonomy): Eukaryota > Metazoa > Chordata > Amphibia > Anura > Rhinophrynidae > Rhinophrynus > Rhinophrynus dorsalis. Next base: position 129,449,404 of record CM074728.1, read on the forward strand.
CTGTACAGAAGACTGGGGTTTAGTCCTCACAGTGTGTACTGTATAGAAGACTGGAGTTTAGTCCTCACAGCGTGTACTATATAGAAGACTGGGGTTTAGTACTCACAGTGTGTACTGTATAGAAGACTGGAGTTTAGTCCTCACAGTGTGTACTATATAGAAGACTGGAGTTTAGTCCTCACAGTGTGTACTGTACAGAAGACTGGGGTTTAGTCCTCACAGTGTGTACTGTATAGAAAACTGGAGTTTAGTCCTCACAGTGTGTACTGTATAGAAGACTGGGGTTTAGTCCTCACAGTGTGTACTGTATAGAAGACTGGGGTTTAGTCCTCACAGCGTGTACTGTATAGAAGACTGGAGTTTAGTCCTCACAGTGTGTACTGTATAGAAGACTGGAGTTTAGTCCTCACAGCGTGTACTGTATAGAAGACTGGAGTTTAGTCCTCACAGCGTGTACTGTATAGAAGACTGGAGTTTAGTACTCACAGTGTGTACTGTATAGAAGACTGGAGTTTAGTCCTCACAGTGTGTACTGTATAGAAGACTGGGGTTTAGTCCTCACAGTGTGTACTGTATAGAAGACTGGAGTTTAGTCCTCACAGTGTGTACTGTATAGAAGACTGGAGTTTAGTCCTCACAGCGTGTACTGTATAGAAGACTGGAGTTTAGTCCTCACAGCGTGTACTGTATAGAAGACTGGAGTTTAGTCCTCACAGCGTGTACTGTATAGAAGACTGGAGTTTAGTCCTCACAGTGTGTACTGTATAGAAGACTGGAGTTTAGTCCTCACAGCGTGTACTGTATAGAAGACTGGAGTTTAGTCCTCACAGCGTGTACTGTACAGAAGACTGGAGTTTAGTCCTCACAGTGTGTACTGTATAGAAGACTGGAGTTTAGTCCTCACAGCGTGTACTGTATAGAAGACTGGAGTTTAGTCCTCACAGCGTGTACTGTATAGAAGACTGGAGTTTAGTACTCACAGTGTACTGTATAGAAGACTGGAGTTTAGTCCTCACAGTGTGTACTGTACAGAAGACTGGGGTTTAGTCCTCACAGTGTGTACTGTATAGAAGACTGGAGTTTAGTCCTCACAGTGTGTACTGTATAGAAGACTGGGGTTTAGTCCTCACAGTGTGTACTGTACAGAAGACTGGGGTTTAGTCCTCACAGTGTGTACTGTATAGAAGACTGGAGTTTAGTCCTCACAGCGTGTACTATATAGAAGACTGGGGTTTAGTACTCACAGTGTGTACTGTATAGAAGTCTGGAGTTTAGTCCTCACAGTGTGTACTATATAGAAGACTGGAGTTTAGTCCTCACAGTGTGTACTGTACAGAAGACTGGGGTTTAGTCCTCACAGTGTGTACTGTATAGAAGACTGGAGTTTAGTCCTCACAGCGTGTACTATATAGAAGACTGGGGTTTAGTACTCACAGTGTGTACTGTATAGAAGTCTGGAGTTTAGTCCTCACAGTGTGTACTATATAGAAGACTGGAGTTTAGTCCTCACAGTGTGTACTGTACAGAAGACTGGGGTTTAGTCCTCACAGTGTGTACTGTATAGAAAACTGGAGTTTAGTCCTCACAGTGTGTACTGTATAGAAGACTGGGGTTTAGTCCTCACAGTGTGTACTGTATAGAAGACTGGGGTTTAGTCCTCACAGCGTGTACTATATAGAAGACTGGAGTTTAGTCCTCACAGTGTGTACTGTATAGAAGACTGGAGTTTAGTCCTCACAGCGTGTACTGTATAGAAGACTGGAGTTTAGTCCTCACAGCGTGTACTGTACAGAAGACTGGAGTTTAGTCCTCACAGTGTGTACTGTATAGAAGACTGGAGTTTAGTCCTCACAGCGTGTACTGTATAGAAGACTGGAGTTTAGTCCTCACAGCGTGTACTGTATAGAAGACTGGAGTTTAGTACTCACAGTGTGTACTGTATAGAAGACTGGAGTTTAGTCCTCAGTGTGTACTGTATAGAAGACTGGAGTTTAGTCCTCACAGTGTGTACTGTATAGAAGACTGGGGTTTAGTCCTCACAGTGTGTACTGTATAGAAGACTGGGGCTTAGTCCTCACAGCGTGTACTGTATAGAAGTCTGGAGTTTAGTCCTCACAGTGTGTACTGTATAGAAGTCTGGAGTTTAGTCCTCACAGCATGTACTGTATAGAAGACTGGGGTTTAGTCCTCACAGCGTGTACTGTATAGAAGACTGGAGTTTAGTCCTCACAGTGTGTACTGTATAGAAGACTGGGGTTTAGTCCTCACAGCGTGTACTGTATAGAAGACTGGATTTTAGTCCTCACAGCGTGTACTGTATAGAAGACTGGGGTTTAGTCCTCACAGCGTGTACTGTATAGAAGACTGGGGTTTAGTCCTCACAGCGTGTACTGTATAGAAGACTGGGGTTTAGTCCTCACAGTGTGTACTGTATAGAAGACTGGGGCTTAATCCTCACAGCGTGTACTGTATAGAAGACTATGGTTTAGTCCTCACAGCGTGTACTGTATAGAAGACTGGGGTTTAGTCCTCACAGTGTGTACTGTATAGAAGACTGGATTTTAGTCCTCACAGCGTGTACTGTATAGAAGACTGGAGTTTAGTCCTCACAGCGTGTACTGTATAGAAGACTGGAGTTTAGTCCTCACAGCATGTACTGTATAGAAGACTGGAGTTTAGTCCTCACAGTGTGTACTGTATAGAAGACTATGGTTTAGTCCTCACAGCGTGTACTGTATAGAAGACTGGATTTTAGTCCTCACAGCGTGTACTGTATAGAAGACTGGGGTTTAGTCCTCACAGCGTGTACTGTATAGAAGACTGGGGCTTAGTCCTCACAGCGTGTACTGTATAGAAGACTGGATTTTAGTCCTCACAGCGTGTACTGTATAGAAGACTGGGGTTTAGTCCTCACAGCGTGTACTGTATAGAAGACTGGGGCTTAGTCCTCACAGCGTGTACTGTATAGAAGTCTGGAGTTTAGTCCTCACAGTGTGTACTGTATAGAAGTCTGGAGTTTACTTCTCACAGTGTGTACTGTATAGAAGACTGGGGTTTAGTCCTCACAGTGTGTACTGTATAGAAGACTGGGGTTTAGTCCTCACAGCGTGTACTGTATAGAAGACTGGAATTTAGTCCTCACAGTGTGTACTGTATAGAAGACTGGGGTTTAGTCCTCACAGTGTGTACTGTATAGAAGACTGGGGTTTAGTCCTCACAGTGTGTACTGTATAGAAGACTGGAGTTTAGTCCTCACAGCGTGTACTATATAGATGACTGGGGTTTAGTCCTCACTTCGTGTACTGTATAGAAGACTAGAGTTAAGTCCTCACAGCGTGTACTGTATAGAAGACTGGATTTTAGTAGTGTTGAGCGAGCACCCCGATGCTCGGGTGCTCAGGTGCTCTGACCGAGCACCCCCTGAGGCTCGAGTGCTCGGCCGAGCACCCGAGCCCCATTGAACTGCATGGGGCGACACGAGCATTACACCAGGCACCCCCTGCTCTGATGAGGGGAGGGTGCCTGGTCAATGCCCCCCTTCATCTCCGCTATGCCCCCTTCATCTCCAAATGCCCCCTTCATCTCCGCAATGTCCCCCTTCATCTCCGCTATGCCCCCTTCATCTCCGCTATGCCCGTCTTCCACAATGTCCCCCTTCATCTCCGCTATGCCCCTCTTCCACAATGTGCCCCTTCATCTCCGCTATGCCCCTCTTCCACAATGTCCCCCTTCATCTACTCTATGGCATAGAGGAGATGAAGGGGGACATTGTGGAAGAGGGGCATAGCGGAGATGAAGGGGCACATTGTGGAAGAGGGGCATAGAGGAGATGAAGGGGGACATTGTGGAAGACGGGCATAGCGGAGATGAAGGGGGACATTGTGGAAGAGGGGCATAGAGTCTATGCCCCTCTTCCACAATGTCCCCCTTCATCTCCGCAATGCCCCCTTCATCTCCGCAATGCCCCCGTACCTCCAGTCCCTGGTGGTCCAGCGGAGCGTCTTCGGATCTGGGCCTCTTCCGGCACAGATCCCCGCCACCCGAACATGGCGGGCGAGCACATGGCGGTACTCGACGAGTACCGCCATGTGCCGAGCAGAGCGATGCTCGAGCCGATCCGAGCATCGGCCGAGCACGCTCGCTCAACACTAGATTTTAGTCCTCACAGCGTGTACTGTATAGAAGACTGGGGTTTTGTCCTCACAGCGTGTACTGTATAGAAGACTGGGGTTTAGTCCTCACAGTGTGTACTGTATAGAAGACTGGGGCTTAGTCCTCACAGCATGTACTGTATAGAAGTCTGGAGTTTAGTCCTCACAGTGTGTACTGTATAGAAGTCTGGAGTTTAGTCCTCACAGCATGTACTGTATAGAAGACTGGGGTTTAGTCCTCACAGCGTGTACTGTATAGAAGACTGGAGTTTAGTCCTCACAGCGTGTACTGTATAGAAGACTGGATTTTAGTCCTCAGTGTGTACTGTATAGAAGACTGGAGTTTAGTACTCACAGTGTGTACTGTATAGAAGACTGGAGTTTAGTCCTCAGTGTGTACTGTATAGAAGACTGGAGTTTAGTCCTCACAGTGTGTACTGTATAGAAGACTGGGGTTTAGTCCTCACAGTGTGTACTGTATAGAAGACTGGGGCTTAGTCCTCACAGCGTGTACTGTATAGAAGTCTGGAGTTTAGTCCTCACAGTGTGTACTGTATAGAAGTCTGGAGTTTAGTCCTCACAGCATGTACTGTATAGAAGACTGGGGTTTAGTCCTCACAGCGTGTACTGTATAGAAGACTGGAGTTTAGTCCTCACAGTGTGTACTGTATAGAAGACTGGGGTTTAGTCCTCACAGCGTGTACTGTATAGAAGACTGGATTTTAGTCCTCACAGCGTGTACTGTATAGAAGACTGGGGTTTAGTCCTCACAGCGTGTACTGTATAGAAGACTGGGGTTTAGTCCTCACAGCGTGTACTGTATAGAAGACTGGGGTTTAGTCCTCACAGTGTGTACTGTATAGAAGACTGGGGCTTAATCCTCACAGCGTGTACTGTATAGAAGACTATGGTTTAGTCCTCACAGCGTGTACTGTATAGAAGACTGGGGTTTAGTCCTCACAGTGTGTACTGTATAGAAGACTGGATTTTAGTCCTCACAGCGTGTACTGTATAGAAGACTGGAGTTTAGTCCTCACAGCGTGTACTGTATAGAAGACTGGAGTTTAGTCCTCACAGCATGTACTGTATAGAAGACTGGAGTTTAGTCCTCACAGTGTGTACTGTATAGAAGACTATGGTTTAGTCCTCACAGCGTGTACTGTATAGAAGACTGGATTTTAGTCCTCACAGCGTGTACTGTATAGAAGACTGGGGTTTAGTCCTCACAGCGTGTACTGTATAGAAGACTGGGGCTTAGTCCTCACAGCGTGTACTGTATAGAAGACTGGATTTTAGTCCTCACAGCGTGTACTGTATAGAAGACTGGGGTTTAGTCCTCACAGCGTGTACTGTATAGAAGACTGGGGCTTAGTCCTCACAGCGTGTACTGTATAGAAGTCTGGAGTTTAGTCCTCACAGTGTGTACTGTATAGAAGTCTGGAGTTTACTTCTCACAGTGTGTACTGTATAGAAGACTGGGGTTTAGTCCTCACAGTGTGTACTGTATAGAAGACTGGGGTTTAGTCCTCACAGCGTGTACTGTATAGAAGACTGGAATTTAGTCCTCACAGTGTGTACTGTATAGAAGACTGGGGTTTAGTCCTCACAGTGTGTACTGTATAGAAGACTGGGGTTTAGTCCTCACAGTGTGTACTGTATAGAAGACTGGAGTTTAGTCCTCACAGCGTGTACTATATAGATGACTGGGGTTTAGTCCTCACTTCGTGTACTGTATAGAAGACTAGAGTTAAGTCCTCACAGCGTGTACTGTATAGAAGACTGGATTTTAGTAGTGTTGAGCGAGCACCCCGATGCTCGGGTGCTCAGGTGCTCTGACCGAGCACCCCCTGAGGCTCGAGTGCTCGGCCGAGCACCCGAGCCCCATTGAACTGCATGGGGCGACACGAGCATTACACCAGGCACCCCCTGCTCTGATGAGGGGAGGGTGCCTGGTCAATGCCCCCCTTCATCTCCGCTATGCCCCCTTCATCTCCAAATGCCCCCTTCATCTCCGCAATGTCCCCCTTCATCTCCGCTATGCCCCCTTCATCTCCGCTATGCCCGTCTTCCACAATGTCCCCCTTCATCTCCGCTATGCCCCTCTTCCACAATGTGCCCCTTCATCTCCGCTATGCCCCTCTTCCACAATGTCCCCCTTCATCTACTCTATGGCATAGAGGAGATGAAGGGGGACATTGTGGAAGAGGGGCATAGCGGAGATGAAGGGGCACATTGTGGAAGAGGGGCATAGCGGAGATGAAGGGGGACATTGTGGAAGACGGGCATAGCGGAGATGAAGGGGGACATTGTGGAAGAGGGGCATAGAGTCTATGCCCCTCTTCCACAATGTCCCCCTTCATCTCCGCAATGCCCCCTTCATCTCCGCAATGCCCCCGTACCTCCAGTCCCTGGTGGTCCAGCGGAGCGTCTTCGGATCTGGGCCTCTTCCGGCACAGATCCCCGCCACCCGAACATGGCGGGCGAGCACATGGCGGTACTCGACGAGTACCGCCATGTGCCGAGCAGAGCGATGCTCGAGCCGATCCGAGCATCGGCCGAGCACGCTCGCTCAACACTAGATTTTAGTCCTCACAGCGTGTACTGTATAGAAGACTGGGGTTTTGTCCTCACAGCGTGTACTGTATAGAAGACTGGGGTTTAGTCCTCACAGTGTGTACTGTATAGAAGACTGGGGCTTAGTCCTCACAGCATGTACTGTATAGAAGTCTGGAGTTTAGTCCTCACAGTGTGTACTGTATAGAAGTCTGGAGTTTAGTCCTCACAGCATGTACTGTATAGAAGACTGGGGTTTAGTCCTCACAGCGTGTACTGTATAGAAGACTGGAGTTTAGTCCTCACAGCGTGTACTGTATAGAAGACTGGAGTTTAGTCCTCACAGTGTGTACTGTATAGAAGACTGGGGTTTAGTCCTCACAGTGTGTACTGTATAGAAGACTGGGGTTTAGTCCTCACAGTGTGTACTGTATAGAAGACTGGGGTTTAGTCCTCACAGTGTGTACTATATACAAGACTGGGGTTTAGGGTTTAGTCCTCACAGTGTGTACTGTATAAAAGACTGGAGTTTAGTCCTCACAGTGTGTACTGTATAGAAGACTGGGGTTTAGTCCTCACAGTGTGTACTGTATAGAAGACTGGGGTTTAGTCCTCACAGTGTGTACTGTATAGAAGACTGGGGTTTAGGGTTTAGTACTCACAGTGTGTACTGTATAGAAGACTGGGGTTTAGTCCTCAAAGTGTGTACTGTATAGAAGACTGGGGTTTAGGGTTTAGTCCTCACAGTGTGTACTGTATAGAAGACTGGAGTTTAGTCCTCATAGTGTGTACTGTATAGAAGACTGGGGTTTAGTCCTCACAGTGTGTACTGTATAGAAGACTGGGGTTTAGGGTTTAGTACTCACAGTGTGTACTGTATAGAAGACTGGGGTTTAGTCCTCAAAGTGTGTACTGTATAGAAGACTGGGGTTTAGGGTTTAGTCCTCACAGTGTGTACTGTATAGAAGACTGGAGTTTAGTTCTCATAGTGTGTACTGTATAGAAGACTGGGGTTTAGTCCTCACAGTGTGTACTGTATAGAAGACTGGGGTTTAGGGTTTAGTCCTCACAGTGTGTACTGTATAGAAGACTGGGGTTTAGTCCTCACAGTGTGTACTGTATAGAAGACTGGGGTTTAGTCCTCACAGTGTGTACTGTATAGAAGACTGGGGTTTAGTCCTCACAGTGTGTACTGTATAGAAGACTGGAGTTTAGTCCTCACAGCGTGTACTGTATAAAAGACTGGAGTTTAGTCCTCACAGTGTGTACTGTATAGAAGACTGGGGTTTAGTACTCACAGCGTGTACTGTATAGAAGACTGGAGTTTAGTACTCACAGTGTGTACTGTATAGAAGACTGGGGTTTAGGGTTTAGTCCTCACAGTGTGTACTGTATAGAAGACTGGGGTTTAGTCCTCACAGTGTGTACTGTATAGAAGACTGGGGTTTAGTCCTCACAGTGTGTACTGTATAGAAGACTGGAGTTTAGTCCTCACAGCATGTACTGTATAAAAGACTGGAGTTTAGTCCTCACAGTGTGTACTGTATAGAAGACTGGGGTTTAGTACTCACAGCGTGTACTGTATAGAAGACTGGAGTTTAGTACTCACAGTGTGTACTGTATAGAAGACTGGGGTTTAGGGTTTAGTCCTCACAGTGTGTACTGTATAGAAGACTGGAGTTTAGTCCTCACAGTGTGTACTGTATAGAAGACTGGGGTTTAGTCCTCACAGTGTGTACTGTACAGAAGACTGGAGTTTAGTCCTCACAGTGTGTACTGTATAGAAGACTGGGGTTTAGTCCTCACAGTGTGTACTATATAGAAGACTGGGGTTTAGGGTTTAGTCCTCACAGTGTGTACTGTATAGAAGACTGGAGTTTAGTCCTCACAGTGTGTACTGTATAGAAGACTGGGGTTTAGTCCTCACAGTGTGTACTATATAGAAGACTGGGGTTTAGGGTTTAGTCCTCACAGTGTGTACTGTATAGAAGACTGCTGTTTAGTCCTCACAGTGTGTACTGTATAGAAGACTGGGGTATAGGGTTTAGTCCTCACAGTGTGTACTGTATAGAAGACTGAGGTTTAGTTAGAAAGCAAACAAACAATATTTACATCTCCAGTATGAAGTGACAGGTAGGAGAGCAGTGTAGTATAATAGTATCTGGCCAGTATGAAGTGACAGGTAAGAGAACAATGTGTAATAATAGTTTATGGCCAGCAAGAAAGGCAGTTAGGGTAGAGAAAGTAAATAAAGAAGAGGGGGAGAGAGGGAGGGAGAGCAGAGAGGAATGTTAATGTCTGGTTGGCATAGAGATGCAGGTGGAAGGGAGAGCAGAGAGGAATGTTCGGTCTGGTTGGTATAGAGAGGCAGGTGGAAGGGAGAGCAGAGAGGAATGTTCGGTGTGGTTGGCATGGAGAGGCAGGTGGAAGGGAGAGCAGAGAGGAAAGTTCGGTCTGGTTGGTATAGAGAGGCAGGTGGAAGGGAGAGCAGAGAGGAATGTTCAGTCTGGTTGTTATAGAGAGGCAGGTGGAAGAGAGAGCAGAGAGGAATGTTCGGTCTGGTTGGCATAGAGAGGCAGGTGGAAGAGAGAGCAGAGAGGAATGTTCGGTCTGGTTGGCATAGAGAGGCAGGTGGAAGGGAGAGCAGAGAGGAATGTTCTGTCTGGTTGGCATAGAGATGCAGGTGGAAGGGAGAGCAGAGAGGAATGTTCTGTCTGGTTGGCATAGAGATGCAGGTGGAAGGGAGAGCAGAGAGGAATGTTAATGTCTGGTTGGCATAGAGAGGCAGGTAGAAGGGAGAGCAGAGAGGAATGTTCGGTGTCTGGTTGGTATAGAGAGGCAGGTGGAAGGGAGAGCAGAGAGGAATGTTCGGTCTGGTTGGCATAGAGAGGCAGGTGGAAGGGAGAGGAGAGAGGAATGTTCGGTCTGGTTGGCATAGAGAGGCAGGTGGAAGGGAGAGCAGAGAGGAATGTTCGGTCTGGTTGGTATAGAGAGGCAGGTGGAAGGGAGAGCAGAGAGGAATGTGAATGTCTGGTTGGTATAGAGAGGCAGGTGGAAGGGAGAGCAGAGAGGAATGTTCGGTCTGGTTGGTATAGAGAGGCAGGTGGAAGGGAGAGCAGAGAGGAATGTTCGGTGTGGTTGGCATACAGAGGCAGGTGGAAGGGAGAGCAGAGAGGAATGTTCGGTATGGTTGGTAAAGAGAGGCAGGTGGAAGGGAGAGCAGAGAGGAATGTTAATGTCTGGTTGGCATAGAGAGGCAGGTGGAAGGGAGAGCAGAGAGGAATGTTCAGTCAGGTTGGCATAGAGGCAGGTGAAAGGGAGAGCAGAGAGGAATGTTCAGTCTGGTTGGTATAGAGAGGCAGGTGGAAGGGAGAGCAGAGAGGAATGTTCGGTGGGGTTGGTACAGAGAGGCAGGTGGAAGGGAGAGCAGAGAGGAATGTTCGGTGTGGTTGGCATAGAGAGGCAGGTGGAAGGGAGAGCAGAGAGGAATGTTCGGTGTGGTTGGCATAGAGAAGCAGGTGGAAGGGAGAGCAGAGAGGAATGTTCGGTGTGGTTGGCATAGAGAGGCAGGTAGAAGGGAGAGCAGAGAGGAATGTTCGGTCTGGTTGGCATAGAGAGGAAGGTGGAAGGGAGAGCAGAGAGGAATGTTCGGTCTGGTTGGCACAGAGAGGCAGGTAGAAGGTAGAGCAGAGAGGAATGTTCAGTCTGATTGGCAGGGAGAGGCAGGTGGAAGGGAGAGCAGAGAGGAATGTTCAGTCTGATTGGCAGGGAGAGGCAGGTGGAAGGGAGAGCAGAGAGGAATGTTCGGTCTGGTTGGCATAGAGATGCAGGTGGAAGGGAGAGCAGAGAGGAATGTTCGGTGTGGTTGGCAAAGAGATGCAGGTGGAAGGGAGAGCAGAGAGGAATGTTCAGTCTGGTTGGCATAGAAAGGCAGGTGGAAGGGAGAGCAGAGAGGAATGTTCGGTGTGGTTGGCATACAGAGGCAGGTGGAAGGGAGAGCAGAGAGGAATGTTAATGTCTGGTTGGCATAGAGAGGCAGGTGGAAGGGAGAACAGAGAGGAATGTTCAGTCTGGTTGGTATAGAGAGGCAGGTGGAAGGGAGAGCAGAGAGGAATGTTCAGTCTGGTTGGTATAGAGAGGCAGGTGGAAGGGAGAGCAGAGAGGAATGTTCGGAGTGGTTGGTATAGAGAGGCAGGTGGAAGGGAGAGCAGAGAGGAATGTTCGGTGTGGTTGGCATAGAGAGGCAGGTGGAAGGGAGAGCAGAGAGGAATGTTCGGTGTGGTTGGCATAGAGAGGCAGGTGGAAGGGAGAGCAGAGAGGAATGTTCGGTCTGGTTGGCATAGAGAGGCAAGTGGAAGGGAGAGCAGAGAGGAATGTTCGGTCTGGTTGGCATAGAGAGGCAGGTGGAAGGGAGAGCAGAGAGGAATGTTCGGTGTGGTTGGCATAGAGAGGCAGGTGGAAGGGAGAGCAGAGAAAAATGTTAATGTCTGGTTGGCATGGAGAGGCAGGTGGAAGGGAGAGCAGAGAGGAATGTTCGGTCTGGTTGGCATGGAGAGGCAGGTGGAAGGGAGAGCAGAGATGAATGTTCAGTCTGGTTGGCATAGAGATGCAGGTGGAAGGGAGAGCAGAGAGGAATAGTCTGTCTGGTTGGTATAGAGAGGCAGGTGGAAGGGAGAGCAGAGAGGAATGTTCGGTGTGGTTGGCATAGAGAGGCAGGTGGAAGGGAGAGCAGAGAGGAATGTTCGGTGTGGTTGGCATAGAGAGGCAGGTGGAAGGGAGAGCAGAGAGGAATGTTCGGTGTGGTTGGCATAGAGAGGCAGGTGGAAGGGAGAGCAGAGAGGAATGTTCGGTGTGGTTGGCATAGAGAGGCAGGTGGAAGGGAGAGCAGAGAGGAATGTTAATGTCTGGTTGGCATAGAGAGGCAGGTGGAAGGGAGAGCAGAGATGAATGTTCAGTCTGGTTGGCATAGAGAGGCAGGTGGAAGGGAGAGCAGAGAGGAATGTTCGGTCTGGTTGGCATAGAGATGCAGGTGGAAGGGAGAGCAGAGAGGAATGTTAATGTCTGGTTGGCATAGAGAGGCAGGTGGAAGGGAGAGCAGAGAGGAATGTTTGGTCTGGTTGGCATGGAGAGGCAGGTGGAAGGGAGAGCAGAGATGAATGTTTAGTCTGGTTGGCATAGAGATGCAGGTGGAAGGGAGAGCAGAGAGGAATAGTCTGTCTGGTTGGTATAGAGAGGCAGGTGGAAGGGAGAGCAGAGAGGAATGTTCGGTGTGGTTGGCATAGAGAGGCAGGTGGAAGGGAGAGCAGAAAGGAATGTTCGGTGTGGTTGGCATAGAGAGGCAGGTGGAAGGGAGAGCAGAGAGGAATGTTCGGTGTGGTTGGCATAGAGAGGCAGGTGGAAGGGAGAGCAGAGAGGAATGTTAATGTCTGGTTGGCATAGAGAGGCAGGTGGAAGGGAGAGCAGAGAGGAATGTTAGGTCTGGTTGGCATATAGAGGCAGGTGGAAGGGAGAGCAGAGAGGAATGTTCGGTCTGGTTGGCATAGAGAGGCAGGTGGAAGGGAGAGCAGAGAGGAATGTTAATGTCTGGTTGGCATAGAGAGGCAGGTGGAAGGGAGAGCAGAGAGGAATGTTCGGTCTGGTTGGCATAGAGAGGCAGGTGGAAGGGAGAGCAGAGAGGAATGTTCGGTCTGGTTGGCATAGAGAGGCAGGTGGAAGGGAGAGCAGAGAGGAATGTTCGGTCTGGTTGGCACAGAGAGGCAGGTGGAAGGGAGAGCAGAGAGGAATGTTCAGTCTGATTGGCAGGGAGAGGCAGGTGGAAGGGAGAGCAGAGAGGAATTTTCAGTCTGATTGGCAGGGAGAGGCAGGTGGAAGGGAGAGCAGAGAGGAATGTTCGGTCTGGTTGGCATAGAGAGGCAGGTGGAAGGGAGAGCAGAGAGGAATGTTCGGTCTGGTTGGCACAGAGAGGCAGGTGGAAGGGAGAGCAGAGAGGAATGTTCAGTCTGATTGGCAGGGAGAGGCAGGTGGAAGGGAGAGCAGAGAGGAATTTTCAGTCTGATTGGCAGGGAGAGGCAGGTGGAAGGGAGAGCAGAGAGGAATGTTCGGTCTGGTTGGCATAGAGATGAAGGTGGAAGGGAGAGCAGAGAGGAATGTTCGGTCTGGTTGGTATAGAGAGGCAGGTGGAAGGGAGAGCAGAGAGGAATGTTCGGTCTGGTTGGTATAGAGAGGCAGGTGGAAGGGAGAGCAGAGAGGAATGTTAATGTCTGGTTGGCATGGAGAGGCAGGTGGAAGGGAGAGCAGAGAGGAATGTTCGGTCTGGTTGGTATAGAGAGGCAGGTGTAAGGGAGAGCAGAGAGGAATGTTCGGTCTGGTTGGTATAGAGAGGCAGGTGGAAGGGAGAGCAGAGAGGAATGTTAATGTCCGGTTGGCATAGAGAGGCAGGTGGAAGGGAGAGCAGAGAGGAATGTTCGGTCTGATTGGCATAGAGAGGCAGGTGGAAGGGAGAGCAGAGAGGAATGTTCGGTCTGGTTGGTATAGAGAGGCAGGTGGAAGGGAGAGCAGAGAGGAATGTTCGGTGTGGTTGGCATAGAGAGGCAGGTGGAAGGGAGAGCAGAGAGGAATGTTAATGTCTGGTTGGTATAGAGAGGCAGGTGGAAGGGAGAGCAGAGAGGAATGTTAATGTCTGGTTGGCATGGAGAGGCAGGTGGAAGGGAGAGCAGAGAGGAATGTTCAGTCTGGTTGTTATAGAGAGGCAGGTGGAAGAGAGAGCAGAGAGGAATGTTCGTTCTGGTTGGCATAGAGAGGCAGGTGGAAGAGAGAGCAGAGAGGAATGTTCGGTCTGGTTGGCATAGAGAGGCAGGTGGAAGGGAGAGCAGAGAGGAATGTTCTGTCTGGTTGGCATAGAGATGCAGGTGGAAGGGAGAGCAGAGAGGAATGTTCGGTCTGGTTGGCATAGAGAGGCAGGTGGAAGGGAGAGCAGAGAGGAATGTTCTGTCTGGTTGGCATAGAGAGGCAGGTGGAAGGGAGAGCAGAGAGGAATGTTAATGTCTGGTTGGCAAAGAGAGGCAGGTGGAAGGGAGAGCAGAGAGGAATGTTCGGTGTGGTTGGCATAGAGAGGCAGGTGGAAGGGAGAGCAGAGAGGAATGTTAATGTCTGGTTGGCATAGAGAGGCAGGTGGAAGGGAGAGCAGAGAGGAATGTTCGGTCTGGTTGGTATAGAGAGGCAGGTGGAAGGGAGAGCAGAGAGGAATGTTAATGTCTGGTTGGCATAGAGAAGCAGGTGGAAGGGAGAGCAGAGAGGAATGTTCGGTCTGGTTGGCATGGAGAGGCAGGTGGAAGAGAGAGCAGAGAGGAATGTTCGGTCTGGTCGGTATAGAGAGGCAGATGGAAGGGAGGGCAGAGAGGAATGTTCGGTCTGGTTGGCAGGGAGATGCAGGTGGAAGGGAGAGCAGAGAGGAATGTTCGGTCTGGTTGGCATGGAGAGGCAGGTGGAAGAGAGAGCAGAGAGGAATGTTCGGTCTGGTTGGTATAGAGAGGCAGATGGAAGGGAGAGCAGAGAGGAATGTTCGGTCTGGTCGGTATAGAGAGGCAGATGGAAGGGAGAGCAGAGAGGAATGTTCGGTCTGGTTGGCAGGGAGATGCAGGTGGAAGGGAGAGCAGAGAGGAATGTTCGGTGTCTGGTTGGTATAGAGAGGCAGGTGGAAGGGAGAGCAGAGAGGAATGTGAATGTCTGGCTGGTATACCCAACAGTGCTCTCTAATTTGAATTATCTGACAAATAAATAAAGCTCTGTAGTTTATCTCGTGGCTGACATGGCTATAGGCGGAGACTTCTTTCAAAACCATTTGTTACAAAGTGCAGCTCCACTTTAATTTGTCAAGAAACGTTATTAAAATTATTTTGTAATTTGAATTAAAGTATATTATAGCTGTGAATATTTAAATAGCAGAAGAATCTTCCATTTTTAACCATTTTAGTGCACTGCAATGTGTGGGCTGCCTCTCTGGCACTCAAAGGGTTAAGTATGAGGTAATGTTTATGAAAAATAACAATATCTGACAACAATCTGTATGTTAGATGTCCTCTCTTATTCAGTAAGCAGTGGACGTGTGTCTGTCAGTCTACACTTTGTATCGGTGGTGCAGGGTACCAAAGCACATTCTCATCAGAAAGGATGATAGAAATCCACGTTAGGTGACCTTCGGAACACAATTTATTGCAAACTACAATTCCCATCATCCCCAACAGCCAAGGGGGGATGATGCAAATTGTAGACCCCAACATCTGCAGTGTAAGAGTCCCCTACCCCCATATTCCTGCTCTAGAAGGCTGGAAGACACAAAGCTGTGTATGATGGATGTGTCTGCGGGACCTCCATCACAGGCTTCTAGTAAACACATTAGGATGAGACAAGAGATTTATAAATTCTAGTGATACCATGTGAATGAGTGAGATTGCCTTCTAATGAATGGAACATGATCAGTCCACGTGTTGAAGAAAGTGTTAATATCTTCTGCCCGATGAGTAAATGTAAAGTCTACGTCTTTATAGAGACATTTATCACTGTCACGTCACCGACAACAGCAGCAGCTGATGAAGCTCACTAATTGGAAGAAGGGGGGGTCCGAATGTTTGTGGGTGTAAAATCCATTTATCATGTGCTTTGTCCTGACTCATAACAAGCACTTCACTTCTGATATGCACAAGCAAATTTGTTTTGTACCGTTTTTATCTCCTTGTATGTTTTCTTATTAATCATGTGGAGTTAACGTTAATAAAATCATATGTATCGCTTTCCAGAGAATTTATGGAATAATGAATGAGCTGAAATGAGCAATTCTGGGGCAAACCAACTACGTCACGGGGGACAGATACAAGTTTTCCAAATTCAATTGATTTCAGTGAGAATTTTAATCCCTTGAATTGCTTCACAAGGTGTTGGATACCACCCTAGCATTTAAGGGATTAAAAATGCTATTTAAATAATTTGTAATTGTAATCTCTCTCCCCCGCAGTGCAGTTGGATTACTCCAGAATTGTTACTGAACACAGTGAAAATAACCACTGATTTAAATGAATGCTTTGCAATGCTTTGGAGATCTTTCCAGCATTCTAGGGGTTACAAGTTTCATTTATTTCAATGGAAATTTGGGGAGTTAACCCCCCCATGATGCAGTTTGCCTGCTCCAGAATAAGCCTGTAGTGTGGTATAGTTTCCAGACGCATTTTATGTGAGAACCTTTACTGGAATGGAAGTCTGGTGACCAAATGACCTTCCGCCTGTCCTGCCTGGTGAACTGGTGCCATGGGAAGGGTTAAGTTTAGGATTAAAGATGAGGGGACATGTCCTGGTGGAGTTTATGAAGCAGTTAACAGAACCGTTTGGTTAGATGACCCAGTCCAAGTTCAATGAATGACACTCAGGTCCAATTTAAGTTAATTAATAAAAAAGCCAACATTAGCTGAACTTTCACAAACTAATTTAGTCAAGTCTATTAGTAACTATTGTTATGAATGACGGTCACATTTCACTTAACGCCAGCAGGTCATGTTTTATAGATATGCCTGCTTAAGCACTGCTAGATTATTCCAAGTGACTGTACGGCTCATTATCCATCTGTGATTAAGCAGGAATATCCTTAAAATCTGATACATTGGTATATCCTGAAGACTAGCTTTAACAATCAATGTTCTAGCTAAATAATATTAAAATAGCAATCAATTATGCAAACCATTAGCGCTGCAATCATTTTTGCCTTATTTAAAAAAGTTTATCTAAGAAAATAAATCATTCAAAAAAAATAAAAGAGACAAATAATTTCATTGTATTATCTGCCTTCATTCACCACCTCAGATAATGTTCTGGAAGCTATAATCTTTAATTTGCATCCAATTACACTATCAATAGAAGATGTTCTACATTGTCCGATGGGATTCAAAGTAATTTTGTAACAAAGAACTCCCAGTAGTGATGTCAAGGTGATTCCTCTTAATGGATAACTGAGACGATGGTAAGTGCAAGCACCCAGAACACTAAGGGCCCTTCTCCGGGCATGGGTTACCACTACGGGGAGATCTTAATGTCCTCCTGAAAGCTTGCACTTACTATGTTCTCAGATAGTCCTTAAAATGTGTCACCTTTACTTTTCTTGTTACAAAAGTACATTGAATCCAATCTACTGTACTAGCTAACACGGAATCATCTTTTCTCCTTCTACATTGTCTAGTATTACTGGAGAAGTTTCATCCTATATAATAATTCGCTAAGTTGTGTGTAACGCCCGACATGCGCAGTAGACACTGCTACGCGTGCGGCAGTCATGCGCAGTACAGACTGCCCGCACCGCGGCTGATACAGAGCTGGGCACTCCGAAGGAGCGTCCATCTCCGTATCAGCAGTGGCGCGGGCAGTCTCTGTTGCACGTGATTGCCCCGCGACCGGCTGCCAAAGGCACTGTGTCCAGTGTAACGGGCTGTTCAACTAGTATATATATATATTATTGTTATTTATTTGTGAGGGTTTTCCAGTAAATACTTCCAAGCCTACCATATTTCATTGGATGAATATCTCAGTGAGTATCCAGTATAAGATAGAGCCCCTGATAAAGTGTTCAGTCATTCTCCTGTTCCTTAGGAGATGAGGACATTACATGGAAAGAGTGCTGCTCATGTAAAGTTGCCATCAGCCATGGCTTCTAAAAGCTTCTGCGGCTTCTAATTCCTCTTTATGATTTGGACACATATTTGATAACAGGACCTTTCTTTTGATGACTACATATGTCAGCTGATTGGAACCGGAGGACCAGTTGAAGTCAATATCCACTTACATCTTTATGAGAAATTGTGCATGCCATGGTTTGAAAGTTCAGTTTTATTGCTATTTACATTTTTTTTCAATTAGAAATATTATTACACTGGTGGGTTGTGTTTGTTTTTTCTTGTAATGATGTAAAAATATAATGTGTCTTAGTAACTCCTACATGACTATTAAAGACTCTCAATGTTGTATTCTATTTAAGGTCTTCCTTTGGTAAAACTACACTCTACAATATTTATTCCCAGTAAACCCTAACCAATCTGTTCTCTATAAAGATGCATTCTGCTGGTGCGATAAGGGACGGTGTTGAAAACAAAAGGCTTTTTTTCCGCTCATGCAGATGTGCTGCTGAAAATGGTTGAAATCTGTATCTGTGGTGGTAGGGTGTCTTTTGATCTCTGAGGTATAATTACCAGCCTTCAGCTATACATGCCATAGTGACAGTGATTACCTTGAGCGTGTGAATATTACATTAGTGTGTCTAAGTGCATTATCACGTGATCTCTGAGGTATAATTACCAGCCTTCTGCTATATACACCAGACTGACAGTGAATACTTGGAGAGGGTGAATATTACATTAATGTGTCTAAGTGCAGCATCACGTGATCGCTGTGGTATAATTACCCGCCTTCAGCTATACATGCCATAGTGACAGTGATTACCTTGAGCGTGTGAATATTATATTAGTGTGTCCATGTGCATTATCATGTGATCACTGGGGTATAATTGTCAGCCTACTTCTATTTACACCAGAGTGACAGCGAATACTTGGAGAGTAAAAATATTACACTAGTGTGTCTAAGTGCAGGATCACATGATCACTGGGGTATAATTGGCAGCCTTCTGCTATATACACCAGACTGACAGCGAATACTTGGAGAGACGGAATATTTCATTAGTGTGTCTAAGTGCAGGATCACATGACTGCTGAGGTATAATTGACAGCCTTCTGCTTTATCGAGTCGAGTCACAGTGAATACTTGGAGAGTGAAAAATATTACATAAGTGTGTCTAAGTGCATTAACATGTGATCACTGGGGTATAATTACCAGCCTTCTGCTATATACACCAGACTGACAGTGAATACTTGAGGAGGATGATATTACATTAGTGTGTGTAAGTGCAGGATCACATAATTACTGGGGAATAATTGGCAGCCTTCTGCTATATAAAGTGACAGTGATGACTTGAAGAGTATGAGTATTACATTAGTCTAAATGCAGGATCACGTCATTGCCATGGTTTAATTGGCAGCCTTCTGCTATGGAGTAAAGGTACAGTGATTACTTGGAGAGTATCAGTATTACGTTAGTGTGTCTATGTGCAGGATCACGTGATCACTGGGGTACAATTGACAGCTGTAATGGACCACAGTCTGTTACTGGAAGCCCTCTCTGGGGACACGGATTATCAGCCAATTGTCACAGGCTATGGGAACTCTGAGACATTATATTGGCAGACTGTGCCAAAAAACTAAAATCATAGCCTTTAAAGGGACAGGGCTATTAGGGGTTAATTATTTGAGTTTGGGCAAGGCTACTTCAAATGTGTATTGTATTACTGTCTGGTTGATTAGGGTTCCACCTACTAATCTCCTCTCTGTTGTGTATCCACTGTTGTCTGTGTGATGGGATTAGTCTGGGGTTCTGACTGTAGGTAACACCTGGCCCCATTGTCCTGTGTTTACATTGCCAGTGTTTATAGTGAACATCATAATTGTTTACCATAGTCTCTCTGTATAGTTAATTTAATCATGTCCACCCCCACTGTATCCTATGTCCACCATATGTCACTGCCCTTTGTGTTTCTTGTCTTGTATTATATCTGAATATGGTTCAATGTGTATAAAACCCCAGAGTTGTTCAATAAAGAGAGTTAGTTGTTCTGAACTAAGAAGGAGTACAGAATCTTCATTCCTGAATGGTTTAAAGAGTCCACTTTGACTCCCATTCAGGAGTCAGTGTTCCAGCCAGATACCCTGTTTCACCGGACAAGCTACCCATTTGTAGCCGCATCAAGGAGGGAGAGACCCAGAATGACGGCTAAGGATAACCCAGCGTCCTTAGCTTCTGTTACAACAGCCTTCTGCTATATACACCAAACTGACAGTGACTATTTGGAGAGGGTGATATTACATTAGTCTAAGTGCAGTATCACGTCATTGCTGGGGAATAAATGGCAGATTTCTGCTATGTGGAGTAAAGGGACAATGATTACTTGGAGAGTATGAGTATCACATTAGTGTGTCTAAGTGCAGGAATTATGCAACAGGGAATTCAAACAGGTTAAAAATATTAATTAATACTTAAATATTATAAAACAAATTTGGTCAACCATTTTACACTTCAGTGACTTGGCTAAAGAGTGTTAGTATTATTGTGAGTTTATCTCAGTGTACAAGCTGCCATATGTTTGCACACCTGGAACAACTGCCCTAGGGTTAATACCTCTGTTGCAGATATGAGAAAGTAGCCTCTTTGTAAACTTGAGCTAGAGATCTGTAGAGGTTTCAACATGGAGGGAGACTTGTAATCTTCAGAGGGGTTTGCTGCTTGCCGAACAGAAGGTAGCTGACGTAAGAAGAACTAGAGATGGAGACAGTACAATGGAGGAGCATGCAGTCAGAGGGTTTACAGTACGAGATAACAATGAACAAATTCACCCCTCAGGTTACCCAACCAAAGAGGCCTGCTACATTGAGTCATGATGTTGAGGATGTTGACAAAGGAATGTCCTTTCTGGAGAGGTCTATTTGTTCTAAAAACTGAACAGCATCCCCTCCAGCCCTGATGGGATCTGAGATGTGGGAAGACCTGTGTGGTAAATAATTCATGTAAGTGTACCTATATATAATAAATACACATACACGGTTCTTTTCTGATGAGCAGTATTTATATAGAAGTAAAAACACAGATATTTACATCCAGAGTGCAATTCCTTCAAACTATACTAGGCAAACACCTTCTTTCATCCAGTACCCACAATTAAACCCAATGTTACCTGATATTCCAAACTGTCCACCAAACAGAGGGGGTGGGAAGGCAGGAAATGGGGGAGGGGAGAAGACACAGGAGGAAAGACACAGCCTGGAATTCACAGGATCAGAAGAGAACTTCCTTTGAGCAGCTGTGTGCTCTATCATTTAACAACTTCCTAGCCCTGCCCCTTATTTCCTATTGGCTAAATGATATGATGTCACAAAACACACCCCCATCCATTTTCACCATGTGGACAGATCACCACAGCAGTCAGTGGATAGGCCGAGGAATCTCCCAGAGGTGGTAGAGAGTAGAGAGATAAACTGACTCAGCCTGCCGCCAGTCTAATGAGGGAAAATCCCCCGAAGGAACCCAACAGGAAGAGAACCCAGTCTCACTCCATGACTCTTAACTAGAGCCACAGGTCCGCACCAGGTTGGGTGTCTACTGATTACAGGGAGTAAGCACAAGAATAGTCAGAGAGAGCCACAGGTCAGCACCAGGTTGGATGGACAGACAAGCCAGGTCATACACAGTTCAGGTAGTCAGCCAGAGCCACAGGTCTGCACCAGATTGGGTGTCCGCTATACACAGGGAGTAGGCAAGAGAATAGACAGACAGAGCCACAGGTCAGCACCAGGTTGAATGGACAGACAAGCCGGGTCATACACAGTTCAGGTAGTCAGCCAGAGCCACAGGTCTGCACCAGATTGGGTGTCCGCTATACACAGGGAGTAGGCAAGAGAATAGACAGACAGAGCCACAGGTCAGCACCAGGTTGGATGGTCAGACAAGCCGGGTCATACACAGTACAGGTAGTCAGCCAGAGCCACAGGTCTGCACCAGATTGGGTGTCCACTATACACAGGGAGTAGGCAGGAGAATAGTCAGACAGTGCCACAGGTCAGCACCAGAATGGATGGACAGACAAGCCAGGTCATACACGGAGCCCAAGGGAAATAGAACTGTGATGAACAACAACGCAAGGGCAACGGAGTTAGTACTCAGTTACCTTTTAAAGCCCAACCCAGGAAGTAGCTGAGAGGAGGAACTACACAAAGTAGTTAAATATAGCCCTGCGTCATAATGCCGCTTCGCGCCCACGGATGATGCATCTCGCCAGGTTGCGTCCATCTCCCGACTCGTGCCTACGTCAATTCGAGAGTTAAAACAACTTAGCCAGGGGACATGGATGGCCAATAGTCTCGCCAATTTCTCCCAGACCCGGGACCATGAGTGACGCATGGGCAGAAGCAGAAGCGATGTTTAGATGCATCCAAAGTCGCCACAGGCTTCAGCACTGGAACTGAGGTAACTGTAACACCTAGGTCCTCTGGTTTGGCATGTAGTGGATTGGATTGATAGATTGTTGGGATGGACTGGGCGTGACCCAGCTATCATGGTACATAGCGGTACAAAGGACAAGGTCAGCGGGATGGTGGTTTGTTAAGAAGGACTTCAGGAATTTAGGTCACCAGCTTAACCTCTAAGGTAGTATTTTCTGAAATACTACCACTGCTATGCACTGTACCAAAAGGAAATTTAGGGAGTTAAATGTATAGCAACAGAGTTGATCTAAGCTATTTGAGGGTGGGCTGTCTGCTTGAGGTCAAAATTTATAGTAAAGATGGCTTGCACCTTAGTGAAAAGGGGTCTGCTGCTCTAGGGGATAGGATGGTTGAAAAGTTGGAGGCAACTTTAAATCAGGAAACATGGCCTGAAACAACACAGAATGGGGGTATGCCATGTAGAAGAATTAAAATTCTTACATCTGATTGGAAGGTTCCTAAGTTACCGCCTGATAAAAATCAAATAAATAATATTTCATAGAATGTACACCTTCAAAATTACAGTAATATAAAATATATGCTAGTAAATGCTCATAGCTTGGCTTGTAAACTTGGGAATTGGAACTGATTGCAAAGAATGAGCAGTATGAGCTGGATATTATTGAAATGTAGTTAGATGCTACACTTGACTGGGAAGTCAATCTAGTGGAATATTCACTTTTTAGAAGGGAAATAATATATAAAACAGGTGGCGAGGTATGTCTGTATGTAAAGCATATCTTAAAATCTAGTATAAGGGAAGATATAAATTAAGAGTTCAGTGGGAATGGAAGGTCCTTTGAATTTACATGCACACTGAGAGAATACATAATAAAGAGATGTTGATTGGCATGTACTATAAGTCACCTAATATTGGGTATTTTGAAGAAGTACAAGCGCTACTGCAAATAGAAAAGGCGTCTTAGTCTGGAGATGTAATCATTATAGGATATTTCAACTTCCCTGAAATGTACTGGATAAACAAGTCTTCCAGCACAATAAAATAAATAATTTCCTATGTATGTTTAAGGATAACTTCAACTTGTAGATGATCCAACCAGAAATAAGGAGGCCTTCCTGGTTCCAGTGATTACAAACTATTCTGAAATTCAAAGGGTCCCCTCTATCGCATTTCAAAATAACATCTTTCCTCAGGGATTTTTAATTTACATAGTATTTGTAGGTGTGTTAGAGTAGGACTTACCATAAAGTGAGATACCTTGGTGTGGTGGTAAGCTTACACACGGATTGGCCAATCTGTGGGACTAAATTCTCACTTATTTTCACTTAGATTTACTAAGGATTATTATATATGCCCACTACAGGGCACACATTATTCACAGCATCTAGAGGAGCGCAGGTCTGTTTTGACGGTAGAGAGCTTTATGGTGGTTGTTCCTGAGTTATTTCCAGTATGATACAAAGGTCCTATTGTGGAGATCTTCTCTAAGATGGTGGTGGAAGATTACAAACATCATTTGAATAACACCAGGATATCCAAAAGGGATAATTTAAGTAGACAGGAGTGGAAAGACCTAAACAACTGTCAGAAGAGAAGGAAATTACCATCAGGGAAGCCTATAAAGTGGGAGCAATTGTCATTCAGGACACCTCTTCATATTTAGCAGAGACATCAAGATCATTGTCAGACCAAGGGCTCAATTCTATTCCCAGAGCCAAAAATAAAACAGGCTTTTTTTTTTAAAGTCAGTTTTTGCTATCCTGTTACCCGACTTGTGAAACAAAGGTTATATACTCTTTAATTAATAAAGGGGGCAATTGTCGCCCCCATGCTAGGGGGGTGTCATGAGGGGTCATGATACCCCTCTTGAGGTCTGGAGTACTTTTTTAATACAAATTACATATATAAAATTTAAAAAAAGAAAATCATTGTTACACATAAATTAAATAGTTAACTACATTTTCATACAAATTAAATTATTTAATAAAAACAAACACCTTTTTTTATACATATACAGGTTGCCTATTGACCCTATGAGTAACAGAGGGGTAGCAAACACATTAGAATACCTCTCTGGTACTCATAGGGTTAATCTTGCAATACAAAATATGAGGGCATGTCGAATATAATAGGAGCAGAAAAATGTGGGATAAAAATGGTGAAAGAAAGTCATGGGAGCACTGTAGTCGACTTTTCAAGGGGGAAGGAGGGGTTAAAATGTCGGCTGTACAATATTCTTCAAATTAATATGGTGAAAGAAAGCACTGTAAGTCGACTTTGGAAAGGGAAGGGTTAATTGTCAACTATGAACAATATTTGTCAGATTAATGTGATGGAAGAAAGCACTAAGTCGATTTTGGAAAGTGAAGGGTTAATTGTCGACTATGAACAATGTTTGTTGGATTAATGTGGTGGAAGAAAGCACTGCAAGTCGACTTTTAAAAGGGGGGGTTAATATGTCGAGGGGGGCACTCTGTGAGATTTTGTTATGGGGGGAACACACCTAACACTGAACTTGATCTTTCTGTCGTCAGATGTACCCTATTTCCTTAGACTTCGACATTCTGCGCGTTTTTTGTAGGCGCTAGTTGGAAAAAAGCAGACAGCGCCAGTTTTGTTACTACTCTGAAAGTGCTGTCTACACCAGTTTTGTTTTACTGTGGTTCTACAATAGAATACCGACGTAACACACGTTTGCAAAATTCGCGCTACTTGTTTTTCTTGTAATGCCGGTTTTAGCGCGGGTAATAGAATCGATCCCCAAGTCTCTTATCAAAAACTTACATATAATCCAAATATGGTATACCATGATCTATTAAAAGATCTCCTCCAAAAAGACCTGGACGTGGGTGTTTTAAATAAACAGGAGTTTAATTATAACTGCTCTCAACACCCAGATCTCTCCTTCTTTTACCAGATTCCAAAACTCCATAAGAATAGTAAGAATCCTCTAGGGAGACCCATCATCTCTGGTATCAACTCTTTTACTTCACATCTTTCGGCATACATTGATTATTTCCTTCAAAAGTATGTAACATCTCCTCATTCTTTTCTTAGAGACTCCCAGGATATTTCAAATACGATGTTTGAAATACAATGGAAATAGGGATACAGCTGGGCCATAGTTTATGTGGCCTCTCTATTTACCTGCATTGACCATATTTTGAGTCTGCAGGCCATTAGATATTTCCTAGAATCAGACATCAAGATGACTAAACAACAGACAGAATCATCTCGGACTGCATAAGCTTCATTTTGTACCACAACTTTTTTGTGTATCAGGAGGTGTTCTTCCTTCAAGTCAAGAGGACGACCATTGGAACCAGATTTGCCCCCTTGTATTGCAAATCTCTTTATGGGCCTATGGGAAGACCTAGCAGTATGGCTCAGGGAGAGATGGGGGGCAATCTTGTCTTCTAGGGCCATTATATTGATGACATTTTAATAATTTGAGGAGGGAGTGAAGAAGATCTACTCTCATTAGTTCAACACTTCAATAACAACACCACGTGATTACTTTTTGCCACTGAATTCAATACAACTACAATCAATTTCCTTGATTTAAGCCTAAACTTCTCTTCTGATCTGTGTATCTGTAGTACTTTGTTCTAAAAGAGGTCAGCAGGAACCAGTACCTAAGAGCGGATAGTTGCCATCATTCCCGCTGGATCAAGAATATTCCATTCGGCCAATTTCATAGACTGCGTCAGAACTGTAGTATAGTAGAGGATTTTGTGGAAAAAAGTAAAAAAATAGAAGCAGCAGTTCTTGGAAAGAGGACATAAGTCCAGAGTAGTGGAGTCAGCCTATCAGAGAGCTTTAATGTGTAATCGTGAAACTATCTTGGGTAATAAACCAAAGAAAAGATTCTCAGAAAAAAGACCTCCTTCTATCATTGCCCAAGTCAATAGATGCTCTAATGTTATACATAAAATAGTATCTAAACATTGGGGCATCTTGTTACAGGATCCTTTACTGAGGGGCACTGTAACACAGAAGGCTAGGAACACTTATAATAAGGTGAAAAATAAACGCGGTACTATAGCACCTAGCAGACCAAACACATTGGGTATGAAAAAAGAAAGTAAGGGAATCTTTATTACCAGTCTTCTGGTTGGTAATTTTAAATGTTTACACAGTAAATGTACCAACCGTGAAGCGATAGTTAATAAGACTAAAAGTATTCAAAGTTTCTCTAACCAAAAAGTTTATAATATCAGAAGGCTGATTACCTGTTACATTTGTTATTTATGTAATCTATTGTGGTTGCAGCATTCAATATGTGGGCCGCACCACTAGGGCATTGAGTGATCATTCCAGGGAACATTGACTTCTGATCAAAAAGAAATCAAGAGACAATTCGGTCCCCAGGCACTTCAGTATGTGTCCATTGGGGGTCTAGAAGGCTTCCACATAGCTGGGATTGAGCATATTTTAGTCTCTCCTCCAAATTGTTTTTCTAAACTGTGTAGTTGTGAGGCTTTCTGGATCTACGATTTGGACACGCTGTCTCCGGGGGCCTGAAAGAAGAACTGGAGGTGAGCAATTTTTTGTAGGTTCCCCTCCACCTGTCCATGTTATATAGGCTGACTTCCCTTTAGAACTAATATCATTGCATTTATGTGATATAATGTATATATGTACATTAATTCTATATACATATTTATCTTTTATGCTCTTATATTTAGCATATGCATTTTGCCTTTGAACTTTTAGAAATTCCATTCCTCTGCAGTTTTATTTCATTCTATTATATTGTAGCTGTGCATAAAGAATATTCATATTTAAAATCTATTACTGTCCGCATAAGCACACTAGGTCTTATAATATGGAGGAATGCTTTTATTGTACTGCCGTAACCTATAGTTCTGTTGTCCATCAGAGTGTCCACTGTTGCTATGGACCACGGCATAGCGAGGTGTTGTTTGTTTAGGAGATTAATGTCACTCGCTCCAGTTCTCTCCTGCAGGCAACTTCCATTTACGATTGACCTGGAACTCCAGGAGCAGTAGGTGTGTAATTTTACATATTTAGAAATACAAGTATATTGTAAGGGTTTTAAACTATCTCCTGACGAAGTGTGCGGTACTACACACAAAACGTGTTGGGAAATAAAGGAATTTTCTTAAAGTGACCACCTGTAATGGCTTTGTAGGACACTCAGACCAGCAGGTTAGAATAAAACACAGTTTTATTAAAAGACAAGAAAGACTGCCCTCTATAGGCAATACAGAATGACTGAAATAGATAGTAAAGTACAGATGCCCTCTCAGGTTCAGTATACAGGGAAATAAATATATACTGTCACAGGACAGGCATAAGTTAGCATGCAAGGTACTCAAGGGTTAAAGTTCATAGAAATCAAATCAGTCTCTGTTGTGGTGTGTTTGACACGCCCAAAAGTTGGTAAAGGAGCGGTATAATGGTGCTAGATGTGAGAACACCAGTAAATAGAACTGGACAGAGACTACTGCTTATGCTGAGCAGGAAACTGAGGCCAAAATACTCTGCAGGAGCCACTAGCAGTGCACTTGCACTTGCAGTGCACTTGCGTAAACGGAGAGCAAGTGCACTGCAAGAGCTAAGATGTAAAGAGCCAATAGCACCCACCCGGTGCGTTAACAAAGACCAAATACACTGCGAGAGCTGAGGAGTATGGAGCCAATAGCACCCAACTGGCGCTGTAACAGAGACCAACTACACTGCAAGAGCTTAGCTGTATAGAGCCAATAGCACCTCTCCGGAGTTGTAATGGAGACCAACTACACTGCAAAAGCTGAGGTGTATGGAGCCAATCGCACCCAACCGGTGCATTAACAAGACTACTGCGCCCAACAAGTGTAACCGGATGCGCAAGGTAAATCGGAGGCCACCATGTTCTGCAAGTGTTAACGGGACGCTCTTAGTAACAGAGACTGCAAAGCTCTGCAAGTGTAAGCGGAAGGCTCAGGGCAGCCTAGTATCACAGTGCCTGTGATTCCTGTCACTCTCTGTTGTGGATGTCACTGATTTGCTGACTGAGTTTGACCCGCCTCCTGATGACCTTTTTATACCTGGCTATCTCTCTGGTCAGTTGCCCTTTCGCGGTGTTCCTGAGCCAGTAGTGCTTTTGCTGTGTTCCTGTGTTCTGAGTTCCTGTGTACCGATTCGGCTTGTCCTGACTATTCTCCAGTGTTCCTGCCTGTGTATGATTCGGCTTGTCCTGACTATTCTCCAGTGTTCCTGCCTGTGTATGACTCGGCTCGTCTGCGGACCACCCTTGGATCCTGACCCGGCTAGTCTGACGTTCCTGCCTGTGTATGACCCGGTCCGGCTGACTTCCTGCTCCGAAGATCGACTTCCAGCTTGTTCCAGTGACCTGCGTTCCAGTTGTCGCCGTCGCGACATTTTCCAGTCCTTGCTGCCCACGAGTGTGCCATTGCCTAGCCTGGTGATTCCTTCGATAGTGCTGTGCCTCGTTCTAGTGCAGAGCTGTGTGTATTCTGTGGGCCTTCCTCTCCTTGCAGAGCCTGACCGTAGCGTTGTAGCCTCGAGTAACGTTACAGAGCCTTGCAGTAGCGCTGAAGCCTCGAGTAAACGTGCATTTTAACTCTTGCAGTGCTGCCTCATATTCACTCTCTATATCTCCAGTACAAGCCTTGTTACAAGTGATACTGCTGCTGAGTTGGCCGCTCTCCGTCGGCAACTCTAGTCTTACGTTGCAGAGTGTTCACGAAGCTTGGGCCGTTTGGGCGCTAAAGGCTCTCCGGTGTTGGTTACCGACGAGATCGTATACCCAGAGTGTTGGCAGAGAGGTTCAGTGTTGGCTATTCGGTACTAAGCCCGAGGGGGCTAGTGGTTCTGGCTCTAGCATTACTGCATTCGATTACGGTACTAAGCCCGAGGGGGCTAGTGGTTCTGGCTCTAGCATTACTGCATTCGATTACACTTGAGGAGGCTCTTAGCTCTTGCATTGCAGGCCGATTTCCATATTGCCCTAAGGGGCTATTCGCACTTGCACATACTAAAGCAGTTCCTGTAGCTACGCCCGTGGGGGCTAAGTTGTTACCCATTCTGCTTATCATTTACCACCTTGGCAAGGCAGCTCGTTCCTCTGCACCTGATGAACTTCGTCTGTACAGCACAGCCTATTTAACATCAAGGGCGTGTCAAACTTCCACATCTGAGACTGAGTATATTTGGACTTTAACCCCTTTGGGGACTATACCATCCTAGGGCATACTGACTTGCATTTATGTCCATAATACTATTTTTCTTGTATTCTCTCAGTTTACATTATCTGTATATTACCTACCGCCTCTAGAGGGCGTGAGTATCATTATTCACTTTAATAAAGTGTGTTTTATTTTCACTTATTGGTCTGAGTGTCATAAAAACCGTAACAGTACGAAAGGGCCATGACCTCAGACGGTAAGGGTGAAAGTAATCCTCTGAACATCCACTGGAGAATGGATGTCCAAGAGCAGCGCCTGGACCAATTGGCACTGGCTCTACAAACGTTGCTTGAACGTACAGTACATTTGGACAAGTCTGGTCCAAATCCGGTGGTCCCCCCAGTCGTGACACCGGAGAATCCCTCGGTACCCATCAGTACTAACACAAGAGGGTTATCGGCAGCGGTACCGTTACCCCTAAGATATGATGGCGAACCCTCCTTATGCAGAGGTTTCATTAACCAGTTGGAGATATTTTTGGAATTGGCACCTCAGGCATTCCCTAACGACCGTAGCAAGGTCGGCTTTATGATATCTCTGTTGACGGGCAAAGCTTTGGCATGGGCAAATCCGATATGGGAGAGTGCCAGACCCTGCACACTGAACTTTAGAGAATTTGTGGCGAAGTTCAGACGTGTGTTTGAGGTTCCTGGTAGGTCTGCCTTTGCTGCCAAAAGGCTGATGGAGATTCAGCAGGGCGAACGCACTCTGGGCGAATACGCTATTGAATTCCGGACCTTGGCAGCAGAGGTTGGCTGGAACGATGAGGCCTTACTTGCTGCTTTTTCTCAGGGCCTGGCTGAACAGATCAAGCACGAGATAGCAGCTCGAGATGTACCCAGCGAGCTGGACGAGTACATTGACTATGTCATGCTAATAGATTCTCGCATCCGGGAGAGACGCTTGGCTAAAAGGACCAAAGCAAAGAGTTATGGTCAGAACCAGTTCCTTAACCCACCCACTCCACCCGTGCTGCTTGAGCAAACAGCTGATGGCATTGAACCTATGCAATTAGGTTTTACTAGGCTCACGAAAGAGCAGAAGCTGTATCGTAGAAGGCAAGGCTTATGCCTATATTGTGGCAAACCAGGTCATATATTACGCAATTGTCCTGTAAGGCCTGGAAACGAACGCACCTAGGGTACCTTGGGGGACAGGCCCTAGGTGGTGTTGAACAGTCCCTAGAGACTTGCACCACTAAACCCACCATCCAGGTGGCTTTTGCCTGGACTGACAAGGTCATAGAAGTCTTAGCATTGGTGGACTCCGGGGCAGCCGGATACTTCATGGATCAGTCCTTTGCGGAGTTGCAAGGCATTCCGTTATGTAAAAAGGACTCTCCTGTGGCTATAGAGGCCATTGATGGCAGACCCCTGGATCCTGCTTTCATTACATTCGAGACTATCCCAGTGTCTATGACTGTGGGGGCTTGTCACAGGGAGCAGATACAATTTCAGATCATTCGTTCCCCACATCATTCAGTTATTTTGGGGTTCCCGTGGTTGCAGACACACAATCCCCAATTTGACTGGCAAAGGTGTGAAGTTAACTCTTGGTCGGAGTATTGTAACAAGAATTGTCTTTCTCTCCCTATTAAGATTATGTGTACCTCTCCAGCTGTGCCAACAGAATATGGACAATTCAGTGACGTGTTTAGCAAAGGAGAGGCCAGCGCATTGCCTGACCATAGGCCATATGATTGCGCCATTGATTTGTCTCCAGGGGCCGTGCCTCCTAGGGGGCGTACTTACCCACTGTCCTGTGAGGAAAATAGGGCGATGGAGGAGTATATCACAGATGCCCTGGAGAGGGGAATCATTCGAAAATCTACGTCTCCGGCTGGTGCCGGATTCTTTTTTGTAAAAAAGAAAAATGGGGAACTCAGGCCTTGCATTGACTACCGTGGGTTGAATAAGCTGATGCCCAAGAACGCCTATCCCATTCCACTTATTACTGAATTATTTGACAGATTAAAGGGCTCTTCGATCTTTACCAAACTTGACTTACGAGCCGCCTATAATCTAGTCAGAATTAAAGAGGGTGACGAGTGGAAAACGGCGTTTAATACCAGAACAGGGCATTATGAATACCTGGTGATGCCATTCGGCCTATGCAATGCGCCTGCAGTATTTCAGGAACTGATTAACGATATTTTACGTGACTTGCTTCAGTCCTGTGTGGTTGTGTATCTAGATGATATACTAATTCATTCTGCTAACCTCGCCCAACACATTAAAGATGTCTCAGAAGTCTTGCTCCGACTTCGCAAGCACAAGTTATTCTGTAAATTGGAAAAGTGCGAATTCCATACTTCTCAAGTACCATTCCTGGGGTTCATTATATCCAAAAATGGCATTGCCATGGATCAGGAGAAGTTGGCTGCAGTTCTGCAATGGCCTCGGCCTAAGGGATTAAAAGCCGTTCAACGATTCCTAGGTTTTGCGAATTACTATAGGAAGTTCATCAAGAACTTTTCCACAATTGTAAGGCCATTGTCAGACTTGACTCACAAGGGCGCTTCTCCCTCTCAGTGGTCTGAGGCAGCTGAAAACGCATTTGTTACCCTGAAATCTGCCTTTGCATCTGCTCCTGTACTGTCCCACCCTAATCCCTCCCTGCCGTTTACTTTGGAGGTTGACGCTTCAGATGTTGGGGTTGGGGCGGTGCTCTCCCAACGTCCTGTGGGAGGTGGAGCTTTGATGCCGTGTGGGTTCTTTTCTAAGAAATTGTCCAGCGCCCAGAGTCATTACGAGATTGGTGACAGGGAACTGTTGGCCATCATACTGGCACTTAAGGAGTGGCGACATCTCCTGGAGGGCACTCAGACTCCAGTACTAATTCTTACTGACCATAAGAATCTAACCTATCTCTCAGAGGCCAAAAGACTGTCTTCCCGACAGGCCAGGTGGGCGCTGTTTCTGTCCCGGTTCAATTTCTTAGTATCCTATCTCCCTGGTTCTAAGAATATCAAGGCCGATGCGTTGTCACGTCAGTTCGCTTCTGACACTGAGAGGGAGGAAGTCCCGGTACCCATCATTCAGCCAGATCGGATCCTGGCTACTATTCGCACTACTATAACCTCGCCACTGGGGGAGGAGATACTGGCATCACAATCACGGGCACCTCCAGGAACCCCAGTGGGGAAGTGTTTTGTAGAAGAGTCTTTCCGTACCCGTCTCTTGGAGACCTATCACGCCTCTAAAGCAGCTGGGCATATTGGTAGGGACCAATTAGTATGGTCTCTTTCGCAACTATTTTGGTGGCCTACATTGAGAGCTGACTGCGCTGCCTTCACGGCAGCTTGTACCACATGTGCCCGTGCCAAGACCCCTAGGCATCTCCCTGTGGGCTTATTACAACCTGTGCCTAACGGAGACCGTCCATGGTCTCATATATCCATTGACTTTCTGGGAGAATTACCGGCATCTAGAGGTTACAAGTTCATTCTTATGGTGGTCGACAGATTCTCTAAGATGGCACATTTTGTGCCTCTGACTGGCCTTCCATCGGCTCAGGAATTGGCGATAGTTTTTGCCAGAGAGGTGTTCCGTCTGCACGGAGTGCCCAGAGTAATTGTCTCTGACCGTGGGAGCCAGTTCGTTTCTAGGTTCTGGAGGGCATTTTGTGGTCAGATGGGCATTCAATTATCATTCTCCTCCGCCTACCATCCCCAGACGAATGGGGCCGCTGAGCGTGCCAATCAGGGACTGGAACAGTTCCTGCGCTGTTTTGTCTCCGATCATCATGATAATTGGGCTGACCTGTTGCCATGGGCAGAGTTTGCCAGGAACTGTGCGGTTAACTCATCGTCCGGGAGCTCCCCATTTTTCGTGAATTATGGTTTCCAGCCTTGTCTGCTCCCGGACTCCTTTCAGGCACAGCAGATCCCTGCTCTAGACGAGCATTTGGCACGACTTCATTCCACTTGGGCACAGGTTCAGAGGTCCCTCAGTCAGTCTTTCAGACGGCAGCAACGGCACGCTAATCGCAGACGCCTTCCAGCTGTCTCATTTCAAGTTGGGGACAGGGTATGGCTGTCATCCAGAAACCTCAACTTACAAGTCCCATCCAATAAACTGGCTCCCCGGTTCATTGGTCCATTTAGGATTATCCGCAAGATTAATCCGGTTTCTTATGCTCTGGAGCTTCCACCCTCTATGCACATTCATAATGTGTTCCATGTGTCTCTTCTGAAACCCTTGGTGTGCAATCGATATACTACTACGCCAGTGATTCCTGGGCCGGTGGACGTCCAGGGTCAAGAGGAATATGAAGTCCAGAGTATTGTTGACTCCAGGAGATTTAGAGGAAAGCTGCAATATTTGGTTCATTGGAAGGGCTATGGTCCTGAGGAACGCTCTTGGATTGATCAGGGGGATCTCCATGCTCCAAGATTAGTACGCAGCTTTCACTCTAAATATCCTTTGAAACCCAAACCTCAGGCTAGGAGAGGGGGTCTTTGAGAGGGGGGTACTATCACAGTGCCTGTGATTCCTGTCACTCTCTGTTGTGGATGTCACTGATTTGCTGACTGAGTTTGACCCGCCTCCTGATGACCTTTTTATACCTGGCTATCTCTCTGGTCAGTTGCCCTTTCGTGGTGTTCCTGAGCCAGTAGTGCTTTTGCTGTGTTCCTGTGTTCTGAGTTCCTGTGTACCGATTCGGCTTGTCCTGACTATTCTCCAGTGTTCCTGCCTGTGTATGATTCGGCTTGTCCTGACTATTCTCCAGTGTTCCTGCCTGTGTATGACTCGGCTCGTCTGCGGACCACCCTTGGATCCTGACCCGGCTAGTCTGACGTTCCTGCCTGTGTATGACCCGGTCCGGCTGACTTCCTGCTCCGAAGATCGACTTCCAGCTTGTTCCAGTGACCTGCGTTCCAGTTGTCGCCGTCGCGACATTTTCCAGTCCTTGCTGCCCACGAGTGTGCCATTGCCTAGCCTGGTGATTCCTTCGATAGTGCTGTGCCTCGTTCTAGTGCAGAGCTGTGTGTATTCTGTGGGCCTTCCTCTCCTTGCAGAGCCTGACCGTAGCGTTGTAGCCTCGAGTAACGTTACAGAGCCTTGCAGTAGCGCTGAAGCCTCGAGTAAACGTGCATTTTAACTCTTGCAGTGCTGCCTCATATTCACTCTCTATATCTCCAGTACAAGCCTTGTTACAAGTGATACTGCTGCTGAGTTGGCCGCTCTCCGTCGGCAACTCTAGTCTTACGTTGCAGAGTGTTCACGAAGCTTGGGCCGTTTGGGCGCTAAAGGCTCTCCGGTGTTGGTTACCGACGAGATCGTATACCCAAAGCAGTTCCTGTAGCTACGCCCGTGGGGGCTAAGTTGTTACCCATTCTGCTTATCATTTACCACCTTGGCAAGGCAGCTCGTTCCTCTGCACCTGATGAACTTCGTCTGTACAGCACAGCCTATTTAACATCAAGGGCGTGTCAAACTTCCACATCTGAGACTGAGTATATTTGGACTTTAACCCCTTTGGGGACTATACCATCCTAGGGCATACTGACTTGCATTTATGTCCATAATACTATTTTTCTTGTATTCTCTCAGTTTACATTATCTGTATATTACCTACCGCCTCTAGAGGGCGTGAGTATCATTATTCACTTTAATAAAGTGTGTTTTATTTTCACTTATTGGTCTGAGTGTCATAAAAACCGTAACACCTAGGCAACGGCTCTGCAAGTGTTAATGGAGGCTCAGTGAATGGAGGCAACAGTGCTCTGTAAGTGCAAATGGAAGGCTCAGTGCTCTGTAAGTGTTAACTGAGGCCCAGAGTAACGGAGGCAACAGCGCTCAGCAAGAGTAAATGGGAAGGCCCAGTACATAGCAGGTAACAACTCTGTCAGCCCTGCAAACAACACAGCGGAAGTCAGAATGTCGCCCAGGCGACACTGGAATGGGATCTCAGCAGGAACATAGGCAGGGTCGTCAACGTAGCCAGGTCAGGTCACGGAGCAGGAACGTCAGCCAGGCCGGGTCAAATCACGGAGCAGGATCGTCAGACAAGCCGGGTCAAATCACGGAGCAGGAACGTCAGCCAGGCCGGGTCAAATCACGGAGCAGGATCGTCAGACAAGCCGGGTCAGATCACGGAGCAGGAACGTCAGCCAGGCCGGGTCGAATCACGGAGCAGGAACTAAGGAGCGTAGTCAGACGGACAAGTCACACAGGAACGCAGGAATACTGGAACACAACTACACAGCAACACAGGCTCAGGAACAACACGAAAGGGCACCTGACAGATATAAAAAGGCCATACTGGGTGGGCCAAACAAGCTCAGCCAATGGGAGCGCACCACAGCAAAGAGTGACAGAAACAGATCACGGGAACCGTGATACCACCGTGGTGGACTTCCTCCTTTTGATGTGTCTGTCTCCTATGTGGATCCGGTGAGCGGGGTCTGTTTTTGGGGGGGTTTCTGTTTGGTGTGAAACAGTTTTACCCTTAGAGGGCAGTCTGTTCTCTCTTGTGTTGTGTTCTGTTGAAGGTTTCTATGGATCAAGCAGCTGCTGCAAGTGGTCCATAGTAGGCTCCTACTAGACACCTTTGGAGGATACCTTTACTTACAACAAGCTGGTACTTGTGATTTTTGAGGTGTAATTACAAGTTGACATCTTGTAAGTATATTTACTTACAAGATGCCCTGGTTGCGATTCTCCTCCACCACAATGCCATGTGTGGTCAGTGCACCACGCAGTGTTCAATGGGTGGAGACAAACTGCCACATTCTAACATCAACAGATTTGTTGATTTGTTGGTTACCATTTGGCAGGGGAGTTAATGGTGAATGAGGTAGATTGGCAGAAGATGTAGTTACCCTAGAGGAAGAAGGTGATGGTGATTGTTAGCTAGTTGTTTTACTTGTTATGGAACTACCAGTCTCTGCCTGGGTTTCTCTATTCTTCCTCCTCTATGATCTTTGCCTCACCTCTTTTTGCCTTTCTGGAGAGGCGGGGGTACAGCAACAGCGGTGCTTGATTTCTGTGGTGGGTGTTTGGCTTTAACATGTTTGACATAAATATCGTGGTGTCTGTGTTTCATGTGTGTTATCAGGGTACTTGTGCCAATGTGTGTTCCCTCTTTTCCTCTTCTCACTGATTTGTCACAAATTGTGCACAGTGCCATTGGTAATGACCGCACTTTGCCTGCCCCACGAGAAAAATAGTCCCACACCCATGACTTCAGGGGGGAGGGATAGGGAACAGGTGGAGAAGAATGTCCTCTTTCTTCTTGTTCTCCATATTCCCCTTATCTATCTGTGGCAGTGCATAATGTTGCTGCTGTTGCTGCTACTGCCTCAGATTTAGCACTGCTATTAGGATCAAGAGCATTGCTGACATTGGCAAGTGGAACCTGTTCTAGCATCCCAAACCTAGCTTGCTCCTCAGCCCCCTGCTGCTGCTGAGGTGCAAGGGCAGCAGGAGGCTGAGGAGCAAGCTAGTGTGCCACAGACCACTGTGGACATAGTGGGAATGGGGTCAACAATGCTGCTCTATTAAAGACATCTCACTGCTGCTTGGAGGAGGTGACGAGCGATGTGACAGAGGGTCCCCTAATGTCACACTTTACATTATTTTTGTATCTGAAGAAGACAGACTAGCAGCAGTAACAGCAGGCACAGGCAGCCGATCAGTGCGCCTACTGGTGGTGGTATTAATTCGGAGCCTGCTGTGCCCCAACACCAGTTCTGGCCCCTTCAGGATCTTGTTCCACTTGGACACTGTAGTGAAGGGAAGGAGAATCCCAGATCCAGAAGAACGATGTGGGCTCCCTTGACCGCTAGTTTGGATGCTCTCAATTTCTTCCCCTACCACTATCCTAACACTAGTCCCACCGACTACTTCACCATTACTGCTACTACTACTATCACCAACCACATCAAGTTCAGCTGCAGAGTCTTCCTCCTCACAGTCACTGGTAATATGAGGATATTGATTACCCCCTCATTCACTCCTAAAGCTGCTGGACCTTCTTAGTAGTAGTAGTTGTACTGGCGGGACTGCTTCAGGATGGCAAGAGTGACTTAGTGTCCCCTGCTGTCACACTTGGCACCATCTTCTCCTCCCCCCTAGGTATTACAAGAAACACTAGCAGTAGGTTCAGCACTGGTGGCAGCAGGTACAGCACTGGTGGCAGGAGGGGAAGCACGTCTGACAGCAGGCACAATATTGGTGGCAACAGAGGCAGCATGTCTGACAGCAGGCACAGCAATTGTGGTAGCAGTAACATGGGCCGCACATCTGACAGTAGGTACAGCATTAGTGGCAGCAGGGGCAGGACGTCTGGCAGCAGATACAGCAATGGTGGCAGCAGGGGCAGCAAGTCTTGCAGCAGGAACAGGCAGCTGACCTGTCCTGCTCTCACTAGTAATACCCTTTTCTCTCTCCCTTCCCATTAAATTCCCCAAGATCCCTTGGGGTGATTTAGGGGGACTGGACAGCATTGGTTCAGTAGTGGTCCCTTCCTCCTCAGACTCAGTGGACATATAAGGGTCCTTCCAGTTGCTCCTTTTACTATTTTTAAACTTTCTCATAGTGATAGCCGTCCCTATAAGACTCTCCTGCCTCAATTTTGAAAACAAATACCAGCAGAACAGCGCAGCACATCTACCTTGCTCTGTAGCTGCTTCTATTGTGTTTCACTTCTGTAAATACATTTTTATAGCGAAAAGGTAAAAACCACATAAATCAATGGACAGAAACTTTCTAGCCATTGAAAAATTGGCGAAGAATTTTGGCCAATGTGCTAAAAAACTCAAAGATTTTACTCACTGTTTTAAAAGCGGGTTTACCTGAGAAAAAGCAGACAATAATGTCGTTTTCACAGGATTTATTGTGGGAACACGGTGACAACTTTTGCCTACCACTAATTATCTAATGTAAACAAACCCAGTTTGGCTAATCTCTCTTTAGAACTCAAATCCTCCAATCCCTTTATCAGTTTTGTTGCACGTCTCTGCACTTCTTCCAGTTCAACAATGTCTTTTATAAGAACTGGTACCTGAAATTGTACTCCATATTCTAGATGAGGACTTACCAAGGATTTATATAGAATTATATTTGCATCATGTGCATCTACACTTGTTTTTATAAAGGATGGTACCCTATTAGCTCTTGCAGCAGTTGAATGACACCACAAACTGTTTTGAGAGTAAATTCTTAAAAAATAAATTACTGAACTAGGAAAAAGTACAGAAAGGCAAAAAAAACAGATACAGAGATTTTAAGATATTTGTTAAAAAGAGAGATTAGCTAAAGTGGGTTTGATTACATTAGAGAATAGCTGTCTAAGGGGACTATGGCAACTGTTTACAGATATATTCAATGCCAAAATAAGGCACTCTCTGCAGAACTCCCTATTCACAGATCTCTATAAATAAAAAGGGTTGCCCATTAAGACTGATGGATAGGAGCTGACACAAAGGTAGGAATTTGTTCACTTTAAGGGCTATAAGAATGTGGAATTCTTTGCATCGGAAGCTTGTGTTTACATGTACTGTAGATGCTTTCAAAAAGTTATTGGATACCAACAGTAAAATTGTGACAATTAGTTCCAATACAGACAGGATGTTGTTCAATGGAGATATCTGAACTATATATCTGATATTTGGAGTCAGGTTGGAATTTTTTTAACTGCTTGTGACATGTAGCTTCAAAATGTCTGTTCTTATCTTCCTCTCAATGTAGAATGGTGATTTGAAGCTGAACTTGCTGTATGCATGCCCCTTTTTCTGCCTCATCACGTATGTTTCTATGTGCTTATATAAAGCAGATTCCATTGGTTTTGTATCAGTTTTTTAAAGCCATGTTATAGTGATATTCCCTAAAGCATATACATTTGAATATCTCAAACAATTTTCAGAGTTTTGCTTTATCTGCAACAGACCCCAATATGGGTAACTGGTATGCAGATAACCAAGAAGTGCAGAAATATATACTTTTAAACAGTAAGACTCTATTTCATGTTGATGTGTTTGTATATGGTCTCAAAATTGTAGTTTGCCAGCAACAAGGATCTCATGACAGTTTAATTCCTTAACTGTAATTGTATTTTCAAATTTAATGAAAATATTCAGAATGAGCACTTCAAACCCTGTTATACTAATAAAGGACTAGATTTCATTTCTAGGGCCATTTTCAATTGGTGACTCACAAAATAGACTATTCATGCTTGTTCTGTCAGGTCATGTAAAGTGAAAAGGGTATCTTGTTATTCCTAACAGACACATTCGGTATCTTATTTTTCCAACAGTTTTATGGGAATTATTCAAAAGAGTTGTACAAAACGTTGAAATAATTGACTGAGGAATATGAAATGTCACTGAAATGATAGTCAAGGTCACAGCATTTTACTCTTAATATATAAAAATAGTCTAAGTACATATTTAAACACTGTCATTATGAAGAGTTTTTTTCTGTGTGATAGAATAATTTAATATTATATGAGGTTTTGTCTGTTCTTCCAGATGGTTTTATAACATAAAAAATTGAGAATATGTAGTGTCACATTTTATCCATTGTTACTTAGGGTAATTGTAGAGAGGGATACTTCTCTAACAATCGCATACAAATGAAGCCAATATTCAAAGAGTGGACATCTGACTTCTCAGTTCCTTGTCACACAGTCTCCGTGCATGACATGATGAATAATTTATACTAGGTAGCGACAGCAGCAGCATAGTTGATAAGCAGAGATATTGTGGTAATGTGATTTGCTTAATTTATAAATTACACATGTATGTCACAAAATTCCAAAAATAAATATATTAACTTAGTCTATATCTGTAATTTAAATTGAATTATTTTTCAAATTACTGTTTTTTACTTACAAGTGGAGATAGGTACTTAAGATAAGGGAAAAAGCTGAAAAAAACTGTCAAGGGGGGCAGGGTTTTCCTTATGATGACAGTAAGAAGATTGTCCCTTGCTGTGATCTGTCCAATCAAGAGACCAGATTCCACATCCGAGGTGAGCAGTGTTACACTAGGTAAAAGGGGCGGGAGGGGGATACTTTATCATTCAATTACTCTTGTACTACAACTCTGACAGTATAGATATAACACTCTCTATGGCTCAAATACTATGAAGATTAATTGGAGCTGCTTTTATTGTGACATATTACTATCCCTTTAAGGCCTTCAGATCTGGAGACTCTCAATGCACTTTTCACTGTTTGCAAATGAACAACTGCCATGGTCCCATGATTACACTCAATAATTCTCATTAAGAAAAACAATAAGTTATATATGCTTCACAGTGTAGAGTAATGTAACCATAAAACCACATTGTGCTATATTTTATTCATATCTATGAGACCCCCTTCAGATGTTTGGTCTGTGGGGTTACCTCAACTGGTGAGATGGTTTTAGTCTACTTCCAGACTCATACGAGAATGCTGCTAACGTGTTCCTAAACAGTGCTCATTGCTGGAAAGGTGCAATTTGGTGTTCTGTTAATCTGCTAATTAAATAAATCAAGTAATTATTCACAGTTTCTACTATAAGCATTTTGAACTATACCTCATTTTCTCAAGCTCCTTAATGAACCTTTACCACCTGGATTACTCATAACCACAATTACTACTTTACCCAAGAATGTTCCTTAGCTTTCAACTATCTACCTATTTCAATACTTAGTAGTGGTATAAAGATGTTTTCAAAATTACTAGCTAATAGGATAAATCATATATTGCCCCCACATTATTCATTCTGATACTATAGGTTTTGTTTTTGAGAGACAGGTCCCTGACACTAAAAAGTTTATTAAACAGATAGACTGGCTCCAATAAAAAATTAGGAGTGTATTTTCCTCACTCTGCAAAGAATTGGACAGAGTGAACTGACTTAATAGAGACTGTCTGAGCCAGATATGGGTTTACAGGAAATATAGTGTCTGTCATTTTAGGTCTGTACTCCTGCCCTTCATCTTCAGTTCTGTCCTTGGGCTTTTATTCCAATAATTGTTCCCTCACTGATCGATCTAGTCAAGGCAGTCCCCTTTCCTCTTCAATTTTCCCCTTTAATATGGAACCACTCACACAGGCTATTAGAGCTTCCAATGACGTTTTGGGAATTACAGTGGACTCTTAAGATTAACTTGTTCAATGTCTTAGATAGGAAAGTTAATAGCTGAAAAGGATAGAAGCTACCAAAATGGTTGAGCTAGTTAACTTTTTGTATTAGAGATAGACAGATAGATAGACAGACAGACAGAGACAGATAGATAGACAGATAGATAGATATGAGATTGATAGATATGAGCTAGATAGAGATAGATAGATAGATAGATAGATAGATAGATAGATAGATAGATAGATATGAGATAGATAGATAGATAGATGATAGATAGATAGATACAGAGATAGATAGATAGATAGATAGATAGATAGATAGATAGATAGATAGATAGATATGAGATAGATACAGAGATAGATAGATAGATAGAGAGATAGATATGAGATAGATATGAGATAGATACAGAGATAGATAGATAGATAGATAGATAGATAGATAGATAGATAGATATGAGATATATAGATAGATAGATAGATAGATAGATAGATAGATAGATAGATATGAGATAGATAGATAGATAGATAGATATGAGATAGATAGACAGATTTTGTACAGGTTTTGAGCAGTATATTAGATCTGCCCTAACAGTATGTTTTTTAATTCTCTTAATTATTATTTTTCTATCATAAATTATTTCTAAATAAATTAAATTGCCTTTTGTCAACTGAGAGTAACATTAGTGATTTATTATTACATTATTCGCTGTTCTGTGGAACCTTTAGAATGGAGCGATAACAGGAAACCTTTTAGTGTCAATCCTGGCTCTGAACACAATAAACATTCACTTGGTATATTATACACCTTTTTAACATATCATTTCAGTAATTGCTTTCTGTTGCCACATTGTTTTAAATCATCAATCATTTCTTTACCCAAAGTTGAAGACCTCATCTAAGCTTACATTTATTTTAGCTCTCAATATTGTCAAATCAGCCTTCTCACAAGGACTTCTAGAAGATGTCAGCCTGCGTTACTCTGAATTTGTACGTTACACAGATAAAGGAAACGTCACTGACCAGCAGGTTTGGTAACTTGTTTCATTGTACTAAAATAATTTAAAGTACACATTTTTAGTTACAGGGCACAGATCCATGACATATATGTAAATAAAAGCCACTTTTAAAATGATGGAAGTTTGGAGAATTGTGTTTTCGCCTTTATGGTGCAGTTGGTTTGCTCAAGAATAGCATCGCTTTTTTGTGGTAAGGTGGTTACACATCACTGTATACTGCCGCATAAACGTAGAGCTACCCCTAATGTTGTGGACAGTACTGTGCTTAACTCATAGTGAATCAGCTTAGGCTGGTTGTTGAGGACAGGATAAAACTTCAGAAACAGATTATGTAGCA
Organism: Rhinophrynus dorsalis; assembly: GCA_037306005.1. Lineage (NCBI taxonomy): Eukaryota > Metazoa > Chordata > Amphibia > Anura > Rhinophrynidae > Rhinophrynus > Rhinophrynus dorsalis. The sequence goes on from CM074728.1 coordinate 129,491,834, forward strand.
TTTGCCCTTTTTACCTATGTAACCTTGTAAAGAGCAAAACTATTCTATGTGTTCAGGATTCATAACAATGCTTAATTTATTATTTCATTGGCTGTTTTAACCAATCAGACTGCAGGAAAAGCAATCATGTGATGGCTGAGAAAGTAGGTTTACTTACATTCAGATACTAATTTAATGGTTCCTGTCTGGATCACTAATCTGAACCAGGAACAATAATGTCTCTGGTGGGTTAATGAGTGGGCAAGACTGCTGGACAACTCATTTTCAGGGTCTTTATTTCCCCCCAATTTTCCCGTCTTCCAATACTCAATGTCCACCTCTCCACCCTTCCCACACTCTCTGTCCCTCCTTCTCTACCACTCTCCCTTGTCTTGTCCCCCTCCCACTCTCCACAGCACCCTAGATCCCATGCCGTGAAAAGTCAATTTTCTCCCACACTACCCTCCTTTGGCCCAAACAGCATCAAGGGAAGATTTTCAGTGTTTACGTAGCTTAGTAAATTGGTGTTAAGCAGGTGTAAGATGAAGAACTCTATTCCAGGACATTTTAGCATGGAATCTGTTTAGCACATTGACCCTCAATATTTGTTTTCATAAACCACATTTGAAGCGATAGAAAGAGATAACACAATTTTATGAAACTAGATTACTGACCACAACCCAAAGAAAAGTAATATCAAACCTCATAAACCACCGGATTCATAAAAGAGAGAGAGAGATACTGAGTGATAAAAGAGGCAGATAGGAAAAGAGGGAGGCCAAGAGATGGGCAGAAAGTAAGAGGGAGAGAGGCAGGGATGTAGAAATAGGGATACAGAAAGAGAGAGACAGGGCCATAGAGGAAACACAGATGGTGATAGGGAGAAAGACTGAGGCAAATAGGGAGGGAGAGGGAAGAAGGAAGATACACAGAGCAGAAGAGGGAGACTGAGGGAGAGAGGCTTACAGGGAGGAAGGGAGATAAAGTGTGAGAAAGGAAGAGAAGAAAAGAGAGGGAAATAGGTTGAGATGGAGCGAGAGAGAATGAGAGGAGGGAGATAGAGAGGGAGAAAGGGGACAAAGAGGTTGAGATGGAGTGAGAGGGAGAGGAGAGAGATAGAGAAGGGGGACAAAGAGTTTGAGATGGAGTGAGATAGAGTGAGAGGAGAGAGACAGAGAGGGGACAAAGAGGTTGAGATGGAGTGATAGAGGGAGAGGAGAGAGATAGAGAGGGAGAGGGGGGACAAAGAGTTTGAGATTGACAGTCTCTGAGTAGGGTCAAGCGAGGTTAGTAAGAAAAGGACTCAGGATAACCAGTCCACAATACCTCTGAGTTCGAGACTGGATCTACGGGTATTTGGAGGCTCGAGGAGGTTCCAGACCGTATCGAATGGAAGTCAGACTGCAGGATAGAGTTCCCTTTAATCGAAGGTTTCGAGGTTAAGATAAGGTTCGAGGCAGGTTCAAGGTCTTGGGGTATCAATAAGGTTCGAGGCAGGTTCGAGGTCTTGGGGTATCGATAAGGTTCGAGGCAGGTTCGAGGTCTTGGGGTATCATAGTAACATAGTAACATAGTAACATAGTAGATAAAGCTGAAAAAAGACATGCGTCCATCAAGTCCAGCCCATGCCAATAACACCCCTGTTGATCCAGAGGAAGGCAACAAAAAAGCCCTCAAAGGTTTGAGGTCTTGGGGTATCAATAAGGTTCGAGGCAGGTTCGAGGTCTACGGACTACGAATCCTCTATTCTCCGCTGATTCGGGTTTGGACTTGAGGCCCAGAAGAACTGGAAGCAGGTAAGGGGAATACGAGTTCCTACACCCTCGACTGGCCGGGGCAGTCACCGGAGCAGCCGGTGATGGCAACCCAAACCACTCGGAGCCCCAGAGGTGAAGGAACGAATAGACTGGAACCAAACCTTGAGAGCAGCTGGAGGGACTCTCGTAGAGAGGTAGAAAGTTCAGAAGGGGAAGCGTAGTCCGGGATAGCAAGGTCAAGCCGGAATCGAATCAGGAGCCAGAGGGACAGGCAGAGATGTGGTCAGGCAAGGCTGGGTCAAGATCCACGGGCAGTAGACAAGACTAGGTTGGTATTCAAGCAGGGTTCGGTACACGGAATCAGCAAACACAGGAACTCGGCGACAAAGGTTTCTCTCAGACTTTTGGCGCTAAAATCGAGCAAGGTTTGATGGTAGATCCAGGTATATAAAGCCTACAGCCGCCAATAGGATTAAAGGTAGGAGGAGCAGTCAGGAGCAGCATGACAGAGATGCAGTGAGAGGGAGAGGAGAGGGATAGAGAGAGGGGACAAAGAGGTTGAGATGGAGTGAGATAGAGTGAGAGGAGAGAGACAGAGAGGGGACAAAGAGGTTGAGATAGAGTGATAGAGGGAGAGGAGAGAGATAGAGAGGGAGAGGGGGGACAAAGAGGTTGAGATGGAGAGATAGAGGGAGAGGAGAGAGATAGAGAGGGGGGACAAAGAGGTTGAGATGGAGAGATAGAGGGAGAGGAGAGAGATAGAGAGGGAGAGGGGGGACAAAGAGGTTGAGATGGAAAGATAGAGGGAGAGAGGCAAAGAGGGAAAGAGAGAAAAAAAAACTGGCCCAAAAGAAACACATTCAAATTTAACAACTTCTCATTGTGCTAAATGCAACTTGTAGCCTTTTAAATGTCACAATTCTCCAACACAATTTCCCAAAACAATTCTCTAACACAATGCTTCACACCATGCTTCCAACACAGCCCTCCAACACAATGCTTCACACAATGCTTCCAACACAGCCCTCCAAAACAATGCTTCACACAATGCTTCCAACACAGCCCTCCAACACAATGCTTCACACAATGCTTCCAACACAATGTTCCCAATACAATGCTTCCAGGGGGTTACCTTAGCATTTTCATTCTGCTTTTATTTATTGGTTCATTATGGAACCAAAGACACTCACATTTCATGTCAATTCACCTCTCATATAAATCAGTTTCTTGCTTTTTGTTAAAAAATAAATTATACATTTTTTCACAGTCCAACTGTGAGTTGTAATATGTGATTTGAAATTTCCTTTATTAGTATGTTAATTACCAGCATGACTATTAGCTGTGGGAATGCTCTGCACCTCAGCACCATGGCTGGTCATTAGTAATCTGCTGACAAAGTGTAAAAGTGCCATTGAATGTGTTTTTAATAATTCTATTGTACATTATTAACTAGAGAGTTGCCTTAGTACAAAATCATGCCATTATGAGGGAAGATTTCACTTTGTATTTGAGACATGAAATAGGAAAAGGAAATCTTGGGGAAATTCTCTGATTTTTGTCACATATTTAAGGGACAGTGATTCTTGAAAACAAGGACTTTGGGAATGATGACAAGATTTTACAATAACATAGTGTATATTCTGATTTTTCCAGAGAGCTGGCACTCAGTTTATTACAGTTTATAGACATGAGCAGGACCCAGTGACATTTGACTGGCTGTGTTCCTTGTTCTTCTCTGCACAACACCCTCAACTCAGCAGATGTCTAGGGTAACTCTACACAGGGGAATTGCTAGGTTCCTGAAAGACCTGGGGCGTTCACCAACCTAACACATTATTACTGGTCTGGACTGCCCAGTTGTACATTTAATTAAATGGAGAATAGTATCATCATATGGCGCTATCAATGCAAAGCTTGGGGCTTTTATTAAGCATAAGGCCTGGGTATTTCACCCCCATCAGTATTACTGGATATAGGAATATATGAAATGACTTTGTTTGACAGAAGCTCTTACCTAGGTAGAAGTCCATCATACAGCAGTCAGGTGTATCTATATAATTACTGTGTGTAACAGAAGCACTTACCTAGGTAGGAGTCCATCACACAGCAGTCAGGTGTACCTGTATAATTATTGTGTGTAACAGAAGCACTTACCTAGGTAGAAGTCCATCATACAGCAGTCAGGTGTATCTATATAATTACTGTGGCTAACAGAAGCACTTACCTAGGTAGGAGTCCATCACTCAGCAGTCAGGTGCATCTATATAATTACTGTGAGTAACAGAAGCACTTACCTAGGTAGGAGTCCATCATACAGCAGTCAGGCATATCTTTATAATTACTGTGTGTAACAGAAGCACTTACCTAGGTAGAAGTCCATCATACAGTAGTCACATATATCTATATAATTACTGTGTGTAACAGAAGCACTTACCTAGTTAGGAGTGCATCATACAGTAATCAGGTGTATATATATAATTACTGTGCGTAACAGAAGCACTTACCTAGGTAGGAGTCCATCACACAGCAGTCAGGTGTATCTATATAATTACTGTGTGTAACAGAAGGACTTACGTGGGTAGGAGTCCATCACACAGCAGTCAGGTATATCTATACCATTACTGTGTGTAACAGAAGGACTTACCTAGGTAGAAGTCCTTCACACAACAGTCAGGTGTATCTGTATAATTACTGTATGTAACAGAAGCACTTACCTAGGTAGGAGTCCATCATACAGCAGTCAGGTGTATGTATATAATTACTGTGTGTAACAGAAGCACTTACCTAGGTAGAAGTCCTTGACACAACAGTCAGGCATATATATATAATTACTGTATGTAACAGAAGCACTTACCTAGGTAGGAGTCCATCATACAGCAGTCAGGTGTATCTATATAATTACTGTGTGTAACAGAAGCACTTACCTAGGTAGGAGTCCATCACTCAGCAGTCAGGTGCATCTATATAATTACTGTGAGTAACAGAAGCACTTACCTAGGTAGGAGTCCATCATACAGCAGTCAGGCATATCTTTATAATTACTGTGTGTAACAGAAGCGCTTATCTAGGTAGGATTCCGTCATACAGCAGTCAGGTGTATCTATATAATTATTGTGTGTAACAGAAGCACTTACCTAGGTAGAAGTCCATCATACAGTAGTCACATATATCTATATAATTACTGTGTGTAACAGAAGCACTTACCTAGTTAGGAGTGCATCATACAGTAGTCAGGTGTATCTATATAATTACTGTGTGTAACAGAAGCACTTACCTAGGTAGGAGTCCATCACACAGCAGTCAGGTGTATGTATATAATTACTGTGTGTAACAGAAGGACTTACCTGGGTAGGAGTCCATCACACAGCACTCAGGTGTATCTATACCATTACTGTGTGTAACAGAAGGACTTACCTAGGTAAAAGTCCTTCACACAACAGTCAGGTGTATATCTATATAATTACTGTGTGTAACAGAAGCACTTACCTAGGTAGGAGTCCGTCATACAACAGGTAGGTGTATCTATATAATTACTGTGTGTAACAGAAGCACTTACCTAGGTAGGAGTCCATCACACAGCAGTCAGGTGTATCTATATAATTACTGTGTGTAACAGAAGCACTTACCTAGGTAGGAGTCCATCATACAGAAGTCAGGTGTATATCTGTATAATTACTGTATGTAACAGAAGCACTTACCTAGGTAGGAGTCCATCACACAGCAGTCAGGTGTATCTATATAATTACTATGTGTGTAACAGTAGCACTTACCTAGGTAGGAGTCCGTCACACAGCAGTCAGGTGTATCTATATAATTACTGCGTGTAACAGAAGCACTTACCTAGGTAGGAGTCCGTCACACAGCAGTCAGGTGTATCTATATAATTACTGTGTGTAACAGAAGGACTTACCTAGGTAGGAGTCCATCACACAGCAGTCAGGTGCATCTATATAATTACTGCGTGTAACAGAAGCACTTACCTAGGTAGGAGTCCATCACACAGCAGTCAGGTATATCTATATAATTACTGTGTGTAACGGAAGCGCTTACCTAGTTAGGAGTCCATCATACAGCAGTCAGGTGTATCTATACAATTACTGTGTGTAACAGAAGCGCTTACCTAGGTAGGAGTCCGTCACACAGCAGTCAGGTGTATCTATATAATTACTGTGTGTAACAGAAGCACTTACCTAGGTAGGAGTCCGTCACACAGCAGTCAGGTGTATCTATATAATTACTGTGTGTAACAGAAGCACTTACCTAGGTAGGAGTCCATCACACAGCAGTCAGGTGCATCTATATAATTACTGCGTGTAACAGAAGCACTTACCTAGGTAGGAGTTCATCACACAGCAGTCAGGTGTATCTATATAATTACTGTGTGTAACAGAAGTACTTACCTAGGTAAGAGTCCATCACACAGCAGTCAGGTGTATCTATATCATTACTGTGTGTAACAGAAGCACTTACCTAGGTAGGAGTCCATCACACAGCAGTCAGGTGTATCTATATAATTACTGTGTGTAACAGAAGCGCTTACCTAGGTAGGAGTCCATCATACAGCAGTCAGGTGTATCTGTATAATTACTGTGTGTAACAGAAGCACTTACCTAGGTAGGAGTCCATCATACAGCAGTCAGGTGCATCTATATAATTACTGTGTGTAACGGAAGCACTTACCTAGGTAGGAGTCCGTCATACAACAGGTAGGTGTATCTATATAATTACTGTGTGTAACAGAAGCACTTACCTAGGTAGGAGTCCGTCATACAACAGGTAGGTGTATCTATATAATTACTGTGTGTATTTTTTTTTTTTTTGGGGAATCCCCTTTCTGACGGTTTATCACTGTAGGAATTTTATCTTTTCAGGTCTGTAGTATGAAAACACTTGAAGGGGATGTACTAACATCTAATAGTAACAGACCACTTACCTTACTGTGGCCAGAAATTACTTTGGCCCCTATGAATCTTGTATTTCTGCCTCTGTTTGAGAGAGAGCATCTTCTATCAGTGGTTGATGTAAATCTCTGCACTAAATCAGAGTGGTATGCAGTTCATTCCTTTGCAAAGTGTTGTCCAGCCCTCTTGTTCTTAAAGGGTTAAGTGGCTGAAAAAAGTAATGTGTCCATCGAGTACAGCATTGACCAAATCACCCCTTTTGATCCAGAGGAAGGCAAAATTAACCCACTGTAGCCATTTACAATGAAGCACCAAATGGGTAAAAAAAAATTGCAGTCAGGTATTTCCCTGAATCAACATCTTACAGTTAATGTAATTGCTTTTAAAAAAGTAAGTACAGCAACCCGTGACAAAAAATTCCATAACTTTACTGGCATTAATGTTAACAATCCCTGCCTTTGTTTTAGTTGAAAGCTCCTTTCCTGTAGTCTTAATGGATGACATTTTGTCCTTAGCTCAGCTCTGAGTACATAGTTCATTGGCTAGTTCTTTGTATTGACCTTGAATGTATGTGTAAATGTTAATTGTAGATTACGTTAGCATAGTGTACTTATAATCTTAATTTTAGTAATGACAGGAGGCGAATATTTTCCTTTCCTTCCCTTCCCAGTTAGTGCAAGGAGGCTTCATATTTTGCAATTTTAATGATGCGTAAGCAAAGAAAAAGAAGCATGTGTAGACGAACGAAAATAAAGCAACCTAAACATATTCTCGCGTGACCAATCTGCCGCATGTAAAATATCTGACAAAGGAGCACCCGCCAAAAAGGTACCCGAAGCAGCCGCACCCCTGACCTAATGGGCACCGAAAGTGGCATCAATACCCACCAGAGATAACAACCAATGAACCCATCTCACCAGCGTAGTGGAAGACACCGCCTTATGAGGTTTGACATAGGAAACAAGCAATTGACTTGAGCACAAAGCCCTCAAAATGCCTTGTGACTTCTACATACTGCAACAACGTCGCAACCACACAAATTTGAGGTTCCTCCCAAAAAAAATGGATAACACACCTCAGATGAATCATATTTAGTACATCGAGAAACAGAAAAGTTGACCCCATCAGGGTTGAACTGCAAAACCATTAACATCAAAAGTTCAAACATAGGAAACTGTCCGAAATGACATTAGACAGAGTAACAACATAAGTTTGGCTGAAAGTTGACTCAATGACAAAGCCGCATTCGACGACCAGCTACGCAAAAACCAAAGCACTAACGCCACATCCCAGAGGTGACTGTACTTTCGACCTGGAGGACGTGGCAATCTAATTCCTCTCAACAACCAACACACTAACGGGTCTCTACCCACCAAAACACCAGACAAAGGAACATGAGCCTCTGAAATAGCCGAAAGCACCACATTAATGGAATGATACGATTGACCCAAGGATAACGGATGAGAAAAAAATGTTTAAATCATCTGAACAGGTGCCGTAAAGGGATCACAACCTCTCTCCACACACCAGCAAGACCAAGACTGCCATGCTGACATATAAGATCTTCTTGTGCCAGGAGCCCAGGAGTCCCACAAAAGGCCCCTAGCTGCTTGTGATAATCCTTCAACTGACCAAGCACCCCTGAAATCGTCCAGGCCACCAGATGCAGATGATCTTGCATGACCATTGGATGTCGTTTGCCTTGAGGATTGGTCAACAGAAGAGGAAATGACAGCAGTAGAATCGGATTCTCGAATGACAACTCCAGAAGTTCCGGGAACCATGATTGACTTGACCATAGCAGAGCAATCAGAAGAAGATCCACCTCTTGAACCCGGACCTGATGAGGCAACTGGGACATCTTTGCAAATGGTGGGAACGGGTACGCCCCCACTGCCGGCCACTGTTGCAAGAAAGCGTCCACCACTCTGCACAACGGGTCCGGCAGCCAGCTGTAATAATCTGGAAGTTGATAGTCTGAGAGGCGATAAGGTCTATCACCAGGGGACCTTTGAGACATAACAGCTGTCGAAAGACCTCCTGGTGAAGCTTCCAACCGATGACATCCCTCCAATGCTGAGAGAACCAATCCGCCCGAAGAGTAATGTTGCGATGAAAAAAAAAAACGATAAATCTACTTCATGGTTTCCGTAAGATCCCGAGACCTGGCCCCGCCTAGGCTATTGATGTATTGGACCACTGAAATATTGTTCATCAACAGATTAATACAACAGTCGGACCTGTCTGGCAAAATAGCGTAAAACAAACAACCCAACAATCAGCTCCAGGGAGTTGATCTACACACCAACCTCTGTTCCGGCCCAAGGACCACCGGTAGACGAATCAGAACAATGCACTCCCCAGACCCAAAGGCTGGCATCTGACTCTACCATGAAATCCGGAGACAGACCACAAATGGCCGTATCATTCCAGACCTGCATGTGACCAAGCCACCATCGTAACTCCGCACGAACGTCCGGAGTAAGAGAGACATGATGATCGTAAGAGTGACTCATCCGAAGGTGCTGAGCCTTCAGCCGTTGCATCGCCTGATAATGAAGTGGGCCTGGAAAAATCATCTGAATGGATGAAGAGAGAAGACCCACAATGAGCGCCAGAAAAATTAACGGCATGCGATCAAGACGAAGAACCTGACATATCTCCTTCCGAATCGCGACTATCTTGGCCACCAGAAGACGGAGTTGAACTGAACCGACTCTATCTCGAACCCCAAAAAGTGCACCACCTGATCCGGACTCAGAGCAGACTTCTCCCTGTTGACCTTAAAGCCTAAAGACTCCAGGAAGCCATTCACGAAGAGAGTCTGAGATTGCAGACGAGAAATGTAGTCGCAAAAAATCAGAAGATCGTCCAGACAGATGAGACACCGCACCCTGTGACTCCGGAAATGAGACACGACCGGTTTCAACAGTTTCGTAAAGCCCCAAGGCACCAAACTGAGACCGAAAGCAAGACACGTGAACTGACACACGCAACCCCTCCAGCGGAACCATAGAAAAGGCCGTCTCTCCAGTGCCACCGGAACCAACAGGTAAGCGTCTTTGAGATCCCGACGAGTAAACCAGTCACCCCTGAGCAGAAGATCTCTCAAAAGATGGATCCCCTTCATCTAGAAATGCTGATAAACAACAATTCCATTGAGGTTCCGCAAATTGATGACGGTTCGAAAATCTCCAGTTTTCTTGCGGACCAAGAATATGTTGCTGAAGAATCCCCTGTTGTCTGGAGCGAACTGAACAGCACCTTTTGAAAAAAGTGACTGAATCTCCGCGTCAAACAACATCTCTGCCTCCCGGGAACTGACTGGCGTGTGAGGCTGAACGAAGTGAACTGGCAGAGCGGTGAATTCTATTATGTAACCTCGGACTGTCTGCAGGATCCATGCGTCCGTAGAAATGGCCTTCCAATTCTGAAAGAATTGAAACACAACCTGTCTGCAGTGACATTCAGAGGAACCACACAAGAAGGAACAGTTACCTGTATTGGATCTGCCACGACCTCTACCTCGAGTACTTTAGAACCACTCCAAACCCCTTGCAAAAGGTAGATCGGTACAGAGTCAATGGGAAGAAGGTTGCAGATCGTGGATTAGCCCTGTAGTTGGAAGCTGAAAAGCGGCTGGTGGTCCGGCTTTGCTGACGACCAGCCCTTCGAAAAACACCCCTTTATGGGGAGGGATGAAACACTTGTCTTGAGGAGGATTGTGCCTTGTTGAGTGTCTTAAACAAATCAACATGCCGTTTGGGTTCCGGGATAAACATAACATGAGTGGGAATTGAACCCATGAATCTCACATCAGCAACAGCTCAACGGCACCCACTGCTCTCAGGGCAAGGGAAACCACTATTATAATAAACCAATGGGGCTCATCCCACACCAGAGGAAAAAGGAGGGCTCACCCCCAATAATAAGGTCTGCGGGAGTATGAACACATATGGCCTGTGACAGAGCACAAATAACAGCAGGGCCGTGTAGTAAAATACCCAAGGAGGCTCACCCCAAGAGTGCAACAGGGGCTCACCCGGACACAATTAAAATAGGAAGCACATATAAAGATGTAACATACACAGGTAAACAGCATAACACAAACTTCTTAAGGAACAATACCCATGTGTAGGCCTTCCCGGGCAGTGGTAAAGGCACTGATCCTGACCAGAGCGCAGGCCACACACGGATGCAATGGAATTTAGAAGTGTTTAGGTAAATGAAAAATGGCCACCGCAGATCTCACCTATCGAGAGATTCAATATGGTCAGGCTGGACCTTTGGTGAGGCTGGACCTTATATTACCTCAGCCTTGTTTTCTGATTGGTCAGTTTGTTTTTAGTTGGATTTGTGCTGCTATGGAGTTTAAAGTTAAGAAAGTAATGCAAAACATGAAGCCTCCTGTCATGTAGTAAAATTATATCACCCCTTAGACGTCTCTTCTGTAATGTAAACAAACCCAGTTTGGCTAGTCTCTCTTTATAATTCAGATCCTCCAATCCCTTTATCAGTTTTGTTGCACGTCTCTGCACCTTTTCCAGTTAAGTAATGTCTTTTTTAGAACAGGCGCCCAAAACTGTACTCCGTATTCTAGATAAGGCCTAACCAAGGATTTATATAGAGGTAGGATAATATTCCCATCCCTTGCTTCTACACCTCTTTTTATGCAGGCTAGTACCCCATTTGGTCTTGCAGCAGCTGAGTGACTCTGCACACTGCTGCTAAGTCTATTGTCTATCAGTTCTCCTAAATCTTTCTCTAATGAGGATTCCCCAAGTTGTTTCCCATTTAGTGTATATGTAGCAAGTTTGTTTCTACAGCCCAAATGCATAACCTTACTTTTATCTACATTAAGTGTCATCTGCCACTTTTCTGCCCATTCACTTAGTTTATCTAAATCCTTCTGTAGGGAAAAAACCTCCAGCTCTGTATGTATTTCCTTACATAGTTTAGTGTTCTATATGGACTCCTGTGTGTACAATCTATACATTAATATACATTACATCCGGCCCTGTATGTATTTCCTTGCACAGCTTAGTGTTCTATACGGACTCCTGTGTGTACAATCTATACATTAATATACATTACATCCAGTTCTGTATGTATTTCCTTACACAGCTTAGTGTTCTATATGGACTCCTGTGTGTACAATCTATACATTAATATACATTATATCCGGCTCTGTATGTATTTCCTTACACAGCTTAGTGTTCTATACGGACTCCTGTGTGTACAATCTATACATTAATATACATTACATCCAGCTCGGTACGTATTTCCTTACATAGCTTAGTGTCATCAGCAAAGAGTGAGACGCTGCTTTCAATTCCCACTTCTAGATCATTAATAAACAAAATAAAAACGATTTGGCCCAGGACTGAACCCTGTACACTCTGCTGGCTTCAGTTAGAAAAAAAATTTCCAGGAACTGTTATGTCCACCTCCATGACCTGATATTTAGGACTGACTGGAGATAGTATCACCTGAACAAAGGCAAGTTTAATTGGGTGCATCGGACTTTTCGTGCTGTAGAGGGATAAGTGGGGGATATTATTGAGAGTGGTTAGTTCTTTAAATTGATTATTAGGTGACTATTGTGGAACTGGACGGTACTTATGGGCAGGTGGTTAAGTCTCACCAGTCAACAAGTTCACATGCGTTAGTTAATTAGAAACAAAACGGCTTTCATTAAAAATCTCAGGAGGGCTGCACTCTAGGGTCAGGAGAGCCGCACTCTAGGGTCAGGAGGGCCACACTCTAGGGTCAGGAGGGCCACACTCCAGGGTCAGGAAGACCTCATTCTAGGGTCAGGAGGGCCGCACTCAAGGCTCAGGAGGGATTCATTCTAGGGTCAGGAGGGCTGCACCCTAGGGTCAGGAGGGCAGCACTCTAGGGTCAGGAGGGCTTCAATCTAGGGTCAGGAAGGCTTCACTCTAGGCTTAGGAGGGCCACAAATGGCCCACGGGCTACACGTTGGATGCTCAGGTTCTATATTATTGTGTTGTTTTTAAGGTAAATAGGGTATGAGAAATGAAATGTCACAGTATTGCAGCCATAAAACACATTGTTGTTGTGTCTATTGTCCTTCCAGAGATGATTCCGTTTTCCGATTTCTGCTGTATTCCTTGTGATGGGGTCACTACTGTGTACTGTGGGAGGGAGGTCACATCTGATCTGTCTCATGAGTCACTAGTTTTACATTTCTGTTACTATTTTGTTTAATAACTACTGAGTCACAGGTGCACCTGTTACCGCTTCTGACTCAGTGATATGCTGACACCTATGACCCCACGGACCTGTGAGAGAACAAGACGTACAGGTCTAGAGCAAACTAACTCCCCATCAGTGACAAACAGAGGCGTAACTAGAAGCCACCGGGCCCTGGTGCAAGAATTGCCATGGGCCCCCCCACCCACATTGGCCCCCTCATCCACATCGCCCCTTCTACAATGCCCCCTTCATCTCCACATTGCCCCCTTCATCTCCACATTGTCCCTTCCACAATGCCCCCTTCATCTCCACATTGCCCCCTTCATCTCCACATTGTCCCTTCCACAATGCCCCCTTCATCTCCACATTGCCCCCTTCATCTCCACAATGCCCCTTCCACAATGCCCCCTTCCATCTCCACAATGCCCCCTTCATCACATTTCCCCTACCTCCAGTCCCTGGTGGTCTAGCGGAGTGTCTTTACAGATCTGTGCCTCCTTCGGCACAGATCTCTGCAACCAGAGCTCCCGCACGCCGCTGTAGTAATGTAGAGGCTGGGAGATGATGTCATCATCTAGTAATACAGAGCGCTGAGAGATGACATCTCCCAGCGCTCTGTATTACTACAACGGCGCGCCAGGTGGGAGATCAGGTAAGTGACTGCTGCGGGCGAGGGGGTCGCAGGCGGTGGCTGGGCCCCTGGAGTGATGGGCCCAGTCGCAGGTGCGACCGCTGCGACCCCTATTGTTACGCCACTGGTGACAAATACAAGTTCCTAATATTCCTGTTGAGTTAAATGGGGTTTTTGAAATCTCCATTTAAATCAATGGAAATTTGTATTTGTCCCCAAAAGTGCAGTTGGTTTGCTCCTGAATTGCACATCCTTGGCTTCCCGATAGGCCCCTATGTGCTCCCGGGCAGTGTCACACAGTGATGTAATGGCGGCTTCCTGTGGAGATGTATACTGGACATTATGGAGGATTTAGGAGTCTCTAACACACTGAAGGGCTTTGGAAAGATGTGTCATTGTTCCCTATGGAACATTATGGCTTTCTATGTAGGGAACGGCTTTAAAATATAATGCAACTATCTTCATAATGTACCAGAGAATATTACTTTTAGTTTAATAAAAAATAGTAATATTCTAAATACAATATTTGTACATATTGCTTTCAGAATACTTTGGATTTGGTTCTTCTGGGATAAGTAAGAAGATATCTATTTTATGACTTACTTTATACTAATTTCTCTCTTTACTCACCACATACTGGGGGGGCGGAGGTACGAATTTACCAGCACCAGTCACTTGGCTTTAATCTATTCATGGGAAGTACAAAGCTCACAATCACTTTAGTGCACACTGGACCATGAATGCCACCATCCTTAACCCCTTAAGGACCCATGACGGTCCAGGACCGTCATGGAATTCTGGGCTCCCCACATGGCTGCACTCTGCTTGGGGAGTCTGGAATCGGATCGCACAAAAAAAAAGTGACGCAAGGTACGTGCGCATCTAGTCCTTAAGGGGTTAAAGTGATAGTAATGTTTCACAAAAACAGCAGCTCCAATTAATATTCATAGTACTGGGGCCATGGAGAGTGTTATTTCAGTACTGTCAGAGTTGTAGTTCAAGAGTAATTGAATGATAAAGTATCCCTCTCCCGCCCCTTTTACCTAGTGTAACACTGCTCACCTCAGATGTGGAATCCAGTCCATAGACCAGACAGATAACAGAAGGGGACAATCTTCTTCCTATGAGAACAATGAAAGCCCTGCCCCCTTTGACAAGTTTATCAGGTTTTTCCCTTATCTTAATTGAAGATTGTCCCTCTCTGCAGTCTACCTGGGCACCTCCCTTCTGATCTGGCTGAACAGTGTTACATCAGTAAAAGGAGTGGGAGGGGGATACTTTATCATTCAATTACTCCTGAACTACAACTCTGACAGAATTGATATAACACTCTCCATAGTCCAAATACTATGATGATTAATTAGAGCTGTTTTTATTATGAAACATTACTATCCCTGATGGGATAATGGGGGGAATGTATGTCATTAGGCCTGCTCCTTTTTTAATACATGTGGATATCTGAAATACAGAGGAAAATGTCCACACATTCCAGCTCTACCCCCCCCCCCCATGCAAGGGGCATTATGAGGAGTTTTGGTGGAAGTAGCTTAGTAATTTGTCACTAGGAAGGTTTAGGACTAAGAAATTGGGTCTGGAGCATGTTGTTGGAAAAAATAGTATTAGTACATACCCCTACTGTCTGATCATCCATTGCATCAAAACACATTGCGGGTTATGCACTAAGATGTAATAAAGAAGTGATCAAGAGGTGATAAAGTGGAGATGACTTCTCCAGTGATATAGGATAGGAGATCTTGGTGGATAGGATACTATGAAAAACATAGGAACCGGAGAAGTGATATCAGTGGAGACGTCTCCACGTTATCACCTCTTTATCGTGCCTTCGTGCATCTCCACCATTGTTTTTGTGACTGATAGACAGACATACAGAAGTAAATAATGAGTTATATACGAAATTAAATCTCTGAGAACAACTGGAAGAACAGAAAAATAAAACCTCAGTAAAATAGTGTTTATTGTGCTTGAATTACCATTTCTTCACAAATAAGAATATTCAATTTCCCAATAAATTAATTATCCAACTATGTTATCCTCGTGGATACTTGAATTGGTGATATCATTATCTAAGAGTTAAAGGGACAGTAATACTGAAAATGTAAAAAAAAATATGTTGTAGGGTTTATCCCCCTGAGTAAAACAAGAGTACTCCCACTGCTGAAAGGTGTTTCATTCAAAAGTTATTCATTTTCAAAGTTGAATTTTTTAGGTGCAATATCACAGTGGCCTGAAATTGTACAGTGGCGCTGTTGCGACACCATCCTATGGAGATTTATGGTCCTGGGACCAGAGCTATCCATAGGATGGTGTAGCAACAGCGCCACTGTACAATTTCAGGCCACTGTGATATTGCACCTAAAAAATTCAACTTTGAAAATGAATAACTTTTGAATGAAACACCTTTCAGCAGTGGGAGTATTCTTGTTTTACTCAGGGGAATAAACCCTACAACATTTTTTTTTAAGTATTACTATCCCTTTAAAAGTTAGCAAAAGACAGATAGGTGTGTGACTATGGTAATTTCAGGGGTGTTTATTCAGTTTGAGCTATTTTGGTGTGTTTGATACAGACAAGTCAGATGTCTTCATCTCATGTGTAAGAACTGGGCATGGAAAGAGATAGAGGAACTGAAAGAGATGAAAGTGTCTCACCGAGGAGAGAGAAGTACATTTCTACAGATAAGCTGCATTCAGTCTCTTTTTAGCCCATATTGTCTTTATCCTAGAGGAATTCCTGTCTGAAGGATGGATCCACGTACGACTGCAAATGTAGTCACGTACACGTATACTGTAGAGCGGCTCAGTAACTAAATACATTAAACTGACTGTACAAATGACTTGCTGTGAAGCAGTGCAGCTCTGTTCAGGTTCAAGGTTCAATACTTGTGACAAATACATTAATGTCCTAGGGTTGGGTGGGGTAAATGTGGAATTGTAACACATAACACATGCACACACCCTATAATATGGACACACACACATACAGGCACATAAACACACACACATATATAGGTGTACAAACACTTTCACACACACACATGTACATATACACACATACACAGACATACAAACACATACACACACACACAGATGCACACACGCTCATACACACATAGACATACACACATTCATACACACATGCACAGGTATGCATTCATACAAACACACACAACATACTGTATATAGTGATCTGTTATTTTAACTCTCAAAACCATTTGATCAAGTTAAAGATCCCATCTCTGGGAATTCTGAAATGTCTGCCCTCAGCATTCCCCATTCCCACTATCAGACCTGCACCTTGTTTTCGTTTCTCTCCCTCACTGTACCCACCGCTCCACCCCACAGATTAATCTGGGATACCCCCCCCACCCCGATCTCTAGATTTCCACAGGATGAGTTCCTCGCTGCTCTCTACACCTCTCCTCTCCTTCTAATATTCTTGTCAACTTCTACAACTCAGTCCTCTCCTCTACAATCCTTTTATTTGCTCCTCTGCGCCTCTGCCAGGCTTGTTAAGTTGATATCCTTTTAAAAGGTCTCACACGAAAGAGCGTGCGATCACATAACACATTCAACATGTCACTTTGTTGAAAATGGCGACATGAAAATTTTGCTCTGTATGACAGGGTAAGATATTCATGTCGTCTACTGAAAGATGGCATACCGTTTTAGTGAAGAAGGAATCAGTTGTCGTATTCTTTGTTGGGTTGCTGCCTGCATTCTGCTCCTGTGACCAGCTATTTAATTTCACACCGCATCGCTCAGCAAGAATAGGATGAGGTTGTACTACAACTCCCATCATCCTTCCCCATCTTGCTAAGCACTGCAATGGTTCTCTATCCCGTTCTCTGTGTGCAGGACACGCAGTACTTGAGGCCAATGTTTAGTGATTGGAGGGGCTGTTCCACACACACTCGCATCGTTACAGCTCTCAGTAAGATGGGTAAGGATGATGGGAGTTATAGTACAATCTCATCCCATTCTTGCTGAGCGCTGCGGTGAGAAATTAAATAACTGGCCAAAGAAACAGAATACAGGCAGCAACCCAACAAAGAATATCACAACTGATTCCTTCTTCACTAAAGCAGTATGCCATCTTTCATTCTAACACAACCGTTATTCACTAAAACGTTATGCGATTATCCAGTAGGCGACATGAAAATCTTGCGCTGTCATGCAGCGCAAGATTTTCATGTTGCCATTTTCAACAAGGCGACATGTTGAATGTGTTATGCGGTAGCACACTCAACACGCAGTTTCACCATTAAAGCTGATGGAACTGACCTTCATCCAGGTGACTCAGCATGCTTCCTTAGTGCCATATTTCATTCTTCCCTTTTCTCCACTCAGATTAACTACTTGGCTAGAAACTGTCACTTCTTACTTCATAATATTTAAAAAATCCCCCTATTCCTCTCCCAGGCAACTATTAAAGGGATAGTAATACTTCGTTTTAACTTTATTTTATTTTGTAGGCATTAAAAAACATGAAGAATTATATAAGTCTTATCTCTCAAACCTTTATGGTTTAAGAGATATTCACAAGCAAAGTTTCCTCTCCCGCCCCTTTTACCTAGTGTAAGCCATCTCTTCTCAGATGTGAATCTGGTTGTAAGACCAGGCAGATAACAGCAGGGGACAATCTTCTTTGTATGAAAGCAATTAAATCCCTGCCCCCCTAGACAAGTTTTTCAGGTTTTCCCTTATCTTAATTGAATATTGTCCCTCTCTGCAGTCTACCTGGGCACCTCCCTTCTGATCTGGCTGTACAGGGGGGGATACTTTGCTTGTGAATATCTCTTAAATAAAGTTGAGCGAGCACCCCGATGCTCGGGTGCTCGGGTGCTCTGACCGAGCACCCCCTGATGCTCGAGTGCTCGGCCGAGCACCCGAGCCCCATTCAAATGAATGGGAGCACTCGAGCATTAAACCAGGCACCCCCTGCTCTGATGAGCGGAGGGTGCCTGGTCAATGTCCCCCTTCATCTCCGCTATGCCCCTCTTCCACAATGTCCCCCTTCATCTCCTATGCCATAGCGGAGATGAAGGGGGACATTGTGGAAGAGGGGCATAGCGGAGATGAAGGGGGACATTGTGGAAGAGGGGCATAGACTCTATGCCCCTCTTCCACAATGTCCCCCTTCATCTCCGCTATGCCCCTCTTCCACAATGTCCCCCTTCATCTCCTCTATGGCATAGGAGATGAAGGGGGACATTGTGGAAGAGGGGCATAGCGGAGATGAAGGGGCACATTGTGGAAGACGGGCATAGCGGAGATGAAGGGGGACATTGTGGAAGAGGGGCATAGAGTCTATGCCCCTCTTCCATAATGTCCCCCTTCATCTCCGCAATGCCCCCTTCATCTCCGCAATGCCCCCGTACCTCCATTCCCTGGTGGTCCAGCGGAGCGTCTTCGGATCTGTGCCTCTTCCGGCACAGATCCTCTTCACCCGAGCATGTCGGGCGAGCACATGGCGGTACTCGTACGAGTACCGCCATGTGCAGAGCAGAGCGATGCTCGAGCCGATCCGAGCATCGGCCGAGCACGCTCGCTCAACACTACTCTTAAACCATAAAGGTTTGAGAGATAAGACATATCATTCTTCATGTTTTTTTTAATGCCTACAAAATAAAATAAAGATAAAACAAAGTATTACTATCCCTTTAAACGTCTTGTGCTTGCCTTTATTCTATCCTGTTTAGACTACTGCAACCTTCTACTAACTCCCTTCACTGTTTCCCATCATCTCTCCCCTATGCAATCTTTTGTAAACTCAGCTGAATTAATCACCGAACTTTCTCCCAAAACGGAGACTATTCATATGCTCCTTAGCTCTTGCTCAGGGCTTCCTATTAAGCTCCTCATTACCAACAAATTCCTTCTCTTTGTCTTAAAAGCCCTCTGTTCAGGTGCCCCCACCCCAATACCTTTCTACCCTTATCTCTTATATTATATATTTATATATTTCTGGTTTCTTCACCTTCTCAGAAAAAAGCTCTTTGCTTATTACACCATCACACACACACACACTGCCTTCTCCATTCTCAATTCTGCATTACTTTCTACTCCTTACTTCTGGAACCTCATACTCCCCCCTACTCTAGAACTTCCCCTCCACATTTAAAACTACCCTAAGAGTGAAGGGTAATCCAGATGTGGACCCCTTGCTCTTAGTGACTACGGAATCCAGCTTCACCCTCCTGATGAGGCCCAACAAGGATGAAACATACAGCGGGGAACTTGCCTGTTATTTTGGAACTGGACTGCCCAGGGGATTAGTCTGATATGTACGTAGAAATTTCTCCTCTGTTCTGGCACTAGAGAGCTAAAATGTGATACTTCTGAGTGGTGACTAGCCATAGGACAGGCCATTGTGCTGTTGTTCATCCTCAGAAGCCTCTCAGATCTTGTATGTTTACCCTAAAATCCTATCTTCTGGAGCCCTGGCATCAAGCACAATCTGTTGACCAAATCAGCCCTGTGATTTACATGGTGAGATACCTCATACCTATCTGTATGTCTCCTATTACCCAACTGGACTGTTATCTTCTTGGGTCAGATACCTCTTTCTAGTTCTTTTTATGAATGACACTTAATGTAACCCCTATTATTATAGTTATTGTAACATGGGATTTTTTTACTCCTTTATACAAAGTAATGAGTACAGGCTGTGCACGATGGCTCCAAACAAATATAATTATTCATACATATGTACATCAAGTATATTTTGTTGCACTCTGCATTTTCTTAATGTCTTAGTGGGTTTTAGTTTTAATGTCTGCTACTTGCTTTATATATACAAACACACACAAGCACAAAGGAATAAAAACAGACAGACAAGTGAGAGATACTCCCCGAGAACAAGGAAAAGCACCATAGCTGGTCTACGACTTTTCATTGTAGTCCCCTTTCTCTCCATGCCTAGGTAGACCAGCTGCACCTCACAGATGTGGCCCAAGAAGGCTGAAGAGTACATCTGAGGTTCACTGGTATTTTCACACAGAATGGACTCGAGCTGCTCATTTAGGCAAAATTACTCTAGGGGTACATGGACATTTGTCCACTGTAATGGAACCAGAAAGATAAAATGTGGCCCCAGTAGCATTGATTAGAAGAAGAGCAAGCATGTCTGTTCTGCCTCAGACCCTATTTCACAATTTCTGGCTTGAAGTTGATTTTTATAGGATCCCATTTTTGCTAAACATTTTAGCGCCGTTCTGCGTACAGCAGAGAGACTTAGGAGTAGATCATTAGCTTTCTGCGTGGGATTTTTTAGCCTTGTGACCCACATTGGATGTTAGAGCTTCTTTTCCACAGAATGAGCTCTATTAGAAGAAAAATACAGAAATTGTTATTATTTTCCTGTGCTTGTTGTATTATTCTTATACTCGGGATTATAAGGTTGATTAAAACCTTCTGCAGAAGCTTGAAGCAGGAGAAAGGTATATTGAGAACTAAAGGTACAAAAGGGATAAAGAAGGTAGAATGGCTTAGTGAGGGGAAGTCACCTTATTACTGAAGATAAAACATGTTGTTCTGTAGAAGACCTCAATGTAAGGTCTCTCTTTTCACCACTCTAGGATCAAATGCAAGAATAGAAAATAATTATAAATTGCCTCTTGTATCATAGAGGATTCTAAAATGCATTGCTTCACACTATTATACACATGAACATACATATGTAGTGGTGTGCATGTGTGTGTGTGTTTGTCTTTGTGTGTGAATTGTGTGTGTTGTATGTGCATGTTCTCTGTGTTTTATGTGTGCATCGGTGTGGTGTGTGTATATATGTGTGATCATATATGTGTGTGTGTTCTATGTCTATATATGGGTGCATCTGTGTTTAAATGTGTGTTGTGTGAATGTGTATGTGTGTTAATATGTGTGTGTGTATATATGTCTGTGTGTGTGTATGGATACATATGTATATGAGTGTGTATAAGTGTGCTGTATGTGTGTGTTTGTGGGTACACAGAGAGATGGTTAGGTGGTGGGGGTTGTATATACGTGTGTGTGTATCTATCTATATATCTATATAGTGGTGGTGGTGGGGTTGTGTGAGTGTGTGCACTGTGTGTCTATTTGCTGGTACGCAGAGATATAGTTAGTAGGAAGAAATGGTAGTGGTGGTGGCAGGGCGTGTAGATGCGTATGTGTTTATATTTGGATATGTGTATATGTGTGCTGTGTGTGTGTGTGTGTTTGCTGGTACACAGAGAGATGTTTAGTACTATAGGAGGAAATGGCAGTGTGGGTGTGTATGTGTGTGTCTCACACTTAAGGGTTGCCAAATACAGGGGGACATTTCGATAGTAAACCACAGCACTTGCACGGCTATGTAGAACTTGACTATTGAGTATTTGTCTACCCAGGTGGAAGTGAAGCTGGTGCTGTGAGAGAAGAGTCATGGTTAAGGAGGTCCCAGCCACAAGAACCACTTGTGCTGCCTAAGTTATTTAAAATCATCTTTAACCCCTTTGATTTGCTTTGTTTGTTTTGTTTGCTAGTACTCAGAGAATAGTTAGTAGGAGGGAATGGTGATGATGGTAATGGTTGTTATGGGGGTGGGGGTGGAGAATGGTGGTTATGGGGGTGGGGGTGGTGGAGAATGGTGGTTATGGGGGTGGTTGTGGTGATGATGATAGTGGTGATGGTGATGTTTGTGATTATGGTGGTGGTGGTTGTGATGGTGGTGGAGATGGTGATTATGGGGGTGGTGATGATGATGGTGATAATAGTGATGGTGATGTTGGTGATGATGGTGGAGATGGTGATGGGGTGATCGTGGTAGTGGTGGTGATGATGGTGGTGATGCAGGTAGTGGTGAGGATGGTGATGGTGGTGGTTATGGACATAGTGGGGATAACGATGATGGTGGTGATGATGGAGGTGATGATGGTGGTAATGCTGGTGGAGATGGTGATGAGGTGATGGTGGTAGTGGTGATGATGGAGATGGTGGTGATGGTGGTGGTAGTGATGGTGATGGCAGTAGTGGTGGTGGTGATGACAGTGAGGGTAGTAATGGTGGTGGTAGTGATGGTGGTGGTGATGGTGGAGTTCTGGTGATAATGGAGGTGGTGATGGCAGTAGTGGTGGTGGTGATGATGGTGGTGATAGTGGTGGTGGTGGTGATGGTGATACTGGTGATGATGGTGGCAATGGTGATGGAGATGATGGTGATGATAGTGGTGGTAATGGTAGTGATTATGGTAGTGGTGGTGGTTATGATGGTGATGGTAATGATGGTGGCAGTGATGTTGATGATGATGGTGGTGGTGATAGTGTTGGTGATAGTGATGATGATGGTAGTGATGGTGATGATAGTGGTGGTGATAATGACGGTGATGGTGATGATGATGGTGGTGATGGTAGTGATGATGGTGGTGATGATGGTGGTGGTGATAGTGGTGGTGGTGATGATAGTGGTGGGGATAGTGATGGTGATGATGGTGGTGATGATGGCAGTAGTGATGGTGATTATGATGGTGGGGATGGTGGTGGTGAGGATGATGGTAGTGGTGATGATGGTGGTGGTGCTAGTGGTGATGGTAGTGGTGATGGTGGTGGTCATGGTAGTGATGATGGTAGTGGTGGTGATGATGGTGGTAATGGGGAGGGGAATTTAAGTCCTGTAGTATAAGACCTGGATTCCATTGCAGTTAGTAAATTTATGAAGAGATTTATGTACAACCTGTGATTATACCTATCATCAGTCTGAGATAAATGTGATTATACGTATCATCAGTCTGAGATAAATGTGATTATACCTATCATCAGTCTGAGATAAATGTGATTACACGTATCATCGGTCTGAGATAAATGTAATTATACTTATCATCAGTCTGAGATAAATGTGATTATACCTATCATCGATCTGAGATAAATGTGATTATACGTATCATCGATCTGAGATAAATGTGATTATACCGATCATCGGTCTGAGATAAATGTGATTATGCCAATCATCGGTCTGAGATAAATGTGATTATACCTATCATCGGTCTGAGATAAATGTGATTATACCAATCATCGGTCTGAGATAAATGTGATTATACCTATCATCGATCTGAGATAAATGTGATTATACCTATCATCGGTCTGAGATAAATGTGATTACACGTATCATCGGTCTGAGATAAATGTGATTATACTTATCATCAGTCTGAGATAAATGTGATTATACCTATCATCGATCTGAGATAAATGTGATTATACCGATCATCGGTCTGAGATAAATGTGATTATGCCAATCATCGGTCTGAGATAAATGTGATTATACCAATCATCGGTCTGAGATAAATGTGATTATACCTATCATCGGTCTGAGATAAATGTGATTATACCTATCACAGATCTGAGATAAATGTGATTATACCTATCATCAGTCTGAGATAAATGTGATTATACCTATCATCGATCTGAGATAAATGTGATTATACCTATCATCGGTCTGAGATAAATGTGATTATACCTATCATCGGTCTGAGATAAATGTGATTATACGTATCATCCGTCTGAGATAAATGTGATTATGCCAATCATCGGTCTGAGATAAATGTGATTATACCTATCATCGGTCTGAGATAAATGTGATTATACCAATCATCGGTCTGAGATAAATGTGATTATACCTATCATCGATCTGAGATAAATGTGATTATACCTATCATCGGTCTGAGATAAATGTGATTATACTTATCATCAGTCTGAGATAAATGTGATTATACCTATCATCGATCTGAGATAAATGTGATTATACGTATCATCGATCTGAGATAAATGTGATTATACCGATCATCGGTCTGAGATAAATGTGATTATGCCAATCATCGGTCTGAGATAAATGTGATTATACCAATCATCGGTCTGAGATAAATGTGATTATACCTATCATCGGTCTGAGATAAATGTGATTATACCTATCACAGATCTGAGATAAATGTGATTATACCTATCATCAGTCTGAGATAAATGTGATTATACCTATCATCGATCTGAGATAAATGTGATTATACCTATCATCGGTCTGAGATAAATGTGATTATACGTATCATCAGTCTGAGATAAATGTGATTATACCTATCATCGATCTGAGATAAATGTGATTATACGTATCATCAATCTGAGATAAATGTGATTATACCGATCATCGGTCTGAGATAAATGTGATTATGCCAATCATCGGTCTGAGATAAATGTGATTATACCTATCATCGGTCTGAGATAAATGTGATTATACCAATCATCGGTCTGAGATAAATGTGATTATACCTATCATCGGTCTGAGATAAATGTGATTATACCTATCACAGATCTGAGATAAATGTGATTATACCTATCATCAGTCTGAGATAAATGTGATTATACCTATCATCGATCTGAGATAAATGTGATTATACCTATCATCGGTCTGAGATAAATGTGATTATACGTATCATCCGTCTGAGATAAATGTGATTATACCTATCATCGGTCTGAGATAAATGTGATTATACCCATCATCAGTCTGAGATAAATGTGATTATACCTATCATCAGTCTGAGATATATGTGATTATACGTATCATCGGTCTGAGATAAATGTGATTATACGTATCATCGATCTGAGATAAATGTGATTATACCTATCATCGGTCTGAGATAAATGGGTTTATACCTATCATCAGTCTGAGATAAATGTGATTATACCTATCATCGATCTGAGATAAATGTGATTATACCGATCATCGATCTGAGATAAATGTGATTATACCTATCATCGGTCTGAGATAAATGTGATTATACGTATCATCAGTCTGAGATAAATGTGATTACACCTATCATCGGTCTGAGATAAATGTGATTATACCGATCATCAGTCTGAGATAAATGTGATTATACCTATAATCGATCTCAGATAAATGTGATTATACGTATCATCGATCTGAGATAAATGTGAAATTGGATCAATAAAGTGCAGGATCTCTGCGTCTCATTTAACAAGATGATGAGCTGCAGTCTGGGATATACCAACTGCACCATAGGGGACAGATATAAATTATATTCATTTTAATGGGGCTTTTATCGGCTTGAATTATTTAGAAGTCTCCAGTGCATTACTCTGCAATGTGCTGGAGATGTCTGTAGCAATCAAAGTATTAAAAGTGCCATTTACATCATTGGGAATTCCACCCCCCCCTGTAGTTCAGGTGGTTTGCTCTAGAATTGGACGTCTCCATCTTATCGACGTGCTGTTCTTCTAGGTCTCTCTCTGTTCTAGAGGGTTACTGGACTCTGTACCACAAGTGTTAATGTGCCCACACTGCGTTCATCTCAGTGACACTTCCATCTATGTGAATTAACCCCTTCACTCCTCTCAGTATTAACCCCATGAGGACTAGACCGATGTGCAAAGTTTTCCAAAGCATTGCACCACAATCCCCACCGGTCCTCATTGGGTCACTTTCCTACTACTGCTCCTCTGCACATGCTTCTCCTGATCACGTTTAACCCTTTGAGTGCCAGAGCGGTATGCAACACATTGCAAAGCAATGCATTGCATAATCCTCTGGCACTCAAAGGGTTAATATCACTGCTCCCTCTTACCAGACCAGGCGATGACTTGGCTTTACAGTTTGTATACAAGGAGATAAATCTCAATTCCAAGTACATCATAAAGGACCATTCTAATGAATAATAAACATGATACATTGCTAATACACTGCGGCGCACTGCAAGGGACTGGAAAACATGAACCACAAACACTTCGTTTTAAAGGACACAAACATTCTTCTGTGTCCATTATTCCTTCTCTTTTCTTTCTTCTCTCATCCTAATCTGGTTTATATGTTCCTTACGACTTTAATGGTCACATATCAGACACTACGTTTTGTCTATTTAGATCACCTGTCATGTTAACCCTCTTGTGTTAAGGGAAGATAATAAAACGATCTGGTGAGACTTGGTATCATGTTGAGGGAAGATAATAAAACAGAGCTGTGTTGTTATTGCCCATGTGTCTCCTTCACATTAAGACATCATATAAAAGGAAATGTTTAGGCAGCTTCCTCTGTTGCAGTGGCTAGAACCCATTCATTTGTCCCTAGTGATGTCAGGGGCTTCAGCCCAGCATGTCCATTACTGGTCTCACAGGAGATCAATTTACTGGACCAAGAGACAATATGAGAAGACTGAAAATATTCTTTATAAAATGGTCTGCAGGGGCAACTTAGACGCATGAGGATTAAGGCCCTCAATGTTTTATTTAATTAGAAAAAGATTTTATTTTAAATGTATTGTAGGTATAAAAGTGGGAATTTTAAAGGCGTTACACAAAACAAATATTGATTATGAATTATTATTGCATTTTTAACATTTAATGATGAAACAAAGTAACTTTGTCCCTAAAGAGCTGTATAAATGTCCTAAAGCTGCATGTATTGCAGTAGGTACAATTTTTAGAGTCAATGTACATTTTTGAGAAGCAATACACAACAATGCAGCTGGAGTTTGGTGTGAAGATAAACTAAGTACAGTCGGTGCAATTGGCAATTTTTTCTGAAATATTAACCCTTTAAGGACAAGGTGTGTGTAACACATTTCGTGCACAAACCACTGATTCTTAAAGGATTGAAATGGTGTGTTATGAAATGGTCTCCTGTTTCTTCCCCTAGTCAGAACATCAGTGTCCGGGGCGGGATGTTGTCGGGATGATGTTGGGGTATTACCATCTTTTTCTTCATGTTTTCCACACATCGTTGATCTGCTGGTTTTTGGGATATGGCTCTAAGATGTTTTCATTTGGCTTATTGCATATCTCTAATGTATAACAGTTATCCCACGGAAAGCAAATTGCAGTCTGATTCTGAAGCCAGTTTGCATGCAATTCTCCAGCGTTCTGTGGCTCCCACTTTCTGTCAGTACACAAGAGGCTATGTCACTGGGAAGATTATGTGCTATTCGCTGTCTGGTTAAGAAAAGAGAAGCTGCTCAGTTTGATTTATTGTCCTATAGAGGCAATAACTTCTTAATCGTCATGTCTTGCTGCAGGCAAGGAAACCAATAGCCTTACTAGAGCACAGCAGTCATCCAAAACTTTTATGAAGCATTAATTCCATCTCTTTATACATTCCGCTGCATATTTTCATACATCTTTATATAACCGAATAATCAGACAGAGAACACATTATATAGACATTTAGTGTCCAGATTCCCTAAGGGAAAGATGATTTCTCAATAGCCTTTTATGCAAAGATTTTTCTTTTTATCCTGTAATCTTTCTACTAAATTCCAGATTTCACTCATTTTTTGGTATAACAGCAAGAGATAACCACTTTTACAAAACAACAACCACGTGAGTACGAGAGCAGTAGATGTATGTACAGTGAAACACAAGGGTTTGATTTATAAAATAATGCTGCTATTCGGCTGGAGGATCTCATTCTGGGTGAGGTGGCACCTTGACGAGTTGTGGGCACCAGCTTTTGTGTGCGACATTTTCAGCGAAAACATTGACAAACGTTGAATTTTAAATGTATCATTATGGTGCTGAGCATTCACAACAGGCTTGTTTTAGTCGTCTGATTGTACGAAATAACAAAAACAATATATTCATGTATTTTACCTCTTCGTTATGTCCTTGACATATAAAATGTTGGGGTGCCCTGAAAATTCAGGGTATGTCCCAGGGGTGCCTAAAGCAAAGTTAAGAACCATTTATAAAAGGGATTGAAAGGCTCAGCCAGACTTAATCATCTGTATTTATAAGGTCACATGAGTTTGATTTTTTGATTTCATCAATACATCATATGAACCAGGAACTGAGGTGTGATGTCATGTAAGAGACTGAATAGTAAAACATGACCTATGAGATGACCAATGGCTATCTATTCAATTTCTACAATCACTTTATAGTCCAATTTCAGTTTAATCTGAATTACAAAAGTAATTATATTTAAAGGGATAGTAATTCTTGAAAATAAGTTTATTTTATATTGTAGCCCTTAAAAAAACTTGAAAAATGATAAGTCTTATCTCACAAACCTTTATGGTTTGGGAGATATTCAGAAGTAAAGTTTCCCCTGGAGTAACGTCATTGCTCCACCCTTCAGATTTGGAATCCGGTCAGGGAACGGCTGTGCCTCTCCAGAAGTGCTGAGATCACCATCTTTAAAAAGAATTTCTTAATTGGAATGGTCTACAAAATGTGCTTCCAAGCCAGGCACACTTTGTAGATAGTTCCAATTAAGTAGTTCTTTTCAAAGATCGTGATCTCGGCACTGCTAAAGAGCTGCCTGTTGCTCTGTGGACCGAATTCCAAATCTGTCCACTAGATGGCAGACTTGGCTGAAACAGCCAGGAAAAGAGAATTTTACTATATTTTACATGTGAATATCTCACAAACCATAAAGGTTTGGGAGATAAGACTTATGTCATTTTTCATGTTTTTTTAAGGGCTACAATATAAAATACAATTATTTTCAAGTATTACTATCCCTTTAATATGGATTTTATGAATAATAAAAGGTAAGGAGTGAAATCTATCGTTACACTACAAGGCCCATTTAAATAAACTGGAATGTTTATTTTTCCCCTTTGGGGCAGTTTGTTTGCCCCATAATGGTTGCAGTCCTGAGTGTCCACATGTGGCTGTGCCCCTCACCTACGTACAAGGAATATAAGGTCTCTGTGTCAGGACCTTCCTCTGATTGTATTGGTCTGTAGTGTATCTTCCTTTTGTGTATTCCCCTATTGAAGGAATATATTGAAGCTGGATAAAAAATATAATAATAAAAATACTGTATTAATAAAATGTAAGCAGTTCAGAGGAATGGCACAACTACAATTAATTTCAAGATTCAATCCAGAGAATCTAGAAAAATTGAAGATTCATTTGCACTGACTCACGAGGGCCAGGGGGCAGGGGAAGTGTGGGCAGGCTTAGGAAGGGACAAGAGAGAGCAGGAAAGCACAGGACAGCAGTAGGTGGTAGATAGAAGATGGACAGGGGAGAGAGGAGGAGAGGGAATCAAAGAGGGGCAGGTCACTGAAGAGATGGAAGAAAACTACAAGTAGACAGAGCAGAATAATTCTTCCGGACGTATAATAATAGAGATATTTTTTACCACAACTGGACACCCTTGTGCTTTTGCTAGGAGGTTGCTCACATTTCAGAGAAGAGAGGCATATCTGTCCTCTCAGTGACGGCACACACTCCTGACTACATCCCAGGCTGGTTCAGTGTCCCTGGTCTGTCGTTTCCTCCTCTTCCCTCAGCCTCTCTCTTGGGTTGACTCTTCAGATTTCTTACACAGATTTCTGTTTTAGGTCTTCTCCCTTATATGGAGCAGCCCTCTACCTCAGTGGAGAAGTTAGTCTACCTCCAGGCTTCGATGGGGACAGAAGACACTAGCCAGGGATTTAAACAGAATATAAATATTCCTACCAGTAGGGTTAATTCTATAAAACAGCAATACCATGAATAAAATAAAAAGCAAAATGACAGGTTACAATTGTTATTTAAAATACAAATTCTTATATATTTTAAATCTAATTGTTACCTTTCATTTTAGTGTTCATTTTATTAATGTTTTTCTATTCTATACAATTAACATTATTAGCAAGAATATTTATATTCTGTTTAAATCCATGGCTAGTGTCTTCTGCCCCCATCTAAGCCTGTAGGTAGGCCATCTTCTCCACTGAGGTAAAGGTTTGCTCCACATAAGGGAGAAGACCTAAACCAGAAATATGTGGAAGAAATCTAAAGTGTCAACCCAAGACAGAGGCTGAGGAAAGAGGAAGAACCTACAGACCGGGGATACTGAACCAGCCTAGGGTATAATCAGGAGTGTGTGCCGTCACTGAGAGGATAGATATGACACTCTGAAATGTGAGTGACTTTTTATAAAGACCTCAAGGTTGTCAGGTTGTGGTAAAACATGATTTCCATGTGCTACATTCAGATGAATCTTTCTGCACTGTCTACATGGGGGGAGGAGTTGTAGTTATTTTGGGACACTGAGGTACCAACCTCATCTAAAGCAAGCTGCATTTCATATCTGAGGACAGCATATGGGACGTTTTGTTCTTGTATGTAGCTTAACTATAAAGGAGAATCAAGCAGTGAGCATATTATTGTTTGTGTTTTTGAGTAGATGGAAGCAAATGGGAGTGGGTCAAGGGAAAGAAAAGGGAATGGGCCAATAAAAGGGAATTGCAGCAGGGCGTGGTGATGAGTGAGACACTCCTAATTGGGTAGGGGGAAGTGGGAGAGGGAATGACATTCCCAACCTTCGTCACATGACAGCCCTGGACAGGAACCCACTGTGAAAAACATCTAAACATAGGTGAACACTTTATTTTAATAAAACTTAGAAAAAAAATAGTCAGTTTGTAATAAGTGTTTTGAGCCTTATTGAACAGTCTGTTTCACAGGAAAAATACATTTACATAATCATTTCTCTTGTCGCTAGACCAAGCCACTGACCACAAATCATCTCAGAAAGTTAATTCCGTGTAAGACTTCAGCTGAGTTCTCATCTACTTTGGCAAACAGCACTTACTATTATAGTTAATATAGTTAATATCATATAGTTAATTACCATTATAATTAACGAACACATAATCTAGAAGTGGTAAAGTCTGTAGTTTGCTAACTTCATGAGACATTTTTCCTGGTAATCTTCTGAATGTGTTTTGATGGTTTGAAGCTTTTATAATGTTTCCAACAAGTCATTTTGCCTCAGAAAACAACTATTGATTTTCCAATGAATGTCAAAGATGCTGCTCAACTGGGTTGAAAATAATTTCCTTAGCAAAAGGTAAAAAGCAGAGGAAAGCGAAAATGAATGAAAAAAGAGAGTTGGAAATCAACACGAAGATGGGATTAAGATGAACTGAAGCCTGAAGTACTAAACAAGGAGTCTAATTTAGTTGGGCTGGTGACTGTAATGCAACTGGCAATTACACAATAAAGAGGTGATCAAAGAAAAAATGTGGACTTAACCTTAAATTATACTACAGCTATTTTATAATCTTAATTGTTTTATCTGAATTGGCAAAGTGCTGTATTTTATCCCCTTGGGATTAGAAGATATAGGACTTTATTGTTAATCTATACTCATTTGTCCAGATGAGGCATTACCAAATCTCCTCCACAAGTGTTCCTCTTATTCATTGTTATTGTTATTATACCTTAAAATAATAAAATTATGTTAATCTTGTCATTAGAGTAGTTGTTACATGTAATCTTTATCCGTAGTCATAAAAAAACACTTAAAGGCAAAAAAGCCCAGATATCAACACATTTTCATGTTCAATAATATTGCTCCTAATGTTGATGTAGTCAAGTAAATTATATTGGCATTAAAGTGATGTTCATTCTTATTATGAAGAGACTATACAAACACACACACAAGCATTCATACTTAGGTAGAGATCAATAAGCATCTCCAACGTTTTCATGAAAGATTCCTCGGATATTAAACCCCTATCTCATTTGTCTGTCACTGCTGATTCCATAGAACAAGGAAAAAACAAAAGAGGCACCAGACATCTCTAAGGGGGAGATGCACTAAAGGTCGATGAGGACTCAGAATGGTGATGTCCTGTCATTTCAGTGTTGAAGGCCTTGATGTATCATGGGGGAATATATAACTCATTATTAACATAGGGATGGATGTCCATCAGACAAAGCAATCTTATAAATATCTTTGAACTGGATAATTTCATTGTGTATAATGCCATGTATTTCATCCATTCTTGACCTCAATGTTTATAGTTTATATATCAATATAATCTGAATTTGTATCATTAAGTTATATTTGTATATATCTATGTATGATTGTAATATTTTGAATGGAGGGTAGTAAGGTTTAGCCAGGCCTTCCTATCATTTATTGGCCATTAGGGTTAGAAATAGGGATACTTTATGGCCTTTATGCCCTTTCTGCTCCAGAAAAAGGTGTGTATTATTGATGCACCAAAGTGGATTGAGTTGTGAGTCTGGTGGACCACCAGAAAGAGAAGGGAAGACTTAGCTGTAGAAACCAGAAGGAGGTGTGATTTTGGTGGAACCACACTACTTAACATCCTGCACTGGAGAGGACACAGAAACTTAAAGGGATAGTAATACTTCATTTTAACTTTATTTTATTTTGTAGGCATTAAAAAAACATGAAGAATGATATAAGTCTTATCTCTCAAACCTTTATGGTTTAAGAGATATTCACAAAGTATCCCCCCCCTGTTCAACCAGATCAGAAGGGAGATGCCCAGGTAGACTGCAGAGAGGGACAATCTTCAATTAAGATAATGGAAAAAGCTGAAAAACTTGTCAAGGGGGTAAGGGCTTTCATTGTTTTCATACAAAGAAAATTGTCCCCTTCTGTTATCTGTACTGTCATACAACCAGACTCACATCTGAGAAGAGATGGCTTATACTAGGTAAAAGGGGCGGGGAGGGGAACTTTGCTTGTGAATATCTCATAAACCATAAAGGTCTGAGAGATAAGACTTATATCATTCTTCATGTTTTTTTAATGCCTACAAAATAAAATAAAGTTAAAACGAAGTATTACTATCCCTTTAAAGACTTCTCTGAAGGCACTGTATACCTGCCACTGAGGCAAGTGGGCACCCTTTACTGGATAACCGTTGTATCTTTTACACTACTCATTTCCATTAGGTTCTCTACTGCATTCATCGAGCAATGAGTTCCAAAAGATAGGGGTTGGCTCTGGAAACGTCTTGGAGATTGGAGTGAGAGGAGGTTACTTTGTGAGGTAAAGACATATTTTGATTATTTGGGGTGTTGGTTTATACATGTGAAATCAAAATAATAAATGTGGGAATTTATTCATCAAGAAAAAGTTTATTTAAAAAAAAGCACAATATTTTTTTTTATAATTCTTTGTAAATCATCAGAAAGTGTGTTGGGATGTGAGTCATAGTCATCTGTATTACAGTATATGGTATTAGAAAGGTTGTGGATGATGTTGATTACCAAGTATGAGAGTTTAATCTATCTACCCCCTGAACTGCGAAGATCTGAGAAAGAAAATTCTACTCTCATTCCTCAGCCCCACCCTGACTTTGTCTGCCATGTATTCTGATTTACCCAGGACCATTCGCGTGTCTCCTCTATGGCACAAATATTCCTCTGCAATTGGCACCAAAAAAGTTGTGTGAAGGGGCTTGGTCAATGTATTGAGGGCAAATTCCTTTTTAGTATAAAAAATTGGAAACAAATATAAATACATAAATAAAATACTTAACAATAGATGACAATCTGTCACGGTTTGTTAAGACACTCAGACAACAGGTTTAGGTAAAAGCATAACTTTATTGAAAAGTTAAAGCACTCCCCATAGGGTTCACATACATACACATACAATATATATAGCAACTAAGAAATAGAACAGGTTCTACCGGCCTTGCCTATAATACCGAGCAAGGCAACCTAGGCGGCTATAAGGAATAGCAATAGCAATAGCAGGCTCTACCGACCTCGCCAATACCGGGTAAGGCAACCGTGAGATGGAATATACCAGTTCTACCAGCCTTACCAATACCGGGCAAGGCAGCCTTGGGAGATGCTGAGGATAGGCTCTACCGGCCTTGCCAATACCTGGTAAGGCAACCGTGAGATGGAATGTACCGGTTCTACCGGCCTTACCAATACCGGGCAAAGCAGCCTCAGTGAATACTGTGAAGAGGCTCTATCGATCCTGCCAATACCGGGTAAGGCAACCATGAGATGGAATGTACCGGTTCTACCGGCCTCACCAATACCGGGCAGGACAGCCCCAAAGGAGGAGACCACCAGGTTAAACAGAGACAACCAGCATCCGCACGCTGGAACCAACAGTATAATATGCCACCAGGTGTAATGGAGTAGACCAGCATCAGCGCGCTGGGACCAACAGTATAATCTGCCACCAGCTTCAATGGAGTAAACCAGCGTCCGCACGCTGGGACCAACAGGATAATGTGCCACCAGGTTTAATGGAGTTAACCAGCGTCCGCACGCTGGGACCAACAGGATAATCTGCCACCAGGTTTAATGGAGTTAACCAGCGTCCGCACGCTGGGACCAACAGGATAATCTGCCACCAGGTTTAGTGGAGTTAACCAGCGTCCGCACGCTGGGACCAACACAGTGAGAATATCGCCGAGGCGAGAGAGTGAGCAATGTCGCCAAGCGACTACCGGATGGGAACTCTGAGACTAAGTGAAGGTGAAGCACAGTGAACACCGCTGAAGAAACAGCAACTGGAACAAGCCAGACGAAACAACCGGAGCATCAGTCGTCACGGAGAGGTCCAACCGGAGAGGCAAGCAGACTGGAACAGGAACAGATGAAATCAGGAACACTGGAACTCAAGATTCAGTAGCTGAAGACTCTGGAACACTGGAACAGGCCTCAAGCAGCAAGACAAACTGGAACACAGGACTCTGTAGCTCTGAACACTGGAACACTGGAACAGGCCCAAACAGCATGACAGGAAGAACTAACAGGTACTGTCAGAGACACCACGAAAGGGCAACCAAAGGGTGCCTGAGCTGAGTCTAAATAGGCAGTCAGAGGCGGGCAGACAATAGGCAGCCAATAGGAGCCCCTGCAGGTGATAGACAGTGTATAGCACCAATCACGGGCACCGTGATTCAATTGTTTTGCTGATTTGGAAACTGTGGGGTCAATTCCACCAGTTGTTAGAAGTATATGGTTTCATATCTTTAGTAGACAAGTCCTATTGGCAGGTTAACACTTCTGGTCCAGGAGATCTGTCATGTTGGAGTCTTTGAGACAAATCGAGTATTTCTGGAGTGAACCAATTCCAGTATAGAGGACATAGACACATCGCCTTTCCTTTAAATGGAGTTTTTAACCCCCAAAAGTCATAGAAGCCTCCAATGCATTGCTTCACAGTTGTCTGGATACTTTTCTAGCACTCAGGGGAGTTGGACATCCCATTTAAATCAATAGGGGGTTTTCAGTGTGGCCTATACTGTGGTTGGTTTGTTGGTGTTTACCCTGGTTTGTCTATAGCCCAGGGGACCGATCCCTGCATCACATAAAGAGTAGAAATAAAAGTGTTATAGCTTTGCTGTGTTCAGCGCATCACAATCAATAACACTGAGCATCCGTTTCACACAGAAGATGGATGTTTGTTATCAATATTTCAGACAATATGTGTAAAGTAATTTGATTGTTTCATATTTATGATTTCATATCTTGGTTATATAAAGGGTAATATATTCAAAACATATACCACTAAAACCTTAACTTCCACTAAAAAAATACAGTAAATACAAGTCATCCATTTAAAGGGCATCTTACAAATTCTGATTAACATGTTTTTCTCTCGGCAATGAGAATCATATAATATAATTAGTTCTATTGCCAGAGGGGGAACTGGGAATTACAGGTTTACATTGCCTCACCTTTTCTAAAAATAATTCCCCTATTCTCAGATAAGCTTTCCAGATTAATATTAAATATATTGTTGTGTGAAATTGCTGTTTTATACATATCATTAAACAAATGTTATTTAGAAATGTGCTACTATTTATCATTACTGTTAGGAAACAGACATCAGTGGTTTAATTAGTGAGACATCCAGGACTTGTTTTGTGGATCAATCTGGAAGACGGGTATACGTTTCTGATTCTGTCCAAACGGAGTCAGATAATCTGCAGAACGTCTGGTTCTGTCCAAATCAGTTGGGACAAAATCACAGATACTGGGAAAGAGGGATAGGCTGAGTTGGGAGAAAGAGGGTCTTCAAGAGGGGAGAAGTGAGCAGCGGTAGGGAGGGAGCGGAGTAGGACATGAGATAGGGGAATGCAGAAGGGGAGGGAAGGAGCACAGGAGAGGAGGGATGGGATGGAGAGAGAGAGAGAGAGGTCAAAGCAGCAGACAGCAGGAGTAAGAGAGTTGGCAAGAGTACAGGAAGGAGGAAAAAACATCCATGTCCCCTACCTGCCTGGTAACTAAATGTTCAGATGAGTGACTCGGCTACGAAGCTGATTTGATTGAAATTGAGGCTACGTGACCATGTGTTTTGTGGTTTTTACTTCACATGATTGCTTTTCCTGCCACTTGGTTACAACAGCAAATGAAAAACACATTTTTTTTCTTGCAAAATAAATTGTTTTCCGCACATACCAAACATACAGAATTGTCTCCTTCATCCCTAGATTCTGTACAGTGAATTAAAAGAAGGAAACGTGTCCACCTTTGACTTTCCAAAATCAAAATTATTTCAGTCACACAAAATGAATAGGGAGAAACTCACAAAAACCAAAACAAAATCTTCTGTGTTTCTTCAATAACTTAAAACTGGATACGTCCAGAGGAGCCGCAGGATAAACCTGTTGGCATTGGCTGCTGTTCATTCCCAGACCTACGTCTGCCCAGAGGGGTGGACCAGCTGTGACTGTCTGTATGAGTCTGCATAACCCTTTTACATGTGATCATTCAATGCCAGTTTGTTATCAATAAGCAGAAACCTTTGGGCCATGGGAAAAAGTGGTCTAACTCTGGGGAAAATCAGCTCACTAGAATTCAAGGGCCTTAAAGCTTAATTTAAACCAATGGGAATTTGTATGAATTTGCATTGCTTTATACTAGCCATAGTCCACTGAATCTGCTGCCTGCCAGTCTGCACAAAGTTACAATTACAAGACCTTTGTGAACCAGCAATATAGTCAGTATGAAATATTGTGTGTGAGAAGATAACAACATGTCGCTTTATCATACATCTCATACCCATGATATATTGTGTGTGAGAAGATAACAACATGTCGCTTTATCATACATCTCATATCCATGACATATTGTGTGTGAGAAGATACCAACATGCTGCTTCATCATACATTTCATATCCATAACATATTGTGTGTAAGAAGATACCAACACGCTGCTTCATCATACATCTCATTTCCATGACATATTGTGTGTGAGAAGATACCAACACATCACTTTATCATACATCTCATATCCATGACATATTGTGTGTGAGAAGATACCAACACATCACTTTATCAATCATACATCTCATATCCATAACATATTGTGTGTGAGAAGATAACAACATGTCGCTTTATCATACATCTCATATCCATGACATATTGTGTGTGAGACGATAACACACTGCTTTATCATACATCTCATATCCATGACATATTGTGTGTGAGAAGATACCAACACATCACTTTATCATACATCTCATATCCATGACATATTGTGTGTGAGAAGATACCAACACATCACTTTATCATACATCTCATATCCATGACATATCGTGTGTGAGAAGATACCAATACATCACTTTATCAATCATACATCTCATATCCATGACATATTGTGTGTGAGAAAATACCAACACATTGTTTTATCATACATCTCATATCCATGATGTATTGTGTGTGAGAAGATATCAACACGCTGCTTTATCATAGATATCTTATGCATTACATATTGTGTGTGAGAAGATAACAACACATCGCTTTATCATATATCTCATATCCATGGCATATTGTGTGTGAGAATATGCCAACACATCGTTTTAGCTTACATCTCATATCCATGACATTTTGTGTGTGAGAATATACCAACACATCGCCTTATCATACATCTCATATCCATGGCAGTTGCTCTATAGTTAGTAATACGCAAAGTGAGGAGGAACACTAACAATATAGTACACAAAACCAAGGCACAAATTTTGGCAACACATAAGCAGCTACACTTTAATAAGGAATGTTTCCCTAATATGTCAGGCAAGAGCATATTTTCTTCCCACAGCTAATAGCAAATTCTCCTGGTGGCATAACCAGCGGTTGTGTGTACCGGGTCTGCACCAGCTCAGATCTAGTCAGCAGTGTCACTGTGTGAATGAGTCTAGGGAAGAACTCATTGTTATAATCCTGTATATGCAGCCAGCAACTTCGTCCCTTAAGCACCAGGAGGGCGAGCAAACTCTCAACGATATAAAGTGAGCCATCACCCCATTTTATTTATGTACAGGTATATTTTTATTATATTTTAACCCTTTGAGTGCCAGTGGGGTATGCAACACATTGGAAGCATTTAAGTGGCACGCACACAAGTCTACGGCTGATTTTACACGCGCTTAGATGGTAACTGATCAATGTTTCTTGTTAGGTGACACATCCACTTTAATTAATTGTTTAATGTTATTTTGCGGTTGAGAAACATGTTGCTCTTCATTGTATTTGGTAGTGTCACTAAATTACATTTTCCACATTTCCTAAATTATAGAGCAAACCATCATATAAATACAGGTTACATCGTTATGGCCTCATGTTCTTATGTACTTATTTTCTGATTTATTTTTAAGAAAAGTATTGCTAAAATACACCCACATCAGTTGTTAAAGGATTAATACATTTTTATGAATACATTTATCTTTAGGGTTTCCTTTTTGGAGTACAACAAGGGAATTTCTACTGCTCTAGTCAAACATTATTACAGCTCAAACACAAGGCAAGACAGAGCTGTGCAGAGTATCCTCTCTAAGAGTAGTATATAGCAAATAGACTTGACCCTTCACCGTCACCAGATATTAGAGACTTTAGGAAGTATCCTCACTTATTACAGCTCAGACTATCAGGATGTGGTCGAGCTGTTCCTATCACATTCTATAGCGAACAGCAGCCACTGACATTGACTTCATTGCTTAATTGAGGAGATCCTGAAAACATGCTCTGTTGGGGTGGGGGCTGAGACGGGTTTGATCACTCCTGATTTATGGAGTTCGGTTGTTAGGATTCCACCATAAATATGTGAAACACAACGGTCCCAAATAGTATCAAAACATTTCAGATCCATTGTTGTAAAGATTTGTATCATGTTTTCTTTCCCCTTTCTAGGTTATCAGAATGGCTCAGATTATCCCTGTTGTTTTCTAAAGGACATATATAAAAAGATGACATGTATTATACATCCTATGACATTTGGTTTTGATTTTTTTTTTTATTTGGATCTAATAAATTCTGATGACAAAATGAGAATAAAATATAGTAGATTCTTTTTAGGTAACTGATACTGTAGTTTTAAGTTATAAACCCAAAGTCCTGCGTTATTCTTTAATGTTCCATTTGTGATGCCTGTGGGATTAATTGGCAGCTCTGGATGTACAGAACATTTTGAGGAACCTTTAAAGGAAATATATTACAGACTGGTATGCAGGTAACCTTTTCTTAGCAGAAGTACTCTGTCATTGCTTGTGTTCCTAAAAGTGTATATAATTGACTTTATTTCAATTCAAAGAGTTTATTTCATCTCTACACTGAAAAGCTAAAAGACTTGAAAATCAATAATACAAATAGCAAGGTCACAATGAAGCTCACGCTCAGCTCCAGTCTGATTTTTAAGGCCAATTTGCTGAGATTCTATGTAGTCACTTAGAGACGATTTAGTGAATCTGACAGATAATTAATTAAAAAGTGAGATTAGAAGCTGGATGGGTTTGGTGGCACCAGCAAATTCATCCTTTGTGTCAACTTCTTTTAGCATATCAATTTTCTCGCTACTGGGAACCAACTTCAGTAACACTTTATCTTTTAATGGGAAATGAAACATGACATAAACAATTGCCATTGTATATGATGGAATGAACTTTAAAAATAAAAACATGAAAACAAATTAATTCTGCCTGACGTGATATTTCTAGACGCATCTTAGCTAAATTATATGCAGCTTCAATGCTGAATCTTAGCTAAATTATCACTAGCAATTAATTCATTCTTATGTTCCAGTTACATAGAACTTTATAGAACAGAGATCTATTGAGATACCGCGAGGCTCGTGTGCTAGGATTAACTGGACAAATCCTTATCTGGCGCAAACCAAGAGAACCATAGGGGACAAGTAATCATACACACTAATAGAATTGGGGCTTTTATCTCCTCTGAATGCAAAAGAGGTATTGGACTCATTGCTGTGCACAGTGTTTAGAGAAAACGAAGGCATTGAAGGGGTTAAATGCTCCATTTAAATCAATAGGAATTTGGAAATTCAGGTGCACATGGTTTTCCCCAGACCTGGTTCAGTCCTTTATACTACCTCAGACTCAATGTGTATATATATATATATATATATATATATATATATAGGTATGTATGTGTATATTATATATATATATATCTTCATTTACATGGTGACACACAGTGCATGTATGTATATATGTATGTGTATATGTATATATGTATGTGTATAGGTATCTATGTATATGTATGTATATATCGTCATTTACATGGTGACACACAGTGCATGTATGTATGTATGTATGTATGAATGTATATGTATGTGTTAAATCCAATATAATAGGAGAGCGCTCAAATGGACTGTGTAAATTTATTAAAAATACATACAATAAAACATGTAATGTATAATAACACCGCTACTGACAATGTAACCACTATAGAAAGAAAGTACTAATAGACAGTCTATAGGATCTTTAGTTGGAGGTAACTTTATATTCTATAGATACCAGCCATTACGACCCGATAGATTAGTTGTCCTATATTGGAGATAGACGGGAGAGTGTATTGCTCATACCTGGATGAGTGGCTGCCCGCTATTCCACATCTCACTCTGGTGTTTTTATATTAGTATCCGATATTTCATCTACTTGCTACAGTGGGTTAATTAGTTGGGGTCTATATACAGCTGAGAAGTTCATCACCCCAGGACGTAGTATACAGACGGCTGTTACCATGTTGGATTTAAGTGCACCAACGATAATACAGCTCCGGAGCTATAGACTGTCTATTAGTACTTTATTTCTATAGTGGTTACATTGTCAGTAGCAGTGTTATTATACATGTTTTATTGTATGTATTTTTAATAAATGTATACAGTCCATTTGAGCGCTCTCGTATTATATTGGATTTAGTAGATTTTTGGGGGCTTGGTACACTATACGAGCAATGGATAGTAGCGATCAAATTGACTGCATATGAGAGGAGGTTAATGGTGGATTGATCGGCACACGGATCGCCGTGATCACAGATGTGTTTGTAGTATATGTATGTGTATATATGTATGTGTATAAGTATGTATATGTGTATGTATATATCTTTATATATGGTGCCTCACAGTGTACACAGCTTCTTACGACAGTAGTATGTTACCATAAATAAATGGGGATCAGTGTCACAGTCATAGACACAATATGAAGAGAATTCTGCCCCAAGCAGCTTACAGTGTAAATGTAATAGGATATTCTAGAATGAAGACGCGGATGTAGCCAGTGTTTCTCTGCCTTTTGTCCCTGTATTGTATCAGTGGTGTAGTATTAACAACCCCCCAGTAGTGAGTCAGACTCTTACACACCTCATGTCTGCACCTGAAACAAATAATAAAAGATCTTAACACCACAGAGCCTGGGCACATGTAATGGGGCATCTTCAGAGTTTAGCCTTAAATAAAGGTACAGTAACGTTGGCTGCTTCTGTACATGTTTCATCACTGCTTTATATAACAACTAGCATATTGGGGATATGGTGAGATCTTACCCTGTACCAGGTACTCTGTTCCTCTATGTCTGCCTGGAATTAGAGATGAGGAAATCTCTGTAGATTGTTTAGTTGTTTAATTCTTAGAACCATGAAAACATTCTGGGTCCATCTGAATCAAATCAGAACTTATAATGATGGTGGAAGCTAAGAAACAATAGGGGTGGTGGGATAGAAAGGACGTGCTGGCGTATGCCAGGGATAGAAGGGATGGGAGCAGATACCATTCTCAAGAAACAGAGACGACCAGAGCAGGGAGCATGGGGAAAGAGGGGGCAGAAGAGACTGAAGAGTATAGGAAGAAGGTAGATGTGGAGACCTGTCCAGCAGTCCTGATACATGAAGAAAATGTCCTACATTGTTCAGTGAAGTGACCTGGACAGGAATCTGATTGACATCTGACGAATACAAAGAACTCTCTTGAGAAATCTTTACTCAAAGGGTTGAGCCATCAATCAAACCAGTAGAAAGGTACTTTCCATTATAGCAAACGCAAATTAGTGCAGTAATGATGTGGAATTCTTTGCCTCAGCGGGTTGTGTTTACAGATATTTTAAAACCTAATGGATACCTTTTTTTTTTTAGAGCAGATCAATATAAAGAATTGTGAGAATTGGTTAAAATGAAAATAGGATGATGGTCAAAGAAGAAATCTAGATGTATTCTCGAGTCAGGAAGGATTTCTTAATCTTTTGGGACTTAATTAGAAATGGCTCAAATGTGGTTTTATTTACTGTCCACTGGATGGACAACAGAGATCTAGCTCAGCTGATGGGCATGTCCTTTTTCAACCACATCACCTGTAACTATTTGACTGGTTAAAACAGTGGGAAAAAAATGGTAAAAGACACGATTTGTGTCAGACAAGTAGTGAAATTATAGAATAATTTCCCTCATCCAACATTACAATGTTACATCATTCATTTTACTTCTCCCTTGGGTTTAAGGCAGTTATGTCCCACAACAGAATCCATGAAATAGTACAAAATAGAAATGAAACACTTGGATTTCTAAAGAGGTCTTCAAGGTTCTGTCATTTAAAGATCTGAATAACATCTTCACATTAATATATCTGTGCAGTTTAGAATCTATCACTCATAATGTTTTCTCTTAATGTTATGAAACTTGTCACAGTTGATCATCTTCACTTGAGAATTAGTTTACAATTAACATGATAACAGGAAAATGGTGGTAAATATGTGCAAATTCTAATGAAACTGTTAATGTTAATTTTCTCATAGATGACAGTTTTAATTCATCAGTTTTGTACTGATGTTTATTCTCAAAGCCAAACACCATTCACTTCACAGTGGAGATGTTACTGACTTTAAGTTTGGAACAGAGTGGAGGTGCTAATGACTTATGGCCTGGGACAGAGTGGAGGTGTTACTGACTTATGGCCTGGGACGGAGTGGATGTGTTACTGACTTATGGCCTGGGACAGAGTGGAGGTGTTACAGACTTATGGCCTGGTACAGAGTGGAGGTGTTACTGACTTATGGTCTGGGACAGAGTGGAGGTGTTACTGACTTATGGTCTGGGATAGAGTGGAGGTGTTACTGACTTATGGCCTGGGACAGAGTGGAGGTGTTACTGACTTATGGTCTGAGACAGAGTGGAGGTGCTACTGACTTATGGTCTGGGACAGAGTGGAGGTGTTACTGACTTATGGTCT
The DNA here is from genome assembly GCA_037306005.1 of Rhinophrynus dorsalis. Taxonomy (NCBI): domain Eukaryota; kingdom Metazoa; phylum Chordata; class Amphibia; order Anura; family Rhinophrynidae; genus Rhinophrynus; species Rhinophrynus dorsalis. Next base: position 129,535,538 of record CM074728.1, read on the forward strand.
GGGACAGAGTGGAGGTGTTACTGACTTATGGTCTGGGACAGAGTGGAGGTGTTACTGACTTATGGTCTGGGACAGAGTGGAGGTGTTACTGACTTATGGTCTGGGACAGAGTGGAGGTGTTACTGACTTATGGTCTGGGACAGAGTGGAGGTGTTACTGACTTATGGTCTGGGACAGAGTGGATGTGTTACTGACTTATGGTCTGGGACAGAGTGGAGGTGCTAATGACTTATGGTCTGGGACAGAGTGGAGGTGTTACTGACTTATGGCCTGGGACAGAGTGGAGGTGTTACTGACTTATGGTCTGGGACAGAGTGGAGGTGTTACTGACTTATGGCCTGGGACAGAGTGGAGGTGTTACTGACTTATAGTCTGGGACAGAGTGGAGGTGTTACTGACTTATGGTCTGGGACAGAGTGGAGGTGTTACTGACTTATAGTCTGGGACAGAGTGGAGGTGTTACTGACTTATGGCCTGGGACAGAGTGGAGGTGTTACTGACTTATGGCCTGGGACAGAGTGGAGGTGTTACTGACTTATGGCCTGGGACAGAGTGGAGGTGTTACTGACTTATGGTCTGGGACAGAGTGGATGTGTTACTGACTTATGGCCTGGGACAGAGTGGAGGTGTTACTGACTTATGGCCTGGGACAGAGTGGAGGTGCTACTGACTTATAGTCTGGGACAGAGTGGAGGTGCTACTGACTTATGGTCTGGGACAGAGTGGAGGTGCTACTGACTTATGGTCTGGGACAGAGTGGATGTGTTACTGACTTCTGATCTGGGACAGAGTGGAGGTGTTGCTGACTTATGGCCTGGGACAGAGTGGAGGTGTTACTGACTTATGGCCTGGGACAGAGTGGAGGTGTTACTGACTTATGGCCTGGGACAGAGTGGAGGTGCTACTTACTTATGGCCTGGGACAGAGTGGAGGTGTTGCTGACTTATGGCCTGGGACAGAGTGGAGGTGCTACTTACTTATGGCCTGGGACAGAGTGGAGGTGTTGCTGACTTATGGCCTGGGACAGAGTGGAGGTGTTACTGACTTATGGCCTGGGACAGAGTGGAGGTGTTGCTGACTTATGGCCTGGGACAGAGTGGAGGTGTTACTGACTTATGGCCTGGGACAGAGTGGAGGTGTTGCTGACTTATGGTCTGGGACAGAGTGGAGGTGTTACTGACTTATAGTCTGGGACAGAGTGGAGGTATTACTGACTTATGGCCTGGGACAGAGTGGAGGTGTTACTGACTTATGGCCTGGGACAGAGTGGAGGTGTTGCTGACTTATGGCCTGGGACAGAGTGGAGGTGTTACTGACTTATGGCCTGGGACAGAGTGGAGGTGTTACTGACTTTTGATCTGGGACAGAGTGGAGGTGCTACTGACTTATGGTCTGGGATAGAGTGGAGGTGCTACTGACTTATAGTCTGGGACAGAGTGGAGGTGTTGCTGACTTATGGCCTGGGACAGAGTGGAGGTGTTACTGACTTATGGCCTGGGACAGAGTGGAAGTATTACTGACTTATGGTCTGGGATAGAGTGGAGGTGCTACTTACTTATGGTCTGGGATAGAGTGGAGGTGCTACTTACTTATGGTCTGGGATAGAGTGGAGGTGCTACTTACTTATGGTCTGGGACAGAGTGGAGGTGTTACTGACTTATGGCCTGGGACAGAGTGGAGGTGTTACTGACTTATGGCCTGGGACAGAGTGGAGGTGTTACTGACTTATGGCCTGGGACAGAGTGGAGGTGCTACTGACTTATAGTCTGGGACAGAGTGGAGGTGTTACAGACTTATGGTCTGGGACAGAGTGGAGGTGCTACTGACTTATGGTCTGGGATAGAGTGGAGGTGCTACTTACTTATGGTCTGGGATAGAGTGGAGGTGCTACTTACTTATGGCCTGGGACAGAGTGGAGGTGCTACTGACTTATGGCCTGGGACAGAGTGGAGGTTCTACTGACTTATGGCCTGGGACAGAGTGGAGGTGCTACTGACTTATGGTCTTGGACAGAGTGGAGGTGTTGCTGACTTATGGTCTTCTACAGACTAGAGGTGTTATTGACATTGTCTGGGTCAGAGTGGAGATGTTACTGACTTATGGTCTGGGACAGAGTGGAGGTATTACTGACTTATGGCCTGTACAGAGTGGAGGTATTAATGACTTATGGTCTGGTTGAGAGTGGAGGTCCTACTGTCTTATGGTCTGAGAAAGAGTGGTAGTGCTACTAACCTGTGGTTTGGAACAGAGTCTGGGACAGAGTGGGGTGCTACTGACTTATGGTCTGGGACAGAGTGCAGGTACTACTGACGTACAGTCTGGGACAGAGTGGAGGTGCTGCTGATTTATGGCCTGGGACAGAGTGGAGGTGTTACTGACTTATGGTCTGGGGCAGAGTGCAGGCACTACTGACGTATAGTCTGGGACAGAGTGGAGGTGCTGCTGATGTATGGTCTGGGATAGAGTGGAGGAGTTACTGACTTATGGTCTGGGACAGAGTGGGAGTGCTACGGACCTATAGTCTGGAACAAAGTAGAGGTGTTACAGGCTTATGGTCTGGGACAGAGTGCAGGTACTACTGACTTATGGTCTGGAACAGAGTGCAGGTACTACTGACTTATGGTCTGGAACAGAGTGCAGGTACTACTGACTTATGGTCTGGAACAGAGTGCAGGTACTACTGACTTATGGTCTGGAACAGAGTGCAGGTACTACTGACTTATGGTCTGGAACAGAGTGCAGGTACTACTGACTTATGGTCTGGAACAGAGTGCAGGTACTACTGACTTATGGTCTGGAACAGAGTGCAGGTACTACTGACTTATGGTCTGGAACAGAGTGCAGGTACTACTGACTTATGGTCTGGAACAGAGTGCAGGTACTACTGACTTATGGTCTGGAACAGAGTGCAGGTACTACTGACTTATGGTCTGGAACAGAGTGCAGGTACTACTGACTTATGGTCTGGAACAGAGTGCAGGTACTACTGACTTATGGTCTGGAACAGAGTGCAGGTACTACTGACTTATAGTCTGGGACAGAGTGGAGGTGCTACTGACTTATAGTCTGGGACAGAGTGGAGGTGCTACTGACTTTTGGTATGGGCAGAAAGAACCTCGATCTAAGTGAAATCACTTAACTCTTTAAAGGGATAGTAATGTTTCATAATAAAAGCAGCTCTCATTAATCATCATAGTATTTGGACTTTGGAGAGTGTTATTTCAATTCTGTCAGAGTTGCAGTTCAAGAGTAATTCAATAACAAAGTATCCCCCTCCCACTCCTTTTACTGATGTAACACTGCTCAGCCAGATCAGAAGGGAGGTGCCCAGGTAGACTGCAGAGAGGGACATTCTTCAATTAAGATAAGGGAAAAACCTGAAAAACTTGTCAAGGGGGGCAGGGCTTTCATTGTTCTCATAGGAAGAAGACTGTCCCCTTCTGTTATCTGTCTGGTCTATGGACTGGATTCCACATCTGAGAAGAGATGGCTTACACTAGGTAAAAGGGGCGGGAGGGGAAACTTTGCTTGTGAATATCTCTCAAACCATAAAGGTCTTAGAGATAAGACTTATATCGTTCTTCATGTTTTTTTAATGCCTACAACATAAAATAAAGATAAAATGAAGTATTACTATCCCTTTAACAGAGAAATAACACCTACTAATAATTACCCCCCACTTGCAGTACTATGCTATATAATCATAATGGGCCCTGTTCATTCTTCCTTTGTGTCTTTGTTTAAGAGCTAATGTTTTCAGTCAGTTGGACATGACAGTTGCTTAGGTCCATGTAGGTGGACATGACAGTTGCTCAGGCCTATGGGTATGGACATGACAGTTGCTCAGGTCCATGGAGGCAGACATGACAGTTGCTCAGGTAAATTAGGGCAGACATGACAGTTTCTCAGGTATATGGGGGTGGATATGACAGTTGACCAGGTCCATGGGGGCGGACATGACAGTTGATCAGGTCCATGAGGGCAGATATGACAGTTGATTAGGTCCATGGGGAGGACATGACAGGTGCCCAGGTCCATGGGGAGGACATGACAGTTGCTCAAGTCTGTGGAGGTGGACATGACAGTTGCTCAGGACATTGGAGACAGACATAACAGTTGTTCAGGTCCATGGGACCGTATATGACAGTTGACCAAGTCTATGAGGTCAGACATGACAGATGCTCAGGTCAATGGGGGCTGACATGACAGTTAATCAGGTCCGTGGAAGCAGACATGAAAGTTACTCAGGTCTATAGAGGTGGACATGAATGTGCTTGCAATTTTTTTTCAAACCGAAGCAGGCAGAGTGTATGAAACTACTTAACCCTGGAAGAACCAAAGGGCTGCACAACACTTTACTGCATGTGGAAATAATAGAAAATAAAAATGATAGGTGTATTTCCATTCTCCTGGCACCCCCTACAGTACGCCATCTTTATCTGGGTTGCAGCAGATCCTGGAGCAGGAAATTCCATGGTTCTCAGAGATTTGAAAATGCTAAAAAATTACAGATTATGTTAGGTACTGTTACTGCTTACTCTGCCTCCTGTGATGTCAGCTTTTACCAATGGGGTGATGTTTCTCTTAGGAGAGGAGTGTGCCCCCTATAAGTCTGTTCTTACCAATGGGGTGATGTTTCTCTTAGGAGAGGAGTGTGCCCCCTATAAGTCTGTTCTTACCAATGGGGTGATGTTTCTCTTAGGAGAGGAGCGTGCCCCCTATGATGTCAGTTCTTACCAATGGGGTGATGTTTCTCTTAGGAGAGGAGCGTGCCCCCTATGATAAGTCAGTTCTTACCAATCGGATGATGTTTCTCTTAGGAGAGGAGTGTGCCCCCTATGATAAGTCTGTTCTTACCAATGGGGTGATGTTTCTCTTAGGAGAGGAGTGTGCCCCCTATGATAAGTCAGTTCTTACCAATCGGATGATGTTTCTCTTAGGAGAGGAGTGTGCCCCCTATGATAAGTCAGTTCTTACCAAGGGGTGATGTTTCTCTTAGGAGAGGAGTGTGCCCTCTATGATAAGTCAGTTCTTACCAATGGGGTGATGTTTCTCTTAGGAGAGGAGTGTGCCCCCTATGATAAGTCAGTTCTTACCAATCGGATGATGTTTCTCTTAGGAGAGGAGTGTGCCCCCTATGATAAGTCAGTTCTTACCAACGGGGTGATGTTTCTCTTAGGAGAGGAGTGTCTAATGAATATAGTAGTAAATCTACCATTTTCAAATATTTCAGTACCTTTGAAGGGAAAGAAATGTAAAAAAAAAATGTGCATATTTTTTCCCTTTAGTACCATCTTCTGGAAACAATTAAGCACACCGGGCTAAGGGTAGAAAGGCAAATTAGTAGGGGTGAGCAAAATCTCTCGCCATGTTCCCGTGGGAAATTCCGTGAAAAACACATCTCCTTTCTCGCGGGAAAATCCACTTTAAAACTAGTGATTAAAATTTTTGCATTTTTCACCCATTGGCCAAAAATTTTTTGCCATTTTTTCAATGGCTAGAAAGTTTCCGCCCATTGATTTACATTGTTTTTACCTTTTTGCTATAAAAATGTGATGTATTTGCAGAAATCAAACACAATAGAAGCAGCTACAGAGCGAGGTAGATGTGCTGTTTTGTTGTGCTGTTATTTCTAGGCAAAACTGAGGCTGGAGAAGTTCATAGTGACTGCTATCACTACGAGCAGGGTTAAAAATAATAAAAGGAGGAACTGGAAGGACAATTATGTGTCCACTGAGTCTAAGGAGGAAGTGAGCACTACAGAACCAATTCTGGCCAGTCCCCCTAACTCACTCCTAGGGTTTTTGGGGAAATTGCTGTCAAGGGAGGAACAAAAGGGTAGTAATAATAATAAGAGCAAGACAGGTCAGCTGCTTGTGCCTGCTGCAAGACATGCTGCACCTGCTGCCAGACGTGCTGTGCCTGCTATAAGGATGTGCTGCGCCTGCTGCAAGACATGCTGCACCTGCTGCCAGACGTGCTGTGCCTGCTATAAGGATGTGCTGCGCCTGCTGCAAGACATGCTGCACCTGCTGCCAGACGTGCTGTGCCTGCTATAAGGATGTGCTGCGCCTGCTGTAAGATGTGCTGCACCTGCTGCCAGACGTGTTGTGCCTGCTATAAGGATGTGCTGCGCCTGCTGTAAGATGTGCTGTGCCTGCTGTAAGATGTGCTGCGCCTGCTGCCAGTACTGCCCTTGCTTCCACCAGTGCGGTGTCTGCTGTGAGTACTAAACCTGTTGCCACCAGTGCTGAATCTGCTGCTAGTGTGTCTTGTAATACTCAGGAGGGGGGGACGAAGAAGATGATACCAAGTGTGACAGCAGGGGACCCTAAGTCACACTAGCCATCCCCAAGTGCTAGTACTACTACTACTATGGGTCCAGCAGCTTGTTAGTGTTAGGATTGAAGGAGGGGGTAATCAACAATATCCTCCTATTAACAGTGACTGTGATGAGGAAGACTCAGGGGCTGAAATCGATGTGGTTGGTGATAGTAGTAGTAACAGTGATGGTGAAGCAGCCGGTGGGACTAGTGTTGGCAGAGTGGTAGGGGAAGCAATTGAGAGCATCCAGACTAGCGATCAAGGGATCCCACACCACTCTCCTGACCATGGGAGCCCCCTTCCCCCCATGACATTGTCCTTGTGGAACATGATCCTGAAGAAGGCAGAATTATCACCACCCTAATAATACCACCGCCACCAGCAGGAGCACAGCTCAGCTGCCTGTGCCTGCTGCTAGTGCTGCCAGTCTGCCTTCTTCAGGCCACCAAGAAATGGCAAGTGTGACATTAGGGGAACCTCTGTCACACTGCTCGTCACCCCCTCCAACCAACAGTGAGCATTTGGAAATTTGGGGAATTTGCAACTGCTCTAATTCCTTCTGCTGCTGAGTTGCAAGGGCAGCAGGATGCTGAGGAGCAGGCTAGTGTGACACAGACCACCGTGGACACAGTGGGAATGGGGTCAACATCTGATGCGGGACTAGGAAAGGTTCCACTTGCCAGCAGCAACCCAAATACCAGATGTGGTGGGGGCTAGTTATGGTGCTGCTACTGCCTCAGGCGCATAACTGGAGCTAGTCATGGCAAGTGGAACCTTCATCATCCATCACCCATGTTACGGCTGTTGATCTCATTCCCTTTCAGCTGCCTTATCACCCTGCTGCTTTAACATCTCAGAGGCAGCAGCTGCAAGAACAGCAGTCACAATTTCTGCATCTAGATCAGGATATTTGACAATGGCCACTAGCCAACAGGACATTATCTGATGGAACTAGGCCATTAGGGTATTTATTTATTTTTTCTCAGAGCTTCTACTTTCAAAACAAACACACAAAAAAAAAAAACAAAACATAGTCCTACAAAAAATAAACAATTTGTTGGGGTTTCTAACAAGCTTAAGTCATACAAATCAGTGTTTCCTCAGAGCTTGGACCTCTAACAACAAATCTAACAAATCATCATCTACAAAATACTATCAAATCAAGTGGCAGCTTATGTCAGGAGTTCCTGTCTATCACTTTACATACAAATTTCTTATTTTATTTTTTGATTTATTTTTATTAACTGTACCCCCAATTCCAATCAAGAAACCCCTCAAAACAAATTCCCTGTTCAACTGATTCATACCCCAGACTCCACCCACCAACACAGGCATCCTCCTCAAATCCCTTTTATACCTTGTCTTATGTGGGGGTTTTTTTTATTTATTTAGCATTTTTCATTAACTGCACCCTAATCCCAATAAATAACCCCCAAAAAAATCATCTCCTGTTCAACTGATTCTTTCCCCACACCCCACCAACACAGACACCCACATGCCACTTTTATACTATGCCTTCGGGAAATAAAATAATATCTGCTATGTACTGTATATAAATTCTGTTTACATTGATTTCAATGGAATGAGATAGGTGAAAAAGTGGGAAAAAGTGGAAAATCAGCACTTTTCTCTGGAAATTATTCGCCAAGTGGAGTGCCATTATTTGACGATTTCCGTTTGAGGCAAAAATTTTCATCCATACCTACAAATTAGCCCTCATTTAATGCAAAAGATTTTCTTTCTAAAATTGTATATTTTGTCTCTCTTGGTGTTCAAGCCATGATAGCAGAGACAGAACTTATTTGAAGAATGAAAGAAAAATGACCTGTGTCCATCAAGTGTAACCTTTATCCACATCATGTTTGTTGTTCCACAAGGAGGCAAAATCAGAAATGAGATTGTAACATTTCCAGGCTGCATTGTATCTATCAGCCATAAAGCTTTATATTGTTGTGTTAGAAAGGTATCTAACACTTGTCTGAAAGCAGCCAAAACAGTGCAAGAGTGGGGATTTCTGAGGAATCACAGATGTTTTTCCTGCCGCAGGACGTACCAAGGGAAGGAAAATGCCATTTGTTTGTTTCTCTGCCAGAAGGTGAAGCCCACGGATTTCAGAAGGGTACACATTTCATTATGAACACAAGAAAATGTCATCTGGTGCGCGCATATCATTTCATGCTTGTTATCACACACGTGTCATCACAAACATCATCACGCATGCACATCATCTAGTACCCACACATCATCACAAACATCATCACGCATGCACATCATCTAGTACCCACACATCATCACATACTTGTCATCACACACGTGTCATCACAAACATCATCACGCATGCACATCATCTAGTACTCACACATCATCACATACTTGTCACCACACACGTGTCATCACAAACATCATCACGCATGCACATCATCTAGTACTCACACATCATCACACACATCATCACACATGCATGTCATCGACACACGTAAATGTCATCTGGCATGCACACAGGCAAATAAATATTACCCACCTAAATGAATATTGAGGAAACAGAGCTTTTTTAAACAAATAATCAATTTGTTATAAAAATCATGTAAACAATGCAAATGTAATAGAGGGTACTCTTAGAAAATACAATATACAATAATTAAAACAAACATATATATGTACAAATGCTGTTCCATATAGTATATGAAACCTCCACTTCTAATAGTTCTTATAAATACATAAAGGATGTTATGGATGACGGGTAGTAAACTTGAATTGAAGGTAACTATCAGTTTACTGAGGAAAATCTACCAGTATAAGCCGGTCTTGACGCCTAATGTATGGTAAGTCCACTACCGACTGAATACTGAGGTGACAGGTGTATATGTAAAATGAGGAAACGGGGTCCTTTTACAGTGGGCAGGTACTGTCTCTCTACCTACTATCTGGAGGGAGTCTCCCGTCTTTCTACTTGTGTCTCCCGTTTTCTTCTACAAGCTCTGGTTGTAAATGTGGGATTAGCTGAAATATACATACTATGCCCAGAAGTGTCACTGAGTACATGAAAAATGTTGGAAATTGAGTTGGAATACTGCATTCCATTCCATATTGTATGTCTGCTACCTCTACATACATCCTGAGTTAGCTACTCTTCACTGCCCGCTATAGACGACTGTCCATTTCGGATTTCCTGAGAACAGGTGGACCTGCAAGTGATCCTAGTTTGTCAGACCCCAGGAATCAACAAGGGGAAAGATCGATCTAACTGGGAAATTACCTATTCATATACTCTGCCCGCTCCAAGACCCAGTTTTGAGGACACAAACGGAACATTGTCACAGTGAGGATATTTCAGCTAATCCCACATTTACAACCAGAGCTTGTAGAAGAATACGGGAGACACAAGTAGAAAGACGGGAGACTCCCTCCAGATAGTAGGTAGAAAGACAGCACCTGCCCACTGTAAAAGGACCCCGTTTCCTCATTTACATATACACCTGCCACCTCAGTATTCAGTCAGAAGTGGATTTACCATACATTAGGCGGCAAGACCGGCTTATACCGGTAGATTTTCCTCAGTAAACTGATAGTTACCTTCAATTCAAGTTTACTACCCGTCATCCATATCAACCTTTATGTATTTATAAGAACTATTAGAAGTGGAGGTTTCATATACTATATGGAGCAGCATTTGTACATATATATATATATTTGTTTTAATTATTGTATATTATATTTTATAAAGGTACCCGCTATTACATTTGCATTATTTGCGTGATATTTATAATTAATTGATTATTTGTATAAAAAGCGCTCTTTCCTCAGTATCCATGTAGGTGGGTAATATTTCTTTGCTGGTATCTCCTAGTGACAGGGAACACACTCCTGTCGCTATAGGAAATAGTACCGCTTTTTTCTTACACCTTCATACTCTGACTTTCCTCCTTATACCCAATCATCTACTAGTACATTATCCCAAAAGGCTTTGTGAGCGCTGCCTTACCCTGTTGTAGGGTTTTCTATTTTTGGTGCACACATTATCACATACTTCTTATCATACACATTATCACATACTTCTTATCACACACATGATCACATACTGCTTATCACACATGTCATCACATACTTATCACACACATGATCACATACTGCTTATCACACATGTCATCACATACTTATCACACACATGATCACATTCTTCTTATCACACACGTCATCACATACTTCTTATCACACACATCATTATATACTTATCACACACATTATCACATACTTCTTATCACACACATTATCACATACTGCTTATCACATACTGCTTATCACACACATTATCACATACTTCTCATCACACACATTATCACATACTTCTTATCACACACATTATCACATACTTCTCATCACACACATTATCACATACTTCTCATCACACACATTATCACATACTTCTTATCACACACGTCATCACATACTTCTTATCACACACTATCACATATTTCTTATCTCACACATTATCACATACTTCTTATCACACATGTCATCACATACTTATCAAACGTCATCACACACATTATCACATACTTCTTATCACACACATTATCACATACTTCTTATAACACACGTCATCACACACATCATCACATATTTCTTATCACAAATGTCATCACACACATCATCACATACTTCTTATCACACGTCATCACATTTGCACACATGACACATGTCATCACATGCATGTGCACATACACATTCACTCACATATAACCACAGTGAAACAGGTTCCCCTAGAAATTCACACAGGAGTTAAAAAGGACATTTTCTACTTATTTATTTTCCACTTATTTCTTCCAGAGACTAAATATCCCTACTTCTGTGTATTTATATTTCATGTTGTACCTAGAGCTGCTTTATTTCCACAGAACACACCTTTATCTCATGCCTTATCTCATACCCCTTCAACAGCCTGAACAGCCAGTTCTCTAGACAAAATCACCCCAGTAATTCTTCAGAACCATAGAGGGGATGTAAGAATTGAGGTGCAAGAACTGCATGTATATATAATTTCTCTTAAAGTGAATCTGGTCTTATGCACACATTCACTTGTACACAGCTCCTCCAGAGCACTACGTGTGTGTGGAAAATCACTTATTGCCCCCTATAGGACGAGCTTTGCACTGATTTTCTCTGTGCCAGTTTGTACATAAATGTGTGCTTGGCCCTAGAGAAATGGCTTGATCTGAAACTCCCAAACTACTCACCACCTGGCGCAATTACCACTGTGTGTTTTTATTATACACAAAACTTTAGTACATAGGCAAACCATATCTGTTTGAGAGATAGGGTTTGGAGCATAATGATTAATATTTTAACCTTTACAAAAATGGACATTTTTTGGGGGGGACATTACTGTACTTTTAAATGAATGGGGGTTATCTGAATTTGTATTTGTCCCCTACAATGTAGTTGTCTTACACCAGAATCACTCGGTTGCTTTCTACATATGTCCCTAAGTGGTTAATGAATTACCCAATCCTGACGTCTAATTTACCAGCAGAGCAGCAGGCTACTTTATTCCATTTTAAACACATTGCTCTCACCCTACTGCCTGAGATTTATGTTTGATTACTACATATTTCCAAATTAAGGGTAGGAAGTCTCAGGCGCCAATTCATCTGCAGCGCGAATGATATTGTCTGTGATCAATGAACAACGACCTCTCTGTGCAGATAATAACCCACTCAATTCTGATAAGGGAGGATGTCTCAGATCTCTGTGACCCCTAATACTGCTTATGAAATTAAATCATAGAACACCAAGACGGCCCCAAATTGCTTACCCAAAATTGTCTCTTGTTTAATGATCATTTTCCAAGGGCACCTTCAGGAGTCGTGATATTACTTAATAATCCGGCTAATATGTTTCTTCAAAGTATCATAATAAGATAGGAAAGGAGCATATTTCTTAGACTAGACAAACCAAACTGATCCCGCCTCTCTTACACTCACATTAAGGGAAAAGTGATCACAGACCATCTGATGGACTAAGAAACATTTGAGCAAATCTACTGCGCTGTACGAGAGGAAACTAAACACATTCCACTGATTTTAATGGGCATTTAACCTCCTGAATGCTATAGACGTATCTAATATATTGCTTCTCCCATTTAAACCTTTTAGTACAAGAGAGGTATTCAACGCACTGCATCGAAACACGTTAGATACCTCTGTGGCACTCAAAGGTTTCAAAGCCCCTTTAAATCTATGACAATTTTGGGTGGTTTTTATTTGAACCCTACAATGCAGTCGGTTTGTCCCAGAATTGTTCCAATTCTTAATATACCCTCCCCAGAACGTATGAATGGGGAATTAATGTGACTCTGTCTTCCTGCCAGCAGCTGTCAACCATGACAAAGGCTTTTGACAAAGAAGTCAGTGAGGACACATTTCAGTTCAGCTTTCCTACCAGAAGGTGTCAGTGTCCAGAAGGGCAATACTGCCATTTAAAAAGATGGCTACTGGACTGTCTGAGGCAGGAAGCAGGAAACTACTTAGATTTGCATCTGGTCAATTAATACTCTCCATGTGCATCTGTCTCTTGCCCAAGCAATATTTTACAGGTCATATGTATAAAATAAAAGTGGAGCATTATTGGGCAAAACAACTGAAACATTTTTATAAAATTATACATTTGGACACTATAGGTCTCTCTGTCCATTAATCAGATATCTAGCTTGATTCATTTTGACCCTTGCTTGTGACCTCATTAATGGTTCTAGGTCCCTGACCTTGACCCTTGATTGTGATCTCAGTAATAATTCAGTTCTCTGACCTTGTATCTTGCCTGTGACCTCAGTAATGATTGTAGATCCCTGACCTTGACCCTTGCCTGTGACCACAATAATGTTTCTAGGCCCCTGACCTTGACCCTTGCCTGTAACGTCAGTAATGATTCTAGTTCCCTGACCTTGACACTGTCACAGTCTCTTAGCCTGGGCCAGGGTTAAGTTAGTGTGCAGAGATGTGGAGACACCCAAGCGCCAACACGGAGTCGGAACCCAACTGCAGAGACCGGCAGTCGGATCACAGGCAGGAATCAAGACTCAAGGAGAAGCAGAGGTCGTAGGTAATCCAGGGGTCAGCACACAAGTAGTTGGAGAATCCGAGTCGTCAGTACCTCGTTGTCATAGAATAATGGAGAGACGTAATGCAAGCTGGAGTTGGTACACAAGTAGTCGGAGAATCAGAGTCGTTGATACCTCTGGGTTGTAGATATGCAGAGAGTCATAAGGCAAGCAGGAGTCTGTACACAATTAGTCGAGCAGGCAAGACAGTCGGTACCCCGGGGTCGTAGATAAGCAGAGAGTGGTAAGGCAAGCCGGAGTCGGTACACAGGAAGCTGGTTGAAGCAATGGAAGCCAGAGGTCAGAGAACAGAGCCAGAGTTGGTACACAGGAGGTCGGTGAAGCAATGGAGCAAAGAGTTGACACACAGGATCTCAAAGGATAGTCAAATACAAAGCCAGGGTCAGGAAGCCAGATAAACGGTACAACGAAATTCAAAAACAGGTCACAACAGGATTCAGAAATCAGGATAACAGGTACAAAGACACTGAGCACTGGCCATCCAAGGGCAGGGAAAGTGGGAAAGTCCAGAGTATATGGAGGCTGCAAACAGGTGTAGGAATTGAGTAATCAGAACTAAGGCCGCCTCTGGTGGGGACGGGTAGGACAGGTTGCGACAGACCCTTACCTGTGACCTCATCAATGATTCCAGTTGCCTGACCTTGACCCATGCCTGTGACATCAGTAATGGTTTTATTCCCCTGACCTTGACCCTTGTTTGTGACCTCATTAATGATTACAGGTGCCTGACCTTGACCCTTGCCTGTGACCTCAGTAATAATTCTAGTTTTCTGACCTTACAGAATAGACACAAACAAACAGGGCAGAGAGGACTAGAGATGGGCGAAAATTTTCACTTGAAACTGAAATCTACGAGAAATGGCAGTTTCCACTTGGTGAAAAATTTTCCACGAAAACTGCTGTTTTTCCTGCTTTTTCCCCTCTTATTTCACTTAGCTCATTGCATTGAAATCAATGGGTAGAACATTTTTTCTCCACCTCACAAAAGTTTTCTACAGCCATATACAAGGTTTTCAGTGTGTCACAGCAGCCATTCTGTGTACAGACATATAAAAGGGTTCCAGGGTGTCACAGCACCCATTCTGTGAACAGACATATACAAGGGTGTCACAGAAGCCATTCTGTGTACAGACATATACAAGGGTGTCAGGGTGTCACAGCAACCATTCTGTGTACAGCCATATACAAGGGTGTCAGGGTGTCACAGCAACCATTCTGTGTACAGCCATATACAAGGATGTCAGGGTGTCACAGCAGCCATTCTGTGTACAGACATATAAAAGGGTGCCAGGGTGTCACAGCAGCCATTCTGTGTACAGACATATACAAGGGTGTCAGGGTGTCACAGCAACCATTCTGTGTACAGCCATATACAAGGATGTCAGGGTGTCACAGCAGCCATTCTGTGTACAGACATATAAAAGGATGTCAGGGTGTCACAGCAGCCATTCTGTGTACAGACATATACCAGGGTGTCAGGGTGTCACAGCAGCCATTCTGTGTACAGACATATACCAGGGTGTCAGGGTGTCACAGCAACCATTCTGTGTACAGACATATACAAGGGTGTCAGGGTGTCACAGCAACCATTCTGTGTACAGCTATATACAAGGGTGTCAGGGTGTCACAGCAGCCATTCTGTGTACAGACAAATACAAGGGTGTTAGGGTGTCACAGCAGCCATTCTGTGTACAGACATATACAAGGGTGTCAGGGTGTCACAGCAGCCATTCTGTGTACAGACATATACAAGGGTGTCAGTGTGTCACAGCAGCCATTCTGTGTACAGACATATACAAGGGTGACAGTGTGTCACAGCAGCCATTCTGTGTACAGCCATATAAAAGGGTGTCAGGGTGTCACAGCAGCCATTCTGTGTACAGACAAATACAAGGGTGTCAGTGTGTCACAGCAGCCATTCTGTGTACAGCCATATACAAGGGTGTCAGGGTGTCACAGCAGCCATTCTGTGTTTGTGAGAGCAGCATATTTTTGAGCTAGAGGAGATAGGCAAATAAAGGGGAATTGAAGCTTAGTTTAGGTTGTCATTTAGGTAGGACATTTGTTCTCTGTATTGGGGGAGTATGGGGGCACAATGGGGGAGGGAGAAGGGAGGAAGGCGGTTGACCCAAAATACCCAAAATTTGGTGCGACTGACCGGCAAGACACAGGCATCTGGGGTCCAAATTGCTTGCTGATTTTACTTTTATTGTCTCTGTGCTGGAAGTCTGGGGAAAGAAGCTGTTGATTTTGTTTTTAGAGACATATCCTATATATTAATGCACTTACGTTTCTTTGTCAGAAGCCGTCATGAGCAGTAGAGACGGCTGCGTGTGCTGCAGTCATGCTCAGTAGCGACTGCCCGCTCCGCAGCTGATACGGATGAGGGCGCTCTGAATTCAGACCAGTCCCAAGTAGGTGCGCAGAGAGGACTGCGGTCTGAATTCACAGCTCCCTGCTCCGTATCAGCTGTGGAGCGAGCAGTCTCTACTGTGCATGACTGCACCTTGGCTGTTGCTGGGTGGCACTGTGACCTGTGTACATGGGCTCTTCAACTAGCATTTATACATTTGGGACTAACTGTGATAAGATAGAGTGGACAACTTAAAAAAAAAAAATACAAAATAAAAAAAAAATAAATAAAAAACCGAAATAATTAAACAAATAAATATATTAGTTGACAGACAGCTGACTGGGAGCTCTGTGACTGAGGCAGACTTGATAGACAGCAGACGACATTGAGAATTATGTTGAGCTCCAAAGCAAGACATCACACTCCATCAGTTGTGTACTGTACAAAGTAAAAACACACACACACACAGTAGGTGAGTAATGTCCAGCAAACAAATAAGGGGCAGGGGGAGGGGGAAAGGTGGAGCAGTGCAGGGACGTGGGAGTAAAGTGGTAATACAATAAATGACTGCAGCGATCGTTGTTTCAGCATGTGCAGTAAATGATGATGATCCCTGTCCTTCTGGGGTGGATGCCGTTTGTCAAGGTCCCACCAATCACACACCCCCCACCACCACTACCATACACATCTGACACATTGACTCTCTTCTGTATAGTAGTCCTCTTTAGTCGTGGGCGAAAAGTGAGAAAAATTTCCTGCCAATTTTTCTCTTTTTTCGTGAAGGTTTTCTCTTTTTCTCCAATGCAAAATTTTCTTCCTTTTCGCCTATTCTAACACATTTTTCCCTATTCCAGCACATTTTTTTCCTATGTTTAAAGGGATAGTAATACTTCGTTTTAACTTTGTTTTATTTTGTAGGCATTAAAAAACATGAAGAACGATATAAGTCTTATCTCTCAAACCTTTATGGTTTGAGAGATATTCACAAGCAAAGTTTCCCCTCCCGCCCCTTTTACCTAGTGTAAGCCATCTCTTCTCAGATGTGGAATCCAGTCCATAGACCAGACAGATAACAGAAGGGGACAATCTTCTTCCTATGAGAACAATGAAAGCCCTGCCCCGCTTGACAGGTTTTTCAGCTTTTTCCTTTATTTTAATTGAAGATTGTCCCTCTCTGCAGTCTACCTGGGCACCTCCCTTCTGATCTGGTTGAACAGGGGTGGATACTTTGCTTGTGAATATCTCATAAACCATAAAGGTCTGAGAGATAAGACTTATATCATTCTTCATGTTTTTTTAATGCCTACAAAATAAAATAAAGTTAAAACGAAGTATTACTATCCCTTTAATATGGCCCTTAAACCCTTAACTACCCATGTGCCAGGACCGTCATGGATAAACCTCCCATAAGGACCCTTGACGGTCTTGGCACGTCATGGGTTAAATTATAGCAGCGCGCCTCCGTGCATGCTGCTATCATTCATTGCAGGCTGAGACTGAGCGATCCGGGACTGGAGTGTTCAGTCTCAGTGCTTGTCACTTCTGCTGGTTCGTGTGATCGCTTTAGGAGCCATCACATGTACCGGCATTTTGATTGAACAAGGTAGTGTGCTTTACGCATTGCCTTTGTGTCTGCTCTGTGTCTCTCTCTTCCCGACTATTGAAGTAAGGGGGAGAGAAGCAGAGAGCAGACACATACTAAATAAACATCCTACAGGAGTTGGGGGTATTAACCCCTTCACTGCTGGTGCTGGAGGCTGGCTGGATGCAGGTCCATTTCTGACCTGCTAAGATGCACTTTTTACAGAACAGACTTTTTTTTTGTTTAACACAAAACAGATTTTATTTTAAAAAAATATATACCAACAAACAGTCATGGGCGTTTGATTGTTGAGGAGCCATGTAGTACACTTATACACACCACCAATCCTCATCAATAAAAAGAGTGGCAAAATACTGAGGTAAAGAGGGACATGGGGATTTTCACCCAGGGGGGACAGTGCCCACTTAAAACTGCCCATTTTGTAGGTATGACTGACCGGTCATACCTTTCATACAGTCTCCATAAAAATGTAACCCATTGTACCCAAATGATCCCAAGAGAAAAAAAATGGTGTTTTTTTATTTTTTATTTTTACCGTTTTCTTTAATTAAAAAAAAATAAACGGTCGGTTATTCATATAAGTATAGTACAAAAAGAAAGCCCTAATTATGTGCAAAAAAAAGGTATATAATTTGCACGGGTAAAATAAACTACTTAGAGGGAAAATGCTGTTGAACAAAGACATAGTCAAAAAGGTCAGAATTGCTCCAGTCCTTAAGTGCAATCCACCCCAGATTTTCCCGGTCCTTAAGAGGTTACAGAGATAAGTATGCTCATGCACTCTGCCTACTTCACATTGAAAAAACTGCAGTAACTGTCATGTCCTCCCCCATGGACCTGAAATCCTGCCAGTAACTGTCATGTCCGCCTCCATGGACCTGAAATCCTGCCAGTAACTGTCATGTCCACCTCCATGGACCTGAAATCCTGCCAGTAATTGTCATATCCGCCGCCATGTAACTGAAATACTGCCAGTAACTGTCATGTCCGCCTCCATGGACCTGAAATCCTGCCAGTAACTGTCATGTCCTCCTCCATGGACCTGAAATCCTGCCAGTAACTGTCATGTCCGCCTCCATGGACCTGAAATCCTGCCAGTAACTGTCATGTCCACCTCCATGGACCTGAAATCCTGCCAGTAATTGTCATATCCGCCGCCATGTAACTGAAATACTGCCAGTAACTGTCATGTCCGCCTCCATGGACCTGACATCCTGCCAGTAACTGTCATGTCTGCCTCCATGGACCTGACATCCTGCCAGTAACTATCATGTCCGCCTCCATGGACCTGACATCCTGCCAGTAACTGTCATGTCTGCCTCCATGGACCTGACATCCAGGACTCATTGAATATGTCATCTCTTCAATATGTCATCTGTTCATGGGAACACATGGGGACAATTGTACACGATTACTAACCTGCGAACACATAGGGCCACTTGTACACTGGTTACTAAACTAGGATCACATAGGGACACTTGTACACTGATTACTAACCCAGGAACACATAAGGACACTTATACACTGATCACTAACTCAGGATCACATAGGGACACTTGTACACTGATTACTAACCTGTGAAAACATAGGGACACTTGTACACTGATTACTAAACCGGGAATACATGGGGACACTTGTACACTGATTACTAACCCAGGAACACATGGGGACACTTGTACACTGATTACTAACCCAGGATCACATGTGGATACTTGTACACTGATTATGAACCCAGGATCACATGGGGACACTTGTACACTGATTATGAACCCAGGATCACATTGGGACACTTGTACACTGATTACTAACCCGGGAACAAATGGGGACACATGTACACTGATTACTAAACTGGGAACACATAAGGACACTTGTACACCGATTACTAACCCATGAACTCATAGGGACACTTGTACACTGATTACTAACCCAGGAACACATAAGGACACTTATACACTGATTACTAACTCGGGATCACATAGGGGCAATTGTACACTGATTACTAACCTGTGAAAACATAGGGACACTTGTACACTGATTACTAACCCAAGAACACAGGGGACACTTGTACACTCATTACTAAAGCGGGAATACATGGGGACACTTGTACACTGATTACTAACCCAGGAACACATGGGGATAATTGTACACTGATTACTAACCTGTGAAAACATAGGGACACTTGTACACTGATTACTAACCCAGGAACACGCGGGGACACTTGTACACTGATTACTAACCCGCAAACACATGGGGACTAGTGATGAGCGAGCACCCCAATGCTCTTGTACACCGATTACTAAGATCACATGGGAGCACTTGTACACTGATTACTAACCCAGGAACACATGGGGACTAGTGATGAGCGAGCACCCCAATGCTCGGGTGTTCGGGTGCTCTGACCGAGCGCCCCCGGAGGCTCGAGTGCTCGGCCGAGCACCCGAGCCCCATTGAAGTCAATGGGAGGACTCGAGCATTACACCAGGCACCCCCTGCTCTGATGAGGGGAGGGTGCCTGGTCCATAGGAAAAGGGCAGAAAATGATGGAAACACCACAGAAATGGTTCAGGGACAACATAGGGAGGATGTCTGGATGCATCTTGGACTCCAACGTCGCTGCTGGGAACGATCTTTCGCCCGTAGTACGCCATTTTTACAGACTGACCGTAAAACACACAAAAAGGAAGATAAAAACGACTTTAGGCGAAAAATTGTTACCAAACAGTATTTGCTGTATATTTACTTGTATATCATCTGCAAATTCTCCCAAAAATTTCCTCGATTTTTCTGAACTGAGGCCATGATTAAGAGGGAAACGTGCGCAGAGGCAAATTCTCCCAAAAATTTCCTCGATTTTTCTGAACTGAGGCCATGATTAAGAGGGAAACGTGCGCAAAGGCAAATTCTCCCAAAAATTTCCTCGATTTTTCTGAACTGGGGCCATGATGAAGAGGGAAACGTGCGCTGAGCCGACCATCTAAAACATTATGGGTGAGGGTCTGCTGCGGAGCTGACCATCCTAAACATTATATGCGAAGGCCCGCTAGTGAGCTGACGCTATAAAACATTATATGAGAGGGCCCGCTAGAGAGCTGACCCAATAAAACATTATATGAGAAGGCCCGCTGGTGAGCTGGCCCTATATAAAAATTATATCACAGGGCCCGCTGGTGAGCTGGCCCTATATAAAAATTATATCCCAGGGTATATGGAAAAGAGTCAATCATATACCCATTTTTTGGGTGGAAGGGGTGAATGGGAATACAGAGTATTCCCATCATTGTAAATAACATATATAAAGTGAGTTTATGTTCCCCCGGGGCTTTCCTCCAGTGGAGTGGAGAAGTCAGGGGAAATCCAGGCCTTGTTCATTTTTATAAGTGTCAACCTATCAGCATTTTCGGTGGAAAGGCGGATACGCTTATCTGTTATGATGCCACCAGCAGCACTAAATACCCGCTCAGACAGAACGCTGGCGGCAGGGCAGGCCAGCACCTCCAAGGCGTAGAGTGCCAGTTCATACCACGTGTCCAGCTTGGACACCCAGTAGTTGCAAGGCACAGAGGGATCATTGAGGACGCTGACACGGTCTGCTACGTACTCCTTCACCATCTTCCAAAACTTTTCCCTCCTTGTGACACTAGGCTGCGCATCAGGGTGAGGGTGCTGGCGGGGTGTCATGAAGGTGTCCCACGCCTTGGAGAGTGTTGCCCTGCCTTTGTCGGAACTGCTGTGTGCTCCCCTTTTCTCCCCTTCTCGGTTGGCCAAGGTAGCACGTACTCTGCCGCCAGTGTTGTCAGATGGAAAATTTTGGAGCAATTTTTCTACAAGAACCTTCTGGTATTGCACCATTTTGCTTGTCCTCTCCACCGGAGGAATGAGAGATGAGAAATTCTCTTTGTAGCGGGGGTCCAGAAGGGTGAACACCCAGTAATCCGTGTTGTCTAAAATGCGTATAACGCGTGGGTCACGGGAAAGGCAGCCTAACATAAAGTCAGCCATGTGTGCCAGAGTACCAACAGGCAAGATTTCGCTGTCCTCACCAGGAGGATGACTCTCAATCTCCTCATCCTCTTCCTCCTCTTCTGCCCACCCACGCTGAAGAGATGGAATTAAAGTTCCATGGCTACCCTCTGTAGCGGAGGCAACCGTGTCTTCCTCCTCCTCCTCCTCCTCCGCCTCCTCCAATTGTCGCTGAGAAGACGAAGTGAGGGTGCTCTGGCTATCACCTTGTGTAAGCTCTTCCTCCCGCATTTCCACCTCTTCCACATGCAAAGCGTCGGTTTTAATTGTGAGCAGCGAGCGTTTCAGTAGACACAGAAGTGGGATGGTTACACTGATAATAGCGTTATTGCCGCTCACCATCTGTGTCGATTCCTCAAAATTGCGTAAAACCTCGCAGAGGTCTGACATCCATTCCCACTCCTCACTTCTGATTACAGGAAGTTGAACGGAGAGGCGACGACCGTGTAACAGCTGGTACTCCACTACTGCCCTCTGCTGCTCACAAAGCCGGGCCAACATGTGGAAGGTGGAGTTCCAGCGCGTGCTCACGTCAAACAGCAGCCGGTGAGCTGGCAATTGTAAGCGCTGCTGCAGCTTCAACAGGCCGGCTGAAGCTGTAGATGACTTACGGAAATGTGCACACACGCGGCGCACCTTGGTCAAGAGATCATGCAAATTGGGGTAGGTTTTTAGAAATCGCTGAACCACTAAATTAAATACATGCGCTAGGCATGGTACGTGTGTGAGCTTGCCGAGCTCCAAAGCCGCCACCAAGTTACGCCCATTATCACACACAACCATGCCTGGTTGCAGATTGAGTGGCGAGAGCCACTGCTCGGTCTGGTGACTAATCCCCTGCAACAGCTCTGAGGCCGTGTGCTGTTTGTCCCCAAGGCAGATCAGCTTCAGCACGGCCTGTTGACGCTTCCCCACTGCAGTGCTACACTGCTTCCAGCTACCGGCTGATGGGTGAGTGGCGCTGCGCGCAGAGAATTCGGAGGTGGAAACGGAGGAGGAGGAGCCAATAACGTAGGTGCTGGCGGAAACCCTGATGGAGGTAGGGCCCGCAACCCTCGGCGTGGGTAGCACCTGTGCCATCCCAGGGTCCGAGTCGCTCCCAGCCTCCACGACATTCACCCAGTGTGCCGGCAGGGAAATGTAGCGTCCCTGGCCACAAGCACTTGTCCATGTGTCAGTCGTTAAGTGGACCTTCCCAGTAACTGCGTTGGTCAGGGCATGGGTGATGTTACGGGACACATGGTGGTGTAAGGCGGGGACGGCACACCGGGAAAAGTAGTGGCGGCTGGGGACTGCGTACCGAGGGACAGCTGCTGCCATCAGGCTGCGGAAGGACTCAGTCTCCACAAGCCTAAATGGCAGCATTTCGATGGCCAGTAATTTGGAAAGGTGTGAGGTTAGTGCTATGGCCTGTGGGTGGGTGGCTGGGTATTTTCGCTTGCGCTCAAATGCCTGGGGTAACGACATTTGGACGCTGCGCTGGGACAGGGAAGTGGATGTGGTCGCTGATGGTGCTTCAGATGGTACAGGTGCAGGGCGGGAGGTATGCGGGCCTGCGCCTTCGACAGGCGATTGGCCGGCACCGAAAACAGGGGAAAAGGAGGCAGTGGTGTGGCCTGCAGACACAGATTGGCGATCCGGGCGTTTCTCCCACTTATTACGGTGCTTGGATGCCATGTGTCGGATCATGCTGGTGGTGGTGAGGTTTCTAGTGTTCATGCCTCGGCTCATTCTGGTGTTGCACAGGTTGCAAACTACAATTCTTTTGTCGTCCGCACTTTCCTTAAAAAAACGCCATACCGCGGAACACCTACCCCTTGGCAAGGGAGATTTACGCAAGGGGGTGCTCCGTGGAACATTTGCGGGCCAGTTTGGTGCGGTCCGCCTTCTTTCTGTAGCCACACCACTGCCTCTTCCAGCCTGTTGCGGTGCTGCAGATGGCTCACCCTCAGGACTGCTGTCATCGCTCGGCTCTACACCTTCCCAGGTGGGGTCAGTTACCTCATCGTCCACCAAGTCCTCCTCCACTTCCTCACTCTGATCATCCTCCTCATGTCTTGATCCCACCACATACTCAGTCATTGACAACTGTATATCATCCTCCTCATCAAGGTCTTGAGACAGTAATAGTGGTTGATTTAATGGCAACTGTGTCTCATCATCATCATCATCCACTTCCTTTGACCTTAAATGCCGTTCACCTCTGTCATCTTCTTGTGATTGGGTACCCTCTAGAGGTTGTGAATCAGGGCACAAGATGTCATGTTCCTCTGCAAGTGTGCTTGGAGAGAGGTTCAAATTAAGGATTGGTGATGAGACGAGCTCCTCACTATATCCCAGTGTGGGATCACTTCTTTGACCAGATCCTCTATGGTGGGAGGAAGGATGATCAGAGTGAGGATTATGTTGACCAGACTCTTGGCTACTGAGAGTGGACTTGGTGGAAGACAGGGTGGTGCTTAACCGACTGGAAGCAGTATCAGCTGACATCCAACCGACCACCTGTTCGCAGTGGTCGGACCTCGAGAGTGATGTCCTGCGACGCCCTGTAAACTGAGACATGAAGCTAGGTATGGTGGATGTCTTTCTGTCTTGTGCTCTGGCACCAGGCACAGTTTCTCCGCGTCCTGACCCGCGCCCTGAACTATCAGGATCACGTCCACTTCCCCGTCCCTTTTTACCCGCCTTCTTCATATTACACGGAATATGTGCTGCAAATCTGCAACTTTGCACAGTAAACAGAATGTTCTTCTTAACTGCGGCTACGCACAGTGAATGGAATATGTGACTTTGATATTTTACAGTTTGCACAGTTAACAGAATGTTCTCCTAATCTGAAACTTTGCACAGTAAACAGAATGTTCTTATTAACTGCGGCTACGCACAGTGAATGGAATATGTGACTTTGATATTTTACAGTTTGAACACTTAACAGAATGTTCTCCTAATCTGAAACTTTGCACAGTAAACAGAATGTTCTTCTTAACTGCGGCTACGCACAGTGAATGGAATATGTGACTTTGATATTTTACAGTTTGCACAGTTAACAGAATGTTCTCCTAATCTGAAACTTTGCACAGTAAACAGAATGTTCTTCTTAACTGCGGCTACGCACAGTGAATGGAATATGTGACTTTGATATTTTACAGTTTGCACAGTTAACAGAATGTTCTCCTAATCTGAAACTTTGCACAGTAAACAGAATGTTCTTCTTAACTGCGGCTACGCACAGTGAATGGAATATGTGACTTTGATATTTTACAGTTTGCACAGTTAACAGAATGTTCTCCTAATCTGAAACTTTGCACAGTAAACAGAATGTTCTTATTAACTGCGGCTACGCACAGTGAATGGAATATGTGACTTTGATATTTTACAGTTTGAACACTTAACAGAATGTTCTCCTAATCTGAAACTTTGCACAGTAAACAGAATGTTCTTATTAACTGCGGCTACGCACAGTGAATGGAATATGTGACTTTGATATTTTACAGTTTGCACAGTTAACAGAATGTTCTCCTAATCTGAAACTTTGCACAGTAAACAGAATGTTCTTATTAACTGCGGCTACGCACAGTGAATGGAATATGTGACTTTGATATTTTACAGTTTGAACACTTAACAGAATGTTCTCCTAATCTGAAACTTTGCACAGTAAACAGAATGTTCTTATTAACTGCGGCTACGCACAGTGAATGGAATATGTGACTTTGATATTTTACAGTTTGCACAGTTAACAGAATGTTCTCCTAATCTGAAACTTTGCACAGTAAACAGAATGTTCTTATTAACTGCGGCTACGCACAGTGAATGGAATATGTGACTTTGATATTTTACAGTTTGCACAGTTAACAGAATGTTCTCCTAATCTGAAACTTTGCACAGTAAACAGAATGTTCTTATTAACTGCGGCTACGCACAGTGAATGGAATATGTGACTTTGATATTTTACAGTTTGCACACTTAACAGAATATTCTCCTAATCTGAAACTTTGCACACTGAACAGAATGTGCTCTAATCTGCAACTTTGCACACTAAACAGAATGTGCTGCTAATCTGAGGCTAGGCACAGTGAACAGAATATGTGAATTTTTTTTTTTATATCTCTGCCCCCCACACAAAATAAACTGCTGCCCCCACACACAGTAGTCCTAAAAAGGACTTTTGGGTCTTTTTTTTTTTTAAATAGCTTTTCTTCTCCCTACACTGACTTTCCCTTCCTATCCTCATCTCTCCCTGGCTAAGACTGAGCCGAACTCGCTGGTCAGGTGCTATACAGCACCCGATCACGGGTTCTGGCTAGCCAATCAGTGTAATGCCAGCAGCCAACATGGCTGCTGGCATTACACTGATGTCAGAGCCTCCCTGCACGTTTATTGGCTGCGCAGCAGCCGCGAAACGTGCGGGGAGGAGACCCGAACATGGCGGGCGAGCACATGCGGTACTCGTACGAGTACCGCCATGTGCCGAGCAGAGCGATGCTCGAGCCGAACCGAGCTTCGGCCGAGCATGCTCGCTCATCACTAATGGGGACACTTGTACACTGATTACGAACCCAGGATCACATGGGGACACTTGTACACTGATTACGAACCCGGGAACACATGGGGACACTTGTACACTGATTACTAACCCAGGAACACATGTGGACACTTGTACACTGATTACTAACCCAGGATCACATGAGGACACTTGTACACTGATTACTAACCCAGGAACACACGGGGACACTTGTACACTGATAACTAAACTGGGAATACATGGGGATAATTGTACACTGATTACTAACCCAGGATCACATGGGGACAATTTTACACCGATTACTAACCCAAGAACACATAAGGCCACTTGTACACTGATTACTAACCCGGGAACACATGGGGACAATTGTACACAGATTAATAACTTGAGAACACATGGGGACAATTGTACTATTTATGAGGTTTAAAGGCTGAAGGAAAATCTGACAAAATGTTTGTCTCTTTTGTATATTTTAGAGTGAACTGCCATTTTATGTTTGAACACTATGAAAAATGTACTGCAAATTGTGCATATTCTGTTTCATTTGGTCCAAGTCTATTTATGTTTCATATGAAGAAATTGCTGGATGTGATGGTTCATTTCTGATAACAATAACCATGAATTTCTACAGGTTTGTACACTTCACACGTGTTGCTTTTTAATTAGTGTTGAGCGAGCATGCTCGGCCAATGCTCGGATCGGCTCGAGCATCTCTCTGCTCGGCACATGGCGGTACTCGTACGAGTACCGCATGTGCTCGCCCGCCATGTTCGGGTCTCCTCCCCGCACGTTTTGCGGCTGCTGCGAAGCCAATAAACGTGCAGGGAGGCTCTGACATCGGTGTAATGCCAGCAGCCATGTTGGCTGCTGGCATTACACTGATTGGCTGGCCAGAACCCGTGGTCGGGTGCTGTATAGCACCTGACCAGCGAGTTCGGCTCAGTCTTAGCCAGGGAGAGCTGAGGATAGGAAGGGAAAGTCAGTGTAGGGAGGAAAAAAAGCAAAATTGTGAAAAAAAAGAACCAAAAGTCCTTTTTAGGACTACTGTGTGTGGGGGCAGCAGGTTATTTTGTGTGGGGAAAAAAAAAAAAAAAAAAATATATATATTCTGTTTAGTGTGCAAAGTTGCAGATTAGAGCACATTCTGTTTAGTGTGCACAGTTGCAGATTAGAGCACATTCTGTTTAGTGTGCAAAGTTGCAGATTAGAGCACATTCTGTTTAGTGTGCATAGTTGCAGATTAGAGCACATTCTGTTTAGTGTGCACAGTTGCAGATTAGAGCACATTCTGTTTAGTGTGCAAAGTTGCAGATTAGAGCACATTCTGTTTAGTGTGCATAGTTGCAGATTAGAGCACATTCTGTTTAGTGTGCAAAGTTGCAGATTAGAGCACATTCTGTTAAGTCTACAAACTAAAATATCAAAGTCACATATTCCATTCAGTGTGCTTCGCCGCAGTTTAGCAGCACATTCTGTGTACTGTGCAGAGTTGCAGAATAGGAAGAAATACTGTTAAGTCTTCAAACTAAAATATCAAAGTCACATATTCCATTCAGTGTGCTTCGCCGCAGTTTAGCAGCACATTCTGTGTACTGTGCAAAGTTGCAGAATAGGAAGAAATACTGTTAAGTCTTCAAACTAAAATATCAAAGTCACATATTCCTTTCAGTGTGCTTCGCCGCAGTGTAGCAGCACATTCTGTGTACTGTGCAGAGTTGCAGAATAGGAAGAAATACTGTTAAGTTTTCAAACTCAAATATTAAAGTCACATATTCCATTCAGTGTGTGTCACCGCAGTTTAGCAGCCTATTCTGTGTACTCTGCACAGTTGCAGAATAGGAAGAAATACTGTTAAGTTTTCAAACTCAAATATTAAAGTCACATATTCCATTCAGTGTGCGTCACCGCAGTTTAGCAGCCTATTCTGTGTACTCTGCACAGTTGCAGAATAGGAAGAAATACTGTTAAGTTTTCAAACTCAAATATTAAAGTCACATATTCCATTCAGTGTGTGTCACCGCAGTTTAGCAGCCTATTCTGTGTACTCTGCACAGTTGCAGAATAGGAAGAAATACTGTTAAGTTTTCAAACTCAAATATTAAAGTCACATATTCCATTCAGTGTGTGTCACCGCAGTTTAGCAGCCTATTCTGTGTACTCTGCACAGTTGCAGAATAGGAAGAAATACTGTTAAGTTTTCAAACTCAAATATTAAAGTCACATATTCCGTGTAAGATGAAGAAGGCGGGTAAAAAGGGACGGGGAAGTGGACGTGATCCTGATAGTTCAGGGCGCGGGTCAGGACGCGGAGAAACTGTGCCTGGTGCCAGAGCACAAGAAAGAAAGACATCCACCATACCTAGCTTCATGTCTAATTTTACAGGGCGTCGCAGGACATCACTCTCGAGGTCCGACCACTGCGAACAGGTGGTCGGTTGGATGTCAGCTGATACTGCTTCCAGTCGGTTAAGCACCACCCTGTCTTCCACCAAGTCCACTCTCAGTAGCCAAGAGTCTGGTCAACATAATCCTCACTCTGATCATCCTTCCTCCCACCATACACGGTCTGGTCAAAGAAGTGATCCCACACTGGGATATAGTGAGGAGCTCGTCTCATCACCAATCCTTCATTTGACCCTCTCTCCAAGCACGCTTGCAGAGGAACATGACATCTTGTGCCCTGATTCACAACCTCTAGAGGGTACCCAATCACAAGAAGATGACAGATGTGAACGGCATTTAAGGTCAAAGGAAGTAGTGGATGATGATGATGATGATGAGACACAGTTGCCATTAAATCAGCCACTATTTCCGTCTCAAGACCTTGTTGAGGAGAATGTTATACAGTTGTCAATGACTGAGTATGTGGTGGGATCAAGACATGAGGAGGATGATCAGAGTGAGGAAGTGGAGGAGGACTTGGTGGACGATGAGGTGACTGACCCCACCTGGGAAGGTGTAGAGCCGAGCGATGACAGCAGTCCTGAGGGTGAGCCATCTGCAGCACCGCAACAGGCTGGAAGAGGCAGTGGTGTGGCTACAGAAAGAAGGCGGACCGCACCAAACCGGCCCGCAAATGTTCCACGGAGCACCCCCTTGCGTAAATCTACCTTGCCAAAGGGTAGGTGTTCCGCGGTATGGCGTTTTTTTAAGGAAATTTCGGACGACAAAAGAATTGTAGTTTGCAACCTGTGCCACACCAGAATGAGCCGAGGCATGAACACTAGAAACCTCACCACCACCAGCATGATCCGACACATGGCATCCAAGCACCGTAATAAGTGGGAGGAACGCCTGGATCGCCCATCTGTGTCTGCAGGCCACACCACTGCCTCCTCTTCCCCTGTTTTCGGTGCCGGCCAATCGCCTGTCGAAGGCGCAGGCCCGCATACCTCCCGCTCTGCACCTGTACCATCTGAAGCACCATCAGCGACCACATCCACTTCCCTGTCCCAGCACAGCGTCCAAATGTCGTTACCCCAGGCATTTGAGCGCAAGAGAAAATACCCAGCCACCCACCCACAGGCCATAGCACTAACCTCACACCTTTCCAAATTACTGGCCATCGAAATGCTGCCATTTAGGCTTGTGGAGACTGAGTCCTTCCGCAGCCTGATGGCAGCAGCTGTCCCTCGGTACGCGGTCCCCAGCCGCCACTACTTTTCCCGGTGTGCCATCCCCGCATTACACCACCATGTGTCCCGTAACATCACCCGTGCCCTGACCAACGCAGTTACTGGGAAGGTCCACTTAACGACTGACACATGAACAAGTGCTTGTGGCCAGGGACGCTACATTTCCCTGACGGCACACTGGGTGAATGTCGTGGAGGCTGAGAGCGACTCGGACCCTGGGATGGCACGGGTGCTACCCACTCCGAGGATTGCGGGCCCTACCTCCATCAGGGTTTCCGCCAGCACCTACGTTATTGGCTCCTCCTCCTCCGTTTCCACCTCCGAATTCTCTACACGCAGCGCCACTCCCCCATCAGCCAGTAGCTGGAAGCAGTGTAGCACTGCAGTGGGGAAGCGTCAACAGGCCGTGCTGAAGCTGATCTGCCTTGGGGACAAACAGCACACGGCCTCAGAGCTGTTGCAGGGGATTAGTCACCAGACCGAGCAGTGGCTCTCGCCACTCAACCTGCAACCAGGCATGGTTGTGTGTGATAATGGGCGTAACTTGGTGGCGGCTTTGGAGCTCGGCAAGCACACACACGTACCATGCCTAGCGCATGTATTTAATTTAGTGGTTCAGCGATTTCTAAAAACCTACCCCAATGTGCATGATCTCTTGACCAAGGTGCGCCGCGTGTGTGCACATTTCCGTAAGTCATCTACAGCTTCGGCCGGCCTGTTGAAGCTGCAGCAGCGCTTACAATTGCCAGCTCACCGGCTGCTGTGTGACGTGAGCACGCGCTGGAACTCCACCTTCCACATGTTGGCCCGGCTTTGTGAGCAGCAGAGGGCAGTAGTGGAGTACCAGCTGTTACACGGTCGTCGCCTCTCCGTTCAACTTCCTGTAATCAGAAGTGAGGAGTGGGAATGGATGTCAGACCTCTGCGAGGTTTTACGCAATTTTGAGGAATCGACACAGATGGTGAGCGACGATAACGCTATTATCAGTGTAACCATCCCACTTCTGTGTCTACTGAAACGCTCGCTGCTCACAATTAAAACCGACGCTTTGCATGTGGAAGAGGTGGAAATGGGGGAGGAAGAGCTTACACAAGGTGATAGCCAGAGCACCCTCACTTCGTCTTCTCAGCGACAATTGGAGGAGGCGGAGGAGGAGGAGGAAGACACGGTTGCCTCCGCTACAGAGGGTAGCCATGGAACTTTAGTTCCATCTCTTCAGCGTGGGTGGGCAGAAGAGGAGGAAGAGGATGAGGAGATTGAGAGTCATCCTCCTGGTGAGGACAGCGAAATCTTGCCTGTTGGTACTCTGGCACACATGGCTGACTTTATGTTAGGCTGCCTTTCCCGTGACCCACGCGTTGTACGCATTTTAGACAACACGGATTACTGGGTGTTCACCCTTCTGGACCCCCGCTACAAAGAGAATTTCTCATCTCTCATTCCTCCGGTGGAGAGGACAAGCAAAATGGTGCAATACCAGAAGGTTCTTGTTGAAAAATTGCTCCAAAATTTTCCATCTGACAACGCTGGCGGCAGAGTACGTGCTACCTTGGCCAACCGAGAAGGGGAGAAAAGGGGAGCACACAGCAGTTCCGACAATGGCAGGGCAACACTCTCCAAGGCGTGGGACACCTTCATGACACCCCGCCAGCACCCTCACCCTGATGCGCAGCCTAGTGTCACAAGGAGGGAAAAGTTTTGGAAGATGGTGAAGGAGTACGTAGCAGACCGTGTCAGCGTCCTCAATGATCCCTCTGTGCCTTACAACTACTGGGTGTCCAAGCTGGACACGTGGTATGAACTGGCACTCTACGCCTTGGAGGTGCTGGCCTGCCCTGCCGCCAGCGTTCTGTCTGAGCGGGTATTTAGTGCTGCTGGTGGCATCATAACAGATAAGCGTATCCGCCTTTCCACCGACAATGCTGATAGGTTGACACTTATAAAAATGAACAAGGCCTGGATTTCCCCTGACTTCTCCACTCCACTGGAGGAAAGCCCCGGGGGAACATAAACTCACTTTATATATGTTATTTACAATGATGTGAATACTCTGTATTCCCATTCACCCCTTCCACCCAAAAAACGGGTATATGGTTGACTCTTAATCTTCTCATCCTCCTCCTCCTCTTCCATATGCCCTGGGATATAATTTTTATATAGGGCCAGCTCACCAGCGGGCCCTGTGATATAATTTTTATATAGGGCCAGCTCACCAGCGGGCCCTGTTTGACAATTTTTATATAGGTCAGCTCACCAGCGGGCCTTCTCATATAATGTTTTATTGGGTCAGCTCTCTAGCGGGCCCTCTCATATAATGTTTTATAGCGTCAGCTCACTAGCGGGCCTTCGCATATAAT
Organism: Rhinophrynus dorsalis; assembly: GCA_037306005.1. NCBI lineage: Eukaryota > Metazoa > Chordata > Amphibia > Anura > Rhinophrynidae > Rhinophrynus > Rhinophrynus dorsalis. The sequence goes on from CM074728.1 coordinate 129,567,469, forward strand.
GTTTTATAGCGTCAGCTCACTAGCGGGCCTTCGCATATAATGTTTTATAGCGTCAGCTCACTAGCGGGCCTTCGCATATAATGTTTTATAGCGTCAGCTCACTAGCGGGCCTTCGCATATAATGTTTTATAGCGTCAGCTCACTAGCGGGCCTTCGCATATAATGTTTAGGATGGTCAGCTCTGCAGCAGACCCTCACCCATAATGTTTTAGATGGTCAGCTCAGCGCACGTTTCCCTCTTAATCATGGCCTCAGTTCAATAAAATCAAGGAAATTTTTGGGAGAATTTGCCTCTGCGCACGTTTCCCTCTTAATCATGGCCTCAGTTCAGAAAATCAAGGAAATTTTTGGGAGAATTTGCCTCTGCGCACGTTTCCCTCTTAATCATGGCTTCAGTTCAGAAAATCAAGGAAATTTTTGGGATAATTTGTCTCTGCTCACGTTTCCCTCTTAATCATGGCCTCACTTCAGAAAATCAAGGAAATTTTTGGGAGAATTTGCAGATGATATACAAGTAAATATACAGCAAATATTGTTTGGTAACAATTTTTCGCCTAAAGTCGTTTTTATTTTCCTTTTTGTGTGTTTTACGGTCAGTCTGTAAAAATGGCGTACTACGGGCGAAAGATCGTTCCCAGCAGCGATGTTGGAGTCCAAGATGCATCCAGACATCCTCCCTATGCTGTCCCTGAACCATTTCTGTGGTGTTTCCATCCTTTTCTGCCCTTTTCCTATGGACCAGGCACCCTCCCCTCATCAGAGCAGGGGGTGCCTGGTGTAATGCTCGAGTCCTCCCATTGACTTCAATGGGGCTCGGGTGCTCGGCCGAGCACTCGAGCCTCAGGGGGTGCTCGGTCAGAGCACCCGAACACCCGAGCATTGGGGTGCTCGCTCATCACTATTTTTAATATGTTCTCTGTGACATTGAACATTATACTATATTGCATTATTTTTATATTCATGATTTTGGAAGCTATACCAATGTTAGATCCACCTTGACCTCTGAGAGAGGTTTATAAATACAATAACTTCACATTCATTCTTCTGCGTCCCATAGCACACAGGATAAAACAGTAATTAGCACTACAGAACCTGTCAGAAGGTATTTCAGCTGAATCAGCCCCTCCAATAAAAAGAAATAAAAGCTTAAAGTGCAGATAGATCAGTACAGATTCACATATAATTATCAGCTGAACTTCCCTGAGAAGGTTCAGTATTTGGATCTTTGATCTTCATGTAGGAAGAGTGGGGGGTGCACAAGGGAAAGCAGTAAGTGGAACTGTAAACACCCCCATGGACTAAAAGATAATTTGATAATAAAAATCACATACTACAGAAACAGATTCTGTAAAGCCAACGTTATAGACGAGGATTGTGGGCTTCCTGGTGTTCAGAAGAAGTCCTTCTAGCACTCTGTTGTGCCTTTCAGTTCAGCCGGATGACTTTTTATCTAGTATTTGCTGTGCATCTGCCCATCCTCAGTGCAGTAAACTGCAGTTCTCGACTGTTGCCAGATGACAGTTGTAATAATCCTCAGTTGGGCCAACAATGATGGAAATTTTAGTTCATAAACTGCTGGGGAATTGCAGGATGCCAACCCCTAGTCAATGCACAATGGCATTTTTGTTCCAATTTATACAAACTACAAACCAGCTATTGTTGTTGAATATTTTAGTTTTTGGAAAGCCATCTCTACAACTCCTGTGTTTGCTCCTTGTGGTTGATGAACATGATGATGATTTAGTAATCCTGATGGTCGTTACAAGGTAAAATTACAGGATCCAGGGAAATTGTAGAGCAAACTATGCCCTCCGCAGGGAACATTAACATTCACTACGTTGTGTTTGATCCAAATGGTTCCAATAACCTCTTGGATGTTAGACAGGTCTCCAGAGCAGAACAATGTGCCAGAAACTTATCTGGCATTCAAGGAGTTAAATGTGAAATTTAAATAACTAGGAATTTTTATTTGTCCCTGTAGAATTGCTCTCGTTGCCCTTAGTATGGCCTGGATTACATTGTAAGGTTTTATATCTACAACTGAGGGTGAGATAACCCTTTGAGAGCCAGAGGGATATCCAATGAATTGTGTTGCAAATTTACACTGGCACTCATAGGGTAATGGAATCTACACCTGTGACTGTATCACCAGAATGAGACCCATGACTGTATCACCAGAATAAGACCTGTGACTGTATCACCAGAATGAGACCTGTGACTGTATCACCAGAATGAGACCCATGACTGTATCGCCAGAATGAGACCTGTGACTGTATCACCAGAATAAGACCTGTGACTGTATCACCAGAATGAGACCTGTGACTGTATCACCAGAATGAGACCCATGACTGTATGACCAGAATGAGACCTATGACTGTATCACCAGAATAAGACCCATGACTGTATCACCAGAACGAGACCTGTGACTGTATCACCAGAACGAGATCCGTGAATATATCACCAGAACGAGATCCGTGAATATATCACCAGAACGAGATCCATGACTGTATGACCAGAATGAGACCCATGACTGTATCACCAGAATAAGACCCATGACTGTATCACCAGAACGAGACCCGTGACTTTATCACCCGAACGAGACCTGTGACTGTATCACCCGAACGAGACCTGTGACTGTATCACCAGAACGAGACCTGTGACTGTATCACCAGAACAAGACCTGTGACTGTATCATCAGAACAAGACCCTGACTGTATCACCAGAACAAGACCTGTGACTGTATCACCAGAACGAGACCCGTGACTGTATCACCAGAATGAGACCCTGACTGTATCACCAGAACAAGACCTGTGACTGTATCACCAGAATGAGACCTGTGACTGTTTCACCAGAACAAGACCTGTGACTGTATCACCAGAACAAGACCTGTGACTGTATCACCAGAATGAGACCTGTGACTGTATCACCAGAACGAGACCCGTGACTGTATCACCAGAACGAGACCCGTGACTGTATCACCAGAATGAGACCCGTGACTGTATCGCCAGAATGAGACTCATGACTATCACCAGAATGAGACTCATGACTGTATCACCAGAATGAGACTCATGACTGTATCACCAGAATGAGACCCATGACTGTATCACCAGAATGAGACCCATGACTGTATCACCAGAACGAGACCTGTGACTGTATCACCAGAACGAGACCTGTGACTGTATCACCAGAATGACACCTGTGACTGTATCACCAGAACGAGATCCATGACTGTATCACCAGAATGAGACCCATGAATATATCACCAGAATGAGACCCATGACTGTATCACCAGAATGAGACCCATGAATATATCACCAGAATGAGACCCATGAATATATCACCAGAATGAGACCTGTGACTGTATCACCAGAATGAGACCCATGAATATATCATCATAACGAGACCCATGACTGTATCACCAGAATGAGACCCATGACTGTATCACCAGAATGAGACCCATGACTGTATCACCAGAATGAGACCCGTGACTGTATCACCAGAACGAGACCCGTGACTGTATCACCAGAATTAGACCCATGACTGTATCACCAGAATGAAACCTGTGACTATCACCAGAATGAGACCCATGATTGTATCACCAGAATGAGACCCATGACTGTATTACCAGAACGAGACCCTGACTGTATCACCAGAATGAGACAGGTTACTGTTTCACCAGAATGAGACCCATGACTGTATCACCAGAATGAGACCCATGACTGTATCACCAGAATGTGACCCATGACTGTATCACCAGAATGAGACCCATGACTGTATCACCAGAATGTGACCCATGACTGTATCACCAGAATGTGACCCATGACTGTATCACCAGAATGTGAACCATGACTGTATCAGCAAAACAAGACCTGTGACTGTATCACCAGAATTAGACCCGTGACTGTATCACCAGAATGAGACCCGTGACTGTATCACTAGTTGACTGTATCACCAGAATGAGACCCGTGACTGTATCACTAGTTGACTGTATCACCAGAACGAGACCCGTGAATTTATCACCAGAACGAGACCTGTTACTGTTTCATCAGAACAAGATGCATGATTGTATCACCAGAACGAGACTGTATCACCAGATGACTGTATCACCAGAATGAGACCCATGACTGTATCACCAGAATGAGACTTGTGACTGTATCATCAGAACGAGACCTGTGACTGTATCACCAGAATGAGACCCATGACTGTATCGCCAGAATGAGACCTATGACTGTATCACCAGAATGAGACCCATGACTGTATCACCAGAATGAGACTTGTGACTGTATCATCAGAACGAGACCTGTGACTGTATCACCAGAATGAGACCCATGACTGTATCACCAGAATGAGACCCATGACTGTATCACCAGAATGAGACCTGTGACTGTATCACCAGAATGAGACCTGTGACTGTATCACCAGAATGAGACCTGTGACTGTATCACCAGAATGAGACCTGTGACTGTATCACCAGAATGAGACCAATGACTGTATCACCAGAATTAGACCTGTGACTGTTTCCTTTTGTGTGATCGTTTTTAACCGAGACACAATTCTTATGTTTATGTTTGATTTAAGATTATAGTGCCCTGCTGTTGTTATCAGGCAGATATATTCTGCATGTACTCCGGTTCCCATAAGCTTTGTGCCCTGTTGCTGTTAGGATATAGATTTTCTGCATGTACTCCGGTTCCCATAAGCTTTTTGCCCTGTTGCTGTTAGCAGATATCGCATTGAAGAGTGGTCTGCGTACAAGGCCTGTGCAGATCAGAATGAAAAGGAACAGCGCGCTGGAGGTGAAACAGATCCACACAGTACAGACTAACATTCTTTATACGTTCACATTTATGTAGTGAATTGATAGATTCTTTATCTAAAGGGAGTTAAAGTTTTATCTTCTAATTATTCTGCATCATTTTCTAGATATAGAAATCAGAGAGGAGGGGCTTATTATTGATTAGGACAGTGGGAGCTAAGATAACCATTTGTGTTTGTATTTCACCTCTCTCTATCCAGAAATACTAAAATAAAATGTAAAAACTTGATATAAGCACTGTAACTACACATACAATAAAATGTAAGAACAGGTTATAAGCACTATAACTACACATAAATAAAATGTAAGAACGTGATATAAGCACTATACATAGACATAAAATAAAATTAAATGTAAGAACCAGATATAAGCACTATAGATATACATATAATAGGCTGCCTTAGGCATAAAATGCTGATGAGTTAATGGCAAAATAAAGACACATTGTAAATATGTGTCATTTGATGCACAAGGTATTTCCTACCTACACTGACCAGGCTCATAAAGCAGATTCTTGTTCATATCCAAGTCACTGCATATACTTCAATGTCTCATTAGATCTATTTTATACACAATTATGAGATATGTATTGAACAGTGAAGGCTATAAGCACAAGACAAAAACTGTAAGAATTATGGGACAAATGAACTGCATCCTCAAAAAGAATAACTCCCTAAATTCAATTGATTTAAAGAGCAAATCTCCCTCCAGCAGTACCCCACTGGAATATGTGTTCCTCTGAAAGGAGTTCTGCCAATAAGGTTGGGAGGGCTGCATTGTGTTGGTGGACCATGGGGAGGGTAGAATGGAAACTCCCAAGTTTCCCTCACTGGCCCTGCAGACAGCGACTCTGAAGTCTTGTGGTTCAGTCTCTACCCTGCCGATCTGTCCCCATATCCCTAAAGTATCATGGTACAGTCTATGTCCGGACAATCTGTCCACGTGGGCCTTGAAGTCTTTTGGATCAGGCTCTGAGTCCTACAGATCGTTCACTATAGACCCTGAAGTATCTCTGTTCAGCCTCTGTCCTGCAGATCTGTCCCCGTAGACCCTTAAGTCTAGCTCTCCACTCTCTGGCCTGTCAATGATGTACCTATTAGCCCTGAAGTCTTGAGGTCCAACTTTGTCCTACCGATGTTGTCCACATTGGGCCTGAATTCTTGCTGTTCAGCCTCTGTCCTGCGGATCTTTCCCCATAGGCCCTGAAGTCTCTCAGTTTAATCCCTGCTTTGCTTATCCTGACCCCAAAGACCATGAAGTCTTATGATAAAGTCTCTGTCCTGCCTATCTGTCTCCATATGTCCTGAAGTCTCTCAGTTCAGTCTCTGGCTTGCCTAGTCTGTCCCCATGGACCCGGATGTCCTGCAATGAAGTTTGTCCTGCCAATCTGTCTCCATGGTCCGTGAAGTGTTGGATTTAGTCTCTGTCCTACTGATGCACAGGCCCTGAAGTAGGCTGCGGAGATGCTAGAAATAAATAAAACCCTACTGTCAAGGTGCAGAACCAGAGAAACAATCAAACACTGTTCATTTTTATTCTTTATAGTCCATGAAGTCAGTGTTATACAAAGAAGAACTGGAGCAATTCCGGGGCAAAACAACCATACTATAGGGGACAATAAACATTCCTGTTGATTTAAAAGGGGGCGTCTACGTCTTGAGTGCTAGAGAGGCACAACACATTGCTTTGGCTGGAGACCTCGCTATCATTCAAGTGGCTGAAAGTCCTGTTTAATTGAATGGGACTTTGGAAATGTTTTACTTTTCCCCAACAGCGCACTTGGTTTGATCCAGAATTGCTCACTTTGTCTATTAATCCCTTGTGGACCGAGGGGTGTGAAACACATTAAAGCTCTCACAAGAGGCTCCCTCGCTCCGGTTTGTACCCATATGTCATGTAGTTTTTTGTATATTCCCCTCTTTTGTACAGCACTAAGGAATATGTGGGCGCTTTACAAATAAATAGTAACAGCAATGTGTTACACAGTCCTCTGGTGCTCAAGGAGAAATCTTTATTAGACGAGTTTCATGGACAGCGGCAGGTATTGCGCCCTACGGCTCCTCTGCTGCAGATTGGCCAGTGTCCTGCACTTCTAAGCACTAATTGGCCAGTAGGATTGAATTTTTATCCTAATGTCCACCTACACCAGCAGGACATAGCTGATTAATATAGATCTCTAACCGGTCATACGTTACAAATTCATTTCTACATTGCTATGAAATAGAATAGAGACAGATCAAAACTGACACCTTGTGACTTCTGTCACTATATATATATATATATATATATATATATATAGATATCTAAGAAAACTCTAATACAGATGTCAGTATTAGAGTCCACTGTACACTCCAACGGGACCAGTCCAGATACAAAAATGCAAGAAGCTTAGTCAATTACCCCAACTATTTTGTTATCTGAGTAGAACTTCCTTTGATACCCAAACCTACAGAAACAGACTCACGTGATATGACGATTTGACTGTTGTACCGTGATTCTGAGATACATCACAAACATAATGGAGTGCCAATTCCTATCACGTATCAAATGCATCACAACAGACAGAATAATGAACAAACAAAATGATTAACACATAAAATAAAATCTAATTCACAATAATCTACTGAATAGAGACTCTTAGTGACAGTTACAGTTCTTTAAAGGGATGATAAAGGGATAGTAATGTTTCACAAAAACTGCAGCTCCAATTAATCTTCATAGGATTTAGGCCATGGAGAGTGTTATTTCAATACTGTCAGAGTTGTAGTACAAGAGTAACTGAATGATAAAGTATCCCCCTCCCGCCACATTTACTGATGTAACACTGCTTACCTCAGAGCAGCAAGACTGTCTGGATGGATCTCAGAGAGGGACAATCTTCAGTGACCATAAGGAAAAACCTGAAAAACCTGTCGGGGGAGTGGGGTTTTCCTTATGTTCACAGTAAGAAGATTTTCCCTTGCTGTGACCTGTCCGGTCAAGAGACCAGATTCCACATTTGAGGGGAGGCGGCTTACACTAGGTAAAAGGGACAGGAGGGGAATACTGTATCATTCCATTACTCTTGAACTACAACTCTGATAGTATTGAAATAAATACTATGAAAATTAACTGGAGCTGCTCTTATTATGAAACATTAATATACCTTTAATGTACATTTGTCAATATCAGACTAGTTAGTCATATTTGTTGATAAGATCAAATTGTGACAGTACCAGCGGACACCCAGCCTTGGTGTCCCCGTATATGGTCACTTCTTCCGCTACAAGCCAGATGGACATCCAACAGCATACCGCAATATATCCCAAACCAGGCAAAACTAGTGTCAGGGTAACCAGGAGCACACTGTGAATACAGCAAGCTTACCCCACCAGACAACACCAGTGTAGGTAAGACAAGAACTGCCTTTATTGGCACAAACCACACATATTTATACTCAAACCTTACATTGAAATATATGCACCAAGCAGATACAATAGGTCAACGGCAAATGGTCTATCAAAAACAATGACTCAGACTTGATTACATTTCGAATACAAAAGGGTTGATGAACTCAGACAATGGACACAAAGACTTGAGGGCTTGGATGAATTAACACACGGCAGGGGGTCTCAGTACAGTCCACAATACACTGGCTTGAGTGGCTACAATACACATTGAAAGTAACTTTAGCTAAACTCAAATAATTAACCCTTACTGTCCATTGCCTTGGAAGCAAGCTAGCAGTCCATGGTTGTCAGTCTCTTTGGGCCCAGAAATGTCCACAGTCTCTAGGGTTCTTGGGATAACAGTTGCTTGTTTAACAGTCTCATGGAGAGGTCATACCCTGTTCCAGGGCTAGGTCCATAGTCTATGGGCAGGAGGCTGGCCCTCAGGAGCCAGATGCCCAGTGGTTCCTGTGACACAAAAGGTATAACTTTGGGCTGGATTCCATTGCAGATGATATATATTTATATTACCACTGCTTTGTCTCACAGATTCCTATTGAATTCTTCAGGAGAATATGCAGATAAAAACTATGATAAAGTTTTCTCCTGCAATGTAATCCAGGTTTTTGCCAGATAGCTACTTTATTCTGTTAACATTAAATCATGTTGCTTTATTTGTATTTATTCAGATTCGATACTGAGCAACTGCTAAGATTAAAATGTTCTTGTAGAACTTGCACTGTTATTAGATGCTGTTTGGTTTGGAGAGTTCCATGTATCCATGTAGAACACAGATCTGGTGATGTTTAATGAGATTAGTCTGCCAATTCAAATAAAGAAAAGCTGTGAGACTTAAACTCGAAAGCATCCTGCTTATGACATTGATTGCTAATGCGCACAGACAGTTGCCATTTCAAAGCTGACATTGAAGAGCTGACTTTTCGTATTTGCATATATTATACTTTCAATAAATGTCTGGGTCGTGGTTGTAAATATGTTGCATTCCTAAATACAAAAAGAACAAGATAAATTATGTCTGATTTCCATGCAATTACCTGGAACGCTCTACAAGATACCATTTACCATTTCTAAACCAAAAATGGCCAAGAAATGTTTAGCAATTTACTTTCAACATTTAACAAAAAGAGATGATTTCTATTTAAAACTCACACAGTTTATAACAAATAAAAATCTCACGATGGAAAAGTGTAATCTGATGAAATAAAATATACTTTTTCGCTGTTTATGATTTAACAATAAATATTTTTAAAAAATTCACTGAAACTTAAAAACATAGAAATTCGATCACACTGGGGATATCTTGCAAAATCAGGACACCAGTTTTCTCAAAGAAGATTCATTTGATAGAAGATGTCGGCGCGGTGCTCGCCATGGGCGGCGTGCGGCTCTCTCTCTTCCGGGTGGCGTCGCTAGGCAACGGCGTCGCAGTGTCGGTCATGCCGTCCGGCTGCGATGACGTCGGTCTTGGACCGCATATACTGCGGCGCGACATCCTTCCCGGTGCTCAGTCTGAGTTTCCTTACAGCCGTTAAGCTGTACTTTCTCCCGTAGAGCTTGTCACTGGGTTCGCCAGGGTTATCCCCTGTCTGGCTCTCTGCTCCCGTCTCCAGCTGCAGCTTGCCTCCTGCTCCAGTTCCCAGTCTGCAGCTTGTCTCTCTGCTCCAGTCTTCAGCGGCAGCTTGTCTTTTGCTCCAGTCTCCAGCTTGTTCCTGCTTCCTGCTTCAACTAGCAGCCTCTCTGCTCCATGCCTGCTTCCTGAGGATTCCGGCCAGACTCTCGGACCTCAGGTACTCAGTATGTTGCTCTCTTTTATGTATATGCATGGTTTCCGTTTGTGTATATATATATATATATATATATATGAGTTTTGTGGGTAACTGTCTGGGTTCCCTTCAGTCCTGCATCTGGGTATCCTCCTGGTGTTTGTAGAAATCTTGTTTCTCCTTCTTCCAAATCATATTGCTGCCTGCGCATACTCGCTGTGGCCCTCTCTACACCGAGTGAGGGTTTCATGCAGCAAACATTCACCCCTTAAATAGGGTAGAACCGACAGAAGATAAGGGATTTTGTTTATTTGCTAGAAGTCTACTGGAATGCTCTACAATGATTGATCTCTCAAGACAAATGTTATCCAGACTCCATATGTGTGAGAAGATCATAACAAGAAGCAGTATTGTTAAATGGTGGTGGGTATAATAAAGAAAGCTCAATCAGTATGTAAAGTCCAGCTCTTTTCTTAGTCGTGCAATATCATTCATAAGTGTTAGCAAAGGCCACAGTGGGAGTTATGCACTAAGGTGTGATAAAGCCGAGATGACTTCTCTAGTAATATTACTTCTCCACTTTCTATGTTGTTCTATGGAGCCTATGCACTAACATCTCTCCTACTTGAAATATCTTAGTGCATAGGCTCCATAGAAGAACATAGAAGAAGTGATATCACTGGAGAAGTTATCTCCGCTTAATCACGCCTTAGTGCATCTCCCACAATGTTCTGTTAAGTAGAGAAGTAGGACTCTACAGAGTAGCACTGAGAAGATAAATAGGGTAATGAAGGGGAATATAATCTAAATAAATGCAGATTATTACTACAGTGCTGTTGTGGTTATGAAACAAAGTGATTCTCATTAATAGAAAATTGCAAAACAATACTGGACATAAGACATAACAGAACAGTAAAGGCATCTTCATTCCGCCACATGGCAGACTTATTGTGTTGTTATGCTGGCTAACAGGACAGGCGGCAGACCCACGGGGCAGAGGGGGTTACTATGCAGAACTAATGCAGAAACAACTACTAGAACAGTCACTAGTTGTCACGGTTTTGAACAACACACAGACAAATACTTGTAAGGTTAAAATGAACTTTATTGAAAATTAAACAATAATCAAAAAAGGATACTTTCCCAACCCACACAAGCCCAGAAGGAGACAGTACAGGTACTTCCCACAACTTACACAGGTCAGGTCTGAACAGTATATCAAAACAACGTACAGACAGACAGAATGACAGCAGGAACCTTAGAATGCTAGGGTAAGGTGCATTACTGTTTGATAGCCGTGTCCTGCAGTCATTGACAATATAAACAGCCACACTGAAAACTTTCTCAGACTCAATACTTGCAGGAGGACAACTAAGGGTTTCCTCTGCAGTACGTGTCAATGCTGGCCACACACACTACTTTGTTTGCCAGTAGTCCATGGGGTCATTGTTTCTGCCTAAAATGTAGCTATCCTGCAAGTATGCAGAAACCATCTCACATGCAATGGGACCACTTCTATGAGCTACACAGTATTCCTGTGTGTCCAGTTACCAACCCATACTCAGGGAACAAGTCCCAAAGAGATGTGCCTCCACCCCTGCTGAGACCATTGATGAATTGCCTTGCATTCAGAATGGGATATTCTGGTTGATGATGTAGCTGCTTTTGCTGGTTGAAATGCTTTGCTGCCTTTCTTTTCACTATACTGCCTAGATGTTTGTTGTGCCCTCACTTTCTCCCTCTCATCCTCCACAAGGCAACCCTCCACTCGATCAATAAGTATGTCTCAATATTCCTTGACAGAATCCGATTCCTCAGAGAGTTGCTGCTGATCGCCATGACTTCTTGTTGTGACAAACTGCTGACGGACATTTGGCAGAAATTCTGAAATTTTATGTTTAAAGCAGGGGTCCAGCAAAGTGGCAAGAATGTATTCCTCATTGCTTTTAATGGACAGTATCAGAGGATCTTGTTCAAAGCATGCGAACATTCCCTCTACTAGCTGGTGCATGTCTGTGTTGTCATTCTGGTAAGAATCCTCAGCCATGCTCCTCATTTTTTTCTGCAATAAAAATATCAGTGGTAGAATTAAACTAATTCCTGCCCCAATGCGACTCCCCAGCATGGTTGCCTCCTCAAAGGATTTCGGCAGCTCACATACATCACACGTTAGTTGCCATAAGTCAGGTGACAAAGATGATCCCTCCAAAGTCTTGCAGTTTTTCATGGTATACTCGCTAATGGCTCATACAAATGCTCTAACATGTACATTGTGGAATTCCACCTGAGCGGGACCTCCATTTTCAGCTGGTGATGGGGCAGGTTGTTACTCTCTTGTATGGAAAATAGAGAGTTGTGTACACTGTTGGAGCAACTAAAATGGGCATATATTTTGCTGGCAATAGTAAGCATCTCTTTGAGGGTTTCTGATTCTGACAGAAATCTGGTCTCAACTAAATTTTGCATATGGGCAAAGCAGGACACATGCACCATACAACCTATTCTCAAAGCAGCGATTATGTTGGAGTCATTATCAGCAGACACAAAACCAGCTTATAAGAAGCAGGGTACAGGCCATTCCTCTATCACCTACACTAGCTTATTCAGAACATCTACAGCTTTGTGGGATTGTCTCTCAAAACTCTGCATGCACAAGGTGGCTTGACGATGGTATGGGCTATCCTGCTGCTGCTGCAGCTGCCTCAACCAGAAGCATTATTACTGGCTTTCACCTGATGCGGTAATCTAGTGTTACCCACTGTTGGTGCTGGGAGGGAAACCCAGTGAGCAATCACAGTCATATAGTCTGTGCTCTGCCCACTTGTCCACATATCTGTTGTCAGGTGGATTTTCTTGCCATACACACTTTTCAGCCCTTTGCCCACCACACTAACCACCTGCTTGCACAATTCAGGCACATCTGTCCGGGAAAAATAACTACGGCTTGGGATATTCCAGTGTGGAGCTACACATGACATCAGTTCTCTGAAACCTTGGTTTTCTATAAAAGAATACGGCAGCATGTCCAATGCCAACATCTTGGCAACTTTGCCATTTCATAGTCATACTTTGGGATTGTTTTCGTGAAGTTTTTGACTCCTTCCTAGGAACTCAGTCAGTCTGGGTTGGCAGGACATGGCAGAAGAAGCTTGGAACTTTATTGCTTTAACAACATGACTAATGGTGGAGGTAGATGCAGCATGTGTGGGCAGTTTATGACTCTTGCCATCTCCTACAGCAAAGCCAGAGTCATCATACTCCTCTGCAGCAGGAGCCATAGGTGTTATTTGGACTAAACTAACTGTTGGCGCTGGCAGTAGCACACTCTCTGACACATAAATAACTTCACTACTTCATTTTTCTGCCCTGGGAACTTTTAAAAGTGCTTCTGCTGCTGCCAGTTGTGGCACCTTTGGCCTGCTGATAGTGTGTCGCCCAGTCAGACCTGTGGTTGTGCTTCAGGTGGGATCTCAGAGGAGGTGCCAACGTGTGAGCCTGCTTTCCCCATGCTCACGTGCTTTTTGCACAGACAACAGATAGCAACATACTTAGCTTGAGGATCCTGAGCGAAGTATCTCCATACTGTGGACTTCATGGAATGAGGGGTTCCTGAGGTGGAACTGCTGTTACTACTACTGGGGCTAGATGTTGATGTAATTCTACTGCCATTACTACTAGGTGTCAAAGGTGCAGCACTTACAGCAGCAGCAGAGGCACTAGTCATATCTAACATTGTGGATGTTAACCTATGTTGCTGTATCTGAACAAGAGAAGGATGCTGGAGGGATATAGTCTAGATCTGTATCATCATCAGTCATCATTAGGTCATCCTCAGCAGCATCAGCATCAACTGACAGTTTTTGCCCACTACTACCCTTATATTCCTCTAAGCTTTTAGAGGTCTCAAAAAATTTCTTTTTACTTTTACTGTAACAAAGTTCCCTACTACTTTGAGGATGAGTGTTTTGGTGCTTGTTTGCCTCACTATCTGATGCAGCAGGTGGTACAGCTGCTACACCTTCCTCTATTATGCTATTGCCAGCATTGTCAACACTTGATTGTGACTTGTCATCTTCAGTGTTCTTGTTACATGGTTCTTTATTTGTTCTGGCACTGGTGTTGCTGGAACGAGTTTTGCTGGGACCTTGACAAACTGCATCCTCCCTTGATTGCACACGCTGCAGCAACCATTGCTGCAGTCAGTTTTTGAACTATTACTTTACTCTCATGTCCCTGCACTGCTCCACCCCGCCCCCTTCTCCTTGTGCATTTGCTGGACATTATGCAATACACTGTTTTTTTATTGTACGGTACACAACACAACTATGTGATGCCTTTCCTAAGCCCAGTCACCTGTCTGTCACTGTAACCTAATAAATTTAGTTCTTTATTATTTTTTATGTATTTATTTTTAAGTTGTCCATCCTGTTGTCTTATCGCAGACTATCCCAAAAAAATTGTAACTGAAAAACAAAAACAACAACTTCTTTCCCCAGACTTCCCCTCCCAGCACAGAGATAATAACTGCAAGATCAGCAAGCAAATAGGTCCCTAGCTGCCTGTGTCTTGCCTGTCAGTCACATGAAATTTTGTAGTATTTGGGGTTAACCACCTTCCTCCCTTCTTCTCCCCAGAGTGCCCCATTGACTCTCCTAACAGAACAAATGTCCTACCTAAGAGATTCCCTAAACTAAACTTCAATACTCCTGTCTTCTCTAGCTCAAACAACGTGCTGCTCTCTCCTGTCATGAACACAGAATGGCGTGCTGGGACACCATGACACCCTTTTATATGTCTGTACACAGAATGGCATGTTGTGAGAGACTGACACCCTTTTATATGTCTGTACACAGAATGGCACGCTGGGACACCATGACACCCTTTTATATAACTGTAGACAGAATGGCTGCTGTGACACCCTGACACCCTTTTATATGTCTGTACACAGAATGGCATGCTGCGACACACTGACACCCTTTTATATGTCTATACACAGAATGGCTGCTGTGACATCCTGACATCCTTTTATATGGCTGTACATAGAATGGCTGCTGTGAGAGCCTGACAGTCTTTTATATGGCTGTACACAGAATGGCTGCTGTGAGACATGACAGCCTTTTATATGTCTGTACACAGAATGGCATGCTGTGAGACCTGACATCATTTTATATGTCTGTACACAGAATGGCTGCTGTGACACCCTGACAGTCTTTTATATAACTGTACATAGAATGGCTGCTGTGACACCCTGACACCCTTTTATATGTCTGTATGCAGAATGGCTGCTGTGACACCCTGACACCCTTTTATATGTCTGTACACAGAATGGCTGCTGTGAGAGCCTGACAGTCTTTTATATAACTGTACACAGAATGGCTGCTGTGACACCCTGACACACTTTTATATGGCTGTACATAGAATGGCTGCTGTGAGAGCCTGACAGTCTTTTATATGGCTGTACACAGAATGGCTGCTGTGAGACCTGACACCATTTTATATGTCTGTACACAGAATGGCTGCTGTGACACCCTGACAGTCTTTTATATAACTGTACATAGAATGGCTGCTGTGACACCCTGACACCCTTTTATATGTCTGTACAGAGAATGGCATGCTGTGACACACTGACACCCTTTTATATGTCTGTACACAGAATGGCTGCTGTGACACCCTGACACCCTTTTATATGGCTGTACATAGAATGGCTGCTGTGAGAGCCTGACACCCTTTTATATGTCTGTACACAGAATGGCATGCTGTGACACCCTGACACCCTTTTATATGTCTGTACACAGAATGGCTGCTGTGAGAGCCTGACAGTCTTATATATGTCTGTACACAGAATGGCTGCTGTGACACCCTGACACACTTTTATATGGCTGTACATAGAATGGCTGCTGTGAGAGCCTGACAGTCTTTTATATGGCTGTACACAGAATGGCTGCTGTGAGACATGACAGCATTTTATATGGCTGTACACAGAATGGCTGCTGTGAGACATGACAGCCTTTTATATGTCTGTACACAGAATGGCAAGCTGTGAGACCTGACACCATTTTATATGTCTGTACACAGAATGGTTGCTGTGACACCCTGATACCCTTTTATATGGCTGTAGAAAAGTTTCGTGTGGTGTAAAAAATGTTTTCTACCCATTGAGTTCAAAGGGCGGAAAAAAGCAGAAAAACTGCACTTTTCGTGGGAAATTATTCAACAAGCGGAAAGTGCCATTTTTTGCTGATTTCAGTCAGAGATTACAATATCATTCATTGTCATTGTGTATAGTGGGGGGTACTTTTATACTGTACTGTGTGGGGGGGTCCTTTTATACTGTACAGTGGGGGTCATTTTATACTGTACTGTGGTGGACCTTTTATACTGTACAGTGGGGGGTCCTTTTATACTGTACAATGGGGGACCTTTTAGACTGTACAGTGGAGGACCTTTTATACTGTACTGTGGTGGTCCTTTTATACTGTACTGTGGTGGTCCTTTTATACTGTGAAGTAGGAGGCATTTTATACTGTACAAAGGGGGGACCTTTTATACTGTAGAGTGGGGAGTCCTTTTATACTGTACAGTGGGGGGGGCTTTTATACTGTACAGTGGGGGTTATTTTATACTGTACAGTGGGGGCCCTTTTATACTAACAATGGAGGGGTCCTTTTATACTGTACAATAGGGGGCTTTTATACTGTACAATAGGGGGTCCTTTTATATTGTACAATGGGGGTCCTTTTATACTGTACAGTGGGGGACCTTTTATACTATACAGTGGGGGACCTTTTATACTATACAATGGGGGTCCTTTTATACTGTACAATGAGGGGGTCCTTTTATACTGTACAGTGGGGGACCTTTTATACTATACAATGGGGGACCTTTTATACTGTACAGTGGGGGGGGGCTTTTATTCTGTGCAGTGGGGAGTCTTTTATACTGTACAGTGGGGGGTAATTTATACTGTACAATGGGGGGACCTTTTATACTGTACAGTGGGGGGGTCTTTTATAATGAACAACGGGGGACCTTTTATACTGTACAGTGGGGGACCTTTTATACTGTACAATGGGGGGTCCTTTTATACTGTACAATGGGGGGTCCTTTTATACTGTACAGTGGGGGGTCCTTTTATACTGTACAGTGGGGGGACCTTTTATACTGTACAGTGGGGGGGTCCTTTTATACTGTACAGTGGGGGGTCCTTTTATACTGTACAGTGGGGGTCCTTTTATACTGTACAATAGGGAGTCCTTTTATACTGTACAATGGGGGTCCTTTTATACTTTACATGGGGGGTCCTTTTAAAATGTACAATGGGGGGTCCTTTTATAATGTACAGTGGGGGTCATTTTATACTGTACAGTAGGGGTCCTTTTATTCTGTACAATGGGGGACCTTTTATACTGTACAGTGGGGGTCATTTTACACTGTACAATGGGGGGTCCTTTTACACTGTACAATGGGGGGTCCTTTTACACTGTACAATGGGGGGACCTTTTATACTATACAGTGGGGGACCTTTTATACTGTACAATGGGGGACCTTTTATACTGTACAATGGGGGGACCTTTTATTCTGTACAGTAGGGGGACCTTTTATACTGTACAGTGGGGGGTCCTTTTATTCTGTACAGTGGGGGGACCTTTTATACTGTACAGTGGGGGGTCCTTTTATACTGTACAATGGGGGGTCCTTTTATACTGTACAATGGGGGGTCCTTTTATTCTGTACAATGGGGGACCTTTTATACTGTACAATGGGGGTCCTTTTATACTGTACAGTGGGGGACCTTTTATACTGAACAGTGGGGGGTCCTTTTATACTATACAGTGGGGGTCCTTTTATACTGTACAGTGGGGGTCCTTTTATACTATACAGTGGGGGGGTCCTTTTATACTGAACAGTGGGGGGTCCTTTTATACTGTACAGTGGGGGTCCTTTTATACTGTACAATGGGGGGTCCTTTTATACTGTACAGTGGGGGACCTTTTATACTGTACAATGGGGGGTCCTTTTATACTGTACAGTGGGGGGTCCTTTTATACTGTACGATGGGGGACCTTTTATACTGTACAATGGGAGGACCTTTTATACTGTACAGTGGGGGACCTTTTATACTGTACAATGGGGGGTCCTTTTATACTGTACAGTGGGGGACCTTTTATACTGTACAGTGGGGGGACCTTTTATACTGTACGATGGGGGTCCTTTTATACTGTACAATGGGGGGTCCTTTTATACTGTACAATGGGAGGACCTTTTATACTGTACAGTGGGGGACCTTTTATACTGTACAATGGGGGGTCCTTTTATACTGTACAGTGGGGGACCTTTTATACTGTACGATGGGGGTCCTTTTATACTGTACAATGGGGGTCCTTTTATACTATACAGTGGGGGACCTTTTATACTGTACAGTGGGGGTCCTTTTATACTGTACAGTGGGGGACCTTTTATACTGAACAGTGGGGGGTCCTTTTATACTGTACAGTGGGGGGGTCCTTTTATACTGTACGATGGGGGTCCTTTTATACTATACAGTGGGGGACCTTTTATACTGTACAATGTGGGGTCCTTTTATACTATACAGTGGGGGACCTTTTATACTGTACAATGTGGGGTCCTTTTATACTATACAGTGGGGGACCTTTTATACTGTACAGTGTGGGGTCCTTTTATACTGTACAGTGGGGGGTCCTTTTATACTGTACAGTGGGGGTCCTTTTATACTGTACAATGGGGGACCTTTTATACTGTACAGTGGGGGGTCCTTTTATACTGTACAGTGGGGGGTCCTTTTATACTGTACAATGGGGGGTCCTTTTATACTGTACAATGGGGGGACCTTTTATACTGAACAGTGGGGTCCTTTTATACTGAACAATGGGGAGTCATTTTATACTGAACAATGGGGGGTAATTTTATACTGAACAATGGGGGGTCATTTTATACTGTACAATGGCGGACCTTTAATACTGTACTGTAGGGGGCATTTTATACTGTACAATGGGGGGTCATTTTATACTGTAGAAGGGTGTCTACATCCATAACCCTATATAGTGGCTCTACACCCATAACCCTACATAGCGGCTCTACATTCATTATGAACGTAGTGCTGCTATGTAGAGTTATCGATGTAGAGCCACTATGTAGGGTTATGGATGTAAACATCTATGTAGGGTTATGCATGTAGAGCACTATGTAGGGATATGGGTGTAGAGCACTATGTAGGGTTATGGGTGTAGAACACTATGTAGGGTTATGGGTGTAGAACACTATGTAGGGTTATGGGTGTAGAGAGCTATGTAGGGTTATGGAAGTAATGCCGCTATGTAGGGTAATGGGTATAGAGCGCTATGTAGGGTTATGTATGTACAGCTGACTGCTGTGTGATGGACTCTTACCTAGGTAAGTGCTTCTGTGACACACAGTAATTATATAGATACACCTGACTGCTGTATGACGGACTCCTACCTAGGTAAGTGCTTCTGTTACACACAGTAATTATATAGATACACCTGACTGCTGTGTGATGGACTCTTACCTAGGTAAGTGCTTCTGTGACACACAGTAATTATATAGATACACCTGACTGCTGTGTGATGGACTCTTACCTAGGTAAGTGCTTCTGTGACACACAGTAATTATATAGATACGCCTGACTGCTGTATGACGGACTCCTACCTAGGTAAGTGCTTCTGTTACACACAGTAATTATACAGATACACCTGACTGCTGTATGATGGACTCCTACCTAGGTAAGTGCTTCTGTTACACACAGTAATGATATAGATACACCTGACTGCTGTGTGATGGACTCCTACCTAGGTAAGTGCTTCTGTTACACACAGTAATCATATAGATATACACCTGACTGCTGTGTGATGGACTCCTACCTAGGTAAGCGCTTCTGTTGCACACAGTAATTATATAGATATGCCTGACTGCTGTGTGATGGACTCCTACCTAGGTAAATCCTTCTGTTACACACAGTAATTATATAGATACACCTGACTGCTGTGTGATGGACTCCTACCTAGGTAAGCGCTTCTGTTGCACACAGTAATTATATAGATACGCCTGACTGCTGTGTGATGGACTCCTACCCTGGTAAGTGTTTTTGGTAAACACGTTAAGAACCACATATTGTGTTCCTATAAGGAGTAAATTCTTATGACAGTATTTCAGTTTCTATCAGATGTGAGGGTATGATGATGACCACTGGATTAAGAGTATATCATTACATTGGATTCAGACATTATTGCAGTGGGGAAATATCTGTCTATTTACAGATTACATGCACTTTAAATGCTCTTGGCTGACAGGTGAACAGATCCTGTGAAGAAGAGAATCTGATAATAATGTACTAAAATGTATCAAATGGAAATAAAGCAATAAAGTCTGTAAAGGAAAATAGAAAAACAAGATACAACCAAGATAAAAAAGAATCTTATAATATTATAGTCGGCTGCAGACTCAACTAGAACTCATAATATGCTGTCATATCGTGGGATTGATATGTTGCCTTCTAGAATTTCACCAAGAATATTCCTCTACATATGCGAGGTTTTAATTTAAATCCTAGTTTAGCTGAAAGATGACAGGCGAACAACAGTTATCATTATGCGGAACACACATTTATGGGAAGAATGAAATATTCTTACAGCCTTTATTTTGCTGCCGTCTCATAGAATTCATGTAATAAAAGTCAACAGATCTTCAGGAATAAATGGAAATATATTGGAAACTAGACATGAAGTCTCATACAATTTCTATATCTCTAAGTACTTAATTTACCATATATGCTTTTCTATTATTGAAGCTGACAGTTTTTGAGGATAAAATAATTCATAGTAATCTGGATTTTTAGATTGTTATTTTAGTTTATTGTAATTACTTTTTAATAACTTTGTAAAGTACACTAACACCCTCTTTAGTATGTGGCGGATTCGCACTTAAAAAAATAAAGTAATGACAATGATAATTTACAAAAAAAAAAAAAAGTACTTTGTAAAATATGTGTATATCTGGAAATGAGAAGAAAGAAAAGCAAAAATATAGTGAAAATGACACACAAATATGAAACACTTAGAAGATTCTCCAGTTGTCAAAGCATATCTCACTCACAAGCCTAGAATGGCCATATACTACATGTTTTGATTTCTACGGAGCAGGTGGTCAGTGGTCTCCTTGTGTTTCTGTAGAATGCCACCACAAGCGCCATGTCAATGTCTGAGAGCAACTTTGGGTGATGGGATTTCTCAGTAGGGGCACAGTAAAGGAAAGAGACCTCTGGAGATGCAGGACTCAGAAGTTCGATTAGCTGGGGTGGTCGTCGGAGCCACTGACAACGACACCCTCAACTCAGTCGGAAGGCCTGAGGAGTGGAACAAATAAACAGCAATTTGAATGTCCTGAAGCAGCTGGAGACCCAGGCAGGCAATGGCTGGATGGACTGTCATTGTGCAGCTGATGCAGGATACAAGTCGGATTTGAAAGATCCAAAAGAAAAAGGAGTCTCAGGCAGACGACAGCAGAAGGGACACTCATTACGTAGAAGAGCAGCAGGAAAGGAGTTGCAAGTTCGAAGAAGAGTGGTCAAAGGAAAAGTCAAGGCCGGAGCCAGACAGGAGATGAAGGTACCTGGGGATGAGACTGAGCAATAGTCTAGGAGCAAGCCAGGTCGAGATTCAAAGGTAAAATGTCGCAGAATACAGGAGGCTGAGGACAAGGTCAGGAAACAAGCCAAAGGTCAGTACATGGAGATTCAGGAACACTACAGAAAGGACTTTCAGGAACTTGGCACGAAAAATTGAGCAAGTGCTGGAGGCTGAACTAAGTAGATAAAGGTAACAGTGGCCAATAGAGATGATGGTAGGAGGAGTAACAGGAGGAGCGTGACATGCCAAGTATGGGCAGCTGAACAGAAGGCATAGCTTGGAGAGATCTAGAACTCAAGGTGAATCTATTCTATTAAACACGCGTGTGTTGTAGAATATCTCTATATTCCTCAGGGGTTACTGAGGTGCTTCCTGTCTTGCCTTATATATCTTTATTAACCAGACAATCTATTCAATTGGGTGATTCCAAACATCCTAAACCTCACTAATCCATACACAATTTATTAAAAAAACAGTACTAAGTAGTGAGTATGAGAGAGAATGCACTAAGTAGTGAGTCTTCATATCTCACTGTACAAAGATGTTCCCTTATAATATGACACCATAAATTTTACTTTTATATTAAATCTCAAAAGGAAAAAAGAAGTGTATAAAATATATATGTATTGAAAAAATATTATAAAAATACTGTTATAAAAGTAGAGAAGTTAGACATCTATCAATAACTAAGAGTATCAAATTAAGACATAACAAGTATATAAAATCATGCCATTAAAATCAAAAAAGAGCATCACAACTACACTGGATAAATGTGCAGATACTCATTTTGGACACAATAGACCTTAATCCTTTCTACGTGATGAAATCTGCCAGGTCTACATCCATATTTAGACTCCTAAGAGTGAGAGTCTAATTCTTTAATCCAAGTGTCTCTGGCTTTCTAAAAGCAATCACTCTATCTCGCCCCTTCTGTCTACGAGGACAGGATTTATGATCCAGACCCTCTGGAATTTCGTTATGGTAATCTTTAAAGTGTATCGAGACATTTTATTTTTTCAAAGCCTTTCCTTATATTAGACAAATGCTCTCCTAGTCTTGTTTTGTATTTTCTGATAGTTCACTCAATATATTGTATACCACATGGGTATCTAAGTAAATAAACCACATATTCTGAGCAACAGCTCAAAAAGCTTTAATATTATATAGTTCATGACTCTTTCTAGACTGAAAAGATTTACTGTTATTTTTAGAAAGTACTCTGCACATTTTCAGTTCTTTTTACCTCATTTAATACTATCACGGTGCCCGTGATTGGTGCTGTTCAGTGTCAGTCACTTGCTGAGTATCATGATTGGCTGTCTGTGATTAGCCCTCCTCACACAGCCTTTTTAAACCCAGGCTGAGCACTTCCAGGTTGCCCTTTCGTGGTGTTTCTGACTCCACTCTGCCTGACCTGCTTGTCAGGCTTCTGGGCCTGTTCCTGCTGTTCCTGCTGTACTTGCTGATCCTGTGTTCCTGTGTTCCAGCACCTCGCGGGTTAATCTTACTGAGTTCCAGTGTTCCTGTGTTCCAGCACCTCGCGGGTTAATCTTACTGAGTTCCAGTGTTCCTGTGTTCCAGCACCAAACGGGTTAATCTTACTGAGTTCCTGAATCTCCTGCTCCAGCCGTCGCTCTGGCGACATTGTTCTTCTTGCTGCTGATCATACTTTGTTGGTTTACTCCACTAAACCTGGTTGCAATATACATTGTTGGTCTCAGCGTGCGGACGCTGGTTTACTCCACTAAGCCTGGTTGCGATATACATTGTTGGTGCCAGCGTGCGGACGCTGGTTTACTCCACTAACCTGGTTGCAATATACATTGTTGGTCTCAGCGTGCGGACGCTGGGTTACTCCACTAAACCTGGTGGCGATATACTTTGTTGGTCCCAGCGTGCGGACGCTGGTTTACTCCACTAAGCCTGGTTGCGATATACATTGTTGGTCCCAGCGTGCGGACGCTGGTTTACTCCACTAAACCTGGTTACTATATACATTGTTGGTCCCAGCGTGCGGACGCTGGTTTGCTCCACTAAACCTGGTTACTATATACATTGTTGGTCCCAGCGTGCGGACGCTGGTTTGCTCCATTAAACCTGGTGGCGCTATTACCATTAGTCCCAACGTGCGGACGTTGGTTTGCTCCTAAACATCCAGTACTGTGGTCAGTCGCTGTCCACTTCCTTGCAGTTGTCTGAGTATCCCTGGCAATAGACTCCTGCTGAGTAAGACCTCTATACTTACGCTCTATGCTGTCTTAGTCACCTGACAGCTGGTCTACTCGCTCAGGTTGCCCTGCCTGGTATTGGTGAGGCCGGTAGAACCTTGACGATACCATCCTGTAGGTTGCCACACCCGGTATTGGCAGGGCCGGTAGAGCCTCCATTCCGCATTCCTTTGGGCTGCCCTGCCCGGTATTGGTAAGGCCGGTAGAATGTTGTAATTCACCATCTTTAAGGTTGCCTTACCCGGTATTGGCAGGGCCGGTAGAGCCTACATTCAGCATTCCGTGGGGGCTGCCTTGCCCGGTATTGGTAAGGCCGGTAGAACCGGTATATGTCATCTCACGGTTGCCTTACCCGGTATAGGCAAGGCCGGTAGAGCCTGTCATTAAAACTGTCACTTGGGTTGCCTTGCCCGGTATTTAGGCAAGGCCGGTAGAACCTATTATATGTTATATTACTATTGTATTGTTATGTATGTTTACCCTACGGGGACTGCCTTTAACTTTTAATAAAGTTAAGTTATTTTACCAAACCTTAAGTCTGAGAGTCTTCAAATCCATGACAAATATTTCACGCTGGCATTGGCATTAGACTTGGCCTCTCACTTTTCTCCATTTTCCTTTTAACATTACTAGGAGCAATTGTTTGTTTGATATTTTAATTTTTATGAGATATTAGGGTTTTCACCAATTGCTGGGCCTAATATCAGGTCTTCTTGTATTATATGCCAGTGTTTGCTCAGGACGTATGAAATATTCCCTGAACACGCATTTTATTGTGTAGTAAAATATGGTTTCCATTCTTTGTTCTTATTTCCTTTTTAATTTTCATTGTATGTTATTAGTTTCATTCTAGATTTCTGCTTCACTCTAGTATATGCTTGTTCTAACAATTTCCTCTTCCCTAAGTTTCTCTAAGATAATTTATTTTTGCTTCTTCAAAATTCTCCTCCCTCATGCAGTTCCATCTCACTCTCTGAAGTTGTCCACATGGTATGTTTTCTTTCCATCTTCTATAATGGCCACTATCAAAATGAAGATGCCCGTTTGAATGGACTGGCTTTCTAGGATTCCTTATTGCTACTGGGATGTTCTCCTTTTGTAATTAAATTTTAAACCCTAATCATTAATATTGATATGCTCATCAACTTTATTTGCACTAACCTCCTCTCCTTCCCAAATGATTAAAATATAATCGATGTAGCATTTATATACAATTAATTGATCCCTAAATTTATTGTCTGCCCATATTCTATCTTCCTCCCATCACCCCATGTACAAATTCGCAAATGAAGGGGTGATGTTACAACCCATGACAATACCCTGTTTTTGCCCAAAAAGGTATCTTGAAATAAAAAGTTATTGTGGGATAAAACAATTATATATTGTCCTGATTGAGAAAATAATTTATTTTACCAGTCCCCTTATACTGATAAGGGATACATATATATAGTGCTGACATGTCATCCACAGGTACCCATCATTCCATTCTCTTCCTTCCAAATTATTAATAATCTATATTGTATCTTTCACAAATGAAGGGAGTATATTCACTAAGGGTTGTAGAAATAGGTCAATGTACTCGGATAAATTAGATGTCAAGGAGTCCATACCTAAGACAACTGGTCTTCCAGGGGGTGCATGTGTATCTTTATGTGATTTCAAAAGATGGTATAATATGGGAACTACTGGAGATTCGTTCAGAAAGATCTGGCATTCCTCTTTACTAATATGTTATTATATTATTTTAAAAGCTAATTTAATTCTCCCAGATATTTATTAGTGGATCTATTCTAATTTTTTTATATATGTATGTACTTTCATCATTAACTAGTCTCCATGCCTCATGAACATAATCTTCCTTAGTTTGAATACAGATTCCACCCCCTTTGTCTGCCTCCTTATAACGATCTCCTTATCACTTCAAAGTCTTTTTAGAGCCTTTCTTTCTCAATTTTTTATATTATAGTTGAAATGTCTCCTTTTTTCACACGTATTCTCAAGCTCTTTCATAACTAATTGATCATACATTTTGATATACTGGCCTTCTGTATGAATCAGATAGAATATGGATTTCTTCTTCTTATCAATAAATAGACTATTTTGATGCAAAATATTATCATCCCATTATTGTAATGGTGAAGTGTTCTCGGGGAACAGTGACAACCAAATACTCAAGAGGAGTGTCACCAACCCAGTTGTCCCTGGACAGAAAACAATGGTTATCTGTCAGAGATCTGGTATACTTTTTGAGATCAATATATATTGCAAACTAATTTGGTCCAGATGTAGGTGCAAATGATAAACCCCTCCCCAGTACTCAAACTTCTTCCCTTCTTCTCCTGCCTATTCCTGTTCAGTCCTTTCAGTCAAAATAAAATTTTCAGCATTCCTGTTCAGCATCTGTTGATGGGTACTGCAGGTAGCCTGTGTTATTTTATCCTCCTGCTACCTCAATGGGTAGTAACTGTTCTCTAGGCTGCCATCTGGGGTGTGGGCCAACTCGACACTAATCTGGCCTTGTGGCCAGCATCTCTTTATCAACTTACACTGCAGCAAGGCTGTCTAGAGTGCAGCCATCGCCAGCAATCCTCGAACCCCACTCATCGCCCTGTAGCATCTTGCCCACTGGGGCCTACCTTGCAGATTATCCTTGTGTTGTTGCTGTGTTTATTGTTTATTACATCAACTTAGCAGCCTGTCACCTTTTTGTGATGACTTTCCTTCACAGAGTTTAATCAGACAGCTTACACTGGGTGTCCGTCTTGTCATAACACCTCTGTCTGTGAAACAAATATACAACAAACATACAATGAGCAGCTCGCTCCACTCCAGTTCCAGGAAGGTGGGGCCTTGTCGGTCAATGATGTTCATTATATTCAGTTGATTCTCTGTTAAATAATATAACTTCCCAGTTTTCCATGATTTTATACTTGCAACTCCAAAGATAATTGTTTTTTTAACAAAGATCCATTAATGTATAAGAACTATACTGAAAGACAAGGTACCACACACCTAGATCCCCTTTCTGGAGAGGTCCTGCTCTTTGTTTTGTTGTATATCTATGGCCACTGACACATACAGAGTAGTTTTAAGCTCTCATCAGTCTTGGATGCTCGGGGGGGATGGGTCTCTGTGCTGTTGCCTTAAATTGCAGTCAGTCAAGCACTCTTTAGTATTTAAGAAGTACAGGATCTACAACTTTAACTAACTATCAGTAAATTAAAAAGATAGTGATTACACTTAAAAAGGAATAGGAGCTGAACCTTCAAGGAAAACAGTGGAGGAAGGTGATGGTGACAGTCCATCTGGTCTCATTGAGTCACCCCAACTCCCCATGTCTCAGGAATGGCAAGATAAAAAGGTGTCAGTATCAGGTGTAAAGAGATCAATCTTCCTAGGAGAAAATAGTCTGAAGATTATACAACACATTGTGGAGCAATGAACTGCATAGCCCTCTGGCATTCAAAGGGTTAAAAGGAGAAGTTTTTTTTTTTTTTTTTTGTGTGTTGTTTTTATTAAAATTATTTGTACGCCTTATTGAGTAAATCAAGGCTACGTCAAAGCTGGGACATCCAATTCTAATGTTATTACAGAGCAAACATATATTTGTATTTGGTTTTTATTTTGTTTTATAATGCACTGTATGGGAGAGCTCGAGTCCCTGACTACAGATCTTCATAGTAAGTGACAGGCACAGCGCCACCTGGCTAACACCAGCGGAATTATCATTGCTTTACTCAGCAGGAAAGGTAAATAATATAGTTTTCATTTACACACAATAAAAAGTTACTGCTCCTTTGATATAATTGTTTCACACATTGCTCCCACTTCTGGCACTGAAAAGGTTACTTTATCCACTGAAAACTCCATAAAACGGAATACTAATTTCCATCTATCATTAGATCACAGCGGTATCTCTCTTTATGCTCAGAAGTTTATATTCAAAACCTCACTTGATGTGTAATGACATCGGTTGCTATGAGACTCCAGGACAGAAATTTTAATAATATCTTGACTTGGCGGTGTCGTTGTACAAGATACGTGCTGAATTATACACAAGGCTGAATACATATGGTCAGATATCTGCCTCAGCTTGGTCTGACCAGTGATACTTTGGTAAACAGAATGACATGTTTAATGTGTTATATGTGGGGATTTTCATGATACTTACACTTTTGTGCCATATTTTTTATGCAAACAAACCCCAATATAATTCCAAATGTCTCCATTCTGTATTTTATAGTCATGTATCGATTGGTTTCTGTAGCTTCCTTTCTGACCCTGTTTATATGCAGATTTAGCTCACTGCTATGACATATATTCAATTGCATGTAGTTAATTGCATGGAAGTGGCTCTGACAGACTTTAAAATTAGGTTCAAGTGAACATGACACCATTAATGGACAACTGGGACAAAACAGACTGAAAGTTGTCAGGATACTGAGCTTGTTTATCCTGATAAAGTTTACAGTTACAGCTGGGATTGTATGACATCTTCATAGAAATACATATTTACCCTGTGATATAGACATAAAATAAGGGCGTGGAATCAAGGTGAGATGTCTCAGTGCGGAGTAAAGAAAAAAAGAAAGGCATAGGGTTTCCAACTTTCCAAGTACAGAAATGTTCATATATTTCTTTAAATAGATCAATTGATCAGCCAAAATGGCTACACATGTTGGTCACCTAAATTATTAAGTGAATAAACACACATGTGAAGGATCCTTCTGCCTTCACGCAGCCCTTTTCTCCCAGTCCAAAGGTTTTGTTCTATGGCAGATACCTGTCGGCCTCTGAACAACCTTGCAGAAATAGTAAATAGACACAACACATTCAGGTGGGCACAACAATTACATTCCTATACTGTATTACAGATCATTCACCGCTTCACTTCCCTGATGAACAGAGGTAGAAGCATACAAGTACAATTTTAACCCTTGCCCACTCGGATTTAATTTCTATGACTCCAAGCAATGAAGTATCACACAGTGGGACTGGCTTAATAAAAATCCTTTACTTATCCTTTTTTGTATACATAAGAACAAATAAAAAATAACAAAATATATTAAAATAACAATTGGAAAGACATGAGTAATCACTCTTACCACCTCCAGACATGAGCAGTTTATCAGGAGGATTTTTACCAGAAATGGCTAAAATGGTTCCAGTGCTGCTACTGGTGTATACATACATATATATATATATGTGCACTGGGGAAGTGAAGAGATGAGCGATTATTATTATTAATGACTTCTATGAGAATAGACAATATTACAATGTAATGTTTGTGTGCAACGGATTGTGTTGTTCCTATTTACTATAGTACCATTTACTATTAGTGCTGACTAGTATCCGAGAAAGAAGCACAGACGTTGTAACATAATATAAAAGAGCAGAGATTATAATCTGGTTTGCTGTATGCTGGGTTCATGGAAGATCTGTCCGGTTTCCTAAAAACACTTCAGTTGGGGGGAGTGTGAGGTCCTGTTCCATGTCTGTCTCCATGGATAATTACACAAGGCACAGGAATCCCCATTTAAGTTACCAGGACGATAAGTACAATGGTCAGGTATGATGGAGGCAAATTGGCATCTCTCAGGCATTTCTTTCTACTGTCTGCTGTGCATCTCAGTAAATGGTGATGGCGGTGAATTTTGGGGGCCCAGGAACAAGGCTACATCAGTTCACCAGCTACGTTGTCTCTGAATTTCTTTTGATTCATTATTTTACTGAGGGTCAAATCACAGAGACATGATACCTAGGGGGGATCTAGGGGGACCGGACAGCATTGGTTCAGTAATGGTCCCTTCCTCCTCAGACTCAGTGGACACATAAGGGTCCTTCCTGTTCCTCCTTTTATTATTTGTAAACTTTCTCCTAGTGATATCCGTCACTATGAGCCTCTCCTGCCTCCATTTTGCTATAAATACACAGCAGAACAGCGCAGCACGTCTACCTCGCTCTGTAGCTGCTTCTATTGTGTTTCACTCTGTCTAGTTTTTATAGCGAAAAGGTGAAAAACATGAAAATCAATGGGTATAAACTTTCTAGCAACTGAAAAAATGGTGAAGAATTTTTGCCCTAGGATGAAAAAATGGAAAGATTTTAATTGCTAGTTTTAAAGCAGCTTTTCTCTCGAAAAAGCAAACAACAACATGGTTTTCACAGGATTTCTCGCAGGAATGCGATGAGAGCCCCTAGTCCTCTGCACAATAATTTGCTTTGATTTAAACTGAACTTTTAAGCTATGGATTGGAAAACTCTACCATTGCTGAGTTGTTTGTTCCAGAATTATACCTTCTGAGCTTGTGGAATCAGCTCCTAGTGAGCTAGAGGTCCCCAATGTATCGCAGACCTCCCCTTTCATTGAATATCGATTAATAATGTTAAGCTACGTTTGGTATGTGAACAAGAGAAATCTCAATATATTCTTCCAGGGAAAACAAACTAAATAAACATAAATCTACTTTTTTAAATTATAACTAATAATTTTTCAATGTACATGCAATAACATATAAATGTTTTAGGTTTTTTACATTACATACACTTTATACCATTAGACTTTTTGGATACGCAACGCATGCCCAGTGGCCCCCAGGAGCTCTAAAAACTCTAACCGACATTTCACACATAGAAACACATTTATCAGCTGCAAGTGGGGAAATTCTGGAGCAAAACACAATTTATCAAAGAAAAATTCCCTTTACATCAAATTGGACTTTTGATAAATATGGAGCAGAGGGTTTACCCCAGATTAATGATAAATGAGAGGCCTTGTTTGTTAGTAGATGTTCAGACATGGCTGACCTGTCCCCTCCTGAAATGTGAATGTGATGATCGGTTGAACAATATTAAAGCTCTAATTACTTCTTTGCTGTTCATCCACATTTTGACTTTTTTTCTCTTTCGTTCCGTTGGATGTTATTGTATTTGTTAAACATTAAATTCAAAATAAAAACCATTAAAAATAAATTACAGCAAATATAACATGTTTTCAGATTCTAAATATATCTCATAGCTATCTACTATATCTATCTATCTATCTATCTATCATCATCTTCAGCTGTTGACGATCCACTGCAGGATGAAGGTCTCGTCAGCAAGTTTTCTATTCCTAAAACAAGTTTTCTATTCCTAAAACTTTGGTCATGTGCCTTTTGCTGCCATTGTGTACACACAAATTTGGTAATTTCATGAACCCATCTTGTCTTTGGTCTTCTTCTTGGGCATTTTGTATCAAGTGGAATCCATTCCAAAATGTGTTTGTTCCATCTACCGTCAGGTCTTCTTGCTTGAGGCCCGCCCATTTCCATTTCAGACACTTTACTCTTTCATTGAGGTCATAGACCTTTATTTGCTGACAAATCCATGCATGCATTTTTTTGGTCTCCCTTCATTATGTTCAGAATTCAACCCTCCATACTTCTCTGTGTAACCTTATGTTTTTGTATGGCTTTGGAATTCACCGTCCATGTTTCACAGCCATCCGTAAGAACTGTGAGGACACATTGGTCAAAAGCCTGTCGCTTGAAACAGAATAGTGAATTTGTCTTGAAGACAGTTCTACTAGATTTCCAAATGCTTTACATCACAGTTTTATCCAGCACTCAATTTTCATCATGGTGTTTCCACCTGTTGATATTACCTGCCCAAGGTAAACATACTTGTTCGATTCTTCTAGTTCTTGCACATCTACTGTGATTTCCCTTGGTATGGTAAACATGTTAAACATGATTTGAGTTGATATTCATCTATTGACCAAAATGTTTGCTTTTCTATTGTAGCTCTTCAATGCTTTCTTGTAGTTCTAAAGGACT
The DNA here is from genome assembly GCA_037306005.1 of Rhinophrynus dorsalis. Lineage (NCBI taxonomy): Eukaryota > Metazoa > Chordata > Amphibia > Anura > Rhinophrynidae > Rhinophrynus > Rhinophrynus dorsalis. The sequence continues at coordinate 129,599,205 of CM074728.1, forward strand.
ACTGGCAAAAGAGAATGATATTGTCAGCAAGACATGATGTGGGTCATCTACATTGATCTTAAGTCCTTTTTTTGTCCCAATTTAGTTTGCGAAAATTTATTCTAAACAAGCAGAAAATAGTTTTTGAAAGATTATGTCTCCTTGTCAGATACCTTTTTCTGCATTGAACTGGACTTTATTTTGACCTGTATCAACACAGTTGCATTTTCATAAATTGATTGGAGGATACTGATGTAAGAGCTGTCTATTCCTGGTTGATCAGGGCATTGAGTCTTGCTTGCTTTTTCACTGAGTTAAAGGCTATTCATATTTGAAGGTTGTATTCATTATGCTGCTCTCTCTAACTTGTTGCAGTGTCTGAATATAGTCCATTGTACTGAAGCCGCTCCTGAAGCCTGCTTGTTCTTTAGGTTGTGCCGCATTAAGTATTCTGTCCATTCCTTTTGATTGTACCTTTGTGAGAACATTGCAGATGACTGGCAATATGTTTATTGGTTGGTACATTTTTAGATCAGCTTTATCACCTTTCTTGTGCAAGTAGGAGGACGTCTATGTTTTTTCATGTTACAGGCACTTTGCCGAGTAGTAGGCATTTTGAAAATCGTTTATCTAGGGCTCTGAATAAGGATGACCTCTGGCTTTCAACATTTCAATAGTGACTTTATCAGGTCCAACTGCTTTGCCATTTTTCATTGATTTCATTGCAGCTTCTACTTCTTCCACCAAAACGTCTGGCACAGCTCCAGTCTCTGGCACCTTCATCCTTATAAAGATGTGAATCAATTCTTCCACTCGTTTTAGTATTTGTTGTTAAGTTTATGCTGTTGTACCAACCTCAAGCTTTAATGCAAACATTTAGCTCCTATGTGTGGTCATCTTTCATTTTGCTTTCTTTTGCCCTTGATTTTTTTAGTGTCCTTTTGATGAGCTCAGCATTGAACTTGTGCGTTTCTACTTTTATGAGCTTTCTTATGGTCTTGCACATTTCTACATATTCTACCATTTTTAACCCCTTAAAGGACCAGCGGTCTCTTTAAAGGACCAGATAGGCGAGTTCGACGTGCCGTCCCACGTGACTGATCACGTGTTCCGGCACTTCGAACAAGGGACTGAGAGAGATCAAGTTCAGCCCCCGGTATTACTCACTCCTGCAGGAGCGCGGTGAGTAAAAGTACATGGCGTACCAGGACCGTCACTGGTCCTTAAGTGGCAGACCAGCGTGATGTCCGGGTACGCTACAGGACGCAAAGGGGTTAATATTACTGTTTTGCTTCAATTCTCATCACTTTTTCATCATAGCTACTGTTTCTTTTGATATTTGGGTTGTTTTTTCTTTTTCACAGTAGGTGGAAGGACATGGGAAGTGTCTACAATAATCTCAATAACATGTTCGTTGTGGGTTGAAATGTCTGTGTCTGGAAGGTCTTAACGCTCACTGAAGCAATTAGACAGTACTTATTCAAAATTCTTAAGTTTTTTCAATAGCTGGCTGGTGTCGATCTTCACATTGGTTAATTTGATCATTTTATTTCTCTTTCTTTCTTGCAGTCAATTTTGATTTTTGCTCTCACTAGACAATGGTCACTTCCAACATAAAAACAATTTAAGACTGAGCAGTTAGTGAATATCATTTTATTATTTGCAAGTATGAAGTCCATTTCACTTGTTTTACTATTAGATCACTTCCATGTTCATTTTCTCTGGGCCTGTTTCCTGTATAATGAATTCAAATCATGATGTGCAAATTTTGTTCTTCCGAAAAATCAATTAGTTGGTTGCCTCTATCATCTCTTTTTCCAGTTACATGTGGTCCAATCAATTTTTCACCAATTTGGATCTTATAAATTCTCACATTCAAATCTCCTATTGTAATTTTGAAGTGGTAATTGTCCTAATAAATCATAAAATTAATTCAACTTCATCATCACTGTGGCTATTTGTAGGGACAAAGTCTTGGATGATTTGAAGAACAAATACTTTTTTTTTTTTGCCTTCTTTTGGATCAACGATGGTAAACAGGAATAGGAAAAGGTTTAACTGGATGGACGCTAGTCTTTTTTCAACCTAAATTACTATGTTACTTTTTAGTTTGATAGCACAGGAATCAATTTAGAAATACTTTCTACTTTTAAGATTGAGTCTGAAATCTTTTGTAAATTCAGAATCCGATTCCTCCACTTTATCCATCATTAGATCCTTTATAGTATAGCCAGTGTCCATCTTCTAATTTGACCAAATCGTCATCTTTATAAGGGTCTCACATAAGCCGGTAATGTCCTAGTTGTAGTAGTTGTTCTGAGCGTGAAACCATACTCATTGATCGAATGTTAAGTGTTCCAATGTCTTAGGTCCAAGGACAGCCTGATTGAACCCGGGGAATCCGAACACCCTCTGCCATCGAGCTGGTCTTCCCTTGACCCTTGATAGTAACTTTCAAGCCTCCAGGGGATGAAGGCCATTTATTTTGTTGTAAAGCTATGTAAAAGTGAATGGACCATAATCTGAGACTCCAGTCCAGTGCAGGGTTGCAGATTTTAGATCCATTTAGTCTGGTATCTTAGCTTTCATTTGTCCACCTTGGGTGATCCTACCAGGAGTATATGCTCCTAATGGGATCTTTCTCTGATTCATTAAGACACACAACACTCCAATCACAATAAGGAATCGACCCATGGGAGTGAGATAGATATGAACAAATACACAAACATTGTTTTACTTCTCCTTTAAAGCAGTGTCAGTGGATTGACTTCCCAAGTCAGAGTCTTTGCTAGTTCTCTGTAGCCACTAGTTCTGAACCAGGGATTAGCAAAACAATTCTGTTATTTTAGTATACAAATAAAACAAATGGGTTTGTAAGGCGAAATCTTCTTTTTTCTAATCTCAGTGGGTATCCTTGCATCATCTGTATAGCTCTGTTGATAAAAGAGTTCCCTTTCTAGTGATTTGTATTAAACTTTAATATAATTGTGAATAATAATTATATCTCCTCGTAGACATGTCTTTCCTAGAGTAAACAAAATCAATTTGCAGAGCATTTCCTTTTAAATAAAATCTTCTGTTTGCTTTTTGTTGTAGGTTTCTGAACTATTTTCAGTAAAATTGTTCATTATCTTGTGCCCTAAACTGTATAGCATATTCATGTGATGTCTTACAAAGGATTTAGGAAGACCAAATGATTATTTTTCTGCTTGGGTCTATAACCTTTTTTATGTATGATAATATTATTATATGATAATATTTGCAGCTGATAACTAACTGGCATTGTTCTTTTTTTTTATACAATATATAGATAAGATAGCACTCAACTGGATGCCACTCCGGGGTGATCCTAGTGGGGGTGCCTTAGATGTAACCCCATGAGTTCAGTAGAATACCTATACAGAAGCTATTAAGTTAATTGGCTCAAATGGTAAGTGCAATACTATCAATATTGTTTGAAACAGCCTCCGATATATGTCATAAATTAGAAAAAAAATAAATATAAGAAAACAGTAGGTTCTACCCCAAAGGTTAGAGAGAACAGAACCAAATATTGTCAAGATGAAGAAAGAACTAGAAGCAATATATTGTTGAAATATAGCTAATAAAAATACAGACTAAGAAACAGACTATGATATATAGTTCATTGAAACATAAAATGCAATGTATGCTATCTGGTCAATCAAAATAAAGATTTTAGTAGCAATCCAATAAAAGCCAAAATAAGGGTAAATAAAAATCAGTGCATACAGTCTCTGATAGATCGGTTATGTAGTAGTTGCATGACTTTACACAACAGTGGCTCTCGGACAGGAATGGTAATAAATGAAGTACAGTCCAGGATGGTATCAAATGAATAGTCCGTTAGTGGATTAATTGATGATGATGTGATGGGTTAACAGAAGAGATCATTTTCTACAATCATTCCTAAACTTTTCTCTGCCAAAGATTCTCTTAGGAGTCAAATATAGTTTTTGATACCTTCTATTGGCTAACTAAGCAGATTTAGAATGCAAGCTTTCAAGACCTTAGGTCTCTTCCTCAGGCATGTTATACAGATAAATATGAAAACATCTCTCTTATATACAAGTACACATTGCATTGTTTATAATGGAAATCAGATAAGAAAACTCAGCCCAGATCCAGATACTTTGATCAGTCAATGGTAAATTGCAGTCTTCCACTGAGGCTTTAGAGGTATTTACAATCCCAGTGGGACTGTTGGAAAGTTTAATCCACTAAATGATAATGTGACAAGAATTCTCTGTCTTTATTCAAACCATTATTAATAGTATTAGACTTTAACATTAACTTAATCTCCCATACTTTTCTGTCCGTCTGAGTGCAGAATAGTCCCATCAATACAGTTAACTTAATGTCCCTGACATTGTGTCCGTTTTGGCAAAAATGTTCTCCCACTGGTGTCTCTGTCTTTTTGTTGTTAAACACTGGATTTGTGGGAATTAAACCTTTTATGTAGTGGCTGGTCTGTTTCACCCACATAAAGAGCTGTTGGACATTTTGCACACATGATAAGGTATATTACATTGGATAATTTGCAGGTGGGGACTGCAATTGGTACCTGAATGGCACCACAATATGCCAACCTGTGTATGACAAAATTGGAAGAGGACTTCCTGTCCACCTGCCAGATAAAACCTCTGGTCCATCTCTGTTACATTGATGAGCTTCTTATCATCTGGACCGCCAGTGAAGAGGAATTTCTCAAATTCCATGAGAACAACAATACATTCAACCCCAATATCAACCTAACACTCAGTCACTCACGCACAGGCATTAACTTCCCCGATACAACTATCAGTATTCAGAACAACTCCATCCACACATCCCTGTACCGCAAACCAATGGATAGACCAATCTACCTGAAAAACAATAGCTTCCACCCAAAACACAAATAATTCCATAATATACAGCCAGGCCATAAGATACCACCGCATCTGTCCTGAGATGGCGGACCGTGACAAGCACCTCCAGAAACTCAGAGAAGACTTTATAAAACACGGTTACAGAGCAAGAATTATTGACAGTCAGATACAGAAGGCTACCCAAATACCAAGAAAAATTCTGTTGAGCTACAAAGAACAACATAAGGCAAACGGGGTGCCACTGGTGGTCACTTAACGCCCTCAGGTTCAACTTCTACACAAAATATCAAAAGAACTTCAAAACAAAATTACATACAGATGAAAGACTCAAGAACATATTCCCACAGCCTCCCTTACTCTCCTTCAGACAGCCTCCCAATTTGAAACAACTGATGGTGAGGAGTTCCCTGAATAAAAATACAAAAAATGGCACATCTCCCTGCCTATAAAAGAGATGTGAATCCTGTGCACACATTTACACCACAGACAACATACCAATTCCAAACACCCAGTTACACCATAAGATCAATGGTACCTTCACCTGTAAATCATCCAATGTAATATACCTTATCATGTGTGCAAAATGCCCAACAGCTCTGTATGTAGGGAAAACTGGACAAGCACTACATAGGAGATTTAATTCCCACAGATCCAGTGTTAATAACAAAAAGACAGAGACACCAGTGGGAGAACATTTTTGTTAAAATGGGCACAGTGTCAGGGACATTAGATTAACTGTATTTGGACTGTTCCGCACTCAGAGGGACAGAAAAGTATGGGAGGTTAAGTTAATGTTAAAGTAGAATACTATAAATAATGGTTTGAATAAAGACAGAGAATTCTTGTCACATTATCACTTAATGGATTAACATTTCCAACAGTCCCATTAGCATAGAAAATACCTCTAAAGCCTCAGCAGAAGAGTGCAATTTACCACTGACTAATCAAAGTATCTGGATCTGGTCTGAGTTCTCTTATCTGATTTCCATTCTAAACAATGCAATGAGTACTTGTATTTAAAGGGATAGTAATGTTTCATAATAAAAGCAGCTCTAATTAATCATCATAGTATTTGGACTTTGGAGAGTGTTATTTCAATTCTGTCAGAGTTGTAGTACAAGAGTAATTGAATGATAAAGTATCCCCCTCCCGCCCCTTTTACTGATGTAATACTGCTCATCCAGATCAGAAGGGAGGTGCCCAGGTAGACTGCAGAGAGGGACAATCTTCAAGTAAGATAAGGGAAAAACCTGAAAAACTGGTCAAGGGTTGCAGGGCTTTCATTGTTCTCATAGGACGAAGATTGTCCCCTGCTGTTATCTGTCTGGTCTATGGACTGCATTCCACATCTGAGGGGGAGGTGCCTTACACTAGGTAAAAGGGGCGGGAGGGGGAAGGTTTATTATTCAATTACTCTTGAACCACAACTCTCACAGTAATGCAATAACACTCTCTATGATTCAAAAACTATGAAGATTAATTGGAGCTGCTGTTTTTGTGAATATCCCTTTAATATCCCTTTAAGAGGGTTGTTTACATATTTATTTGAAAGCTTGCATCCCTAAATCTGCATTGTTAACCAATAAATGTATCAACAACTATATTTTCCTCCAGTATTTCTATGGCTAACAAGGTATCAACTCTCATCTGTTATCACCAAGGATTCTCTTAACACGGACCTGAGTCGCTGACCCATTTAATGTGTAAGCTGAATGCTTATGTTGATTCTCTTTATGTAAAACCATGACTATATCTATGCTAAACTCATTCCTTTTACATGTTATATTAAAATTGAATATATAACAACTAGTTGAACAGCCCGTTACACGGGCCACAGTGCCACTGTCACCCGGTAACGGGGCAGTCACGGGCGAGACTGCCCGCACAGAGGCTGATACAGAGCTGGACGCTCCTTCGGAGCACCCAGCTCTGTATCAGCCGCGGCGCGGGCAGTCTCTACTGCGCATGACTGCAGCACGCACAGCAGTGTCTACTGCACATGTTGTGCGTTACACACGAATTAGCTAATTATTATATAGGATTGTGCATGCCATTTTCACATGGTAGGTCCTGCTTAGTGCATGTCATTGAAGTCAGTATGGGGGGACGACAACGTATGTTACGATGCATATAATGTATACAAAGCCACATGCTTAAACACGACAATGCTTTATTCTCCCTGCCTAAGTATTAGACAGAAATGTGCTCATTCATAAATTATATTGCTTTTTCTAAAACAATATCTATTTTTACTTTTTTTGTGAAAGCATTTTACTAGGAAAGAATACATTGAGATGGTCTCACATGGGTCCAGGACTCATTCTATCTGCCTCAGAAGGGCGAAAGGCTGAGTTCACCCGGCGGGACTAGAACTTGCAACCCTGTGGTTTGAACAGATTTTACAGCTGGTGCATTAACCAACCGAGCCATCTCATCATTTGTTAAAGGGATAGTAGTGTTTCAATATAAAAGCAGCTCCAATTAATCTTCATAGTATTTGGACCATGGAGAGTGTTACATCAGTACTGTCAGAGTTGTAGTACAAAAGTATTTGAATGATAAAGTATCCCCCTCCCGCCCCTTTTACCTAGTGTAATCCACCTCCCCTCAGATGTGGAATCTGGTCTCTTGACTGGACAGATCACAGCAAGGGACAATCTTCTTACTGTGACCATAAGGAAAACCCTGCCCCCCTTGACAGGTTTTTCACTTTTTTTTTTTTTATGATCACTGAAGATTGTCCTTCTCTGTGATCCATCCGGAAAGTCTTGCTGCTGCTCTGAGGTGTCACGCCCCCGGATCCTTCTATTTATGGCCACATATCCTTCCCTGCTCTGCCCGATTATTGTGGTCTCCGTCCAGCTTCTTCCAGATCTGCCTGCCTCCTGACGACAGCGCTGTTCCTGGTTCCGTGCAATGGTTTGTTTGACTCACAGACACAGAGTTAGGATAAAAAACACAGTTTTATTAAATACAATAATACACAAAGAACCCTCACAGGTCCTGTAATATACAACTTATAGTATAGACACACGACAGGTAAATTAGGCCCACACAGGTCCAACACAAATATAGGAGACAAACAGTTTATGCTGACACGGGTCAGGCAGATGCTAAGTTTCCAGGTTTCAGCAATGCAGGAGTTAACGTAACCAATAACAATGTACCGGTGCTATCACGGAGGCAACACTTGCAACTGGTTTTGACAGGAAGGAGGACTAGGCCAGAGGCGCTCCGTAGAGCCCAAAATGGGACAATACTAGGCAAGCCTGCAGGTTCAGAGGTGCCAAACAATGCAAGGCACCGGAAGACAGAATGTCGCTGAGGCGACCAGGACAAAAACGGAGATCTGCCGAGTCAGAGCCCAGGAGCAGGAACGTCAGTCAGGCCAGGTCAGGATACAGGAGCAGGAACGTCAGCCAGTCCGGGTCAGTACACGGTAGCAGGAACGTCAGCCAGGCCAGGTAGATACACAGGAATGAACACTGAAGAATAGTCAGGCAATCCAGGTCGGTACACAGGCGCAGGACTGGAGAGTAGTCAGGCAAGCCAAGTTGGTACACTGGAAACTTCATAAGCAAACGTAGCACTGGCACAGGAACACCACGAAAGGGCAATGTGAGGGTGCAGGAGCCCAGTATATAAAAGGCCACACTGGGCGGGCTTAATGCAGGGCAACCAATGAGGACCTCACATTGGATAACTGACAGAAAAAATATAAACAAAAAATCACGGGCACCGTGATATTCCGGCTCCCTGTCCTCCTTTGTGCTCTCCTCTTCCGCTGGTGTCAGCGGGTGTCTGCCTCTCCTCCTCTGGCCCTAGTGTGCTCTGCCGGACTCCGGCGGCAGTCTCTTCCCCGCCGGTGGTGGGAGCGGCGATCCTGGACCTCGTGGGGGCCAACGGGTGTCTCCTGCCGTTGGCTGCTGTGTGGGCACAACCCTTGTTCCTCCCGCTCCTTTGTTTAGTTCCGCGGGCTGGGGGGTCTTGGTCTTGGGTGGCGGTACTCCTCTGCCTCTGCAGGTGGGTTCAGGATCATGGCTGCCCTCTTGCCTGGCTTGCTGAGGTTCCGGTAGCTCTCTCTTGCTGGCTAGCGTGGGAGCTGGTATTTTCTCTCTCTCCTTTCGCCCCCTGCTGGGGACAGGTGTCTCCTGCCTCCTGACCTCCACAGAAGCCCTGGTTCCAGCAGCCTCCCAGGTTGCTCCCCATCGGCAGGGTCCAGGGCCCCGTGGTGCTCCAGGACTTCTGGCCTGGAATCCCCAGGTAAGTGGCTACATCCTGAGTCCTTCTGTCCCTGGTTAGTGGGTGGGACTGGTCTGGGAGGGGGCTTGGGTTTATCCCCTGCCTCGCTGGGGCCTGTGGGTACTCAGTGGTGGGTTGGGGGCAGGGTGGCTGTAGGCCCCTCTCAGGTAGCCCTTCTACTGTATTTCAGGGGTATCACTCCCTTTCCTGCTCTTACCTGTCTTGTTGGGGGAATCTTGGGAGGGGTTGGGCTCCTGCACCCCTTCGGTCTATTCCCCTTCTAGGGGATGCTGTGTTGGGCAGTGTGGGTTCTGCTTCCGGCTCGTGGGCCTCTTGCTTAAGGGTTCTGACTGTGGGAGGTGTGTTGCTTCCTTCCTCCTGAATCTTCTCCTTCCTTAGAGGAGTGCTCTGGGAATCCCACTGTGGTGTGGCCTTCCGCTTGCACTCTCCCCTATAGACCAAGGTGGGCCTCCCGCTCCTTGGTGGCTACCCACTGCCTTCCATCTACGGTTTCAATCTCGCTCCGGCGAGTCTCCGTACATTGTTAGGCACATCCCTTCCGTGGTTCCAGTCCTGTACGCTGTCTCGGCAACTTGGGGTCTTGATGGCTCCTGCTGTACTCAACTCCGTCAACTTGACATGAGGTGAGCAGTGTTATATCAGGGGCGGGAGGGGGACACTTTATTATTTAGTTACTCCTGTACTAGAACTCTGACAGTAGTGAAATAACACTCTCCATGGACCAAGTACTATGAAGATTAATTGGAGCGGATTTTATTTTAAAACATTACTATCCCTTTAATGTGAAAGTATCAATAATTATGAAGGTATGTGAATATGATGGTAGTAATATAAAGATATTTCCACGGCTGGGAAAAACAAACACTCATTCAAAAGTTATATTATATTACAAAATTACATTTTTGGGGAAAGAATGAGTGCAATACTTTCATGGTCTTTTTATTTTACGGGGGTGTGTTGTTGTTATTTGAAAACAATCTAAGAAGTGCAAAGAGAACCATCTAAAAGCAGAGTAACAAATATATTGCAAACATGAAATATTATAAAAACTTACAAGATCCCAAAGACTGAAAAAGCACGTCCCTCTCAGTCCAAATGTCTCCTCTCCTTGTCCACTCTGTCAGTCGTCGATCCTCTCTCTCAGAGTGTATGCTGTGGTTCTACCTCCAATGTGGGGATGGTACACAGGTAATAGCGTGCAAAGGCCAGCAGATTCCAAGCGGGCTCTGTCTTCCCACTAAGTAATATATCTATGGACCATCAACAGAAGTGCTACCTTGGTACGGGGTGGGGCGGGCGTGACACGGAGGGAGCCTAACAATCAATAAGAATTAGATAAATAAAAACCCTACGTGTATCGCAGAAATTACTGTCCCGTTCCTCAGGGGTTACAGGAAGGGACATTTCACTGGATTATATACCTAACATCTTAATTTGAAAACCTCTTGAACCAATCACATTTCTGTATCCTTTTCACACATACCAATGTTAAAACTAATCAGTATCCTATATAATAATTCGCTAGCATGTTTGTCAGAAGCTGTCATGTGCAGTAGAGACTGCCCAAACGCACAGAATGCTGGGAGCATGGAATGCTGGGAGCACGGAATGCTGGGAGTTCTGTGCTGGGAGCATTCTGTGCTTTCGGTCAGTCTCTACAGTGCATCACTGCATCGGCAGCAGGAAGCAGAGCAGGACTGGCCTCTTAACTCTTTGAGTGCCAGAGGGGTACACAACACATTGCAAAGCAATGCACTGCGTACCCTTCTGGCATTCAAAGGGTTACCATTATCCGGACCTTGTCCCGTGTACACGGCCTTTTACACTAGTAACTTGATAAAACAAATACATTACACCAATCTGATATACACCTATTGCACATACATACAAATATAATACATCCCACAGCAATAATTTTAATTATATCTCTAAATCAATAGACTAATAATTCCATCCTCGCCTCCCCACTAGGGAGCCTAATGAGATTTCACCCAACCACTTGCCCCCAAACCAGCCGTGTGCCACCCTCCAGGCTCATAGAACACCCCCATTTCTGGGAATAGACCATAACAGGTCTATAAAGATATTACCATACAACCTGGTACAATACTGGTACTTCTCCACTGGATAACTACATAGAAATATAGCAGGCTAAACTCACCACATTATAAACAACAATAAAAAATAGGTGACTAAATAAAGGCCACCAGATCCAACTCCATATTAAGTCCAGTGGGTGCAGGGTCTTAAGTTGCTGGAGCCAGAAAGTCTCTTTCCCTCAATTATAATAGCCTATCACCACCCCTTCTTTGTAGGCCAATCTGCTCAATAGCCATAATAGTGATCCATTCCTGTTTACACCCCTAGTTTTCAATAAAATGTTTAGGAACTATGTTTGTATGTATTATTGGCTATATTCCTGAGATGTCCCCCGAATCTAACTCTGAGTCTGGGGGTAGTCCTGCCCACATATTGAGCAGGTACACCACAAACCAAGAGTTACAATTCAGGAACTGTCGCCTGGAATAAACCTTCCCTGTAGCTGTAGATTTAAAACTATCTTTCTCTTAAACTGATAATGTGTACAGGACGTACAGCCATTGCCCCCACATTTAAAGGGATAGTAATGTTTCATAATAAAAGCAGCTCTAATTAATCATCATAGTATTTGGACTTTGGAGAGTGTTATTTCAGTTCTGTCAGAGTTGTAGTTCCAGAGTAATTCAATGACAAAGTATCCCCCTCCCGCCCCTTTTACTGATGTAACACTGCTCAGCCAGATCAGAAGGGAGGTGCCCAGGTAGACTGCAGAGAGGGACAATCTTCAATTAAGATAAGGGAAAAACCTGAAAAACTTGTCAAGGGGGGCAGGGCTTTCATTGTTCTCATAGGAAGAAGATTGTCCCCTGCTGTTATCAGTCTGGTCTATGGACTGGATTCCACATCTGAGAAGAGATGTCTTACACTAGGTAAAAGGGGGGCAGGGCTTTCATTGTTCTCATAGGAAGAAGATTGTCCCCTGCTGTTATCTGTCTGGTCTATGGACTGGATTCCACATCTGAGAAGAGATGGCTTACACTAGGAAAAAGGGGCGGGAGGGGAGACTTTGCTTGTGAATATCTCTCAAACCATAAAGATTTGAGAGATAAGACTTATATCGTTCTTCATGTTTTTTTAATGCCTACAAAATAAAATAAAGTTAAAACGAAGTGTTACTATCCCTTTAAATATGAGTCTCCCCATACTCAAAGTTATTTGTATTTTTATTGTCTTTCTTTGTCTAGCAATCTTTTTATATGTACTACTGTATTTCTCTGATAGGAGACTTTAGGAACATCCTCTAGCGTCACCCCCAATACTGGATCTTCTTTCACTAGTGCAAATGTTACTTGAGTATTTTCTCAGTTGAATGGGTGCTTTCATTATAAGTAGCGGTGAAGTAGGGCATCCACTCCTATCTTTATAGTAAATGGTTTCCTATGGATCCTACTTAGTCTATCTTCAACTACATCCGTTGCTATTGCTGACTAAATCTGAATCATCTTTGATGTCTTGAATTACTAGTGTCATGTTTCCAATGGATTTCTTGCCAATTATGCGAGAACCACAAGAGTAACATTTCATTTGATCCTGATAATTTATGGGAAAAACCTTGAAAATGTAAGACTATATCTTGTCACAATAGTTTGATTACACAGTACTACAAATACTGGCAATAATGACAGACAACAAAATATTAATATTTAAGCATCAGATCCTATCTCAAGCTTGAACATCATTAGCACATTCAGCTAACAGTGTCCACATGCATTTTATAGGGGAAATTATCACCAGCAGGAATTTCCCATTACAGTAAGCAATACATATTGTTTATAGCAATATCAATACGATCCAAAAGATTTACTGCAAAGAGAATGTGTGTTATCTACAAGAAATAACATGATACATTTGATTTCTATTGATTTTTTAATGCACATGAGTAGATGATAGGGGCAGACGTTAATTGGACTGCCACATTTAATTGGAAAAGATGTATTGTACACTATTAAAGGCATTTTGTCTAGAATGATAATTAAAAATAAATCCTATTTTCATATCAAATGAATGTATTACTAGGGAATCAATTCAGAACAGATCACACAGTAGGATATGTAAAGAAGGGAAGAGAAGGTGCCTGGGAAAATGATGGTGGCATCATGCATCTTGGTGGGGTCAGAGGTGAACCTGGGGAATCTGGGAATGGAAAAGGGGTGTGTGTGATTGCTTTTCCTGCTAATTGGTTATTATGGGAAACATAACATGAAACAAAGAATCCATTTTACAAGGCATGATTCATAATGCATGACATACTTATATAATTGTTTGGTTTATCCCAATTAGTTACCTGTCTTTTCAATTATTAATTTTGCTTTTCACTAATGTAGAACTTCAGACATAAAGCACAAGGTCCCAGATTACCAATTAGCTGTACACTATGCAGGATACGGTTATTGTTAGTTTATAGGTAGACAGACACTTATAAGAGTGGGATTGTATTTCCACATTCACCAGCGAGTGAGGAGAAGGATGGGATATGGAGAGACATTATTTCTATACACATAGATGGGGTGTCCTGTATTATTAAACAGGGAAGAAATGAACCTATTTACATTAGCCGTCTGCATTTCCACGAGAGCCCCTCTCATTCCAGAGGTTAAAAGACCAATTTAAATCAATGAGAATTTATTATATTTGAATTTGTTCACTACAGTGCAGTGGGCGAGTAAATAATTAACCCTTTGAGTGCCAGAGGGGAACGCAACGCATTGCAGAGCAATGCGTTGCGTACCCCTCTGGCACTCAAAGGGTTAATTACTGTTTGTGTATATGGTCCTATATATTGTAAATGACGGTTGTGGTACACGACACCTTGTTTTGTAGAATGATTATATAATTACTAATTGTGTTTCTTCGTCAGTAATACTGTGAATTTTCATGTATTTCTGGATTTTACAGAAATGTATTTTATTTTCTGTAAAACATGTCCTGCTCATAAGTAATCTGAAAGCTTTAAACGCTGTAATTTCTCCTTATTCTATTGAATGTCATAGCTGAATGGTATTTGTTGCTATAAAAAAAGAAAATCTCACTGAAGAAAACTTGTGATTATTGTCAATCCCGAGGAAAAGTGTTGAAATCTATTATAAAATGAAGGTTTTATTATTGCTCTCAGCTTCAAAAGGCAACCATTTTGCAGTCTCAGAACAGCTGCAATTGGCTTGATCTTCACACTCATTTATCAAATTCCAAACAGTCTATCTTAACCTACAGCCGCTGTGGATTTCTGAGCTCACACACACACACACTGTGGCTGCAGCGCACAGCTATATTTCATTATCTGAATAGCTTGCCATCTTTTTGTCATACACTTTGTTCACATTTCAAAGCAGGGCAAACCACACAGTGTGCTTGCTGCTAACGTAGACTGAAAAGAGGCCAGGAGATTTCAGAAATGTTCAGTATTATATTTTCACTACAAAAAGTATCTCATGTGGACAATTCAATGAGGAACAAATTCAAATGCTCCTTTTTGACGAAAAATAATATAGAGTAGTAGAACTTCGTATGATGCAACTACACTACAATGTTCTTATTACATTGCTAGGGATTAGAACTGTACGTTGGGACAAAAGCTTTTAAATCAAGCCTAATGGAAAATGGCAAGGCTTAAGAGGTTTGGCTCATTTCCTGGGAAATATCTGTGCTGCATCTTAGCTCACATTTTATTTGTGTCGATCCCTAAATAGAAATGTGGAATCTGACAACAGATAAGAAGAGCCAACTGGCCCATTTAGTCTGCCCATGTGTCTGTCTAGCTAGTTCAGACTTATTTTATTCTTAGAACCGCCATATGTCTTACATTCATTTACTGTTTTATCCTCAATCACTTTTCTGGGACAGTAAACGAATGTAAGAACTCTTGGTAATAAAATTGGAGAAAAAAATAGATTTCCTTTATTGTCAGTATGAAATGTTTTATGCTTTTTTGGCATGTGAAATACAATACAACTAACCATAAATATATTATTTCACTACAGTGATATGGCTTATTCTTATCTTCTATCTAGATTGATGTCAAACGCCACAGCAAAGGAATGAATCACCCCTCTGGTTCCCAGAGGGTTAACAATTGTCATTATTGTGATTCTCAGTTTACTAAACTTTTTTTAACATGAACATCAACATTCGTTATCAGGAAGGTAAAGTGATTGATGGCGTAGATAATGTTTTGGAATTACATTATATATTTGGTATACAGATGACATCCTATATAATAATTGGCTAAATGTGTGTTTGTCAGAAGCCGTCATGCGCAGTAGAGACGGCTGTGCACACTACAGTCATGCGCAATACAGACTGCCCGCGCCGCGGCTGATAATGGAGCGAGGCTCCGAATTCAGGCTGTAGTCATACGGTCTGAATTCGGATTGCCCCGCTCTGTATCGGCCACGGTGCGGGCAGTCTCTACTGTGCATGACTGCACCGCGGCCGTTGCCGGGTGGCACTGTGGCCAGTGTGCATGAGCTCTTCAACTAATATATAATATTAAACGATGATTGTCTGATGGGAGGGGAAGTTGCATTACAGAATAATACTATTTTGTCTCCTCTAGAAAAGTTCATTTAAGTGCAGAGGGGATATCATTTCCTTTCCTAACCAAAGGGGAAATGCACTGCACCAGATTGTGTGAGTCAGAGATCAGCTTTGGGGAGAACGCAGTAAAACTTGAGGGGTTATGCACTAAGATATTATAAAGAGGAGATAAAGTGGAGATAACTTCTCCAGTGATATCACTTCTCCAGTTCCTATGTTATTGTATATAACCTATGTACTAATCTCTCCAGATCTGATTAAATCTTAGTGCATTGGCTCCATAGAATAATATAGGACTTGGAGGAGTGAAATAACTGGAGAATTAATCTCCTCTTTATCACCACATTATCACTCCTTAGTGAATAACCCTCTTGGTATCATTAATATGCATAAGGTTCAGCTACTCTCATGTTTGAGCTAATAATTCACATGAAAGGAAGAAATGTGGACCCCTTGGTTTGTAGAACAATAAATTAAACTGCTGAAACCCCCTTGAGGACCAAACTGGAGTGCAACACTTTGCTTAAAATGCATTGTGCACCCCTTGGCCTTCAAGGAGTGAAGAGTGAACTTTGCATAGAGGTGGTGACTATTGTCATTTAAAAAACCCTTTTATTATTAGTGGGAAAATATATGACTGTACCACTCTATCGTTACACATGACATTCAGGCAAAACAAAGAGAGACGTGTAGGTGGGCAGGTGATTAATCACGGCATCTCTCCATGGGATAGAACAGATGAACATGGCCTCACACCATGATGACTGCCATTAACCCTGTCATTCTAAACCTTCATGTTCACATCCGTCAGACGATTGCAGAATGATTTCCAAGAAATATTCATTGATATTCATCTGTATTGGCAAATCCCAGAAAATGGAGAAAAAACAAATAAATAACTTGATTCATTTAATTGCAAAGAACAAGGGAAATGTGACTATAGTGGTAATCTATTGCCGTGATCTATAAATACATTGGGTACATGCACTAAAGGGTATACGTGTATTACCCCAACGTGGCCATAATCAAGTACCTTAAGAGGCACTTACACAAAGAAAGGAGGAGTAATACTGAACCATCCCAACTACATCAGAGGGCAGACAACAATCCCCCCAAATCCCCTTTAATTTAAATGGTGTTTACAAGTGTTGCAAAGCAATGTGTTGGATACCATTCTAGCATTCAAGGGGTTAATATGTAAATATATAGTTATATATATAACTTAATTTTAATGTTTATTTCACCGTAAATGGTTCAGTTTTATTGACCTAGAATGTCACTAGTGCAAAATACTTACATTTGGAGAATACGTGAGTGTTTCTGCATTTCACACAGTAAAGCAAGTACACATGTGCACACACACACACACACACACACACACAAACATGCGCACACACACACACACACACACACACACAAACATGCACACATAAATTTGCAAACACATACAAGCTCCCACACAAATTTGTAAACACACATATGCATGCAGGGGCGGATTGTAGGGGAATACCAGCCCGGGCATTTTTTTTTTTTTTTTTAAAAGCAGCCCACTAGCTGCACCAACGTCCCTATCAACGCCCCCTTGTGGTCCCTGTGTGGCATAGGAGAGCAGGCGCCAGGATGTCATATCCTGGCGCTCTTCCACAGACCTCTCCTTCAAAATATCGTGGGACAGTGACGTGAGATCCTCTGATCTCCCCCACTGGCCATTATCTAGTGGCCCACCGGGGGATGCCCTACCCCCCAATAGGACAATCCGCCCATGAATGCACGCACACACAAACTATACACACGTGCACACACAGCAGCGCAAACACACACACATAAACACGCACAGACATATTCACACACATTCATGTGCAAACACACATATGCGCACACACATTTGTAAGCACATACACGTATGTGTTTAGAGGGACACAGGTTTAGACTTAATGTAAGAAAGTTTTACTTCACTGACAGGGTAGTAGATAAGTGGAATAGCTTACCAGCAGAAGTGGTAGAAGTTAATACCGTGACAGAATTTAACCATGCATGGGATAGGCATAAGGCTGTCCTTAACATAAGAAAAGACCAAGGACCAAAAAAGGTTTGAGGTTTTTACAGTAGGAAAATGGGCGACTAGATGGGCGAATGGTTCTTATCTGCCGTCAGATTCTATGTTTCTATGCACACACACAGACTAACACTTACCCCTTGTGTGCTTACAAATAATAATACTAATATCTGTTATTGAGTTGAGAACAACCAACATAAAAATAACATTACTGAAATAATCCTTTTTGCACAGAACATGCTTTTCATGCAACACACACGTCATTTGGAAAGTAGGTAAAACAACTGCTGAAAATATGAAAGTAAATAAATACTGAAAAAACACATTTGGCTATAAAGGCAGACATTCTGCATCACACGAATTTACTTTTTCATAGATGTAATCTATTCAGTTGAACTTCAGCCCAATTCCATCACAAGATTCATATTTCCCAGGACACCCCCTTCTAACAACTGTAATAAAACAGTGTTTCTAGGAAATCTTATCCTACTGAATGCAACTTACTAAAATATCAGAAAGTAATAACCACAGAGAATTCTAGTGCATCTCATTGTCTCCAAAAAATCTGCTTTCACACCACTGTCTGCTGAAAATCAACTGGAAGTTTTAAAAACAGGGACAAAAGACACTTCAAGTAAATCAACCTGAGCAATAAGACTGTCTGAGCATCAGGAGGATATGTGTGTCAAAGGTGATTGCAGTCCATTCTTTAAAATTCTATTTGATTTGTAGATCGTGCAGATAAATGTGACAAAATTAATAAACAGTGTAAGGGAATTGATTTACAAAGAACGTATAGCCAAACGTGTTTAATTTACTCTTGAAAAATTAAGGGTGCATAGATTATCCTATTACTTGGTTCAAGTCTAGTATATGAGAGGTCATTAGAAAGCTCTCTTAAAGGGATAGTAATGTTTCATAATAAAAACAACTCTAATTAATCATCACAGTATTTGGACTTTGGAGAGTGTTATTTCAATTCTGTGAGAGTTGTAGTACAAGAGTAATTCAATGATAAAGTATCCCCCTCCCGCCCCTTTTACTGATGTAACACTGCTCAGCCAGATCAGAAGGGAGGTGCTCAGGTAGACTGCAGAGAGGGACAATCTTCAATTAAGATAAGGGAGAAACCTGAAAAACCTGTCAAGGGGGCAGGGCTTTCATCATTCATCATTAATTTGCTAAAATTATTTTATTAGTTAAGGTTTCTACTTCAAAGAAACACAAATTATCATTTTAATTTACATTTATGAGATCCGTTATATCTTTGATCCTAATATCATACCTCATGTTATTATCATTTACAATTTGCCTTTCATTCCATCCTTTTCTACGTCTAAGTCCAAATTCATTGGTTTAATGCAGACTTTTCTATACATAGAACATTTACTGTTTGCAGAGAATATAACATTTAGCAAAAAACACTCAATAGCAGTTGAAGCAGTCGTATATAGAACTAATCTCTATATGGTGATACAGCAGTGTTATATCTTCATCAGAATGGTGAAACCTGTTCAGGCACAAATGTCCCAAATTACGTTAATCTCTAGTGGTAAATGCAATAGCTCTATGCCTTGTACATTGCTCTGCATGGGATTCCCAGCACTCATTGTAAAGGTTTTGTGAGACGCTCAGACCAGTAGGTTAGAGTAAAACACATTTTTATTAAAAGACAAGAAAGACTGCCCTCTATAGGTAATACAATATGACTGGAAATAAACAAGGATGTACAGATGCCCTCTCAGGCCCAGTATACAGGGAAATTAATATATGCTGTCACAGGACAGGCATAAGCAAGCATACAGGGTACACAAGGGTTAAAGTTTATAGAATTCAATCAGTCTCTGTTGTGGTGTGTTTGACAATGCCCATAAGATGGTAAAGGAGCAAGACTGTGGTGCTAGATGTGAGAGCACCAGTAAATAGAGCAGGAATGAGACTACTGCTTATGCTGAGCAGGGAACTGAGGCCACAATACTCTGCTAGAGCTAGCACACGTTAAGCCGTGAGCACCCGACCGGTGCGGTAAGCATAGACTATTTGTACTGCAAGAGCTTAGGAGTTTGGAACCACTAGCACCCAACCGGTGTGGCAACGGAGACCAAGTACACTGCAAGAGCCGAGATGTTAAGAGCCACTAGCACCCAACCGGTGCGGTAACGGAGACCAAGTACACTGCGAGAGCTGAGGTGTATGGAGCCAATAGCACCCAACCGGTGTGGTAACAGAGATCAACTACACTGCAAGAGCTGAGGTGTATGGAGCCAATAGCACCCAACCGGTGCAGTAACGAGATCACTGCGCACAGCAAGTGTTAACGGATGCGCAATGTTAACGGGAGGCTCTTTGTAACGGAGGCAACAATGCTCTGCAAGTGTGAACAGAAGGCTCAATGTAACTGAGGTAACAATGCTCTGCAAATGTTAACAGAGGCTCAGTGAACGGAGGCAACGGTGCTCTGCAAGTGCAAATGGAAGGCTCAATGAAACTGGGACCACTGAGCTCTGCAAGTGTTAACGGAGGCTCAGTGTAACGGAGGCAACAGTGCTCAGCAAGAGTAAATGGGAAGGCCCAGTGAATCAGAGGCAACAACTCTGTCAGCCCTGCAGTCGGCACAACGGAAGTCAGAATGTCACCCAAGCGACACAGGATCAGGATCACAGCTGGAACACAGGCAGTGTAGTCAACATAGCCGGGTCAGGTCACGGAGCAGGAACGTCAGCCAGGCCGGGTCAAATCACGGAGCAGGATCGTCGGACTAGCCAGGTCAGATCACGGAGCAGGAACGTCAGCCAGGCCGGGTCGAATCATGGAGCAGGAACCAAGGAGAGTAGTCAGATGGGCCAAGTCGGTACACAGGAACACAGCAACACAGTAGCACTGGTACAGGAACAACAAGAAAGGGCACCTGACAGTTGCCAAAGGCCCGGTATATGAAGGCCATACTGGGCGGGCCAAACAAAGCTCAGCCAATGGGAGCGCACCACAGCAAAGAGTGACAGAAAGATCATGGGAACCGTGATACTCATAGAACAGAGAGGGGGGTTCATTAAATACATTGGCTTCTTGAAGTGTCTAACAAACTTATTTCGAATTAATTGTTTTCTATACTTTTTGCTGCTTGTGTTCAGAATTCAAGATGTTGAGAGGTTTTTTTCTGTTATATAGTGGAAAATTAAAAATCTTTCTTACATACAAATAAAAATATATTTTTGTTCTTGAACACAAAACTTGGGATAAACTGGAGCAAAACTCCCGAAGGGTTTATTTTCAAATTGTTCATTATCCATTTTAACATTTACCATCTGCATCTACAGTTATATTTATGTCTGTAATGCAAGAAAAGAAAAATATGTAACATTTAATTGCAAATGGTCAAAAATATGAAGGAGGTACTTGGTCTACAGAACTTCCAATCTACACAAACTAATGGAGAATTAAAAATAAATAAAAGTAACCTACCAGGTCATCTACTTTGGTAATGGTGCATTTCTGTGCTGCTGGGGTGTAATGCGTCTACTGCGCATGACTGCATCGTTTCACCAGTCTCTACTGTGCATGACTGCATCGTTCCGGCAGTCTCTACTGCGCATGACTGCATCGTTTCACCAGTCTCTACTGCGCATGACTGCATCGTTCCGGCAGTCTCTACTGCGCATGACTGCATCGTTCCGGCAGTCTCTACTGCGCATGACTGCATCGTTCCGGCAGTCTCTACTGCGCATGACTACATCGTTTCACCAGTCTCTACTGTGCATGACTGCATCGTTCCGGCAGTCTCTACTGCGCACAACTGCATCGTTCCACCAGTCTCTACTGCGCATGTCTGCATCATTCCGGCAGTCTCTACTGCACATGACTGCATCGCTCCGGCAGTCTCTACTGCGTATGACTGCATCATTCCGGCAGTCTCTACTGCACATGTGCTGTTACGCACACAGGGAGCTTTTGCAAGCCAGCGCTTTACATTATACAGATTCATTATAATGATCCATTATTACTGATGTAATAAATAGGACTCAAAGGGGCCTTATTGGTGGGAGGAGATCACACAAAGGCATGCTCAGGTTTGCTGGCACTCACACTTGTGCTGGTCCCACACTAGATCCCCCCGTGATTTCCTATAGATGTACTTCACCTAGAAGAACGGAGTTCTACATCTATGATACAGGAACACTGCACCGTTATTATGCAGTATACAGTAAAATGATCCTTTGTGTCCTTGCAATTGTTACTGAGTCCTAAAATATGTATTGATTTAATGGGGCTTCTAACCCCTTGAAAGGTGCAATGTCCATGTATTACAAGGCAAAGTGTTAGGATTCAGGGGTTAAACCCTTTTTAAATTAATTGGAGTTTCCTGTTGTCCCTTAAGGCGCAGCTGGATGCTTCAGAATTGCACCTATTTAGCTGAATGAATGTGCCCCATAGTGCCTTATAAAAAGGATTTTATCACAAGTGGCTTTAATTACAACGTGTCATGGCGATTCGTCACTGATAACAGTACAGGAAGAAAAATCAATGGTATTTTGTTATTTTTTCTCAAACAATTTCATCTTGCAATTTATTTAAAAATGTGAATTATTCAAACACTTAAAAAATTGCTTTAAAAATGGTGAGGACATGAAGTGTAAATGACTTCGGGTAAATGTATTTTCTTCAAAAGCCCAACAAAATAAATAGCACAAACCTTAATTTTACTGTTGTATTTTTCAAACATTTTTATTATCTGAGCAACAATAGAACCTACATTTGTTTTAAAAGCCCATTTCTGCCAGTATCGTAATTCACAAGTAAATTATACATGTGAAAAAATAACTATAATTACAGATGCATAAAATGCATTTTATTCCAACATTTAATATAATGTATTTGGGGCTCTGAGAGGAATAAAAGGCTAATGTAAGTGACAGGAATAGAGTAAACAGAGAAGTGTAACAGCACACTGGCAGCACCTCATTATTATTGAGGAGGAGGCCAGATACAATGCAGTCCAATCCAATCCAACATGAAGATGAGCACATGACATGACTGGATGATACACCTAATTTGTCAGTGAGGCTATGGATTTTGCATGTATATAAGTATAAGATTTCCCATTAAGAAGCAGCTGACTGCCTACAGCACCTGATTGTCAGAGGCACTGATGCAGTGTTGGTCCCACCCACCATGATGTAGAGTAGTTGTGTCCAATGTTGTCCCAATATTCCAACATCAGACACCTGCCCCCATTTATGGTGCCCTGTTTTGTTACCAGTTTACAGATTACTGTCAAATCCTGTTGTTATACTAATTTGGACAGTTTATATATCTTATTGCATATCACTTCATGGACCAAAGTATGTGTATATTTTAGGTAAAGGGTATTTTCTGTGCTGAGCAACAGATGATGAGGCTTAGAGCTGGATCATGTCATTTATCAAGGTACAGACACTTGTAGGACTAAGGGCAGCCAAGGTGCTTTAGATTAGTGAACCTGAGATTTAAATGTGGCCCTGTGTATTAATGTACACAATGATTAACCCCTT
Organism: Rhinophrynus dorsalis; assembly: GCA_037306005.1. NCBI lineage: Eukaryota > Metazoa > Chordata > Amphibia > Anura > Rhinophrynidae > Rhinophrynus > Rhinophrynus dorsalis. The sequence continues at coordinate 129,622,550 of CM074728.1, forward strand.
AATGACAGGGGTTTTTTTCCCCTCATTAGATCGAATGACTTCCTGGACTTGCCAGGTAAGTCGTCTGTCACTAAGGGGTTAATACTTATAATAGACAGAAAATGAATGATGCTTCAGTTATTACAGTTATAAAAAAATAATCTGGCTAAGGCTGGGAAGTGTCACTAGTAAATATATTTCCTATGTTCAGTTACCATGACTGTAATTATGTTATAGGTTTCCTATCTGGGCTTCCCATAGGGTTCTACATTTTGTCTCCAAGCTATAAGTAGGCATCCCTGGTACTAGGGGGATATAAACATTATTCCTGTTTTCACACGTATCATGTGTCTCTGCACGCGTGGCCTCTAGAATGGTTGCATGATAGACATTCAGGTCTTGTTCATGACCTTGCTAGGCACTAGGAGCCACTCTGAGAGATTAGGCATTACTCAATACAGTCAATTTATGGATCAGAGAGATCCATTCATGTCTCGGGTCAAGGGCTAGGTATCCCCATAAAATATGTCAATCTCTTAGACATGACTGTCTTGCTGAGAAAAGCAAACTAACAGATAGATAGAATACAATGCCCTGTCATATTGTAATTGGAATGTATTTAAGGGTTTTGAGAGAGGTTTGGATTTATTTTTTTTTCTTTACATATATATATATATATATATATATATATATATATATATATATATATATATATATATATATATATATGAGAAGATTGAGGAATATTTTATTTTGAGGAATATTTATAGGAATGACAAATGAAGAGATGTATCACTTAATATTAACAGAAGGAGGAGTTTAAGGTATAAAAAGGGAAATAAAAACAATAACTCTAATTTAATCATATACACAATCCCCCTTAGGAAGGTGCAGTATTAGATAATACATTAGGTTGGAAAGAAAACACAAGTCCATCAAGTTCCACCTTTGACTCATAACCCATAAATATTAGATTTATATAAATGTCCTGCTCCAGAAGTATTATTGGTCTATTTACCTACTAATACATAGTATAACCCTGTATGTTCCCTCTTGAAAGAAATATTCTAATCTTCCCTACAATATCCTTCAGACCTGGTGCCAGAACTGCACTGCATATTCCAGGTGAGGTCTGACCAACAATTTGTACAATGGCAAAATGACAGGACTGTTGGCTTTCGCTACTGTTATTTGACACTGGTCACTATTTCCAGGTTTACAATTTACAAGGACTCCTAGATATTTCTCTAGTATTGCGTCTCAAGTTCTTAATTAGCATTACAGTTTGCTCTCCATAAACCTTTACACTTTTCTACATTTCATATTCCCTTTGGTTACCCTGTCTGCCATTTCATGTAAATTCCACTTTAGAGAACAAATCATCCTGTTCTGAATTTATTATCATGCACCATTCAGTGTAGTCTGCAAATACTTGCTTTCTGTACCTATTTATAGGTAATTTATAAACAGGTTAAAGAGCAGTGGACCAAGTATTTGACCCTAAGGTTAAATGATTTGTTTAATGTGGTGTCTCTTTGATCTTATCAAATAAAGCTGATTTTAGCTACTAAACGGTCCCGTGGGGTCTTTTTTTTTTCTTGGATATGCTTAAGGATCGGGTTCTTCCTTAACTGCACCATGGTCTGAAGCTAAGGTAGCGAGTGTCTCATTGTGTCACAGGCACCCAGGAAAGCTCAGAACTCAGTACGGTAATGTAATGCAAAATATTTATTAGAAGAAATCACAGCAATAAATATGTAGTACAACAAGCAAAGGGTTACTAGCTGGTGACACTACTACCAGAAATAATAGGCCTCACGCTAGACCACAATGCTGGAGACTGGGCCGAAGCCTCTGTGAGTCTCAGCAGGAAACAGGAACGCTAGCTCTTGATACGTCGACTGGAACACTGGAACCATAATCTTGATCCGAAGAACAGGAACACAATGACTGCTGGACTGGAGAACTGACCATGCCTGAAATCACTGCTAAGAGACCCTGTGACTCACGCCTGCAGTCACTATATCGAGACCCTGTGACTCACGCCTGCAGTCACTATATCGAGACCCTGTGACTCACGCCTGCAGTCACTATATCGAGACCCTGTGACTCACGCCTGCAGTCACTATATCAAGACCCTGTGACTCACGCCTGCAGTCACCAATAAGATTCTCTGTCCACAACAGTGGTCTGTCTTAGGCCAATAGTACAAATTGATCACAGTAAGGGGTACTCATGATCACTGGGTCATACACAGAAAGGGTTCTCATACTTAGCTGGGTCATACACAGAGAGGGTTCTCTTACTTAGCTGGGTCATACACAGAGAGGGTTCTCTTACTTAGCTGGGTCATACACAGAGAGGGTTCTCTTACTTAGCCGGGTCATACACAGAGAGGGTTCTCTTACTTAGCCGGGTCATACACAGAGAGGGTTCTCTTACTTAGCCGGGTCATACACAGTGCGGGTTCTCTTACTTAGCCGGGTCATACACAGTGCGGGTTTTCGTGGACAGCCAGGTCATACACAAAGCCCAAATACTTCACCTAAGAACAACATGCAAGGGCATCTGAGTCAGGCCTCAGTCTGCCTTATAAACCCCTCCACAGGAAGTAGGTGGAGCAGCTCAGAGGGAGGAAGTAGGAAGTAGGTAGGAGGAGACTACAGTAAGCAAACAGATAAAACAGAGGCCTGCAGCCTGCTTGAAGCCTCGCGCCTGTAATCATGCTGGAGTCAAGGTAAGCTGTGACACATTGTTTGGAAAGAGAACCTTGAATTGACTTTATATATTGCCCTAATGTAATGCCATTGATTACATATGATTGAACACTAAGGTTCTCCATCTCAGCTTATCTGTATTGGAGAACTTTCCATTTACAACCTTCAACCAATTTTCTATGCAGTTGCAAAGGTTATCCCCTAGCCCCAATTAACTTATTTTATACACCAGCTTCTTGTATGGCACTGTATCAAATGCCTTTGCAAAATCTACATACACTACATCTACTGCTTTGTGAAAACATGTAAATTCAAAACATTGCAGTATAAAGAGATGCCACAGGTCCCACAAATGATCTTACAAACAAGACTAAACAATATTTAGTGAGAAGAGTCTTGTTGAAGCAGAACACTGTAGAACCAACCAATACTTGCAGATGCAATAGTGTGTTATGACATAGGCTGTGACAATCCATGTGAATGGTCTGTCCAGCAGGTGCAAGATGCTAAATAAGTGTGAACAGAGAGAGTTGGCGGTAGCACCAGTTGGACACAATTCATACAATTAGCATAACCATGGGGTAAAAGGTCTGGAGTTGGCCACGAGCAGGAGAGTGGAGATGAAAGGGCGTTCAAAGCAACAGCCACAAAGTAAACAAACCCAGATCTCCATTTACCACAAGAGAAGAAGTAAAGGAGCCGCAGTCAAAATAGGCATACTCACCATAAAATAAGTTAGTGAAAGATGTCATGAAAATACTGGAGAAAGAACAGATTACAATTACAAAACTGGAAGCGAGCTGCTGACATCACTAGCCACCAGTGGAACACAGGTTCTGTACACATATCAACCCAGGCATGACTATATTCCTTTATGGGACGTCTGTATATAGAGCGCTCAGTTGTATACACAAGACAATTCCCTTACGTGACTGTTCTGATATATCCAGAGGAGGAATGAAGGTTAAAATGTATTGCTTTTATTTATTTTGCTTTTTAATTTTAGAAGTATTATTTATGTATATCTTGTGTATTAATTTGTATAGATCATTAAATATTTTTAAATGTTTGATATGTTAGAATTATATTCTACTCTGCACCTAAACAGCTAGTCGAGGGAGCAGATAACTAGCCCCCACTGCCACACCCCTGCTGTCCACTAATGAAACTAATGGTAAAGCGTGGTACAGCGTTAGTCACAGAAAATACAGGAGACAGAGAGGTAAAGCTTCATTCTTATTACTCCTGAAGAAGAGATCTAAGTCAGTGTTTTTCAACTCCTGTCCTCAGGACCCACTAACAGGCCAGGATTTGATGATTTCCTTGTTAGAGCACAGGTGAGTTAATCAATGTGAATGAGCCTCTGATCACATGATTCCCTTGTTAGATCACAGGTGAGTTAATCAGTGTGAATGAGCCTCTGATCAACACACCTGTGCTCTAGCAGATAAATCCCTAAGTCCTGGCCTGTTAGTGGGTCCCGAGGACCGGAGCTGTGATCCACTGATCTAAGTTGTCTTGAAAGCTTGCATCCTAAGGCCAATAAAGTTCTCATTGTTACTCTACTAGTCAAGTCATAATGGAACTAAAGCATGGCTCTGTAGTCTCCGATTCATCTGCAGATGCTTTGAGCAAGCAGTGCATTGTAAATGTCCGTAGGATCCAAGGTGTTAAGTCGATTTCTTTTTGTAAAGTTGAATTGTTGTTCTGTTGTCCTATATATATATTTCATAATAATACATTTCTGTACAGAAGATGAATGCAAATAAATATTTTGATTTTTTATTGTCTAAAAATCCAGTCTAAATATATGGAACAGCAGTTCAAAAGTACATATTTCATGAATAGCAATAAACATATAAGACTGCATCACGGGTTTGTAGGCAAAGTTTAATATGTCCATTTATCATATTCCAATGTTTCCCACATACTGTATTAATAAAGTTATAGTGCTAGAGAGCCATAAAATGGGTTATAACAGGAAAGTTACAGGGAAAGGCAGAACTGCTCCACAATGCCAGATTCTGACTACAAGCGAGGATATATGGCATGAAGGGACATTAATTCTTAACATCTTCTTTCCTACAACTTTGCTACACAACACATATATCTATATATTTATACACTACCGAGCAAAGACAATAAACATATCTGTGTACTCCTCTCTATTTCGAAAATATATGTCTCCAGACCCTGTATTTTTTGGGAGATATAATACTTTCAAGGCTTATGAAGTCTCTAAATTAAATCGACCTAAAGATACCCCTTAACCATCTGTCACGCACTGTTATTTCAACTTCTAACTTTACCAGTAAAATAGCTTATCATTAATGCCTGAAAACGTAGGCCAATTGGGCCTGAATTTAGCAAATTTGCCTCTGAAATCAGCAGTAAATGATTTTATATAGAAATAAACTGTATGTTACAGAGCTTGTCCCATTAGTCTCCGAGATTAATCCTACTGCTGCTGTCCCACTTAGTAACAACAGACTAATCCTACTGATGGGAGATGTATATATGGTACAGAGCTCGTCCTACTGAGTAATACCAGACTAATCCCACCAATGGGTGATGTATATATGGTATAGAGCTCATCCTACTGAGTAATACCAGACTAATCCCACTGATGGGAGATGTATATATGGTACAGCGCTCATCCTACTGAGTAATACAAGACTAATCCAACTGCTGTGAGATGTATATATGGTACAGAGCTCATCCTACTGAGTGATACCAGACTAATCCCACCGATGGGAGATGTATTTATGGTACAGAGCTCGTCCTACTGAGTAATGCCAGACTAATCCTACTGCTGGGAGATGTATATATGAGCTTGTCCTACTGAGTAATACCAGACTAATCCCACCAATGGGAGATTTATATATCGTACAGAACTTGTCCTACCGAGTAATACCAGACTAATCCCAGTGATGGGAGATTTATATATGGTACAGAACTTGTCCTACTGAGCAATACCAGACTAATCCCTGTGATGGGAGATTTATATAGATGTTGTAATAATGCTAAACTGAATATGTGCTTATTAGAAACTAGTGTAAAAGCCCGTGTACACAGGCCAAGGTCCGGGTGACATTTCACTGCTCCGGTCCTGCCCGGTGTACTAACGCCACCTCACTGCTCCTGTCCTGCTCTGCATACTGATGTCACCTCACTTCTCTGGTCCTGCTCTGCGTACCAATGATAACTCCCTGCTCCGGTCCTGCTCTGAGTACTGACGCCACCTAACTTCTCCAGTCCTGCTCTAAGTACTGACGCCACCTCACTGCTCCACGTGATGCAGGGCAGTCTCTACTGTTCATGACGGCTTCTGACAAACATCTCTAGCGTTTTATTATACAGGATGGTCGAAAAGAAATTTCCCACAGGACTTTTAAAAAGTCTTTTCACTTTTTTTGCAAAGGTTTTCACCTGTAGACAATACAGAAAATGTTCTCCTTTTCAACACTGCCAATACATTTTTTGCCTATATTTTCTATGACTGCAACATTTCCCACCAGGATATTACTTCTTTTGAGGGCTGCAGTGGAGAAGTAAATAGATAAAAGTCAAAGTTGTGAGTCCCACAGCAACATAGTCTTGAAAAATATTGTTAACGGGTTGAGTTCCTTTTTCCACAACACTAACCGCCTGCTTAAGTGAACCTGTCACAAGCATCCTTGAAAAGTAACCTCAGCTCAGGATAATTCAGCAGGGTGCAACACATGACATCAGTTCTTTAACCCCTTAACGACCCTTGACGTACCAGGACCGTCAAGGGTAAATTTGCTTTAAGGACCAGTGACGGTCCTGGTACGTCAAGAGTTAAATGGTAGCAGCGCGCCGCCGTGCACGCTGCTACCATTCAATCCAGGCTGAGCCTGAGCGGTCCAGTACCGGACCGTTCAGTCTCAGCCTCTGTCGGTAGTGCCGGGTCATGTGATCGCTGCATCAGCGATCACATGTACCGGCATTCTAAGTCTGTGAATGAGGCAGTGCTACTCACTGCCTCTAGTGTCTCCTCTCTGCTAATGCGTCCCTTACATCAAAGTAAGGGACACAGAAGCAGAGAGGAGACACCTAGTGGAAATACAAAATACAGCAGCTGGGGGTGTTAACCCCTTCACTGCTGGTACAGGAGGATGGCTAAATGCAGGTCAATTTCTGACCTGCTAAATACACTTTTTTTTTTTTTTTTTTTTTTTTAATAAAAACACACTTTTTTTTTTTTTACAAAACAAAATTGGAAGTGTGACTGTTGTGGAGCCATGTAATACACTTACACACACCGCCAAATGTAATTATCAAAAAAGTGGGAAAATAGGGTGGGAAAGAGAGACATGGGGATTTTCACCCGGGGGGGACAGTGGCCACTTTAAACTGCACATTTTGTAGGTATGACTGACTAGTCATACCTTTCATGCAGTCTCCATAAATATTTAACCCTTTGCGCCCAATTGATCCCAAGAGAAAAAACAAAAATGATGGGGTTTTTTTACATTTTTTTTACCTTTTTCTTTAATTTTAATAAAGTAAATGGTGGGTTATCCATATAAGTGGGGTATCAAAGGAAAGCCCTATTTGTTTGCAAAAAAACAGTATATAATTTATGGGGGTGGAATAAAAGCCTAAGAGGGAAAACACTGTTGAACAAAGACAGTCAAAAAGGTCAGAATTGCTCCGGTCCTTAAGTCAAATCCACCTCTGATTTTCCCGGTCCTTAAGGGGTTAAAGCTTCTGTTTTCAACAAAATTAAAGGGCACCATATCAATTGCCAATAGTTTGTCAAGTTTACTATTCCTTATGCATACTTTTAAATTATTTTTGTGCAGGTTTGGACTTGTTTTTAAGAATTTGGTAGATGTGGTATGACAGTACATAGTAGAAGAACTGTCCATCTGTATTGATTTAATGACATGACTTGCAGTGGTGGGGGTGGTATGTGTAGGCACTTAATGACACTTGTCATTTCCAAAAACACACTCAGAGTCATACTCCTCTTCTGAAGGATCAGAAAAGCTTTGTTATAGATATATATATTTATATATATATATGTATATATATATATATATATATATATATATATATATATATATCTCTAAGTTGGGCAGGCACTGGTGAATATAATACTGCTAGGGTAAAAGCACATAAATGGTGTGGTGCACTGTAAGACTCAAACATACGCATATCCAAAAGACCAGTGGAAGGGGAGAGAGTGGGTCTTATCAATGAGGCACAATTAGTAAAGCATTATTAGTAGGAAAATATCAATATTTAAAAACATATAAAAAACAAACAACAAGGGGGATGTTACCAAATACTGCTTAATAACCACAAAAATGAGGAAAATTATGTAAAGCACTCTAAAATCATATCCACACATCAGAGCAAAACAGTAGTAAGACATAAACTCATAATGTGTAAATGAAAACCCAACTGTACAACAAAATCTAACTGGATAAGTATCACCAAGTGAGCAAAGGACAAATGTCCTAAAACAATATAGTATAGTGTGTAAATCCTACTAGAATAACATCAGCCTTATAGGCAGTAGCGAAACCAGTCTATGAAAAGATAATTCATGTTAGTGAAGTAGGCAAAATAAAAACACACAAAATAAATGCCAGAAATATGTATTCATTAGAAATAATAAAAAAGTGAACAGTTGGGAAGCGTGTAAGTTAAATAGCAGAGCCCTCAAGAGCGGACCATCCCAACGTGTCACCACAAATGGCTTTGTCAGGGAATCTTATCTGCTTTTCATTCTAAACAATACAAGTGCACTGTGTATAAGAGATGTTTTCATATTTATCTGTATAACATGCCTGAGGAAGAGACCTAAGGTCTTGAAAGCTTGCATTTAAATCTGCTTAGTTAGCCAGTAACGGTTTCAACTTGACTTTATTTGCCTCCTGTGTTTACTTGGTCACACAAATGTTTGGGGTATTTGGGGAAAATGTCCTTTCTTCTCACACCAGTGGACTCCACTAAGACAGATATATAGGCCAGAGCAGGAAGAAACACGGATCACCTCAGCCTGTGTTTTCCCAGTCAGTCACACAGAATTTTTGGGTATTTGGGGTAATTCTTGTTTGCACTGAGCCAGATCAAAAAGCAACTTGTATCACAGCTGCCAGTGTCTACTTGATCACACAAAACGTTGGGGTATTTGTGTTAAAACACCTTATCTCTCTTCTCTCACCCCTAGACTTCTGTAGGACAGCGGTAACAGCCAGATCATGAGGAAATCTGGAACATGGCTGCCCAGGTCTTCCCAGTCAGTCGCACTGACTTTTGGAGTATTTTGGATCAAACTCCTTTCTTCCTTCCTGTCACCCAGAGTCCCCTAGACTCCACAAATACAGAGAACAGGTTTCCCGCCTACAAGATTCCCTAAACTAAGCTTCAACTCCACTTTATTAGCTTTTCTTCTCAAAGTCAAAAACGTGTTGCTTTCTCTTCCTCTCACAAACACAGAAAGGCTGCTGTTAGAGCCCAACACCCTTTTATATGTCTGCAGGAAAAAAAAAGAGAAAACTGACATGTGGTGGGGAGAAATTATGGGCTCGATCCAATTGTTGGATATAGCTGTTTTTTCTGTTGACAGCATTTTGTCAAGTATAGTAAGTATTCAGATATCTGTGCTGTGAAAAAAATACCGGCAAAAAAAAAAAAGCCTTGTGTGATAAAGTGAAGAGGTATTTTCATCCATTGCAAATGATGAAAACACTGTAATTTGGAATTCAGATGCCTGTGTTAGCCATGAAAACCCGGTAGGGGAATCAAGTTATTTCAGGAAAGTCGAGACCCATTTTTTTGTGACTTGAGTCCCTTATCGGACTTTCAAACAACCAACACAGAAACTTGAAGGATAAAAAAAAAAGTTAAAAAAACCCTCAGTGGATATATTGATATGGAGCCTAAACCCCATATCAATACATCCAAAAATGTGTCAAAAATGTGAAAAAATGTGTCAAAACTTAGAAGAATTAATCCTATAAGTGCAAGTGTGGTATAATTACCCCACTTGCATTCATAGGGTTAACCCGACTAAGTTAGAAAACAACATCCCATTAAAAATAACACTTACCATTAATCCTGATGTCCAGCGGAGTCCTCAGCATGCTGGTCATCTTCTGTCCTCTTCTTCTTTCTTCTCTTCAGTCCTCCTCTTCCGTCTTCTTGTATCTGTAAAACAAAGAAAAAAGTATAGATACAATGCAAAATAAGATAAGACTTATTTTAACCACTTGAGTGACAGAGGCATAAAGCAATGCTTTGCAGACCTCTCTGGGCTCAAAAGGTTAAGCAATGTGTTATTGCCCGGGATCATATAAATATGCCACTTTTATTTGTTGTTGAAATAAGCCATTATGGTATTAAAACTTGCGCCAACATAAGATGTCCAAAAATATAATACTATGCACTTAGCTGAATAAACTGTCTCCACCGCTGTTGGCCACAGGTCCTCCATTCTTCTTCCTGTCTGGTCGATGCCCATTTCGTACTGAGGGAATCTGAACAGAGACTTCCTTTATATATGGGCAGTCTCTGACCCAATTCCCGCACAGCCATTGGCTGAGATGTGCTACAGCACATCCCAGCCAATCAGATTTGATCGATTGTGCTTTGAACTGATTGGCTGGGTTGTGAGTAAGCACATCTCAGCCAATGGCTGTGAGGGAACTGGATCAGTGACTGCCCATATATAAAGGCAGTCTGTGTTCAAGTTCCCTCAGTATGGAATGGACATTGGCCCGAGATGAAGAAGAATGGGGGACCTGTGGCACATTTTACTCTCTGCTGCCGCTGCCTCCATGGCTACACACGGAGACAGAGGCAATTTATTCAGCTAAGTGCATAAGTATTATATTTTTGGACATCTTATGTTGGTGCAAGTTTTAATACCATAATAGCTTATTTCAACAACAAATAAAGGCGGCATATTTATATGATCTCGGGCAATAACACATTGCTTAACCTTTTGAGCCCAGAGAGGTACCCCTCTGCCACTCAAGGGGTTAAACTATGTATTATATTATTCTGCATTGTATTTATACTTTTTATTTGTTTTACAGATAGAAGAATGAAGAGAAGGCAGAAGATACAAGACAGAAGATAAGAGAAGGTGTAATGGAAGGAAGAAGGGACCGCGTCACCTTCTGCCGTTGTTCCCGGGTCTCTCCTTCTCGATGCCGGACTGGTGCTGTCGGATGCACCAGTCGAACAGATAGACGTCCGGTTGTCGACTCGAAGTGGCGTCGAAACCCGGTGTAGTCGACTATGTCGAAGGATGCGGGTTTGCGGGTTGAGGAGGGGGTCGACAGAGCTCATGTTACGGTTCAGTACACTCAGAAACGGAAGGTTTTGGTAAAACACAATTTTATTTGCACACAATGAATAACAGTAACCCTCGTGGGTCCAGCATAGAGAAAAACAGTAACTGACACAGGACAGGTTACAATGGTATGATTAACCCACACGGGTCCAGTATGTAGAACAAATATACAATACTGACACAGGTCAGGTAAATTGTAATTGATACAGTGTAAATATGACAAAGAGATACTAATTAGGCCAATGACAGAGTTGGCCCTGATGATGGGAGGCCCAATGTAACTCTCTACGCAGAGAGTAACAGCGACTGGCAAGTATGCACCAGGTTAAGCCAGCGTAGATTTGTCTAAGGCAACATGGGAGGAAGGCTGCCAAACTGAACGCCCACCGGAGACTACAAACAAACGTGAGTCAGTTCTTATTGCTGTAGTATACCGTACGCCCAACTGAGACTTCAAATGCATATACGAATGCCCAGCACCACCCCTGAAGGGGGTTAACGTACACTCCGGTCTGCAGATGAGAAGTAACCTGAGGCACCCAATTGAACCCAACCTCAGGAATGGCAGAAACAGACTAAGTGAACGTGGTGCAAATTGGAATAAACTGGGAGGATAACACAGGCACTATGAGTGAGAGGATCACGGACTGGACTACTTATGTGGTACCGGACAACCGGAGCTCTGGCAAGACCACTGAAGCGTGAGCAACAGCAAGAGTAGAGTGACTAGCAAGCAGGAACAGTACAGGAACAGGAACTTCAGCCCAGCCTGGTCGGTACCCAGAGCAGGGATGTCAGCCAAGCCGATTCGATACACGGAGCAGGATCGCCAATCACGCCGGGTCGGTACAAGGAGAAGGATCACCAGTCAAGCCGAGTCGGTACACTGAGCAGGAACGTCAGCCAGGCCAGGTCAATACAGGAAGCAGGAACATCAGCCAATCCGGGTCGGTACACAGAGCAGGAACGGTAAACAGGCAGAGTAGTCAAACAGTCCGGGTCATACACTGGTATCAATGAGAGTAATCGGAACAAGCGCTAGGCAACGGATACACCATGAAAGGGCAACCCACAAGTGCCAACTCAAGGTATTTAAAGGCTGTTGCTGGGAGGATCTAGACAGCGCAGCCAATAAAAAGGCATCAGTAAGTAAACATGTCAAAATGTCCTTGATATCACGGGCACCATGATAGCTCATGAGCAGTAGAGCGTAGCAGGCTGGACTCCGGGCAGTCGAGAGTGAGGCCTTGACTCCTGGTCGAACGGTGAACAGGTAAAATGTCATAGGAACCAGGTAGCTGTAGTTGGGCAGATTCAAACACGCTGCAAGCTCGAATCGGATGATCTCCGGAACTCAGGCAGAAGGGGAAGACGGAGTCCACATCACCGTCTGACAGCATACATAGTCCGGTCGCAGGAAGCTGGCAGCAGACGGTCGACGATACAGGATACTCAGCTTAGATGGGTGTCAGAGTGGCCGCTTTAACCATAAGAACATAAGACACCAGAACTCTGCCGTTCACTCAGAAGACTGACACTTTATTGGTACAAACCACACATATTTATACACGACTCTTACATTGCAACACATGGACCAAGCAGATACAAGAGGGACATAATCCAATCACAATACAGTAGACAAAAGGCCAACGGCAGATGGTCTAACTGTCACGGTCTGCCCCTGTCTAGGCAGACTGCCAGGCGTGGTCATCCCTCTGGCGGATCATGGTGGAATTGAACCGGTGTCCTCATGTGCTCTGTTCCTGCTTTCTTGCCTTTGAGCCATTGCTGAATCTGTTCCATCAGTGTGATTCTAGCCTGTATTATCTGCTTTGCCTGCGGCACACGGGGGCTGGACTGCTGCTATCAGATTTCACCTATCATTCAGAGTCCACCTGAGGCAGCTTGTTAATTAAGCTGCTGATTACCTGGGTATAAAACACTGCCTCTCCCTGTGGGCTGGGTCAGTTCATGGTTGTATTTTTGTTCCTGTGGTTTGTTTCCAGATTACCAGACTGATTTGGCTTGTGACCCCAGCTTGCTGTTCCTGACTACTCTTCTGGATTTGCACTTGTCTGATTCTAAGCATCCTGTTCCTGCCAGCCCCCGTGCACAGATTCACAGCCCAGGTGGCTTTTTACCTGGTCACTTTGGGCTGTGTTTATCTGCAAGGGTGAGCTAACATCTCTGCACTACGGACTCCAACCAAGGTAAACTGTTACAGAATGAACTGACCATTATGGAGTCCGCAGAGATGTGCAAGTCGCTTACCATCCTTACCCAGCAATTGTCCAACTTGACCCAGACTGTTTCGGAGCTGCAGCAAAATATTTTTTTTCTTAAAGGGATAGTACACCCAACCCCGGGAACCTGTATATCATGAGTCATTTGTTATAATGCCTGAGAGATTTGATGGTAGCCGTGCCTCCTTCCAGTGCTTTAAGGTGGATTGTGAGCTGTTGTTTGCCTTAAAGCCTCGGACATATGCCACTGACTATATCATGGTCCGTGCAGCTATCAATTTGTTGTCTGGACGGATGAAGACATGGGCACACCAGATGTTGCTGGCAAAGAGTCCTGTCCTCGATAGCTGGGGGGCCTTCATGACTGCTATGGACACGCAGTGCACGATTTCTAGAAAAAACATTGTTCAAAGGTCTGTTTCACGTTCACGCAGATCACGGCTTCCCCATGAAAGAGAGACCCTGTACCTGAGCAAAACCTCCATGTTGCCGTCATGTGGACAGGTTTCAAGAGACACTCCTGAGGTATCCTCTGCTCCTTCCCTAGACACTGAAGAACCTATGGAGATAGGGCTTGTCCGGACTCAATTGTCTCCTGGTGAAAGAGAGCGGAGGAGAAATTGTGGCCTCTGTCTTTACTGTGGTGAGAGAGGGCACTTCATTTCCCACTGCCCTACACGTCCGTCTAAAACTACACGTGTGGGTACAGTCTATGTTTGCCCTGTCAAGACAGTTGACAACTCTATCAGGCATCAAGGTTGCTGTTGCACTGGAGCATGTTTGTCACCTCAAAGTAGTACTTGTGTCGCTGAGGAATCTTCTTTCACTATTTCATGTGAACCTGTTTCCGGAACGCCTGCTCAGCCATTGGCCCTTCGTTTGGGTACTGCACAAGTCCACCCTGTCATCACTGCACCTCAGCCTGAACCTGCACCTGAGATCCCTGAGATTCCCCTTCCACGTGATCCAGAGGCTTCTCCTATTCCTTCTGACAATATGCCCGTTCCAGAAACCATCACGACATCTGCTGTGGTGAGCACCTATACCACCTCCTGCCCTGCAGAACAAGTCCTGCCATCTGATAGTGCCATTTGAGGCATAAGTACAATCGTCCGCAAGCAGGATCTTGAGATATTTGAAAAGGCATTACAAGCTGCAAATACTTCCCCTGTGAGTTCTGTGAAAGCGTCTAAGTCCAAAAAGAATGGGAAGAAGGGAAGAGTTGCCATCATGCCAGACGACATCTTTGACTTCTCCGAGGATGAGAGCGACTTTGATCCCAGGGTCAATGTAGTATCTAACAAGTCTGGTTCCGCCCGGAGGGCGTCTTTGAGGAGGGGGTACTGTCACGGTCTGCCCCTGTCTAGGCAGACTGCCAGGCATGGTCATCCCTCTGGCGGATCATGGTGGAATTGAACCGGTGTCCTCATGTACTCTGTTCCTGCTTTCTTGCCTTTGAGCCATTGCTGAATCTGTTCTATCAGTGTGATTCTAGCCTGTATTATCTGCTTTGCCTGCAGCACTAGGGGGCTGGACTGCTGCTATCAGACTTCACCTGTCATTCAGAGTCCACCTGAGGCAGCTTGTTAATTAAGCTGCTGATTACCTGGGTATAAAACACTGCCTCTCCCTGTGGGCTGGGTCAGTTCATTGTTGTATTTTTGTTCCTGTGGTTTGTTTCCAGATTACCAGACTGATTTGGCTTGTGACTCCAGCTTGCTGTTCCTGACTACTCTTCTGGATTTGCACTTGTCTGATTCTAAGCATCCTGTTCCTGCCAGCCCCCGTGCACAGATTCACAGCCCAGGTGGCTTTTTACCTGGTCACTTTGGGCTGTGTTTATCTGCAAGGGTGAGCTAACATCTCTGCACTACGGACTCCCATCAAGGTAAACTGTTACACTAACAAATAAATACAGTGACTCAGACATGATTATATTTCAGATACAAAAGGGTTTGATTAACTCTAGACAAAGACATAAAGGCTTGAGGGCTTGAATGAATTACCACACAGCAGGGGGTCTTACTACAGTTCACAACCATACAGTACAACAGTCAGTGGCTGGAGTGGCTACAATACACATCTTAGGTACATTGGCCCAAGGTTGGAGCCTTTGTTTGACTACATTGAATGCCCTGCTCCAATCTTGACCAATCCCCAAGCTGCCTATAGTTCCCCTGCTTAGGCTATGAATGATATTTGCATGGCTTCTCCAGGGATTTGAGTGACCTATTGCCCCCCGCCGCCGAACTTTCGATCCGATGTCGATGATCGCACACCGGGCCAGCATCGTCCGACTGGTAGTCAATGAGTGTGTAAGCCCTCAACCCCAACAATACGTTAAACATTGACTATTCAACAGTACATTAAACGCAGTCTATGAACCCAGGTTTTGGTTGTACGACCGGCCCCCATAAGGGATAAATGTCCATAGTCTTAGGTGTCTAGGGCTAAACAGTATTATGGCCAGAAAAGGGCTCCAGTAACGGACTAAGCTCCATTACAGAAGGCTGATGAGACAAGACAGAAGACTGAAGAGAAGGCAGAATGAAGACAAAAGGAGAAAGACAGTGGATGACAGGTAAGTGTAACACATATAAGTTAATGTGAAAAAAAGCAGGAAAACTGCACTTTTTGCAAACAATTTCCCACTTGGTGAAAAGTGCAATTTTTCTCCTGTTTCTCTTTTGAAGCAAAATCTTTCGCCCATCCCTAGTGATAATAACCAGATGATAAAGTAAAACTTAGTTTGTGATAATAATGAGAAACTGGGGATATGATAAAAATCAAATAATAATAACGATATAAAGCCGGATATGTGATAAAAATCGAATAATAATAATGATATAAAGCCGGATATGTGATGCTGGAAGGATTGGTATATATACCAGAGACCCACCATGATTTCAGGGGCATTTACTTAGTTCACACCAGTAGCTCATTAGAAAAATACTATTGGCACATACGTCTGTCCTGGTCTAAATGAGCTTAATTTTGGTAAAAAAAATGTTTTATTGGTACTGGAAGCTCAGCAGCAGTAGATCAAAACATACATCTGGTGTTAGCTGGCTTTCTCGCCTGACACAGATTTGCCTCGCACATTGAACTGGACTGCCCTTGACCACAGAAATAAACAGATGGGGAGATCTCCTTTATAATGGATCTGGAGAGCTACAAACAAACTCCAGGGTGATGACTGAAGAACAAGCACATTACATTTTATAGGTCATTCTCTGTGAACCTCAACCACTGAATTACAGAAATACCTGATGCTTCTCCTGTTTAAACCTTCTATAAGTATCCTGCATTTAGTCCTGTATAAAGCTTCTCTAGTCCACAAGCCCAGTCTCTAGTCCACAAGCCCAGTATAGAAGTTCCTTCCCTAGCGCAGTATTGGTAGAACTTGTACACAAGAACCAAGCCGTCCTAGCAATACCCAGTCCCAGGCTCAGCCTACCAGTAGAAGGAAGGAAGTCTACATACATAACCCACAGGGCCACTGGGCATTTCATTAGAGGGCAGAGTCTTGATGTCCAATTGACCAGGGAAGGGCTGGCAACTTGTGGCCCAGGGTGCAAATACAATCACGTGGCCCATTTCTACTATAGTTCGAGCCCATTATTCCAGCTCACCCACCTTTTCTTAGTTTTAAAGATGTAATTAATGTTTCAAAGTAAGGTGAGTGATACTACAGAGCCTATAGTTGAAGTATGGCTACTCTATTGATACTAGAGCTTATAACATACGTAAAGAACATTAGTGATACTATAGAGCATACAAGGGAAATGGGTTATGTTCCAATGTAGCTCCATTTGGATTGTAGCTCTGTGGTATTCCTAGTGTAGCTCCATTTACAGCAGCAAGTGGGACACTGAGGCAGTGGCCCACCAGCCCAAACAAGTGACCAGCCCAGGGGGCAATTGCCCCCTGTCCCCCAGGCCAGCCCTCCCCTGCAAATGACCTTTCACCTGCTTTTACAATCTTTGTAAAATATGTATTTGTACACAATGAATTACTAACTTTTGCCATTTCTTTTCACTAATTCTTACACACAGCTTCCAAATAGGAAACATGCGGAACTCCAAGCATCTTATGATGAGGTATAAAATTTCAGTTTTATCAGTAGGTGTAAATATTCAGACAATATCAAGTAAATATCATCAATTACATGAGTCAGTAAAATAAACACATTGAATAAAGTGATAGATTTAAGACAACAATTACAGTTACTATAAAGGCTTTCTAAACCTTCAGAAATTCAAAACATTTTTTGCAACTTATGAACATACGATTTAGAAAACAAAAGGCGATTAGTGTTCTATTAAGGCTTTGGTGAATTACATGGGTTTGAGCCTCTGACAGCTTTTGATGACCAAAGAACTGCCAAGCTGAGAAAAGTATTTACGAAATCACAATAAGCTTCTGCCCCAGAGCTACAGGAATCCATGGCTTAGTAGTTAAAGCTGGTGTGAACATCTCTCTACATCAATCTGTAGTGGGGAAAAGGCCTTGAATATCATTTATTAGATTTCATTTCTTACATTTGATGTGCTAAAGGACATTTGGAAAAGACCCCATTAATAAAATTGGAATAAGATATAATGTTCATATATCCAATATAAAGAACACTTTCCAATATAAGCAGTATGTAATAGTGCGGATGTAGCCGTAGTTATAGTGAAGTCCCATACTGGTATCTGCACTAGAAGAGTGGATCAGTAGCTTACACCTCGTGGCTTTGGATGGCCAGTTTGCCTAGACAAGTCCAATTCATTTATGCGTTAAAAAAATATTACAATTTTCCAAAATTATCTTTGTTTAGTAATATTGCAACACAGCTGATGAAGCTGAAAAAAGCCCTGCGTCCATCAAGATGAGGCAAAACAATACAAAAGTGTGAACCGCACTTTAACTTGAATCACTCGCAACCAGTGTGGTAAAAGCATAAATACTCGGTTTTGTGGGAATTTAGGATGCCATCATGATTAAGCGTTGTGTATGCGAAACCTGTTGATTGCATTAGAGACTCTGGGTCTCTTATTTAACTTCATCTTATTGCCCTCAAGCTTGTGAAGTGGTTTGTGAACGATATGATTTTAAATACTGAAGAATAAAGGTACATTTATGCTTTTACCACACTGGTTGCGAGTGATTCAAGTTAAAGTGCGGTTCACACTTTTGTATTGTTTTGCCTGAATTGAATGAATCTGGAGATTTCATTGAACCGGCACACTTGTCTCTAAGCTATGTCCAGATTTTTTGGCTACACATTAATATATCATATAAAATACATTTGTTGATTTAAAAGAAAATATTGGAAAGAAGAAAGTCCCTTCAAATACAGGAGCCGCTTACTTTTTCATTTTGGAATCCATCAAGATGAGCCCATGTCAAGTCACCCCAGTGGATCCAGAGAAAGGCAATACCCCTTATTGAAGCCATTTCCAATTAAGACCTGAAGGCTAATGACCTATATCTCCAGCCAGGGGTGGATTGTAGGGGAATACCAGCCTGGGCATTTTTTTTTTAAAAGCATCCCACTAGCTGCACTGACATCCCTAACTATGCCCCCTTGTGGTCCCTGTGCGGTGTGGGAGAGTAGGTGCCAGGATATTAAAGTCATATCCTGGAGCTCTGCATTAACCCTTTGAGTGCCAGAGGGGTACGCAAAGCAATGCGTTGCGTACCCCTCTGGCACTCAAAGGGTTAACAAGGAACGTGACGGCTGTCACAGAGAGTGCCGGTGGCAACACAGACCTCTCCTTCAAAATATCGTGGGAGGGTGAGGTGAGATCCTCTGATCTCCCCCACCGGCCCATGATCTAGTGGCCCACCGCGTGATGCCCGATCCCCCAATAGGACAATCCGTCCACGTCTCCAGCTATCAGAAAAGCTGCCTTTTTAATGGCTTTTGAAAGAAACATTTCAAAAGGGGCATTTTGTTTTGCTCTATAGAAAAGCCTTACAGCTTATATGTTTTCATAATTAGGATATACTGCCCCTTTAATCGTGAGTAGTAAGTCACTCTGTCATTGTGATTGAGTTGCTTGTGCTTAATTAGGGATATTCTTAAACCTTACCTGCTGCTGTGTCCATGGTCTGGATCTGACAGTCACCGCAGTGGGGCAATTCACCGTCTGACTGCTGCACAGGTCTCCAACACATTGTGTTCAAGGCATCAAAAGCTACTTTCATTCAAAGGCAATCTGGGGAATTGTACTTATCCCATGTGGTGCAGAATACTTAATGTAACAGCCTCAAACAGGCCCTTCACTTTCCCTGTCCTGTCCTTCTCTGGTGATTGTGGATCTCCTTCCTCTACCTGCAGGAACACAGGTGAGACAGGGACTATGCCTTTACCTGCAGGAACACAGGTGAGACAGTGATTATGCCTTTACCTGCAGGAACACAGGTGAGACAAGAACTCAGTAATGATTCACTCCCCTGGGGTTTAAGAAGGAAAATCATCAATTCCTGACCCCTGATTCTCAATCTGCTCATCAGGGGCCCCTGTTGGGCAATGATTCAAACATTCTGTGCCAGAGACGGTCTCCCAAATGCATTGAGGAACAATATATTGGACACCCTATGGACACTCAAAGGGTTAAACCTGAGGTGTTGAATAGCTGCACCCAGCACACTGCTCTACACATTTCTGAGGTCTGTAGTGAACACAGGTGAGTTAATCTGACGCACTGGTGTCTCAGGCTGAATACTCTGGGTCTAGTGACAGTCCATAGAGATCCCATAGCAAAGAAGGGTTAATAATAAACACACAGTCCAGGGCTGCACTGATTTCTGCACAATTCTACAGTTATATTTTCACGTGTTCAAAATGTAAAGGGTTATCTGCTATAAGGTGACCACACTAAAGTGGAACTATCATCAAAATGAAATTGCCCCACAAATCATTATTAATCTAGTGACAGGCATATAAATACGCTGAATAAGGCCGGCGTTACTGACAAATACAACTTGTTCAACAGCAGAGATCTTGTAAGAGATGTTCACTGTACCTGTACTGTCATTCCCTTCTGGTACTTTAAGGTACAATGTAACTCCCCTCACCAGTCCTGGTACAATGTAACTCCCCTCACCAGTCCTGGTACACTGTAACTCCCCTCACCAATCCTGGTACAATGTAACTCCCCTCACCAGTCCTGGTACACTGTAACTCCCCTCACCAGTCCTGGTACACTGTAACTCCCCTCACCAGTCCTGGTACACTGTAACTCCCCTCACCAGTCCTGGTACACTGTAACTCCTCTCACCAGTCCTGGTACACTGTAACTCCCCTCACCAGTCCTGGTACACTGTAACTCCCCTCACCAATCCTGGTACACTGTAACTCCCCTCACCAGTCCTGGTACACTGTAACTCCCCTCACCAGTCCTGGTACAATGTAACTCCCCTCACCAATCCTGGTACACTGTAACTCCCGTCACCAGTCCTGGTACACTGTAACTCCCCTCACCAATCCTGGTACACTGTAACTCCCCTCACCAGTCCTGGTACACTGTAACTCCCGTCACCAATCCTGGTACAATGTAACTCCCCTCACCAGTCCTGGTACACTGTAACTCCCCTCACCAATCCTGGTACACTGTAACTCCCCTCACCAGTCCTGGTACATTGTAACTCCCCTCACCAGTCCTGGTACAATGTAACTCCTCTCACCAGTCCTGGTACACTGTAACTCCAGTCACCAGTCCTGGTACACTGTAACTCCCCTCACCAGTCCTGGTACACTGTAACTCCCCTCACCAGTCCTGGTACACTGTAACTCCCCTCACCAGTCCTGGTACACTGTAACTCCCCTCACCAGTCCTGGTACACTGTAACTCCCCTCACCAATCCTGGTACACTGTAACTCCTCTCACCAATCCTGGTACACTGTAACTCCCCTCACCAGTCCTGGTACACTGTAACTCCCCTCACCAGTCCTGGTACACTGTAACTCCCCTCACCAGTCCTGGTACACTGTAACTCCTCTCACCAATCCTGGTACACTGTAACTCCCCTCACCAGTCCTGGTACACTGTAACTCCCCTCACCAGTCCTGGTACATTGTAACTCCCCTCACCAGTCCTGGTACAATGTAACTCCCCTCACCAATCCTGGTACACTGTAACTCCTCTCACCAGTCCTGGTACAATGTAACTCCCCTCACCAATCCTGGTACACTGTAACTCCTCTCACCAGTCCTGGTACACTGTAACTCCCCTCACCAGTCCTGGTACATTGTAACTCCCCTCACCAATCCTGGTACACTGTAACTCCCCTCACCAATCCTGGTACACTGTAACTCCCCTCACCAATCCTGGTACACTGTAACTCCTCTCACCAGTCCTGGTACACTGTAACTCCTCTCACCAGTCCTGGTACACTGTAACTCCTCTCACCAGTCCTGGTACACTGTAACTCCCCTCACTAGTCCTGGAGGTGAAAGGGACGGACAGGGCAGACACACAGATGCTTTTTCTCCAAGATGTCTGCGCCTGCTGCCCACTGAACAAGTTGTATTTCTTAATAATGCCGGACTTATTCAGCATAATAAAAGTATGTATGTGCGTATTGCTATGTTTATATGGATTTGGGGGCAATTTAAAGGGATAGTATTACTTCAAAATTACTATCCTTCACATTGTAGCCCTTAATAAACTGAGTTAAATGACACCAGCGGCATCTCTCAGACCTTTATGGTGTAAGAGATAGCCGCTTTCAAACTTTCCTCTCCCCTGCTGTCAGCGTTCTGCTGTCAGCAGGAGAATCCGGTCTCTGAATCAAGAGGAGGCTCTTCAGCAGAGCCGATATCTCGTTAAGGAAGGAAAAATGATTCATTGAAACAGTCTTGTACGTGTGATTGGTAACCAAGCACACGTAGAACACTGTTTCAATTAATCATTTTTCCTTCCATAATGAGATATCGGCTCTGTTTAAGAGCCTCCGCCTGTCCCAGGACCAGATTCTCCTGCTGGCAGCAGAACGCTGACATCAGGGGAGAGGAAACTTTGAAAGCGGCTATCTCTTACATCATAAAGGTCTGAGAGATGCCGCTGGTGTCATTTAACTCAGTTTATTAAGGGCTACAATAGAGTTGTTATATTCAATGTTATTGCAGCTCAAACTCGATTTGTTTAGGAACAGTATGTCAATGGGCTGTAATGTCACAGTGGCGCTGTTCCTACACTATCTTATGTTTATGGTCAACTGACCAGCACCCTCCATAGGATGATATAGCAACTGCGCCACTGTGACATTACAGCCCATTGACATACTGCACCTAAATAAAATTGAGTTTGAGCTGCAATAACTTTGAATAAAACAGCTATGTGCAGTGGTTGTTGCCTTGTTTTTACTCAGGAGGATAAACACTACAATAGATATAGTTTTACATTTTAAGTGTTACTGTTCCTTTAATTCTGCAGGAATGCACAGGAATCAGTACAACCCTGCAATGTGTGTGTTTTATAACTGCGGCTGATTTAAAGGGATATGTAACAAGATCTTCTAGTTGTACCAGTACCAGTACCAAAGTCCCTTTGATCCAAATAGGATTTTTAACCTCTTGAATTCTAGTCTCCAAAATATTGCTTCTCAATGCACGAGAGGCCTCTCCAGCTGTCCTGCAGTTGGTCTGGCACAGAACTACGCACTCATCCCCTACACAACGCGCCCGGGCCTCTATTCACCAGTCTGTCATGTGCTAGTGATTGGTTTGGTACGTCTGAGTCCTGACGAATGCCGTGTGGTTGATATTTACTATTAGGCGTTTGGATTAATCTGGTAAATTACCAGGAACACTTCACTTCTCTGAGTTCACTGAGGTTTAGCTCTGACCTGGACACTACTGATTTGGACCATAGGAAAATGTAGAAGAATTTGCTCTCAGACATTTATCTGTATCTAATACAGGGCTGTCCAAGTTCAGTCTTTAGGGGTCACCAACAGGCCGGGGTGTAATTATTTCCCTAATTAATTACAGGTGAGTTAATCAGTGATCATTCATTGTGATCAGGGAAATCCTTACGTCCTGGCCGGTTGGTGGCCCCTGAGGACTCGACTCGGACAGGCCTGCTCGTGTAGTTTTCCAGTGTCTCTATAATCTGAGCTCTTCCCAGGCTGAGGATGATGGATGGTTGGAATTGTAGTCCAACAACTGATGAATATGAGCTGCATGTTTCCCACATATTGGGTCCCATAGCTGCAATGTATTTCGGATGCAGAATTACACAAATATGTCTACGTATTGTCATCGCAATATAATATCAAGGCACTGACGGGTAACCGCGACTTATTTTTAAATGTTCGTATTAATATGAGGAATTTTTATATATACAGAGTAGCAATATTGTCATGACTTTGCCCACGCAGTTAACCCCTTAAAGACACTTGACGGTCATACTACGTCAAGGGTCGATCTGACTGAACGACCCACGACGTACTATTCCTATCATGGAGTTCTGGGCTCCCGCCGCAGCTGCACGCCGTTCGGGGAGTCCGGAATCAAAAAAAAAAAAAAATGCTCAGCGGTCGTTCAGTCGCGTCACCGAGATGATCGGCCGTCATTAAGGAGTTAATAAAATAAATAACCCCCCCCCTCAAATAAATGAATAAATCCCATGCAGTTGTATGCACAACTAAATAAACACAGGGTTATAAATGTAATTGGATTTACGTGTCGGCTTGTTTTCCCGTGACGTCCAGGTAAATCCAGAAAGGAGACAATGTTCTTAATGGCTGGATTGCTGAATGTGTGTGTGTGTTGTGTGTCTTGTGTGTATGGTGTGTGTATTTTCTGTGTGTTGTGTGTACTGCATGTGCGTGTGTGTGTTGTGCGTGTGCATTGCATGTGACTGTGTTTTGCATATGTGTATGATGTGTGTATTTTCTGTGTGTTGTGTTTGTATTGCATGTGCATGTATGTGTTGTGCATAAATACATTGCATGTGTGTATTGTTTGTCTGCTGTGTATGTTTTGCATGTGTGTTGTGGTGTATAGTGTGTGTGCGTTGTGGTGTGTTGTGCATGTGTTTGTGTGAATTTTTTTGCGCATGTATATATTGCATGTGTGTTTGTTCATGTGTGTTTTATGTGCGTGTGTATTGCGCACATGTGTATTGTCTGTGTGTTGTGCTTCTTGTGCTGTTTGTATTGTCTGATGTGTTATGTGTATTTCTTGTATGTATTGTGAGCGTGTGTTGTGTGTGTATTTATCACGGTGCCCCATGATTACCTATAGCAGATATTGCCATAGAGCGACATTATTTACTTCCTAGCTGTCGCTCTCTCTGAGTCGCTATTCTTATAGGGCACCATGCTGATGAGGTCATTGCTCCACCTACCGGTCAGAGATTTAAACCTCAGCCTGTGTCATTTCCAGTGCCCTTTCATGGTGTACCTGAGCTTATTGCTGTGTTGGTCCATTACCGTTCCTGTGTATTACCTGCCTATGTCTGACTACCCGTTCCGGTTCTGACTACCTGTTCCAGTTTGGACTCCTGGCTACGTCTGACTAACCGTTCTGGCCTTGACCGCTGGTGACGTCTGACTATCCGATCCATTTCTGACCATTGGCTGCCTCCTGGTGTACTCTCCATGTTGCGCTCTGTGACCATTCCATGCCTTGGTTTGGTTCCCGTGCTGCATGTGTCTTCCGATCTGCGCTCGCTTGTCGGTCACTCCGTCTGTCTTACCTCCTGTGGCCGTACCGGTTTGTGCTGCCTTGCCTATCCTCCATCTGGCTACCCTCCTAGTGTATACCCTGTCAGGGTATTGGTCTGCTCCTTATCTCTGCCGACTGTGTGTATGGGAGTGCTCTGCACTGACCTCACATCTACCATGTAGTCCAAGGGCCATTCCGTTTCTGACCACCTGTCTAATGAATGGTGAGGAAAGTGCCTACATTGTTCCTCTCTGGTCTCGTGAAGGTGTGCCATCCTATCCGGGTACAGAAGTGCTCTACACTACCCTCACATCTACTGTGTAGTCCAAGGGCACTTCCGTTTCTGACCACCTGCCTTGTGAATGGTGAGGAAAGTGCTTACATTGTTCCTCTCTGGTCTCATGAAGGTGTGCCATCCTATCCGGGTACGGGAGTACTCTGCACTGCCCTCACACCTACCGTGTAGTCCCAGAGCCATTCCGTTTCTGACCACCTGCCTTGTGAAGGTGTGCCACTATCTACTGCCACGTGTCATTACCATTCTACTGTTGTGTCATTTGTTGCCACCAGCCTGTTATCTTATCTCCTGTCATTCATTGTATTTAATAAAGTTTTATATTAAGTTCATCTGTACTTGTCAGTGTTTTCATTGCATAGTCACCCCGTGACAGTATTGTGCGTGTGAGTGTGTGTTGTCTGTTTGTGTTGTACATATGTACTGTGTGTGTGTATTGTGTGTTGTAGTAATTGTGTGTGTTTTGTATTGTGTAAAAACAAAAGAAAAGCTCTCAGAGCTAACCCACCATTACATATTCACATAATGAATAAAATGTAAATGAGGAGATGAATTATCAGCAAGGAATGAGAGGGATCTCCAGTCCGCCAGATATTAGTTCAAAACCCAAAGTGCAAACACAAACAGAGACAAACCTGAGCTCCTCTATACAAGGTGCAAATGTGTGCCCTGTATTGGGCATATGTAATACTTCTTAGTAAATAAGTGAGGATTTAGTTTCACAATTTGGTCAAACCATGTTAAGCTTGCCACCCCATCAATGTACCTCACTATATGGCAAGTCCTGCTCTAATACAACTATAAAACCCTATCTAAATTAAAATGAAAGATTCCATGATGACATGTTATAGCAAACACTTTGGAAGGAGACCTTTTAAATATAGTGTTTGTAATACTCTAGGGACCCAGTGTGTGCAATTAAAAACAGAAGACATGCAACTGATTAAAAATGTATAAATGGAGGACTTACCTGTTATAAATAAACTCTATAGGCCTGTACTGAGTGCGTACTTAGTGTGGAAGCAGTACTCGAAAGTGGTGTGGATACAGTACTAGAACATGGTGTGGATGCAGTACTAGAACATGGTGTGGATGCAGTACTAGAACGTGGTGTGGATGCAGTACTAGAATGTGATGTGGATGCAGTACTAGAATGTGATGTGGATGCAGTAGTAGAATGTGGTGTGGATTCAGTACTAGAATGTGATGTGGATTCAGTACTAGAATGTGGTGTGGATTCAGTACTAGAATGTGGTGTGGATTCAGTACTAGAACATGGTGTGGATGCAGTACTAGAACATGGTTTGGCTGCAGTACTAGAATTTGATGTGGAAGCAGTACTAGAACATGCTGTGGAAGCAGCAGTAAAAGGTTGTGTGTATGCAGTACTAGATTGTGGTGTTAGAATATGGTGTGGATGCAGTACAAGAACGTGGTGTGGACGTAGCAGTAGAACATGGCGTGGATGCAGTACTAGAACATGGCATGGATGCAGTACTAGAACATGGCGTGGAAGCAGCACAAGAACATGGTGTGGATGCAGTACAAGAATGTGGTGTGGACATAGTAGTAGTAGAACATGGTGTGGATGCAGTACTAGAATATGGCGTGGAAGCAATAGTAGAGCATAGTGTAGATACAGTACTAAAATGTGGTGTGGATGCAGTACTAGAACATGGTGTGGATACAGTACTAGAATGTGATGTGGATGCAGTACTAGAATGTGGCATGGATGCAGTACTAGAAGGTTGTGTGGATGCAGTACTAGAACATGTTGTGATTACAGTACTAGAATGTGGTGTGGATACAGTACTAGAATGTTGTGTGGATGCAGTACTAGAATGTGATGTGGATGCAGTACTAGAATGTGATGTGGATGCAATACTAGAACATGGTGTGGAAGCAGTACTAGAATGTGTTGTGGATGCAGTACTAGAACATGTTGTGGATACAGTACTAGAATGTGGCATGGATGCAGTACTAGAATGTGGCAT
The DNA here is from genome assembly GCA_037306005.1 of Rhinophrynus dorsalis. Lineage (NCBI taxonomy): Eukaryota > Metazoa > Chordata > Amphibia > Anura > Rhinophrynidae > Rhinophrynus > Rhinophrynus dorsalis. Next base: position 129,649,778 of record CM074728.1, read on the forward strand.
GGATGCAGTACTAGAATGTGATGTGGATGCAATGCTAGAACATGGTGTGGATTCAGTACTAGAATGTGGTGTGGATGCAATACTAGAACATGGTGTGGATGCAGTACTAGAATGTGATGTGGATTCAGTACTAGAATGTGGTGTGGATGCAGTACTAGAATGTGGTGTGGATGCAGTACTAGAATGTGGTGTGGATGCAGTACTAGAATGTGATGTGGATGCAGTACTAGAACATGGTGTGGATTCAGTACTAGAATGTGATGTGGATTCAGTACTAGAATGTGATGTGGATTCAGTACTAGAATGTGATGTGGATTCAGTACTAGAATGTGATGTGGATGCAGTACTAGAATGTGATGTGGACGCAGTACTAGAATGTGGTGTGGATTCAGTACTAGAATGTGATGTGGATGCAGTACTAGAATGTGGTGTGGATGCAGTACTAGAATGTGGTGTGGATGCAATACTAGAATGTGGTGTGGATTCAGTACTAGAATGTGATGTGGACGCAGTACTAGAAAGTGGTGTGGATTCAGTACTAGAATGTGATGTGGATGCAGTACTAGAATGTGGTGTGGATGCAGTACTAGAATGTGGTGTGGATGCAGTACTAGAACGTGGTGTGGATGCAATACTAGAATGTGGTGTGGATGCAGTACTAGAATGTGGTGTGGATGCAGTACTAGAATGTGGTGTGGATGCAGTACTAGAATGTGGTGTGGATGCAGTACTAGAATGTGGTGTGGATGCAGTACTAGAATGTGGTGTGGATGCAGTACTAGAACGTGGTGTGGATGCAGTACTAGAACGTGGTGTGGATGCAGTACTAGAACGTGGTGTGGATGCAGTACTAGAACGTGGTGTGGATGCAGTACTAGAATGTGATGTAGATTCAGTACTAGAATGCGGCATGGATGCAGTACTAGAATGCGGCGTGGATGCAGTACTAGAATGCGGCGTGGATGCAGTACTAGAATGTGGTGTGGATGCAGTACTAGAATGTGGTGTGGATTCAGTACTAGAATGTGCTGTGGATTCAGTACTAGAATGTGCTGTGGATTCAGTACTAGAATGTGCTGTGGATTCAGTACTAGAATGTGGTGTAGATACCGTACTAGAATGTGGTGTAGATACCGTACTAGAACGTGATGTGGATGCAATACCAGAATGTGGTGTGGATGCAGTACTAGAATGTGGTGTGGATGCAGTACTAGAATGTGGTGTGGATGCAGTACTAGAATGTGGTGTGGATTCAGTACTAGAATGTGCTGTGGATTCAGTACTAGAATGTGCTGTGGATTCAGTACTAGAATGTGCTGTGGATTCAGTACTAGAATGTGCTGTGGATTCAGTACTAGAATGTGGTGTAGATACCGTACTAGAATGTGGTGTGGATACCGTACTAGAACGTGATGTGGATGCAATACCAGAATGTGGTGTGGATGCAGTACTAGAATGTGGTGTGGATGCAGTACTAGAATGTGATGTGGATGCAATACTAGAATGTGGTGTGGATGCAGTACTAGAATGTGGTGTGGATGCAGTACTAGAATGCGGCGTGGATGCAGTACTAGAATGCGGTGTGGATGCAGTACTAGAATGCGGCGTGGATGCAGTACTAGAATGCGGCGTGGATGCAGTACTAGAATGCGGCGTGGATGCAGTACTAGAATGCGGCGTGGATGCAGTACTAGAATGTGATGTGGATGCAATACTAGAACGTGGTGTGGATGCAGTACTAGAACGTGGTGTGGATGCAGTACTAGAATGTGGTGTGGATGCAGTACTATAATGTGGTGTGGATGCAGTACTATAATGTGGTGTTAATGCAGTACTAGAACATGGTGTGGATGCAGTACTAGAATGTGGTGTTGATGCAGTACTAGAACGTGGTGTGGATGCAGTACTAGAACGTGGTGTGGATGCAGTACTAGAACGTGGTGTGGATGCAATACTAGAACGTGGTGTGGATGCAGTACTAGAATGTGGCGTGGATGCAGTACTAGAATGTGATGTGGATGCAGTACTAGAACGTGATGTGGATGCAGTACTAGAATGTGGTGTGGATGCAGTACTAGAATGTGATGTGGATGCAATACTAGAATGTGGTGTGGATGCAGTACTAGAATGCGGCGTGGATGCAGTACTAGAATGCGGCGTGGATGCAGTACTAGAATGTGGTGTGGATGCAGTACTAGAATGCGGCGTGGATGCAGTACTAGAATGCGGCGTGGATGCAGTACTAGAATGCGGCGTGGATGCAGTACTAGAATGCGGCGTGGATGCAGTACTAGAATGTGATGTGGATGCAATACTAGAATGTGATGTGGATGCAATACTAGAATGTGATGTGGATGCAGTACTAGAACGTGGTCTGGATGCAGTACTAGAACGTGGTGTGGATGCAGTACTAGAACGTGGTGTGGATGCAGTACTAGAATGTGGCGTGGATGCAGTACTAGAATGTGATGTGGATGCAGTACTAGAACGTGATGTGGATGCAGTACTAGAACGTGATGTGGATGCAGTACTAGAATGTGGTGTGGATGCAGTACTAGAATGTGATGTGGATGCAATACTAGAATGTGGTGTGGATGCAGTACTAGAATGTGGTGTGGATGCAGTACTAGAATGCGGCGTGGATGCAGTACTAGAATGCGGCGTGGATGCAGTACTAGAATGCGGCGTGGATGCAGTACTAGAATGTGGTGTGGATGCAGTACTAGAATGTGGTGTGGATGCAGTACTAGAATGCGGCGTGGATGCAGTACTAGAATGCGGCGTGGATGCAGTACTAGAATGCGGCGTGGATGCAGTACTAGAATGTGATGTGGATGCAATACTAGAATGTGATGTGGATGCAGTACTAGAACGTGGTGTGGATGCAGTACTAGAACGTGGTGTGGATGCAATACTAGAACGTGGTGTGGATTCAGTACTAGTATGTGGTGTGGATTCAGTACTAGTATGTGGTGTTGATGCAGTACTAGAACGTGGTGTGGATGCAGTACTAGAACGTGGTGTGGATGCAATACTAGAACGTGGTGTGGATGCAGTACTAGAACGTGGTGTGGATGCAATACTAGAACGTGGTGTGGATGCAGTACTAGAATGCGATGTGGATGCAGTACTAGAATGTGGTGTGGATGCAGTACTAGAATGTGATGTGGATACAGTACTAGAATGTGATGTGGATGCAATACTAGAATGTGGTGTGGATGCAGTACTAGAATGCGGCGTGGATGCAGTACTAGAATGCGGCGTGGATGCAGTACTAGAATGTGGCATGGATGCAGTACTAGAATGTGGTGTGGATGCAGTACTAGAATGTGATGTGGATTCAGTACTAGAATGCGGCGTGGATGCAGTACTAGAATGTGATGTGGATGCAATACTAGAATGTGATGTGGATGCAATACTAGAATGTGATGTGGATGCAATACTAGAATGTGATGTGGATGCAATACTAGAATGTGATGTGGATGCAGGACTAGAATGCGGCGTGGATGCAGTACTAGAATGCGGCGTGGATGCAGTACTAGAATGCGGCGTGGATGCAGTACTAGAATGCGGCGTGGATGTAGTACTAGAATGTGATGTGGATGCAGTACTAGAATGTGATGTGGATGCAGTACTAGAACATGGTGTGGATGCAGTACTAGAATGTGGTGTGGATGCAGTACTAGAATGTGATGTGGATACAGTACTAGAATGTGGTGTTAATGCAGTACTAGAATGCGGCGTGGATGCAGTACTAGAATGTGATGTGGATGCAATACTAGAATGTGATGTGGATGCAGGACTAGAATGCGGCGTGGATGCAGTACTAGAATGCGGCGTGGATGCAGTACTAGAATGCGGCGTGGATGCAGTACTAGAATGCGGCGTGGATGCAGTACTAGAATGCGGCGTGGATGCAGTACTAGAATGCGGCGTGGATGCAGTACTAGAATGTGATGTGGATGCAGTACTAGAATGTGATGTGGATGCAGTACTAGAACATGGTGTGGATGCAGTACTAGAATGTGGTGTGGATGCAGTACTAGAATGTGATGTGGATACAGTACTAGAATGTGGTGTGGATGCAGTACTAGAATGTGGTGTGGATGCAGTACTAGAATGTGGTGTGGATGCAGTACTAGAATGTGGTGTGGATTCAGTAGTAGAATGTGGTGTTGATGCAGTTCTAGAACGTGGTGTGGATGCAGTTCTAGAACGTGGTGTGGATGCAGTACTAGAACGTGGTGTGTATGCAGTACTAGAACGTGGTGTGGATGCAGTACTAGAATGTGATGTGGATGCAGTACTAGAATGTGATGTGGATGCAGTACTAGAATGTGGTGTGGATGCAGTACTAGAATGTGATGTGGATACAGTACTAGAATGTGGTGTGGATGCAGTACTAGAATGTGGTGTGGATGCAGTACTAGAATGTGATGTGGATGCAGTACTAGAATGTGGTGTGGATTCAGTAGTAGAATGTGGTGTTGATGCAGTACTAGAACGTGGTGTGGATGCAGTACTAGAACGTGGTGTGGATGAAGTACTAGAACGTGGTGTGGATGCAGTACTAGAACGTGGTGTGGATGCAATACTAGAACGTGGTGTGGATGCAGTACTAGAACGTGGTGTGGATGCAGTACTAGAACGTGGTGTGGATGCAGTATTAGAACGTGGTGTGGATGCAGTACTAGAATGTGGTGTGGATGCAGTACTAGAATGTGGTGTGGATGCAGTACTAGAATGTGGTGTGGATGCAGTACTAGAACGTGGTGTGGATGCAGTACTAGAACGTGGTGTGGATGCAGTACTAGAACGTGGTGTGGATGCAGTACTAGAACGTGGTGTGGATGCAATACTAGAACGTGGTGTGGATGAAGTACTAGAATGTGGTGTGGATGCAGTACTAGAATGTGATGTGGATTCAGTACTAGAATGCGGCGTGGATGCAGTACTAGAATGTGATGTGGATGCAAAACTAGAATGTGATGTGTATGCAATACTAGAATGTGGTGTGGATGCAGTACTAGAACGTGGTGTGGATGCAGTACTAGAATGTGGTGTGGATGCAGTACTATAATGTGGTGTTAATGCAGTACTAGAACGTGGTGTGGATGCAGTACTAGAATGTGGTGTGGATGCAGTACTAGAACGTGGTGTGGATGCAGTACTAGAACGTGGTGTGGATGCAGTACTAGAACGTGGTGTGGATGCAATACTAGAACGTGGTGTGGATGCAGTACTAGAATGCGGCGTGGATGCAGTACTAGAATGTGATGTGGATGCAGTACTAGAATGTGATGTGGATGCAGTACTAGAATGTGGTGTGGATGCAGTACTAGAATGTGGTGTGGATGCAGTACTAGAATGTGATGTGGATGCAATACTAGAATGTGATGTGGATGCAGTACTAGAATGTGGTGTGGATGCAGTACTAGAATGCGGCGTGGATGCAGTACTAGAATGTGGTGTGGATGCAGTACTAGAATGTGGTGTGGATGCAGTACTAGAATGTGGTGTGGATGCAGTACTAGAATGTGATGTGGATGCAGTACTAGAATGCGGCGTGGATGCAGTACTAGAATGTGATGTGGATGCAATACTAGAATGTGATGTGGATGCAGTACTAGAATGCGGCGTGGATGCAGTACTAGAATGTGATGTGGATGCAGTACTAGAATGCGGCGTGGATGCAGTACTAGAATGTGATGTGGATGCAGTACTAGAACATGGTGTGGATGCAGTACTAGAATGTGGTGTGGATGCAGTACTAGAATGTGATGTGGATACAGTACTAGAATGTGGTGTGGATGCAGTACTAGAATGTGGTGTGGATGCAGTACTAGAATGTGATGTGGATGCAGTACTAGAATGTGGTGTGGATTCAGTAGTAGAATGTGGTGTTGATGCAGTACTAGAACGTGGTGTGGATGCAGTACTAGAACGTGGTGTGGATGCAGTACTAGAACGTGGTGTGTATGCAATACTAGAACGTGGTGTGGATGCAGTACTAGAACGTGGTGTGGATGCAGTACTAGAACGTGGTGTGGATGCAGTACTAGAATGTGGTGTGGATGCAATACTGGAACGTGGTGTGGATGCAGTACTAGAATGTGGTGTGGATGCAGTACTAGAATGTGGTGTGGATGCAGTACTAGAATGTGGTGTGGATGCAGTACTAGAACGTGGTGTGGATGCAGTACTAGAACGTGGTGTGGATGCAGTACTAGAACGTGGTGTGGATGCAGTACTAGAACGTGGTGTGGATGCAATACTAGAACGTGGTGTGGATTCAGTACTAGTATGTGGTGTTGATGCAGTACTAGAACGTGGTGTGGATGCAGTACTAGAACGTGGTGTGGATGCAATACTAGAATGTGGTGTGGATGCAGTACTAGAATGTGGTGTGGATGCAGTACTAGAATGTGGTGTGGATGCAGTACTAGAATGTGGTGTGGATGCAGTACTAGAATGTGGTGTGGATGCAGTACTAGAACGTGGTGTGGATGCAATACTAGAACGTGGTGTGGATGCAGTACTAGAACGTGGTGTGGATGCAGTACTAGAACGTGGTGTGGATGCAATACTGGAACGTGGTGTGGATGCAGTACTAGAATGTGGTGTGGATGCAGTACTAGAATGTGGTGTGGATGCAGTACTAGAATGTGGTGTGGATGCAGTACTAGAACGTGGTGTGGATGCAGTACTAGAACGTGGTGTGGATGCAGTACTAGAACGTGGTGTGGATGCAGTACTAGAACGTGGTGTGGATGCAATACTAGAACGTGGTGTGGATTCAGTACTAGTATGTGGTGTTGATGCAGTACTAGAACGTGGTGTGGATGCAGTACTAGAACGTGGTGTGGATGCAATACTAGAATGTGGTGTGGATGCAGTACTAGAATGTGGTGTGGATGCAGTACTAGAATGTGGTGTGGATGCAGTACTAGAATGTGGTGTGGATGCAGTACTAGAACGTGGTGTGGATGCAATACTAGAACGTGGTGTGGATGCAGTACTAGAACGTGGTGTGGATGCAATACTAGAACGTGGTGTGGATGCAGTACTAGAATGCGGCGTGGATGCAGTACTAGAATGTGATGTGGATGCAGTACTAGAATGTGGGGTGGATGCAGTACTAGAACGTGGTGTGGATGCAGTACTAGAACGTGGTGTGGATGCAATACTAGAACGTGGTGTGGATGCAGTACTAGAACGTGGTGTGGATGCAATACTAGAACGTGGTGTGGATGCAGTACTAGAATGCGGCGTGGATGCAGTACTAGAATGTGATGTGGATGCAGTACTAGAATGTGGGGTGGATGCAGTACTAGAATGTGATGTGGATGCAATACTAGAATGTGGTGTGGATACAGTACTAGAATGTGGTGTGGATGCAGTACTAGAATGCGGCGTGGATGCAGTACTAGAATGTGGTGTGGATGCAGTACTAGAATGTGATGTGGATTCAGTACTAGAATGCGGCGTGGATGCAGTACTAGAATGTGATGTGGATGCAATACTAGAATGTGGTGTGGATGCAGTACTAGAATGTGGTGTGGATGCAGTACTAGAATGTGGTGTGGATGCAGTACTAGAATGCGGCGTGGATGCAGTACTAGAATGTGGCATGGATGCAGTACTAGAATGTGGCGTGGATGCAGTACTAGAATGTGGTGTGGATGCAGTACTAGAATGTGATGTGGATTCAGTACTAGAATGTGATGTGGATTCAGTACTAGAATGCGGCGTGGATGCAGTACTAGAATGTGATGTGGATGCAATACTAGAATGTGGTGTGGATGCAGTACTAGAACGTGGTGTGGATACAGTACTAGAATGTGGTGTAGATACAGTACTAGAATGTGGTGTGGATGCAGTACTATAATGTGGTGTTAATGCAGTACTAGAATGTGGTGTGGATGCAGTACTAGAACGTGGTGTGAATGCAGTACTAGAACGTGGTGTAGATACAGTACTAGAATGTGGTGTGGATGCAGTACTATAATGTGGTGTTAATGCAGTACTAGAACGTGGTGTGGATGCAGTACTAGAATGTGGTGTGGATGCAGTACTAGAATGTGGTGTGGATGCAGTACTAGTATGTGGTGTGGATGCAGTACTAGAACGTGGTGTGGATGCAGTACTAGAACGTGGTGTGGATGCAATACTAGAACGTGGTGTGGATGCAATACTAGAACGTGGTGTGGATGCAGTACTAGAATGCGGCGTGGATGCAGTACTAGAATGCGGCGTGGATGCAGTACTAGAATGTGATGTGGATGCAGTACTAGAATGTGATGTGGATGCAATACTAGAATGTGATGTGGATGCAATACTAGAATGTGATGTGGATGCAGTACTAGAATGTGATGTGGATGCAGTACTAGAATGTGATGTGGATGCAATACTAGAATGTGATGTGGATGCAGTACTAGAATGTGATGTGGATGCAGTACTAGAATGTGATGTGGATGCAGTACTAGAATGTGATGTGGATGCAGTACTAGAATGTGATGTGGATGCAGTATTAGAATGCGGCGTGGATGCAGTACTAGAATGTGATGTGGATGCAGTACTAGAACATGGTGTGGATGCAGTACTAGAACGTGGTGTGGATGCAGTACTAGAATGTGGTGTGGATGCAGTACTAGTATGTGGTGTTGATGCAGTACTAGAATGTGATGTGGATGCAATACTAGAATGTGATGTGGATGCAGTACTAGAATGCGGCGTGGATGCAGTACTAGTATGTGGTGTTGATGCAGTACTAGAATGTGATGTGGATGCAATACTAGAATGTGATGTGGATGCAATACTAGAATGTGATGTGGATGCAGTACTAGAATGTGATGTGGATGCAGTACTAGAATGTGATGTGGATGCAGTACTAGAATGTGATGTGGATGCAGTACTAGAATGCGGCGTGGATGCAGTACTAGAATGTGATGTGGATGCAGTACTAGAACATGGTGTGGATGCAGTACTAGAACGTGGTGTGGATGCAGTACTAGAATGTGGTGTGGATGCAGTACTAGTATGTGGTGTGGATGCAGTACTAGTATGTGGTGTGGATGCAGTACTAGAACGTGGTGTGGATGCAGTACTAGAACGTGGTGTGGATGCAATACTAGAACATGGTGTGGATGCAATACTAGAACGTGGTGTGGATGCAGTACTAGAATGTGGTGTGGATGCAGTACTAGAACGTGGTGTGGATGCAGTACTAGAATGTGGTGTGGATGCAGTACTAGAATGTGGTGTGGATGCAGTACTAGAATGTGGTGTGGATGCAGTACTAGAACGTGGTGTGGATGCAGTACTAGAACGTGGTGTGGATGTAGTACTAGAATGTGGTGTGGATGCAGTACTAGTATGTGGTGTTGATGCAGTACTAGAACGTGGTGTGGATGCAGTATTAGAACGTGGTGTGGATGCAATACTAGAACGTGGTGTGGATGCAGTACTAGAATGCGGCGTGGATGCAGTACTAGAATGCGGCGTGGATGCAGTACTAGAATGTGATGTGGATGCAGTACTAGAATGTGATGTGGATGCAGTACTAGAATGTGATGTGGATGCAGTACTAGAATGTGGTGTGGATGCAGTACTAGAATGTGATGTGGATGCAGTACTAGAAGGTTGTGTGGATGTAGTACTAGAATGTGGTGTGGATGCAGTACTAGAAGGTTGTGTGTAAGTAGTACTAGAATGTGTTGTGGATGCAGTACTAGAATGTGGTGTGGATGCAGTACTAGAATGTGTTGTGGATGCAGTACTACAATGTGATGTGGATGCAGTACTAGAAGGTTGTGTGGATGTAGTACTAGAATGTGTTGTGGATGCAGTACTAGAATGTGTTGTGGATGCAGTACTAGAAGGTTGTGTGGATGTAGTACTAGAACATGGTGTGGATGCAGTACTAGAATGTGGTGTGGATGCAGTACTAGAATGTGGTGTGGATGCAGTACTAGAAGGTTGTGTGTAAGTAGTACTAGAATGTGTTGTGGATGCAGTACTAGAATGTGGTGTGGATGCAGTACTAGAATGTGTTGTGGATGCAGTACTACAATGTGATGTGGATGCAGTACTAGAAGGTTGTGTGGATGTAGTACTAGAACATGGTGTGGATGCAGTACTAGAATGTGTTGTGGATGCAGTACTAGAATGTGTTGTGGATGCAGTACTAGAAGGTTGTGTGGATGTAGTACTAGAACATGGTGTGGATGCAGTACTAGAATGTGTTGTGGATGCAGTACTAGAATGTGTTGTGGATGCAGTACTAGAAGGTTGTGTGGATGTAGTACTAGAACATGGTATGGATAAAACCTTAAGATACTGGCTTTCTGAAGAGCCGGTGAGCATATAAGACAGTGGGGTTTCTTATTGTTTTGCCATGTATAGTTTCTGTTCCTAGACAGTTTGCACCCTTTTCTTTCTCTTATTGTATTTTTTAACCTGTTCTCTGGGAGCCGCTTTCCCTGCCTCGTTCTGTGTGCATGGCCAATTCAACACCAGTGATGCTGAAGCAAAAAAACAAAACACTGACCACCAATGACCTTGAAACAAACACTCATTTGCCCCAATGGCCTTGAACACTCACTACTGGTTTATTATGGTGACTGACTGATTTAACACTTAATATATTGCTGTCATGTCCAGCGTGTATGTTAATAATCAGAGCTTATTTCCCAGATCCCATACACTTGTACTCCCCAGTATAATTAAGGGCTGTTTGATTGTATTTTGTAATGAGTATGCTTGTGACCAGAGGAAAAGCTAGGGTTACCAAATGTGCCTTTCCAAAGGCAGCATGACATGTAATTGTGATCATGGTCATCAATGTGAGTTTGTGTTGGCAGAGCTGATTATTCATTTTGAACATATCTTCATTAGTCTTCTTCACCTAGACAATTAGTACTAATTACCATCAGGCTATGTTCACATGTCAACATTTTTTTATAATACTTTCTAAGGAATAGCTTGAGTCATTGACTACATCATACCATAGTACATTATGACAAGAGCACAAGTTGGTGACCACAACATAGTATTTCAATAAAAAATAATAGTAATTTGAGCTGTTATAGCATTTTAGTTAAAAATCTCCCATGAGAGAAGTACATCTGTATATCTCATCAGAACGAGTGGTGTAATATCACTCAGAAGAGACACTGGAATGGTGCAAGGAATTCCCAGCAGAACTTCCCATGATGGACTCACAGACCTTGATATGTACATCCTGGAAGAAAGGAGGGAATGGTGATGCCATAGAAACATTTTTATATATGAACAGGGTTTAATACAGTTCAGGTAGCATTTTTCAGAAAAAACAAATAGTAGAATAAGAGTACATTATGTAAAGTTATAGGATATGAACTGAAAGGGCAATAGACTCATGGAACAGCTTTCCAGCAGAGCTGGTAGGAAGCAATCCCTTTAGGAGATTCAGTAATACCTGGTCATAAGTCTATGTAAGACTGTATACATTAATTAGAGTAATGGGCCAAATAGCTCTTATCTGCCATCAATACTGGTTTCTATATAAATGTTTACTGTAGCTTTAACACAAAGGTATTAGGTATAATTTAATATCTCCACACAGAGGCCTATGTGAAGACGGATACAGATGGGCATCTACTGCATCCAGCAACTAGAAATGATGATCCACCATTAGCATTGATGTAAAAGATGTTACATGTCTGGATGATTTATCTTATTAGTGCCCTAGCATATGTTCCTAGTGGAAATGTGCATTTAATGAGAATGAACTAACACAAATGGCATCATCTCAACTGTTATTAAAGGGGCACTGTGAAGAACCAGGAGGTTAAACTTTCATGTCCCTATGATATGTGAAGACTGTAAGATTACATAGACATTACAGCAGTACACCTGCTATGGACTTTTCCCATCTCAAGTCCTTTGAACTCAACCTCGCCATCTATTGGTTGAACCCTGCTTTGCAGCATTGTCCTATGTACTGCCATCTACTGGTTGATGACCTGCATAGCAGCATTGTTCTGTGCAGTGCAATCTATTGGTTGGTGACATACATTGCAGCATTGCTGTGTCCCATGCGAGTGGCCAATAGCCAGGCAGTATGCAAATATGTTACTGTTGCATTCTGGTACCTCCAGTCTTCAATGTTTTAATTCTATCCCCCCATCCTACACCCCAAAATTATGATACTCTGTTATGTTGGTTGTATGTTTTGTATTCTGTGTATTGTGATATTTTGTTATATGTATGTTGTCACCCCAAGTTAAATGTAGGCCTGGTATTGAATTTCAATAAACTTAGGTGTGCTGTGCATTTAGGATCTGTTATGGGGGGGGATGACAAGATCAGACCTGTGTAGCCAAAAGCACCTTGATAAAGGCATGTGTCATTTTACCAGGGCAGAGGGGCTAGTTCCTGCCTGGAGGAGGTGTTGGGAGCAGAGAGGACTGTACCTGGTCACCAGCAACATGACAGAGGGATTAGTGCCTGCCTAGTGGAGACTTCCCAGCAGAGGGGAAGATACCTGCACTGCAGTGACCTGTTTCAGTGCGTAGAAGTGAGAGTCCCTACCCAGGTCACTGTGCTACAGGGGCTCGCTGCACCTGGAGGTCTTCCAATCTGGTTGACGGCCTCTCCTCTGCTTAGTGCAGCTAGATCCAGTGGTAAAAGGCCCAGGCCTGTCGAGTGGTCCTCTGAGGCCAGTCCAGTGTAAATGACTTGGAAGGTACCCCCTAAGCTACAGGGGCGGGTACCACGGGGCGTCGCAGGTTAATGCGTCATTTGGAAAAAAAAAAAGATGTATATTAAGGGTTATTCTAGCTGAGTAAAACAACTTATTCTCACTGCTGAGAGATGACAACAAAAAGTTATTGCAGCTCAAAGTGGCATTTTTAGGTGTAGTACCTCAATGTCATGAAATGTTATGGTGGCATACTTGCTTCACCAGTCTATGGGCAGCTCCGGCCAATCAACCTTAAATCTCAGAGACTGGTGTAGCTACAGCGCCACCGTACAATGTCAGACCATGGTGGTGTACTGCACCCAACAATTTGTTTGAACTGCCCATCCTTTGAATAAGATGCCTCTCTGCAGTGTGAGACCCTGATTTACTCGGCAAGACAAATATATGTTTTCAATATTCAGAATTACTAGAAGTCAGTGTATTACAGACTGCTCTTAAACCAACAGCAGTTTAGGAAATCTTTGTCTCCTGTGGTTGGTACACTTGCCGTGTCCAGGAATTGCTCCAGTCTCGTATAGAACACTGGGCCCTTTAAATCTCTGAGTGCTAGAGGGGGTAGAAAGTGAAGCAATGAGTTAGATACCCCTTTGGCACTCAAAGGATTAAATCTTATTTCCCTCATTTGCGTTGATCTTTCCAGCAACCCATATTCAAGACATGTTAGTTTGGTTTAAATGGGCATTTAGAGGTATAATCTTGTTCTTTTATGAAGGAAATGAAGTGGGAGTAGGAAAGCAGTATTATTTCGGCTGCGTTATTATTATGTTAATCATCTCAGAGGGAAATGTCATCTCAGAGAAAGGTGAGGTGCAGGATCCTGCAAGTCTTCACAACGAGCGCTGAAAGCTCCGAATCCTGATTGCAGGGACATGTGAAGAGGGATTTTTGTTGCCCTGATGGTCACGCTGTGCAATTCAGTGGTGGACAGGTCTTTCAGCCAACAAGTTCACCATATTTTTCAGCCACAAAAATCCTCTATTGTGATTTAATTGGAACGTTTCATTTCTACAGTACTTTTCAGACTCTTTCTCACTCTAAACTGTTACCTTTCTAATCAGTTGATGACGTTCTTTTCAGTGTATGGGTTTTTTCTAGAGTGTCAGTTGGGGGGAGCTGTACCGAGTACAGAAATACTGCACCATAACATGTACTTTATTGCTCATACTTCTGATTATCTGCAGTTTTTTCCAGGCCTGATTTTAAGGGACATATGAAGAATAAAAGTGAGGCAGTTTGGGAGGAAATCAACTTTTACCACTGGTAAGATACAATTAATAATAATAATAATCATAAATAATTATGCCAATTGACTAAGTCGACATTGCATTAAATGGGGTTTTAATCCAGTGAATGTTACAGAGGTAACCCCTGATGAAGCGTGCAGAGAAGCATGCGATACGCGTCGGGTTTAATATATTGTTGTATGTGGCAACTTGGTCCCTTCTGGATTGTACCTCCATCTAGCAACGATTATCTACCGACAGGATCCCAAAGGTCACATATAAGCTCATCAGACCAAAAGACATTATAGAGACAATTTCAGGACTCCCAGCTGCCACTTCCAAGATGGTATGGCAGAACATGTCATCAGGGAGACTCACCAAGAGATACAAGGACACTGCATGGATGTCCATTTAGGAGGGTCTGTCTCTCATGTCATTCATGCATGCAAGGAACCTATGCAAGTCTAGACACTGCCCTAGAGGATGCTTGGCAGAAGAAACTGCCCTACATGTTTTTTGGCAGTACCCCTTTTCCCAAGCTCTGTTGAATGACCTGGAAAATGAACTCAAAGACTCTGTTCCAAAGAGATACTTGTTGTACCACTCGGTACTGTATGGACTATTTCCAGGGACATACTCGTATGGTGCTATCCAGGAAGCCTAGCGCATCATGTGCTGTGTCAAAGACGCTCTGTGGTTTGCAAGGAATTATTATATAGTTAAGTGTTTTTTACCTAATGGTTTTACATTACTGTCAATTACTATAATTACTATGATTATGTATAGCTGGTACTAGTTATTGGTCAGGAAGTCTTGGTAGTAGGTGCCCTTTATAGACTCTTCATCCCTTCCTCTATGCCAGAAGTTTACACACAGTGCAACCATTACCTATTTCTTCTGCTTATTATATTGCATTATAAGGAGAGGTGAATCACTGGCTACAGTTCTTTATAGAATGTAATAGTAAAATTGAACTGTAATTACATTCAAACAAAGCATCTCCAAGTGAGAGCACCTTTTTGTAATTAGCATGAAAAGTGCTACAATATAGGATGATTTTATAATGACTGACAGCTCACATCTGACCCAGCCTTGAAATGACTGACAGCTCACATCTGACCCAGCCTGGAAATGACTGACAGCTCACATCTGAACAAGCCTGGAAATGACTGACAGCTCAGATCTAACCCAAACTTGAAATGATGGACATCCCAGATCTGACTCAGCCTTGAAATGACAGACAGCTCAGATCTGACCCATCCTGGAAATGAGACAGATCTGACCCCTCTTGGAAATGACAGACAGCTCAGATCTGACCCATCCTGGGAATCTATCACGGTTCCTGTGACTCCTTGTCACTCTCTGTTGTGGTGCTCTTCCATTGGCGGAGCTTGATTGGCCCGCCCAGGGTGACCCTTTATATACTGGGCCTATGGCACCTGTCAGGTGCCCTTTCGTGGTGTTCCTGTTCCTGCGCCTTTGTTGCTGTGATCCTGCGTTCCTGTGTACCGACTCGGCTCGTCTGACTACTCTGCTGTTCCTGCTCGTGATTGACCCAGTTCTGGCTGACGTTCCTGCTCTGTGATTGACCCGGCTCTGGCTGACGTTCCTGCTCCGTGATTGACCCGGCTCTGGCTGATGTTCCTGCTCCGTGATTGACCCGGCTCTGGCTGACGTTCCTGCTCTGTGATTGACCCGGCTCTGGCTGACGTTCCTGCTCTGTGATTGACCCGGCTCTGGCTGACGTTCCTGCTCCGTGATTGACCCGGCTCTGGCTGACGTTCCTGTTCCGTGATTGACCCGGCTCTGGCTGACGTTCCTGCTCCGTGACTGACCCGGCTCTGGCTGACGTTCCTGCTCCGTGATTGACCCGGCTCTGGCTGACGTTCCTGCTCCGTGATTGACCCGGCTCTGGCTGACGTTCCTGCTCTGTGTTGCTTCCACTAGTCCTCCGAACTTTTGAGCCCTGCCTGGCAGCATTCTGAACTTGCCTGCAGTGTTGCACTGACTGATCACGCCTCATAGCTCACTGTGGCCTCCGTTATTGAGCCTGCCTGTTGCCTCCGTTACTGAGCCTGTCAGAGAGTACTTGCCGAGCTGTTGCCTCTGTTACCGAGTCTGTCAGAGAACACTTGCTGTGCTTGTTGCCTCCATTACCGAGCCTGTCTTTATACACTTGCCGAGCTTGCTACCTTCGATCCTGAGCCGTTTAACACTTGTTGAGCTTGTTGCCTCCATCACCGAGCCTATCCATTAACACTGCAGAGCATTGTCGCATACTAGGTGCTCGTTCCCTACAGTTGGCGCACTGCGTGGTGCTATTGGGCATTCCGTTAGCTCTTGCAGTCTCTTGCTCCGTTCCGGCACCGGAAGAGTGCCTGGGCTCTGGTCTCCTATTGCTCACAGTGTTGTTCCATCAGATCGCACCAGGAAGTGCGTTTGGCTCATGGCATATTGGCTTGTGCAGTGTCTCCTCCATTACCGCACCAAGGGGTGCTCTTGGCTCCGGTCCCATTTGCATATGCAGTGTCTCCTCCGTTACCGCACCTAGGGGTGCTCCTGTCTCTGGCTCCATTGGCTCTGGCAGTGTCTCTCCTCCGTTATTGCACCCAAGTGGTGGTGTTGGCTCAAGCTCCAGCCAGTCCTGGCTATACTATTGGGCATTACGATTCAGCTATCTGGTTGTGATTCAGTTCGGTTTCACTGCTTGAGTGTGCTTTCTTCACTACTACTGGGACTGTTTAGAGTACCGTGCGTTGGCTAAATCACCACAACAGAGACTGATTATTTTTATTGGGCATTAACCCTTTTTCTTTTGATTCTGCTGTATGCTACCTGCTCCTGCTATATTGGGCCTGTATTTTATCCAATACTTGCCTTACTGTTATTACCTATTCTGGCCTCCAGGGGCACTGTTCCTTATTTTTACCTCAATTAAACTGTGTTTTATTTTTAACCTTGGTCTGAGTGTTGTAAAAACCGTAACAGAATCACACACAGCTCAGATCTGACCCATCCTAGGAATGACTGACAGCTCAGATCTGACCCATCCTGGAAATGACTGACAGCTCAGATCTGACCCATCCTGGGAATGACAGACAGCTCAGATCTGACCCATCCTGGAGATGGCTGACAGCTGAGGTCTGACCCATCCTGGAGATGGCTGACAGCTGAGATCTGACCCATCCTGGAGATGGCTGACAGCTGAGATCTGACCCATCCTGGAGATGGCTGACAGCTGAGATCTGACCCACCCTGGAGATGGCTGACAGCTGAGATCTGACCCATCCTGGAGATGGCTGACAGCTGAGATCTGACCCATCCTGGGAATGACACCCAGCTCAGATCTGACCCATCCTGGGAATGACTGACAGCTCAGATCTGACCCATCCTGGGAATTACTGACAGCTCAGATCTGACCCATCCTGGTAATGACACACAGCTCAGATCTGACCCATCCTGGAAATGACTGACAGCTCAGATCTGACCCATCCTGGTAATGACACACAGCTCAGATCTGACCCATCCTGGGAATGACTGACAGCTCATATCTGACCCATCCTGGAAATGACTGACAGCTCAGATCTGATCCATCCTGGGAATGACACACAGCTCAGATCTGACCCATCCTGGGAATGACAGACAGCTCAGATCTGACCCATCCTGGGAATTATTGACAGCTCAGATCTGACCCATCCTGAAAATGACTGACAGCTCAGATCTGACCCATCCTGGGAATGACACACAGCTCAGATCTGACCCATCCTGGGAATGACAGACATCTCAGATCTGACCCATCCTGGAAATGACTGACAGCTCAGATCTGACCCATCCTGGGAATTACTGACAGCTCAGATTTGACCCATCCTGGTAATGACTGACAGCTCAGATCTGACCCATCCTGGGAATGACACACAACTCAGATCTGACCCATCCTGGGAATGACACACAGCTCAGATCTGACCCATCCTGGGAATTATTGACAGCTCAGATCTGACCCATCCTGGAAATGACTGACAGCTCAGATTTGACCCATCCTGGGAATGACACACAGCTCAGATCTGACCCATCCTGGAAATGACTGACAGCTCAGATCTGACCCATCCTGGGAATTACTGACAGCTCAGATCTGACCCATCCTGGGAATTACTGACAGCTCAGATCTGACCCATCCTGGGAATGACTGACAGCTCAGATCTGACCCATCCTGGGAATGACTGACAGCTCAGATCTGACCCATCCTGGGAATGACACACAGCTCAGATCTGACCCATACTGGGAATGACACACAGCTCAGATCTGACCCATCCTGGGAATGACACACAGCTCAGATCTGACCCATCCTGGGAATGACTGACAGCTCAGATCTGACCCATCCTGGAGATGGCTGACAGCTGAGATCTGACCCATCCTGGAGATGGCTGACAGCTGAGATCTGACCCATCCTGGAGATGGCTGACAGCTGAGATCTGACCCATCCTGGAGATGGCTGACAGCTGAGATCTGACCCATCCTGGAGATGGCTGACAGCTGAGATCTGACCCATCCTGGGAATGACACACAGCTCAGATCTGACCCATCCTGGGAATGACACACAGCTCAGATCTGACCCATCCTGGGAATGACTGACAGCTCAGATCTGACCCATCCTGGGAATGACTGACAGCTCAGATCTGACCCATCCTGGTAATGACACACAGCTCAGATCTGACCCATCCTGGAAATGACTGACAGCTCAGATCTGACCCATCCTGGTAATGAGACACAGCTCAGATCTGACCCATCCTGGGAATGACTGACAGCTCAGATCTGACCCATCCTGGGAATGACTGACAGCTCAGATCTGACCCATCCTGGAAATGACTGACAGCTCAGATCTGACCCATCCTGGGAATGACTGACAGCTCAGATCTGACCCATCCTGGGAATGACACACAGCTCAGATCTGACCCATCCTGGGAATTATTGACAGCTCAGATTTGACCCATCCTGGTAATGACTGACAGCTCAGATCTGACCCATCCTGGGAATGACACACAACTCAGATCTGACCCATCCTGGGAATGACACACAGCTCAGATCTGACCCATCCTGGGAATGACAGACAGCTCAGATCTGACCCATCCTGGGAATTATTGACAGCTCAGATCTGACCCATCCTGGAAATGACTGACAGCTCAGATCTGACCCATCCTGGGAATGACACACAGCTCAGATCTGACCCATCCTGGAAATGACTGACAGCTCAGATCTGACCCATCCTGGGAATTACTGACAGCTCAGATCTGACCCATCCTGGGAATTACTGACAGCTCAGATCTGACCCATCCTGGGAATGACTGACAGCTCAGATCTGACCCATCGTGGGAATGACTGACAGCTCAGATCTGACCCATCCTGGGAATGACTGACAGCTCAGATCTGACCCATCCTGGGAATGACTGACAGCTCAGATCTGACCCATCCTGGGAATGACACACAGCTCAGATCTGACCCATCCTGGGAATGACACACAGCTCAGATCTGACCCATCCTGGGAATGACTGACAGCTCAGATCTAACCCATCCTGGAGATGGCTGACAGCTGAGATCTGACCCATCCTGGAGATGGCTGACAGCTGAGATCTGACCCATCCTGGAGATGGCTGACAGCTGAGATCTGACCCATCCTGGAGATGGCTGACAGCTGAGATCTGACCCATCCTGGAGATGGCTGACAGCTGAGATCTGACCCATCCTGGGAATGACACACAGCTCAGATCTGACCCATCCTGGGAATGACTGACAGCTCAGATCTGACCCATCCTGGGAATGACTGACAGCTCAGATCTGACCCATCCTGGTAATGACACACAGCTCAGATCTGACCCATCCTGGAAATGACTGACAGCTCAGATCTGACCCATCCTGGTAATGAGACACAGCTCAGATCTGACCCATCCTGGGAATGACTGACAGCTCAGATCTGACCCATCCTGGGAATGACTGACAGCTCAGATCTGACCCATCCTGGGAATGACAGACAGCTCAGATCTGACCCATCCTGGGAATTACTGACAGCTCAGATCTGACCCATCCTGGAAATGACTGACAGCTCAGATCTGACCCATCCTGGGAATGACACACAGCTCAGATCTGACCCATCCTGGGAATGACTGACAGCTCAGATCTGACCCATCCTGGGAATGACTGACAGCTCAGATCTGACCCATCCTGGTAATGACACACAGCTCAGATCTGACCCATCCTGGTAATGACACACAGCTCAGATCTGACCCATCCTGGTAATGACACACAGCTCAGATCTGACCCATCCTGGGAATGACTGACAGCTCAGATCTGACCCATACTGGGAATGACTGACAGCTCAGATCTGACCCATCCTGGGAATGACTGACAGCTCAGATCTGACCAATCCTGGGAATGACTGACAGCTCAGATCTGACCCATCCTGGGAATGACACACAGCTCAGATCTGACCCATACTGGGAATGACTGACAGCTCAGATCTGACCCATCCTGGGAATGACTGACAGCTCAGATCTGACCCATCCTGGGAATGACTGACAGCTCAGATCTGACCCATCCTGGAAATGACTGACAGCTCAGATCTGACCCATCCTGGAAATGACTGACAGCTCAGATCTGACCCATCCTGGTAATGACTGACAGCTCATCATGTATATGTCATATGTGTGTATATCTCCTGCTATTCCCAGTATTTACATCATATTTATCACATATTTCCCTGCGGATTCTTTCAGCCGTCACTGTGGCCTATTGATCTGCTGTTCTTCCTGCATTTTATCTCTGTTAGGGCCGGGGGAAGCACATCATGCTGTGAAGCAATGTGTTGCACATCAGTCTAAGACTTAAAGGGTTAATGAGGACCTGCCAAAATATCACAAATTATTTGCTAAACAACCAGCTTGTGGCTCTGTGTACTGCAAGAGGAACTGGAGCAATTCTGGGACAACTGAACCACAATAAAGGAGACAAATAAGGTTCCCTTTAATTTGAAAGGGGGCTTTAAACCATTTGAATGCTATAGAGGTCTCCATCACAGTGTTTCCCTAGCATTCAAGGGGTTAAAAGACAACCCTAGCTACCCTACTTATATTCACACCCGCTCAACACATGATCTCACCCCCTGCCTCTTCCACTGTTTCCAGGTGCAGGTGATGAGCTGTGAATATCACATACAGAATGCCAGCAGGGTACAGAGTTTTCATGGTGAAATGTACTGTTATGGACTCAATCACCTTAATGTGTACAGCCTGGAAGATAGGGGGAAAGAGAGAGCAGATATAATAAAAAGGGACAGAGCCATCATCGTGAATTGTACAGCTGTGGACTCAAACACCTTCATACGTACAGCATGGAAGCAAGGGGGGAGAGCATGGAGGAAGAAGGAACAGAGTGGATGTGATATGATGGTACAGAGGATTCATGGTAAATGGGACCAGTATAGACTCAATCACCTCAATATGTGCAGCAGGGAAGAGAGAGAGGAGAGAGGACATGATAGAAGGATATTGAGTCATCATGGAAGAGAGAGAGGAGAGAGGACATGATAGAATGATATTGAGTCATCATGGAAGAGAGAGAGGAGAGAGGACATGATAGAATGATATTGAGTCATCATGGAAGAGAGAGAGGAGAGAGGACATGATAGAATGATATTGAGTCATCATGGAAGAGAGAGAGGAGAGTGGACATGATAGAATGATATTGAGTCATCATGGAAGAGAGAGAGGAGAGAGGACATGATAGAATGATATTGAGTCATCATGGAAGAGAGAGAGGAGAGTGGACATGATAGAATGATATTGAGTCATCATGGAAGATTGTACCAGTATAGACTCTAACACCTAAATATTTGCACCTTGGTAAAAAGAGGGAAGAGAGTGAGTATGATAGAATAATGCAGAGTCATCATGGAGAATGTTATCCAGTATAGAGTGGATATGATACAGTGGTGCAGAGTCATCATGGAGAATGGTACCAGTATAGAGTGGATATGATACAGTGGTGCAGAGTCGTCATGGAGAACGGTACCAGTATAGAGTGGATATGATACAGTGGTGCAGAGTCATCATGGAGAACGGTACCAGTATAGAGTGGATATGATACAGTGGTGCAGAGTCATCATGGAGAACGGTACCAGTATAGAATGGATATGATACAGTGGTGCAGAGTCATCATGGAGAACGGTACCAGTATAGAGTGGATATGATACAGTGGTGCAGAGTCATCATGGAGAACGGTACCAGTATAGAATGGATATGATACAGTGGTGCAGAGTCATCATGGAGAACGGTACCAGTATAGAATGGATATGATACAGTGGTGCAGAGTCATCATGGAGAACGGTACCAGTATAGAATGGATATGATACAGTGGTGCAGAGTCATCATGGAGAACGGTACCAGAATAGAGTGGATATGATACAGTGGTACAGAGACATCATGGAGAACGGTACCAGTATACAGTGGATATGATACAGTGGTGCAGAGTCATCATGGAGAACGGTACCAGTATAGACTCGATATGATACAGTGGTGCAGAGTCATCATGGAGAACGGTACCAGTATAGAGTGGATATGATACAGTGGTGCAGAGTCATCATGGAGAACGGTACCAGTACAGAGTGGATATGATACAGTGGTGCAGAGTCATCATGGAGAACGATACCAGTATAGAGTGGATATGATACAGTGGTGCAGAGTCATCATGGAGAACGGTACCAGTATAGAGTGGATATGATACAGTGGTGCAGAGTCATCATGGAGAATGGTATCAGTATAGAGTGGATATGATACAGTGGTGCAGAGTCATCATGGAGAGCGGTACCAGTATAGAGTGGATATGATACAGTGGTGCAGAGTCATCACGGAGAACGGTACAGTATAGAGTGGATATGATACAGTGGTACAGAGTCATCATGGAGAATGTTATCCAGTATAGACTCAATATGATACAGTGGTGCAGAGTCATCACGGAGAACGGTACCAGTATAGAATGGATATGATACAGTGGTGCAGAGTCACCACAGAGAACGGTACCAGTATAGAGTGGATATGATACAGTGGTGCAGAGTCATCATGGAGAACGGTACCAGTATAGAGTGGATATGATACAGTGGTGCAGAGTCATCATGGAGAGCGGTACCAGTATAGAGTGGATATGATACAGTGGTGCACAGTCATCATGGAGAATGGTATCAGTATAGAGTGGATATGATACAGTGGTGCAGAGTCATCACAGAGAACGGTACCAGTATAGAATGGATATGATACAGTGGTGCAGAGTCATCATGGAGAACGGTACCAGTATAGAGTGGATATGATACAGTGGTGCAGAGTCATCATGGAGAGCGGTACCAGTATACAGTGGATATGATACAGTGGTGCAGAGTCATCATGGAGAATGGTATCAGTATAGAGTGGATATGATACAGTGGTGCAGAGTCATCACAGAGAACGGTACCAGTATAGAATGGATATGATACAGTGGTGCAGAGTCATCATGGAGAATGGTACCAGTATAGAGTGGATATGATACAGTGGTGCAGAGTCATCACGGAGAACGGTACCAGTATAGAGTGGATATGATACAGTGGTACAGAGTCATCATGGAGAATGTTATCCAGTATAGACTCAATATGATACAGTGGTGCAGAGTCATCATGGAGAACGGTACCAGTATAGAGTGGATATGAGACAGTGGTGCAGAGTCATCATGGAGAATGTTATCCAGTATAGAGTGGATATGATACAGTGGTGCAGAGTCATCATGGAGAACGGTACCAGTATAGACTCAATATGATACAGTGGTGCAGAGTCATCATGGAGAACGGTACCAGTATAGAATGGATATGATACAGTGGTGCAGAGTCATCATGGAGAATGTTATCCAGTATACACTCAATATGATACAGTGGTGCAGAGTCATCATGGAGAACGGTACCAGTATAGAGTGGATATGATACAGTGGTACAGAGTCATCATGGAGAACGGTACCAGTATAGACTCAATATGATACAGTGGTGCAGAGTCATCATGGAGAACGGTATCAGTATAGAGTGGATATGATACAGTGGTGCAGAGTCATCATGGAGAACGGTACCAGTATAGAATGGATATGATACAGTGGTGCAGAGTCATCATGGAGAACGGTACCAGTATAGAGTGGATATGATACAGTGGTGCAGAGTCATCATGGAGAACGGTATCAGTATAGAGTGGATATGATACAGTGGTACAGAGTCATCATGGACAACAGTACCAGTATAGACTCAATATGATACAGTGGTGCAGAGTCATCATGGAGAACGGTACCAGTATAGAGTGGATATGATACAGTGGTGCAGAGTCATCATGGAGAACGGTATCAGTATAGAGTGGATATGATACAGTGGTGCAGAGTCATCATGGAGAACGGTATCAGTTTAGAGTGGATATGATACAGTGGTGCAGAGTCATCATGGAGAACGGTATCAGTATAGAGTGGATATGATACAGTGGTGCAGAGTCATCATGGAGAACGGTATCAGTTTAGAGTGGATATGATACAGTGGTGCAGAGTCATCATGGAGAATGGTATCAGTATAGAGTGGATATGATACAGTGGTGCAGAGTCATCATGGAGAACGGTACCAGTATAGAGTGGATATGATACAGTGGTGCAGAGTCATCATGGAGAACGGTATCAGTATAGAGTGGATATGATACAGTGGTGCAGAGTCATCATGGAGAACGGTACCAGTATAGAGTGGATATGATACAGTGGTACAGAGTCATCATGGAGAACGGTACCAGTATAGACTCAATATGATACAGTGGTGCAGAGTCATAATGGAGAACGGTACCAGTATAGAATGGATATGATACAGTGGTGCAGAGACATCATGGAGAACGGTACCAGTATAGAATGGATATGATACAGTGGTGCAGAGTCATCACAGAGAACGGTACCAGTATAGAGTGGATATGATGCAGTGGTGCAGAGTCGTCATGGAGAACGGTACCAGTATAGAGTGGATATGATACAGTGGTGCAGAGTCATCATGGAGAATGGTACCAGTATAGAGTGGATATGATACAGAGGTGCAGAGTCATCATGGAGAACGGTATCAGTATAGAGTGGATATGATACAGTGGTGCAGAGTCATCACAGAGAACGGTACCAGTATAGAGTGGATATGATACAGTGGTGCCGAGTCATCACGGTGAACGGTACCAGTATAGAGTGGATATGATACAGTGGTGCAGAGTCATCATGGAGAACGGTACCAGTATAGAATGGATATGATACAGTGGTGCAGAGTCATCATGGAGAACGGTACTAGTATAGAGTGGATATGATACAGTGGTGCAGAGTCGTCATGGAGAACGGTACCAGTATAGAGTGGATATGATACAGTGGTGCAGAGTCATCACAGAGAACGGTACCAGTATAGAGTGGATATGATACAGTGGTGCAGAGTCATCATGGAGAACGGTACCAGTATAGAATGGATATGATACAGTGGTGCAGAGACATCATGGAGAACGGTATCAGTATAGAATGGATATGATACAGTGGTGCAGAGTCATCATGGAGAACGGTATCAGTATAGAGTGGATATGATACAGTGGTGCAGAGTCATCACAGAGAACGGTACCAGTATAGAGTGGATATGATACAGTGGTGCAGAGTCATCATGGAGAACGGTATCGGTATAGAATGGATATGATACAGTGGTGCAGAGTCATCATGGAGAATGGTACCAGTATAGAGTGGATATGATACAGTGGTGCAGAGTCATCATGGAGAATGGTACCAGTATAGAGTGGATATGATACAGTGGTGCAGAGTCATCATGGAGAACGGTACCGGTATAGAATGGATATGATACAGTGGTGCAGAGTCATCATGGAGAATGGTACCAGTATAGACTCAATATGATACAGTGGTGCAGAGTCATCATGTAGAACGGTACCAGTATAGAGTGGATATGATACAGAGGTGCAGAGTCATCATGGAGAACGGTACCAGTATAGAGTGGATATGATACAGTGGTGCAGAGTCATCATGGTGAACGGTACCAGTATAGCGTGGATATGATAAAAGCCTCTGATACATTATATGGTTTAGAATATCTTTGAATTGAGGAAATCTTTTTAAAAAGCAAAATTAGAAGAAAAGAAAATGACAACGTTTGAAGGTGGAAAACTCAGATGAAAAGTGTGTAAGTCCTACCGTAGGGAAAGGTGTCAGTCATTGAAGAGCCTCCCAGGGGCAGTGGTAGAGACTAATATTGTGGGGGAAGTAAATGTCTGGGATTTATAAAAAAATCTGTTATTAAAAGCGTCCATAAGCATTCCAGATTTGGTCCTAGATTGCATTATAATTCAGAAATATCACTCGTTTTAACAGAATCCTGATGTCTATAGGGAAATTTGTAGATAAAAACCTTAATAAAGTTATCAGCCTCAGTGGAATCCAGGTCTTAATTACAAGAACAGAAAACAAGTACATTGGGTTTTCAGTTTACCTTTCTTTGCATCTATAAAGACAATGGCTGAATGTGAAAGATTGACAGGATCCATGAGAAGTCTCCACCGGGGTGGAAGAAACAGAAGAAAGAGGCATCTCTGTGACAAATCTAAGAGCCAATAGAACGACACAAATCCAGTATCTTTCTGCCGCTCAGTGTATCCAGGAGAGACAGAATCAATGTGTGAACTTCACAACGAACCCAATGAATAGAAAGTGATTTTCTCTGTGTGATACACATGGATTTCAGTTAATTATCAGAGTGTCACATTATCAGCAGTGAGCCGATGACTAGAATTTAACTCCATTGTTTTAACTGTTTTTTGCACAAGGCACCCCTAACCCTAACTTTCAATCTCGAATCCTCAGGCCCCCTTCACGTATTTTATTTGAATTATCGCGGGTGCAATAGGTACAATACAATAATATGCAGTTACTCTTAGGTTTCCCAATCATAATAAAGAAATATCTATAAATATACATGTGAAACTGAACGTGCACATCAGAACAAAAAAAACAGGGGGGGGGCACCCTAAATGGCAAAAACGTGCCATGCACCCTGGATGAAAATGGCTGGTTTAACTCCATGAGGGCCAGAAGTATATGAAGCATTCCCTGCACACCATTCCTGTCCTCACTGGGTTAATTAGTATAATTACACATACAGACGTGGAATATTTGTTATGAAGTGGATAGGATGCAGCGTTCCCTATAAAGTGAGCACACATAAGAAACCCAGCAATGAAGTAGTTAAAGGGGACTGTGTGAAGGAATAATCAAATGAAAAATACAGCCCTTTCCAATTTCAATTACACTCTTAACCCTTTGCGTGCCAGAAGGATATGCAAAACGTGGCTCAACAATGCATCCTGTCATGTACCCTTCTGGCACTCGAAGGGTTAACTCATTCAGTTCTGCGGTGCACACCTTTCTTGGACATGATCTGTAGGAAGCGTACCTGTATGTGCATGATAGATCAGCATTAACATCCAATAATTCTCTTTATTCTGCGATATGAAGCGCTGCACACAACATTCCAGGTGCCAAACTCATGTCCTGCAGAGCTTACTATTCAGGATGAACAAAGCAACTCCGCAAAGTAACAGCTCGTACAAAACTGTCTCTTTCAGTGACAAAGAAACAATAAGTGTTTTGCATTTTGTTTGATGTTTTGGCCAGTCAGATATCAGACAAAAGTGATAATGTGATATTAAAAATAAACACGTTCCCAATGTCAGTCACAAGAGTTCCTGCTCGGTCAGGTTTTATCTGGACAAGGAAGAATAACTGCTTCGTCCGGTTACTATTACTTACAAGGCAGAAATGCCAGAGGTTTTTCTCCCTCTCCTCCACTAACCTTCCCTCTCCTCCACTAACCTTCCCTCTCCTCCATGCTCCCTCTTTCCAACTCTCTCCATCTCCTTTGCTCTCCATCCTTCCCCTCTAACTCCATCCCTCTGTCTCTCCCTCCTTTGATCTCCCTTTCAGTGTCCACAGTTTCCCCCTCCTTTGCTCTCCCTCTTTACTTCTCTAATTCTCTCACCCTCACTCCCTCTCCAGCTCTCTTCCTCCCTCCCCGATCGCTCCTCACAACTCTCCCTTTCTCCCCAGTACTCCTACATGATTCATTCCAAATTGATTTGAAAGTAACCAGAATTTACTCAAGGACTGTCAAATTGATCCACAAAATCAAGTGCAGAAATCGTGCTAATTTTTTTATAGTCTCAAAGTTTACGGGTATTTTAAGAAACTGCCCTGGACTAGATAGATCACAGCTGATGTACTAGCCAATTGGGCTCAGATAACAATTTATTTTCCTAAATATGGGTGCATATTAAAGATGAGCGAGCACCCCGATGCTCGGGTGCTCGGGTGCTCTGACCGAGCACCCCCTGATGCTCGAGTGCTCGGCCGAGCACCCGAGCCCCATTCAAATGAATGGGAGCACTCGAGCATTAAACCAGGCACCCCCTGCTCTGATGAGCGGAGGGTGCCTGGTCAATGTCCCCCTTCATCTCCGCTATGCCCCTCTTCCACAATGTCCCCCTTCATCTCCTATGCCATAGCGGAGATGAAGGGGGACATTGTGGAAGAGGGGCATAGCGGAGATGAAGGGGCACATTGTGGAAGAGGGGCATAGCGGAGATGAAGGGGCACATTGTGGAAGACGGGCATAGCGGAGATGAAGGGGGACATTGTGGAAGAGGGGCATAGAGTCTATGCCCCTCTTCCATAATGTCCCCCTTCATCTCCGCAATGCCCCCTTCATCTCCGCAATGCCCCCGTACCTCCATTCCCTGGTGGTCCAGCGGAGCGTCTTCGGATCTGTGCCTCTTCCGGCACAGATCCTCTTCACCCGAGCATGTCGGGCGAGCACATGGCGGTACTCGTACGAGTACCGCCATGTGCAGAGCAGAGCGATGCTCGAGCCGATCCGAGCATCGGCCGAGCACGCTCGCTCAACACTAGTGCATATCAAAGCTAGAGACGGCTCCAACACCTTGGGGGAGATGCACTCTATTTCCTATGTTATTCTTCGGAGCCAATGCACTAAGATCTCCAGATCTGAAGATCTTAGTACATATGCTCTATAGAATTACATAGGGACTGGAGAAGTGACAAACTGGAGAAGTCTTCTCCTCTTTATCACCTCTTAGTGCATAACCCCCTTGTGAAGCAATGAATTGGCGATATCCCCGATATCCAAAGGGTCAATTACACTCTTCAGACATTTCCTTATTTTGAAGAAACAGAATATAATTACTTATAACAACCTAGAAATGGAAATATCCCCAGAAATACTACTAGTCATTCTCAGCAGCTGTCTGAGTTAAGACGGGCAGCAATTTTATGTCAACTGAAAGCATTTGGTTTGCAAAATTAAATAATGATCATTATTAGAAACAAGAAACATAAAGTAAAAAATAATTACTATTGTGCCTATGTGAATAATGTCCTTCAGGGCATGGAGAACCAAGCGGGTCTTTGTAAAACAATCATTTAATGGAGATTTGAAGACAGGGCATGGGTTAATAGATTGCCTGATATTTTTCTTGGCCTTGAACGTTTTTAACTAAATATGGTATTTAATAATGTGTGCTGTCAGGAGGCTGGAATTACTTGTGTTGGCAGCATCCTGCATTACAGATACTAATTACAGTGTTCTATTGTATAGCTGTTTGAAGTTACACTATAATTTGTACATTAGTACTCTGACAAATTATATAATCACACATTTTTTTCTGATTAGGTTTCTGAATGATTGAGCTAGTGCAAAATTATATAGTTTACCAAATTAATCTACACATCTATTTATGCATTCTACTCACTATGTGAAATGTGATTTCCACCTAAAAAACAAGTAGAAAAAGCCAATCTCTTCATTTCAGTCCAGTTATGGGAAATAACAATCTATAATTAATTGTACATGTCCAGTTATGGGAAGTAACAATCTATAATTAATTGTTCGTGTCCAGTTACGGGAAAGAACAACTGATGTGTCCAGAAAATTAAACTGTAGGAACATCCACCTTGACAGGACAACCATGACTGACAGTTTATAAGGTTATACAAATAAGTTAGTACTGACAGATAGGGAGTGGCAGGTGGGATGGGGAGAACAGAGGAGAATGTTAGTATCTGGCTGCAGGAAGTGGGAGGGGGTAGTGTGAAGAAACAGGAGGTTAAACTCTCATGTTCCTGTAATATCTGAGGACTGTGGGATTACATGGACATTACAGGCAATACATTTGCTATGGACTTTTCCCATCTTAAGTCGTTTGAACTCAACCTCGCCATCTATTGGTTGAATCGTGCATAGCAGCATTATTCTGTGCACTGCCACCTATTGGTTGGTGACATGTATAGCAGCATTGTTCTGTGCACTGCCATCTATTGGTTGGTGACATTGCAGCATTGCTGCCTGCGAGCGGCCAATAGCCAGGCAGTATGCAAATATGTTACTGCTGTATTCTGGTACCTCCAGTCTCTCTTCAATGTTTAATTCTATCCCCCCATCCTACACCCCAAAATTATGATGCTCTGTTATGTTGGTTGTATATTTGGTATTCTGTGTATTGTGATATTTTGGATGAGAGGGGGTGGCAGGTGGAACGGGGGAGCAGTGTGGAATGTTAGTATCTGGCTGGGAATGGCAAGTTGGAGGGGGAGCAGTGTGGAATGTTAGTATCTGGCTGGCTGGGAGTGGTTGGTAGGAGGGAGAGCAGTATGGAATGTTAGTAACTGGCTGGGAGTGGCAGGTGGGAGGGAGAGCAGTGTGGAATGTTAGTATCTGGCTGGCTGG
Organism: Rhinophrynus dorsalis; assembly: GCA_037306005.1. Lineage (NCBI taxonomy): Eukaryota > Metazoa > Chordata > Amphibia > Anura > Rhinophrynidae > Rhinophrynus > Rhinophrynus dorsalis. The sequence goes on from CM074728.1 coordinate 129,680,589, forward strand.
GAGTGGTTGGTAGGAGGGAGGGCAGTGTGGAATGTTAGTATCTGGTTGGTAGGAAGTGGGAGGTGGAGGGAGGGCAGTGTGGAATGTTAGTATCTGGTTGGTAGGAAGTGGAAGCGAGGAGCAGTGTGGAATGTTAATATCTGGTTGGTAGAAAGTGGAAGGTGGAGGGAGAGCAGTGTGGAATGTTAGTATCTGGTTGGAAGGAAGTGGAAGCGAGGAGCAGTGTGGAATGTTAGTATCTGGTTGGTAGGAAGTGGGAGGTGGAGGGAGAGCAGTGTGGAATGTTAGTATCTGGTTGGTAGGAAGTGGAAGCGAGGAGCAGTGTGGAATGTTAGTATCTGGTTGGTAGGAAGTGGAAGAGAGGAGCAGTGTGGAATGTTAGTATCTGGTTGGTAGGAAGTGGAAGAGAGGAGCAGTGTGGAATGTTAGTATCTGGTTGGTAGGAAGTGGAAGAGAGGAGCAGTGTGGAATGTTAGTATCTGGTTGGTAGGAAGTGGAAGTGAGGAGTAGTGTGGAATGTTAGTATCTGGTTGGTAGGAAGTGGAAGAGAGGAGCAGTGTGGAATGTTATTATCTGGTTGGTAGGAAGTGGAAGCGAGGAGCAGTGTGGAATGTTAGTATCTGGCTGGTAGGAAGTGGAAGCGAGGAGTAGTGTGGAATGTTAGTATCTGGCTGGTAGGAAGTGGAAGCGAGGAGCAGTGTGGAATGTTAGTATCTGGCTGGTAGGAAGTGGAAGCGAGGAGCAGTGTGGAATGTTAGTATCTGGCTGGTAGGAAGTGGAAGCGAGGAGTAGTGTGGAATGTTAGTATCTGGTTGGTAGGAAGTAGAAGTGAGGAGCGGTGTGGAATGTTAGTATCTGGCTGGTAGGAAGTGGAAGCGAGGAGCAGTGTGGAATGTTAGTATCTGGCTGGTAGGAAGTGGAAGCGAGGAGTAGTGTGGAATGTTAGTATCTGGTTGGTAGGAAGTGGAAGTGAGGAGCGGTGTGGAATGTTAGTATCTGGCTGGTAGGAAGTGGAAGCGAGGAGCAGTGTGGAATGTTAGTATCTGGTTGGTAGGAAGTGGAAGTGAGGAGCGGTGTGGAATGTTAGAATCTGGTTGGTAGGAAGTGGAAGTGAGGAGCAGTGTGGACTGTTAGTATCTGGTTGGTAGGAAGTGGAAGCGAGGAGCAGTGTGGAATGTTAGTATCTGGCTGGTAGGAAGTGGAAGCGAGGAGTAGTGTGGAATGTTAGTATCTGGCTGGTAGGAAGTGGAAGCGAGGAGCAGTGTGGAATGTTAGTGTCTGGCCGGCAGAGAGGGAGAGCAGTGTGGAATGATAGTATCTTGGAAGTGGAGGGAGGAGCAATGTAGAATGTTATTATCTGGAAGCGAGGAGTAGTGTGGAATGTTCTTATCTGGTTGGTAGGAAGTGGAAGTGAGGAGCGGTGTGGAATGTTAGAATCTGGTTGGTAGGAAGTGGAAGTGAGGAGCAGTGTGGACTGTTAGTATCTGGTTGGTAGGAAGTGGAAGCGAGGAGCAGTGTGGACTGTTAGTATCTGGTTGGTAGGAAGTGGAAGCGAGGAATAGTGTGGAATGTTAGTATCTGGCTGGTAGGAAGTGGAAGCGAGGAGTAGTGTGGACTGTTAGTATCTGGTTGGTAGGAAGTGGAAGCGAGGAGCAGTGTGGACTGTTAGTATCTGGTTGGTAGGAAGTGGAAGCGAGGAGTAGTGTGGAATGTTATTATCTGGTTGGTAGGAAGTGGAAGCGAGGAGCAGTGTGGAATGTTAGTATCTGGTTGGTAGGAAGTGGAAGCGAGGAGCAGTGTGGAATGTTAGTATCTGGCTGGTAGGAAGTGGAAGCGAGGAGTAGTGTGGAATGTTAGTGTCTGGCCGGCAGAGAGGGAGAGCAGTGTGGAATGTTAGCGTCTGGCCGGCAGAGAGGGAGAGCAGTGTGGAATGATAGTATCTTGGAAGTGGAGGGCGGAGCAATGTAGAATGTTAGTATCTATCCAGAGGAGAGTGAAGGGAGTGACAGCAGAGTGGAATAATAGTCTTGCTGGCAGGGATTGGCAATTGGGAGGGAGAGCACTGTGGAATGGTAGTATCTGTCTGACATGTCAGTAGTGTTTACTTTGAATGAAACAACAAATAAATATAAATGCAACATAAATGGAGGTGATTTGGAATGAAAACTAAGGTTTTCTAATTCCTTAATGCCTCACACATGTAGATATACATATATATGGTTATTTTTTAATTGCACTAACATGTAGGGTTCATGAATTTTCTGTTCATTATAATGACAATTAAAGAGTGTTAAACCTTGACAACCCTTAAACAGTTTAACAAGTGAAAAATCCCATCAATACAGCATGTAAAATAATGAGCTAATTATAGGCGTCAGGTCACAGGAGTGAAAATGTAATGCTGAATCCACTCCAGTATTTGACTGGACTCCGCTCTCTCTCTCTCTAGTCTTAGCTTATTGTCCTACAAATCCACGTCCTGATCTAGCACCAGAGGATGGAACCTTGTCAACCTTTGGAGGTGAGAATTCCCATCTCGCTCGTTGACAGTTGCGGGATTAATGAGGAAGTGGAAACAAGGAGGGGTCGAAGGTGGAGGAGCTTTCTAGGTATAAAACTCAATAAAGCACTTCAAATATTCAATCAATCCTCTCACTAAGCCTGTTAGCCTTTCATGCTTGGATAAATTCTAATAGTACTTTTTAAACATTAATTTAAAAATCGCAAAGCAATTTTGCTTAAGCCATTCAAAAATGGATACTGCAGATATATGGACATAAGATCTGCTAAATAGCATCTTTAATCGCCTATACAAGTGTGACAAATGTTGTAGAGATTCAGTACACTTTGCAGTATAAAATAGCATAACTCAAGCGCTTGACTTTATCCTCAGCCCTCCACAGAATGGCGCTCATTACATCCATACTGAATGTGGAAGCACACGGTGCTGCAGAGTGATGCACATAGTAAGGATGGCCTAGGAACATGCAAGTGTGTGTTTTTAACTGCAAAACCGTGATGAACACCATAATCACAGAAAGGGAAAATCATGTTATCTTTCTGTAGAAATTAAGGTTCTTACGTAGGAAAAGCAATTTTGGAACAAACCAATTGCAGCACTTTGGACTAAAAAAGTGACCATTGATTTAAACCAGACTTTTAACCCCATGAATGCTAAAAAGGTCTCCAATGCATTGCTAAGCAATATGTTGGAGAACTTGCTAACATTGTAAGGGTTAAAAGCCCAATTGAAATCAATGGGAATTTGGGAAATGTGTTTCTGTGTCCTGTATTGCAGTTGGTCTGTCCCAGAACGTCTTCCTCTTTCATTTTCTATATCAGATACCAGGAGCATAAAAGTATCCTATATAATAATTCACTGCAAAGTGTGTAACGACGCAGTAATGCGCAGTAGAGACGGCTGCACGTGCTGCAGACATGCCCAGTAGAGACCGCCCGTGACAAGGCTGATACAGAGCTGGGCACTCCCAAGTCAGACCGGAGGTCTCACTTCGGAGCGTCCAGCTCTGTATCAGCTGCGGCGCGGGCAGTCTGTTCTGGGCATGACTGCACAGTGACCGTCCACCACTGTGGCCCGTGTACACAGGCTCTTCTACTAGTAAGAGCATAAAAAAGACATTATTGTACTGGAAAAGGTGCAGAGATGTGCAACAAAACTAATAGAGGGATTTGAGTTATAAAGAGAGACTAGGCAAACTGGGTTTGTTTACATTAGAGACGTGTAAGGGGTGATATGATTACCATTTACACATATATTAGAGAAGAGACGTGTAAGGGGTGATATGATTACCATCTACACTTATATTAGAGAAGAGACGTGTAAGGGTTGATATGATTACCATTTACACTTATATTAGAGAAGAGACGTGTAAGGGGTGATATGATACCATTTACACTTATATTAGAGAAGAGACGTGTAAGGGGTGATATGATTACCATTTACACTTATATTAGAGAAGAGACGTGTAAGGGGTGATATGATTACCATTTACACTTATATTAGAGAAGAGACATGTAAGGGGTGATATGATTACCATTTACACTTATATTAGAGAAGAGAGGTGTAAGGGTGATATGATTACCATTTACACTTATATTAGAGAAGAGACGTGTAAGGGGTGATATGATTACCATTTACACTTATATTAGAGAACAGACGTGTAAGGGGTGATATGATCACCATTTACACATATATTAGAGAAGAGAGGTGTAAGGGGTGATATGATTACCATTTACACTTATATTAGAGAAGAGACGTGTAAGGGGGATATGATTACCATTTACACTTATATTAGAGAAGAGACGTGTAAGGGGTGTTATGATACCATTCACACATATATTAGAGAAGAGACGTGTAAGGGGGATATGATTACCATTTACACTTATATTAGAGAAGAGACGTGTAAGGGGGAATATGATTACCATTTACACATATATTAGAGAAGAGAGGTGTAAGGGGAGATATGATACCATTTACACATATATTAGAGAAGAGACGTGTAAGGGGGAATATGATTACCATTTACACATATATTAGAGAAGAGACGTGTAAGGGGGAATATGATTACCATTTACACTTATATTAGAGAAGAGACGTGTAAGGGGTGATATGATACCATTTACACATATATTAGAGAAGAGACGTGTAAGGGGTGATATGATTACCATTTACACTTATATTAGAGAAGAGACGTGTAAGGGGTGATATGATACAATTTACACTTATATTAGAGAAGAGACGTGTAAAGGGTGATATGATTACCATTTACACATATATTAGAGAAGAGAGGTGTAAGGGGTGATATGATTACCATTTACACTTATATTAGAGAAGAGACGTGTAAGGGGGGATATGATTACCATTTACACTTATATTAGAGAAGAGAGGTGTAAGGGGTGATATGATTACCATTTACACTTATATTAGAGAAGAGACGTGTAAGGGGCGATATGATTACCATTTACACTTATATTAGAGAAGAGATGTGTAAGGGGTGATATGATTACCATTTACACTTATATTAGAGAAGAGACGTGTAAGGGGTGATATGATTACCATTTACACTTATATTAGAGAAGAGAGGTGTAAGGGGGGATATGATTACCATTTACACTTATATTAGAGAAGAGACGTGTAAGGGGCGATATGATTACCATTTACACTTATATTACAGAAGAGAGGTGTAAGGGGTGATATGATTACCATTTACACTTATATTACAGAAGAGAGGTGTAAGGGGTGATATGATACCATTTACACTTATATTAGAGAAGAGAGGTGTAAGGGGTGATATGATTACCATTTACACTTACATTAGAGAAGAGAGGTGTAAGGGGTGATATGATTACCATTTACACTTACATTAGAGAAGAGAGGTGTAAGGGGGATATGATTACCATTTACACTTATATTACAGAAGAGAGGTGTAAGGGGTGATATGATACCATTTACACTTATATTAGAGAAGAGACGTGTAAGGGGTGATATGATACCATTTACACTTATATTAGAGAAGAGAGGTGTAAGGGGTGATATGATTACCATTTACACTTATATTAGAGAAGAGAGGTGTAAAGGGTGATATGATTACCATTTACACATATATTAGAGAAGAGACGTGTAAGGGGGAATATGATTACCATTTACACATATATTAGAGAAGAGACGTGTAAGGGGGAATATGATTACCATTTACACTTATATTAGAGAAGAGACGTGTAAGGGGTGATATGATACCATTTACACATATATTAGAGAAGAGAGGTGTAAGGGGTGATATGATTACCATTTACACTTATATTAGAGAAGAGACGTGTAAGGGGGGATATGATTACCATTTACACTTATATTAGAGAAGAGAGGTGTAAGGGGTGATATGATTACCATTTACACTTATATTAGAGAAGAGACGTGTAAGGGGCGATATGATTACCATTTACACTTATATTACAGAAGAGAGGTGTAAGGGGTGATATGATTACCATTTACACTTATATTACAGAAGAGAGGTGTAAGGGGTGATATGATACCATTTACACTTATATTAGAGAAGAGAGGTGTAAGGGGTGATATGATTACCATTTACACTTACATTAGAGAAGAGAGGTGTAAGGGGTGATATGATTACCATTTACACTTATATTAGAGAAGAGACGTGTAAGGGGTGATATGATACCATTTACACTTATATTAGAGAAGAGACGTGTAAGGGGTGATATGATACCATTTACACTTATATTAGAGAAGAGACTTGTAAGGGGTGATATGATTACCATTTACACTTATATTAGAGAAGAGACTTGTAAGGGGTGATATGATTACCATTTACACTTATATTAGAGAAGAGACGTGTAAGGGGTGATATGATACCATTTACACATTTATTAGAGAAGAGATGTGTAAGGGGTGATATGATTACCATTTACACTTATATTAGAGAAGAGACTTTTAAGGGGTGATATGATTACCATTTACACTTATATTAGAGAAGAGACGTGTAAGGGGTGATATGATACCATTTACACATATATTAGAGAAGAGAGGTGTAAGGGGTGATATGATTACCATTTACACTTATATTAGAGAAGAGACTTGTAAGGGGTGATATGATTACTATTTACACTTATATTAGAGAAGAGACGTGTAAGGGAGATATGATTACCATTTACACTTATATTAGAGAAGAGACGTGTAAAGGGGATATGATTACCATTTACACTTATATTAGAGAAGAGACGTGTAAGGGGGATATGATACCATTTACACTTATATTAGAGAAGAGACGTGTAAGGGGGATATGATACCATTTACACTTATATTAGAGAAGAGACGTGTAAGGGGTGATATGATTACCATTTACACTTATATTAGAGAAGAGACGTGTAAGGGGGAATATGATTACCATTTACACATATATTAGAGAAGAGAGATGTAAGGGGAGATATGATACCATTTACACATATATTAGAGAAGAGACGTGTAAGGGGGAATATGATTACCATTTACACATATATTAGAGAAGAGACGTGTAAGGGGGAATATGATTACCATTTACACTTATATTAGAGAAGAGACGTGTAAGGGGTGATATGATACCATTTACACATATATTAGAGAAGAGACGTGTAAGGGGTGATATGATTACCATTTACACTTATATTAGAGAAGAGACGTGTAAGAGGTGATATGATACCATTTACACTTATATTAGAGAAGAGACGTGTAAGGGGTGATATGATTACCATTTACACATATATTAGAGAAGAGAGGTGTAAGGGGTGATATGATTACCATTTACACTTATATTAGAGAAGAGACGTGTAAGGGGGGATATGATTACCATTTACACTTATATTAGAGAAGAGAGGTGTAAGGGGTGATATGATTACCATTTACACTTATATTAGAGAAGAGACGTGTAAGGGGCGATATGATTACCATTTACACTTATATTAGAGAAGAGATGTGTAAGGGGTGATATGATTACCATTTACACTTATATTAGAGAAGAGACGTGTAAGGGGTGATATGATTACCATTTACACTTATATTAGAGAAGAGAGGTGTAAGGGGGGATATGATTACCATTTACACTTATATTAGAGAAGAGACGTGTAAGGGGCGATATGATTACCATTTACACTTATATTAGAGAAGAGAGGTGTAAGGGGTGATATGATTACCATTTACACTTATATTACAGAAGAGAGGTGTAAGGGGTGATATGATACCATTTACACTTATATTAGAGAAGAGAGGTGTAAGGGGTGATATGATTACCATTTACACTTACATTAGAGAAGAGAGGTGTAAGGGGTGATATGATTACCATTTACACTTACATTAGAGAAGAGAGGTGTAAGGGGTGATATGATTACCATTTACACTTACATTAGAGAAGAGAGGTGTAAGGGGTGATATGATTACCATTTACACTTATATTAGAGAAGAGACGTGTAAGGGGTGATATGATTACCATTTACACTTATATTAGAGAAGAGACGTGTAAGGGATGATACGATACCATTTACACTTATATTAGAGAAGAGAGGTGTAAGAGGTGATATGATTACCATTTACACTTATATTAGAGAAGAGACGTGTAAGGGGTGATATGATACCATTTACACTTATATTAGAGAAGAGACGTGTAAGGGGTGATATGATTGCCATTACACTTACATTAGAGAAGAGACGTGTAAGGGGTGATATGATTACCATTTACACTTAAATTAGAGAAGAGACGTGTAAGGGGTGATATGATACCATTTACACTTATATTAGAGAAGAGACGTGTAAGGGGTGATATGATACCATTTACACTTATATTAGAGAAGAGAGGTGTAAGGGGAGATATGATTACCATTTACACTTATATTAGAGAAGAGAGGTGTAAGGGGAGATATGATTACCATTTACACTTATATTAGAGAAGAGAGGTGTAAGGGGAGATATGATTACCATTTACACTTATATTAGAGAAGAGAGGTGTAAGGGGTGATATGATTACCATTTACACTTATATTAGAGAAGAGAGGTGTAAGGGGAGATATGATTACCATTTACACTTATATTAGAGAAGAGACGTGTAAGGGGAGATATGAACCATTTACACTTATATTAGAGAAGAGACGTGTAAGGGGTGATATGATACCATTTACACTTATATTAGAGAAGAGAGGTGTAAGGGGTGATATGATTACCATTTACACTTATATTAGAGAAGAGACGTGTAAGGGGTGATATGATTACTATTTACACTTATATTAGAGAAGAGACGTGTAAGGGAGATATGATTACCATTTACACTTATATTAGAGAAGAGACGTGTAAAGGGGATATGATTACCATTTACACTTATATTAGAGAAGAGACGTGTAAGGGGGATATGATACCATTTACACTTATATTAGAGAAGAGACGTGTAAGGGGGATATGATACCATTTACACTTATATTAGAGAAGAGACGTGTAAGGGGTGATATGATTACCATTTACACTTATATTAGAGAAGAGACGTGTAAGGGGGAATATGATTACCATTTACACATATATTAGAGAAGAGAGATGTAAGGGGAGATATGATACCATTTACACATATATTAGAGAAGAGACGTGTAAGGGGGAATATGATTACCATTTACACATATATTAGAGAAGAGACGTGTAAGGGGGAATATGATTACCATTTACACTTATATTAGAGAAGAGACGTGTAAGGGGTGATATGATACCATTTACACATATATTAGAGAAGAGACGTGTAAGGGGTGATATGATTACCATTTACACTTATATTAGAGAAGAGACGTGTAAGGGGTGATATGATACCATTTACACTTATATTAGAGAAGAGACGTGTAAGGGGTGATATGATTACCATTTACACATATATTAGAGAAGAGAGGTGTAAGGGGTGATATGATTACCATTTACACTTATATTAGAGAAGAGACGTGTAAGGGGGGATATGATTACCATTTACACTTATATTAGAGAAGAGAGGTGTAAGGGGTGATATGATTACCATTTACACTTATATTAGAGAAGAGACGTGTAAGGGGCGATATGATTACCATTTACACTTATATTAGAGAAGAGATGTGTAAGGGGTGATATGATTACCATTTACACTTATATTAGAGAAGAGACGTGTAAGGGGTGATATGATTACCATTTACACTTATATTAGAGAAGAGAGGTGTAAGGGGGGATATGATTACCATTTACACTTATATTAGAGAAGAGACGTGTAAGGGGCGATATGATTACCATTTACACTTATATTACAGAAGAGAGGTGTAAGGGGTGATATGATTACCATTTACACTTATATTACAGAAGAGAGGTGTAAGGGGTGATATGATACCATTTACACTTATATTAGAGAAGAGAGGTGTAAGGGGTGATATGATTACCATTTACACTTACATTAGAGAAGAGAGGTGTAAGGGGTGATATGATTACCATTTACACTTACATTAGAGAAGAGAGGTGTAAGGGGTGATATGATTACCATTTACACTACATTAGAGAAGAGAGGTGTAAGGGGTGATATGATTACCATTTACACTTATATTAGAGAAGAGACGTGTAAGGGGTGATATGATTACCATTTACACTTATATTAGAGAAGAGACGTGTAAGGGATGATACGATACCATTTACACTTATATTAGAGAAGAGACGTGTAAGAGGTGATATGATTACCATTTACACTTATATTAGAGAAGAGACGTGTAAGGGGTGATATGATACCATTTACACTTATATTAGAGAAGAGACGTGTAAGGGTGATATGATACCATTTACACTTATATTAGAGAAGAGACGTGTAAGGGGTGATATGATTGCCATTACACTTACATTAGAGAAGAGACGTGTAAGGGGTGATATGATTACCATTTGACACTTATATTAGAGAAGAGACGTGTTAAGGGGTGATATGATACCATTTACACTTATATTAGAGAAGAGACGTGTAAGGGGTGATATGATACCATTTACACTTATATTAGAGAAGAGAGGTGTAAGGGGAGATATGATTACCATTTACACTTATATTAGAGAAGAGAGGTGTAAGGGGAGATATGATTACCATTTACACTTATATTAGAGAAGAGAGGTGTAAGGGGAGATATGATTACCATTTACACTTATATTAGAGAAGAGAGGTGTAAGGGGTGATATGATTACCATTTACACTTATATTAGAGAAGAGAGGTGTAAGGGGAGATATGATTACCATTTACACTTATATTAGAGAAGAGACGTGTAAGGGGAGATATGATACCATTTACACTTATATTAGAGAAGAGACGTGTAAGGGGTGATATGATACCATTTACACTTATATTAGAGAAGAGAGGTGTAAGGGGTGATATGATTACCATTTACACTTATATTAGAGAAGAGACGTGTAAGGGGTGATATGAATTACCATTACACTTATATTAGAGAAGAGACGTGTAAGGGGTGATATGATACCATTTACACTTATATTAGAGAAGAGAGGTGTAAGGGGTGATATGATTACCATTTACACTTATATTAGAGAAGAGAGGTGTAAGGGGTGATATGATTACCATTTACACTTATATTAGAGAAGAGAGGTGTAAGGGAGATATGATTGCCATTACACTTACATTAGAGAAGAGAGGTGTGAGGGGTGATATGATTACCATTTACACTTATATTAGAGAAGAGAGGTGTAAGGGGTGATATGATACCATTTACACTTATATTAGAGAAGAGAGGTGTAAGGGGTGATATGATACCATTTACACTTATATTAGAGAAGAGAGGTGTAAGGGGTGATATGATTACCATTTACACTTATATTAGAGAAGAGACGTGTAAGGGGTGATATGATTACCATTTACACTTATATTAGAGAAGAGACGTGTAAGGGGTGATATGATTACCATTTACACTTATATTAGAGAAGAGAGGTGTAAGGGGTGATATGATTACCATTTACACTTATATTAGAGAAGAGACGTGTAAGGGGTGATATGATACCATTTACACTTATATTAGAGAAGAGAGGTGTAAGGGGGGATATGATTACCATTACACTTATATTAGAGAAGAGACGTGTAAGGGGCGATATGATTACCATTTACACTTATATTACAGAAGAGAGGTGTAAGGGGTGATATGATTACCATTTAAACTTATATTAGAGAAGAGAGGTGTAAAGGGTGATATGATTACCATTTACACTTATATTAGAGAAGAGAGGTGTAAGGAGATATGATTACCATTTACACTTATATTAGAGAAGAGACATGTAAGAGTTGATATGATTACTATTTACACTTATATTAGAGAAGAGAGGTGTAAGGTGTGATATGATTACCATTTACACTTATATTAGAGAAGAGACGTGTAAGGGGTGATATGATACCATTTACACTTATATTAGAGAAGAGAGGTGTAAGGGGTGATATGATTACCATTTACACTTATATTAGAGAAGAGACGTGTAAGGGGTGATATGATAACCATTTACACTTATATTAGAGAAGAGACGTGTAAGGGGTGATACGATACCATTTACACTTATATTAGAGAAGAGACGTGTAAGAGGTGATATGATTACCATTTACACTTATATTAGAGAAGAGACGTGTAAGGGGTGATATGATACCATTTACACTTATATTAGAGAAGAGACGTGTAAGGGGTGATATGATTACCATTTACACATATATTAGAGAAGAGACGTGTAAGGGGTGATATGATACCATTTACACTTACATTAGAGAAGAGACGTGTAAGGGTGATATGATACCATTTACACTTACATTAGAGAAGAGAGGTGTAAGGGGAGATATGATTGCCATTACACTTACATTAGAGAAGAGACGTGTAAGGGGTGATATGATTACCATTTACACTTATATTAGAGAAGAGACGTTGTAAGGGGTGATATGATACCATTTACACTTATATTAGAGAAGAGACGTGTAAGGGTGATATGATTACCATTTACACTTATATTAGAGAAGAGACGTGTAAGGGGTGATATGATACCATTTACACTTACATTAGAGAAGAGAGGTGTAAGGGGTGATATGATTACCATTTACACTTATATTAGAGAAGAGAGGTGTAAAGGGTGATATGATTACCATTTACACTTATATTAGAGAAGAGAGGTGTAAGGGAGATATGATTACCATTTACACATATATTAGAGAAGAGACATGTAAGAGTTGATATGATTACTATTTACACTTATATTAGAGAAGAGAGGTGTAAGGTGTGATATGATTACCATTTACACATATATTAGAGAAGAGACGTGTAAGGGGGATATGATTACCATTTACACTTATATTAGAGAAGAGACATGTAAGGGGTGATATGATTACCATTTACACTTATATTAGAGAAGAGAGGTGTAAGGGGGATATGATTACCATTTACACTTATATTAGAGAACAGACGTGTAAGGGGTGATATGATTACCATTTACACATATATTAGAGAAGAGAGGTGTAAGGGGTGATATGATTACCATTTACACTTATATTAGAGAAGAGACGTGTAAGGGGGATATGATTACCATTTACACTTATATTAGAGAAGAGAGGTGTAAGGGGGATATGATTACCATTCACACTTATATTAGAGAAGAGACGTGTAAGGGGTGATATGATTACCATTTACACTTATATTAGAGAAGAGATGTGTAAGGGAGGATATGATTACCATTTACACTTATATTAGGAAGAGACGTGTAAGGGGGATATGATTACCATTTACACTTATATTAGAGAAGAGACGTGTAAGGGGTGATATGATACCATTTACACTTATATTAGAGAAGAGACGTGTAAGGGGTGATATGATACCATTTACACTTATATTAGAGAAGAGACTTGTAAGGGGTGATATGATTACCATTTACACTTATATTAGAGAAGAGACTTGTAAGGGTGATATGATTACCATTTACACTTATATTAGAGAAGAGACGTGTAAGGGGTGATATGATACCATTTACACATATATTAGAGAAGAGACGTGTAAGGGGTGATATGATTACCATTTATACTTATATTAGAGAAGAGACGTGTAAGGGGTGATATGATTACCATTTACACTTATATTAGAGAAGAGAGGTGTAAGGGGTGATATGATTACCATTTACACTTATATTAGAGAAGAGAGGTGTAAGGGTGATATGATTACCATTTACACTTATATTAGAGAAGAGAGGTGTAAGGGGAGATATGATTGCCATTACACTTACATTAGAGAAGAGAGGTGTGAGGGGTGATATGATTACCATTTACACTTATATTAGAGAAGAGAGGTGTAAGGGGTGATATGATACCATTTACACTTATATTAGAGAAGAGAGGTGTAAGGGGTGATATGATACCATTTACACTTATATTAGAGAAGAGAGGTGTAAGGGTGATATGATTACCATTTACACTTATATTAGAGAAGAGACGTGTAAGGGGTGATATGATTACCATTTACACTTATATTAGAGAAGAGACGTGTAAGGGTGATATGATTACCATTTACACTTATATTAGAGAAGAGACGTGTAAGGGGTGATATGATTACCATTTACACTTATATTAGAGAAGAGACGTGTAAGGGGTGATATGATTACCATTTACACTTATATTAGAGAAGAGACGTGTAAGGGGTGATATGATTACCATTTACACTTATATTAGAGAAGAGAGGTGTAAGGGGTGATATGATTACCATTTACACTTATATTAGAGAAGAGACGTGTAAGGGGTGATATGATACCATTTACACTTATATTAGAGAAGAGAGGTGTAAGGGGGGATATGATTACCATTTACACTTATATTAGAGAAGAGACGTGTAAGGGGCGATATGATTACCATTTACACTTATATTACAGAAGAGAGGTGTAAGGGGTGATATGATTACCATTTAAACTTATATTAGAGAAGAGAGGTGTAAAGGGTGATATGATTACCATTTACACTTATATTAGAGAAGAGAGGTGTAAGGGAGATATGATTACCATTTACACTTATATTAGAGAAGAGACATGTAAGAGTTGATATGATTACTATTTACACTTATATTAGAGAAGAGAGGTGTAAGGTGTGATATGATTACCATTTACACTTATATTAGAGAAGAGACGTGTAAGGGGTGATATGATACCATTTACACTTATATTAGAGAAGAGACGTGAAAGGGGTGATATGATACCATTTACACTTATATTAGAGAAGAGACGTGTAAGGGGTGATATGATTACCATTTACACATATATTAGAGAAGAGACGTGTAAGGGGTGATATGATACCATTTACACTTACATTAGAGAAGAGACGTGTAAGGGGTGATATGATACCATTTACACTTACATTAGAGAAGAGAGGTGTAAGGGGAGATATGATTGCCATTACACTTACATTAGAGAAGAGACGTGTAAGGGGTGATATGATTACCATTTACACTTATATTAGAGAAGAGACGTGTAAGGGGTGATATGATACCATTTACACTTATATTAGAGAAGAGACGTGTAAGGGGTGATATGATTACCATTTACACTTATATTAGAGAAGAGACGTGTAAGGGTGATATGATACCATTTACACTTACATTAGAGAAGAGAGGTGTAAGGGGTGATATGATTACCATTTACACTTATATTAGAGAAGAGAGGTGTAAAGGGTGATATGATTACCATTTACACTTATATTAGAGAAGAGAGGTGTAAGGGAGATATGATTACCATTTACACATATATTAGAGAAGAGACATGTAAGAGTTGATATGATTACTATTTACACTTATATTAGAGAAGAGAGGTGTAAGGTGTGATATGATTACCATTTACACATATATTAGAGAAGAGACGTGTAAGGGGGATATGATTACCATTTACACTTATATTAGAGAAGAGACGTGTAAGGGGTGATATGATACCATTTACACTTATATTAGAGAAGAGAGGTGTAAGGGGGATATGATTACCATTTACACTTATATTAGAGAAGAGAGGTGTAAGGGGGATATGATTACCATTCACACTTATATTAGAGAGAGACGTGTAAGGGGTGATATGATTACCATTTACACTTATATTAGAGAAGAGATGTGTAAGGGAGGATATGATTACCATTTACACTTATATTAGGGAAGAGACGTGTAAGGGGGATATGATTACCATTTACACTTATATTAGAGAAGAGACGTGTAAGGGGTGATATGATACCATTTACACTTATATTAGAGAAGAGACGTGTAAGGGGTGATATGATACCATTTACACTTATATTAGAGAAGAGACTTGTAAGGGGTGATATGATTACCATTTACACTTATATTAGAGAAGAGACTTGTAAGGGGTGATATGATTACCATTTACACTTATATTAGAGAAGAGACGTGTAAGGGGTGATATGATACCATTTACACATATATTAGAGAAGAGATGTGTAAGGGGTGATATGATTACCATTTACACTTATATTAGAGAAGAGACTTGTAAGGGGTGATATGATTACCATTTACACTTATATTAGAGAAGAGACGTGTAAGGGGTGATATGATACCATTTACACATATATTAGAGAAGAGAGGTGTAAGGGGTGATATGATTACCATTTACACTTATATTAGAGAAGAGACTTGTAAGGGGTGATATGATTACCATTTACACTAATTTACACTTATATTAGAGAAGAGACGTGTAAGGGGTGATATGATTACCATTTACACTTATATTAGAGAAGAGACGTGTAAGGGGTGATATGATTATCATTTACACATATATTAGAGAAGAGACATGTAAGGGGTGATATGATACCATTTACACGATATATTAGAGAAGAGATGTGTAAGGGGTGATATGATTACCATTTACACTTATATTAGAGAAGAGACGTGTAAGGGGTGATATGATACCATTTACACTTATATTAGAGAAGAGATGTGTAGGGGTGATATGATTACCATTTACACTTATATTAGAGAAGAGATGTGTAAGGAGTGATATGATTACCATTTACACTTATATTAGAGAAGAGACGTGTAAGGGGTGATATGATTACCATTTACACTTATATTAGAGAAGAGACGTGTAAGGGGTGATATGATTACCATTTACACTTATATTAGAGAAGAGAGGTGTAAGGGGTGATATGATTACCATTTACACTTATATTAGAGAAGAGAGGTGTAAGGGGTGATATGATTACCATTTACACTTATATTAGAGAAGAGACTTGTAAGGGGTGATATGATACCATTTACACATATATTAGAGAAGAGATGTGTAAGGGAGGATATGATTACCATTTACACTTATATTAGGGAAGAGACGTGTAAGGGGGATATGATTACCATTTACACTTATATTAGAGAAGAGACGTGTAAGGGGTGATATGATACCATTTACACTTATATTAGAGAAGAGACGTGTAAGGGGTGATATGATACCATTTACACTTATATTAGAGAAGAGACTTGTAAGGGGGTGATATGATTACCATTTACACTTATATTAGAGAAGAGACTTGTAAGGGGTGATATGATTACCATTTACACTTATATTAGAGAAGAGACGTGTAAGGGGTGATATGATACCATTTACACATATATTAGAGAAGAGATGTGTAAGGGGTGATATGATTACCATTTACACTTATATTAGAGAAGAGACTTTTAAGGGGTGATATGATTACCATTTACACTTATATTAGAGAAGAGACGTGTAAGGGGTGATATGATACCATTTACACATATATTAGAGAAGAGAGGTGTAAGGGGTGATATGATTACCATTTACACTTATATTAGAGAAGAGACTTGTAAGGGGTGATATGATTACTATTTACACTTATATTAGAGAAGAGACGTGTAAGGGGGGATATGATCACCATTTACACTTATATTAGAGAAGAGACGTGTAAGGGGGATATGATACCATTTACACTTATATTAGAGAAGAGACGTGTAAGGGGTGATATGATTACCATTTACACTTATATTAGAGAAGAGACGTGTAAGGGGGAATATGATTACCATTTACACATATATTAGAGAAGAGAGATGTAAGGGGAGATATGATACCATTTACACATATATTAGAGAAGAGACGTGTAAGGGGGAATATGATTACCATTTACACATATATTAGAGAAGAGACGTGTAAGGGGGAATATGATTACCATTTACACTTATATTAGAGAAGAGACGTGTAAGGGGTGATATGATACCATTTACACATATATTAGAGAAGAGACGTGTAAGGGGTGATATGATTACCATTTACACTTATATTAGAGAAGAGACGTGTAAGGGGTGATATGATACCATTTACACTTATATTAGAGAAGAGACGTGTAAGGGGTGATATGATTACCATTTACACATATATTAGAGAAGAGAGGTGTAAGGGGTGATATGATTACCATTTACACTTATATTAGAGAAGAGACGTGTAAGGGGGGATATGATTACCATTTACACTTATATTAGAGAAGAGAGGTGTAAGGGGTGATATGATTACCATTTACACTTATATTAGAGAAGAGACGTGTAAGGGGCGATATGATTACCATTTACACTTATATTAGAGAAGAGACGTGTAAGGGGTGATATGATTACCATTTACACTTATATTAGAGAAGAGACGTGTAAGGGGTGATATGATTACCATTTACACTTATATTAGAGAAGAGAGGTGTAAGGGGGGATATGATTACCATTTACACTTATATTAGAGAAGAGACGTGTAAGGGGCGATATGATTACCATTTACACTTATATTACAGAAGAGAGGTGTAAGGGGTGATATGATTACCATTTACACTTATATTACAGAAGAGAGGTGTAAGGGGTGATATGATACCATTTACACTTATATTAGAGAAGAGAGGTGTAAGGGGTGATATGATTACCATTTACACTTACATTAGAGAAGAGAGGTGTAAGGGGTGATATGATTACCATTTACACTTATATTACAGAAGAGAGGTGTAAGGGGTGATATGATTACCATTTACACTTACATTAGAGAAGAGAGGTGTAAGGGGTGATATGATTACCATTTACACTTATATTAGAGAAGAGACGTGTAAGGGGTGATATGATACCATTTACACTTATATTAGAGAAGAGACGTGTAAGGGGTGATATGATACCATTTACACTTATATTAGAGAAGAGACGTGTAAGGGGGATATGATTACCATTTACACATATTTTAGAGAAGAGAGGTGTAAGGTGTGATATGATTGCCATTACACTTACATTAGAGAAGAGACGTGTAAGGGGTGATATGATTACCATTTACACTTATATTAGAGAAGAGAGGTGTAAGGGGTGATATGATTACCATTTACACTTATATTAGAGAAGAGACGTGTAAGGGGTGATATGATACCATTTACACTTATATTAGAGAAGAGACGTGTAAGGGGTGATATGATTACCATTTACACTTATATTAGAGAAGAGAGGTGTAAGGGGAGATATGATTATCATTTACACTTATATTAGAGAAGAGACGTGTAAGGGGGATATGATTACCATTTTCACTTATATTAAAGAAGAGACGTGTAAGGGGGGATATGATACCATTTACACTTATATTAGAGAAGAGACGTGTAAGGGGTGATATGATACCATTTACACTTATATTAGAGAAGAGAGGTGTAAGGGGTGATATGATACCATTTACACTTATATTAGAGAAGAGACGTGTAAGGGGTGATATGATACCATTTACACTTATATTAGAGAAGAGAGGTGTAAGGGGTGATATGATTACCATTTACACTTATATTAGAGAAGAGAGGTGTAAAGGGTGATATGATTACCATTTACACTTATATTAGAGAAGAGAGGTGTAAGGGGTGATATGATTACCATTTACACTTATATTAAAGAAGAGACGTGTAAGGGGGGATATGATACCATTTACACTTATATTAGAGAAGAGACGTGTAAGGGGTGATATGATACCATTTACACTTATATTAGAGAAGAGAGGTGTAAGGGGTGATATGATACCATTTACACTTATATTAGAGAAGAGACGTGTAAGGGGTGATATGATACCATTTACACTTATATTAGAGAAGAGAGGTGTAAGGGGTGATATGATTACCATTTACACTTATATTAGAGAAGAGAGGTGTAAAGGGTGATATGATTACCATTTACACTTATATTAGAGAAGAGAGGTGTAAGGGAGATATGATTACCATTTACACTTATATTAGAGAAGAGACATGTAAGAGTTGATATGATTACTATTTACACTTATATTAGAGAAGAGAGGTGTAAGGGGTGATATGATTACCATTTACACTTATATTAGAGAAGAGAGGTGTAAGGGGTGATATGATTACAATTTACACATATATTAGAGAAGAGAGGTGTAAGGGGTGATATGATTACCATTTACACTTATATTAGAGAAGAGAGGTGTAAGGTGTGATATGATTACCATTTACACTTATATTAGAGAAGAGACGTGTAAGGGGTGATATGATACCATTTACACTTATATTAGAGAAGAGAGGTGTAAGGGGGATATGATTACCATTTACACTTATATTAGAGAAGAGAGGTGTAAGGGGGATATGATTACCATTCACACTTATATTAGAGAAGAGACGTGTAAGGGGTGATATGATTACCATTTACACTTATATTAGAGAAGAGATGTGTAAGGGAGGATATGATTACCATTTACACTTATATTAGGGAAGAGACGTGTAAGGGGGATATGATTACCATTTACACTTATATTAGAGAAGAGACGTGTAAGGGGTGATATGATACCATTTACACTTATATTAGAGAAGAGACGTGTAAGGGGTGATATGATACCATTTACACTTATATTAGAGAAGAGACTTGTAAGGGGTGATATGATTACCATTTACACTTATATTAGAGAAGAGACTTGTAATGGGTGATATGATTACCATTTACACTTATATTAGAGAAGAGACGTGTAAGGGGTGATATGATACCATTTACACATATATTAGAGAAGAGATGTGTAAGGGGTGATATGATTACCATTTACACTTATATTAGAGAAGAGACTTGTAAGGGGTGATATGATTACCATTTACACTTATATTAGAGAAGAGACGTGTAAGGGGTGATATGATACCATTTACACATATATTAGAGAAGAGAGGTGTAAGGGGTGATATGATTACCATTTACACTTATATTAGAGAAGAGACTTGTAAGGGGTGATATGATTACCATTTACACTTATATTAGAGAAGAGACGTGTAAGGGGTGATATGATTACCATTTACACTTATATTAGAGAAGAGACGTGTAAGGGGTGATATGATTACCATTTACACATATATTAGAGAAGAGACATGTAAGGGGTGATATGATACCATTTACACATATATTAGAGAAGAGATGTGTAAGGGGTGATATGATTACCATTTACACTTATATTAGAGAAGAGACGTGTAAGGGGTGATATGATACCATTTACACTTATATTAGAGAAGAGATGTGTAGGGGTGATATGATTACCATTTACACTTATATTAGAGAAGAGATGTGTAAGGGGTGATATGATTACCATTTACACTTATATTAGAGAAGAGACGTGTAAGGGGTGATATGATTACCATTTACACTTATATTAGAGAAGAGACGTGTAAGGGGTGATATGATTACTATTTACACTTATATTAGAGAAGAGAGGTGTAAGGGGTGATATGATTACCATTTACACTTATATTAGAGCAGAGAGGTGTAAGGGGTGATATGATTACCATTTACACTTATATTAGAGAAGAGACGTGTAAGGGGTGATATGATTACCATTTACACTTATATTAGAGAAGAGACTTGTAAGGGGTGATATGATACCATTTACACATATATTAGAGAAGAGATGTGTAAGGGAGGATATGATTACCATTTACACTTATATTAGGGAAGAGACGTGTAAGGGGGATATGATTACCATTTACACTTATATTAGAGAAGAGACGTGTAAGGGGTGATATGATACCATTTACACTTATATTAGAGAAGAGACGTGTAAGGGGTGATATGATACCATTTACACTTATATTAGAGAAGAGACTTGTAAGGGGTGATATGATTACCATTTACACTTATATTAGAGAAGAGACTTGTAAGGGGTGATATGATTACCATTTACACTTATATTAGAGAAGAGACGTGTAAGGGGTGATATGATACCATTTACACATATATTAGAGAAGAGATGTGTAAGGGGTGATATGATTACCATTTACACTTATATTAGAGAAGAGACTTGTAAGGGGTGATATGATTACCATTTACACTTATATTAGAGAAGAGACGTGTAAGGGGTGATATGATACCATTTACACATATATTAGAGAAGAGAGGTGTAAGGGGTGATATGATTACCATTTACACTTATATTAAAGAAGAGACTTGTAAGGGGTGATATGATTACCATTTACACTTATATTAGAGAAGAGACGTGTAAGGGGTGATATGATTACCATTTACACTTATATTAGAGAAGAGACGTGTAAGGGGTGATATGATTACCATTTACACATATATTAGAGAAGAGACATGTAAGGGGTGATATGATACCATTTACACATATATTAGAGAAGAGATGTGTAAGGGGTGATATGATTACCATTTACACTTATATTAGAGAAGAGACGTGTAAGGGGTGATATGATACCATTTACACTTATATTAGAGAAGAGATGTGTAGGGGTGATATGATTACCATTTACACTTATATTAGAGAAGAGATGTGTAAGGGGTGATATGATTACCATTTACACTTATATTAGAGAAGAGACGTGTAAGGGGGGATATGATTACTATTTACACTTATATTAGAGAAGAGACTTGTAAGGGGTGATATGATTACCATTTACACTTATATTAGAGAAGAGACGTGTAAGGGGTGATATGATACCATTTACACATATATTAGAGAAGAGACGTGTAAGGGGTGATATGATTACCATTTACACTTATATTAGAGAAGAGACGTGTAAGGGGTGATATGATTACCATTTACACTTATATTAGAGAAGAGACGTGTAAGGGGTGATATGATTACCATTTACACTTATATTAGAGAAGAGACGTGTAAGGGGGGATATGATTACCATTTACACTTATATTAGAGAAGAGACTTGTAAGGGGTGATATGATTACCATTTCCACTTATATTAGAGAAGAGACTTGTAAGGGGTGATATGATTACCATTTACACTTATATTAGAGAAAAGACGTGTAAGGGGTGATATGATACCATTTACACATATATTATAGAAGAGACGTGTAAGGGGTGATATGATTACCATTTACACTTATATTAGAGAAGAGACGTGTAAGGGGTGATATGATACCATTTACACTTATATTAGAGAAGAGATGTGTAGGGGTGATATGATTACCATTTACACTTATATTAGAGAAGAGATGTGTAAGGGGTGATATGATTACCATTTACACTTATATTAGAGAAGAGACGTGTAAGGGGGGATATGATTACTATTTACACTTATATTAGAGAAGAGACTTGTAAGGGGTGATATGATTACCATTTACACTTATATTAGAGAAGAGACGTGTAAGGGGTGATATGATACCATTTACACATATATTAGAGAAGAGACGTGTAAGGGGTGATATGATTACCATTTACACTTATATTAGAGAAGAGACGTGTAAGGGGTGATATGATTACCATTTACACTTATATTAGAGAAGAGACGTGTAGTGGTGATATGATTACCATTTACACTTATATTAGAGAAGAGACGTGTAAGGGGGGATATGATTACTATTTACACTTATATTAGAGAAGAGAGGTGTAAGGGGTGATATGATTACCATTTACACTTATATTAGAGAAGAGAGGTGTAAGGGGTGATATGATTACCATTTACACTTATATTAGAGAAGAGACGTGTAAGGGGTGATATGATTACCATTTACACTTATATTAGAGAAGAGACGTGTAAGGGGGGATATGATTACCATTTACACTTATATTAGAGAAGAGAGGTGTAAGGGGTGATATGATACCATTTACACTTATATTAGAGAAGAGACGTGTAAGGGGGATATGATTACTATTTACACTTATATTAGAGAAGAGATGTGTAAGGGAGATATGATTACCATTTACACTTATATTAGAGAAGAGAGGTGTAAGGGTGATATGATTACCATTTACTCTTATATTAGAGAAGAGACGTCTAAGGGGTGATATGATACCATTTACACTTACATTAGAGAAGAGACGTCTAAGGGGTGATATGATACATTTACACTTATATTAGAGAAGAGACGTGTAAGGGGCGATATGATACCATTTACACTTATATTAGAGAAGAGACGTGTAAGGGGGATATGATTACCATTTACACATATATTAGAGAAGAGACGTGTAAGTGGGATATGATTACCATTTACACTTACATTAGAGAAGAGACATGTAAGGGGTGATATGATTATCATTTACACTTACATTAGAGAAGAGACGTGTAAGGGGTGATATGATTACCATTTACACTTATATTAGAGAAGAGACGCGTAGGGGTGATATGATTACCATTTACACTTATATTAGAGAAGAGATGTCTAAGGGGTGATATGATTACCATTTACACTTATATTAGAGAAGAGACGTGTAAGGGGGATATGATTACCATTTACACTTATATTAGAGAAGAGACGTGTAAGGGGTGATATGATACCATTTACACTTATATTAGAGAAGAGACGTGTACGGGGGTTATGATTACCATTTACACTTATATTAGAGAACAGACGTGTAAGAGGTGAAATGATTACCATTTACACTTATATTAGAGAAGAGACGTCTAAGGGGTGATATGATACCATTTACACTTATCTTAGAGAAGAGATGTGTAAGGGGTGATGTGATTACCATTTACACTTATATTACAGAAGAGACGTGTAAGGGGTGATATGATTACCATTTACACTTATATTAGAGAAGAGACGTGTAGGGGTGATATGATTACCATTTACACTTATATTAGAGAAGAGACGTGTAAGGGGGGATATGATTACCATTTACACATATATTAGAGAAGAGATGTCTAAGGGGTGATATGATTACAATTTATACTTATATTAGAGAAGATACGTGTAAGGGGGATATGATTACCATTTACTCTTATATTAGAGAAGAGAGGTGTAAGGGGTGTTATGATACCATTTACACTTATATTAGAGAAGAGACGTCTAAGGGGTGATATGATACCATTTACACTTATATTAGAGAAGAGACGTGTAAGGGGGATATGATTACCATTTACACTTACATTAGAGAAGAGACGTCTAAGGGTGATATGATACCATTTACACTTACATTAGAGAAGAGACGTGTAAGGGGGGATATGATTACCATTTACACATATATTAGAGAAGAGATGTCTAAGGGGTGATATGATTACCATTTATACTTATATTAGAGAAGAGACGTGTAAGGGGATATGATTACCATTTACTCTTATATTAGAGAAGAGAGGTGTAAGGGGTGTTATGATACCATTTACACTTATATTAGAGAAGAGACGTGTAAGGGGGATATGATTACCATTTACTCTTATATTAGAGAAGAGATGTCTAAGGGGTGAGATGATTACCATTTACACTTATATTAGAGAAGAGAGGTGTAAGGGGGATATGATTACCATTTACACTTATATTAGAGAAGAGATGTCTAAGGGGTGATATGATTACCATTTACACTTACATTAGAGAAGAGATGTGTAAGGAGGTGATATGATACCATTTACACTTATATTAGAGAAGAGAAGTCTAAGGGGGGATATGATTACCATCTACACATATATTAGAGAAGAGACATGTAAGGGGCGATATGATTACCATTTACACTTATATTAGAGAAGAGACGTGTAAGGGGGATATGATTACCATTTACACTTATATTAGAGAAGAGACGTCTAAGGGGTGATATGATACCATTTACACTTATATTAGAGAAGAGATGTGTAAGGGGTGATGTGATTACCATTTACACTTATATTAGAGAAGAGTCGTGTAAGGGGGATATGATTACCATTTACACTTATATTAGAGAAGAGATGTCTAAGGGTTGATATGATACCATTTACACTTATATTAGAGAAGAGACGTGTAAGGGGTGATATGATACCATTTACACTTATATTAGAGAAGAGACGTGTACGGGGGATATGATTACCATTTACACTTATATTTGAGAAGATAAGTCTAAGGGGGGATATGATTACCATCTACACATATATTAGAGAAGAGACGTGTAAGGGGCGATATGATTACCATTTACACTTATATTAGAGAAGAGACGTGTAAGGGGGATATGATACCATTTACACTGTATCTTAGAAGAGATGTGGTATGGGGTGATGTGATTACCATTACACTTATATTACAGAAGAGACGTGTAAGGGGTGATATGATTACCATTTACACTTATATTAGAGAAGAGACGTGTAGGGGTGATATGATTACCATTTACACTTATATTAGAGAAGAGACGTGTAAGGGGGGATATGATTACCATTTACACATATATTAGAGAAGAGATGTCTAAGGGGTGATATGATTACAATTTATACTTATATTAGAGAAGAGACGTGTAAGGGGGATATGATTACCATTTACTCTTATATTAGAGAAGAGAGGTGTAAGGGGTGTTATGATACCATTTACACTTATATTAGAGAAGAGACGTCTAAGGGGTGATATGATACCATTTACACTTATATTAGAGAAGAGACGTGTAAGGGGGATATGATTACCATTTACACTTACATTAGAGAAGAGACGTCTAAGGGGTGATATGATACCATTTACACTTACATTAGAGAAGAGACGTGTAAGGGGGGATATGATTACCATTTACACATATATTAGAGAAGAGATGTCTAAGGGGTGATATGATTACCATTTATACTTATATTAGAGAAGAGACGTGTAAGGGGGATATGATTACTATTTACACTTATATTAGAGAAGAGATGTGTAAGGGAGATATGATTACCATTTACACTTATATTAGAGAAGAGAGGTGTAAGGGTGATATGATTACCATTTACTCTTATATTAGAGAAGAGACGTCTAAGGGGTGATATGATACCATTTACACTTACATTAGAGAAGAGACGTCTAAGGGGTGATATGATACCATTTACACTTATATTAGAGAAGAGACGTGTAAGGGGCGATATGATACCATTTACACTTATATTAGAGAAGAGACGTGTAAGGGGGATATGATTACCATTTACACATATATTAGAGAAGAGACGTGTAAGTGGGATATGATTACCATTTACACTTACATTAGAGAAGAGACATGTAAGGGGTGATATGATTATCATTTACACTTACATTAGAGAAGAGACGTGTAAGGGGTGATATGATTACCATTTACACTTATATTAGAGAAGAGACGCGTAGGGGTGATATGATTACCATTTACACTTATATTAGAGAAGAGATGTCTAAGGGGTGATATGATTACCATTTACACTTATATTAGAGAAGAGACGTGTAAGGGGGATATGATTACCATTTACACTTATATTAGAGAAGAGACGTGTAAGGGGTGATATGATACCATTTACACTTATATTAGAGAAGAGACGTGTACGGGGGTTATGATTACCATTTACACTTATATTAGAGAACAGACGTGTAAGAGGTGAAATGATTACCATTTACACTTATATTAGAGAAGAGACGTCTAAGGGGTGATATGATACCATTTACACTTATCTTAGAGAAGAGATGTGTAAGGGGTGATGTGATTACCATTTACACTTATATTACAGAAGAGACGTGTAAGGGGTGATATGATTACCATTTACACTTATATTAGAGAAGAGACGTGTAGGGGTGATATGATTACCATTTACACTTATATTAGAGAAGAGACGTGTAAGGGGGGATATGATTACCATTTACACATATATTAGAGAAGAGATGTCTAAGGGGTGATATGATTACAATTTATACTTATATTAGAGAAGATACGTGTAAGGGGGATATGATTACCATTTACTCTTATATTAGAGAAGAGAGGTGTAAGGGGTGTTATGATACCATTTACACTTATATTAGAGAAGAGACGTCTAAGGGGTGATATGATACCATTTACACTTATATTAGAGAAGAGACGTGTAAGGGGGATATGATTACCATTTACACTTACATTAGAGAAGAGACGTCTAAGGGGTGATATGATACCATTTACACTTACATTAGAGAAGAGACGTGTAAGGGGGGATATGATTACCATTTACACATATATTAGAGAAGAGATGTCTAAGGGGTGATATGATTACCATTTATACTTATATTAGAGAAGAGACGTGTAAGGGGGATATGATTACCATTTACTCTTATATTAGAGAAGAGAGGTGTAAGGGGTGTTATGATACCATTTACACTTATATTAGAGAAGAGACGTGTAAGGGGGATATGATTACCATTTACTCTTATATTAGAGAAGAGATGTCTAAGGGGTGAGATGATTACCATTTACACTTATATTAGAGAAGAGAGGTGTAAGGGGGATATGATTACCATTTACACTTATATTAGAGAAGAGATGTCTAAGGGGTGATATGATTACCATTTACACTTACATTAGAGAAGAGATGTGTAAGGGGTGATATGATACCATTTACACTTATATTAGAGAAGAGAAGTCTAAGGGGGGATATGATTACCATCTACACATATATTAGAGAAGAGACATGTAAGGGGCGATATGATTACCATTTACACTTATATTAGAGAAGAGACGTGTAAGGGGGATATGATTACCATTTACACTTATATTAGAGAAGAGACGTCTAAGGGGTGATATGATACCATTTACACTTATATTAGAGAAGAGATGTGTAAGGGGTGATGTGATTACCATTTACACTTATATTAGAGAAGAGTCGTGTAAGGGGGATATGATTACCATTTACACTTATATTAGAGAAGAGATGTCTAAGGGTTGATATGATACCATTTACACTTATATTAGAGAAGAGACGTGTAAGGGGTGATATGATACCATTTACACTTATATTAGAGAAGAGACGTGTACGGGGGATATGATTACCATTTACACTTATATTTGAGAAGATAAGTCTAAGGGGGGATATGATTACCATCTACACATATATTAGAGAAGAGACGTGTAAGGGGCGATATGATTACCATTTACACTTATATTAGAGAAGAGACGTGTAAGGGGGATATGATACCATTTACACTTATCTTAGAGAAGAGATGTGTAAGGGGTGATGTGATTACCATTTACACTTATATTACAGAAGAGACGTGTAAGGGGTGATATGATTACCATTTACACTTATATTAGAGAAGAGACGTGTAGGGGTGATATGATTACCATTTACACTTATATTAGAGAAGAGACGTGTAAGGGGGGATATGATTACCATTTACACATATATTAGAGAAGAGATGTCTAAGGGGTGATATGATTACAATTTATACTTATATTAGAGAAGAGACGTGTAAGGGGGATATGATTACCATTTACTCTTATATTAGAGAAGAGAGGTGTAAGGGGTGTTATGATACCATTTACACTTATATTAGAGAAGAGACGTCTAAGGGGTGATATGATACCATTTACACTTATATTAGAGAAGAGACGTGTAAGGGGGATATGATTACCATTTACACTTACATTAGAGAAGAGACGTCTAAGGGGTGATATGATACCATTTACACTTACATTAGAGAAGAGACGTGTAAGGGGGGATATGATTACCATTTACACATATATTAGAGAAGAGATGTCTAAGGGGTGATATGATTACCATTTATACTTATATTAGAGAAGAGACGTGTAAGGGGGATATGATTACCATTTACTCTTATATTAGAGAAGAGAGGTGTAAGGGGTGTTATGATACCATTTACACTTATATTAGAGAAGAGACGTGTAAGGGGGATATGATTACCATTTACTCTTATATTAGAGAAGAGATGTCTAAGGGGTGAGATGATTACCATTTACACTTATATTAGAGAAGAGAGGTGTAAGGGGGATATGATTACCATTTACACTTATATTAGAGAAGAGATGTCTAAGGGGTGATATGATTACCATTTACACTTACATTAGAGAAGAGATGTGTAAGGGGTGATATGATACCATTTACACTTATATTAGAGAAGAGAAGTCAAAGGGGGGATATGATTACCATCTACACATATATTAGAGAAGAGACGTGTAAGGGTCGATATGATTACCATTTACACTTATATTAGAGAAGAGACGTGTAAGGGGGATATGATTACCATTTACACTTATATTAGAGAAGAGACGTCTAAGGGGTGATATGATACCATTTACACTTATATTAGAGAAGAGATGTGTAAGGGGTGATGTGATTACCATTTACACTTATATTAGAGAAGAGTCGTGTAAGGGGGATATGATTACCATTTACACTTATATTAGAGAAGAGATGTCTAACGGTTGATATGATACCATTTACACTTATATTAGAGAAGAGACGTGTAAGGGGTGATATGATACCATTTACACTTATATTAGAGAAGAGACGTGTACGGGGGATATGATTACCATTTACACTTATATTAGAGAAGATAAGTCTAAGGGGGGATATGATTACCATCTACACATATATTAGAGAAGAGACGTGTAAGGGGCGATATGATTACCATTTACACTTATATTAGAGAAGAGACGTGTAAGGGGGATATGATTACCATTTACACTTATATTAGAGAAGAGACGTCTAAGGGGTGATATGATACCATTCACACATATATTAGAGAAGAGACGTATAAGGGGTGATATGATTACCCTTTACACTTATATTAGAGAAGAGACGTCTAAGGGGTTATATGATTATCATTTACATTCAAGGTCAATACAAAGGACTATCCAATGAATTATTTATTCAAAGAACTGAGCTAAGAACAAGAGGTCATCCATTAAGACTAGAGGAATGGCACTTTCGACTAAAACAAAGGCAGGGATTCTTTAGCATGTAGAGATGAACCCTACATGCTAGCGAAAAAAACAATAACCATATATATGTAAATCTCTATGTGTGTGGCATTAAGGATTTAGAAAAACTTAGGTGATTTTGAAACAGTTTTCATTCAGAATCACCTCCATTAATGTTACATTTATATTTATTTGTTGGGCGGTAAGGCTATGGAATTCTTTGCCTCGGGATGTTGTGCTTGCAGATAATGCAACTGCATTCAAAAAAGCAATGGATGTCTAGCTATCACAGAACAATATTGACAATTATGACAGATGGCTTCAACGCAGATAGGACATTGATCCGGGGAACTATTTGACTACCAGTTGGAGTCAGGAAGGAATACATTTTTTTTTCCCCAGTTGGGACTAGATTGGAAATGGCTCCGGAGGGCTTTTTTGCCTTCCTCTAGATCAAAAGGGGTGTTTTGGGCATGGGCTGTACTTGATGGACACATGTCTTTTTTCAGCCTCATTTACTATGTTACTATGTTACTATAAGAGTATAAAGGTATAAGAGTATAAGGGTATAAAGGTATACAGGTATAAGGGATGACTAATCTTTACACAAGGCTAAAAATATGAACAGTATTAGAGAAAAAGTCAAGGCACCAACATCATAGATATTCAAACCGATTTAGATACTATCATGTAACAACGTATAACAGCTGGGGGTTCCTCAGCACACTAGCAAAATACACCACTATTTCTCAGATAAATTGATGCAGATATATATATTTTATCTGCTATCACAAATGAAAACTTGAGAACGGAAAGGAATATCTATGGCTCTCCAATATGGTAATATAATGTGAATAGCTACTGTAATGAAGTATTTGGTCTATCACAGTTCTATCATCCCAGAAGATATCAAAATACAGTTATTCAACACATATCTTTTTATAACATAATTCACTAGGATGCAAAGCTCCCTGTATGCGTAACATGCGCAGTAGAGACTGCCTGAACGACGAAGTCACACGCAGTAGTCATGCGTCCGAACACGCCTGACCCCAGGCCAAGGCATGGTCAATCCAGAGCGGGGCACCCCGAATGGCCCACCACCTGTCCCCGGCCCTGGGGCAGCAGCCAAGGCCACTTGGAGGCACCCTGGTCCGTGCACATGGGCCTTCAATACTAGTATTTCATAAAATACTAAATAATCTTAATATTCCAAATTTATTTATTAAATGTTCATCAAGAGGTTACTTAGATCTCGATCAGTAGATTTTCTTCTCTTCCCAGACTATGATATGACTTGTCATGCAGTATATAAAAAGACAAGTAAAATGTTTCAGTATTCAGTATGTCACACCAAACAAGAGTGCAATATCTCACTTACATGTAAGTAAGCTTGATCCCGCTCCTCCAATTAGGGATATGTGTAGTCTGTCACCTTTCTTCAGATCTCACATACATGGATTGGATAAGTCTGTTCCTCGTCACTCATAAGTGTAGGAGAGAACACAAGGTTTCCCTTTTACAGGGTGGTATTTTGCTAGTATAGAGAAATGTCTCACACTTACCAGTAGGAAACTTTGTATCAGCTTTCTCTCCAATTTGACAGCTCGTCCCATTGATGCTTGCAAGTATGTTGCTAATCTTGTAACTCACGGCTTCATTTAGGGATTGTTCATAGATATTAATAATAAGTGGATGGACTTCAAGGGGTTATAATTCTTCAACATTTAATAGAAATATGTAAAAACAAAATAAAGCATAATTAAAACAAATAAAATAATTCACATCAGAGAAACCTGAAGCCAATTTCTCTTGTTACTAAGTGCTCTCCACCACCCGCGTCAGATACATAATTATGCCAGCTCAGGACTCGTCCAAAATTGCACACTAGGGTATATGGTCCATACTAAGATAATCTCCTATTACCCAACACATTCCGTGATAGTTGTTGCACTTCCTCAGGGGGATCAATCATATGTGTTCAAACATATAACTTATATATACTTTTTTGGCACCCTTTTTCAGTCAGTTAAGAATAGGTGTTCCTAATTCGGATCCTGTTCCATTTTATTATCCCCTTATTCACATTTTACTGCATCCCATCTAATAGAAACATTATTCTTTCACATCCTATATGTTACATGCAAATCAAAAGTTCACAAATATTCTAACATTTCAAAATTACTATAAAATGTATACATTTTACAACGCTAGCAAATTTTTGATATCTGAGCCTTTCTATCTGTTTAGGGACCAAAAATCCTACCAAACGTATTTATCTCTATTACCTCTATTATTGGAGCGCAGTACAAATTCCTTTCCATTATAATGTAACAAGACAGTGGATTTATGTGAGGGTTAATAGGCAAGGTATGGACTGCTTACCTTGCCTGTATATGTGTGTATGCGATAACCATTTATTTTTATTAAAAATAGAAAGAAGGGAAGAAGCAATAGGGAGCGCCCTAGTGCAATAAATCTGGATATCAGTACCACCACCAGATTCACCCCACACGTGGGTACTCACAATTGTAGTGGCTGTCTAGCAAATATATGGTAAACAGCATATAAGCAACACTGGGTTATAACCTGTCCCAGTTACAGGTGTATTTCAGATGACACTCCGGCTGCCAGACTCCTCTCACTCCTCCCAAGTGGTCAAAAAAATCTCCAAAAAAGAAAAACAAAGGGATGGCGCCCAATAGTGTAATACCATAAACACTCATCAAAATAAAATAATCACAAATTTACTCACATTATTCTCATGTCAGCTACAGGGGATAATCTGAGCTGACCATAACGCTTACGAGGAAATCTCACCGTCCTCGTTCGGTGATCTCACACTCCAACACTCTTCACGCAACAGGATCTCCACACCGTCTGATCTTCACAAAGATATTTATTCCAAATATATATATATAAAATACAACATCGATATTGTACAATTATAAAATCGGCCATGCGTTACGCGGTACACTACCGCTTTATCAAGCCTTTAGGAAATACAATAATGGACGCTATCTCCCAGCAACCCCCATATAAATGTATCCCGATATAAAACAAGGTCCAATAGAACCAAGCACTACCCCACAGAACCTATTTCCATAGGGTATCGCTGTGGGTGGGATCGATGATCCATGGGGCGACCCCAAAGGCATTTACTGCCTTCTTGATGCTGATGGCTTTACAGCCGCTTGCAGCATCAAGCTCTCAATGAATTAATTAATGGACCCAGTTAGTGGGTTCATTCAAGGTAAACGGAGTGCTGCGCTCCCATCATTGAATCCATCACTGGGGTCAAACCTGGTGACTGATTCAATGATCAGAGTGCAGGGCTGCTTTCTGACAATGAACCCGGTGACAGGGTTCATTCAATGAATGGAGTTCCTAGAGTAGATGCGGCTTTTATATCTACTTTAAGCTCTCAATTCATTGAATGAACCCTGTCACCGGGTTAATTGTTAGAAAGCAGCCATGCACTCTGATCATTGAATCAGTCACCCATTTTGACCCAGTGACTGATTCAATGATGGGAGCGCATCGCTCTGTTTACCTTGAATGAACCCATTGACTGGGTCCATTCGTTCTTTCTGATCTTGATGCTGTATTTGGCTGTAAAGCCTGCAGCATCAAGAAGGCTGTAAATGCCTTTGTGGTTGCCCCATGGATCATCTATCTTTTTGTATAGGTGATCCATGGTAGGGGGCTATCAGGAGGGGTCCTGCTGCCCCCCTTTGAGGTCTGATCTTTTAATATCAACATAAAGCACATATAAGCTATGTTTTGCATAGCTTATATGTGCTTAATGTTATTAACGGGAAATTGTCGGCCTCAAGTTAGGGGGGTGTCATGAGGCTTCATGACACCCCACTTGAGGTCTAATGTTCATAAAATTACAGTTACACACATTTTGTCATACACACATGTTTTAATAAAAAATAAATTTTTAACACACACACACACACACACACATATGCAGGCAAGCTATGCAGTCCATACCTTGCTATTAACCCTTTGATTACCAGAGGGGTAGGAAACACATGCTAAGCAATGCTTTCCTA